>JARHVA010001438.1:0-1350000 GCA_037957365.1 Torreya grandis | reverse complement strand
TTAGACATGGGTTTTGATTCAAAGGAGCTCACGGGTAAAAAGTCATCACTCACAGGTGAACACAGGTATCGACGTCAGTCAGGGGGAATCGGTGTCGAACAGACAGGTGACGATGTCGGTCATGTGCAAACTGAAGCTGGTGATGTCGGGCAGGGTAAGACTGACGTCGGTTACGAGGACCGACGTCGATAATAGGTAAGACCAATGTCGATCAAAAGGATCGACATCAGCAATAGGGACACCGACGTCGATAGAGTTGATAGTCAGAATAGGTGCATAGAAATTGACGTCGGTTGGATGCAGACTATGTGGTGACCGAGGTCGGTCACTGTAACAAATTTTGGGTAGACAGCAAGCTGTCAAGGAGTCTCAAATGCTCATATAGAGGACTGAAGTGGTAAGTAAGCCTCAAATTCATTGTTCCTCTTTTTTATACTAGTTGCTGACTGCAAAGCAAGAAGGATCTAGGAAACAGTGGGAACATTGCAAGAATATGATGCAGAACCAAACGGGAGATTTGGTAGGGTTGCCAGCCGGTATGAAAGCACAGAGATGAATGGACTCCTTAGTTGAAGAATAGAGTGAATGGATACATGAGACGAAAGGCCAAGTCATATGGTCTTGAAGAAGCTGCAGGACAGTGGGACAAGACTGACAGGTGGTACCAGGTGGATGACAAAGTAGGGCTTTAGTCAATGTCAGTATAACCATTGTGTTTTTCTTACTAGGTGGATGATGGTCGCAACATTATCCTATTACTGTATGTGGAGGATGAGCTTGGTGCAGGTTTAGACATACAAGATTTTGATAAGCTAAGGGTAAGGTTAGTTCAGTGGCATGTCATGAAGAATTTGGAGCAGCAAAATTCTTTGGCATGAGAGACATGGAAGATCACAGGGTTGATTTTGTCTGCAGTGGGAGCTGATGTGAATCAGGTGTTGGCGAGGTTCAGGATGCAGAACTGGAGCACACTAAGGGCTGGACAGTTCAGTGTCTGAAATCACATGAGGTCTAGTATAGACCTGAGTTTTTTCCAAGCAGTGGGAGCTGTCAGAGAGATAGGAGCCAATTCGGGGAAGTGGGTTCTCAGGTATTTGAGAGGGACCAGCAATAGGGATTCATGCTACGTAGGGTCAGGACTTTACTACATGGGTTTGTAGGTTCGGATGTGGCAGGTTACCCGAATGATAGGAGGTGCACCACAGGTTGTGTGGTGGGTGGTCTTTAGGATTGAGCTTGAAGAGGGATACAAGCCAAGAAATAGATTAGACAGGGTACAGGTACAGGTATAATGCAGCTTTTTATCTCTAAGTGGGAGATTGTTAGGTTGTAGAGCTAAAATCTTCACTGATGCAGACATGGAGGAGATTAGAAGAGGTGGCTAAAGTGTCACAGACACCAGCGTCGGTCAGGCCAACCGACATCGACAAGATTAGACAGGGATAGCAACTGACATCGGTCAAAAGTCGGCCGATGTTGGTCACCTCCAGGCAGACAAGGACCGACATCGATCACCTGTGCAGTTCAAACTGTGAGTGTTACGGGCAATTAGTTAACGAACCAAGTGTTTGCATGTCAAGAGTCAAATTTAGACTAGAAGCTGTGGATCTAATTATTATAATTGGATGTCTAATTATTGTTTGCATGAGATCTATTTAAGAGACTCATAAGCTGTATTGTAAGGTGTTCTAGTTTGAGTTGAGCAAAGTTAGCTCCTTCTGTGTGTGAGGTAACCAAGGGTGTTCCTCCTAGTTCCATAGCAGTGCCAAGTGTGGGTGTTGGTTTTGGAGAATCAAAAGGGTTCTTCATGTATGTATGATCTTGGTCAGCAGGTGTGCATGGCTTCTATAGGAGATCTACATGGTAAGTAAGATCATTGATCTGCAGGTGTATGTGTGTGCATGATCCAAGTTTGCAGGTGTGCAGAACCAGATTGATTTGTAGGTGTGCAAGATCAGGGAGCAGGATCAAGCAGGATCTACTTGGAGTACAGTGGGTACTCAAAAAGAGAGCAAAGAGGAAGGCAAGGCAGATCCTTTTATAAGTAAGATCAGATTGGGTTGCAGGTTGTTGCAGTTCAGGGGAGATCTACTTGAAGTATGATTGTGTACTTGGAGTGTGTGGAGCACTTGTGGAATGCGTGGAGCACTGGAGTACTGGCAGTAGTGGATACTGACTAGTTGGAGGTGAACACCAACTCTGTGTTTGAGTTGTGTGTTGGGACCGTAAGAGAGAGAGCTTTGAGGAGAGAATTACTGTTCACTTGAGGTGTGGGAAGCCTCTGAGAGGTGGTGAAGAAGAAGTGGCATCTTTTTTATTGTATTCTTTTCTGTATGAGTATTAATACAAGTTGTGTATTGTCTCTCATATTCTGTGTTGTTTCTGAATTCTAGTTACTTGTGTATTTTGGTTTAATTCTGCATGTAAGTTGCTTGTATATGGTAATCAATTGTGTGCTTCCATAATTTCCAACAAAGGCAATGATAGAGTTCTTTGGTTGGGTATCTAACAAAGTGGTGTCAGAGCTAAGGTTGCAGGGAGGGGTTTTGTGTTTGGTTACAGGTCACTCTCAGGGGTTTCTGATTGAGTGAGAGTAGAGCAATGACAGAAGAAAGTAAGCTAAGAATGGAGAAATTGAAAAGCACATATGGTTAACTACACTCCTATGGAAAGAAAGAGCAGGGAAAAGAAAATTGTTGGTTTGTGGAAGATCAGCAAGAAGGAACTGAAGAAGCAGATGTTGCAGGTGTTGTTGCACAAGATGTTCTGGGAGGTTTCTTGGATAAAGTTGAATCTTAGATAATAGATTCTGTTGCCTCTTTCCATGCAGCCCCAAGGAGAGGAGCTGTTGAGCCTTGCCAAAGAATTGGCAAAGGGAAAGTGAAGCTGAAATTGTAGGCGACCAGCACATGGGTGTTGAAGGAGGTCATGCAGGTCCCAAGCTTGGAGATGTGGCTAATTTCTTCAAGAAAGTTGGGTGATGAGAGATGCACAAGAACTCTCACAGCGGATGCACTTGAATTAGCTGGTGGTAAGAAAGTAGGTATCCTTTATCTACTTGTTTATATTACTGATTCTTTTTTTATTATGGAGACGTGGCTTTGTAGGCTTGGTCACATGAGCAGGAAGGAGATGCATGTTCTTAAGAGGAAGTCAGATGTGTTTGATAGACTTAAGAACTGAAAAGCCTTGGTGTTCTTGGAGGAGATGACGAACAGAGTTCAGTGGATGGGGCTGGATACTTTTGAGCAAGGCAGTTTGGACATGGGTTTTGATTCAAAAGAGCTCGCGGGTAAAAAGTCATCACTCACAGGTGAACACAGGTACTAGCATCGGTCAGGGGGAACCGGCGTCGAACAGACAGGTGCCGATGTCGGTCATGTGCAGACCGAAGCTGGTGATGTCGGGCAAGGTAAGATCGACGTCAATTACGAGGACTGATGTCAGCAATAGGTAAGACTAACGTCAGTCGAAAGGACTAACGTCAGCAATAGGGACACCGACGTCGGTAGAGTTGGTAGTCAGGACAGGCGCATGGAAATTGACGTCGGTCGGATGCAGACTGTGTGGTGACCGAGGTCTATCACTGTAATGGATTTTGGGCAGACAGCAAGCTATTAAGGAGTCTCAAATGCTCATATAGAGGACTGAAGTGGTAAGTAAGCCTCAAATTTGTTGTTTTTCTTCTTTATACTAGTTGTTGACTGCAGAGCAGGAAGGATCCAGGAAACAGTGGGAGCATGGCAGGAATATGATGTAGAACCAAACGAGAGATTTGGTAGGGTTGTCAGTCGGTATGAAAGCACAGAGACAAATGGATTCTTTAGTTAAAGAATAGAGTGAGAGGACACGTGAGACGGAAGCCCAAGTCATATGGTCTTGAAGACGCTGCAGGACAGTGGGACAGGACTAACAGGTGGTAGCAAGTGTTAAGGTGTGGAGCTAAAAGTTTCACCAAAGGAGTGCTTTGTAGAAGTTGCAAGTTTACACAGTCACCGGCGTCGGTCAGGAGCGATTGACCTCGGTCAGGAGCAGTTCAGGAGATGCCGGTGTTGGCAGTAATTGGCTGACGTCGATCACAGACAAACAGGCAAGAACCAACGTCGGTTACCTGTGCATCCAAAAAGCTATTTTCGTAGACAGAATTGAGTGTTTGCATGATGGGATTAAGTGATAGTCTTAAGTCCGCATCTCTATTATTAGTAAGACTATTTTGGAGCCCTTGTTTAAGAGGCATAACTATTAGTTGTAAATGCATGCTCAAGTTTCCTAATTATTATATAATAGGATAGATCTTCTTAGCTTATTGTAGTGTATTGTAGAATGTTGAACAGTACAGAATTGTATATGTAAATCATTTCAAGTTGTTGGAGTTGATTGTACTTGAGAGAGAGAGCTCTTGAGGGATAGAGATATAGAGAGAGATCTATACATCTGAGAGAGGTGTGAAAGAAAAGAAATTTCTTCAATTGTATTCTTTTTGTAAAGAGTTTAATACAAGTTTTCAGAGTGGTTTCTTGTATCTCTTATTATTTGTTATTTATCATTCTAGTTACTTATCATTCTGATTTAATTTCGTGTTTAATTGCTTTCATAAGTGTAATCAACATTGTTGGTTGATCCCCAACAAGTGGTATCAGAGCTCAGATTCACTAATAAGTGGTTCAAATTTGTGTAGTGTGTATTGATTACAGAGTACTCACAGGGGTTTTTGCAAGAATTTTTGTTTGAGTGAGAGAAGCAATGGTAGAAGAAAGTAAACTGAGAATGAAAAAATTCAGGCACAAGATTAACACCACAAGGAGTGTGGTGGGTAGTCTTCAAGTGGGAGCTTGAAGAGGAATACAAGCCAGGATGCAGATTAGACAAAGTACTGATATAGATACTGGTGCAGCTGTTTATCTCCAAGTAAGAGATTATTAGGGTGTGGAGCTAAAATCTTCACCTTAATGCAAACTGGGAGGTTTCTAAGCATGACAGTCACCGGCATCGACAAGCCACAACCGACGTCGGTCAGGGATCATTGTACAGGAAATTGATATCGACAAGGATCGACCGGCGTCGATCACCTCCAGTCAGACAGGGACCGACGTCGATCGCCTGTGGTGGTTCCAGAACTTTTGTTGACGAACAGTCAATTATGTGAACGAGTTGTTTGCATGATGAAGACTACTTCGAGTCTTGAGCCACTTGTCTAAATTAGTGTATGCATGAGATCTATATAATAGACTCATGGGCTGTATTGTTAAGTGGAGAATTTGTAGAACTCAAGTGTGGAACTTAGAGAGTTCTTCCCATGGTGGAATCAAGTAGGATTCCTCATGTATGTAAGATCAGGTTTGATATGCAGGGTGTTGCAGGATCATGGTGGAGATCTACATGTGATAAGTAAGATCAGGTTGGTCTGTAGGGGTGTGTGTATGTGAGGGTCAAAAGGAGATCAGCGAGGGAGCAAGATTCAAGGTGACAGCAATACATCAAGGAGTAGGGTCATGGTGAGATCTACTTGGAGTACCGGTTCGTACTCGATTGTACAGGCACTACAATGAGGTGAACAACAGCTTGTGTTAGCTATGTGTTGTGACCTATTGAGAGAAGATTACTCAGGTGGGAAGATTACTGGGAGCCCTTGAGGAGGAAGCCTCAAGAGGTGGAAGAAGAGTGTGATCTCTTTATTGTAATTTTTTTTGTAATGAGTTGAATACAATTATGTGTTGCCTCTCATATTCTGTGTGTTTTCTCATTGATAGTTATTTGTTCTTCTGGTTATTTTTGCAATCTTAAGTTGCTTATACAATGGTAATCATGTGTGCTCTTAAATTTGACAAGTTGTGTCAGAGCTTTGGAGAACTTAGGTCCTATCACCAGGTGGATGACAAAGTAGGGCTTTAGTCAATGTCAATATAACCATTGTGTTTTTCTTACCAGGTGGATGATGGTCGCAACATTATCCTGTTACTGTATGTGGAGGATGATCTTGGTGCAGGTTTAGACATACAGGGTTTTGCTGAGCTAAGGGTAAGGTTAGTTCAGTGGCATGTCATGAAGAATTTGGAGCAGAGAAATTCTTTGGCATGAGAGACATGGAAGATCACAGGGTTGATTTTGTCTCCAGTGGGAGCTGATGTGAATCAGGTGTTGGCGAGGTTCAGGATGTAGAACCGGAGCACACTAAGGGCTGGATAGTTCAGTGTCTGAAATCACATGAGGATAGACCTAAGTTTTTCCCAAGCAGTGGGAGCTGTCAGAGAGTTAGGAGCCAATTCGAGAAAGTGGGTTCTCAGGTATTTGAGAGAGACCAGCAGCAGGGATTCATGCTACGCAAGGTCAGGACTTCACTACATGGGTTTGTAGGTTCAGATGTGACAGGTTATTCAGATGACAGGAGGTGCACCACAGGTTGTGTGGTGGGTGGTCTTCAGGGTTGAGCTTGAACAGGGATACAAGCAAAGAAATAGATTAGATGGGGTATAGGTACAGGTACAGTGCAACAGTTTATCTCTAAATAGGAGATTGGTAGGTTGTGGAGTTAAAAGCTTCACTGATGTAGACATGGAGGAGATTGGAGGAGGTTGCTGAAGTGTCACAGACACCAGCGTCAGTCAGACCAATCGACGTCGACAAGATTAGACAGGAATAGCAACTGACGTCGGTCAGAAGTCAGCCAGCATCGGTCACCTCCAGGCAGACAGGGACTGACATCGGTCACCTATGCGGTTTGAACTGTGAGTGTTATAGGCAGTTAGTTAACGAACCATGTGTTTGCATGTCAAGAGCCAAATTTAAACTACAAGCTGCGGATCTAATTATTGTAATTGGATGTCTAATTATTGTTTTCATGAGATCTATTTAAGAGACTCATAGGCTATATTGTAAGGTGTTCTAGTTTGAGTTGAGCAAAATTAGTTCCTTCTGTGTGTGAGGTGAGCAAGGGTGTTCCTCCTAGTTCCACAGCAGTGCCAAGTGTGGGTGTTGGTTTTGGAGAATCAGAAGGGTTCTTCATGTATGTATGATCTTGGTCAGCAGGTGTGCATAGCTTCTATAGGAGATCTACATGGTAAGTAAGATCATTGATTTGTAGGTGTATGTGTGTGCATGATTCAGGTTTGCAAGTGTACAGAACCAGATTGATTTACAGGTGTGCAAGATCAGGAAGGACAACAACACAACAGGGAGCAGGATCAAGCAAGATCTATTTGGAGTACAGTGGGTACTCAGAAAGAGAGCAAAGAGGAAGGCAAGGCAGATCCTTTCATAAGTAAGATCAGATTGGGTTGCAGGTTGTTGCAGTTTATGGGAGATCTACTTGAAGTATGATTGTGTACTTGGAGTGCGTGGAACACTTGTGGAGTGCATGGAGCACTGGAGTACTGGGAGTAGTGGATACTGACTGGTTGGAGGTGAACACCAACTCTGTGTTTGAGTTGTGTGTTGGGACCGTAAGAGAGAGAGCTTTGAGGAGAGAATTATTGTTCACTTGAGGTGTGGGAAGCCTTTGAGAGGTGGTGAAGAAGAAGTGGCATCTTCTTTATTGTATTCTTTTCTGTATGAGTATTAATACAAGTTGTGTATTGTCTCTCATATTTTGTGTTGTTTCTGAATTCTAGTTAATTGTGTATTTTAATTTAATTCTGCATGTAAGTTGCTTGTATATGATAATCAATTGTGTGCTTCCATAATTTCCAACAAAGGCGGTGATAGAGTTCTTTGGTTGGGTATCTAACAAAGTGGTATCAGAGCTAAGGTTGCAGGGAGCGGTTTTGTGTTTGGTTACAGGTCACTCTCAGGGGTTTTTGATTGAGTGGGAGTAAAGCAATGACAGAAGAAAATAAGCTAAGAATGGAGGAATTGAAAAGCACAGATGGTCAACTACGGTTCTATGGAAAGAAAGAGCAGGGAAAAGAAAATTGTTGGTTTGTGGAAGATCAGCAAGAAAGAACTGAAGAAGCAGATGTTGCAAGTGTTGTTACACAAGATGCTCTGAGAGGTTTCTTGGATAAAGTTGAATCTTGGATAATAGATTTTGTTGCCTCTTTCCATGTAGCCCCAGGGAGAGGAGCTAGTGAGCCTTGCCAAAGAATTGGCAAAGGGAAAGTGAAGCTGAAATTACAGGCGGCCAACACATGGGTGTTGAAGGAGGTCACGCAGGTCCCAGGCTTGGAGATGTGGCTAATTTCATCAAGAAAGTTGGGTGATGAGAGATGCACAAGAACTCTCACAGCGAATGCACTTGAATTAGCTGGTAGTAAGAAAGCAGGTAACTTTTATCTACTTACTTGTATTATTGATTTTTTTTCTGTTGCAGAGATGTGGCTTTGTAGGCTTGGTCACATGAGCAATAAGGAGATGCATGTTCTTAAGAGGAAGTCAGATGTGTTTGATAGACTTAAGAAATAGAAAGCCTTGGTGTTCTTGGAGGAGATGACGGATAGAGTTCAGTGGATGGGGCTGGATACTTTTGAGCAGGGCAGTTTGGACATGATTTTTGATTCAAAGGAGCTCGTGGGTAAAAAGTCATCACTCACAGGCGAACACAGGTACCGACATCGGTCAGGGAGAACCAACGTCGAACAGACAGGTGCCGATGTCGGTCATGTGCAGATTGAAGCCGGTGATGTCAGGCAGGGTAAAATCGACGTCAGTTACGAGGACCGACGTTGATAATAGGTAAGACCGACGTCGGTCAAAAGGATCGACGTCGGCAACAGGGACACCAACGTCAGCAGAGTTGGTAGTCAAGACAAGCGCATGGAAATCGACGTCTGTCGGATGCAGACTGTGTGGTGACCAAGGTCGGTCACTATAATGGATTTTGGTCAGACAGCAAGCTGTCAAGGAGTCTCAAATGCCCATATAGAGGACTGAAGTGGTAAGTAAGCCTCAAATTCGTTATTCCTCTTCTTTATACTAGTTGCTGACTATAGAGCAGGAAGGATCCAGGAAACAGTGGGAGAATGGCAGGAATATGATGTAGAACCAAACGAGAGATTTGGTAGGGTTTCCAGCCAGTATGAAAGCACAGAGATGAATGGATTTCTTAGTTGAAGAATAGAGTGAATGGACACGTGAGATGGAAGGCCAGGTCATATGGTCTTGAAGAAACTGCAGGACAGTGGGACAGGACTGACAGGTGGTACCAGGTGGATGACAAAAGAGGGCTTTAATCAATGTCAGTATAACCATTATGTTTTTCTTACCAGGTGGATGATGGTCGCAACATTATCCTGTTACTGTATGTGGAGGATGAGCTTGGTGCAGGTTCAGACATACAGGGTCTTGCTAAGCTAAGGGTAAGGTTAGTTCAGTGGCATGTCATGAATAATTTAGAGTAGCAAAATTCTTTGGCATGAGAGACATGGAAGATCACATGATTGATTTTGTCTCTAGTGGGAGCTGATGTGAATCAGGTGTTGGCGAGGTTCAGGATGCAGAATCGGAGCACACTAAGGACTGGACAGTTCAGTGTCTAAAATCACATGAGGTCTGATATAGACCTGAGTTTTTCCCAAGCAGTGGGAGATGTCAGAGAGTTAGGAGCCAATTCAGGAAAGTGGGTTCTCAGGTATTTGAGAGGGACCAGTAGCAGGGATTCATGCTACGCAGGGTCAGGACTTCACTACATGGGTTTGTAGGTTCGGATGTGGCAGGTTACTCGGATGACAGGAGGTGCACCACAGGTTGTGTGGTGGGTGGTCTTCAGGGTTGAGCTTGAAGAGGGATACAAGCAAAGAAACAGATTAGACAGGGTACAAGTACAAGTACAGTGTAGCTGTTTATCTCCAAGTGAGAGATTGTTAGGTTGTGGAGCTAAAATCTTCACTAATGCAGACATGGAGGAGGTTGCTGAAGTGTCACAGACACCGGCGTCGGCCAGGCCAACCGACGTCGGCAGGATTAGACAGGGATAACAACTGACGTCGGTCAGAAGTCGGCCGGCGTCGGTCACCTCTAGGCAGACAGAGACCGACGTCGGTCACTTGTGCGATTCGAACTGTGAGTGTTACGGGCAGTTAGTTAACGAACCAAGTGTTTGCATGTCAAGAGCCAAATTTAGACTAGAAGCTGCGGATCTAATTATTGTAATTGGATATCTAATTATTGTTTTCATGAGATCTATTTAAGAGACTCATAGGCTGTATTGTAAGGTATTCTAGTTTGAGTTGAGCAAAGTTAGCTCCTTCTGTGTGTGAGGTAAGCAAGGGTGTTCCTCCTAGTTCCACAGTAGTGCCAAGTGTGGGTGTTGGTTTTGGAGAATCAGAAGGGTTCTTCATGTATGTATGATCTTGGTCAGCAGGTGTGCATGGCTTCTATAGGAGATCTACATGGTAAGTAAGATCATTGATCTGCAGGTGTATGTGTGTGCAGGATCCAGGTTTGCAGGTGTGCAGAACCAGATTGATTTGCAGGTGTGCAAGATCAGGAAGGACAACAACACAACAGGGAGCAGGATCAGGCAGGATCTACTTGGAGTACAGTGGGTACTCAGAAAGAGAGTAAAGAAGAAGGCAAGGCAGATCCTTCCATAAGTAAGATCAGATTAGGTTGCAGGTTGTTGTAGTTCAGGGGAGATCTACTTGAAGTACGATTGTGTACTTGGAGTGCGTGGAGCACTTGTGGAGTGCGTGGAGCACTGGAGTACTGGCAGTAGTGGATACTGACTAGTTGGAGGTGAACACCAACTCTGTGTTTGAGTTGTGTGTTGGGACCGTAAGAGAGAGAGCTTTGAGGAGAGAATTACTGTTCACTTGAGGTGTGGGAAGCCTCTAAGAGGTGGTGAAGAAGAAGTGGCATCTTCTTTATTGTATTCTTTTCTGTATGAGTATTAATACAAGTTGTGTATTGTCTCTCATATTCTGTGTTGTTTCTGAATTCTAGTTACTTGTATATTCTGGTTTAATTCCACATGTAAATTGCTTGTATATGGTAATCAATTGTGTGCTTCTATAATTCCCAACAAAGATGGTGATAAAGTTCTTTGGTTGAATATCTAACAAAAATAAATATTCCCATTATATATATATAAATCATAAATTACATATAATACAAGTATTTTTAATTATATTAGAACAAAGTATACTGATTAGGGGGAGAAAAACATCTTACATGCAATCTTTACAAACACTTCTAATTTATCATATGATATTTTTGCTTTTGACACTTCATTTAAGTTTTCCCTTATATACTAGGGAAACATTGAATAAAGTAGTTTTTTTTTTTCCTTTGCTAGAGAGACTAAATTGTATTCCCTATGTATCAAACACATTTCATTCTCAATGGGTTTTATTTTATTCATTGGTCTATTTACACCTTTTACCAAATCCTTTATTTTTATTTTATTAAAAAAGCACCGTGTCTCATTCTTGTGTGCCACAATTCAGTTGTTTGGTTTAGGACATTCCACATTACAACACTATAAAGGCATAATAGAAATGTGCAATGTTGGATTTCAATGAAAACATCGTGGGTTCAAACTTTTGGGAGATTTCATAGTGTATTTAATATTTTTATTGTTACATTTTCTTTATATCTTTATAATCACATAATGTGGTAGGCTTTTATTCACCTTTTAAACATTTTAATTTTAATATATACCATTTTTTACCATCTTTTTCGGAACGTTCTAGATATTTTGTTTTTATATGAATAAATCAATTTTTTTATTAAAATTAGTAAATTTTAAAAAAAATAAATAAAGATTTAAAGTTTATATTTAAATTATATTGATTAATGTAAGAGAATAAAAATGAAATATAAGTTTTCGTTGAAGGGTTAATGGTAGATAAAAAGGATTTGAGAAGTAGAAAGGAGGTAGTTTGGTTTCTTCTTCTATTTGGTTGGTTTAAACTGAATTTTGATGAAGCTTGTAGAGAAAATTCAAGAGCTTCTGAGATAGGTTGTGTAATAAAGGACTGCAGTGGTTCTCTCATAAGAACAATGTCGTTGAAGTTGTCAAATGGAATGAATAATAAAGCCAAGGCTCAGGGTATGGCAATCAGAGTGGAGTTGGCTTTGGAGTATGGGATCTCCTTTTTGGAAATTGAAGGGGATTTGCTGGTAGTTAACTAAACTTTTGAGAGTTTAGAGGGCTAGAACATGGAAACTAGAGAATATTTTGACTAAAATTTGACTTAAACTAAACTAGTTTGAAAATTAGAGTTGTTCCCATTGCTTTCGAAAAAACAATAAAGTTACAGATTTTCTCGCTAATATTGGGATTGATCAATCTATAATCAAGAGAGTGGATTGTTAGAGCTAACTGAGAAGATTGCAGAGGGCTGGACCATATTGATTTATAATCTTTTTCCTAATTGTAATTTTATTTTCAAAATAAAATTAAAATTTTCAAATCTTTTTTTTTTTTTAAAGAATATAAAGTCCTTTTGGGTGAAGGTGATATGCTTTAATTGCTATAATTCAAAATGTTTTTCTGTGGGCTTTATTTTGGATGATAATGGTGGCCGTTGGGCTTTTGGTAATTGAGTTGGCAGTCAGGTTTTGAGTACTCCATAATTGCCTCTATTAAATTTATACTGCGAATCTATCATTTCATGATAAATTTTCATGCGGAAGGATCGGGCACAGGGTTTTCTTTGAAATGGATGTGTTAGTTGGTCTTGGGGCCTTATTGCATTGCGTTTTCAAGATGGAGCAAAATTGCATGGAATCTTCCAGCTAGCCTTTGATCTTTGGCAAAGCAAAAACCCGAGAGACGGGTTTTCGGGGGTTATTTCCAGAACATGCCTCTTTAATGTGTTTTGGATTCCCATGATGGAAGTTGCAAAAGTCATTGAGAAAATTTTGGGGGTTGAGATGTTGGCAGTGAGTAGAAGGGTGTGCATGAATTTGGACTTGGTGTCTTTGTTTGTGAGCAACCACTGCATGGTGATGGTGGACAAAGAGCAAATAAAATCGATGGTTGATCTCTTCATCTGGTCTGAATACAAAGTGGGATTATTGCCAAAAATTGATTCATATCTTTGGGTCCTTTCCTAATCCTCCCATTTTACAGGTAAGGACAATATGGGCTTCATCCCTTTGTCCTTTCATGATTTGGAATCCAGGTTTCTGGGTTTGGTGAATTTCACACAGGAAATTGATGAGATGCGCTTGAGAGAGTGAAGGATGAAGAGAAAAGAGGCATTATCATGCCTGATATCTAGGATCTCTTGAAGTTGATTCCGCATTTGGTAGTATGATGTGCACAGAAGAGGCGGCCAAAACGTGTTCAAGCCATAAAATGGCTTGCCAAAGGGGTTGTAAGGGGTGTTTTTAAGGCACCACCGTGGTGGAAAGGAAAAAACAAACCTCTAAAGGAACCTGGTAATAGTCAAAGGAGATTAGTTTTTTCACAAGCACAAGAGGCAGTAGGTCGTTTGCAAGGGCAGGTGTTGGTGGTGGTAGGTTCAATGTCCGAAGTTCAAGAACAGTGGGTGCATGATGTCAGCGTTAAAGAGAAAGTAAAATTTCCAGCTTCAAGTGAAATGTTGTTAAGCGATGGTAAGATGGTCGAGTTGATCATTTTGGTGTAAATCCAGTGTTTTGGTGTTGGCATGGCAAGGTTTTATCGACTGTAATTGTTCTGGTGTCTGTTTTATATATTGTTTGAAGTTTTTTTTCAAAACTTGTAATATAATTTTATTCGCTAGATATAATTAAATACCTTAACAATTCTGATTGTTAACTACAACCAATAATGTTCTATAAAATCATATGTTTTTGTGGGTCAAAGACCCTTAATCCCTAGCATCGATCTAAAAAATTGAAATATAAATATAAATTAATGAAATACTTAACATTTATTTTGAATCATTATTTATGAAAGTTAAATATCAATTACAAATAAATTAAAAACTTTTTAAATATATATATATATAATTCATCGTCATTTTTTCCCCTAAAAGATGGATCATAAGTTAATAGGCAACATCGATTAAAATATTACAATTTTTTCCCAAAAACCTTTTTATTCATTTAATAAATTTTATGAAGGGAAAAAGCACCTCCTCCTAATTTTTTATTAGTCAACCGACTTAGATTTTCTCTGTGCTTTAAAACGCTGGTGGCTTCGGGGAAATTCTCGACTCGTGGTGGCAATGGAAGCCGTCTGCAATTTGCCATTTCAAAACACGGACTTCTTCTTCCTGACGAAGTCTTTTTATCATTTCCAACTGGTTTTTTCTGTTTTCCAACTGGCTTTCAGAGGCTGGACGGCGATGGCCACTTTCCTGTCAATTTCTGGTGTTTACACGATTTCCGCAGCCGTCGGTGACGGAAGGAAGCAAGCTGTAACTATAAGTACTCCTTCCCCTCTCATTACTTATCACGTTTGACTCAAAAAAAAAATTAGTGAGGGCTTCGGTTGGAAGAGTTCAATGGCTGAATTCCACGATTTCCTGCCCATTATGGCGGAGAGATTGAGAGAACCGGATTTAATGAAGGAGCTGTGTAATGGGTTTCGTCTTTTGGCCAATCCCCGGTTGGGTGTGATTTCTGTGGAGAGTCTGAAGAAAAATTCTGCTAGTTTAGGGGTGGAGTCTCTGACAGATTCGGATATACAAGCGATGGTGCAGGAGGGAGATTTGGACGGCGATGGCGTTCTCAACGAGCATGAATTTTGTGTTCTAATGTTCAGATTAAGCCCTTCTTTCATGGCCGAGGCCGAGAAATGGCTCGAAAAAGCCCTGGTCCATGAATTGGAAGAAACCATGAATCCTTGAAAAGATTAATAAGCTACAGAAAAAATAAATGTTTTTTTCCCTTGATCTTCTTATTACAGATTAAATTTACACTCTCATTATAACTAAAATGGAAGCTTTGGATGGAGTTTGATTTGATTAATAGTTAAATTTATATTTATAATTAAATTTATATATACCAATGTCTCTAAGCTATGGAAGAACTTATAAATGGGTTTTCTCCTTCCAGTAAGACATTGGTTTGATTTGCAGAACGTATAAAGGTGTTTGCTTGTTATTATAAGTGGACTTAAACATTAACACGAGGGTAAAATTATGCGTGTAAAAAAAAAAATGATAAAAGAGGTTAAATTTAAATGTTGTGATTTTACTCATGTTTAGTATATATAGTTTTTTGAGGGTGCAAATTCATGTTTTGAAGGACAAATATAATATATGAAGATTTAAGATTTTTTTTACAATTTATAAGCGAAGGTTTTCATAATCCATAATATTAAGAAAAAAGTTTTCAAAAAAAATTGTATAATAAATTTTCAATCAATGTTTCAAGTCACATTCTATAATCCACCAAAATCTATTGTCTTAATGATCAATCATAAGAGTTTTCAATCAATGTTTTACGCATTCTACAATTAATCTAAAGTTCATACAAAGTGATAGGAATAACTTTTCCTTTTAATGTAAAAGTTATGTTTCCTCCAATAACTTAGGTAAGAAATGGAAAAGCATGTGCAAAGAAGCACTCTATCATTACCTATGTATGCATGATCTTCAATGCACCTATAGTTGAATGTGTTAGGGAAACACAATAAACTTTTAACCATGAACCTACATAGGACATAGGTTTGAAGATTGATTATGAGAAAGGTAATCCAATTGAAGAAGATGGTGTTTTTTTAAAAATAATCAAGGGCATCTTAGTGTTTTACTCTTATCTGGGTTATATAACCCTAATTAAGATAGAAACTTGAATGTAGTTTAGATTTTAAAGTATTGCAGTTAAGCATGATTTTGAATGTAAACTATTGAAATTGATTTGAAAATTGGTATGTGTTAAATATAGAAAATACTAATGAAATCAAGATACTTAGTTTTTCTAGTTCACTGAGTGAGTCTAACTAACTTCTAACAATGAGAAGAAGCTAGATGTAATCTTGAGAGTAGTTTGGATTTATTACTTATTGTTAGTACGTGTAAGGGTCACTAATATCAGTGTAGGACAGATCCATCGATGTTAGTGACTAAGGTTGACATTGGTGTCCCATGTTGATTTGGCTTTTTGTGACTTTACAATTAGATACGTCTACTTGTGATGTATATGTATGTGCAATCTTGATCCATGAATGTGTGTGGATTATGAAAGGAGACAGATAGAACAAGAAATTTTCTCTTTCTTAATATAATTTCTTCCCTTTCTCATTCTATCTTGAAATTACATAGTTATTTTATGAGTATATGAGTTCCTTAGTATTGTTAATCAAAAGGCAAATTTTGATAATTAGAATATTGTCAAGTCTAAGTGGCCATTCTCTACACATTTTTATAGTATTGATGCCCCTTCTTTCTTATAGTAACTCTCACTCTTAGACTCTATCACCATTTTTAGTTGGAGTTGTGCTAAGTCTAGCTCAACGAGAGACAGGTTTGGGAATTTATTTAGTTAGATAGATCAGAGTTCACTTGTGTTTATAGCAAGGATTTTTATCTCTTTAACTCTAATCTTTTTCTCTTTCTTTATAATTAGTTTAATCTAGGTATATAATAATCTAAATTCAACTATCTATCTCAGTTGATTTTATCAATCTATCTCAAAAGATTATCATTGTTATTGCATTATTACATTCTTGGACATGATAAACTCATGAGAGAGAAGTTAGCTTGTGAAAATAATTAAATCATAGGAGCCTGATAACTATTAAATACTTTAGTTAGAATTTTTTCTTTTGATTTAGATTGTTAAAATGGGCCCCTGACATGAAATAGTTCACATCAGCCAACTAGGTCATGATTAACATACTAATAATTAGTACATGTGGACCTTAGGGAGGTATTTTCTTCACAAGATCTCCCTCCTTTCAAGAGAGGCAAGGGGATTATCAACCCCCATGCCTAATTATTGGCTACGTATCAAACACATCATCAATAAGATCTTCCTAAGATAACCTCCAAATTTAGGATAAACATCCCTGATTTCCTAAGACATGTTTGCACTAGGCAGACAAACCCACTTGTACAAACATGCCCACCTAATGCAATTTCATCCCCAAACCAATAATGACTAGTTTCCAAATTTATAAATATCCATTTGGGTCTTTCCACATGTTTTAAAATGTTGGCTAAGTAAATTCTCAAAAAATTTCACTATAAACACAAATCAAAGGACATTCATTATAATTAGAGCTCGATAAAGCACTTATAAACTATCGCATGTTGAGAAAAACTACCCTATTCTTACCAAACTTGAGATCATTCACTAGGATTAGTCATAAGCCAAGTTTGAAGCATCTCAATATAAGTTAAGACTTATCGTTCTCAAGTATCATAACCAAATTTATAGTAGCATACATATAGTCAAGGAACATGATTTCACATTCACTCTAGGTGGGAGAAAAATGTGTTTTCTCCTTGAAGTATCTAGATTTGTAGGTAGCATCCAATCATCAAATAAGTGATTGAGTTTAGCTCAGGTTTAATTTTAAGAGGCCATATTATAAACCCCTTTAGTTATATTTAGGCTAATCCAATTCATATCCTTAGTGAATATGAAAATTTCAAAAAAAATTGCCTTCTTAAGTTTTTTGTACAGTTATCTATCTACATAGTTAAAATATATAACTTGTGGGATAAATTTAAAAAATATAAAAAAACATTCCTAAACTTTAATATTATTGCATATTTAGATTCCTCTTGAATAGCTATGCAATTTTTTTTATTTTTTTTTTAAATCATCTTAAACCAAGTTCATATGCAAAAGTTATGGCCTCCAAAATTTGGTACTCAGTTGCATCACATCATGCCATCAGGTGACAAGACTTTGTCAGTTGATATCACTATGTCACCTAAAATCATTGTAAAATTTGGATTATTCTTTAATATCTATACAATTTCAAAAAAAAATCATCTCAAACTAAGTCCCTATGCAAAATTTATGGCCTCTAGAAGTTGGTGCTCAGTTGCAACACATCATGCCTTCAAGGAACAACACTATGTCACCTGGTAACACTATGTTATTAAACAACACTATGTCACCTGAAAACATTCTAAAATTTGGATTCTTCTAAAAAAAATCTACAATTTAAAAAAAATCCTCAAACTGATTCCATATGCAAAAGTTATGGCCTCTGGATGTTCTTCAGTTGCATCATAGCATGGTGCCAAGAAATAACATGATACCAAGTGATAACATCATGATGCTATCGAGTGACAACACCATGATGTAGTCGGGTGGCACTAAATGCCAACTTTCCAAGGCCATAACTTTTATATACATACTCAGATTGAGATGATTTTTTTATTAAAATTGTATATCTCTTCAAGATGAATTCAAATGTGCAATAATATTAAGGTTTAGTTAAGTTTTTAAAACTCTTTTTTTGTTTATCCCACAACCTATCTATTGGGTAGCCTCAATATTCAACATGACAATGAGGTAAAGAATGAGACTTGCATGGTAACCGTTGTGAACATATGTCTTATATATAAGGTGAATCATATGGATGCTCTCATAATTATTATAAATGATTGATGAGCTGACCCCTAAAAAATTTTACATCCCAAAAATTTAGGAGAATGGGTCTTATGTGCTACTCCCAAAAAATCACCAAATACAATTTATTAAAAAATGAATATTCATGAATTAACAAATATTCACCACTAAAATTTACCATGGTTCAGCTTAACTCATTACACTCTTCTCTTTTTTCAGGTTTATAACTATCATAATTACCCCTAGGATTTCCAAAGCAAAAATGAGAAAACAATGATTTCTACATGACATTTATAGAATTTAAACATCTCAACCCTCTAATCAGACACATGTACAAAAGGTGGAAGGGTTACATTTTTATCATAGTCAATGCATACAAGTCCATAGTCAATGGATAGAACTGTATCGCATTATTGTTCAGGGAGCATGAATCTGTCTAGAATTAGGTTCATATTGTATTCTTGATTCTGATTTGTCATGTTAAAGGTTTACCCTAATTTCCACTTCAAGGATCATTTATGATCAACTTGAGATCAAAAAATCTAAATATCTTATATTTTTGTTATACTTAACATTTTTAATATATACCACTTGTCAATTTCCTTTTTAGTCAATTCTCCTTTACATTTATATTTATTCTTAAATGTCATATATTAGAATCTAAATAGATCCAACAAGTTTTATATCTATTAAACAACATTCACTTGTTAAATAAAAAATAGGGTAAAATAACATTCAATATATCTTTTCATTTACATGCAATTTTCATTTAAAAAGGCATAAATAAAGCACTTAATCAGTTAAATTATTACACTATTGAGTTTTCATTTACAATCAGATTTATTTTCAATTCATTATTAAACAATAGTTTTAATTTTTTTTCTCATTTTAAGTCATTCATTTGCTTTTGTATAAAACACATTTTTGTCCATTATTTGCAAAACCACATTCACATAAATATTTAGAAAAAACAAAAATCATATTTCAATGTAAACATCACTTGACACATGTGTTCTAAAATCCTTAGATGATGCTCTTTGAACAAACACATCCACATAGGATAGGAACATTCCCATGCATAACCGCTCTCATTCCAGTGAAAAATATACAAAGCAACATAAAGTCTGAGTTTTGACTAAAAGCTTTATACTCAAATCAACTTTCAAACTTAATTATTA
Source organism: Torreya grandis (assembly GCA_037957365.1). Lineage (NCBI taxonomy): Eukaryota > Viridiplantae > Streptophyta > Pinopsida > Cupressales > Taxaceae > Torreya > Torreya grandis. The sequence continues at coordinate 1,330,420 of JARHVA010001438.1, read as the reverse complement.
GTCAGTTTGATGCTTTGGATGATTAAATTAGAGTATCAAGAGCATGAATTGACAATAAAATATACTTATTATCCTACCAATAAGCTAACCTCTACATTTTATTAGACTCTTTTTCCTCGGGTCTATCCTTGTCCAATTTTATTTGATTGGCAAATGAAATAATCAAATGATACCAACCTAATCGATTTGATGTAATTCTAAGATTAATCTAGCCTAACTTCTTCTCATTTATAAAAAAAATATTTACCATTTAGAGTTATGATACCTAGTTCTCTTAGACTCAATATATTCTATGTCCCTCATTGCTAGGTAATTCACTACCCTAAATGAACACTTCAGATTAGAATATTGAACTGGTATAGAAAAACACACCCATTGAAAATAAAATTTCATAATCTTGATAATGTTGCTCATCCAATTAAACATGCCCATCATGTTCAACGACGTCAACCTAACACATTTATCCAGATTGTTAGTTTGCATTGATCCCATCTTTCCTTGGTTATCTTAGATTGACCTTGGGAATTCAAGTGTGTAAGGTTAGCCCATAACTTTCTATGTGTAAATTACCCATGTTACATTTTGTTGAACTCATGTCTTTTTATATGTTCCTTATACCTCCCAAGGTTAAACTTTGTCCACATTGTTCTAGACCTCAAATATTATGGGGTTTAAAAGGTTAATTGTATTTAATCCTTATAGATCTAAAATTCATGCTTCATTTTGATTGATTTTCTTTATTCCAAACCTTAGTTCATTTTAGCATCTATAAAATCTTCAAACCCTAGTGTGTTTGTTATAGCCCACCCTCTAGTTATGTTTTTCTAAGATGTTATAAATTATTCTATGAATAGCATGTCTATTCAAATGATGTAGATAATATTTATTATGATGATAGTAAAGGTGAAATTGGTGACATTGATTAATATTTGAGAAATTAAAGTTTTACTCTAATTGGTCTAAAATAATATGTGGGTGATATCGATGTATTTGGTGTTGTCTCTCTATGTAAACCCTCGTGCAAGTATAGAAGGCCAACTTTTGTTAGTAAAGAAACAAAAATAATATATAAAGATAGGCCACCAATGAAAGATGACTTGTTGCTTCACAAATGGAAAGAGTCTTAGCCTCACATAAATAAAGTTAGAGAAATATAGATTTGGATTGAGATGTGCACAAAAGATGGTTTTTATTCAAACAAATGATTTTTTCATAGATCATGAGCAACACTTAGAAAAAGTTATCAAATCTAATGGTGAGTCAAATTCATGCTATCATGTCCAAGCCAAAGTTTCTTCTTCAAAATGCAACTATGATAATGTACATGTTAAGGGATCTCAAGATAAATATTAAAATAAAAATAAAGAATAATTTGATCGAAGGGCTTATTTATATGCTTAATATAATCCTAGAGTTCAACATATTAGGGTGAAAGCATGTAAATATAGTACACTTTAGATACATGTGTGGTTCAACATTCTATTCTTGAACATAATTGTAAAAGAAAAATTATTTTCATAGATCTACACTTAAGTATGTGGTGTGTCATGTCTTGCCATTCATTTTTTTATTTTTTTAATTGATTGAATAAATATATGTCAATTTTATGATTCTTTTGATGGTATTTTTGATGTTTTAAGGGAATGTGAAAGAAATCTCTTAGAATAAAATATTCTTTAATAATATCCCAATCCTTCTAAATTTCTAAACAATCTAAACTTTAAGACTAAATGCAATGGTAATAGTGTTCCAGCCAAAAATGATTATATAAATGAAGCTAATTCTATAAAACATACATCTCCAAGGTTGATCTTGACTCAACAAAGAAGTCATAAACAAATTACTAAGCTTAATGAGTGCTCACAAGTTTTGGAGAGATATCTTGAGTTTAATAAGATTGCCTTACCTCCATTAAGGGAGTTCATTATTTGTATAGTTGACATTGCATTTTATGTTAGGATTAACTTTATAACATTTTTTTTTTTTTTACACAAGGATTTGAGCCATACTCAACCCAAATTCAATGCAAATTTGATCAAAACTCAAACTAAAGATGACCAAATTAGCATAACTTTTTTTGTCATAAAGTACTATGAAATTACAAAATATATAAACATTATTAAATTTGACTATGCAAAAAATATAATTTCAATATATTTTTTATAAAATTAAAAAACCCAATAAAATTTGGTCGGCTATTGATAAGTGTTAATGTAATATTAAATGGGATTTTATAGTTATTTTTGTTTGTGTAGGATGACATATAGAAAGCTATCTTAGAGGAGCATGGAAATGTGGTAGAAAATTTTGGCATATTCTTATGAAGCAGACCTCTTTATTTCAAGGATATTAGGTTTTGTATCATTTTTATTATGGTTCCTCAAATCTAATTGACTTAATGATTTCACAATTTTTTTAAGAAAGCTATTATTATTTTTATATAAATCGAGATCAATAAATGAATCATTTGAGGTCATTGGATTGATATTCATCTAATGCTCAATTACTTGTGTCCATTCAATATCTTACATATTAATTCTCACTAGTTTATCTATGTTCCATTCAAATTATTCTCTTTGATGGGGTTGAAAGTAATAACGATTCAATCTTTCCAACCATTCAGCTAGTTTCTATGGAAATTTGAGGTGAAATATTTTATATATGCATCCATATATATGATTAGTCACTACTTCTTCCATAAGGATCCCTAAAATAATTGTTGCTTGTTCAAAAAACTACTTTATTATTTACTTTATCCATCTCTCCACATCTCATTGTCTTGATAGCCATCTTTGTATTTTGTATAGCCACAAGGTGTATGTGTAACTAGCAACAAATCCATCCTTAAAAAGGAACCTTGTGCATAAGTCTAAGAATGTGTTAACATTATACTCAAAATGATAATACCCATTCTTCGTAGGAAATTGTCTTATCTGTAAATCACATGATTAACTTAACCTAAAACAAAACAAAGATTCCCATCTTTATGAATTAAATTTAGACACACACACACACACAACACAAATATTTGTAATTATACTAGAACAAAGTATATTCACTAGTGGAGAAAAGCTTCTTACATACAATCTATACAAACACATATAGTTTATCATATGACATTTTTGTTTTTGACACTTCATTTAAGTTTTTCCTTTCTTCCTGATGAAACATGGAATAAAGTAATTTTTTATTCCTTTACTAGAGAAACTAAATTGTTTTCCCTATGAATCAAACATGTTTCCTTTTCAATTAATGTGTTATGTTTTCTTCATTAGTCTATTTACACCTTTTACCAAATCCTTTATTTTTATACCCTATTTATTTTGTTACAAAATCACCATGTCTCATTATTGTGTGCCATAATTCATTTGTTTGGTTTAGGACATTCCACATTACAACATTATAAAGGCTCCTCTTCATATTTATTGGATAAGGTTAATTTTCTCATCCCTCCTTTGTTTTAATTGTCTTTTATAAAATTTGTTATGTATGTGTTGATTTTGCTTTGACCACCATATTACAACACTATAAAGGCTCCTCTTCATACTTATTAAATAAGGTTGATTTTCTCATCCTCCTTTTCCAGTCAACAGCCAACATGCCTCCAATACATCACCTGCGGTTACAACCAACCTCACAATTATCATATTTATAGCCAACATGCCTTGAATACATCACAAATAGTCATAATTGGCCTCATATGCCCAACAAGATATGAACTTGGGTGGGGCTGGATACAACCAAACCACTTTACCAGCTTACCCACGTCTCATCGACCTCTCCTATGCCTATATTATTTATTTATACCCTTTATAAATTAATATTATTTTATGCTTGTTTCTTCCCTTATAAAATGTCGTTAGAGCTTTATATCTAATTTTTCATCTTTATATAGATGGTGGTAATGGGGGGGATTTTAAATTCTAATTTGATCATTTAAAGATAAGTTAATCTAATTTTCTTACTTCCTCTTTGTATCATTAACTCAATTATATGGAAATTTTGGTTTGACTTCATCCTTTCCATATATTTTAGTGGTATTCCAAAGAAAAAATTACCATATTATCTATAACAATTTATTGATAATAAAATAATATGATTATTAATAATAAATCATTAAAACCATAATTTATTAATAATTATAATTATATTATAAATCGAATATAATAAAAATATAATCTTAAATAAAAACTTTAATTATAGAACTTTTATAAAACACTTAAAAATTTAATTTGAAAGAGATTGATTTAGAAAACCTAAAACCTCTAACAAACTATTATCCACATTCAAGATAAAGTATATACCCATTTCAAAAGCAACTTTGGATAAATATTCCTTGAACATGAGAACTTGACTACCCTCATCATTAAAAAAAAAATTGTAAGGTAACCTTAAATATGGGAGACTATTCTCACAATTACAATGGATGTGTTATTCATAAAAAATACTTTCAACTGAAAATATGCATGGTGTTTCATCCTACTACATGTGAACACGATATATAACATCTTCCATCTCAATTTAATATCTGAAAACACAAGTAAATAGATGGAAGAATAGAAATATGTAATGTTGGATTTCAATGAAAACATTTTAGGTTCAAACTTTTGGGAGAATTCATAGTGGTTTTAGTATTTTTATTGTTATTATTTTTTTAATTCTCATAATTATATAATGTGGTAGGCTTTTATTCACTTTTTAAACATTTTAATTTTAATATATATTATTTTTGTATATCTTTTATAAAGATATAAAATATTTTATTTTTATATAATTAAATATATTTTTTAATTAAAATTAATAAAATTAATCTTATATATATAATATTTTATATTTAAATTATATTAATTAATATAAAAAAAATAAAAATGGAATATAAACATTAATAAATATAAATTAGTGAAATATATAACATTTGTTTTGAATTATTATTTATAAAAATTAAATATGAAATACAAATAAATTAAAAACTTCTTAAATATTATTAAAATATTTTTTAAAGATTTAAATTTTTTTAAATATATATATAAATAATTCATTGTCGTGCATTTTTCCCCTTAAAAGATGGATCATAAGTTAATAGGCAAAATCGATTAAAATGTTACAATTTTTACCCAAAAACCTTTTTATTCATTTAATAAATTTTGTGAAGGGAACAAGCACCTCGTTTTAAATTTTTATTAGTCAACCGACTTGGATTTTCTCTGTGCTTTAAAACGCTGGTGGCTTCGGGGAAATTCTCGACTCGTGGTGGCAATGGAAGACGTCTTCAATTTGCCATTTCAAACCACGGACTTCTTCTTCTTCCTGACGAAGTCTTTTTATCATTTCCAACTGGCTTTTTCTGTTTTCCAACTGGATTTTAGACGCTGGACGGCGATGGCCACTTTCCTGTCAATTTCTGGTGTTTACACGATTTCTGCAGCCGTCGGTGATGGAAGGAAGCAAGCTGTAACTATAAGTACTCCTTCCCCTCTCATTACTTAGCACGTTTGACTCCAACAAAAATATTAGTGAGGGCTTCGGCCGAAAGAATTCAATGGCTGAATTCCACGATTTCCTGCCCATTATGGCGGAGAGATTGGGAGAACCGGGTTTAATGGCGGAGCTGTGTAATGGGTTTCGTCTTTTGGCCGATCCCCGGTTGGGTGTGATTTCTGTGGAGAGTCTGAAGAAAAATTCTGCTATTTTAGGGGTGGAGTCTCTGACAGATTCAGAGATACAAGCGATGGTACAGGAGGGAGATTTGGACGGCGACGGGGTTCTCAATGAGCATGAATTTTGTGTTCTAATGTTCAGATTAAGCCCTTATTTAATGGCCGAGGCCGAGAAATGGCTCGAAAAAGCCCTGGTCCATGAATTGGAAGAAACCCTGAAACCCTGTAAAGATTAATAAGCTAAAAAAAAAAAAAAAATGTTTACTTCTGTTTATCTTCTTCTTATTACAGATTAAATTTACACTGTCAATATAACTAAAATGGAAGCTTTGAATGGTGTTTGCTTACTTTTATAAGTGGACCTAAACATTAACATGAGGGTAAAATTATGAGTGTTATAAAAAAAACAGAAAAAGAGGGGTTAAATTTAAATGTTCTGAATTTTTTCATGTCTGGTATTATAAAGTATATATACTTTTATTGTGTGAAAAAAAATTGAGGGGGGATTTCATGTTTTGGATCATAATCTATAATATGTGGATATTTAAATTTTTTTTTACAATTTATAAGATAAAGTTTTTATAATCTATAATATTAATAAAAAAGTTTTCAAAAAAAATTGTATAGCAAATTTTCAATCAACATTTCAAATCACATTTTATTGTCCACCAAAATCTATTGCCCTAATGATCAATTTTAAAGTTTTCATTCAACTTTTAAATCACATTCTATAATTAATCTAGAGTTCAAGGAATAGCATGTCCTTTTAATGTAAAAGTTATGTTTCCTCCTATCACTTGGGTAAGAAATGGAAAAGCATGTGGAAGGAAGTACTCTATTATTCCCTATGTATGCATGATCTTCTATGCACCTATTGTTAGAATGTGTTAGGGAAACATAATAAACTTTTAACCATGAACCTACATAGGACATAGGTTTGAAGATTGACTATGAGAAAGCTAATCCAATTGAAGAAGATGGTGATTTTTTTTTAAAATCAAGGGCATGTTAGTATTTTACTTTAATTTGGCTTATACAATCATATTTAAGATAGAAATTTGAATGTAGTTTAGATTCTAAAGTATGGCAATTAAGCATGATTTTGAATGTAAACTATCGAAATTGATTTGAAAAATGGCATGTGTTAAATATAGAAATACTAAAAAAATCAAGATTTTAGCTTTTCTAATTTAGTAAGTCTAACTAATTTCTAATAGTGGGAAGAAGTTAGAAGCAATCTTGAGAGTAGTTTGGATCTACTACTGATTGTTAGTACGTGCAAGGGTCACTAATCTCAGTCTAGGGTAAATCCATCAATGTTAGTGACTAAGGTTGACATTTTCGTCCCATGCTGATTTGGCTTTTTGTGACTTTACAATTAGATACGTCTCCTTGTGATGTCTATGTGTGTGCAATCTTGATGCATGAATGTGTGTGCAAATCCAAATATCAATCTCCTTCTCCCTAAAACCCTAAGTCCATTTGTGAAGCATAAAAAACTATAAAAACTTGTGAAACGTAATACTTTGTGTTAACTCCAATCACCCTTTTGATTATTGATTGTTATATACATATCCACTACTTCAAAGAGGGAAGTCAAGCCACACATAGTTTTTCCCCTTATTATGAATGTGAAATTATGCTCCTTTGTTATATGAATGCACATATAATCTGGATTTCGATACTTGACAATATTCACTCTTGACTCCACTAATGTGTTTTATACTTGGATGATGATTGCTCCTAGTGACTAGTTTGAAATTTAGGAAGAATAGGGTAGATTTGTTTAATGTGTAGTAGTGTATATATATTTGATAAATAGGTGCCAAGTGAGTAGTGTGGGTTTGATTTCTATTTATATGAGTTTTTTTGGGTAATTTCACATGCCACAAATACACTAGGAAAATTGGGATCTACCCATGCAAATAATTTAACTTTTAAAAATAATTATTTTTGGGCGAAGGTCACTAACGTCACCCTCAAGTCAATTTCGTTGTTAAAACTATCTGAGCTTGATGTTAGTGCTCGGGAGATATGAATGTGGATTTGATGATCTAGATATATCTGAGTAAAATATTTATTTGATTTGGCATAGACTTAGAGGTTCATGTAGGTGATTGACAACAAAAAGTGAGGGTCAGACTCATAACAAGCATATGGATATAAGAGAAGGTGAACAAGAGGCATATATGTGTGCACAAGTCATGTATGGTGAAGGTAGGTTAAAAGTGACATTGTCAAATGTCTAATCTTAGATTTTAGCATTTATAAATACCCTTTTTTATTCTACTATTAAAATGCAATATAAATACTAGAGTAAAACAAAAAAGTATACTTGAGAGTATACAACAAACTTTGTCTTTGGGAGATGGTTCCAAATGTACAGTGTTGCTCCTTGCAAAACCTACAATGAAAATGTAGTAGTTAATGTTTATAAGTGAAATTTGAAATCTAAACTTGAAAATTGAAAAAAAAATCAGAGCAGGGAAGAAGTATATCTATATGTGAGTAAATTGTGATGCCTTGTAACTTGTTGGAAATGATTCCTTGTTGAAGCATTGTAGAACTATGCTTCCTTGTTGAAGTGGAGATTTGGGGTGATTGTGCCTCAAATGTGTAATTATGCAAGTCCTTGGGTTGGGAAGATAAATGCACCAACCCTCATGAATGTAGTGTAGTGCTAAGACCATTGAGCGTCATTGAACTAACTTAAATAACTAATGTAGCTCCAATCTTAAACCTCATGATGGTAAGGTGGTAACCACATAGTGGGTTTGCTATGGGTAATTATATGGCCATGTAGCATCACTAAACCTCAATGCACATTACATAAAAAATAATGAATCAACCACTACAAATGAACTTATAGATTCAAGTTTGCTCACTACCTAATGCCATTTAATCATATTTACAAATAAATATGATAACTCTCATCGTAAAAATCATAAATGTGCATAAAAAATTATCATGTGTCACTAAACTAGTGCCATTTGTAAACTATCATAGTATGTATGCACATAAAAAAGCATCATGCCCCATTGTATTTGTGCTAACTGACATAGAAAGTTATGCCCCTATATGCTAAATTTGAGAACATGTATCTCAAATGTATTTGCATCTGAAAACCTATAATCTTTATTCTTGTAAATTGTGTGCACCTATATGGTATATGCACTCATGTGTATTTGAATATGTAATGTACCTCATGTATCTGTAAAGGGAGTGTATATGTATTGCATATGCTCCCAGAATTTGTACCAATGTATAAACATATATCGCACATATGAATCAATTTGATATCTAAATTATTATGAATATATGAATTTGTATTTTATCTCAAAATCTAAGTTTTCTATTCATGGATGTTTTTATCTCTATAACAAACCCACTAATATGCCCATATTTTGAGGTGGGGGATGTAGCCATTCTCCAAGAAGATCTACTCCTAGCAACATCCTATCTTAATGTGCTTATGAGTGGATTAATCTAGTCTACTAAGCTTGTTGAGCTTGTTGAGATTTTAGATGTTTTGATACATATCATGTACTTCACATTTATGTGTAGTGACATAATTCATATCTTACACCTCTTTACTGTGTAGGCTTATTTAATTGTTATATTAGTGATAACTATTATTGCATGCCTAATAAATACATTTATATTGACATGACACTTATATGCCCTACATTACATATATTACATACAATCTTTGATGACAACTACATTATTATGATGACATATTATCCACATGTTGACATGATTATACATGATTACATATTTATACATGACATAATATCACTAATTCTTCTTTAGTGGCTTCTTAGTAAAGAGGGACTAGAAGAAGATATACTCCTAGTAACATCTTCCTTAGAAGTCCAATGGACCATTGGATCCTTTCCAAGAGCATCCTAGGATATCCCATCCTTCATAGGATGAGTAGTACAAGAATATAGAGAAGGGAACCTTATTAACTAAGAGTCAACTTTTCTGAAATTAGTGACCCCTCTATCTGCAAGTTGTGTAATTTGTTGTCCTAATACATAAAAATCATTGTCATGATGTCTGTTAATACTATAATAATTTCATAATGGTTTGGCCTTCACTCATTCGAGATAATGAGGAGGGTGATAGTAATTATGAGGTGAAATTATTAGCTTATTATCAAGTAATGTATGTAAAATTTCATGTGGTCGATCCCTGAACCTATCAAACTGGAGTGGTTGAATTTTAGTTTTATTAGGTGCCTTCATGGTAATATTGGTCTTGTAACCCATGTCCTTTGATTTGTGCCATATATATATATATATATATATATATATATATATATATATATATATATATATATATATATATATATATATATATATATATATAACTAGACTCTTAGTAGGCAACACACTTGGTTCAACCTTCTTATTGATGACCATATGTGTAATTTCCTATGTGTATCTTATGATCGATTACCTCATGTGTAAATTTATTGTAATTAAATTATGTATTTCCATGATCATAAGTTTGAGTATATGCAAGCATATCCTCAAGTCAGGTAACCTTAAAAAATAAATTTGGTATTTTATATTGGATTACATCATAGTAGTCATTTGATTTTCAGGAATGATGGCACTTTAAATGGAGTCATTCAACAAATGAGACTTATCACGACAAGCTACATTAAGTACACTACCATGAACAGGTGCATAAGGTCTAGGTAGAGGTTCATATATAAGAGGTGCATCACTAAAATTTTAATTTTTTCTTTTCTTGGAATCAAATTATGTGAAAATAACATTGCATAACTTTGGATTATCATCTATGGAAACACAATCACATATTTTTTTTATTAGAGACATAGAGATGACATCACATTGTGTTTCCATAAAAGTCTCATGTAAAGTAGAATAAATTTGAGTTCATTTTTTTTTAAGATAAGAAAGAATATTATCACATTATTTTTTAATAATAAAATCATGTGGCGTGCATAATCCTTGCCCTTGCATTTCGTAGCATATAATGAGATGAATTGATTTGGAAAATCATTGTGGCAAATTATGAGTGTTAAATGAACATTTTTTACAAAAAGAAATGTTTACAATTTTTATGTTACTAAAAGTATTTTCACATGTAGGCATATTATTGCAAAGAAAACAATAATGAGCAGCTAAATTTACATCATCTATGCATGCTAATATTTTATTTTATTCTTTAAGTGCAATGCTAGAAACATGAAATAATGCATCATTATTTTCCTCTTGTTCTAGTGTGCGATTAAGAAAAGAGTGAAAACAAGTAGGGGAACTAGGTTATTCTATTCCAAAATTAGTTTTTTCAATTTCTTCTTCATCATATACTTCATTGTTATACCCATTCTCTTGATATTCATAATCATTATCATCTCATTCACCAATATTTTCCTCATATATATAGTTACCATCATTAATCATACAATTTTGATCATTAGTACATTCATTATCATGTGTAGGGGATGGAATTTATAGATAATAAGAAATCCATAGGATGAGGGATTCTATGGGTTTTAGATTGGATATATTTTTTATTTTAACAATCCCTAATATAGTGAGTGAGACAAATGCAAGGCCTTTTCCTAATACACAAGTGGACATAGAAACAATCCTTGACAAGGGTCAAATAAATAACTGACCACTCCAAGAAAGCCATGAGTGTTTTTCAAAAGAAGAAATATGTCTTTGATAAATAACAACAAATAAAAAAACCATAAATAATTTTGAAAATAGTTTCACCCTTTGTCCCCTAGGGAGAAACTAGTAAATTACAAATTATGGAATATCTGTATAGTATTTTGGTGTACAAAAACAATTTTTTTACCCTCTCAATATAAATATTAAAAAGTAGAGCATTTTAAAACTAGAATCACTATGGATCTGATAGGAGCCAAACAAGTAGGAATACAAGCCAAAAGTCTAGGATAGGAAGCTCTTATAGAAAAAAGGGCATGAAACCTAACGAAAAAGATAAAATTTTCTGAGTTGCATAGAGGATAAGAGAAAATAAGAAATCATACATCACTAAGACAAAATTATTAAAGAAACCCTAGAAATAAGGATGAAACCCTAAGAAAAATATAAGGTTTGACACAATTTGAGTAATATTTAGGTTTACCAATATGTTTTACCCTAATTTAGATTGTATAACCCTAATTAATTTATAAAATTGAATGCAATTTGGATTGTAAATCATGGCAGTTAAGCATGAATCTGAATGTAAACTAATAAAACTAATTTAACAAGTGGTATGTGTTAAATATAGAAATGACCAAAGAGATGAAGATACTTAGCTTTTTTATTTCAATGATTATCTGTGATTAACTTCTGATAGTGGGAAGGAATTGGAAGTAAGCCTAAGATTTATTCGTATTTGTAACCAACTATATATCCATCAATGTTAGTGATTGAGGCTAATATTTTTGTGTTGGTTTGATTTGACTCTCTATGACTTTACACTTAGTTGTGCCTATTTATTTTTCTATTTCTTTGCGATCTTGATGTTTGAATATGTGCACAAGTCTAGAAATCAATCTCTTTCTATTTGAAACCATAGGTTCCCTTGTGAAGGATCAAAACATATAAAAAATTGGGAAGTATAATAGGCTAAGTTGACCTAAATCACCCCAGTTGATGATTGACCACCACCTACAAAGCCAATATTTTAGAGAGGGAAGTCAAACTACACATAGTTATTTCCCTTAATGTGAATGTGAAATTGTGCTTCTTTACTATATGAATTCACCTACAATCTAATTTTTGATACTTGACAATATTTAATTTTAAATTGGCTTGGTGTGCTTTAGACTTGGCTAATGAATACACCTAGTGATTGAATTATAATTTGGGAAGAATAAGGGATATTTGCTCGATATGTAGTATTGTATATATGTTTGATATAAAAATTCAAAGTGATTACTATGTGTAGGTTTGATTGGTATTTAGATGAATTGAGTTGTGTAATTTATTACACCACTGACACATTAGGAAAATGGGCCGACCCATAGTAATGATTTAATTTTTAAAAATAACCATTGTTGGGCAAGTGTCACTAACAACACCGTTGGGTTAGTTTTGTTGATGAAACTATCTTACCCTGATGTTTGTGTCTAGGAGACAAGAATGTGGATATGGTGATTTGTAGATGTTTAAGTCATATATTTAGTTGACTTGACATGTACTAAGAGGTTTGTGTATGTGATTGATAACAAAATGGGGAGCGGTGGGCGGAGTGGGGGGAGGAGCATACTCATAAAAAGCATGTAGATGTGATAGAATGGTGAAAAAGAGGCATATGTATGCACACGAGTCGTGAATAGTGAAGGTAGGTCAAAAGTGACATTGTCAAATGTCTAAATACCATATTTTAGTATCTATACTCAGAATATGAGGAGTGTAAATATTAGATAAAAAATATAATATCACACGTACTCTCTACAAAATATGTGTGATAAAGTTGCATTTATTCAATGTGAAAATTTCAAAGAATTTATGAAATAAAATTTTGGATTATGGTTTTTTTTTTTTAATTCATATGTAGTGGTTAATTTTATTCTTCCATTTGGAAAATCTAGTAAAAGAAAAGATTACAAAGATACCGTGATTTTCCCAATAAAAACTAGTAAAGGGGTTGACTATAAGAAATATAATGTTCTCAAATTATGTATGATTAGAGAGAAGACTTATAGAAAAAAATATGGAAAGATTATCATTTAACATTTTATATTATACTTTATAATCTATCAAATGGATTGGTTCTCATCTATAGACTCAAACATTTAGAAAAGTGATGAGACAATCACATTCTCAAATAGCTTTTACTTTGCAAATTTCACGACCAAAAAAACATTTGACATATTATAAGATTCAAATTTTCTTGATCCATGAAACCTAAATTAATAATTTTTAATGTGAGAAGGATGATGATTTCCAACTCAAAATAAGGGAGAAATGTCAATAGTTGAATGTGTACCAATAGTTGAAATCAATGATCAAATATGAAGGGTTGGTCTTAATTGCAAATTGTAGGTTATTTATTCATCCAAGCCTTCCATGATGTAAATATGAAATAAATAGTTTCAATTTAATTGACAAAAGTAAACTAAGTACATGCATCACTAAAAATTATGTTAAATAAAATATCATTTTTTAACTTTTAACATAATTTAATTTTAAGGATAGTGTTGAAACCTTTCAAACTCACAAGATTTAAATTTGATAGTTGTTTGAACATATTTATTATTTTCAATTGTAATATGTAGTGGAATTTTTTTTTAACACCTTATGGAATTAAATATCAAAGTTTGGGTGGTTTATTGAAAGTTATTAAGGAATGCAAAAATATTTACAAATTATTATAGAAATATATATTTACTCTTTGATAGTTCCTTATTTAAATATGAGTATCATAATTTATAAAGGTTAACGTTGAATGACCATCATAAAAAGTCTAAATGACTCTATTAGCTTTCTTAATGCTTCATATCTTTTAGCAAATTTTCTAAGCCATGAATAAACTTTTTTTTGCTCATTTATCAATAAATTTTAGCCTTGGAAAATAAGATGAAGCTCATTTACTACTAATGATTCTTGATGAGCTATGTAATTAATATTTAATAACAAAATAAAATAGTGATGAATCTTAGTAAATAAACCTTCACAAATACCCTTCATGGTAAAAGCCCCATCATTTTCAAAACGAACTAAATTCATCAAGGATAAATCCATCTCTACTAAAAGAGTTATCACGACATCATATATAAATTGATTTGTTCCACAATTTATATAAAGGATTCATATAAATTTTCTAACACATTGAACAATTCCTTAATTTTTAAAATATGTAATATAAACTATCATATGTTATTCCCTACTTTAATCGGTACTTTCATCAACTAAAGCTGAATAAAATGGACTACGAAAAATATATTCTTTTAAATTTTCCCAATATACATCCTTTGTATCTTTTATATACTATTTTCTAGATGTGGTATTTTTATATGTAGAGGAATCATCTGTTAGAGGCATGTGTGGAGTGCCTTATACATGTTCTAGTCACAAATTGGCTTATATAGTTTTGAAGGTAAATCATGTGTGGAGAAAAAACATATTTTCAATCACTGATATGATCCTCTCCTTCTCAACATCTACCATTAGTTATACATGTTTGGTAATTGGAATACTACTTCATTTGGTTTCTCTCTCCAAAAATTTCAAATCAAATTTATGAGGCTTTGATTTTGCATGGGTTTTTATACCATTGACTTGAAGGGTGGGACTCCCATATTTGGTGAGTAGATTTTATATCTTATATGTTTCACACCAAAAATAATTTATCCTTTCAATTTTGTCACAATATTTTGTAACATAAGCCCATGGAAATCTTGTTTTCCATTTGGAATTAAATGTTGTTTTATGCTTGTTCGTCTTCTTGAATTTCTTATCCATTTGATTCAAGGTATTTTCATGTGGATAAACATCAAAGTATTCATTTTGGGAATGGAATTATTGATTATAATATCTATGGATACCATAAACATCAATGAGTGATAGTTTTATTTTATCCTTCTTAGCAACCAATGGGATCCATTTTTTCACATTTTTGACCTATTTAATGAAAAGATTATAAATAAATATAGAACTAGAGTTTTCCATAAGACATACAAAAAAATAGAATGTTCATGCCTTTTGTAAGAAAATGATTATTTTTAGTTATAATTAGAGTTTATTTTTTATGTTTCAACATATATGTGTTAGTTTCATAATGTATAAAACAACATTTCAAAGTAAATCAAGTAATGCATTATATCCCATGATTTCCACAATCAAACAACCATGTTGATAGCCAAATATAAATGTTATCATCTCTAAGATAATAATAAAAAACTTATCAAACTAGAGAGAAAAAAAATTCTGCATAATGAAACAATAAAAATATAACTCTATTTCAACTTAATTCATCATATAAGTTTCAATAAAGGCCAAAACTATTGATCATCAAAATAACTCAAATGCAAAAAACTAAGATAGTCAAATCGAAACAATATTTCAAGCATATTCATGAAACTCAACACAATGTACCTCAACCTTGAACAAATCTCACAATGCTAATAGGACATATTATATTTGTAGAGCATAACTCCACTTTTAATCATTTTATTTTCAGTCTTAAAACAAAGGCCCAAGCCCCATAAACTTCTACAATAAACTTATTTTCAACATGTTCTTAATAAAATGAAAGAGATATAAGGAAAAATACAAAACTTTTAATTGCCTTCATCTAGCAAACAAAAAAACAATAAAAGCTAAGATCCTTTCTTATACTACATATTCAACACTCGATACAAATTCTGAACCACGATACTTTCATATATTAAAGTCATCTTTGAACATGGAAGGTTTTTGCATAAAGACAATATTAAGAAAACAAAAACGACAATTCAAATCATCCATACTTTGAAATAAATCGAACCATCATGATTGTATCTCTTAAATAATGGTTAGTTAGTAGATCAGGTAAAGAAAAATAACCTCAACATGAAACTTTTTTATACAAAATATAAATAATAATCAAAACTAATTGATAATAATGCTTGATAAAGAAAATAATAAATTGAGTCCAAAATAAAAATTTAAACTAAAAGGTCTTTATGCTAGAGTCTAAATCATATAAACCTCAAGAACACCTTTCTCTCATTTACAAACAATTACCTTCATGAATAATTAGAGATGATAAAGTTAAGGTACTTCTAGAAGCCATTACTAATATCAATAGAATACCAAATACAAGAGTTGAAATGAATGAAAAATTCTCAAAGAAAATATTAAACATATCACTTATACAAAAAACATTAAAAATAATTATGATACCTATTTTTCATTTAAGTAGTGTTTTACTGAAATTTGGATTAAAAGGTGCATTAACCTTTATTAAGATAAATTGAATAGAGTAAATCATAATGTTGTAAATGCACTTTCGACAATCAACATAAATGTAAAAGACTGAATTTGACAAAGTATAAAATATTTTCAAGATTACTAAATATGAATTGAAAACATAAACTTAGTTTTTCTATTTAAGATTTGACTATGTTCATTGATGGATTGATAAAATAGGAAATCAAGAACTGTGACTGCAAGTGCCTAGAAATTGTGACTTAGGGTGAAGAAGGTAAATAATGTCACATTGGGGTTAGGACCAACTGCTACTTCTGACTTGAGCTACTTGGTCTTGAATTTTTTTTTTTTTAAAAATAGGAGCTTAGGTCATTATTACTCACAACAACATGAATTAGGTATGTATATGTAGATTTGACCTTCAAAAGTCTGTGGAAGACTTACAAATAACTTTTCAAATTTTAAAACCCTAAATTTACTTGCAATGATTAAAACCTTACAAATAGAAAAATGTGGAGTGTGATTGGGCTAAGTTAACCCCAATCACCCCCATAATACTTTAAAAATGGTATTCAAGCCCATGTAATTCTCCCACTTAGACTGTTTTGTGCAATTTTTTTCCTTTGACTATATGAATGCATCTAGGGATGACTTGAATATTTGATCATACTTTACTTTAGGATGAATAAAACATGAATTTTAACTTAGCTGAGGACTACTTGAAATTCTTATAATCAAAATTGGAAAGAATAGAGAAGCTTCCATGTTCAATGTGCAATAGTATAAATATGCCTCTATATTAAAATTTCCAAGTGATAAAATAAGTGAATTAAGTGTACCTTTATATCAATGCAAAAGGAAAAACCACATGCTAGGAAGCCTAAAAACACATATGACAAGGTAAGAGAGGATTTAATTTCAAAATATGGTCATTAAAGGACCAAGGGTAGAAATGTCCTATAGGGGTCCCGAATGTCTATCATTTTTTACCCCCACTAGATATTTTTATCCCTTAAGAAAACATGTAGCTTTTGGGTGTGAATCTATCCAAACATATCTTTATGGGTGTTTTAGTTATTAGAACATTTTTTTAGGTGTTAGATAGCAATTTAGGGAATAAATAGGTGTATGCAAGTTCTTAATATAATACGAAGTGTAAAAATAAGACATGATTAAGTGCACAAGTTAGTTAAAGTAAAATAAAGCCATAATTGACATGATCAAGTATTCATGACCAGATTTAGGTGTCTATATTTTCCCCTTATTTAGTCTAGGAATAAAATTTCTATAGTAAAGGAAAGATATAACTTAATTTTTAAGGCATACTTTGTCTATGAGCTAGTACTCCAATTATACAAGGCATCATAGTTTGGAAAAACCTACAAAACACATGAAGTAGTTACTTTGTTCTTTTTAAAATTGAAATTTGAAAAAGTTTAAATTTAAAAGGGTTTGAATTTGCAAATTTGATAATACTTTAATTTAAAATTTTGAAAATGTTTGAACTTGAAAATTTATTTAACTTGAAAGATAGAATAAGGGAGGAATACACATGTATGTGTGAAACTAATATTGTTTTCCATAAATTTTATTGGTGATTATTCTTCCCTGAAGCATCAGATAATTGGTGCTTCGCATAAAACACTTATATAAAATTGGTTCCTTAGCTAAATTAATGGATAATTTTGATGGTGATCAAGCCCAAATTGAATTTTCACATTATAAAATAAATAACACACATTTAGAGATGCAAAAACCTTAATTTAACACAATTTATTTTTGTAACCCAAATCCTTGAAACAGGTTGAAATCCAAATGGATTCGTAGACATAATGCTAGAGAGAACAAAACCTTTAAGTTATGCATTATGAAATTAACGGAATCAACCACTACATATGGCTTGCATATTCAATTAAAATTTTATTTTTGAATGTATTATCAAAAGAGAATGGAGTACATACATGCTCCTACCAAGTCCATATCTTAGCAATTTAGTATTAAAATTATGAAAAATAACTTAGTATGCATGAATTTGTAGCATGCCCCCATTGATAACCATAGAATTTATATGCCAATTCCTCTATGTGCACCCTGAATCCCATGAATAAAAAATATTCGATAAATTTGTGGCAAAATATTTTGTGATCAGTCTTACAATGCAACTTTTATGTAGTTAAGAGGCAGGGTATTTACCTCTAATAGACATTTCCACTTCCTAGACCTCTGATTATGAATCCATCACATCCAACACGTTGGGATATTTAAATTACATACATTCCCACTACCACAACCTTGGAATCCATGTGGATACATAATTTTACAACAATTCTAGCCTCAAACAATATTGACAACAAATGTTGTCAAGATGCTAGCCAATTTGGACATCTCTAACTCTGAGGCATTCTGAATAAAAACTATAATTTCCAACATATCGAGGGTATAAATTAATGTCGAATACCACATTATCAAGGCCTTCGAGCACTCTTGGTTAGGAGACAGAGCACCTATTTCAGCCTCAAGCAACATTGACAATAAATGTTGTCAACATATGAGCCAAGTTGGATATATCTACCTCCAGGGCCTCATGGCTTAAGAATAACATCATCAACACAATGGGGGTGGTAATTAACATATAGGACCACTTTTTTGTCCTCTTTTCACTCTTAGTTAGGAGATGGAGCATCCATTCTGGACTCAAACAACATTGATAGTAAATGATGTCAACATGCGAGCCAAGTTGTATATCTCTAACTCAAGAGCTTCATGGCTTAAAACTAGAATTGAAACATATCGAGGGTGGTAGTTAACATATAGGACCACATTATTAGCCTTTGATCACCCCCAATTAGGAGACAGAGCACCCATTTTGGCCTCAAGCAACATTGACAACAAATGTTGCCAACATGCAATCCAAGTTAGAAATCTTTATATCTGGGGCCTCATGGATGAAAACTAACATCACCAACACATCGGGAGTGGTGATTAAGATATATTGATGTATTATTATCTTTTGAACACTCTCGGTTAGGAGACAGAGTACTCATTCTAGCCTCAAGATGATATTTCTCTATAAGGCAAAATTATTATTTTTAGGCAAACTTTGGATAGGCATAAAACAAAAACCATAAGTCATATCCACAAATCAAAATAACCATATTTTGCATGTCTAATTTATTCACATGCAAACTTAATCTCATGAATTAAAAAAATTGATGAATTTTTGGTAGAAGATTATATGGTTAGTCCTACAATGCAACTTTTATGTAGTTAAGAGTTAGGTTATTTGCCTCCAATCGACATTTCCACTTCCTAGACCTCAGATTATGAATCCATCATGTATAACACCTTGGGATATGTGAATTACATGAATTCCCACTTCCATGGCCTTGGAATCCATGTGGATGCATAAATTTTCAATATAGATTGACTCAAGAATGAGAATGCAAGCATAGTTTGACTCAAGAATGAAGTGAAGAAACATCTTTTTATAAGATCCACTTGTGTATGAATGATATTCTGATGCATTTGATCATTATTATTAATTTGGTATGTTTTTCTCAATGATTTGCATGATAGTTTGAAAGCTTCAATCAAGTCTTGTCCTAAAATAGAGCTTTGAGCACAGTTTTTAATACAAAGCTTATAGTTGGAAAATATCTAGGCACAATGACTTCATGATACTCAAAGAAGAAATTTGTAGGGAATACATACAAAGATATAAGATTTGATTTCAGACCTTGAATAGCAAAATTGCTTAACATATGTTCATAAACTCAAGCAAGTCTTTATTTTTCATATATAAAATACTAGTAAATTGTCTTTTCTTCGATATTTGTGCATTTTGGGAAGTTCTTGTCAACTAAAGAAGTGAAGAGGAGGTAAAATTAGACCTATAGGAAAAAGAATAGGATTTTTAAGTGCCCTAAAACTCAAGTTATGAATTTTTTCACTTGTTACCAGTGATAAAACCCTACCTAGGTTTATAGCAAATTGGACGTATTTTTGAGATCAATACCCCTAGGAGTCTTCATAAACAATATATTTGGCCAAATGGGTAGATGGAATGGTTTAATTTTTTTTAATGGTTTCTTATATGAAATTTATCCTCAAAAGTCAGTGTTTGAAGGGTTATAAGGCCTAGAAGGCTGATGAAGGCAATTTTATGAATAAAATGATTCCATTTCTTTTCAAAATGTTGTCAAAAGGTTACATTATCTTGATATGAGTAGAGTGATAGTTTAGTCATGTGTAAAATAGATCTGATATGACACAAATCATTTCTTTGTCAATATTGAAATGGATAGAGGGACCCATGGCATCATCAAGCAACATTGACAACAAATGTTGTCAATTGGCAATCAGACCTATAAAAACTAAAATCTTATCTTAGATTCAATAATATGGAATTATCTACTTACAGTGCCAACCATGTTAAGGTGGAATCTAATTTGACACCACTAAGGTCTACAAAAATTATTTTAGTATCTAGTTAAATTGAAATTTATATGTAAAACCTAAGAAATAAATAAAATTTGATAAAAGTAAATACATTTGTATTTGATAATTTAACATACCTTGGGGGTTCAATCTAAGGAACCACTAGATCAGCTCTATTCTTTATAGTATCAATAATTACTTCATGGTCATATTCATGAACCTTTCATATTATCCTTTTCAATGGCCTACCTCGATAAATGTGCATCTAAACAATTGTTACAAGAACCAAATTTCAATAGTATAGTATCTTCCTATGTACTTCAAGTCTTCAAAAAACCATACATTATAATTTTTCATAGGATAACATTGAATCCAAGTTCTAGTAACTACAACAAACCCAATAAGATAGTGAATGTTTTCCCTATTTGTGACTGCAAAAGTCAATTTCTATTTTTCCTCTACACACCAAAACAAGTAGTAGTCTGCCCCCTCCTCATTATCTTAATCTACAATAATTGAATAAACATGTCTTGCAACATAAAACAAAAAATTATTTAATAACATGATCTATTGTAATATTTACCAAATTTAGTAATGAAACACATGTCAAATATAATATGGTACCTAATTTCACTAGATTAGACACATGGTCAAAGTCATGTGATGATGTCATCTCTGTAAGTTGTAATGATGGTGGAAACTGATAAGTGTCAATTGTAAATAGAGGCCTATAACTCCATTCATCCACCCATTCTTGTGACTTGTACTCATTCCAAACAAATTCAATGCACACACAACAAAAACATGTCATGTGCCTTATATTAACCATCTAAGAACTTGTATTTGAGATACAAAATGAGTTTAACTCGCTCTATTCTATTAATTTCATAAAATATTGATAGCTTACCAAATTTTCATTATCCATGACCCAAAAATATCTATGAATAGTGGACTTTTGTTGAGCACTATGGCCCATATATTCATTACACAATTCAACTATGTTCTTTACATCTGACAAATCAACTACTTCTTTAAACTTCAAATCCTCTCTTGAAAGCGCTCTTTTGACACATGCTCCTACACCATCATGCTCCTCTTTTCGATGTCCTACTTTAGTGAAACTTCAAATATGTTGTATACTAGTGCTCACATGCATTATGCTCAACTAGAAGAATATCCGTGCATTCTTGAATTGTGATATGTAGTTATCTAACCATAAATAATGTTGATTAAAATTAATGTTACTTTCACTCAATTTTCCATAAAACAATTGAAAACAACCTTGGACATAATTTGAAGAATGTTTCTTATCATTGCTAACATAAAAGTGGTACTCCCTTAATATTTTTTAATCATTCTCTATACTATAAAGTGAATGCATGAATGTTGTATGCACAAAATTTGAAACATGTACTGAATTATAGTATTGTGACTAAACCTCTCTTTGTGATTCTAATGTGTAATTCTCTACAAAATCAACTACTAAAACAATAGTACCAATCGGGAATGTGTCCTTACTTAACTTTAATTTTTCTTCTATCCATCAAGTTGTGTGTGTGTGCTTTGAATACTCATAGACAATTTCATCCCTGAATTTGTTCATAAATTCAAGTATTTATTTTGTAACAAGCTTTCACCTTCTAGATTACTTTCCATATTTCATTTGATATACCACATATTTATATTTACTATAACCAACCAATTATTTTCCAATACCATGTGTACTCTCCTTATGGGCACATGGTTTCAATTTTGGTAATTTAACACAAATGATACAACTTCGATTTAAACATGCACTGTTATAAAATAATTGACCATCTGATCTTTCACAAAAAATTGTTGGAATGAATTTTCTTGCTGATTTTGGTGAGATTTCCACTCCACACTCTTGAAAAATGTTGTTAGTATGCAAATTATAATGAACATAATGAAAAATATCATCATGAATCTAAAATTCAACATGTTGCCTACAACAACAAGTAGTGCATGTGTGATTAATATTCACATAGAAGGTTTTATCCATTTCAAAATACCTTTGACTTTAATAGAAATCTATGGATATTTTTCAGCATATGTAGAGTACAATTATGTTTGAGTCATATCCAAAAAATGTTTAGGATGTGGTTCACGTTTATGAGAACCAACTCTTCTTT
This sequence comes from Torreya grandis, assembly GCA_037957365.1. Taxonomy (NCBI): domain Eukaryota; kingdom Viridiplantae; phylum Streptophyta; class Pinopsida; order Cupressales; family Taxaceae; genus Torreya; species Torreya grandis. Next base: position 1,307,257 of record JARHVA010001438.1, on the reverse strand, counting down.
TTACTACATCTCTAATATTAGGTGATACCCTTGTGTTATCTTTCTAAAATTATACAATTAAATATTTTAGGGCATCAACTATAGCCTTATCTTTCTGTGGAAGTCTACCAGAGAATGTCCATAAGTCATTGTTACCGTTAACATCAAGTATTGTACGTCTCCCAATTTCTTTCATTAGTGTTTTTATATTTATGTTAAAATCTCGGCTAGTTTTTCTATTCAATCATTCATTATTTATTTTACCACTTACCAAAGAAGTTATAATAACCCATCGAACAACATTACCATCTTTGGTGCATTTATTCACACCTACTTGATGGTATGCATTATGAAAATTTTCAATAATTGCCTTGTTTACATCATCAATATTATATGTTCTTACTCTTAGGGTGTTCATTGTAGGTCTCATCTTTTTCATTTTTAATAATTTAACAAACAATTAGCATATTTGAGTTTCATTTAAATATTTAAAGTGTCAGTCCCAAATTATTTCAGCTTTTCTTCTTATATGGTGCTCAGACGTGTTTTTAGGCATTGGTTTCAAAATAGATTCATCAATTTCAATTAAATACATTGGTTTTCTTCTATAAATCCTAGGAGGTGTTCTTAATGGTATATTTGATTGATTTGGTGTTTCTATATTATTTTATTCATTGGTAGGTTCTTCATTCAACGATGTTCCCATATTTTTTTCTTCAATGTAAATTTTTCCATTAGGTGTTTCCATATTGGTTTCATCATTAGTAGTTTCTTCAATGCATGTTTCCATGCAATTCACATCATCATGCATACTATCATCATCATCAAAATTATAAATAGTAAAATTTTAAAGTGGACTTGCATTATAATTGGGTATACTATAAAAATTGACAATTGGAATTTCAAAAATTGGTAAAGTATCATTATTCATTTCATCATTATTTGTGACAATTAATTCATTAGGGATAGTAGACTTACCTACATGATTTTTTTTCATTCATTTCCTTTGCTTTTATCTCACCACTTCTAATTTGTTCAACATTTTACTCTTTGACTTCTTCCTACTACTATAAAATCCATCACCCATGATTGCACAAAGAGTTCAACTTTTGAGGGCGGGGACAACAATCCAATTATTCCAAAATAGACATGCTTTCAATGTGAAGTACCAAGTGGAGATAACAATCTAATTATTCAAAAATAATTAAAAATAGTCCCATATACTATTTAGTCAACCATCAGAGTAGAGAATGATTAATGATTTTGAGGATGTGGACAACATTCTAATCATTTGTAATCAGATATTTATCATACATAATACAACAAAGTAGGGGATAATTTTTTTGAAGTAAAAAAAAAGATGGTTTTTTTATATTATTAATAATGAAATAAAATCATGGGCAGTAATAACACATACACGATAATAATACATACATGGTTTTTAATGTATGTAAAATACCCTAAGTCCTAAACACTAAATAATATACCCTAAGCCATAATCCCTATACCTTATACCCTATACCTTAAGACATAAACCCTATACCCTAAGCCCTATACCTTATACCCTAAACCTTAAACCATAATCCCTAAATCCTATGTACCCTATATCATAAATCATATACCTTAAACTATAACCTTAAATCCTAAGCCCCAGAGACCCTAAACTATAAATGGTAAATTGTTCAGCTCTAAACCAATCATTTGAGACCTAATTAACATAATTTAGGCTAATAATTTGGATCAAAGGGATCAATTTGGCCCAAATCACACCATTAATTGCCCTAATTGACTAATTCATTCAATATGTGATGACATGGGGGATAATCAAACCCAAAAACACATTGCATGCTCATAAATAGATTAGAGCAACTCAAATTATCCTCAATTGCCTTTGTGATTAGACCATATACCCTAAATTATAAATCATAACCCTAAACTCTAAGCACTTTACACCCTAAACCCTAGTTTACCCTATACATTATGTGCCCAAATGTTCACCTTAAACACTAATGATTTAGCCATGCAATTAACATCCTTTATAGTAATAATTAGGTTCACAAGGCTCAATTTAGCCCAAATCACATCACTTATTTCCCCAATTGACTAATTTACTCATTCTGTGGTGACTTGGGGGCCAATTGAGCCTAAAATCACATTCTATAGTCATAAATAGGTTCAAAGAGCTTAAATTAGTCTCAATTGCCTTTACAATTAGATCTTATTCACCCTAAAACATTAACCTTATGCCCCAAAACACATTGCGACCATAAATAGGTTTAATCAACTCAAATTATGCTCAATTACCTTTGTGATTGGACTCTAAACCCTATCTCACATATACCTAAAACTCTAATCTCTAAACCCTAAATTGTAAACCCTAAACCAAATGATTTAGTCATGCAATTAACATCATTTAAAATAATAATTAGGATCATAGGGCTCAATTTGGCCCAAATCACATGACTCATTACCCCAATTAACTAATTTACTAAATATGTGGTGATCTAGGTGAAATTGAGCCCAAAATCACATTCTATAGTCACAAATAGGTTCAAAGAGCTTAAATTGGTCTTAATTTCCTTTGAAATTAGACCTTATTCACCCTAAAACATTAATCCTATCCCCAAAAACACATTGTGGTCACAAATAGGTTCAATCAACGTAAATTATCTTTAATTACCTTCATTATTGGACTCTAAACCCTAAACCCTATCTCACATATCCCTGAAACTCTAATCCCTAAACCTAAAATTTTAAACCCTAAACCAAATGATTTAGTCATGTAATTAATATCCTTTAAGTAAAAATTAGCTTCACAATGCTCAATTTGGCCCAAATTGCATCACTCATTGCCCCAATTGACTAATTTGCTCAAACTATGGTGACCTAGGGGTCAATTGAGCCCAAATTCACATTATATAGTCACAAAGAGGTTCAAGGAGCTTAAATTGGTCTCAATTATCTTTAAAATTAGACCTTATTCACCCTAAAACATTGACCCTATGCTTAAAAACACATTGTAGTCACAAATAAGTTCAATTAGCTCAAATTATTTTCAATTACCTTCGTGATTGGACTTTAAACCCTAATACCTATCTCATATATACCTAAAACTCTAATACATAAACCCTAAACCTTAGATTGTAAACCCTAAAGTAAATGATTTAGCTATGAAATTAACATCCTTTAAAATAATAATTAGATTCGCAAGGCTCAATTTAGCCCAAATCGCATCACTCATTGCCTTAATTGACTAATTTACTCAATGTGTGGTGACCTAGGGGCCAATTGAGCCCAAAATCACATTTTGTAGTCACAAATAGGTTTAAGGAGCTTAATTTGGTCTCAATTACCTTTATGATTAGACTTTATTCACCCTAAAAATTTAACCCTATACCTAAAACCACATTATGGTTACAAATAGGTTCAATAAGCTCAAATTTTCCTCAGTTCCCTTTGTGATTAGACTCTAAACCCTAAACCCTATATCGCATATACCTATAACTCTAATCCCTAAACCATAAAACCTAAATTGTAAACCCTAAACTAAATGTTTTAGCAGTGTAATTAAAATCCTTTATAATAATAATTAGGTTCACATGGCTCAATTTGGCCCAAATTGCATCAATCATTTCCCCAATTGACTAATTTACTCAATTTGTGGTGATCTAAGGGCCAATTGACCATAAAATCACATTATGTAGTCACAAATAGGTTCAAGGAGCTTAAATTGGCCTCAGTTACCTTTATGATTAGACCTTATTCACCCTAAAATATTAACCATATGCCCCAAAACACATTACAATCACAAATAGGTTCAATCAACTCAAATTTTCTTCAATTACCTTTACGATTGGACTTTAAACCATAAACCCTATCTCGTATATACCAAAAACTTTAATCCCTGAACCTTAAATTATAAACCCTAAACCAAATGATTTAGTCATGCAATTAACATCCTTTATAGTAATAATTAGGATCATAGGGCTCAATTTGGCCCAAATTGCATCAGTCATTGACCCAATTGACTAATTTACTAAATATGTGGTGACCTAGGGGAAATTGAGCCCAAAATCACATTCTATAGTCACAAATAGGTTCAAAGAGCTTAAATTGGTTTTCATTACCTTTACAATTAAACCTTATTTTCCCTAAAACATAAAATATCTACCCAAAAACACATTGTGGTCACAAATAGGTTCAATCAACTCAAATTGTCCTCATATATATTTGTGATTGGACTCTAAACCCTAAACCCTATCTCACATATAACTAAAACTCTAATCCTTAAACCTTAAATTTTAAACCCTAAACCAAATGATTTAGTCATGTAATTAACATCCTTTACAATAACAATTAGGTTCATAATGCTCAATTTAGCCCAAATCACATCACTCATTGCCCCAATTGACTAATTTACTCAAAATATGGTGACCTAGGGGATAATTGAGCCCAAAATCACATTATATAATCACAAATAGGTTTAGGAGCTTAAATTGGTCTCAATTACCTTTATGATTAGACCTTATTCACCCTAAAACATCAACCCTATGCTTAAAAACACATTGTGGTCATAAATAGGTTCAATCAACTCAAATTATCCTCAATTACCTTCATAGTTAGACTCTAAACCCTAAAACCTATCTCACATATACCTAAAACTCTAATACCTAAACCATAAACCTTAAATTGTAAACCCTAAACCAAATGATTTAGCTATGAAATTAACAACCTTTAAAATAACAATTAGGTTCACAAGGCTCAATTTGTCCCAAATCACATCACTCATTTCCCCAATTGACTAATTTACTCAATTTATGGTGACATGGGGGCCAATTCAGCCCAAAATCACATTTTGTAGTCACAAATAGGCTCAAGGAGCTTAACTTGGTCTCAATTACCTTTACGATTAGACCTTATTCACCCTAAAAAATTAACCCTATATCCAAAAACACATTATGATCACAAATAGGTTTAATAATCTCAAATTATCCTCAATTACCTTCACGATTGGACTCTAAACCCTAAACCCTATATCGCATATACTTGGAACTCTAATCCTTAAACTATAAACCCTAAACCAAATGATTTACCTATGAAATTAACATCATTTAAAATAAAAATTAGGTTCACATGGCTCAATTTGGCCCAAATCACATCAATCATTACCCAAATTGACTAATTTACTCAATTTGTGGTGACTTGGGAGCCAATTGAGCCCAGAATCACATTTTGTAGTCATAAATAGGTTCAAAGAGCTTAAATTGGCCTCAATTGCCTTTGTGATTAGACCTTATTCACCCTAAAACATTTACCCTATACCAAAAAACACATTGTGGTCACAAACACGTTCAGTCAGCTCAACTTGTCCTCAATTACCTTTGCGATGGGACTCTAAACTGTAAACCCTAGATCTTGTATATACCTAAAACTCTAATCCTTAAAATAGAAACCCTAAATCATAAACCCTAAAATAAATGATTTATCCATATAATTAACATCCTTTACAATAATAATTAGGTTCACAGGGCTCAATTTAGCCCAAATTGCATCACTCATTGCCCTAATTGACTAATTCACTCAATCTATGGTGACATAGGGACTAATTGAGCCCAAAATCACATTCTATAGTCATAAATAAGTTTAAGGAGATCAAATTAGCCTTAATTACCTTTGTGATTAGACCTAATTCATCTTAAAACATAAACCCTATGCCCAAAAACACATTGTGGTCATAAATATAGGTTTAATAAGCTCAAATTATCCTCAATTGCCTTCGCGATTAGAATCTAAACCCTAAACCCTATCTCATATATATCTAAAACTCTAATCCCTAAACCCTAATCCCTAAATTATAAACCCTAAACCAAATGATTTATCCATAATTAACATCATATATAGTAACATTTAATTAATTTCACAAGGCTCAATTTAGCCCAAATTACATCACTCATTGCCCCAATTGACTAATTTGCTCAATCTATGGTGACATAGGGACCAATTGAGACCAAAATCAATTTATGTAGTCACAAATAAGTTCAAAGATCTCAATTTGGCCCCAATTGCCCTTTTAATTACACCTTATGTACCCTAAAACATAAATCATATGCCCTAATCCCTTAAATCTAACCCAAAAATCCTAAACCATAAATCATAAATTCTTAAAACTCCAAACAAATCATTTTATCCCCAATAAAAAAACATTTATTTTATACCCTATTGCATTTTTTATTGGACCTTATACCCTAAAACCTAAACCGTATATACCCTAAGACTTAAGCCCTAAGTTGGAGGTTCCACCTATGCATTAATTCTACGTATGTGGTAATTACACATGCATGGTTACTTACCATGATATTTTAGCGCATGCCTTAAGGCTCAGGAATGCCTTTTATTCTCGAGCCTCAAGCATGGACCTGCAACACACACAGTTGAATGCATGTTTTCTACCAACAATAATAAAATGCAACTTCACCCATGTTAGACACTATCCATTTTATAGTTTTTTTCCTTGAAAATGGTATTGCAACATCGACAAAGTCTTATCTTTCTAGATATATGATTTTTTTTGTATTTTTATTGCTTTAAGGTTGTTATTTATATTTATTGACTAAGTATGTATTTTATAGTGCTATATATGACTTAAATATTCATGTTCATCTTTGTTTATGTATCTTTTGATTCATTGATCAAAATTGGGAAAAAAAACATATGGTTGTAAACTAGACCTAATTCTATACACATTAAAAAAAATCTAATTTTTGACATTTTTGAGGTAGTTAGGGGGGTGGGGGGTGCACGATTGGATATACATTTTTTTATCATATTTCAAGGTATATTGACTTGTGAAATTATTAAAAATATATATTCATTAATTAATTTTAATAATATATAAGTTACAAAGTAGATGATCTTACCTATCTTTCCACCAAGGGGTTTAAATAAAAAGTAAATGATGCTCAAAAAATGGTGGGGTGCATTAAAAACTATCTAGTATGATTTTTTTTAAATAGTAACACCTCTTCTAATTTATGATGTTTGACCTACTTATACTTAACTATTTCAAAAAAAAAGTATTTAAGAAACTAGACTCAAAATTCTACAATTCATCTTCCTATGACATCTTCAAATTGCGAGTGTAGATATCTCAAATAATTGGTACAATTCAAGGTTTCATATTTTTAAAGAAAAACGGGTCCACTTAAGACCCCATTTTGGCTCCCCAATTCCCTGCACTTACCCAAAGAAAGACAAACTTCAAACAAGTGAATGAATTAAATCACAAGGGTATCATGACACAAAGTTCTATGAAAAGTCTTTATATTTATGGTCATAAATGAATACAAAGCTTCATTTTCCTCCTTTGAGATAGGGTTTAATTTGGCATCAAACAATCCTAGTCTATCATCTTCCTTCAACATGTAAATGAAAATTCAGAACAATCAATGAGAGAATTAAAATTACCTAAAAGATCAAAGTCTTCATTCAATTTGGATTACATGTATATAATACAAAATATATTCTCTAGGATTTATAACATAGAGTTTTCAAAGCCACAATTTTGACTCATAATCAATAAAATATAATTTTTAATTGATTTCTTTATTCGTAAACTATAGTGTAGATTTTACAAACAAAAAACAATAAAATTATGAAAAGAATTCATTCATCTTGCAAGGTTTTTTGCATTGTATTCACAAGATTCCTTGAAAATGAATAGTTGTATAAAGACACAACCACCCTTTCCCATGGGTCAAGAGGAAGAAAATATAAACCCTTTTATAATTTTAATCATCTTTTATACATAAAATTTTCCCATTTAAAATAGTTACATAGCTACTTTCTAACTTGATTTGACTCTGAATTAACTCACATCAACTTGAGTTGACACCTTTATTTTTATCACAACATGACTCAACTTTAACTTGATTTGAGTTTACTCATGCATTACATTATTAAATCTATTTAAAATTTCCCATTTTTTCAAGGTGTCATTTAAAAAACAAACCTCATATCCTTATTTTGGCAGGTTTAGAAACAATGTATTTCTCATTAGGTTATTCTGATATTTTTTCTTGGAGCATACTAAATTTGACAAAGAATTATCTTGCTCCATCTTAAAAAAATTGATAAATTGGATAACTAATCTATTTCCTCTGTATTTAAAAATGAAGAATTAGGTGAAGGGTTATTTTCATCTTCCTTGAAAAATGAAAAACCTGACAAGCAAGAAAATGTGAGATAACTTCTTACACCATTGAGTAAAGCATTCATTTTATCATTTTAAACATAGTAGTTATTATAATTTGCATCTATTTTAAATAATTTTGTGGAAGAACACTAGGTAAGATGAAAATATGTCAAAAAAAAAAGATACCACAAACTAAAAACTTTTCTCAGAGTGTTGACTTCCTTTGGTTATGAAATTAATAGATGAAATAAAAAGCTACAAATTTCATCATGTAAATCTCCTCACAAGACAAAGCTTCAATTGCTTAGGAACATATTTTTTCCCATGATTCAATGTATATAAAATATTGTTGTTTAAATTCTAAAACATGACCCTTCACAAACACATTTTGTATATAGACAATATCCATACAATATTGCTTGATATTTGTGTGTGTTGCACTGCTTCTCAAGTCCATGTGTCTTATGCTTGCATTTATACCAAACTTTGTATACAAATGCCTACATAAATAGGTTGATATGTCATGTTTGTAAAAAAAGCATTCGAGATGCTTCCCTATTTCTGTAGCTATTGAGAATGTCATGGGAAGTGCCCAAATATAATTTTAATCATTGGTTGTGATACTTTCTATTTATATTTAGATAAAGTATTCGGGTTTCCTTGGTCCCGATACTTTATATTTAAATTTTGAACCCATTAAATATTATGTTGTCACAAAATGAAGCTCTTGAAAGAAAAACACCTGATGAACATTGCAAGGTTTTTATTGGAAATTCATAAACTTTGATTATTTCTAAAACTCGACCGACACTTGGAAACTTGGATATTTTTGAAGGGATTTTTTATTGACATGGTCAAGAAAATTTACCCAATAAATATTGAGTTGAACTATCCTCAGATCTTTTAAGAAAATTGGAATTAAAGTTTGATATACATTGAGTGATTTTTGTCGATGACATCCAAGATCTAATCGAGGGAAATGACCTAATGAACGCTAAAATGTTTGACTCACTAAAATGTTTGACTTATTATTTTTTTGATTTTGTTGAGTTATAAAACCTGACAAGAATTACATAAAATCATTTTGAATTTTATAAGATTTAGTCAAAATATGAATCCATGCTATCATTTCAAAAAACTCTTTGCAAAGTTCCTCATTACTATCTCAAATGTTGTTTTTAACTTCATTATCCATAGACTTGGACTACTTTTTATTCATGTTGATATTCTTAGATTTGAGCTCAAATCAATAAATATACTATCTCATCTAAATGTACCTTGGTCCTGCTCATTGCTTCCAACTTATCTTAATAGTCAAAATATGATGGGTATGGTATATTATGAGTATAATTGCAATGATTGTTGCATGACATTTGATAATGGTCTTAAAAATGGTCAAGTTTTCATGGCTTTAACCTTCAAAATGTATAATAAACGTCTAAGATGAATATGCTCAACACTGTCATCAAGAGAATAAACATAAATAATACCTAATAACAAATCCAAAGCTAATTTTCTTATGGGTGAAGTCGATGATGGGCTCATGGGTTTCATGTCAACTTTTGATTCTCTTTTCCCTCATCCTAATGATATCCTTATTATGTTTTAGTGAATTTAAATATTAATTCAGGGTAAGATAGAATATAATCCTTTACAGGGGATTCACTGATAATATGAACTAACCACAATACTTATTTTTGGTGATAAAAGGGTAAAGCTCTTTTTTTTGAAATATTATCATTCATAGTTATTGGATTAGATTTATGCATGTGAACCAAGCCTTATCCATTAGGTTACTAATTCAGTGTCTCATTTAAAAAAAAATTAATTATCGCACTCTTTGATATACCTCTAATTGTGCATTAGGAGTGCAATTAGATATTTTCTTGCAAAATAAAAAATTTCATGAAAACGTGACTAATTTGTTTTTTAAAATCTCCATATATAAATATATGTCAACAATCACTCATTTTACCCACTTGTTATTCATTTAATAAAAGCATATGCACTTTTGTACATTGAGAAAATCTACCCTATTTTTTCCAAATTATTAATCATTTATAAAGAGAAGTCATAAGCCAATTCAAAATCCCTTTAAAACAAGTAAAGATCTATCATTTTCAAGTATCTAATCCATATTCTAGTTACATACACATAGTCAAATGAGAACAATTCCAAATTCACTCTAGGTGGGAGAACTATGTCGGTTTGATTTTCATCCTTGAAGTATTAGATACGTAAGTAGTGGTCAATCATCAAGGTGGTGATTAAGATTAGCTCAACACATTACACTCCCCTTTTTTTCTTGTAGGTTTAAAGTTATTAAAGTGTTCTAAGGCTTTCAAAGATGAGATAAGACAAACAAAAATTTATACTAGACAAGCCTTAGTTGTGACACTCAGATTACTAAGCATCCACAAGCATAGAATGTGCAATAATTATTTTTCATGAATAGTCAATTAAAATAAGTCCCTAGTCAATGGACTCAGGTGCACTGAAATGTTGTCCACCTACATTGGACCTGTCTAGAAATATATTATTATTATATCTAATATCTATCATTTTAAACTTCTAATTTCTTTTTCTTTACCTATAATCAATATATCATAGTCAACTAAGACAATCCCAAAATCAATGGACTGGAATGCATTGCATCACTATCCACCTATAATGAACCTATCTAGATTTTTTTTTAATTCTTAATAATGATATTGAACATGTATATTCATCTCTTATTCTAATTTCTACTCGTAATAAGTTAGAAAATTCAACCAATATTAGTGTGCAAGCTAAATATATCTCTTCAAAATAACAACATTCTATATTTATCATTTTTTTTAAAACAGAATAGTTGAATAGTGTATATCTTTAGCAACTTTATTTTTCTAATTTTACACTTAGATAATCACATTAAAAAAAAAAAAATTATAAAAAATATGTTAAATACATCATCATTGTAGACACCTAAAACTGGCCATCGATAACCTTCAACTAGGCTTTTGACCAATATCCACAAAAGTGCACAATTTGGCTTAAAAACACTAAAATTCATTAAATGAGTTGAAATTGATATATTCAAATGCTGATTTTGGCTAGGATATCCCTAAATGAGGCAATTCAATTTATAGACCAACTAACTTTGATTAGATTATTTTGAGTCAAAACGACAATTTTGCATCTGAGTGCTCTAGATTGCTCTTTTCTATCAAATCTCTTGTACAAGACATGTGCATTTTTATTTGGTGTTGGTAACATCCTAAATGAGATAATTGATCAAATGCATCTGACATTGACTTTAAATTCCAATCCACTCAAAATTTGGACCAATAACAAGACATTTTGACCAATTTGATTAATTTGTGCACCAAGAGCCAAAATTTGCACTAAAATTAACTAATCATGTTTTAAGCTAATTAAACAAAATTAGGGCCTTAAGTTAATTTTTCATGAAACTTTTTGAATAAATATTTATTGAAAATTGATTTCTATTAACTGCATCATCAGGTGACATCATCATATGGGGTGGCATCCATAAGCCATAAATGCATAAAATATCAAGATTATGAGTCTTCCATGCCTCATTAAGACCCTCCATTCCTATTAAATACCTCTATATCCTAAATATTAATTAGAATATTTATAGAATGAATTTCATATTTTGATTTATTCATGGCCACACATCTCAATCTTGAGATGGATGGTTATGGTTGATCTTCAAATCATTTCAAAAATCTATAAATATGAGACCTTACCTATCAAATTTTAGGCTCTTTTATGCCAAATTTATAATTCCCAAATGAATTCAAATATCATTGCATCTTAGTATTATAATGCCAAATTTTTGAGCCAAACCAAAGCCAAAGGTGTCAAGAGGAGATGAAGGTAGCCACACTCCATTGAAGAAGATCTTTTGAAGCACAAGCCGAGCAAGCCAAAGAAGGAGAATTTTAGATCAATCAAATATTTGGTAATAAATTGGTGTTTTGTGTTCATATTTATTATTTCTTTCTATTTTTAGTTGTGTTCTCAAATAGCTTTCACTCACTAAGCTCTCCCTAGTAACTAGGCCTAGAAATGTATGCTAGCTAGTGTGTTGGTTTTTCAATTTGATTTTATTTTGTCACTAACAAGATACTAACACCTCTCTTTATTTAACTTCTTAGTTCACATAATTACATGCCCAATGGGACTATCTTCATGAGAGCACAACCCACAAACTTTTTTGTATTTCATAGTTTTAATTATCTTTTTGTTGTTTTTGTTTTGAGTAAAAATGATCAATAAAGAATTCATAGCTTTTATTTACATAATATTTTTGTCTAAATTTTTGTATTCATATATATAAATATATCATTGATTGATCTAAAAAATTTACAAAAAAATTCTTTATATTTAGAAGTTATAGCTGTTTTAGTAACTGTCACTTTCCGTTTTTATTTTTCTGATAAAAACAGTTAGAACAGAGTTGATAATTTTTTTGTATTGACTTTTTAAAATTAAATTTTTTTAGAGATGTGCATTCTGGAGTTATTGACAACATATCAAAATTTCATAGTAAAAACATCTATATTTTAAAAATTATATTAAAAATACTAACTGCAAGTTTTTATATTTTATTTTTAGCCTTCTAATTTGTTGTTTGAAGGTGTTTATATATTTAATATTATTTTTTTAATATTTTATTTATATTTGCGCTAACATTGTCTAACTTAATATATATTTTTTTGGAGTGATGCCTTAAAGTTAGACAGGTAATCAATAGACTTTGAATTCATTAAAGCAAGCTATTAAAACATCTTTGGCATGATTTTAAAATGAATTAGGAATCTTATTTTTTGTACTTAATGAAATATTTAGGTGCTTAAGTGAATGTTTTGATAATTTAAGCTTTAAAATTTATAAATTAAGACCAAGGGGTAAAAAAAACACCACCACATCTTTCATTTGGGTTCTAAAATTGAACACACTTGTCAATTCTTATTTTCAATAGTTGTTTAATTAAAACTTGTTTAACAAAGAGAAGGTTTATGTGCATATGATATTCCATTTGTCCCTTTAGGGAACCCTTAGAATCAAAAATGTCATTCTTATTTCAAAAATCCTAGTTCGAGGCTTGGAAATAATGTCATCTAAAGCACTCTCCAAAAACTCATCAAAGTTTGGGTAACCTTAAAAATAACCCTAAAGTCTTTATATTAGTCTTTTATTTCATGCAAACTTGGCTTGCGAGGGAAACTTCATTACCTCTTGTGAGTTATTTAGAGAATATTTGACTCAAGGTCATATCCTGGCATTAACTTCATCTACTTATTTTGAGTTACACTCGAGATGTATCTGTATTTGGACATCACACTACACTGAGTGAATAGCAAGATGTAGTGGTTGTAAAAAAGACTAGACCTTTTTACAACTAACCAATACCACATACACCCAATTTTTATGTTTTTACTTTGCATTTTTTGACATGAAAGTTATTATGTAATTGATTCCCCTAGAAACGTTCAAAATCTTGATATTTTAGTCAACCCCACATTGCCATACTCTTGCTAGGATTTGGATGATTATACTTAGAGTATTTTGATAATTTTTGCTTGGTATATTTATGAGACTAAAACTTGTTTGTTTGTTCATAAAGTGGAAAAATCAATTTGTTTATACATCATTATTTTATCTAAAGAGGTGTTATGCTGGTTGTTTTACACCACATTTGTGCCTTAAAATTTTTTCTTAACTTTTTTTATGTTTGTGTCAATTTGAGTTGCAGAGGGTAGTGTTATGCTACCAAGATCATATCAAACCATTTTGCCTTTTGAATATTTAAAACATAGCATTGATCACATCATTTGAGCATGCTTACACCGTTAAGTTGCTCAATTTATTTCAAAACTTGTTTACCATTGTGTCAAAAATTATTTGTTTCAAACCATATCATATCAATCATTTGGACCTTGTTTGTGTGTCACCATGCTATCTAAACTCGTCTATCTTGTTTGGTCAAATCCTAGTTTTCAATATTGAGTTTTTAATTAAACTTATCAAGTTGGATTCAAACATTGATTGATTTTTATTTTGACTTCAATTATTAGGATTGATACACAAAACTTTCTCTTTTGGGTTGCATAACTTTGATTAATTGATTACCCAAATTTGAAAACTATTGATGGTTTGTTTGTTCAAAACATATTTTCATCATCATTTGTGCCTTTATTTGGGAAAACACAACCTTTCTCCAAAAGCCTTTTACCTCATGCCTTATGCCAACTGATCATGTTTATGTTTGATTCTGTGTGTTGATTTTATGTCAAAATTATTTTCAAACTTGTTAGATTAAATTAAATCACATGATACCTTTGTTTCAAGTCTAGATTTTGATGCCATTTGGCTAAAAATCCTAACATAGCCTGTTTGAACCTAGCTTTTGACTCCACATTTTGATAAAAGACTTAGCGACTCTTTTTTCTTTCCTAGTTTAGACCTTATTTGGAACATTTTGACCTAGACATTTAACATATCAGTTTTTATTCAGACGCTTGAACTTTTATTTGTGTGACATTTGACATTAGACATTTGATGTTAGACTATTTTATGCCAAGTATTAGCACAAATCATTTTGAAGATATAGCTCCACTTTTAGACCATATTAGAGATATAACTCCACCATTTCGACCAAGTTAGATCAAGTTTGAACCATTTATCTTTTAAATTATTTTTTAGAGTTTGTAGAACTCTAAGCCTTTTTATTTCAAAGATTTCATCATTTTTGTGGATATTTCTAACTACACTTATGGTAGAGTCACGATAATCTAACTTATGATAGAATGGCCACACAAAATTTCATCGGGAACCCCATAGAGAAAGATTTTCTAAGGAGTTTTATTATTCTCCCTATAATACTCCATATGGGGAA
Organism: Torreya grandis; assembly: GCA_037957365.1. Lineage (NCBI taxonomy): Eukaryota > Viridiplantae > Streptophyta > Pinopsida > Cupressales > Taxaceae > Torreya > Torreya grandis. Next base: position 1,292,180 of record JARHVA010001438.1, on the reverse strand, counting down.
CACAGTCAAAATCTACAAAATCTAAATCGAGAACTTGATTGGCATGAAAAGGCTTGTGAAGACTTTGAAGACCCAACTAAAGATTATGTTATTTGGGATACAGATTTATACCCTATTTAAAATAATCAATATATAAAACATAGTCAAGAACCAACTTATGAGCCAACTCATGACTGAGATGATATGGTTTATGAGGAAGACTTAGATGCGTTGGTTTGTGCAAGCAATCAAGTTCCATGATGTCCTTTTGTTATCTAATTATTGACTACTCCTAACCCTCCTTTGAATATATGAGATATCAAGCTCTAAAATATATAAAGAATACCATTACCATTCCTAAACCTAGTCCTTTGGCTTGCGCAAGCAACCAGGCTCCAAAACACATTTTCATCATTCTAGGACCTAGTCCTTTGACTTGTGCGAGTAATCAAGCTCCACACGTCTCTATCATTAAAATCTCAAAACTTTATTCTTTGGCAAATGCAAACAATCATGCTCCCCAATGCCCTACCATTATTTAACCATAGGTCATTCCTCCTTTATTACCAATCCCATCCAAACCTCAATCGATCTAATCATTTGAAGACCAATCTGTATTCAAAATTGGTATCTTCCAACTCATTGGAAACCAAGGCCAAGAGAACCAGCCAATCCGAGATGTTTCTATTGAATCAACCATTTGTGATAAGTCAACTTGTGATGAATTATCATATCAACAACATATTTATATATATGCATACAAAAATTTAGACAAAAATATTAAGTAAATAAAAATTTATGAATTCTTTATTGGTCATTTTTACTCAAAATAAAAACAAAAAAAAAATTAAAACTATGAAATACAAAAAAGTTTGTGCATTGCACTCTCATGAAGATAGTCCCACCTAATGTACCATTATGTGAACTAAGAATTTGACTCAAGAGAGGTGTTATTATCTTGTTAGTGATACAATGAAATTAAATTGAAAAACCAACACACTAGCTAACATACATCTCTAGGCCTAGTTACTTGGTTGAGCTTAGTTAACAATACTAGAATGAAAACATAACTAAAACATGAAAGAGAATAAATCTTTCACCTCCCTTGAATGCTCCAAATTATCTTGTAATAGTGGATTGCTCAGCTTGTGATCATGAAGTCTTCATAAAATGAGGCTTGGCTATCTCCCCTTCTCCTTGGTACCTTGTGGCTTTGGCTTGACTTGGCTTGTGCTTCAAGAAATCTTCTTCAATGGAGTGTGGCTACCTTCATCTCCTCTTGGCACCTTTGGATTTGGCTTGGCTTGGCTTGGTTCAATAATTTGGCATTATAATAATAATATTCAATGATTTTTTAATGCATTTGGGTATTATAAGTTTGGCATAAAAGAGCTTAAAATTTAATAGGCAAGGCCTCCTATTTATAGATTTTTAGAATAGTTTGAGGATCAACCATGACCATCCATCTCAAGATTAAGATGTGTGGCCATGGATAAATCTAAATATGAAATTCATTATAAAAATATCCCCATTAATATTTGGGATAGAGGGGTATTGAATAGGCATGGAGGGTCTTAATGAGGTATGGAGGGTCTTAATAAGGTATTGGAGACCCATAATCTTGATATTTTATGCATTTATGGCTTATGGATGCCATATCATGGTAAATACATCATCACGAGTTTAAATAATCCCCCAAAAGATTATTAAAAGACTAATTCATGTAAATTTAGGATCTTACAATTCATCTCTACCCCTTATGGTTTTCATCCAATCGTTGCACAAAATTTGTATCATTTTGTCCCTTAAGCATGAAAAGTGTATTTTAAGGGATGCATTTGATTTTTTTAAATTTTTGAATGTGGTGGATAAAAAATAATGGAAGAAATAAATTATTATATTTATACACCCATATGGATGTGACTGCAAAGCCGATTCATCAATTAGACATAGTTTAAAATTTGTGCATTATATTAACAAATTTTTGCTCCCTAAAACAAATGTTGGCTATGAGATAAGGAGTTACACTATTTTTTACTCCTTTTGAGTGATAAATAATCCTCTATGGGATGCTTATAGTATTTTTCATAAAACTTCATGAGCATATGGTTTGTCTCTACACCTCATGGTTTTCCTACAACAACTATGCAAATTTCCTACTATTTTTTCATTAAGAATGACAAGTTTATTTTAAGGGATGAATCTAACCGTGTGTAAGTTTTGAGTGTAATAGATTATATAGGGTATAAAAATTCCATTATTGTGTTTATAGGCCCACTCAAACATGACTATGAAGCCATTTTTTTTATTGGGCATGCGGTTTAAATTTTTTACATTTTTACTTACTAATTTTTTCTCCCTAAAGCAAGTTTTGATTGCAAAAGAAAACTTCTCTCCATTTATTCATCATAAAAATTGGAAGATAATCCTATAGTATATTATTATATGACTCGTGTGAAACTATATGCTATTAAGTTTTGATTCTACTCCTAATGGTTTACATGCAATGAATGTGCAAAGTTCGTATTATTTTTTCCCTTAAAAACAATAAATTTATCATAACGAATGTGTTTTATTACATGTAATTTTAAGGTGTGGGGGATGATAGATGGGGAGTGAAGGCCATTTTTTTTATAGGCTAATCTAAATGTTACTTGTAATTTAGTTTTTCGACTAGGCATGTGTTTCAAAAGTTGTTCATTATACTGACCATTTTTAACTGCGATAGTAAATGTGATGTCATTTATTCCTCATTTCAATTGGATTATAATCTTACAAGGGATACATGTAGTAATATTTCATGAAATTATAAGATCTTATGGTTTGTCTCTACCACTCACAATTTTCTTGCAGTGTTGCATAAATTTGTACCATTTTCCCCCTTAAGAACGAGAAGATTTTTTTAAAAGGGTGTATCAAACCACATGCAAGATTAGAGTTTGGAATTTGATAAAGGTTGGATGAAGGCTGTTATTATATTTATATACCCATATAGATGTGGCTACAAGTTTAGTTCATGCCCTACATGATTGAAGTATCTACTCAAAGACAAAGTGTTTTACACACTCAAGTTCAATTTTTCTCCTTTACTCTAAAAACTTCATTTCTATATTAAAGTGGGGAGACATGTACACATAAATATAGTTATAGGTACTTGACAATGTTAATTATTAACACATTTCAAATCATATGATTTTTTTACAAATACATGACCCTTATTCTCCATTCCTTTAATCCAGTTGTATATATGCAGGTTCAACTCTTTGTATTCCATTATTATTGTATAGATCTTTTACTGTCAAATACACAAGCTATCTAGAATCACCTTCATATTATCCCCAATAAAATAAAATTGCCTCTGATCCTTCTAGACATATATGTGCTAGGTGGATAGAGGCACAATGCATCCTTATCCACTTACAATGACCATATCCCATGCTAAATAAGGACTAGTTTTTTAAATTCAAAACATCCTTTTGGTTCTCCCTACATGTTTCATATGGTTAAATAAAATAATTTGTAAAAAGATTCATCTATAAATACATGTCAAGAGTCCTTCCTTTCCCCCAATTTATATTCACTTAGTTAAATTATATCCACTTTTTCACATTGTGAAAATATTTTATAATCTACCTAAATTCTGAATCATTCACAAAGCCAATTCAATATCCATTTAAAGTAAGTTGAGAGTTATTATTGTCTATTATTTAATCTATCTTCTAGCTGCATACACAGTCAAAAGAACATAATTACACATTCACTCTAGATGGGAGAACTATGCGGGATTGATTTCAATCCTTGAAGTATTAGATTTGTAGACAATGGTAAATCATCAAGAAGGTGATTGAAGTCAACTTATCCCATTAGACTCCCCTCTTTGTATTGTAGGTTTAAAGCTATTAAAGAGCCCTAAGGGTTTCAAGGATAAGAAAAGAAAAAATATATTTTTGTGTGGCCAAACCCTAGTTTTAACGTATCATATTACTCAAAATTCATAAGCATAGAAGGCATAATATTTATTTCTTTCACATAGTCAATCAAGACAAGTTTGTGGTCAAGTGACTTAGGTGCATTGCACCACTCCCCCCCAATAATAATTTACATAAATATATTTTGCTTCTACCTCAGACATGCCATTTCTATATTCCTACTTTATTTGTATTTATCTATCATAACTATATCATATTCAACTAGGACAAATCTCTAGTCAATATATTGGAATGCATTACATCATCATCCACCTATAGTGGACATGTCCAAATTCTATTTTTGTTCCTAATTTTGATATTGAACTTGTAAAATCATATCTTATTTTGACTTCCACCCATAGAACACTAGAATATTAAATATAAATTAGTGTGAAATATAATTATATCTCTTCTTAATAATTTCCCAAAATAGAAACTTTTTATATTGAACATTTTGTCGGAATCAAAATAGTTGAATATTGTATATCTTTAACAACCTAATTTTTTTAGTTTTACACATAGATAATGACATTTTAAAATATATATATATATATATATATATATATATATATATATATATATATATATATGGTAATAAACATCATCATTAGTGTAATATAATATTATAATATATGCATATAGGAATCAATGTAATTATAGGAGTTTATGGTTCATCTATAACCCTCACAGTTTGCATGCAACGTCTACTCAACGTTCATACATATTTTTCCATTTAAAAATGAGAATTTTATCTCAAGGGATGCATATAAATATGTAAAATTTTAAAAATTGGAGGCTAAAATAGGATTTAATAATTAAATTATTCTATTTATCCATCCATATGGATGTGACCTCAAATTTGGTTCATCGATTGGGCACGCTATTTAAAAATTATGCATTATATTGATAAACTTTGGCTCCCTAAAGAAACTTTGAGAAAAAGAGAAAATATTATGTTGTTTCTTACTATTAATGAGTGTAAGATAATCCTATATGGTATGCTTATATTATTTTTGCATAAAACTACATGAGTTTATGGTTTGTCTCTACGCCTCATGGTTTACTTGTAACAATCACACAAAAAAATTCCCATTAAAAATGATAAGTTTATCTTAAAATATGCATCTAACTAGTGTAAATTTTAAGTGTGGAGGTTATGTATGGTATATAAATTCAATTATTGATTATATAGGCCCATTCAGATATGACCATTAGACCAATTCTTCGATTGGGCACATGTTTTGAAAGTTTTTGCATTATACTTACCAACTTTTGCTCTCTAAAAAAAGTTTTGGTTCCAAGAGAAAACACATCTCTATTTATTCCTAATTTAAAGTGTCATATAATAATATATTACATGATTATAATAGTCTTATGTGAAATTATATGATCTTAAGGTTTTTTTCTACCCCTAACAGTTTACGTGTAATGGATGGGTATAGTTCATACTATTTTCCCCTTACGTTTGACAAGTTTATCATAAGGGATGTGTTCAAACCTTTGAAATTTTAAGGTGTAGGTGATATTAAAACAAGATTTAATTCCATTACTTTTTTAAAACTATCATCTATACATGACCACAAATCTGATTTGTTGATTGGGCATGTGGTTCAAAAGTTGTGCATTATACTAACCAAATTTTGCTCCTCTTTCCCTATTATCCATGACTTGGGCCCTTGCCCAATCCAAAAGGTGTGTCAAGCCTTCATCAATTCCTCCAAAATAACACACATATCTTGTCATAGGGGGATTCCCAAAGAAAATTAAATACTACCCTTGGCAATCAAACCAACATCTACATCCCAAAACTGTCATACTATTGCCTTGTATGAAGTAGTTTTCTTGAAAAATCCTCAAGGAGTGTATTCAAGTAAAGTTAGAGCCCTAAACCCCATTAAAAATTACTTCATGCCATATCAAAACTCCCCAAGATTTAAAATGATCAACCAAAACAATTTTTATGAACCGCATACCTTGGAAGTACCTCCTTTCAATAGGTAATCCTTCTTGTGGAATCCTTATCATGTGCATTGTGTTCCATCATTGGCTGCCCCTTATCATAGATTGTGTGCAAACAAAAGGTTGAATAATGGTCAAAGGGATGTTCAACATGGATCAAAAGGAAATGTTGTTTCGTCCCATCATACTTTACCCTTTTATTATGTAAATCATGACGCCAATCATTGGCATTTACAGAATTTATGAGCAGCTAAAAGTGCAAAAAAAAATTGGACGTATTTTCCTAGTGAAAGGGTTGTAATAGTGACTCATAACCTGATTGTTATACTTGCAAAAAATCAGATTTGATTAAAGCAATAATTTTTCCTGACCAAGGTTGTACAATGCTCCAAAAATCAAATTTTGGCACATGTAGGCAGTCGTAGCATATTACTCAACTCAAAAAAATTTATGAAAATTTTTAGACCTCTTATCAAAATTGTAAGACCTCTTCCTTGGTTTAAATGTGCACTCAAATTTCCCTTTTGTGTAGGACAATGTCCATGAATGTTGCAAAGGAATTTTATAACCTTTCAGGATTTAATAGGACCAAAAATATTTCAAAATCATATCTTGTAACCAAATGCTCACAAATTGGGCCTTTGCCCCATCAAAGAGGGGTCTCATGCCTTCATACATGCACTCAACAACACCCTTGTAACAAATAATAGGGTGCCTCTCATGGCACCATTGAGGTTGCCTTAGCAAACTGATATTTCTTCTTCTTCCCATTGGTTGTCCATGTATAGATATCACCTCATTTTTGGTATTGCTCTTAGCCTTGGTAAGTTATCTCACTAATGAGCCTTCACATGAAGCAAACATGTTAAAAAAAACATTAGTGTTTAACAACACTTTTAAAATTATGTCATCATAATTTATGAGCATGATATGGACTTTCTTTTTATGTTCAAGTTTTATCTTAACTTGGCGGTAATGTGCCCTTTCTCTCTCCAAATCTCTCCTTCTTATGGTATGAAAACAACTACTATATGTTTGGACCATCCCCATAGTGCTATAAAGTGACAAGCTCACCTTCTTAGTTCTCATGATTACCAAGGTGACTTATAACTTTAAGGAATATAAATTAAAAATATAAAAAATAACAGCTACCTTGATCTATATTTCATGATATTCCTTGTCTACTTCCTTCCTCGTGTTGGCTCTATACATGATGGAAACACTATGTTGATAGAGCTCACCTGGATCCCATATACATGAGGGCTATTTATCATGTCCTTTCCTTGAAATTACTTGGAAGACTTCTTCTTCTCCTTGAGTTTCCCTTACCTCCACCTCAATGATAGCACAATCTTTTCAACTGAGCTAATGAGAGAACCAATCATGAAGAGAAAACATTGAATGCTTACCAAGTTGATAAATCAATTGTGTTCCCATCAACAAATCTAATTCTGCTTCTTTTATATGCAAGGTACATCTTTCATTTTTCCTTATTGGCATCCCTCATTAAATGGACCTCTTTACTATGTCCCTTCTTGTTAGGAAATGTGCTTCCTTAGCAAGACATAACAAGTGTTTCCTCCAAGCTTTTTCTTGCAATCTGAAATTAGATAAGGGAACTGGTGCATGAAAAGGAATAATATAGAAAAATTCTTTCTTGACATAACTTTCTATTATGATGTCCTTATTCATGCTTCCTTTTCGACCTTTTGTTGACTCATAAAGTTGTTGAATAACTTCTCTTTGCTTTACCCTCTAAATTTCTTATTTTGTTTTTACTTCCCCATTAGTGTCAACCGCTTGCAACCCCATAGGTTCCTCCATAACTTGTTGTAAACCCTTACTTGGTTTCCCTTGAATTTTTTATTTTTGAAGCTCATCACTCACATGTAGTTCAATATTATCTTCTTCTAAAATAAACTTTTGAGGTCTAGGGCTTAACCCCATATACTTTGCCACAACCTTGGGACTTATTGCCATTAGTTCTCTTTGATAATTCTCCATGGCTTATAATAAATCACCACAGTTTCATCCATTGTCCTATTTTTCATCCCTGCCTTTTGAATTAGATCTTTGTATTTATATTTTGGAAAAACCTTAGGTTGTCAATCCATTGAAGTCACTCACAACTCATAGCTAGCCAATGAATTGGCTCTAATACCACTACAATGTCTCCAAATAGGACAATTTTTTGAATTCTGATTTTATTTTGAAAGCCTAGAAAAAAATGTTAAATTATATTTTTGTGATAGCAAACCCTAGTTGACAAATAACTCCAAAAATAGCATAAAATTATACTAAACCCTAAGCAATAATTGGTTGAATCAAACAAGCAATTTTATCCTTCCAAAAAAATGAAATAATCCACAAACCGTAGACACCTCCAAGCTAGAATTTAATAGCAATTTATAAATGAATTATTCCAATGAGACCCTCATAAATTTGCATAAAAATTACATAATTAATAAGGAGAATTTATGATGAACATATGAATGTATTAGGGACCACAAGCCCCTCAAATCAAATCACCAAAGATGAAAAAATACATACAATATTTATTTAATATTTTAAAGGTAAGATGACCCTCAAAATATATTGAAATACGTCAAAAAGCAAGTCACCACATTGCATAATTATTGGAATAAAATTAGAATACATTTTTTTGACCTCAAATAGGTCTCAAAACCCTCTCAAATGCTACAAAATAGCTCTCAATTCAATTCACCCTAGTTGTAAATAATCAATTCCATCACCACAATCCATATGACCCTCTAATAAAGGGTCTTCATCCTTTTCAAATAGCTCCCAAGGTTCCAAACCCTAATTGTCCCATCCAAGTGTAATATTTTTGTATTTTCTAGATATTATGTGTAAGTATAACTTCAAGCTGAAGTTGCCTCAGTTGAGAAATGAGGATTGGCATCCCCACTCCTTTTTTGATTAAAGGTTTCTATCTTCAAGGCAATGGCTCAAGCATTTCATGCTTAATGAACAATATATGAATATCAATAATAACATACCTTCAATTTGAAATCCTCCTTTCCTTTTTCTACCACTTTCCGTAGGGGGCACACCCAATTGGAAGGGAAATACAAATTCAAATCATAAGTAAGATTACATTTTAAAAATGCTCATGACCATTAGAGGGTCCCAACTTAAGTGATTCTTAAAACATATAGTAACTTTCAAAAAGTATATATATATATATATATATATATATATATATATATATATATATATATTCAAACATAATCACTTAATTATCTTTCCCTTATTAATTATCCCTTAGCCCCCAAAAATTATTTAAGGCTAAGGGGCTTCAATGATGTCCTTATCAAAAAGGGGACATGACAATCCTTCTTGCCTAAAATTGCTTGTCCTCAAGCAATTTTGAACTCTACGTAGGGGTATCAACATACCTTACAATGCAATGTCCATCTATAATCTCATCTCATGGAAGAGAAGCTTTGAACTCAAATATGATCATGTGTTTTGGGAGATGCCTCCAAATGTCAAAAGTGACACAAAATCCATCCAATGACCTTTCATGTCCCCATGTCATCAACTCATTCAATACTGAGTTGTGGATAAGGAAGCTTCTCTTCCTTATGCCCTCAAATAAGGTAATATGTGGCCAAGAGTTTCCAAATAAAATATGATGGAATATTGTCACCCTTTTGCCCCATGAGCAAAGATCTCTTGAGTGCCTTACCCAAGCCACCCAATCTTGCAAAAAAGAATTATCAATGTATTTCTTTGTAAACATACCTTATTGAGAGGTGTCATAGAGCAGTATATCATTATATATGGACTCCCTTATGTGTGCCATATGTCCTCCCAATGGATTTCTTGTGTTTGTGCACCTCTTACCACACAATAAATGTGCCCAAACATGAATATTTCTAAAATTCTCAAAGGGTTGGAATGTACCAAAAAGATCAAATTCTTCCCCTTCATGATACTGTTGTATGTGCACCCTTCTAATTTTTCTAGATGAAAAAGTTTAGAATTAATATATGAATTCATCCATCCTCCCATGAGCTGAAGCATGCCCCAATTTTGCAATTTTGTGACCATACTTGGTGGCTGGAGTTGCTCACTCGGCTCAAAAAATTCCGAGTAACCAAATTCAGATTTGGCATGTATATATTCAGATTTATTATCTCTTTGTAGCATGTCAACAAAATTAATTTTGTAGAGAATGATACTCAACATTTTTTGAGTGTCTTTATGGCCAAATTTTCTTCACTAACTTGTCTCTTTCCCTATTGTCCGTGACTTGGGCCCTTACCGAATCTAAAAGGTGTATCAAGCCTTCATCAATGCCTCCAAAATCACACACATATCTTGGTGTAGGGGGCTTCCCAAAGTAAATTAGGGTATGCCCTTGCCAATAAAACCAACAACTGCATCCCAAAAGTGTCATAACACTACCTTGTATGAAGTAGTTTTTCTGAAATATCCTCAAGGAGTATATGCAAGTAAAGTTGAGGCCCTAAATCCCCTTACAAATCCCTTCATGCCATGTCAAAAATCCTCAAGATTGCAAATGATCAACCTAAACAATTGCTATGAACCACATACCTTGGAAGTACCTCCTTTCAATAGCTAATCCTTCTTGAGGAATCCTTATCATGTGCATTATGTGTTCCACCATTGGCTGCCCCTTCTTATATATTATGTGCAAACAGAAGGTTGAATAATGGTCAAAGTGATGCTCAACATGAATCAAAAGGAAATATTGTTTCATGCCCTCATACTTTACCCTTTTCTTATGTAAACCATGACTCCAATCATTAACATTTCCAAAATTTATGAGCAGTTGAAAGTGCACAATAAAATTAGACATATTATTCTAGTGAAAGAGCTCTAATAGTGACTCATAACCTGATTAATCTACTTGTAAAAAATTAGATTTTATTGGAGAAATATTTCTTCCTGGCCAAGGATATATAATGCTCCAAAAATCAAATTTTTTGCACATGATAGGTGGATGTAGCATATTACTCAACTCAAAAAAATTATGACAAATTTCTCAGACCTCTTATCAAAATTTTCAGACCTCTTCCTTGGTTGTAATATGCACTCAAATTTCCCTTTTGCGTAGGACAATGGCCATGAATGTTTCAAAGGAATTTTAGAACCTTTCAAGAAGTGATAGGACCAATAATATTTCAAAATCATACCTTGTAACTAGTTGGTCACAACTTGGGCCTTTAGCCCATCTAAGAGGGGTGTCAAGCCCTTATCTATGCACTCAAAAACACACTTGCAGTAAATAATAGGGTGCCTCTCATGGCACCTTTAGGGTTACCTTACCAAACTAGGATTTTTTCTTATTCCCATTGGTTGTTCATGTATGGATATCATTGTTGAGGTCAACATACCCCCATATTTTTGAAATTTGAGACCCTTGAGATATTTTGAAGCTTAACCCTAAAAGCATAGCCTATTTTGATCATTATTAGAAATTGAAGATCATCCACTTTAATGAAGTTGGTTTACTGATTTATGGTTTGATTTGAACTAGCCTAATGTTGTTAATAATTGATCTTCATGTCTTATAGTTGAAAGTTCCAAGGAGTCCTTGCTGATAGATTCATGTTCTAAAAACCTTGGCATAAACACTCAGTTCAAATTTAAATTTGAATTTGGCAGGAACAAATTGGTGGGAACATTCTAAATCTATTTTGGAATCAAGCCCAAATTTTATGTTAAGGCTTGGTCATGTTTTTTAACACAACTAGAACTTAGCTTAAAATTATTCCTTGGTCCCTTTTATTTTCCCCCCTATGTTTCCTATATCTCTAACGTGGTCCAATTTTATGTTAAGGGTCCCTTTTAATTTTCCTAGTAGGATCCCTTTATATTTTCTAGCAAGGTCACTTTATTACCTACTTAGCCTAAAGATTTAATGCTAAATCCCCATTCCTATATATTAACACGAACAAGACCTTAGTCTAAATGCCTTAGCCTAAGTTTCCTTCATCCTGGGTCCTAACTTAATTATCATGCATCTTGTAGGATCCAATGATTTGTGCTTCCTCGCACCTTTTGATCCAATGGAATGAGGAAAATCTTGGCAAACTAAGTGCTTAAACCTTCGGACCAATAATTTTCAAGCATTTGAATCATGATCAATGGCTCGCACTTCATCATAGACCAAAGATCAAATAGAGTGAAGACATCATTGAAAATTCAAAGCCTTAGGAGGTCCATGGAGTTACCATGTAGCACTCCTGCATTTGAAGATTAAAAGAAAAGGGTCCCACATGTCAAAAGGAACCAATCACAAGTAAGCTCTCAAATCATGATCAGATGGTTCTCACTTCATTGCATCATTTGATCCAACAATGTGAATTGACTCTGAGATCTTAAGAAGCTCTACAAAGCTGCCATGTGGCACTCTAGCATTAGAACACATGAATTTGATGAGCTTAAATTTTAAGTTTGCATGAATGTCATTTGACATCTTGAGTCTATCATTGATGTCCATGTGACTATCAATTTTAAACCCATCAAACCTAAAAGACTTCACAAGCTTAAATTTGACGTCCTCACAAACATCATTTGAACATCCAAGAGGCTTCTTTTGACCTCTGTGAGGTCATCAAAATTAAGCTCATCTAAGCTTTTTACTTAGACTAAAAGGGGCATATTTTATGTCATTCTAAGGGTCATTTATGATCTAAAACTTAGTATAAAATGCTTTAACCTACATCTTTTTATGTTTATTAATATGAAATAGACTTAGGTAAAATCATTTTAGCCTAAGTTCTTTTATGCCCATGCATTGATTAAAGCTCATACACCTTGCAAAATCCAATGATCTGTGCTTCATCATGACAGATGATCTAATGGTGCAAAATCACCAATGACTTTTCAACGGATCCCCAAGAGCCCACGGCTCAACACACAGTGAATGTGCATCCAATATACAACTGATAAAGGTGTCAGAGCTCAGAAATCCCATAGAGGTTCCAAGTGGAACAACTATAGGACTTAGTACCAAAAGGGACCAATGACAAGCAAGGGCCCATATCACAATCAATAACCCATGCTAATCTTTAGATCTTAATCAAACGGTGTGAAACAAAAGGCATTTTTTAAATGCCAACAACTAGTGCTTTAAAGGCATTTATGAAAAATGTCATGAAAGGTTCTAGATAGATTCTAGATAAGCACCATGCAAGCATAAAGTGATAAAATATGAGATCTTGTGTGCTCAAGAATGCAAATGTATAAAGGTAAAGGTCTAAATCATATCTAAAAAATGTATGAGCCAAACTCTAATGAACTACCCCCATTAAAGCTCCAAAGCCCTAAGACTTATATAAAAATACCCTAAGTGGACTCAAATTGATTACAGTGAATTTAAAGGTTCAATTGTGTTTTGAGAATGAAAGAGATATCCTAGAGACCATTTACAATCTTCAATTTGAAAGGTTTAGAAGCCATGCTAGCTTGTAGCCATCAATACAGGGATGAGATAGAGTTGTATATGAAGGGAGGGTTATCAAGGATACAAACCTAGACATTATTACACTGAACACTTGCAATAAGAATTGGTTTGAGCTCTTCTGAACCATTGAAGAGATGTAGGTTATCACCAAAGAGGAATAGAAGATTGCTACTATAACCAAGAGGTACTATGACCTAGTTGCAGTCCATATGGCCAGTCTACACCATACAATCGCTAAAATAGAGGTAATCCACTTTATCGATATCCTTGCTCCCACTTTCAAGGATCGTAGGATTGAACAAGGTTGGATTATCCATGAAAGGACCTTTAAAAGAGTAACATTCATTTCCCCATTGGCCTTTGAAAGTTATTATAAACTCCCAAAACCCCAAGTGGATTTACCCACTATTAAGGAATAGACTGACAAGAATGATCTTGACATCATCCTTAGGTCATGGTTGCTCCAAGGGAGCCATGTAATTTGAGACCTTGATGGCAACATCCTAGTTGCCTAATTTAGAGAGGGAATTAGGGTAATTATGACCTGATTAAATAGAATATCTTGATCCCCCTCAACCACATAAATCATCAAGAATTGGGTATCTTATGTCTACTTTATGGTTTAAAATGGGCTTACTTCTCTAATTGGGGAGTTGATCAGCATATACCTAGAAAGGTAATTTGTAGTCATTAAGAAGAAGACCAACACCTAGTTTTTCATGATGTCTTATCTATTGGATGCCTTACTAGCCTCCACCTACATCCCCTATATCAAAAATTGGTCACCTGATGGTAGATTTATAGTGTCTCACCACTATTCTAATCTACACATATTCAAGTATAGGAATAACATAAAATTCATTTATGATTGTGTCTACCTAGCTTTTGTCAGGATCTTTCTGCTCAATTAGAGCACATATGATTACTTCTTGTATTAGCAACTAAACATGAAATTATACCAGAATCAATAAGTAACTAGAAATATGAAACAACACAGGATTTGAGAGACAATACATAAATGTATTAAATACTTAGAAGAAAATACAATAAAGAAGATGCCACTTCTTCCACCTCAAAGGCTCGCCACACCTCAAGACCTTCTTCCCTCTCTCTCTCGGTCCCAACAATCAACTCAAATATAGAATTGATGTTCACCTCTCCAACCAGTCAGTAACAACGCTGCCAGTACACAACCGTACTCCAAGTAGATCTCTTGCTCTCTGCTGCTACCTGCAAATCACTGGACCTTACTCACCATTGTAGATCTCTAAAAAAAGCCACGCATACCCGCTGACCAATATCATAAATAAATGAAGAACCCTTCTGATTCTCCAAACCAGCACCCACCTTGGTACTATGGCACTAAGAGGAACACACCATTGCTCACCTCTCTCTGAAGGAGCTTATTTGCTCTCTTACTCTCTAGCTACAAGTTTACAATACAGCCCATGGTTCTATTATATAGATCTCATGCTTACAATAATTGGACTATCTTAATTACAATAATTAGATGCGCAACTCAAGACTACAGCTAGCCTTTAACATGCAAACTAACAGTCCAAAAATAGACTCTCCGGAATCAACATGCAAACTGCATGTTCATGTACAGGCTACCGACGTCGGCTCCTCCATGACTGATGTCGGCCGACTGGTAACCGATGCCGGTTGCTTCTTCACTGCCATCTGACCGACATTGGTTGATCAGACCAACGCCGATTTCCCTGTAATGCATTTAGCAACTCTCCGCAACCTCTGTAACCTCCGTAACTTCTCTTATTTGCATCCTGGTGAAGCTTTTAGCTCCACAACCTAACAATCTCCCACTTAGAGATAAACAGTTGCACCTGTACCTGTCCCTGTACACCATCTAAATCTATTTCCTGGCTTGTATCCCTCTTCAACATCAATCCTGAAGACTAACCACCACACATCCTATGATGCTACACCTGTCATCCAAGTAACCTGTCACATCCGAACCTACAACTCCATGTAGTGAAGACCTTGACCCTGCATAACATGTTAACCTGTTGTTGGTCCCTCTCAGATACCTAAGAATCTACCTTCCCCAAATTGGCTCTAAACTCTCTGACATCTCCCACTAATTGAGAAAACTCAGGTCTACACTAGACCTCATGTGATTTCGAACCCTGTTCTAAACTCAGCTTGAACTGTCCAGCCCTTGGTGTGCTTACCGATTCTACATTATACACCACGCCAACACCTGATTCAAATCAGCTCCCACTGGAGACAAAAATCTCCATGTCTCTTATGCCAAAGAATTTTGCTACTCCAAATTCTCCCTGACATACCTCTGAACTAACCTTACCCTTAGCTCAGCAAAACTCTGTATGTACAAATCTGCTAGCAAACCATCCACATACAGTAACAGGATAATGTCATGACTCATCATCCACCTGGTAAGAACAAACACAATAGTTACACTGACATTGAATGAAGCCCTGCTTTGTCATCCACCTATCAAACTTGTACCACTGTCCAGCAGCTTCCTCAAGACCATATACCTTGGCCTTCTGTCTCACGTATCCATTCACTCTCTTATTTAACTTGGAAATCCATCCATCTCTCAGTGCTTTCTTCCAGCTGACAACTCTACCAACAATACCTATTTGGTTCTTCTCCAAGGACTCACACTCCTCATCCATGCCAAGCTCCCGCTGTATCTGGATTCTACCTGCATTGCCTCTTCACATCTTCCTGGTTTTCGACCATCAGTAAACAATATAAAGAAGGTGAACAATGAATATGAGGTTTGTTTACCCTTTCTGACCTCCATATGAGCGTTTGAGACTTGTTACAGCTTGTTGTCCGCCCAATATCCATTCCAGTGACCGATCTCGGCCATCTCCCAATCTGCTCCCGATCGACGTCAGTTCTCTGTGACTGACCATGTCTGCTGACGTCGGTCCCATTACCGACGTCAGTGTACCTATTGCTGACGCCAATCATTGTATGACCGACGTCGATTCCTGCTTCTTGACACCACCGACTCTGCTGATCTACACATGACCGACGTCGGTGCTTGTCTGTTCGACGTCGGTTCCTTCTGATCGACGTCGGTATCTGTGTTTGCCTGTGAGTGATGACTTTTTACCCGTGAGCTCTCCATGGATCAAAACCCTGTTCATATCAACACAGCCCTGCTCAGAATAATTCAATCCCCTCAGCTGATCTCTGTCCGTCATCTCCTCCATGAACACCAAGGCTTTCTAGTTCTTAAGTTTGTCAAAGATATTTGTCTTCCGCTTAAGAACATGCATTCCCCTCCTACATATGTAACCAAGCCTACAAAGCCACATCTCTGTAACAGAAGGTGAATCAATAATATAAGTAGATAGATAAAAGATACCTACTTTCTTATCACCGTCTAATTCAAGTACATCCGCTATGAGAGTTACTGTGCATCTCTCATCACCTAACTTTCTTGAAGAAATTAGACTCATCTCCAAGACTGGTACCTGCATAACCTCATTCAACACCTGTGTGTTATCCGTCTGCAATTTCAGCTTCACTTCCCCTTTGCCAATCATTTGACAAGGCTCTCCAGCTCTTAAATAAATCTCTCCAAAGTCTCCAAAGACATACCCATGAAAAGATGCTCTATTTTAGGCTGCATGGAAAGAGGCAAAAGAATCTGTAAACCAAGATTCTACTTTATACAGAACATCCTATGCAACATCTCCTGCAATATCTACTCCTCCCTGCTGATTTTCTACCAACCAACAATATTTATTTCCCTGCTCTTTCTTTCCATCAATCAGACCATTTGTGCTATTCAGTTTCTCCATTCGTAGCTTACTTTCTTCTGCCATTGCTATACTCCCACTCAATCAGAAACCCCTGTGAGTAATCTATAATCAATAAACACTACCAGATCTAAACCACCTATTAGTCAACCCAACCAAAAGCTCTGATACCAACTTTTCAGGATCTTGCTCCTCAATTAGAGCACATATGATTACTTCTTGTATTAGCAACTAAACACAAAATTATACCAGAATCAATAAGTAACTAGAAATATGAAACAACACAGGATTTGAGAGACAATACACAAATGTATTAAATACTTAGAAGAAAATACAATAAAGAAGATGCCACTTCTTCTTCCACCTCAAAGGCTCACCACACCTCAAGACCTTCTTCCCTCTCTCTCTCGGTCCCAACAATCAACTCAAATATAGAATTGATGTTCACCTCTCCAACCAGTCAGTAACAACACTGCCAGTACACCAAGTACACAACCGTACTCCAAGTAGATCTCCTGCTCTCTACTGCTACCTGCAAATCACTAGACCTTACTCACCATTGTATATCTCCAAAAGAATCCACGCATACCCGCTGACCAAGATCATACATAAACGAAGAACCCTTCTGATTCTCCAAATCAGCACCCACCTTGGTATTGTGGCACTAAGAGGAACACACCATTGCTCACCTCTCTCTGAAGGAGCTTATTTGCTCTCTTACTCTCTAGCTACAAGTTTACAATACAGCCCATGAGTCTATTATATAGATCTTATGCTTATAATAATTGGACTATCTTAATTGCAATAATTAGATGCGCAACTCAAGACTACAGCTAGCCTTTAACATGCAAACTAACAGTCCAAAAATAGACTCTCGAGAATCAACATGCAAACTGCATGTTCACGTATAGGCTGCCGACGTTGACTCCTCCATGACCGATGTCGGCCGACTGGTAACCGACACCGACTGCTTCCTCACTGCCATCTGACCGACGCTGGTTGATTAGACCGATGCCGGTTTCCCTGCAATGCATTCAGCAACTCTCCGCAACCTCCATAACCTCCGTAACTTCTCCTGTTTGCATCTTGGTGAAGCTTTTAGCTCCACAACCTAACAGCTTTAGTAGAATCCATTATAGGGAATCATATGCCTAGGGTAAGCCCTCTAACCAAGAAATATATGGAGCTCATGGGAGACATCTGGTTGTATCTAGATTGTATAGTGATCAGGATTGAGGGGATTATGATCTAACCCTATAGATTACATATCCATATCCCAATCAAGCTAGTAGAGCAAGAGATTGCATACCAAATTCTTAATGGTGTGGATAGAGTATGCAAAGATAAGAAGAAGGGTCTTCTCCATCCCTTTCTTATAACCATTGGCATAACTATGCTACAGAATTAAGACAAGGTAAGTACTGTGGGTAGGCATAGGGACTTTTAGATTGCAACTTGATGAGCTGAAGATGTGGGACCCCAAGGGCACAATCTCCACACACTTAAAATACAAGAAGTTTCCCAAACCAGTGTATATGTACCAACTTGATGTCCATGACACCATTTATATCAAAGCAAACACTTTTAAATAAATATTGGCTAGACTCAAGGGACATAACATTAAACTTGAGCACAGGCTATCTAGTGATGAGAAGCCACCAGGGGACATATGGAAAATGGGACCTTTACAATACCACTTATTGATCGTACCTTCAAATCCTCCTCAATATTAACCCCAAGCACAAATAACACAGGTTCTTGGTAAAGGAAAGTTGGAAGAGAAACCTAGTGAGGGCCCATCATCTTTGACCCCTCCTAACAGACTTGTATCCCCAGTGGAATACTTAGACATGATTGCCTTGGGACCTCATAAAATAATGGAAGATGATCTCAAGGTCCTTATTGAGGCATATTACATTGATTAAGAAGAGGAACATGTTGAGGAGGCACAAGCCTAGGTAGAGGAGGTTGAGAAAGATAAATGAAAAGAGGTTTCTTTGGATTTAGTTCCAGTAGCTCCCCCATACAAAAGGAAAGAAGAATTAGCCTTGGTCCCAGTTGGATCAAAGAGGCAAAATTTGACTTTCACTCATCTCACAAGTGAAAACAACTTATTTAGTGAGGAATACCCTATTCATGGACCAATCATCCCTGATTGGTTCATATATGGAAAATGCAGAAGATTCCCACTTTGTCTCACTCTTGGGCCTCGACCCAAACTATTAACATTGATGTACATGATGAAATCAAGCCTTGGATTAAGGCTTTGATGAAAGAGGAATAAGAAAGAAGGATAGTGACTATTTTAGGTTCAAAAAGTAAACAATTAGATACTCTAGGAGAATCAAGCAGCACAAAGATAAAGGTCCCAGAACCTCCAAAATACACATAGTCATCTACTATTGTGTATTTCAATCCAGAGATAGTAGGTCACAATAAGAAAAGCCATGGTGGGAACTAAAGGGTTCACATTCCAAAAGGTTGAGCCTTTTATAGGTTTAACTCCAGTTGGAGGGCAGCAACTTGGTGAACTAGCCATCCATCAATAAGATATTGAAAGCCTAACTGAGGCCCATTCAACTCAAGTCAGAGTTGGCATCAGGGGCATGAAATAAAAGATTTATAACTTAGAGAAGGAAAAGGAGAACTTAGAGACCTAGGCTATCCTATCAGTGCTTGAGGCTATAATAAATATGTATGAAGCATTCTTTTTTGAAATGTTTGACTCTTTAAAGTCAATGAAGCTAAGATAGGATGCATTGAGCCAACAAAGTGAGGTGGTCAAAAGATTGATGATAGAGTGGCAAGATGCCGAGGCTAAAATAAGGGATCTCATTGATATATTGATTAAGAATAGAATTCCTAAGTTCAAAACCATTAGCCAAGCCCACCTAAATGCTATACTAGGGATAGTGGTGGATAAAATCCAAAGTTTAAGTGTTTGGTCAGTAGGCTTGGACAGACTCCTAAGGGATGATGAAGAGATGATTGCCCAGATTAAGCAACCACTTGGCACCATATTGGCTAACCCTACAAAGTCTATAACCCTGAAAATTATCGATGATGATGAATATAATCATATATTCACTCTAGTCATGCAGGAAGTAAAGGGTAAAAGCCGAGATCAATCAAGAAATGACAATAGAAAAAATTTGGGCATGATCTTCACTTTTGAATAAAATATTGTAGAAGCCAGGAGTATTAAATAAGTAATGGCAAGGGATGATAGAGATTTTGAGGACTTAGCAGACCAAGAAGATGTTTGTCTCCTGAAGCCAACTGTAAATTTAGAACTTGTCAAGGAATAACATCAAAGGGCCATGAAGCTTCTGCAAGAGCAATAGGAGGGACCCTTCGGCATGGGCCCACAAATTAATTAATATTTCTTTTTTGTAAAAACATTGTAATATTTTAAATAAGAATATTCTTTTGTAAAGGCATATGCTAGTCTATTAGCATATTTGCCTCTAGGTCAATCTAGTTTAGAAAATCAAGTGTATTCTACAACTTTCCAAAAAAGGATAGTTGTCCTTATCTTTTGTACATTTGTATCTCACAATCGATTGGTATATTGTCTTGTCTTCCTATAAAAAGAAGTATTATTATCTTATAAAGGGAGAGAATTTTGAACAAATTTGTATACTTTGAGCAATTAATACTATCAAGGAATTCTATGAAGATTGTCTAAATTTTATGTGTCAATTGTTAATATGGCTTTTTCTCAATTTTTAGTTTTAAAACTTGAATTTGAATGGTTTCATGAATTTTGAATTTGTATTTGTGATACAAGGTTGCTAATTTGTGCTTATGATAGATTAGTTAAAATATCTTGAATTTTGCTTCATTTCATTTGTTCCGTATTTAGATGTGCTACTGTTATTTGAGTTTGATAACAAATCTTTAAAGTAAAATCTATTTCTTACTTGTATGATTTCTTATTATCCATATAAATCTATCTGGTGTATGGTGAGATATGAACTTATGTTATTTTGCATCATATACTTTTTAAATGTAGGTTCAGTTATAGTTGAAACTTTGTCATGATATTTGAGTCAAGAATCAGCAATCACTTGTTTCCTTTCTGCCTTACCCTTCTCTTTTGCTTCTTTTTAATTAGATTACTTTAGTTTAAATTTCATTGTGAATGTACATTTAGATTAATCTATAGTTTAATCTTTGATCACAATTCACTATTATTAGCGTAGATACTTACACTTTACAAAGACTTAGTCCAAAGTGGCTCCCAACCACCAATCAATATAAATTTTATGGAATAGATAAACATTGTTTTGTGGCTATTTTACCACAAGTAACATAAGTTGCCAAAACCTACTACTCATGCTCTAAATTCCGAGAATTCTAAAATGAGAAGTGTTCTTGAACGCTAAGGATACCTATGGTACACGTAGAGGCATCAATAGGTAACCCCATTAGTGCTAGAAGGAGGGATTTTCTTTGTGAATTGGTTCAATATTTTCTTATCTTAGCGTGTTTTAATCTAAGATTGATATTATATTTGTGCATTTGAGTAATTCTTTGCTTATAAGTGTAAATATCATTGATCTTTTTGGTCTTTGACCTATCCTTGTGCTTCCTTTAGACAAGGATCAAAGTTCTTTCAAGTTTGATGTTTAGTTTTGGTGAATATAGCTTAAGATTTGAAAACCCATAGTATTTGAGGTTAGAATAACTTGTTTTGATCAAAGGTTGGCATATATTTCATTAACCTAAGCTTATTTGAGCTTAGACTTAGAAATATAGTTCATATTTATGTAATTAAACAAATATTTGAGCTATCTTAGTCAAAGGTTGACATCCGTTACTATTCTTTATACAATCTTTGCAAAATGAACTTAATGTGTAGGTTTAATCCTTGTTATTTATAATGATTAACTTGATACATCACATTTCAAATAGGATCTTCAATCTTCAAGCTAGAATTGCCAAGGATTCGAACAAGATCACATTCAGAGACAAGCATGTCTTTGCTTGAACTTGAAGTCCATAGGAAAACCAGTCGAGATAAAGGTAGATGCAGATGTTCAAAATCTTTGCCAACCTCACCTCTTCAAGGTACCTTTGTCTTCGATCTTCATCCAAGTATGGCTTGGTTTGGAGACTCTTCAATCAATGTGTCAGGTGTGGTACATGATCTCCTATGTAATCCTAAAAAATACTTGCCAACATTTAATCTAACTGGTATTGTAACTGCTGAAGAGCATATTAAATATTTTAAAGTTGCTTTAAGGTTGCTAAATGTTGTGCATAAAGATGCAGCATGTAGATTATTCCCTTTACATTTAAAGATGTTGCATATGAATGGTTTCTCAATTTGCTTGACAATTATATTAGTAGTTGGGATGGTTTCACTAATGTTTTCATAGACCAGTTTGGTAAGATTGTTAGTCTATGTGTTATATACCACCAGCTCACCACCATCATGAGGGATGCAAGAGATCCCAAAGGTCCTTCAATACTAGATTCTAGAAAATATATAGCATGACCATATAGCCTTATAAACCTGATGATGTTTTATTTCTAAAAATTTACAAGGATGTAGTAGATCCCATGACTTGTATTCCTCAAAAGGCCTATTCTAGCTATAACTTCATTAGCCAAGGATTATTTTGAGGTAGTGATCATCAATGATCAAATGCATCCCTAGGGACAAATAACCTACTTTGTCCCAAATATTAACCAACATATGCCCATTTTGAACATCTTCCCCAAAAACAACCAAAATGTCCCAACCATGAATCAACTCCCAAATCTCAATCAATTGCCCTTGAGTCATGTTGCTCTCAATCAAAACCTAGGATTTTTAAGTCATCCTGCCACTAATGGTTTCAATTTTAATGATCAAAGATCTTTAGTACCATATGTTGGTACTAACAATAACTAGGTGCACAATTTTGAAACTCCCAAGAATGAGAATGAATATATATTAAAAATGGTTCAAAAGTTAAGCATTGATTTCCTTCAGCGACGAAAACAAGTTGTCAATACTAGAGAGAACTCTGGTAGGAACTTCTCATTCCAAAGGTTTAATAGGCTAAATAATAGGTTTTACAATGATAGTTTCCATAATAATAAGAATAATGAACCATCTTTTGAAAAGAGGACTATGGACATTAATCTTACTAATATTACTTTGCCTGATTATTGTAGAGTGCATTGTATATTCAAGCATGGTGAAATTGACTGTATAGAGTTTTACAAGGATTTTGAAACTTTTCAAGAAGATATAAATACATTTGAAGTGTCCTTAGCAAGGATAGTGGTGCAGGTACTTCAGTATCTAAGCTTTTTGATCAAACTTTCACGGTGGAGACCTTTAAATTTCCCCTTTCAAGAGGAAAATGAACCTGATGATGTCCCTAAGGAGATCCAAGCCTTCCAAAAATTCTTAAAGAAGACTTATACTTTGAGGAATCGAGAGCAGAGATAGACTTTGACTACCTCAACACCTCCAAATAACTTTGGAACTCCTCTAGACACTTCTTCAAGCAATGATCCAGAACCACCCAAAGGGAGTACCTTTAAGCAAATGTTGATGTTCCTAGTTATTCAAATAAAATTAGTTATAATATTGTTAAGGACATGAAGAAGATAAAATCTAACATCACATTTCATGAATTGACATAAATTACATAACAAAGGGACCTCTTACTCGAATCATTGTCAAAGAAATCCAACAAACCACCCAGGGTTGACAATGCTAATATGGTTGTACACAAAGTTAAGGTAGAATCTCCTCCTTTTCTGCTCACAGTCAACATATTTGGTAAGAATTTACATAATTGTTTATTAGATTCTAGTGCATCTACCAATATCATGCCAATAGGTATTTTAAAACAACTTGGCTTGACTCCTATTAAGTCTAATAGAGTTGTAACCCAGTTAGATAAATCTAGATTCAAGATAATTGGGGAACTTTTAAATGTTCATATGCAATTGGCTTCTGAGCCTAAAGTGTAGTAGTTTATTGATATCCAAGTTATTGACATTCTTGATGTTTATAAGCTCTTGCTAAGCAGGGAATGGACAAAAGCCCTGAATGGCTACATGTACATGGATTGTTCACATTTATAGATGCCTTGAAAGGGAGTGCCAAACTAGATCAGGGTTGAAATAGAGCCGAGGATGAAGCACATGATCACTGAATGCAGTGTTGTGAATGAAAGAGTCAACATAATTGACTCAGAATTAGGGTTTTTCACCTTAGAGACTATAAAGGTATGTAATCCTAAGAGTACTCATGTTATGCCTGGGTTGTGGAAGCTGCATTTTGATGGTGTTAGGTGTAAGGCTAGATATGGAGTTGGTATTGTCCTTACTAACCCTTATAATAATAATTATCATGTATCCTATAGGCTCTATTTCCCTTGCACTAACAATATTATTGAATATGAGGCCCTTTTCCTAGGTTTGCAATTTGCTATAAAAAATAAGGTCAAAGAACTACTAGTCTATGGCAATTTAAAACTAGTAGTCAATTAGGTGAGAAGCAAATATCAATCCAAACTCTCATACCTTAGGAGGTATAAGTTTAGGGTCTGGGATCTAATTGAATCTTTTGATGCTTTTGATATTATTTCCATTCCTAGAGAAGAAAACCAAGCTGCTAATGAGTTGGCATTTGTTGCATCCAACCTCATGCCCAACCAAGACTCCCCCAACTTTAGCATTGAGTTGATGCCTTGTCCTTTAGTCCTTGATAATGTAAATCATTTTCAAGTCTTTAGTGATGATCAACAGATATTGGATTTCATAACTAATTCAATAGCATTTGATGCTCAGATCATTGATGAGACTGATGAAAATGCATTTGAAAAATATGAGTTTGATGGTAAAGTCATTTAGTTGAATGACAATAAAATTCTCAAAGGCATGATTTCCTTAGAGAGACTGTTTGATCAAGACAAACTGGCTGAGGTTTCTAAGATTCCCAAGGTAAGTGGGAAGGACTACAATGCAATGGATCTTGGCCCCCAAGATCAACCCCATCTGGTTAACATTGGAAAAGCTTGCACTAACATTGAGAATAGAAAAGACAAAGAGTTGTTTACCAAGTATAAGGATGTTATAGCTTGATCTTATGATGACCTAAAGATATTTGATCCAAGGGTCATCACCCATACTATACCCCTTAAATAAAGTTATAAGCCCTTCAGACAAAAGTAAAGACCTGTGAACCTTGTCTTAGAACCAATGATCTTTAAAGAGATCAAGAGATTAGTAGATGCTATAATTATGTTTTTCATTAGACATTCTACATGGGTGGCCAATTTGGTGCTATTCAAGAAGAAGAATGGTGAGATTACAATGTGCATTGACTTTAGGAACTTGAACAAAGCATCTGAAAAGGATAACTATCCCCTTCCCTCTCTAGACTAGGTGATATAGGTTATTTTAGGTTTAGCTATGGTGTCTTTCCTTGATAGTTTTTTAGGTTACAATCAGGTGTTGGTTGATAGGGAAGACAAGATGAAAATAGGATTCACAACCAAATGGGGGACCTTTGCTTACAAAATAATGCCTTTTGGGCTAATCAACGTAGGAGCTACTTTTCAAAGGGCCATGGACCATGCCTTCCAAGGTCTGATTGGTAAATGTATCATGATATATATGGATGATCTAACCATTTTCTTTTTAAATAGGCAAGATCACTTTATGCATTTACAACAAGTTTTTTAGAGATGCAAAAGGTATGGAATCTCCTTAAACCCCCAAAAAATATTTTTTTGTGTTACTAAAGGCAAATTGTTGGGTCATATCATAACTAAATATGGGATCTCTATAGACCCCAAATGGGTGGAGGCTATATCTAAGATACAACATCCAAATAGTAGGAAAGAGCTAAAATCATTTTTTGTTAATATAAACTTTGTAAGAAAGTTCATTCCTGGATTTGCAGAGATTGTGAAGGCATTGAATGACATGCTAAAGAAGGATGTCAAGGTCTCATGGAATGAAGAATCTAGGAAGGCATTCAAAGACATCAAATAAGCAATTATCCAGGCTCTAGTCTTGATAAGTCTTAACTTTTCAAAAGACTTTTATCTCTATTATTTTGCGTCTGACCATACTATGGTTATAGTTTTAACTCAGAAGGTTTAAGGGTGTGATCACACAATAGCTTTCATGAGTAATAACTTTAAGAATATTGAATTGAACTATTCATTGGTTGATAGACAAGCATATGTATCAGTTAAGGCAGTAAATAAATTGAAGTATTATATCCTTAGAAATAAGATGCATGTTATTCTACCTAATCTTGCCACAAAGCTTATGCTGAGCCAGAATGAACTTGGGGAATATAAAGGTAAACGGATGTTAGTTTTACAAGAGTATGACATAGAAATGAAAATGGAAAATCTAGTAAGGTGCCAAGGCTTGATCCACATAATTGTTAATACCAACCCTAGGTTAAGTATTATGCAAGTTCATCAACAAAACTTTCAAGCTAGTGAGTGGTATGATTTCATTATCCATTTATTAATTAATGATACCTATCATATAGGACTGACAAAGGAGTAATTGAGGGCTCTAAGGATCAAGGCAACCCATTATTTGATCAAAGATGGGATCTTATACAGGAAAAACTTTGAAGTGGTATCCCTGAGGTGTGTCTTAAAAGAGGAAGTTGTCCAAATCATGAGCACCTTCCATGAGAAGTTTGTTAATGGACACCCATTTGGGAAGCTTAAAACCCATAAGATTCTCAAAGTTGGCTATTACTAGCCAACTATTTTCAAAGATGCTCACAAGCATGTGAGGGAATGCCACTCTTGCCAAATCTTTAGCACCAAGGAGCCTAAGGCAACAATGCCTTTATAACTAGTTATGGTTGATAAACCCTTTGCACAATGGGGGTTGGAATTTATAGGGGTGATTAACCCTTATTCATCTAAAGATCACAAATTCATCCTGACTATCATAGATTATTGTACAAGATGAGCTGAAGTTGTAGCCACAAAATAATGCAAGACTAAAGAAGTGATCAATTTTTTAGAAGAAAAAAATTGTACTAAATTTGGAACTCCAATCTCTTTAGTGTGTGATAACGGTTTTACATTTACATCCATAGAGATGACTGAATGAGCATATGATAATGGCATTTGTCTTAAGTTTTCATCCAATCATTACCCCCAAGGAAATGGAATGTCTGAATCTACCAATAAAAACTTAATGAAGGAAATCAAGAAGTCTATTGTAGACAAACTTAGGACTTGACAAAAATTTCTCAAATGTGCCTTATGGGCAGATAGGATAAGGATCAAGCAAGCCTTAAAGGCATCACCATTTATGTTGGTTTATGGCCAAGAACCTATCTTCCCTATCACTCTCAAGTTGCCTACATATAAATTCATGAAATAATACATGGAAGAAATCCAAGATCTTCTAGAGTCAATATTTCTAGACATCATTCGAATGGAAGATGCAAGGAGAAAGCCTTTGCTTATTTTAGTAGACATTAGACCACAATAAAGTGGTGGTTTGATAAAAGATCAAAGATTAAGGTGTTTAGACAAGGGGACCTAGTTCTCCTTTGGGACAAATCATCTGAACCTAAAGACAAGCATGGCAAATTTACACCTTTGTGGATTGGCCCATATCAAATTATGGACACATTGGGAAATAAAACCTTCAAACTCAAAAATCTATAAGGAGCAAAGTTCACACTACCCACCAATGGAAAGTACCTTAAGCATTACTTCTTTACTGCTCCTCTTGGGGTCTTTATGGAGTGAACTATAAGATGGTTAGACTTAGTATAGGTACGATAGTTAGTTTCTTTAAGCTCTTTCCTTGTTTTTCCTTGTTTGTATATAAGCATGTATATATTTGTTTGTTCCCTTTTGTTTCTTGGCTTTGTTGCTTCTATTGTGTGTTTGATTTGGTTTCCTTGTTCCTTATATCTAATAAGTCTGTTATTTCCAAAATCAGCTTGGCTCATTTTTGGGAACAACCCCCTACGAAACTTGTCTGTTTCATCTTTTTGTCTCCCTCAATTTGTTCTTCGAGACAAATTTCGAATTCGCTCTCATCTTGGCCTCGAAACGTGAATGGTTACAATCTCGTCCCAGCTAAGTTTTCCCTCCCCTAGACTCTCCTTCAGGAGTTGGTCTTTTCTTCTATTTTCCCTACAGGGGCGGCAAATTTCACCGCCTCTGCATTTTTCTTAATTTTTTGGCATATTTGTATGCCATGCTCGGCAGATCTGCCGACGTCGGCCGTATTTGCCATCTCTGATCTGCCCCATGTGTTGTGAGTGGCAATTTTGCCACTGACTACATCTGCTCAAGGTCTCTTCTTCCTATTTTCCGCACTCGCTCCCCTTCTTCTTCCACTTTTCGACCTGCTCGTGTCTCATCCTTTTCAAATGCATTTCCCTAATCGTGACCAGCGAATGTGCGATTCTCCCAGATCGCTACTTTCTTTCCCTGATTGCACAATCATGATTCCTGCTGCGATTTCTGTGAAGGGCCCCTCTTCATCAACATTTTTTCAGCAGAAGTTCTTTTGGGTCACTAAAGTTTCTCTGAAGCAGTCCAAGACCATGAAGAAGACTGAAAATAAAGATTGACAGCTTGGAGAAAGATCTTGGCAGATGAAAAAAAATGAAGGATCTCAAGAAGAGCACCCTGATATCTATTGGTACCATCTCTAGTAAGGACTCCTATGTTGAGATCAAGGAGTCACTGATCTTCAGAATCTAGAAGAGATGATTCAGAGTTTCAAGGAGATGATTCGAAAATATTTTGAAGAGAAATCATTCTCAATGTCTTCGGTGGACAGCATTTTAGATGCACAGTTAACTTTGAAGAATCTGAAATCCAGGTTAACTGGTCACGCTAAAGCCATCACAACATTGAAAGACGCACTGATCAGAGCAAGAATCGTCTCCAAGAATGCAGCTGCGCCAGACGTCATAAGAATTCAAGCGTCTATTACCATGTACGATGCTCATCTAAAAAAGTCTGGCAGCAAGAATTGACTCTCTCTCCCCTTCTTTCTTCTTCTACCCTTATGCATTTTTGTTTCATGCAGAATGCATGCAATTTTGTAATATGTAATTACATGTAAATATTTCAAAAAAATATCTAAAAGTCAAAGATGAGTCATCTTTGACCAAGATATTTTGTATATTTTATTATTTTCTGTTTTTGAGGATTTTCTCCCTATATATAGTGGAGACCTCATTTGTAAATGATCTTGGAAAAATTGAGAGCAAACACCTTTGCTGAAATTGAAGCAACTTTTGAGACTTTGTGCTCAGATTTGTAAATCATATTTTGTTGAATGAATGAGAAGCAAGTGATTTCAGACTTTGTGTTGAAGTTATCTGTGTTGTCTAGGAAATAGTTTCTTATGTTCTCTTTCCTGATAACCTCTTGTTTATCTGATTTAATAAGCAAAGTGGATGTGTTGATATTATCTAAGGGCACTTCTAAAGGGTAGAAGATAGACTTTGTGCTGCTTTTATCTTTGAGATTCAGTTATCTTTTGTAGTTTCAGGTGAAGACTTTGTGCTTCACTTTACGGTTGTACTTGTTCCGAATCGGTGAAAGAAGCTACGGAAGACTTTGTGCTTGCGTGAGTGTTCTTGTTGACTTTGTCACTTCAAGTGATTTCTTGCTCTCTATTTAATACCATTCCTGAAAGAAGAGGAGTGTTGTTAGCATAAGACCAAGATTTTCCTCCTTTTGTTCTTTATACATTATTTCTGAAAAAAGAGAAGTAGATGCTGTTATACCACCCCCATGTGTTATTTTCTGCTTAACTATATATATATATATATATATATATATATATATATATATATATATATATATCCAGCACGTAAGTATTTATAAGGAACCTCCCCTTGATGAGATGAGAGATTTACTTCGTCCAGATCTGGTAAACCCATACTTTTCGTGGTGTAAATCTCCTTATGCTATGGCTGATATCCCTATTTTGTCATCAATTAGTTGATGACAAAATATTCACCCAACAAAGTCCTTTTAGACAACCTTGGGCTCAAAGTTTATTTAACTTGCTTTAAATTCCAAGTTCATGAATGTGGGTATGAATATAATACATATTTTGACCATGGTTCTAAAATGTGAGCCTAATGTTATGATTTAAAGAAACTAGTAAAGACTAATTGAAGAGGCCAACTATTCCATGAGAACTTGAACATTGTCTTGACCTAAGTTTGGTTGTAATAAGATTTGCACTTATAGGAGGAAAGCTTAATCTATTAAAGTATAGTCATGCTTTTACTTAACAAACATCCTTGCTTGGAGAAATGGTTGCAGCCATGGGTGATTCTTTGAGGATCAAACACCTGACCAAATACTTAAACCTAGCTATCATAGTTCTCAACCTTGATTGAATGCATAAAAGATCTAAAAAAATAAGAATTAAATAAAAAATCAAAAGCTCTTAACCATAGGTGATTCTGGTAATATCCATCAGGGCTATGGATGCCTAGCTGGTAGTGGAACAAGGCCATGAGTGGAGCCAAAGGCATCTCTGTCAGGTCTATGGACACCTGGTTGGCAATAGAGCAATGCCCAAAGCCTTCCCTAAACCAAAAGCATGGGTCTTAATGAATATCTAAACATGCTCCAAGTTAGTGTTAATGATTAAAGATATGAAACATGGAAGTTGTCCCTCTAAATCACATGGTAAATAATAAGTGTAATCGAAGCACACACACAACATGGCTATGTATTAATGTTTGATCCCAATTATGTAAGTGTAAAGTTTGTTTCAACCATAAACTGATTTGGATAATGACATTGATCAAAGTGGAGGGGATGATATAGTTATTGGTCTGAACCAGAGTCTCTATGTTCTAACATATTGTTATGTTTCCCATAGAAGTTGTCATTTATTGAGGTCAACATACCCCCATATATTTGAAAATTGGGACCCTTGAGATATTTTTAAACTTAAGATTGAAAGCATACCCTACCTTGATCATTATTAAAATTTGAAGATCATTCACTTTAATGAAGTTGGTTTACTAATTTATGGTTTGATTTGAACTTGCCTAATGTTTATAATAATTGGTCTTCATGTCTTATAGTTGTAGGTTCCAAGGAGTCCTTGCTGATAGATTCTTGTTCTAAAACCCTTGACATAAACCCTCGATTCAAATTTAAATTTGAATTTGGTGGGAGAAAATTAGCAGGAACATTCTAAATCTATTTTAGACTCAAGCCTAAATTTTATGTTAAGGTTTGGTCATGTTTTTTAACACAACTAGACCTTAGCCTAAAATTATGCCTTGGTCCCTTTTATTTTTTCCCTTATGTGTCCTATATCTCTAACTTGGTCTAATTTTATGCTATGGGTCCCTTTTAATTTTCCTAGCAGGTTCCTTTTATATTTTCTAGCGAGGTCACTTTATTACCTACTTAGCCTAAAGGTTTAATGATAAGGCCCCATTCATGTTTATTAACATGAATGAAACCTTAGTTTAAATGTCTTAGCCTAATTTTCCTTAATCTCGGGTCCTAAATTAATTATTGTGCATCTTGTAAGATCTAACGATTTGTGCCTTTGGATCCAATGAAGTGAGGAAAAACCTAATAAACTGAGCACTTAGATCTTTGGACCAATCATGTTCAAGCATCTGGATCATGATCAATGGCTCATGCTTTGTCGCAGACTGAAGATCAGTCGGAGCAAAGACATCATTGAAAATTCAAAGCCTCAAGAAGTCCACGGAGTTTCCATTCGGCACTCACATATGTCAAAAGGAACAAATCATAAGCAATCTCCCAGATCATGATTGAATAGCTCTTGCTTCATCATGGTGTTTGATCGAATGGCATGAATTGACTCTAAGATCTAAAGAAGCTCCATGGAGCCACCATGTGGTGCTCTTGTATTGAAACACAAGAATTTGATGAGTTAAAATTTGACATTTGCACAAACATTATTTGACATCCATGAGGCCATCATTGATGTCTATGCGACCATCAATTTTAATCTCATCAAACCTATTGGGTGAATATTTTGTCACTAGCTAACTGATGTGAAAAATAGGCTATTTCAACCACAGCATAAAGAGATTAATTAGCCAAATGTGCAGGTTTACCACATCAAAAGGGGACAAATCTCTCCTCTCATCAAGGGGAGGTTCCCTATAACTACAAGGTACTATATACTATATATATACTATAAATAAGTTGAAAATAACACTCAAGGGTAGGAAAACACCATCCATATTTTTTTTTAGAGATGATGTTCACAGACAAAAGAGAAATTTTGGTGAAATGACAGAAGGCACTTCTCTTCTTTCAGAAGTGGTCTGCAGCAAATAGTAGGAATGCTTTCTGGTAGTGATAAGTAAATATAACAGGGTGCAATAACTAGCAGAATGAGGTGTAGCACAAAGTCTCCACCTCAACTGACAAAGAGTGAAATATATGAAGGAAAATAGGGGCACAAAGTCGTCCCAAGGTCCTTTACATAGAAATAGAAAAACAAACACGCTAAAGACAATTGTGGTAGCACAAAGTCTCTCCACAGTCGGCTTTAGGACACCTTCCTGATTACTTCCACTAGTTTTGCTTGTTAAATTAAATGGACAAAAATGCTTCTAGGAAATAGACATAAAAATAATTGCCTGAATAACACAAGCTATTCCAGCACAAAGTCTGAAAGGTCACTTGTTTTCTCATTCAAATAAAGAAATATGATTAACAATCTGAGCTCAAAGTCTTAGGAAATGCCTTTCAATTTGGGTAGAGTTTTGCTTCTATAACTAAGAGATCTCTCTTGCACAAAATAAGATATTACAATATATAGCGCTCCAAAAAGGACTTGGGTGCTTTGTTTCATGGAATGGCCCATGCTGCATTCAATGCCTTGAATGCATTTTTAGTTCTGTGAAGGAGTCATGCTGGAACAGGGCATCAACCTTGACTTTGGTGTACAGAATCATCTCGAATATTTTCTCCTAAGCATGGGTCGTCTAGTTTATTTGTAGATATGTACGCCGCTGTCCACTGACTTTTATTTAAAAGGAGAAAAATAGGTCACGCCTTTTAATGTTTGTGCGCTCAGATGTCTACTTGGTAGACTGTTCCACCTATTGGAATAAATCTCCTATACATATTTTAGTATCTCATGTAGCTTTCCCTCTTTTCTATTGCAATTTGACCTCTCGGGCTATCTTCTTGCCTTCCACAGGCCCTTTCAGCTCTTTTTTCAGCTGTTCACTGAGTTTTGTCTTTAGGTTTCGTGCCATATTTGAAAATAAATGGGCATTTCATTACCCTAAATTTGACGTCCATAGGGACATCATTAGTCACTTGGTCGTCTGAACTACTTTGAACCTTGAACCTTTGAAGTGCATTGGTTCAATGGTTCAGATGGTCCATTTCGGCTCGTTGGTTCAATGGGCTCTTTGGTTCAATCAGTTGAACCATTTCTTCTAACCTGTCTCTGGAATCTTCCACTTCCTTTGCTCGAAGCTTCCCTTCAAACTTTGAAATTCCTTGAACCTTTGAACTTTGAACCTTTGAACCTTTGAACTTTGAACCTTTTTGGTTCAAAATTCAACAGTTCATTCTCTTTCTCAGAGTCCTTTGGTCCTAATTTTTTTGGATCATTTTCTTTTCTATTGAACTCGTTGAACCTTCAAACTTTGAACCATTTTGGTTCAAGGTTCAATCGGTTCAACCTTTCTTTCTTAGTTCTTCGAATCCTTTGTTCTTCTAAGTCTCTTGAACTTTATTGAACTCGTTTAACCTTTGAATTTTGAAATTTTTTGGTTCAAGGTTCAATGGTTCAACGATTCAATTTTTTATTCTTCGAAGTCTTCTTTTCTTTAAGTCATTTAAAGTCGTTGAACTTTTCGAAGCGGTTGAACTTTGAACTTGCCAAAGTGCTTAACTCTTTAAGTCTGCCGATGTCATTGAACCTTTGAACCCATTAAAACTTTGAACCTTTGGTGGTGGGGTTCAATGGTTCAATCTTTTGTTTGAAGCCCGTCGATAAGTCTTTTGATTGAACTTCGGCATTGAACCAGCCTTGAAATGCCTAAGTGTTGGGAACTTGTTTCTTTGTGAGATCTCGCCTATTGAAGTTGTTGAACCTATTGAACTTGCGAGTCCCTTAGCTAAAAAAGCTTGAATAATTGGAGCACTCAAAATATTTTTTGATAAGAGAAGAGATAATTTTGACCCACATGACCAAAATAGTCGATATGTTGTCCCCAAAAATGAGTGACGAATTTTGAGAATAACAGCGGGCTCCAGTTAGAAAACTTTCATCGATTGTAAAAACAATCGAAGGGAGTAGAATCCAAAATCTCCAGTGCCTTTAAGCATGACATTGGGCTACAGAGTCATGCTACCCAAAAAAAAAAGTGCAAAAAAGAAACAAAAATAAACAACTCAAAATAGAACTAAAGACTATACAAATATATAAATGTACAACTGGACTTATCTGATACTTCAAGAATTGAAGTGCTTCAGATGCTGCCCACTATGAGGCAATGAAAATAGCGTGCCATCTTGATACTTAAACAAGAAACTATTTTCACCATTGAGCTGATGAATAGCAAACGGGCCTCTCCATAGGGAATCAAATTTCCCATGCATTCCCTTTGGTTTTCTTCTCTTGTCCCATAACAGAACTTGATCTCTAATCTAAAACTCACGAGTTTTTTCTTTCTGGTCAAAGAGCTTCTTCACCAGACTTTGATGCGTAGTGATTCATTCTACCACCATAGTTCGTTGCTCATCCAGCTTAGTCAAGCACATGATCCTTTTGTCGATGGATCTTTCATATGTCTGATCTTTGACCGCCTTTGCCAATTTTAGTGTTGGCAATTCTAGGGTGATTGGTATCTCTGCATTGAGACCATACAAAAGTTTGAATGGTGACATACCTATCACCCTCTTGGGTGTAATTTTGTCTGCACATAAAGCATCAACCAATGCTTTATGCCAGGTTTATTAGTTGTCATCTACCAGCTTCTTGATGATGGTCACCAGGTTCTTGTTGCTCGATTCTGCTTGGCCATTCTCTTGCGAAAATAATCAGAGGAGTGGGAGAGGGTAATCCCATAATAGAATTGAGTAATCTCATGGAAAGAGAAATAGGATGCATTGTCTGTCACAATCTTGGTTGGGACCCCAAACCTGAAAATGATGTTTTCCTTGAGAAAATTACATACTACTTTTGAAGTAGCATGCTTGGCTAGAATAGCTTCCACCCATTTGGTGAAGTAATATGTGGCTATGAGGACATAATCATGTCCAACACTTGAAGATAGATTTACATCACCAACAAAATTGATTCTCCATTGCTGAAATGGCTCTTCTATCACCACTGGCTTAAGAGGCAAAGCGGCTAACTTGGGTCTTCCAATGAACTGTTGGCACAGTTCACATCTTCATACCCATTTGTATGCATCTTGAAACAGAGTAGGCCAGTAATACCTAGCTCGTAGAATCTTATGGGTAGTTACAGGAGTAGAAAAATATCCTCCACAGGCCAGATTATGGAAAGACTCTAAAAGTTAGTTCTGCTGAACTTTATCCCACAGCGAAGGAACACTCCATCGAGGTTCTTCTTATATAGGCCATTGTCCCATAGGACAAAATTGACAACTTTTAACTTGATAGTCATATTTTTTTTATGAGATAGGTGAACAGGACACTCACTATAAGTTAAGAAATGACCAATACTCGAATACCACTCATTCGTGGTGGAGACAAAGAGGACTATTGACATGTCTTCAATTTTTGCTTTTTCATGTCCTGTTTCTTCTAGTCTGTTATCAGCAATCAATTGACAGAGACCCCTTCCCCGCACAAGCTTCGTTGGTTTGATAACAAGATCAAACTCCTAAACTTTAGCAACCCAATTGCCCCTTTTAGTTCTAAACTCCTGCTGAGTTAATATGGATTTGACTGTGGTATCAAAAACCAAGGCAATAATGTGTGAATTCAATATGTAAAAATGGAAGTGTTTTACTGTCTTTACCACTACATAAGCATGATTTTCCAGATTTAAATATTTAATTTCATGAGCTTTGAGAGGGAAGCTCATGAAAGATATGGGAGATTCCACACTTTCTTTGTTTTGTTGAACCAAAATTGTTGAAAGTATGTGCTCGAAAGCATAACTGTATATTATAAAATCTTTGGTATAATCTAGATAAACTAGAATTGGGGCATGGGTGATTGATGTCTTGATGTCTCAAAATGCCAATTTGCCTTCTTCAGTCTAGCTGAAAGTGGCCCTTCCCTTTATCATGTCCACAATGTGGCAAGTCTTCTCGGCGAACTCAGGATTGAACCTTCATAAAAAGTTCACCTTTTCAAAGAAAGAGTGAACTACAGTCTTACTTGTGGGTAGAGTAAGCTCTTAGATGGATTTGACTCTTTCTGAGTCAATCTTTATGCCTTCTCAAGATACAATGTATTTGAGAAGTTTCCCTTCTGTTACCCCAAAAATAGACTTATTGAGATTTAGAGAAATGTCATTCTGGCGACATCATTCCAGCACTTGTTGCAAATGGCGCACATGATCAGGACGATGCTTGGAAAAGACTATTAAATCATCAAGGTACACCACAATGAACTTACCCATTTCATCTTTTGAAAGCAAAGTCCATTGCTATCTGAAAAGTGGCACCAACATTTATCAGGTCAAATGGCATTCTTTGATATGCAAAGGTGCCTCAAGGTGTGGTGAAAGTAGTCTTATGTCGGTCTGCTTCGCCAACTTCCACTTGATTGTACTCTGAGAATCCCTCTAGCATTGATAACATCTCTAAACTAGTCACCGTTTGAAGGACTTGATCCATGATGGGCAAAGGGTAATTATTCTTTTGAAATGATTGATTCAAATTTTTAAAATCCATGCAGAGGCAAATTTTGCCATTATTTTTTTTCACAAGAACTATGTTTGCAATTTATGTAGAATGATGGATGGAAAAATTATTCTAATATTCAGTATTTTTTGTATTTCAGACAGATTAGTACCTGATATCTTTGGATTATATTGCTGAAATTTCTACTTGTAAGGCACTGAATCACTCTTGAGAGGAATTTCATGACAAATTTCTTTAGGCCTGAGTGACTTCAGATCATCATAAGAGTACGCCAAAACATCCATGTAATGGTGAATCAGGTCAGTAAATTTGAGTTTTTGCTCTGGAGTGCAGCACTTCCCAATGTTCACCATCTTGAAATTTTTTTTGGTACCCAAATTTATCTGATTAAACTCTTGGGAGGAGCTTGAATCTATTTGTTGCTGTTTGATGAACCTGTCGTACTAGTCAAATAGTTTCTCAAGGCAAACCAATCCTTTGAGAATTTTATTCCCTTTTAGCTGTAGGAATTTTTCACTTACATTTGAATTTGTTTCAGGGGCTGATTCAAGTTTCTGAGGCTCACTGCCTTCGAAGTAAAGTTGTTCAAAGCTGTCTTTTTGTTCTAAAAAGATGATGATTTAGTTGTCGTCATTGAACACTTGTCAATAATTGGCATTGTCAGGCACACTTGGTCGAAAGACCAGTTCGATAGTCTACATTTTTCTCTTAAAATTTTGGTGAGGAACCAAGAGAGTCACAGAATTAGTTAATGCATCAGCTTGATCATTGAATTCCCTAGGTACTGTAGAGATACTAAAAGTATCAAAGCTTTCAATTTGATCTCAAATTAGATTACGACAATGGTGTAATATCTCATTTTTAGTTTGGTACAGGTTCTTGACCTAGCAAACCATCAGCTCAGCATCTCCTTTGACATGAAAGAGTTTGACGCTTCTGTCTTGAGCAGCCTTTAATCTGAGCAGCAGTGATTCATATTCAACAGTATTGTTGGTGTTGTTGAACTGCATTTTATAAGAATAGGAGAAAATATCTTTTTGAGGAGATATCAACACAATCCCAGTCCCTGAGCTAGTAGAAGAACAAATGCCATTGAATTTGAGAATCCACACATTATCAGAAACTGACCTTTCCTTAGATTTTTTTTTGTTTGGAGGGGAAGATTCTTCTAGGCTTGCACTGTGCTTTATTAAGTCTTCTGCTATATTTTCTAAACTAATTTTTAGATTGTCATCTTCAGAAGTTTCATTAGTTATAATAGAAACATCCTCTGTAGTCAGGAAGTAATTACCCACACCTGAAGACTCAAACAAAATTTGAGCTTCAGGGGCTGATGTTTGAGTGAAAACATATTTTACCTCCTTCTCAGGAAGCAATCTCTGCATGATGCCTTTGACTGAGATCCTTACTTCAAACAGGTCCATACTTAACTCACCACCAATATCCTTGCAGAAATTTCACCTAAGAAAAATGTCGTATGAGGCTAGAACGTCAGCCACCAGGACTGTCATCTTAATTCTTTTGTCTGAAAATGCCGCAAATGCAAATTGGGCATCCTTGATTTATCCCAGCAGTGGCACTTGTTTGTTTTCCATGGAGAAACATCTTCCAAAGGTCTTGGTTAGTGTGAGTCTAAGAGATTCTATCACTTTGGCAGGGATGACATTGTCAAACGCACCTGAGTCTATTATACAATTGTTTAGCAGGTGTCTATTTATCAACAAGGAGACAAAATAGTTTTGTCCTCTCAGGAGCAGCAGGAGGAGTAATGACAAAGTCATTCTGAGTGTGAGAGTCACCTTTGGAACAGTTGGTTCTGTATGGACGGTTTTATTCTTTACACACTGAATCAACTTATCTAACTGCTCAAGGTTGGATTGTAGGAATTCAAATTTAGACAATTAAATTTTAGTTTTTTTGACATGGTCGATTATATATTGCAAGAATTCAAATTTAGACATTTGAATTTTGGTTTTCTTGACATGGTCAATTATATCAAATGTTTGAAATGAATCAAGAACAGGAGAAGGTAGTTCATCCTTTTAGTTTTTAAGAGGGGGGTACTGATTTGTGAATTTGAAGTAGAAGATAAAAGAAAATTTGATGTACTTACTTTTTTAGCGATCATCGGGTCCTTTGATTGAAAAGGTAGAGTAGTTCACCGCTTAGCAATTCAAATTTCTAGTTGAGCTCGCTCATCTATTTTTTCTTTATCAGCTTACTGGGCTGACTGGTTCTAGGATCAGGGGAATACAACATATGATCCATCAAATGCTTCACTTTTACTTCTAGGTTCATCCTGATAATTCAAGAAAATAATGTTGGAGATGCTAGCTGATTCATCTTGGTATTTCACAAAGAAATTAGTGCCATCTTCCTGTTTCAACTCAGATTGGAAAGAAAAATTTGATTTTGTTTCAAGGTATCCAATTGCTGAGTTGGCTAGAGCTCCTTCAATAACAAGTTTCCCCTGAGGGGGAGGAAGATGATTTGGCTGCCCTTGGTTCCTGGCAGCGTTGCCTTGGTATGACTAATTGAAGAATGTCTTCCTTGGTATATCTCGGTACGGAGGAGCAAACATCCTTTGTGCCATTTGCTTTCTGAGAGCTAGCAACTCATTTGCTAGATTTTGCACCATTGGATCAGTGGTTCCTGTAGATGGATATTCAGAGGATAAAAAAGATTTACCTCTGTTAGGATCTCTCTTTATCTTTCCCATCAAGATGAGATCATCTTCCACCTCAGTATCCAAATCTTGCACTGCTACAAGGTCTATGTGGCCAGCACATCTCATCAAAAAACTCACTTCAGGCAGCTGAGAGTTGATGAAGAAGCATTTGATATTCTCAGCTGTTGGCTGAGAAATTTTAGAAATCTTGTTCCTTAGCTTGTCAAATTTGGCAATGAAGTCTCTCATAAGTTCATGAGGCTCCTTCTTCATTTATGTGAGTTAGGCCAACAGGGCATGCACATCTTTTGCAGGCTTGAACCTTGCTTCAAATTTTGATTTGAAGATGTTCCAGTTAGTCATAGTCTGGACTTGCAGATGATAGAACCAGTCTGCAACAGCACCTTGCAATGTTTTCACAAATAGCTTGACTGCTATGTCCTCATACTCCACACCTATCACACCACAGGCTATGCTGAAGGCTGAAATATGTTCATCAAGATGAACTCTCTCATCACCAAAGAATTTGGAAAAATTCTTCTTTGAACTGTGAGGTAGCTCATGTAGAGGTGGAGTTAGATTGAGTGGACCAAAAGAGTTATTCCAAGGGCCTTGAACTGCCATGATTTGACTACTGAAGGGAGGGATAACAAATATCTGAGGGGTATGTATTGATAAAGCTCTGCTAACAATAAAAATGGATGCTTTGCTTGATAATGGAGACCAGACTTTTGTAGGAAGAAAACTCCTGGTTCGCTGAAAGTGAGATGGAGAAGGAAACAGGTCAAAATCACTTTGTTGTACCAACTCGAATACAAGGTCAACAATACCTTTAGATCTCTGGCTTCTTGTATACCGTGGAGCTACCAAATTGTAAAGCTAAAATGGATAAAGATAGGGACTGCTTCAATTTGAAACTTGAGGCTTCAAATTGCACAAAATGATCCCCAGCGGAGTTGTCAAAAACTTTTGGGTGAATATTTTGTCACCAGCTAACTGATGTGCAAAATAGGTTGTTTCAACCACAACATAAGGAGATTGATCAGTGAAATGTGCAGGATTACCACATCAAAAGGGGACAAATCTCTCCTCTCATCAAGGGGAGGTTCCCTATAACTATAAGGTAATATATACTATATATATACTATAAATAAGCTAAAAATAACACTTAGGGATAGGACAACACCATCCATCTCTCTTTTTTCAGAGATAATGTTCACAGATAAAAGATAAATCTTAGTGAAATGACAGAAGGCACTTCTCTTTTTTCAGAAGTGGTATGTACTAAACAAAAAGAATTATTTCTAGGAGTGATAAGTAAATATAACAGGGTGCAATAACTAGCAGAATGAGGTGTAGCACAAAGTCTCCACCTCAACTGCCAAAGAGTGAAATATACGAAGAACAATGGAGGCATAAATTCATTCTAAGGTCCTTTACACAGAAATAGAAAAACAAACACGCTGAAGACAAATGTGGCAGCACAAAGTCTCTCCACAGTCAGCTTCAGGACACCTTCTTGATTACTTTCACTAGTTCTACTTGTTAAATTAAATGGACAAGAATGATTCTAAAAAATAAACATAAAAATGATTTCTTAAATAACACAAGCTATTCTAACACAAAGTCTGAAAGGTCACTTGTTTTCTCATTCAAATAAATAAATATGATTAACAGTCTGAGCTCAAAGTCTCAAAAAATGCCTTTCAATTTGGGTAGAGTTTTGCTTCTATAACTGAGAGATCTCTCTTGCACAAAATAAGAGATTAAAATATATAGCGCTCCAAGAAAGACTTGGGCACTTTGTTTCATGGAATGGCCCATGCTGCATTTAATGCCTTGAATGCATTTTTAGTTCTATGAAGGAGCCATGCTAGAATAGGGCATTAGCCTTGACTTTAGTGTACAGAATCAGCTCGAATGTCTTCTCCTAAGCATGGGCCATCTGATTTGTTTTTATATATGTATGCAGCTATCCACTTGCTTTTATTCAAAGGGAGAAAAATAGGCCGTGCCTTTTAATGTTTGCACACTCAGATGTCTACTTGGTAGACTGTTCCACCTACTAGAATAACTCCCCTGTAGATATTTTAGTATCTCCTGTAGCTTTCCCTCTTTTCTGTTGCAATTTGAGCTCTCGGGCCATCTTCTTGCCTTCAGTAGGCCCTTTCGGCTCTTTCTTCAACTGTTCACTGAGTTTTGTCTTCAGGTTTCGTGCCATATTTGAAAAGAAATTGGCATTTCATTTCTTTGAATTTGACATCCACGGGGACATCATTGGTCACTTGGTCGTCTGAACTACTTTGAACCTTGAACCTTTGAAGTGCATTGGTTCAATGGTTCAACGGTTCGAATGGTCCATTTTGGCTCCTTGGTTCAATCGACTTTTTGATTCAATCGGCTGAACCATTTCTTCAAACTTGTCTCTAGAATCTTCCGCTTCCTTCACTCGAAGCTTCCCTTTGAACTTTGAAATTCCTTGAACCTTTAAACTTTGAAATTCCTTGAACCTTTGAAATTTGAACCTTTTTGGTTCAAAGTTCAATAGTTCATTCTCTTTCTCAGAGTCTTTTGGTCCTTCAAAGTTTTTGGATCCTTTTCTTTTTTGTTGAACTCGTTGAACCTTCGAACTTTGAACCATTTTGGTTCAAGGTTCAACCTTTCTTTCTTAGCTCTTCGAATTTTTTGTTCTTCTAAGTCTCTCAAACTTTATTGAACTCGTTAAACCTTTGAACTTTGAACTCTTTTGGTTCAAGGTTCAACGGTTCAATCTTTTATTCTTCGAAGTCTTCTTTTCTTTAAGTCCTTTGAAGTCGTTGAACTTTATGAAGTGGTTGAACTTTGAACTTGTTGAAGTGCTTTACTCTTTAAGTCTGCCAATGTCATTGAATCTTTGAACCCATTGAACCTTTGAACCTTTGGAGGGGAGTTCAATGGTTCAATGGTTCAATCTTTTGTTTGAAGCCTGCTGATAAGTCTTTTGATTGAACTTCGGCGTTGAACTAGCCTTGAAATTCTTAAGTGTTGGGAACTTGTTTATTTGTGAGAGCTCGCCTGTTGAAGTTGTTAAACTTATTGAACTTGCGAATCCCTTAGCTGAAAAAGCTTAAATAATTGAAGAATTGGAGCGCTCAGAACATTTTTTGAGAAGGAAAGAGAGAATTTTGGCCCACAAGACCAAAATAGTTGTATGTTGTCCCCAAAAATGAGTGACAAATTTTGGGAACAACAAAACCTAAAAGTCTTCACGAACTTAAATTTGATGTCCTCACAAACATCATTTGAATGTCCAAGAGGCTTCCTTTAACGTTCGTGAGGCCGTCAAAATTAAGCTCATCTAAATATTATCACTTGGATTTGCACCCTTTAAGGAGATACAAAGCTCTCATCATCTAAGTGGCACAATGGAATCACCTCTAGGCTTGTGGGTAGCCCAAGGAATGAGGTGATTATCTAGATAGGGCTAGCTCCCTCGATGTGCCACTTAGGATTGAACTTACAACTAACTTTTGGGGGTGGAAAGAGAGAGATATAACTGAAATCAAATATAAAATAAGGAGGTGATACACCAAATCAATTTTATAACTTTCAAACAATTACATTATACACTTGAGACCAAGAAACAAACTAAAAATAAACTACGTCAATCTTCATCTTCTCACACCAATGCTACATTGTGAGGTCATAGATGAATGTGCAAAGATAGGAGGACTAAACAAGAGGCTTTAAATGTACTAAAAAAATACTAACTCACTCAACATTTCACATCCTCTAATACACTTCACATGCCCTACAAGACGAAGTTTTCTAACTGCAAATAAGGTGAAAGAATGAGACCACATGTTAAAAATCCATAGTCTTCACTAAACAAGATTCATCATTCAAATGAAACACATTTATGAACAGTCATGAAGAGGTAATACTTAGTCATTTTATTGATCAAAAGGTATACAAATGATCAGGATTTTGTCATACTCAGGTGGATCATCCAATATAATGCCAAAATGGCCAACTTTTGAAGAGTTTGAGAGAGAGAGAGAAGAAGAGAAGTTCAATGGTCACAAGGAAACTTTTCAAGCTAAGAATAATAGTTATCCATGCATGGGAATAGGATATGGATCTAACCATTCAATCTCAGGAGTAGCAAGTATCAATTCAAGTCATTAAAATTATGCAAAGTGGCCTAAAACTCATTTTCTTGCACAAAAAATTGACTTCATGGTTAGGCTTGTTTGAGTGACTTTTAAATGATCAAGGGCAGGTCCAAAAATTGGAATGGAAGGGTAGAATCTCAAACATGCCTATCCATTCATTGGTTTCATGCCTAGTCTTTTATAATCACTTGGAAGAGAGCC
Source organism: Torreya grandis (assembly GCA_037957365.1). Taxonomy (NCBI): domain Eukaryota; kingdom Viridiplantae; phylum Streptophyta; class Pinopsida; order Cupressales; family Taxaceae; genus Torreya; species Torreya grandis. Next base: position 1,248,170 of record JARHVA010001438.1, on the reverse strand, counting down.
ATCATCACCTGCACTATAGGAAACCTCCTTCTCATGCACCTAGCACACTTGTCCTCAAATTTGGCATCAATTTTCCACTTAAATCTATGAGATAGGTTTAAATACATGTTTTAATACCCTCCATGTCCTTATAATCATCAAAAAATCTTTAAAATCAGTCCAAGTGAAGCTTTTCATCTCTCTCACTAGCTTGTGCAATATGTCAGATTTGATTGGATGAGTTGAGAAACTTGGTTGGAGAACTTAGTTGTTTCATGGCATGAAATTAATATGATTAGTTAGTATAAGTGTCATGCTTTCTCCCAAACTTGGTTTCATCTCCTAATTCCTCTTGTAGCCTATACAACACACAAAATAGTGAGAAAAAGCATGTTTCTACCCCCATCCGTATAATTCCATACAACTCATCATAGTTTGAAGTAGACTAAGGGATACTTCTCCAATTTCTAATAGTTATTATAGTCAAACTATATTCTTATATGGCATTTCCAACTCTATTTTCCAAGACTGGTCCTTAACAAGGGTTTTAGGACTATTTTTGGTCTTAATGATTGTTCATAAAGTTGGGACATCCAACATGAGAATAATTTCGAAAAATATGGCCTATGAGACCCTTGATAACACCCCCTAACTCCTCTATCTCCCATGCATAGCTTCATGAAAGATATGAGCTTCAAAAGATGGCCTATCAAGCTTATTTTCCTCCATTTTTGCATGATGAGTTGATTTCTGAGCCAAGAATGGCCTTTCCAAGGTTTATTTTGCTGTTCAAGAGTTTTAACACCTCTATATGGACCTCATGAACAATTTCCCATAGGTTTAAATTCATAAATAAGGCCAAAAGTGTGAATGACCTTCTCTTTGGGCACTAAGTTTGATCTTTGCCTAGAAGTTTGTATGCAACTTTTGGTGTTATATGATTTCTTGTTGGTTTTCTTGAATTTAAATAGATTTAACACATCTATATACATCCCATATACATGATCCAATAAATTTGGAATCCATTCCAAGGTTGGGAATGAACATGATCCTCCACTTGGCTATTTGACCTATTCCTTGCATACTAGGTCTACCTGCACATTTTGGTGTCCAGACCACCCTGCTTGTGGCCATACCCTTGTGAGAAAATTTAATTGTTTTAATAGGTGTACCTTATATTATCATACCTTATATCCATCTTCAAACATCTTCTGGTTCACTCCTCCACCTTATTTTTCACAAAACTACCTATGTTTGCATAAGGGAAGTACCCCTATTCTGAGATAGAATAGGTGGTATCTACCCTATTTGTCTCAACAAATTAAGTGTGGGTTAGTATTATACAATCCCTAATGATCTTACCCATAATAATTGGGCTTCCGGTCATGTGTATAGGCCTTTTAACCCATTAAAAAGCCAAAACTAGCCCTATAACATGTAGACTTTGTGTTCTTTTAGGTCCTGCCTATAGGTCACTTTGCCCCTTGTGCCTCCAAAAAATGTTTAGAAGTTATGTTACCTCATAATTTTTTTGATTCAAGTTTTAGATCTTTTTTTTTCATATACTTGAACCCTAAATCCCTTTAAGAATTTCAAATCACTAACTCACTACCTAACTGATAAAGTAACCCTGTTGTAGGTGATCTTGAATGAATTGGGCATTGGTAGTGATGTTTTAGAGTCTTCTTTCAACCCTTAAATATCCCTTGTTAGGTGTTTGAATTAATTTTCTTACCTTGACTATCTTAGGCCATTATTTAGATAATAAAAACCCCTGACTGTGTTGTTCCTAAGCCCAAGACATATCTACTAACTGTACCTATAGGTTCATTGTGTTTGGTTTGACCTTCAAACGTAGTATTTACAACTCCTTTGGACCCCCTTAGAATTTATTGATACCTTTTAACTCTTTATATCTTACCTCTATGCACTTTTGAGCTCATTAATTGAGCTTTTCTTTCTTGACTGAACCCTCTGTCCTTAAGACTCTTGTAGGTGATCATGTGGCTCCAACTGAGCTTGGTTGATGTGAAGGAGCTTTTATTGGATCTTCATAAGGTCCCAAAGTTCATGTTTTAAATTATACTCTTTTTTTAAGGTCACAAGACATCACTCTAGCAACAAATTTAGGATCACCATCTTATACCCTGTTGTAGGTCAACATTTCTACAGTGTACGGACAGGGTGTGAGATTGGGAAGGATTTAAAAACAAGGTACCAACCTCCTCAAGTGTATTTAGGCTATGAAATATATCCTAAACCATGTCAAGCTATTTCATCATGGAGTATAGTCTCATACTACTGACCTTGGATGGAAAAGGGGTATTATGGCTCAAGCCGATAGACTTCAATGAAGGATTTTAGTGCATATTTTGACAATTTTAGCCCACCCTACAACTATTTTCTACTTATAATGATTTAAAACTTTGGAAAGTTCCTCTCCATGATGAGGGAAACAAAGTTTGCCAATATAGGATTTTCAAAAGTGAGTGCAACAATGTGAAAGGATGTCCACAAAACTCTCTTAGGCCTTTGTTCAGGAGCTTTATGGACTGTAGGCCTGACTTAGTCATCATTGTTTTGAAGATGACCTTCATCCTTCATTTGGTGAAACACCCTTATAAAAAATTCAACCATTTTCCTTTCACCACACCAAGACAACAAAGGGTTCTTTAAATATTTCAAATTCTCTATATGACTTCTATAATCTCTGCTCAGGCCCCCTGTAGGTGGTCATATAGATGTGCAGGATGACAATGGGGAAAGTATAGGAATGAATAATTTTTTTCCATTCCATGGATTCAATACTTGTTAAAACACCCTAAAATTCATGATGAAACCTAAGGAGATATGAAAACCAGCTCCAAAATATCCATTTCAATGTGGAAATCTCCCATATACATATGGAACAGAGCAGGCAGGGTCTTGAGAAGTCTGGTTGGTGTGGTATATGAACTTGCAAAGCATGAAGTTTGAATTTGAAACTGAAAATGATATGTAATGAGATCAAATTAATTTTTAAACATGATGATAAACATTTCACAACTCCCTAGAACTATTGACTAAACACAAAGCTCCTGAAAATGAAGAAAATTTGCCTATTACACCCACAAAAGCCCAGTCTGCAAATTTGAGATAATTTTCTCATGAAAACCAATCCAAAATTGAAACCAATCATGGGATACATAAAGATACATGGACAACATCCTCTGGAGAAAATATGAGCAACTAGTTTGTACGGAGTTGTTCAAACAAGACCAAAACCTAAAGGGTGCACAGATGAGTAGGCAATTTTAGAAGTTGAACTTCAAATGGATGATTCATAAAGCTCAAGACACAAATATTCAAGATCCATATATTATAATTAATGTATCCAAGTGTAGAATAACCTCTCAAGATATTTTTTCTGGAAACTACCTGTGTTTCTCATACCAAGCAAAAACCTGAGGGTCACTTTAGTCTACCAAAAAGAGCAAGAAGGGAGCTGAAAGGTTTTGGATTGGAAATGGAACTTTAAGATAATTTAAAATGTGGATTTGAACATGGGGGCTGTGAAGAGTAACATTTACATATTTTTCAAGTGGAACACTTCCCAAAGAAGTCATACAAGTGCCACTTTCTCATTTTTAGCCAAGAAAACTACCTTTTTCTGAATAACCTGACACTTTTCAGTTAGTGACAGTTACTATAGACCTCCTAGGACACATGGAATGTGATAAAACTCTTTTAAACGTGCACATTTCCTAAAACATTTGTACAAAGCATTAAATACACTTATTTGATCCCTTAAAATGTCTCAAAATGATAAATGGACCTAGAGAACTAATGACCAAAGTTATTATAACATCAATTAGCATTAATTGACCTATGAAACACCTTATAACAATATAATATACACCCTTATAGGCCTAAAAATGAATTTTTTTACTAGGGGTGCCCTATTTTAACTTAAAATTCAAAATTGGTCAACCCTAACCTTTTTACTTAGACTAAAAGAGACATATTTTATGTCTTTTGAAGGGCCATTTATGATCTAAAACTTAACGTAAAATGCTTTAACCTAAGTCTTTTCATGTTTATTAATAATAAATAGACTTAGGTAAAATCATTTTAGCCTATGTTCTTTTATGTCTATGCACCGATTAAAGCTCGTGCACCTTGCAAAATCTAACGGTCCACACTTCATGATGGATGATCCAACGACGTAAAATTATCGATGAATTTTCAATAAATCCTTGAGATCCTGTGATCTTGACACATGGAAAATGTGCATCCAATATGTGATTGATAAAGGTGCCAGAGCTTAAAAATCCCATGGAGGTGCCAAGTGGCACAACCACATGACTCAGTACCAAAAGGGACCTATGATAAGCATGGGCCCAGATCACAATCAATGACCCATGGTAATCCTTGGATCTTAATCAAATGGTGCAAAACAAAATGCATTTTTTAAATGCCAATGGCTAGTGATTCAAAGACATTTATGAAAAAAGTGGTAAAAGGTTCCAGATAGATGCCAGATAAGCACCACGAAAGCATAAAGTGATAAAATAGGATATCCTTTGTGCTCAAGAATGCAAATGTATAAAGCCAAAGGTTTAAATCATTTCTAAAACACGTATGAGCCAAACTCCAAATGAGCTACCACCACCAAAGCTCCAAAATCCTAAGACTGGCATAAAAAGACCCTAAGTGGACTCAGATTGATTACATTGAATTTAAGGGTTCAAATATGTTTGAGTATAAAAGAGCTATCCCAGAGACCATTTTCAATCTAATTGTGAATAATTTGAAAGGTCTTGAAGCCATGATAACTCACAGGTAGCAATACAGGGATGAGACAGAGTTGTATTTGTCTATAGACAATGAAGGGAGGGTTTTCAAGGATAAATACCTAGCTGTTATTGTATTAAACATTTGCAATAAGAATTAGTTTGAGCTCTTCTGGAACATTGAGGAGATGCAAGCTATCACCAAAGAGGAATATAAGATTGCTACTGTAATCAAGAGGCATTATGACCTAGTTGCAGTCCAGATGGCCAATCTACACCATACAACCACCAAACTAGAGGTAATCCATTGTATCGACATCTTTTCTCCCATTTTCAAGGATTGAAGGATTGAGAAGGGTTATATTATCCAATAAATCACCTTTAAAAGAGTAGCATTCATTTCTCCATTGGCCTTTGAAAGTTTCTATAAACTCCCAAAACCCCAAGTGGATTTACCTACTATTAAGGAATAGACTGGCAAGCATGATCTTGACACCATCCTTAAGCCATGGTTGCTCCAAGGGAACCATGTAATCTGAGACCCTAATGGCAACATCCCAGTTTCCCAATTTAGAGAGGGAATTAGGGTAATTATGACCCTATTAAATAGAATATCTTGAGCCCCCTCAACCACATTTATCATCAAGAATTGGGTATCCTATGTCTACTTTATGGTAGAAAAGGGGCTCACTCCTCCAATTGGGGAGATGATCAGGATATACCTAGAAAGATAATTTACAGCCATTAATAAAAAGACTAGCACCTAATTTTTCATGATGTCATATCTGTTGAATGCCTTACTAGCCTTCATCCAAATCCCCTGTATCAAAAATTGATCACCTGATGGCAAATTTATAGTCTCTCACAACTATTCCAAGATACACATATCCAAGCATAGGCATAACATACAATTCATTTGTGATTGTGTCTATCTAACTTTATTATAAGCCATTACATGGATTCTTATGCCCAGGGTAAGCCCTCTAACCAAGAAATATGTGGGGCTCATGGGAGACATCTGGTTGTATCTAGATTGTATAGTGATCAGGATTGAGGGGATTATGATCTAACCCTATAGATTGCCTATCCATCTCCCAATCAAGCTGGCAGAGTAGGAGATTGCATACCAAATTTTTAATGATGTGGATAAAGTATGCAAAGATAAGAGGAAGGGCCTTCTCCATCCCTTTCCTATAACCATTGGTGTAACTATGTTATAGAATTGGGACCATGTGAGTACTATGGCCAGGCATAGGGGCTCTTTCAGATTGCAGCTTGATGAGCTGAAGATGTGAAACCCCAAGGGCACAGTCTCCACACACTTGAAATCTAGGAAGTTGTCCAAACTAGTCTATGTACACCAAATCAGTGTCCATGACACCATTTATATCAAAGCAAACACTTTTGAAGAAATATTGGCTAGACTCAAGGGACATAACATTAAACTTGAGCACAGACTATCTAGTGATGAGAAGCCACTAGGGGACATATGAAAATGGGACATTTACAATACCACTTGTTGATCGGACCTTCAAAGCCTCCTCAATATCAACCCCAAGTAGAGAGGCAATAGCCCCAAACACAAATAACATAGGGTCTTGGTAAAGGAAAGTTGGAAGAGAGACCTAGTGAGGGCCCATCATCTCAACCCCTCCTCATAGACTTGCATCTCCAGTGGAATACTTGGACATGATTGACTTGGGACCTGATAAAACAATGGAAGATGATCTCATGGTCCTTAATGAGGCATATGACATTGATGAAGAAGAGGAACATGTTGAGGAGGCACAAGACCAGGTAGAGGAGGCTGAGAAAGATAAAGGAAAAGATGTTGCTTTGGATTTAGTTCCAGTAGCTCCCCCATAGAAAAGGAAATAAAAATTAGCCTTGGTCTCAGTTGGATAAAAGAGGCCAAAGTTGACTTTCACTCATCCCACAAGTGAAATCAACTTATTTAGTGAGGAATATCCTATTCATGGACCAATCATCCCTGATTGGTTCATATATGAAAAAATGTAAAATATTCCCACTTTGTCTCACTCTTGGGCCTTAACCCAAACTATTAACATTGATGTACATGATGAAATCAAGCCTTGGATAAAGGATTTGATGAAAGAAGAAGAAAAAAGGATAGTGATCATTGCAGGGTCAGAAAGCAAACAAATGGATTATCTAGGATCATCAAGCAGCACAAGGATAGAGGTCCCAAAACCTCCAAAATACACAGAGTTATCTACTACTGTGCATTTCAATCTAGAGACAACTAGATTAAAGAGAGTCACAAAAATAAAAGCCATGGTGGGAACTGAAGAGTTCATGTTCCAAAAGGTTGAGCCTTTTATAAGTTTAACTCCAGGTGGAGAGCAACATCCTAGTGAACTACCCATCTATGAAGAAGATATTAAAAGCCTAACTGAGGCCCATTCAACTCAAGTTAGAGATGGCATCAAGGGCATGAAACAAAAGATTTAAAACTTGGATAAGGAAAAGGAGAACTTAGAGACCCAATTTATTCTATCAGTGCCTAAGGCTATAATAAATATGTTTGAAGCATCCTTTTTTGATATGTTTGACTCTTTAAAGTCGGTAAAGCTAAGACAGGATGCATCGAGCCAACAAAGTGAGGTGGCCAAAGGATTGATGACAGAGTGGCAAGATGTAGAGGTTGAAATAAGGGATCTCATAAATATATTGATTAAGAATAGAATTCCTAAGTTCAAAACCATTATACTAGTCCACCTAAATGCTATACTAGGGATAGTGGTGGATAAGATCCAAAGTTTAAGTGCTTGGTTAGTAGGATTGGACAGACTCCTAAGGGATGATGAAGATATGATTTCTCAGATTAAGAAACTACTTGGCACCATGTTGGCTAACTCTACAAATTTTATAACCCTGGGCATTATTGATGATGAATAATATAAGCATAGAGTACTCTAGCCATGTAATAAGTAAAGAGCAAAAGCCAAGGTCAATCAGGCAGTGACAGTAGCATAATTTTGGGCATGATCTTCAATTTTGAAGAAAATATTGCATAAGCCAAGAATATTAAAAAAGTAATGACAAGGGATGATAGAGATTTTGAGGACCTCACTAACCATGAAGATGTCTGTCTCCTAAAGCCAACTATGGATTTAGAACTTATCAAGTAACAACATATAAGGGCTATGGAGCTTCTACAAAAGCAATAGGGGGACCCTTCAGCAATGGGCCCACCAATTAATTAATATTCTTTTTTTGTAAAAACATTATAATATTTTAAATAAGAATATTCTTTTGTAAAGTCATATGCTTGTCTATTAGCATATTTGCCTCTAGGTCATTCTAGTTTAGAAAAGCAAGTGTATTCTAGAAATTTCCAAAAAAGGATAGTTATCCTTATCTTTTGTACATTTGTATCTCACAACTGACTGGTATACTGCCTTGTTTTTCTATAAAATGAAGTATTACCATCTTGTAAAGGGAGAGAAGTTTGACCAAATTTGTATACTTTAAGCAATTAATACTATCATGGAATTATGCGAAGATTGTCTAAATTTGATGTGTCAATTGTTAATGTGGATTTCTCTCAATTTTTGGTTTTAAAGCTTGAATTTGAATGGTTTCATGAATTCTAAATTTGATTTATGATACAAGGTTGTTAATTTATGCTTATGCTATATTAATTAAAAGATCTTGAATTTTTCTTCATTTCATTTGTTCTGTATTCAGATATGTTAATGCTATTTGATTTTGGTAACAAACCTTTAAATTAAAATCTAGTTCTTATTTGTATGATTTCGTATTATCCTTAGAAATATGAATGGTGTTTAGTGAGATCTGAGCTTATGTTATTTTGCATCATATACTGATTAAATGTAGGTTTAGTTATAATTGAAACTTTGTCATGATATTTGAGTCAAAAATCAAAAATCAATTGTTTTATTTTTGCCTTATCCTTCTCTTTTGCTTCTTTTTAGCTAGATCACTTTAGTTTAAATTTCATTTTGAATGTCCATTTAGATTAATCTATAGTTCAAGCTTTGATCACAATTCACTATTATTAGCATAGATACTTACACTTTACAAAGACTTGGTCCAAGGTGGCTCCCAACCACCAATCAATATAAATTTTGTTGAACAGATAAACATTGTTTTGTCATTATTTCACCACATAAAACATAAGTTGCCAAAACCTGCTACTCATGATTTAAATTCTTAGAATTCTAAAATGAGAAGTGTTATTAAACACTAAGGATATCTATGGTACACGTAGAGGCATCAATAATCACCTCATTCCTGGTATTGCTCTTAGCCTTAGTAAGTGATCTCACTAATGAACCTTCACATGAATAAAACATGTTAGAAAAAACATTAGTGTTTAACAACACTTTTACAATTATGTCATCATGTTTTACGAGCATGATATGGGCTTTATCTTTATGTTCAAGCTTTATCTTAATATGGTAGTAGTGTGCCCTTTCTCTCTCCTAATCTCTTCTTGTGGTGGGAAAACCACTACTATATGTTTGGACCATCCCCACAATGCTAGAAAGTGACAAGCTCACCTTCTTAGTGCCCCTGCTTACCGAGGTGACTAATAAATTCAAGGAATTCAAACTAAAAATATCAAAAACAATAGCTATCTTTATTCATGTTTCATGATATTCTTTGTCTGCTTCGTTCCTTATGTTAGCTCTATACATGATGGAAACACTATGTTGATAGAGCTCACCTTGATCACATAGCCATGGGGGGTATTTGTCATGTCATTTCCTTGAACTTACTTGAAACTTATTCTTCTCCTTGAGTGTCCATTACCTCCACCTCAATTATAGCACAAACTTCGGAACCAAGTTAATGAGAGAACCAATCACAAAGAGAAAACATTAAATGCTTAACAAGTTGACAACTCAATTATTTTCCCATCAATGAATTTGATTCTCCTTCCTTTATATGCAAAGTGCATCCTTATTTTTTCCTTCTTGGCATCACTCCTTCAATGGGCCTATTTTCCATGTCCCTTCTTGTTAGGGCATGTGCTTTCTTAGCAAGACATAATAACAAGTGTTTCCTCCATGCTTCTTCTTGCAATCTGAAATTAGACATAACCAAAAATGATGCATGAAAAGGAACAATACCAAAAATTTATTTTTTGAAATAACTTTGTATTATGATATCCTTGTTCATGTTTCCTTTTTGACCTTTTGTTGACTCATGAAGTTGTTGAACAACTTATTTTTGCTTCACCTTCAAAAGTTTTAATTTTTCTGTTACTTCCCCATTAGTGTCAACCACTTGCAACCTCATTGGTTAATCCATAACTTGTTGAAAATCCTCACTTGGTTGCCCTTAAATTTCTAATTTTTGAAGCTCATAATTCACATGTAGCTCAATCTTCTCTACTTCTGAAAGAGACTTTTGAGGTATAGGGCTTAACCCTATAGACTTTTCCACAACTTTGTGACTTATTGCCTTTAGTTCCCTTTAATGATTCTCCATGGCTTGCAAAAAATCATCCATGGTTTCATCCATTTCCTCTTCTTCATCCCTACATTTTAAATGGGATCTTTGTATTCCTTTTTTGCAAAACCCTAGGTTTTCAATCCATTGAAGTAACTCACACCCCATAGTTGGCCATGAAATTGGATTTGATACCAATGCAATGTCCCCAAATAGGATAGTTTTATTAATTTTGGATTTATTTTGAAACCCTAGCAAAAAATATTAAATTCTTATTTTTGTGATAGCAAACCCTAGTTGCCAAATAACTCCAAAAATAGCATAAAATTATGCCAAACCCTAAGTAACAATTGGAAGATCCAAACAAGTAATTTTATCCTTCCTAAAAATTTGAAATATTCCATAAACCCTAGACGTCTCTAAGCTAGAATTTAATAACAATTTATAGATGAATTATTCCAATGAAACCCTTATAAATTTTTATAAAAATTATAGAATTAATAATCATAATTTATGATGAAAATCTGAATGTATTAGGAGCCACAAGCCCCTCAAATCAAATTGCCAAAGCTAGAAAAATACATATAATATTTATTGAATACTTTTAGGGAAAGATGACCCTCAAATATATCTAAATACCTCACAAAGTAATTCACCACATAGTAGAATTATTGTAATAAAATTAGAATATGTTTTTGACTCAAAATAGGTCTCAAAACCCTCTCAAACCCTACAAACGAGCTCTCAAGTCAATTCATCCTAGCTGGAAATAATCATTTCCAACACCACAATCCATGCAACCCTCAAATGAGGGGTCTTTATCCTTTTCAAATAGCTCCCAAGGTTCCAAACCCTAGTCGCCCCATCCAAGTGCAATATTTTTATATTTTTTGAATATTATGCACAAGTACAACCTCAAAGTGAAATTTTTCTAGTTGAAAAATGAGGATTGGCATCCCCACTCCTTCCTTGCTTGAAGGTTTTCCTCTTCAAGGATTGGCTCATTTTTTTCATTCTTAATGATCAATATTTAAATATTAATAATAACATACCTTCAATTGAAATCCTCATTTTCTTTTTATGCCACTTTCCCCAAGGGGCACACCCAATTGGGAGAGAAATACAAATTCAAATCATACGTAAAATTACCTTTTTAAAATAATTATGACCCTTAAAGGGCCCAACTTAAGTGATTCTTAAAATATAAAGTAACTTTAAAAAAGAACCTTTTACATTTATTCAAACATAATCACTTCATTCTCTTTCCCTTCTTACTTGTCTCTTAGCCCCTAGGAATTAGTTAAGGCTAAGGGGCTTCAATGATGTCCTTATGAAAAGAGGGACATGGCATTCACTACCTTTGTTTTTCTCTCATCACTTCTAATTCCTTCACTATTTTATGCTTTAACTTCTTCTTCCCACTAGTATGATTTCCATCACCCATGATTAGATAAAGTTTTGAACTTTAGAGGACAAGGACAATGATCAAATCATAAAAAAATAGACCTACATTGTGTAGTAGTAAATGGTAGTAGTGATCAAATTATAAAAAATAGACCTCCACTATGTATTCAAATATGATTAAACAAAGTTCTCTACTTTTGAGGGTGGGGACAGTGATCAAATCATAAAAAAATAGACATGCACTCTGCAAATTGAAATAGAGCATAGTAGCAGGGGACAAAACTCTTGATGTGAAAAAAATAATATTGGTGCATGTATTTTTTATTATTGTAGACACTAGAAATATGCACACCTACATTTTTGAACGTCAAAAATCCCCCTGGACTTACTTAGGACCCCCTTGGGACTGACCTACACTAATATGGCCCCAACAGGCTCATTCGCAGTCAATTTCACAAACTGTCTCAATATGAACTTCAAGACCATTTTCCTCTAGAACCTGACCATCGACAACCAAGGTGACCATTGACAGTTACACTTGGGAACCTCTGACCATCGACGGTCAAGGTCCACCTCATTAACAAAGAACATGCAACACCCACATTGCTTTTCTAAATATAACTCATCTAATTCTTGTTGCGAGCCTTTGCATGGATGAATTATCTTTAGATGGCCTACATACACCTTCACTTCCACCTCTTATTTGTGCCTATAAGAGAGAGACCTAGAAGGTCAAATCCATCTACAATAATTATCAGGAGCTTAGGGATTCAAGAGTTTTATTTTGCAAGTCAATCAGTATCATCAATGTTATCAAGCATCATCATCCTTCTTATTGAAAGCTGACTTACCATCACCTCTCAACCAAGCTCTCAAGTATTATTAATCTATCTAAATCAAACTAGATTCTAACAATAGGATAACTACATCAACCACCCACCTAATTAACTTATGGTAAGCCAAGTACTTGTTTGTCAATATTCTTGTACTTTATTTCCATTTTACAATCAATCCATCCCTTGCCCAACTCCTGGAATCTATATGTCGGATCTCGTTATTCAGCTATTTATCAAACCTAGAACTTACATAGTAATTGTTAATGGTCACCTTAACTGTTGATGGTCACCTTAACCACTGATGGTCACCCCAACTGTCGACGATCACCTATAGCAGTAAAAACTAGCAAGTTTTTTTCATCCACCTACCCCCAACCAAACTTGTTTTTTTCTATTTCTGACCACTCACAGACCCATTTTAGATTTTTTGAGGTATACCCCAACCCCTTAGCGCTAGTATTAATTAGTTTATCACTAATTTGATCATTTTTAATCTATTTTATTAGTAAGCATTCTTGTGTTCAATTTAAATAATCTTCTTTAATTAATGAAAGTACCTTCTTTCCAGTTTTGTGAACTTAACTATTTAAAATATGTGGATTGACAACCTCTAAGAAAGCTCCCACTCCTGAAATCTATCTATCGCTAGGCAATCCACCCAAATACCTGTCTAACAAAAAAAGTTTGCTTTGGTGCTTTCTTATCTGTAGGTCTTCCTCCCAAGCCAAAGAGGAGATCTTACAATTATTTGGATTTAATGCGTGCACAACCAAACATGTTATTTAACCACACCTATATCGACTTTCTTTTCTCTTTCTTCATAACTTAAAGTGAAAATTTACATGAAACATCCTGGCATGCCCGATGGGACCTAGAGTCTTTACTCGCGTTTCCTTTACATTTGTATGCTCTTATCTCTATCTGTGCTCATAATTGAAACTGAAATTTATTTTGGGTCTAAAATAAACTGCATCCATTACTTGATTTTAACATTAGTTCACTTTGGATTAAAGCACATTAATCTTATCGTAGCACCACTTTTTTTGCACACACTAGCCAAACCACTTTCATCAATCAAACATCAAAATAATTTGAGACAAAGACCGATTGGGATTTCATCACCTAGCAATCACCTTACCCTTTCTTGACAACCCTACTTGGAGGTCATTACCAAAGGGAGAACCAACTTATATCTCTAGTTGAGTATAAACTCTGGATATCATTATACATTGGCTAAACACCCGACACTCTTATCACTACAAGACCGTGAAGTGAGGGGTAGGCCCCAATACCAAGCCATGTATTGATTTTAATATAGATTATTTTGAGCACCTAAACAACCTGAAACCAACCATAGACTACTTCTATAGTACCTGATCTACAAGCCAACTTTTATCACATATTCTTATAAACTAAGGCATAATCCAAAATCAAGATTAAAACTAACCTCTAGGCTTAACGTACTTTATAGTGTGTCTTGATTGCCTTGATCATTTTCTTGTCTTCTTGTTTGAGTGGTGAGTTTGTTTTTGTCTTCTCTCCCCCTTTCTTGTATCGTTCTCACTCGCCAGCAATGAAGAGACCTAGTAGAGTAGAACCCATCACTTAAATCAACCTCTTCTACCTCCTCATCTATGGAGTACATCTCCGAGGCAAAAGATTCATCTCATTCATTGGGAAGCCCTACTTTTCCTTGAGTATTTTCCCAAGGAGACATGGACTTTACCACTTTTTTGGACAACAACCCAATTTTCCTCCATCACTACCTCAGCACCTCCCCTCACCATGTCTTGGTTTCAACTCCATCTCAGGATCCTCCTTATGGCATGCCATCCCACCTTATGAAGGGTATCCCTATTATCGTGATCACCACCCAACCTCCAACTACCCAGGCATCTTCATCTAGTACCGCCTTTGATGCCACAGCTAAAAACCAACCTACCCAACCAACCATTACCCATATGCCTTCTACCTCTGCCAATGACTCCTCCACCTTAGGAGCAACCTTACCATTAACCCATCACACTCCACTTATTGTTGGAGCATCTACCACCAGCACTACCAACCTTCCCTCTATCAACCTTGACCCATTGGTCAATACCCCTTTGCCAAGCTTAAGGGTATCTATCTCTTCTACTTCACCACCCATTAGCACAAAGGTCACTACCTCACCTCTTGTCACCAACCCAACTATTGCCCATACCCCACCTACAGGAATCCCTCAACATGTATCCATCGCACCCAACCTAAGTTACATCTCTAACCCGCAAGGGTATGTACCAACTACCCAACCACCGTCATCTACCTATCCTTACATACCACCTACCCAACCTTTATCATCCACATTCCAAAATGTGACAACCTCTCAACTACCAAACAATTACCAATATGTTACCCAATCTCCACCACAATATCAAACTTACAATCCTTTTGGTCCACCACCTCAAACCGACTTAATGAAGATTCTCATGGATAGGATGACAAACTTTGAGTCATCCATTTCAAGGGCTCATAACATCCTATTCTATGATCAGATTTGTAACAAACCTATTCATCCCTCTATACCTATCAGACCTTACCCTCGTCAATGGGAGCTTCTAAAATTTACCAAATTTTAGAGCAAGGAAGACCCCCAACAACACCTCAGGGCTTTCAGGCATGCATGTTACATGATTTCTTATGATGATACCCTTCTCCTTCAAAGCTTCCCCATGTCTTTATTCGTCCCAACACTTGACTGGTATAGTGCCATCACCAAGCATTCAATCTTTTCTTTCACCCAACTAGCACAGGGCTTCTTAGATTACTTTTCCATTAACATTTCCAAAAAGATCTCTATTACAGACCTCTATTTCATTAGGCAATTTGATGATGAGTCCATTGTCGATTTTGTTGCCCATTGGATAAGCTTGATCAATCAACTTTCATTTTCCTTGTCTCACCCTGAACTCATAGAGCTTTTTGTTTGAACCTGTGCCAAACATATATCTTCTACATTACATGTCCAAAGATTTAGAACTTTTGATGAAGCTTTTACCATGGCACGTAAGCTAGAAAACTAGGCCATAGACAAGGGAAAATTGAAGTTACAAAACAAAAACTTTACCTTCAAGACTAATGAAACCTCTTCCTCCAAACCAGGGAACCAAGCCAACATGGGAACCAAGAGCAAGGGAACGACAAATGTAGTTGTCCTTAAAACCGCCCTTCCACCTAATGTCAATCAACAAAATTCTCCCATTACCTTCAACCAAAACACAAAGAACCCAAACCGAAGCAACCAAAAATAGTTCACTGCGCTTGGATAATCTTATGCCTCGGTTCTGGAGACTACTAAAATTTAACCTCATACAACTTCCCCCATCAAACCACCTTAGCAATTTGATTCTTCTCATCCAGCACTTGCTTGGTACAATGAGAACAACCTATTTTCATAGGGTAATTGAACATGACATCAGTCAATGTAATACTTTCAAGAATGTTGTTTAAAGCGTTATCAACAAGGGGGAACTCATGTTAGATAATCATAATGCCCCACAAAATCAATCTATTGATATCTTCAGGGAGCCTTTTCCCAACCATTCCCCTATCAAAACTAAGGACACAAAATTTGGATGTTCTCATGATGCCCACACAGTCAATATGGTCCTTGATACACTTGTCAATGAGGGACTTACGATCTAATCTACCTACTTTTCCCCCACTTCGTCTACCTAGGTGGTAGAGTCACTTTCCCTTCCTTTAGAGGCCCAAACTAAGGAGGTTATTTTTTCCTTAGCTTCTCTCATAGAGGCTTTGGAATCATCAAACACCCCTTTGGATAGCCTACCTGAACAAACAACCATTCATAACCCACCATCTTGCCTAACGATGGATCAAACCATAACTATGGACATTGTGCTCAACAAAACAACTCTATCACAAGCACCCCTCACGAAGCAGCCACCCAGCTCAAACTTACGTCCCTTTCTTGAGGAAATAGATGAGGCTATCAACCCTCCTCAAACCATATGTGTATCCTTAACACCCACTACCCAGGGGGCCAGACTAGTATACAAACCTTTTTCTAAACTTGTTCAAAAGTTAGGTATGGTCACAAAACTAGACATGGATCAAGCCACTTTCTGGCAATAGTTAGAGCTTCCTTACATCAACAAACTTGAACCTTCTATCACACCTCTAACCAACCAACCCATCATTTTTCCACCACCTCTCAAACCAATCAGAACTTCTACCAACCCCTCACCTTTTCAATCAACCAAAATAGCCACCTCTCCAACGACCATACCACCAACCAAAACTTCCAAAACTCTTGGTGCCTTCCCTACATGAAGCTTGGCCCACCCATCTTTTAAAGTGGAATTAACCCCATCCAAACCTGTACCCAAGCCTCAATCCAAACCAACCAAAAGGGAGAAACCGTTGAAAAGTTGCATGGATAGGATTCTACCTCCCTCTACCTTACCCTCTATCTTAGGTCCTCACCCCTCAACTTTGCCTACAAAGTAAGCTCCCTTTAACATATGTCATCCACCATCATTGGTTACACCAACCCACCTACTGTCTGATGCGTCAGTCCTTCTTGAATTACCAAAAGTTGGGCCATCAAATTCATACACCCCAACCACTAGCATACCTAAACAAAACCATCAACCAGAAGCACCACCTTACCCAAACCATCTCTCACCAGACTTATTGCCACCAACACGCCCATCTTACCAACCAAAACCATAATCCCTAGACCTTCCCCACCTCTAGCAGAATCTTATATGACCATTCTTCAAAGATTATTGTAGACCTCTTGTCTCATGTTACCTCCTATCAAACCTTTTGATCCTATTGATTTGAAGTTAGTGTGGTACAATGACCATCAAATTTGTTCCTATCATAAGACACCTGGTCTTGACACCGAGGATTGCAAAACTCTCCAGGCCATTATCCATCAGCTCTATGATGAAGATGATCTTTTATTAGATGAACTCCCATCAACTCCTCTACCAATGCACCCAACAGTCATTTACCAACACATTCCTCATCCTCCACTCTCACCTTCGAGTGACGGAGAATCTACCCAACCTCGCATCACACCTTCCCCCTCTATCCATATCATTAATGTAGTCACATGATCACAACAAAAGGATAAAGGGAAGACCAAAGTGTCCATCCCATGGACATACCCACCAACTCATCCTAAACCAAATCTAATCCAAACCTCGGCATCCTCAGCTAAACCCAAAGTTACTATCTTAGGCACCTCTGAAGCTAAACCCTCTAAATCCATCAAGTGGTTAATTCTTAAGAAACTTCACCAAACTCCAGCTAAGATGAGCCTCTAAGAGCTCATTTCTACCTCACCCCACCATCACTAGGCTATGATAGAGGCTATGCAAGCAATCGAGGTCAAACTAGGTGACTCCCCACCTATAAAGGCCTTCATAGGTGCTCTCCAACTCTCCACCCTAGTTACTTTTAAAGACTTGGAGATACCCTCTATCCACCCTGAGGATATGGATCCTCCTCTCTTTATTACTACCCAAATCAACCAAACCCACATCAAGTGGGTTATGATTGATGGGGGAGTCAGCATCAACATCATCTCCTCCCATGCCTATGACCAACTCAAATTACTAGACAATGTCATGTCTCAAACTTCAGCTGTGTTTCACTCCTTTAACGATACCATGACCACTACCTTAGGAACAGTTGTCCCCCACATTCAGTTTGGACCACACATGCTCCACAAAATTTTCTATGTGGTCAAAGGTGAGTTTCTGTACAATGTTTTGTTAGGGAGACCTTGGATATGAGCTATGGGTTGTGTACTTTCTACCCTCCACTATTGTGTCAAATTCAAACATAAAGGTTAGGTTCTTACCATAAAACCTGACCTGAGCCCTTTTGCAGCATGCAACATGACCTACTGACCTAATGAGGTCCTCCTACCTCTGACCACGCCACCCCAAGCATCTATAACCAAGCCCTCAACCATGGAAAACGAAGCTGTTACTTCTCCTTCCATGGAGGCATCTACCAGTTCATCTATTCCCATGGACCAAATACCACCACTAATCCCTTGGAATCTACCTTCCAATGCCCTACCCTTGGAGAATATCATCTCCTTATCCTCGATGTTTTCCCTACTCCCCAAGAGTATAGGAAACTTAACCATCAGCCAAGTTATGATCCCAACACTGGAGCCATTACCACCTTAGGGCCTCTGAGTTGTCAAACCCACTTTATCTATTGGGGAATTGACAAGCCCCTTAGCATTTTTTCCATCCCCTCTTCACCTCTACCTTCTCTTACTTGGACAACCCAAACTTTGCCAAAGTATACCTACATAGGTGTGCCTGGAAAGGATTCAACTTAGGATGATATGAACATGGACCATACACATTGATCTCAATTGAGACCTGAAAGCCTCACAAGAAGCATGGCCTTGGCTTCATTCTACCCAATAAGAATAAATCCAAAACAACTACTACTACCATTGTTGAAGAATAGACCCCTTCCTCACCAACACCCCCTCCCCCTGAGTGTGAGGATGAGGACATCATCCCACCTAACTTTTTTTTTCCATCAACATGATTACCCTTGGCCCCCTGATTTATCAAAAGGATAGACCACCCATATCCATCCCTTTGATCTATCCTAAACTATTAGGAGAGGACTCCCCTACCATTAACATGGTTCAGTGCCAGGATGATGATTCTATTCTCACCTACCTTGGTGCACCTGATTCCTCCATCCACAAATCCTTACCTCTTGAAACCTCAACCATGTTAAATGAATTCACTATAGATATTGAGATAGGCACCTCAAGGAACCCTCATAGTGTCAAACTGGGCCAATCCTTGCTCTTAAGGAACTACAGGACTTCTCTACCTTCCTTCAGGATCACAAGATTGCATTCACCTAGTCATATGCTGACATGCCTGGCATTGACCTAGATATTGCCACCCACAACATTATAACTAATCATGATGCCAAGCCTATCAGATAGAAACTTTGATGAATGTATCCTCGTATAGCCCTTCTTGTCAAAGAAGAGCTTCAATGCCTCCTCTCTATTGACTTCATTCAACCCATTGATTATCCCCAATGGGTTTCAAACATTGTCCCTATCACAAAAGCCATAGGGGGACTACGTATTTGTGTGGACTTTCGTTACCTCAACCTCACCTGCTCAAAGGATGACTTTCTTCTACCTAGCGTTGACCAACATGTTGATCTTATAGCAAGCCACAACATGTTGTTTCTCATGGAGGGTTTCTTGGGTTATAATCAAATCTTGATTGCCCCTAAAGATTAGCACAAAACTACCTTTATCACCCCAGGAGGGACCTTCTTTTATAGGGTCATACCCTTCGGTCTTAAGAATGTTGGTGCAACCTACCAACGTGTTATGACCTACATCTTCCACGATATTATCCACACAATCATCGAGGACTACGTGGGTGACCTCCTCAAAAAATCTAAACTTTGCAAGGACCACTTAGCCATTCTCAAGATTATCTTTGAGAGACTTATCCATTACCATGTCTGCCTCAATCACAAGAAATGTATTTTTGAGGTCTTATCAAGAAAACTCCTTGGCTTCATCATTTCCCTTCGAGGAATCGAGGTTAATCCCAACTAAAATTAAAGCCATCTTTAAGATGTTTCCCCCAACTAATCTTAATCAATTCCTTAGTTTACAAGGGAAGCTCTAATCTATTCATTGTTTCATCTCTCAACTCTCAAATAGATGTCAACCCTTCCATCACCTCTTAAAAAAAGACATCTCTTTCAAGTGGAATGTTGATTGTCAAAAGGCCTTTGAAGCACTCAAATAGTACCTTCTATCTCCCCCTGTCCTCACACCTTCTAAGGATGACCAACCTTTCTACCTTTATATCTATGCCACGGATCATTCCCTAGGAGCAATGCTTGCCCATCGGGATAAACAACACAAAGAGTGAGCCGTATATTCTATAATTTGCACCCTTGTAGACTATGAAACTCGGTATACACATACTGAAAAACTATGCCTGGCCCTAGTCTTTGTGGCCACCAAGTTTTACCACTACCTTCTTAACCACAAAACTTTCATCATAACCAATATTGACCTGCTCAAGTACATGCACTCTAAGCCATATCAAAACCAGTGTATGGCCAAGTGGCTCATGCTTTTAGCTAAGTTTGACCTTGAATTTATATATCAAAAGTAAATTAAGGGGCAAGTAATTACTGATCAGTTGGTTGATGCACCCCTACCAATCAACCAACCTCTTCCTCTTGAATTTTCAAACAAGTCCATCGCAAACCTATTCCAAGCGGATTTCACCAATCACGTAACTATGTTCTTCTATGGTTCTAAATGTCAACATGGTAGGGGATTCAGTATCATCTTTATCCCCCTTGTCAGTGAGCCACTTCCTTTATCTTTTAAACTCAGCTTTGAATGTACCAACAATATGGCGGAATATGAAGCCCTCATAATAGGTCTCTAAATCGCATTAGCCTTGGGAATCAAAACAATCAACATCTTTGGTGACTCCCAACTTGTGGTCAATTCAGTCAATGATATCTACCAATGTAATAATGAGATGTTGTAACTATACAGATAGTTAGTTGCATAACTCTTGACATCATTTGAACACTATCACATTTAAACTACCCCACGATCTACTAATTTTTTTGCTGACACCATAGCTTCTCTCGTTTCCTAGATCCCATCAGCACCCTTGAACTCAAAGCTATCAGTCATTATCTATCGCCTCACCGAAGCTTCCTATGTCAATTCAAACACTCCAACAATTTTTAGTGTGGAGGAGATCCAGCGTGACCTTTGGTATCAACAAACCTTCGACTACCTTAACCTTGGCATAGTTCCATTTGGCCTCTCTAGGAATGCTTGTCAAGCGTTTATTTAGAGCACCTCCCATTATACCATTATGGGAGGCATCCTCTATTAATGTGGTCTTGATGGCCTCCTATTTCGTTGCCTCCATGGTCTAGAAGCCTCTCATGCTATCAAGGAGACACATGATAGTATTTGTGGGGGTCACTTTATTGGACTCACAGCTAAGCACACCCTCCGTCTGGCTATTACTGGCCTGCCCTTAACCAAGATTGTTGTGATTATGTGAAAAAGTGTGTCAAGTGTCAACAATATGCTAATTTGCATCATGCACCTAGCCATAGCCTTCAAGTTTCTACTGACTTTTGGCCTTTTTCATAATGGGGTCTGGACCTTATTGGTGAAATTAACCCCCACTCTTCACAGTGATATCACTCTATCATCACTACGACTGAATATTTCACCAAATGGGTGGAAGCCATTCCTCTTATCTTGAAAAAAGCTGACAAAATTATCTAATTCATCACTCATCATATCATATGTCATTTCAGTGTTTCCCATAAGATCATCACCGATAATGACAAATCTTTCAAAAATAAACAAGTTCAGGGCTACTATGACGTAGTTGGTATTAAACTTAGCTTTTCATCTCCTTATCACCCAAATGGACAAGCAGAAGCCTTTAACAAAACCATTAACATGCTTACCAAAATGGTCAATACATCCGATCAGGATTGGCACTTACACATTCCTTTCATCTTATGGGCATATTGTACTAGCATTTGAACCCCTACGGGTGTTGCACCTTTTTCTCTTATGTTTGGAGTTGAGATTGTATTCTCTCTTAAAATCTAAATACCTTCTCTTTGCATATCTTTGCCCAATCTTATTTTAGAAGATGATTATCATTAGGAACATTTAGCCCAACTAAACATACTTGATGAGCATCATTTGGTTGCTCTTTCCCATATTTGTGTCTATCAAGAATGAATCAAATGTGCCTATAACAAACACTTGAAAGTCTAAGAATTTAATATTAGAGATCTTGTTCTCAAAGAAAATCAACATGTGACTAATATAGGAAAAAGAAAAATGGGCAAATTTGCTTTCAATTAGATTGGACCCTAAATCATAACCCATAAGTATGGATCAGGAGCTTATCATTTGTCATCTCTTAAAGGTAAACCAAAGCCTAAGCCTTTCAATGCTTCACATCTACATCCTTTCTATTGTTAAATAGGGATCACACTCATCACTTATCTAACTTAAGCTCATCCCCTACACCCACATTCATCTCCCTTTTTTTAGGGGCAACCGACTACAACTGAATCATCTAATTATCCGTCACAGTCATAGCCTAATTTTGAACTATGGGTACCATGGCTCTACTTATGGCATGATTCTCATGGTGTTTTCTATCCCTCTTTAGGACAAATTCCCATGGTCATTGTCACCTAAGCCTCTTTTCACCTACTGAACCTTCATGTCAACTTAGTCTTGCCTTCATAAAGGTACTCCCTTGAGCATATATAAGCAAGTCTATGTCAAAAAAAATCAAAGCAAAAACAAAAAGCAATATCAAAATAGTTAAAATCACATCAGTTGCCATTCTTAACATGCACAAATTGCTCCCTTAAAGGACAACTATTGAAAACTCAACCAAAATTGCAAACTATAAGCTAGACTTCTCCCTTGAAGGACAACTATCAAAAGCATTTGGACTAAACATATAAACTCAAACCACTCCCTCGAAGGATGGCCAAGTGAAGCATTTGTCAAAGCTAGCAATTTCTTGGAAGCTTCCCGTATCAATCAGCTTCCCCAACCCTAAAGCAAATTCAAAAATAGAAAAGACCCCTAAGCAAAAGCAAAAGTAATGAGGAAGCCGCAATCGGCGCTCATAAAAGCAATAATTTTGGAAGGTCACAATCATCTCTCCTCGATAGACTTCCTGCATCGATCAATCTACACTTTATATATGAGCATAGACTTGTTTGTACTATCTCTTTGGAAGCCTACAGAAGAGGCACACTAGTCTCACAAAAGGTTCTAGTTTCACCCATTCTCCATCCACATATCATATGCACAAGACTATGAGCTTACTTGGCATAATGTGATCAAGATAACTATTTATCAACCTAAGCATGCTAATTCAAAGCATTTGAAAGGCTTATTTTCACTAGGCCAATCTAATCTCACATTTCATTTTGGTCCTTATCAATGAAGAGGCATTGTGTTTCTTTTCTTATCTTTTGTAAGTCCATACCTCTCATGATTCTTATCACTTTCCTAAACATTTAGTTTGTTATCCACTTTATGTATTTTCATTACCCCTGCTCCCATACTTATATTTTTATCCCCGTGATCATAAAAAACAAACATCACATTAACAGCATAAACATCACGAACCATGTCCACAAACTACACCATCTCTCTACCTATGATCAAAACACAATGAAAACATATCATAGCATATCATCAACATCATCCTATCCATTAACAATCATAACATCACGTGAGCATATATCATGACATAAAAAACATTACTTACACCACTCACTATCATAAACACAAATAGATTCAATGATCAAACCATCATGAAACATAGCATATACTAATCTATCCATCTACCATAACATTAGCACAACTCATCTTCTAACATCAATTCATGCCAAACACATCACATAACCATAAACAAAGCCATTACATTATCATATGGCATACATCCATCAATAACGCATCCTATCACATCCATGAACAAAATCAGAGCATCATAATCATTTTTCTAGCATCACATGCCGAAGCTCCAAAGTCAACATCTCATAAAGCATACAAAAGAGGTCATAAATCATCAACCATAAAACATGAACATCATGAACCATAAGCATACATCATATGCATCAAGTCATCATAAATATTACATGTACAAATGTATCAAACTCTCAAAAAAATATATACATCTCGTTGCATTAGCATGTAGGCCAGTATGAAAATAGTGTACATCTAGCGCTATCAATACAAAAACATATCTCAACATGGTCATGGGGCACCACTACCACTAGCCCCACCTGTACCTGCATCACTACTGATGGTCCCACTTGTACCTATACTTGCACTTGTACCTGGGGGTGGTCCCCTTAGGACCCCTATCTAACCAACTATAGTAGTGCATTGTCCTAGAGTGGTTATCGATGGCCCACAGACCAACCTAGCTATATACTTTGTCTATCGCATAGCTTGGGGAAAATTATCTAACACCATCACCTCATAATATCAAATATCCTCCATATTAGCTCAGTAGCATGCCCGTGGCAATATGTCTAGTGGCTCTCCTGCTACTACTGTGACCACTCCAACCCTCTGTCTCAGTAGGTCCCTCTCCTGTGTGACTATCCCAAGGGATCTTTGTGCCTAGTCCCTCTCACCTATAACAGTGGCAAGTTGACCCTATAATATGACAATCTAACCCTATAGCATGGCCACCTATCCCTATAAAACTTGTACCTATGCCTAGGTTGTAGCCAATGCCACCCCTACCTATCCATCATGGTTGGTTAGATCTATAGCCATCGACATCACCCCTCTGTCATCCCCACCAACATTTGTAGCTACATATATCGACTAGTACCAAGCCATGTAACCATCTGCATACCCAGCATCATCCACAGGGTCCTTAACAGGAAGCTCCTCAAAACCACCATCCAAAACTGTCAGAGTAGGTTGGGCCACCAGCAACTAATCCTCTGAATCCTGCCTCCTATATTAGGTAAATGGACCCAAGACACCCTGTATCAAGCCAAACTGTCGATGCACCCTGTCAAATAGAATCAACTCAACCTCACCCTCTCATTTACCCACTATCCACCTATAACTTTGAAGGGCAAGGGTCTGTCTCTTGTAACCTGGCTATATCAAAAACTATATATATGGCCTCTAGATGATGTCTTTAGATACTAATGCACCTCGTGCACCCCTAAACCAATCAACATCATGGGTGCTACCTCTTGCACTTGATGCAGCCACATCGTTCCTCCATCTCATAAAACCAATGGGGAACTTGATTTGTGTGTACCCTGCCCATGATAATCCCATGGGTCTCAAAACTTGAATGCGCTCATAAGCCTAGCAATAAAGAACTAGGCCAACACTAATTTTGTACCTCCTGTGGTGCCTAAACCCCCATAGCTCCCTGTAGATATAGACAAGCAAAATTGGGACCCATGGTTCTACCAAGCAGTAACTCCACCAATAAACCCAGTAACACATACAGAAACCTCTCATTACTCTAATTTGGGAACCCAAAACATGTCACCGCAATCATGAGTATCGTCATGAGTCTCCTATCCTCTAGATCTCACTCATACAATGTTGAGTAACTGAATCCCTGAGCATGCCATCAGCCCTGATCATTGTCATCCCCATATAAATACTCGATAAATCCGTCCCCCTACCTCATTCCTTGACCTCCACCATGGTCAAAGCCTGCAAACAGTTACCCAATCACATCTTTGCATTCCCTGCATCTTTATCCCATGCAATCAACTCACATGCCTCCAACCAATGATCAAGCACCACCTCAACAAACACCTTCCCTGATATACACCGAAATCATCAAAGCTCAGTCAACCAAAGAACAAAAGTAATAACGGTTAAAAGTGATTTTTGTTTTTTACTTTTGACCTATGCATATTTTTAGGGTTTCCCCTGACTGTTGATGGTCAAGGTGACCATTGATAGTCAACCTTTAGGGACCCTGATCGTCGACGATCAAGAAACCCCATTTTCCACTTTTCACCTCAAACTACCCATTCCTAACACAACTATACCATGCTTTGCCTACTTTTAGAGATGCCCTTCTCCCACCAACCTGACCACCTTGTCACTTTATTGTTAGTCTATTTTGGCCCTTCTGGCGTGCAATTTTGTGACACTTTTTTCCTAATCCTTTGACTGTAGTGACAACATTTCCATGTTGACCTTTTATATTTTACACCACCTCACACATATCGACATGTTTGTGTCTCACTAAGAGCACTTCCTGCCTTAGATACCTGTGACACTTGACCCATTTATGTTTTCCCTGAGATCACTTCCTGCCTTGGATACCCATCGAAAATGTATAAATCACTTAGGAGACTTGCATTTATGAGTGTCCTAATTTCCACGCTTACAAGCGGTCATGTGATTCACTTGTTACTTATCATTCTTTGCACTGACCCTTAGTTTTACCAATGTTGGCAATTTTAGTCTTTGCACGATCTTGGCAATTACACCTTTTTTGTCATGGTTTGTGTGTTAATTTGCGTTTCAAATGCCTTTCCTTACGTCACCACCTCCTGACTAACCATATACCACTTATCAAACTGGTACCCAATTTTTGTTTACCTTCATCGACTCTCAATTTGAGGGGGAATACCTCTTCCTACTCTCGGGATAACCAGAACCTTGACCCATACTCTATTTTTGTTTTGCAGCTCATACACACAAGCCACACAATAAAAACAAGCAAAATGTAGACACCAAAAATCTGCACACCTATATTTTTGAACATTAAAAAATCCACCTGTACCTACTTAAGACCCCCTCGGGGCCAACCTACACCAATCTAGCCTCACTAGGCTCATCACAGTCTCAACTTGACCGTCGACGGTCACACTTGGAAACCCCTGACTGTCAACGGTCAAGGTCCACCTCCTTAATAAAGAACATGCAACCACCCACGTTGCTTTTCTAAATATAACTCATCTAATTCTTGTTGTGAGCCTTTGCATGGAAAAATTATATTTAGATGGCCTACTTACACCTTCACTTCCACCTCTTACTTATGCCTATAAGAGAGAGAAACCTGGGAGGTCAAATCCATCTACAATAATTATTAGGAGCTCAAGGATTCAGGATTTTTCTTTTGCAGGTCAATCAACATCATCAATGTTATCAAGCATCATCAACCTTCTTATTGAGAACCGACTTACCGTCACCTCTCAACGAAGATCTCAGGTACCGTTATTTTGTCAAAGTCAAACTAGATTCCACTAACAGGTTAACTACATCAACCACCCACCGAATCAACTTCTAGTAAGCCAAGTACTTATTTATCATTATTCACGTACTTTATTTCCATTTCACAATCAATCCAGCCCTTGCTCAACTCCTAAAATTTATCTGTCAGATCCCATTATTTAGTTATTTATTAAACCCAAAACTTACACATAACCTGTCGATGGTTGACTCAACTGCCAACGATCACCCTGACCACCGATGGTCACCCCAACTGTTGACGGTCACCTGTGGTAGTAAAAACTAGCAAGTTATTTTCACCCACCTACCTCCCACCAAACCTGATTTTATATGTTTTTGACCACTCATAGACCCCTTTCAAAAAATTTGAGGCTTACCCCAACTCCTTAACATTAGTATTAATTAGTTTATCACTAATTTGATCGTTTCTAGTCTATTTACTTAGCAAGCATTCTTATGTTCAGTTTCATTAATCTTCTTTAATTGATGCAAGTACCTTCTTTCTAGTTTTATGAACTTAACTATTTAAAACATGTGGATTGACATCCCCTAAAGAAGCTCCCACTCCCACGATCTAGCTATCGCTAAGCAATCCACCCAACTATCTATCTAACAAACACGTTTGCTTTAGTGTTTTCTTATCTACAGGGCTTCTTCCCAAGCCAAAGAGGAGCTCTCACAATCATTTCGATTCAACGCATGCACAACTAAATAGGTTTTTCAACCACCCCTGTATCAAGTTTCTTTTCTCTTTCCTCGGAACTTAAAGTGAAAATTTACATGAAACAACTATATTACTAACCATAGGTTGTGTATATGCTAAAACCACATACATGTTCCTTAATGTATACATTACTTGCATAATTAACCCTAAACACTAAAATCTTAAACTCTAAACCCTAAACAAATTATGTTCACATGGTTCAATTTAGCCCAAATCATATCACTGCTTGCCCCAATTACTAATTGGCTAAATCTGTGATGACATTGGGAAAAATTGAACCTAAATTCATAGTGTAGTCATAAATAGGTTCAATGAGATCAAATTATCTCCAATTGCATTCATGATTGGACCCTATACCCTAAATTGTAAACCCTAAGATCTAAGACTTAAGACCTAAACCCTAAAACCCTAAATTATAAACCCTAAACAAATCTATTTATCCCCCATTAACATCCTTTAGAGTAAGAATTAGGTTTGAACAAGGCTCAATTTACCCCAAAGCGTGTCATACCCTAATTGACTAATTGGCTCAATTTATGATGACATTAGAGCTAATTGATCTCAAAATCACATTTTGTAATCACAAATAGGTTAAAAGAGCTTAAATTGGCCCCAATTACCTTCGTGATTGGACCTTATACCTTAAACCTGAACCATAAACCCAAAGCGTTAAGCCTTAAACCCTAAATCATAAACCCTTAATCCTAAACCAATCAATTTAGCCCCAATTAACATCTTTTAGAGTAAGAATTAAGTTCACAGGGCTCAATCTAGCCTAAGTTTCATCCTTGATTGCCCCAGTTGACTAATTGGTTCAATTTTTGATGACATTGGGGCTAATTAAGCCCAAAATCACATTATGTAGTCATAAAAAGGTTCAACGAGCTCAAATTGGCCCTAATTGCATTCATGATTTAAACCTAAACCATATACTCTAAACATAAACCTTAAACCCTAAACCCTGAAACAATTGATTTAGCCCCAATTAACATTTTTTTTAGTAAGAATTAAGTTCACAAGACTCAATTTGACCCAAATCATATTACTAATTACCACGATTAATTAGCTCAATCTGTGATGACATTGAGGTTAATTGAGCCCAAAACCACGTGTAGTAGTCACAAATAGGTTCAACAAGCTCAAATTGGCCCCAATTGCCTTTGTGATCGGATCCTAAACCCTATACCTTATACCCTAAGCCCAAAGCCCTAAACCCTAAATCATAAACCCTAAACCTAAAATGCTAAAGGATGTTAAAGTTTACCTAACATCTCAAAAAGGAGCATATATAACACATCATATTTAGAAACATACTTATAGGGCATCACATTATCAAATTTAATATGATAGATTTAGAATCTTGTGACTAATTTGGTAACTAATTCTAACTTTAAAGTGATTCTACTTCTACTCAATTTTGTTTCAAATGTAGATACTTTGATCTAATAGTGGGATTTACGTATATTTAGAGACATTTAGCTTTCCTTAGAATTTACATTTTTTTTCAACAAAATGAGGTAACTAAGCTTCAATACTTTAGATTCAATAGTTATTATTATTTGTCATTAAACCCTACGCGTGTAGAAATAAAAAAGAAGAATGTTTTACAAGTTCCCAGGTATGTTTCCTTTTGATCTAGAGATTAAAAGATCTATATCATAACCTTACATGTCTCAACTTTTATGCATTGATATGTATGCACGCACGTAGGCACACATCAAATTGGGACAACAAAATTGTCAATGCTTTATCATGTTTTTCAGATTATTCCTAGCGAGACTCATTTACTTCCTCTTCATCCAAGGAGGTATAACTTAGTTTCTTATTGACATTTTATTTTATTATATCAACCAGTTCATTATCAACAACATACTAAGCAACTCATGCTTGGATGATGATAAATCTAGGCAAAGATACATCTTTTGGCATTTGTAATAGATTTTATAATGACCTCAGTTACTCTTTTTCCTCCTTGTTATGGCACTTTGGAAATATTACAAATAGACATGAGATCCTATTTGCCATTATCTCAAGATGTTTGCCATTACTTTTTCATCTTTATGGTCTTAATGATGCCCTTACCATAGCCATTTCAAACAATGAGCTCTCCCAACAGCCACATATCGACCTATGTCCATACCAACATATTCCCACTGTAATGAACTCATTGGAAGGCCTCAGATACTAAAACATATGTCACTGAAGGCGTAAAACCAATCTTTACAATCGACATTAACATCTTTCCAACCCGTGCCTAAATAGAAGTAAGTAATGTATTTAGAGGTAATTGAAATCTAAATATTATAATTTTACACCCTTCTATCATTTGTAAGTAAAAAATTACAAATCACTAAGTAGTTGAAACTAAATGGATTCTATCATCACACTCCATCAATCAAGTTCTTGCCTTCCAAAATCATTGTCCAACCACCTCTGTGGAAGATTTAGACCAACCATTCTCAAATTTCAAAGGTAATTATGGATCATGCGAGGGTTTTCATTTAATAAAGAGATGGGAAAACATACATATGAGAAAAAAGGAGTACAGTGGGATACCTGCTCATATATATGTTTACCCAGGGCTTGGATTTAAGTAGCTTTCAGAAGGGGCAAGTTCCAAAAGGACCATGAAAAGAGAAGAGGATGGAAATTTTGCAAAGAGTCCATTTCATTACAATTCGCGAGGGAAACATACCAACATGAACATAGAACCACGGGAAATGGAAAGGAATTCTCCACCTCCCCGCACTTTATTGAAAACACATATAATATGGAAATATCGAAGAGAAAAAAATTATGTATATAAGGGGAACATAGAAAATAAAGGTATATGGGAACAATGATCAAATTTGAAGTGTTGGTTTTAATTTTAAGTTGAAGGGTATTTATCTATCCAACACTTCAGTGATGATAAGTTGTAAAAAATAGTTGCACTTCGATTGATAAAAGTAAATTAAGTAACACATCACTAAAAGTATGGACTCTAGAGAGGTTTTTATGTGTGACAATCAAAAACTACCTCTGGAGATGAACAATAATAGCTCTAATATAAATAGTTGATAATAAATTTAAAAACAGTATGCTTTGATATCAATTTGTTAGAAATATAGAAGCTTCGATACCAATTTTTTGGAGAAAGATTCAAACACAAAAATAAAATATATATTTATTTAACTTATATAGATGGCTACAAACTTTTATTCAAAATATTTCTTCCAAGCCTACAATTATGTTTTTTTTCCATCTTTTATTCTTCTATTCTAAATTTTTGTACTAGTGGATTTATTGGTTTAGTGGAAAATGATTTTGTACTTTTATATGCTTTTATTCATCATAAATAACATTCCAAACTACCTCATTTAAAACATGAGGTGTACAAAGAGAGAAACATTAACATATCCAATGTACTCAAAGAAAGTCTAGATCTATCATCATTGTTTATCATGTTTAACTTTGAGAAACCTCTTGCACATATTGTTGTGCTTGCTAGAATAACAAAATTAACTTCTCATAGCTGCATTAAACATGGAAACCCTTCAAACCATTCAGGGTCACTCCCACATAGATCCCACGCTCCAAACATTTTTTTTTTTGTACAATTTATAAATAATACAAATAAATTCATCCATCTCACCTGAACATTTGATAGTGTTTACAATAGGTGACTTCCAAACACTAAAATTTTTATATCATGTTAACCATATTTTTGTTTGATGGTCTCTATCATTCATCTCATCATAATAATTATGAGGACTGAAAAACTTAACAACATTAGATATAAGTAAATCTGTGAACCTTGTATCTAGAGAATCAATAACCTTCACTATAAAACTTTTTTCCAATACAATGCAATCATTTAATGTCCCTGAGCTTTGTGAATTAGGCAAGCTTTCAAATCTCAATGGATGTACATGTATTTTACATGCTCTATCTTTAAAATCAAGAGTTCCTCCTTATGCTCTCTTTATGAAAGATGAAATATGTATTATACGTGTCCCAAATATGTCTCTTTGAAATCCCCTACGAAACATGTCAATAGTGATATCTAAATTAGTTATAATGGAAGTAATTTCAACATGATTCTCTTGCAACTTTTTATTCAACTTATTTAACTTAATAAGCACATTTGTAAGTAAATGGATGCAAAATTTTACTTAAAAAAATCTTGTCAAATCATACATTTTTTTCTCCTCTAACTCCCATTTTTCAATAAAGCAAACTTGAATTTGGCAACTCTTTACATGACCTTTTTGTTAGAGAGCCACCTAATTTGATGAATTTGCAACACTTCTAACCTATTGATTTGAAATGACAACATTAGCTCTCTTACTGTTCTCTGTCTTTTAGTAGATTTCTCAAGCCATGAATAAACTTTGTTTGCAAATTTGCCAATAAATTATAGCTCTAGAAAATAAGATGAAGCATCGTTTGTTGTCAATGCTTCTCAATGAGCTATGTAATGAATATCTAATAACTGAAGAGCATCTCGATGAAGCTTAATAGATAAACCTTCACAGATACCCCTCATGGCAAAAGCCCCATTAGATCCAAATCCAACTAACTTCATCAAAGATAAATTCATTTTTACAAAAAGAGTTATCATGACATCATACAAAGATTAAGTTATTTTATCCTTTATTTGAAAGAGACATAAATTCTATTACACATTGACCTCTTCTTTCATTTGTCAAATATGTAATATAAACTATCAAATGTTCTATAGTCTAGTCAATACTTTTATCAACGAAAATTAAGTAAAATGGACTACGAAAAATCTCATCTTTTAACTTTCTCCAATATACCTTCTTTGCAGCTTATAGAAACTCTTTTCCAGATGTGATATTTGTATATGCAATGTATTCATTTATTAAAGGCATGTGTGGTACGCATTTATCCCTGTTCAAGTCACAAATTGGTTTATAGAGTTATAATGGTAAATCATGTGTGACAATAAAATAAATAATTTCAATCACTATTATGATTCTCTCATTCTCGACATGTACCATTAGTTCTATATGTTTAGTAATTGGAATACTAATTCGTTTGTTTTCTCCCTCTAATAGTTGTAAAGCAAATTTATGAAGCTTTGATTCTGTATGGATTATTAGACTGTTGACTTAAAGGGCGGTACGCCCATCTTTAACAAATAGAGTTTCTCTCTTATATTTTGCACACCAAGACCATTTTATCATTTCAATGCCATTACAATTTTTTACAGCATGAGCCCATGAAAATCTTGTTTTCCATTTGGACTTGAATGTTTTTTTATGTTTCTTTGATGCTTTTTCCCTCTTTCCAAATTTATTCTCCATCATATTCATAGTTTACTTCATGTAGAGGGACATCAAAGTATTCATTTCAAGAATGGAATTGTTCATTACAATTTTGAGGGATACGAAAAGTATAAACAAGTGATAGTTGTCTTTTATCCTTCTTAGGGCAACCAATAGAAGCCATGTTCTCACAATTTCTATATATTCAATGAGAAAATTAAAATAAATATAAAATTATAAAATAAATAAGTGCCCAGCTTTATTAGAGCTATGAAACCCTATTAAAAATTATAGTAGAACCCTATGAAAATGTAACCTTGTGAAAATAAGTTTTCTAAATTTTTCAACCTAGATTGCCTATAGAAGTGTACGTCTTAGAATCTCAAATTAGAGTTAATGGTTCACTTGCACATGGCACACAAGTCCCTATAATGCAATTTACTAGTGAAATTTTGTGTATGCATAAAAATTTGCATATCTCAAGAGTAAAAAACAATGAATATGATAAAAAGAAACAAGATGTAGTATTTACACTAAACTTATCAATAGTTACTAATTTATTACCCTGTCACTATCATAAATTATACTTATTTGTTACCTAGTCACTTATAAATTATACTTCTTTGTTACCCAATCACTGTCATAAATTATACAAGTATATGTAGAAGTGAGATTTATACTAAGGCCACCAACTTGTATGCTTAGCAAAATGATATACAATTTGTTATTTAGATCATTGAAATCACTGATTTCTAATGAAAAATAAGCATGAAAGTCACATAATTAGATTGCACATGCTTAAAAATCACATTTGATAATATTATAAGAGAGCAATGGGGTATCCAAATTTCTCCAAAAGCTTCCCTGCATATAATTTTCTTGAACACTAATGTGGTGCTATTAAATTGGGGGCGGGGCGGGGCGGGGCGGGGCGGGCTTTGCTTATCTTTTCAATTAAAGAATTACCCATTCCTTGTTTTTTTCGATCTTCCAATTTGACTGCTCCATCAATATGACAAACCTTGTGTCCTCTCTAATACAGATTGTATTCCAAAAAGACAACAATTGCATGGAATTGATAAAATATTAAAACCTCTAGTCCAATATCATGAAAATTGACACCATTAAAAAAAATGCATAAATTGCAAAGTGGATTTCCTTAAATCCAGAAACAACCTTCAACACTAAAAAACATTACCGATTCTTAAAATTTCCTTACATTTCATGAAACCATATAAAAGGCTTTTAAGTTATACAAAAAGAAAGTGAAACCATGCTAAATGATTATCATTAGTACCTTATGTTTTCAAGCTTTCAAATGCATTATCAATATGTCCAACAAGCCACATTTACTAATAGTGCTCAACCAACTGAGTTACCAATGGATTTTAAACTGAAGAAAAAACCCAAGATTAGATATAACACCAAATCAATACATGTGTGTCCAACTAATGCCAGTTTCAAATAAAACAAATTTGATTACTAATGCAAACAAAGAAAATGCTTAAGGTACATAATAAGGGTTGGAAGATACTGAAGGTACACAATAAAGACTAGAAGATAATTACAAAAAGCTTACTTGATTGGTCGAATTGTGAGTCCAATAGATCAAGATGGTTACATTTCTTTCTTAGCTAAATTATCAAATTATTGACCTTTGTTTTTATCCTTGTATCTGGAACAAATAAAATGAAATATACTTAACTTTCATGAATAAAGCTATAAAAAAAAATATAGTCTAGCTAAACTGCTAATTGTAAAATTTAACCAAGGAACAAAAGCTTACGTGGCACTCATGTGTTTTGGGTTCAACCACGATCAATGCATTGGGTTCAAAAGCTTTCAGGGAAATGCGCTCAAGCACAAAAGAAGCAACATAGAGTTGCGCATAAATTTGACTCGTAGACAAGATAGGCTAGAGCACATAGAAGATACTAAGTGCATAATCAGAAGAAGTGTTAATGGCAATCCTCTAAAAAATTGGGTCACACATGAATTTTGATCATTGGGATTCAAATTGTAGAATTCAAAATTAAACCCTTTTTTGTATATGCTTCTGCCAAATGACCAAGAATCTAATTTGTATACGTAGGGAAAAGAAATGAAACAAAAAACATACAAAATAAAATAAAAAGATATACATTGTTTAAATGTTTGATATAAAAGCATACACATAGTTAAAACTTGTATTAAATTTTTGATAGGACTTCGTTGTTCATTTTTCTTATACATACATATACAAAAGTCCTTTGTTTTTCTTTTTCTATGATTTTCCAAAATTAGCTTCGATTACAAGAAAAGAGAAGATAAGATCGTCATTAATGCACCATTAATAAATATACGTCAGTCAGGGATAGAGGGAGATTTTTTTAATAAGATGAAATATTTGCCTAGATCGCTTGAGTTTTGTTATCAAATATGTTGCACACATGAAGACGAACATGAGAACTAAGCGTGGCCGTTGGATGTGAGCAAAGCCCACATTTTACTCCCGAACGTGCACATGTATTTCAAATAACATGTACGATTTAATATCCTATTAAATTAATGCTAGCCCAATTCCGATTACGTGGCATCTATTTATTTGTTAATAGTTGAAAACAAACAAAAATATGTCAAAAGTTTCAAAAAATGTCGGAGCCTTGGCCAGGCTGGGCAGCAGTGGGCACTGCTTTGAGGGAGGTACGACCGTGCTCACCTGTGCCCTGGAGCGCACTCAGGGCCAGTTTTCCGTTGCATGTGCGCATCACAAACTGTTAGTCATAAATACTTGGAAGGCACTAAGGCAAGATTACACATCTTCTAGACAGTCACCCAAGATTTTGTGAGAATTTATGGCAAGTAAATGACCACCCTATAGATTTGTGATGTCATGCACATAATTAGACTGCAAATCATGTCAACATGTACTTATGCGAGAGTGCCCTGGGTACTGAGATGAGATGCCCCTGTGCCCAGTGATCAACTTAAGATTTACATGATTGGAAAAATCTAGATGACTATTTTATGAATCAATATTTCTTTTGCATTCATTTAAAAAATTAACACTTCAATTGTGACATTTAAAATCTGGACTTCACTTTTTTTATAGCCGATTTTTCAGTTGTACTTTTGAGAGGGGTCAAAACCACTTGGATGGGTTGTGACATGTTCAATTTTGATCAGTTTATGCAAAACCATTGTTGAGTTGTAGGAAATGCATGCATGGGCGAAGTGGGGAAATGAACTTGAAAATTTTATGAAACAAGAGGGAATAGTTAGGAAAGAGCGGGAAAAATAACTCAAAATTTTGTTGAGTATATAAAGGCGACCTAGAAGAAGGAAAATGAAGTTCAGGACTTCAAATGTAAGTTGAATATGATCTATAAAGGATTCATTAGAATTGATTTCTTGACCCAAATCTTCCTAGAAAATTACAGATCATCCGGAATCGAAAACTCTTTTAAGGAGAAGTATTATTTTCATCTTACACTTATTCAAGGACCAATTCACAAAAAATCTGATTTATGATTGACAACTCCTTGTCAATAACAAAAACTTCACATTTGAGATTAGTGTCATTGGAAATTGTTCGCTTCTTAGGGTAAAGTTCA
The DNA here is from genome assembly GCA_037957365.1 of Torreya grandis. Classification (NCBI taxonomy): domain Eukaryota; kingdom Viridiplantae; phylum Streptophyta; class Pinopsida; order Cupressales; family Taxaceae; genus Torreya; species Torreya grandis. The sequence goes on along the minus strand of JARHVA010001438.1, from coordinate 1,211,287 downwards.
GTGCATTCTTGAATTCCTTCATATTCTGCTGGCAAAACAAAAGAATTTTGTTCAATATCTACAGTTTTTTGGCTCAACTTATGAACCATATTTGAAAGAAATTCTCTAGTGATTTTTCCTCCATCACAAGATTAGGCGAAAAGTGCCTCAAAACATAGATTATTATGTATCTCCACTGCTGAACTTGTTCCTCCAATAATGGTAAACCCAGCAATTTGAACAAATGTTAAGAACAAATTAGAAAGGAATTCATCAAAATTCTCCTTTGCTGGGATGGAAGCAACTGAACATTCTTTGAAGAAGGGTTTTAGGAAAAAAGTTTCATTTTTGGAAACTTTTCAATAGAAAAAGCATATTTAACATAAAGAGGGTCTTCTTCATGTACAACACCAAGCTTTCATTCTTCTTTGGATTGATCAGTTTCGTACAAATTCAACAAAAAGCATATTTTTCGTTGTTTTGTTTCCATATCATCTTCTTGCTAAAAATAATTCATGTCCAGAGGACCATGATCTTCAGGGTGCATAACATCATCTTTTCCACTTTTAGGTCTTCCAGAGAAATCTTTAGTATTCAGGGAAACAAACGCGGAGTAGGGCCCTTCCATACATTTGGAGACATTATGAATGGTAAGATCTTCATCAAAAACAAGTGGAGGAATAGGATCAATAATCTCTTCGCAAGAAAGGATATTATTAGAGGAAGAGTGTTGAAAGAAGCCATCTGGAATATAAATTACACAATGCATGTCTCTAGAAGCGTCATCTTATTGTCCAGCATCCAGCTGCTTGAATTATTGCACTTCAAGTTCTTAGAACCTCTTTTGCATGGCCTTTGAGAGTCTCAAGACTTCAAGGTCATGGTCAGGATTTGCATGATTTTTAACAGCACTTTGATCTTCTAAATGTATTCCTTTAGCAGTACCACCATTTCTTCATCTATATATGTGGCAAATAGATTGAAACGAAGGCAAAGAAAGAGCAAGGTCTTAGAGTTTTGCATCGATCCGAGAGCTGTCCTCAAGATTTTCTATCACCACACGAGTTATTTAGCAACTCAACACCAAAAGAAATGAATAACCCATAAATATTGATGCATATTGATCCTCTTCAAACCGAGACACGCCCTTTTTTTCCAAGAGGTCAAGCCTCTTGCAATTATTCCAAAAATAGTTTAGAGATTTATGATCATACAGGGAGTTCAAATGCATCTTTTCTACTACTTTAATTCTATTTGTCAACTTTTTCCTCAACACTTTGGCTTCATCATCATTGGATGCCAAGAGTTCAGATATTTGTTGATTAAAAATCTTCAATCCTCTTTTTTTTTTTTAAATCTTTATGCCACTAGCCCTCTGCAAGTTGTTCATATTGATATTGCAGCCAACCATTATCATGTTGCAACTCCTTGTAAATTTTTATCAAATCTTAGATAACATGGTACACTTACAAACTTCTAGGAACAAGGTAGGAATCATCACTTCAGAAAGATCAAGTCCCACATTTCAGCAAAGTCACGAACCTCCATTCCAATGGGAAGTTTCATTTTCTTATTTGAAAAACGAAAGCACAAGGCACTTCTTTCCCTAATGGAGTTGGCACAAATTTATGTTGCAGTATTTTTTTTTGGTTGTTTCAATGACTTGCCCAAATAAATAACGATGCAACATGCAACAAGTGCGGAAATATCAACATCGAGTAGGTGATTTTATTGTGTTTGAGAGGGCCAACTCCCTCATATGATAGAGATTTTGGGTTTTCTGCATATGATTAACCGAAAAGTAAAAAATGAACAAAAAGGGAAAGAAAGAAATAAAAAGGGCAAAACTTACAATAGACTAAAATCATAGGGCCACTCAGATTACTCAGTGATAGAAAAATATTGAATGGGAATTCCTCCACTCACATGAAAAAGGCAATGATAAATAGTAAACACAAGAGAATAAAGAGAGAACTTGGAAGCTTAAAATATTCTTTCAAATTTGATTGTATGTGTGTGACATAAAATCCTTACTTGAAATTCATAATGCAAAGTTTATGACATCTTGTTTTACACTATTTGGGTTTTTATACACAAAGACATTAAGCAAACAAAATTGTTTGAATGGGATATGATAATATTCAAAATTCAATAATATATGCCAAATTATGGAAATCTACCGATTTACATGTGCAATAAATATAATAAAAGATTAGGCAATCAATGGATAAAGAGAAAGTATTTCATTTTGTGTTATGTTTTAAACTGTGATAGTGATTAGGAACCGTCTCATGACAATGCACAGGCTCAATGATCTACTCGCTTTGTGGTTTGACTATTTTTTTCCTAGAGACTTGCATCGGGTTATCGACACTAGCGTCGCCACAAATGTCTAAGTTTGCCACAAGTGCCCAATCCAAAATATGTACAGTACTGAACCCAAATCTTTACCGAAGTTGCATTGTCACTTGTATATATGTTTGATCCTTCTGAATGTGTTAGAATGTGTGTTGAGTTTGACCAATAAATAAAACCCTAGATCTCCTACGGATTTGGTAAAAAGGGATTAACACGTGAGTCGACTAACCCTAACAAACTCAGTTGTTGCTAAGTGCTACCTACATAGCCATATACTCCGAAGAGGGCCTCAAACTCATATGTAGTTCTCCCTCCTAGATGTGTGTGAAATGGTGAGCGTACAATAATATGTTCTTTCTCCTATTGCAACCCTTTGTACGAGCAATGCAAATGCAAATTGACCTTTTAAATACTTCAAACGTTCAGTTCCAATAATATGATGCAATTTGATAGTTTGGAATATAAAGTGTTGTGCTATTTTAGAAGCTTGCTTTGTAATACCTGATTGATATGAACAAAACCATAGCTTTTATATAGAGAGAGATTTCTTGATTTTGAGTTAGGACCTAATGGCACGCGAAAAGCTGACAATAGAATAAACATGAGGCTAAATAAATGGTCACAATGTGAAAAAAATGAAAAAAAATTCAAAAGCTAAGTCTGGACACTTTCGTCATGGTTTGACACTTGAATCGATGTAGGTGTCCAAAGAGTAAAAATATAAAAATAGCATAAATACATACAAAGATCTCTAGCATACATTGACAAAAAGATAATTTAACGACACATATACCTAAAGAGGAAAATAAACCGAGTGAAATAAGATGGAACTGAAGAGGTCCATATGAGACCATGCCACTAAGTATCTACTCTCTATCAAGAAGGCTATACATGTAAAAACTATAAAAGACATAATATGCAATTGTGCTTGTACAAAATATAAGTATCTACATATCTAAAGGATTCACTAATAATTTTCAAGTGTCCATGAATTTTGATGTGCATCTTTATTTATGAACATCAAAACAAATTTCATAAATAAAGAAAAGACCACCCACAAAAGTAACATTTGATTCTCATACACACAAACCACGTTACATTAACAATCCTTGGAAAAGAATGTACAACACTACCAAAATTGCAGCTACCAAAGGTTGAGATAAAATAGAACCTTGTTAAAATGAATTTTGTATCTTTTGTATCAACTTGACCTTATAACTTCTATTCATTTAACCCGACTTAGCTTAGTTTTTCAACATTTACACAATCGAGCACTTTCAAAAGGCCAATACATGATATACAATATTACTTTTTTTTTTTAATGATTGTTGCACACATAAAAATAATAATGATTAATTCTTAAAAATATTTTTTTTTGGCATTCTATGCAAAAGTGACTTTGACATGGATCCACAAACATAAAGCTCTAACCCTTTGACACACTTGAGACACATATGTACCCCTAATTAATATTGTATGATGGAATGATAGGTCATCCCATGACACCTTAGACACCCATATCTTCTTTTAATACTATGTTTTGTAGAGCAATAAGACATTTGATGATACATTTGACATTCAAAATGACAAATGGAGCATGGAGTAGGGTCATCGAGCCTTGTCTATTGGGTGGCAGAGTCAATGAGTTCATTTCACAATCAATTTAGTATTGTTCTCCTACAAAACACTTGCTTTTTTATTCATGAAGCGCATACTCCTTATTCATCCTTGAAACCGGGTCCTACATAATATATCTTCAACCAAAATGATGATTGAATAATGGGTCCAGTTGGAGAAGTTTTCAATGACAAAGGGAACACTCGTGTTGTGCCACGATTCACAAATTGCAAAGGCTCTGACCACATATTGACCTCTAGTTTCCTAGGAAATCGCAATTGGAGGTGTTATCCCCAAATTTCAAAATGGGGGGTAACAGGTCGGACCTCAATTTATTAGACCAGGTATAGACCTGGCTTCATGTTGTTGGTTTGACATCTAGTACTTATCATAGACACAAAGAACATACTAATAAACCACCTCATTCTCATCATGCTTCAACACCTCACACGCAATACTATATAGTTCACTTGTCAATCCAAACCCAGTGAATATTTGTTTAATATTTTTTTATTTTAAATGTATTTTTAATTTATTTACTTTTTCATGAAAATATTAATTTTGCTTATTGCTTCTAAATGCAATATCACCTTGAAGGCATCCAGATTGTCCATGATATGCCTTTCCTCACAAGGCGACACTATCCAAATAGACACCATATGTCACATGGGTTAGGGTTCACCACAGAGGACTATGATACTAAGATTGAACTAAGTACCTCACACATACCCCTTAAGATAAATAAATATGGTGATGTTGTTATGGATAAAAACAACAATGATTGGAAGTTAACCGCTGAGAATTTGTAGTGTAATGAATTGGCATCAAGTAATGGAGAAGTTGCCATCTGATCCATGAGTATTGTCGACGTTTTGAGCCACCTATGAGGCTCATCATCAAGACAAGTGAAACTTGTCTTGATGATGAGCCTCATAAGTGGCTCAAAACGTCGACAATACTCATGGATCAGATGGCAACTTCTCCATTACTTGATGCCAAATGATTGTAAGGTCGTTGTTCCATCTCATACTAGAAAAGCAACAAAAGAATGTGCCCCTTTAAGTTTTGGCAACTTCACTGAAACAAGGACACTATGATTGTACTCGAAAATTAGACTCGAGTGAGGTCAAGCCCTGGGTGATAAATTGGTCTCACAATAGGTATTGAGGCCATGAGGAGAGAGAGAGAACTAGAAAAAGAGGGATAAATTTATGGCAAAAGGGCAATAAATTACAAAGTGGTGAGAAAATTATAATTTTTTTGATTAATTTTGTAATTAAATTTTACTTATATATTTTTTAATTTTAAGTAATTTATTTAATTATTTTTTATTAAATTATCTAAAAAAATCTTGTAAGTATTTTATTTTTTATGTACAAGAAGTGTGGAGGTCTTTAATAGTCAATTTGCAAGTTTCATAGACCAAAAAGGGTGGTGGCCAAATAATGTAATAACAAAAAGTTGCAAATGAGAGATTGCAGAGAGGACTACCAATCACCCATCACCCTGGCCAAATTGGTTTTCCCCATGTATACACTACATTTAAGTATTAATTTTTATTTAGTTATCTTTGTCGACAAAAAATTAATATGTGCTTTTAATTAATTTTTATTTGATTCTTTTATAAAAATAAAAGTAATATTTGACAATAACTCAATAATATAAATCGGCGATCCAAGAAAAAGGGTTGTAGCCAACCAAAAACTCTTGACAAGATGGGTTTCTTACTTAGCACATAAAATATTTAGATTCAAGTTGACCTAATTTTTATTAGTTAATAACTATCAACATTTTTTATTTTTTAAGAAAATATTTTATTAATTCCAAACTTAATTGTGTAACTTAAGTGACCTCTTAGTGCATACATTTAGAGGACAAGACAGATGGTGCAAACAAGAAACACTACATATATAGAAGAGAGGAGGTAATTTAATTTATTTTATACATTAAATATATTTTGTATATAAATTTGATCTATTTGATATAACACTAGATTATTTTTTATCATTTTTTTTGTAAGCGACCAACTACTCAAGCCATATGGGTATTCTATGGATGAAAATGATCGTTGAGTAATACTCGAAGGTGTACATGACAGCAATGGCAATAGACAACGCAATAGCACCAAAGCTTATAATCTTCCTTCTAAGAATTATGGTCGTAATGGGTGCAGAGGCGATGTTAATGTTGGTTCTTTTAGTACTATTGTTCGCACTATCATTTTTTTTTTCAAGCGACCAACTACTCAAGCCATGGGTATTCCATGGACAAAAATGATTGTTGAGTAATACTCGAAGGTGTACATGACAACAATGGCAACGGCCATCGTGATAGCACCAAAGCCCATAATCTTCCATCTGGGAATTGTGGTCATAATGGGCGCAGAGGCAATGTTAATGATGGTTTATTTAGTACTATTGTCCGCACTAGTATAAGTTTTTCCCAACTACCTCCTACAACTCACTAATGTGCACATCCAAAGCTTCTAGAAGAGCTTGATGTGATTCAACATCATGGAGAGGACTAAAAAACAGAATCAATTTACACAATGACTTGCTAATTCTAAGAGTACGATTTTCAGGGGTTGCCCCTTTATTTCTAATGCATTGATGTATTTTAACTTTCAATTCCATTTTTTATATCATCATTTTTTTCATTCATTCATTGTTCATTACTTACGTTGTGTTTTATTTTTGAAGTTTATTTACTTTGTTTATTAGTAATCTAATAAGAATTTATAGAATTAAGTTCATTTTATGATAATTTAAAATCCTTTTTGTCAATGAAAAAATCACCGATTTGTCATCTTTAATCGGTATTATTTGTTAAAAATTATTAGTACTCAATAAAATATTTAAATATTAATAAATTACAAATTATATTTTTTAAATTTTATTATAATAAAAAATAATGACACAATTAAGATGCTCAAACAGGGCATAAAATTGTTTATGTAGTCTTTATCTATTATTTATTTAGGTGTGATAATCTTACGACACATGCACAAAATGTGTACAACCTATGTTTGACACCCATAAAAATAAAATTGTCGTCATGAACCCATCTTTCATGTCAATTACCCTGTCATAAACGAAAATGTTACCAAACGACAAGCTTGCACTAGCTTTGCAACATGCTTTGGAGTGGTAAACCTGTCATACACTAGAATTGTTTTTTTCTAATGAAAAAACAAGCAAATTTGTCATGCTTGTCTTAGATTTGTCCTAAAATTTGCCTCTTAAGACATTTAAAATGTAGTAGTGATCCTCAACATGCCTTTCCCTAAGGTTTTTATGCTATGGAGCTCAAAGGCAACCTCCTCCGAGTCAATGCTACTTTCATGTGTCCTTGCATTGGTTTTATCTTCACCTTCCAAGTTCATTGCTAGCTCGTACACACGTTGCTATAGTTATAGTTGGTACAAATCTTAGCTTAATTTTATATTTTGGTATTAACCCTTTGACAAACCACCATTGTTTCGAACCATCTATAGGAGGGTTCTCTAACTTATTGACCAATTCCTTCGACTTCCTATTATATGTTAGGAATGTCATTCTTTACATGTGTTGTGGGTCCCTACCATGCTATCTCATTGTCATCGCAAGGTAACTTAAACTCTTTCTCAAAGACTTCCTTCAATTTCTCCAAACTAATCGTATATGTCTTATCTTGCTCCATATATGCCAAGTGTTTGCAATCCCTCTCAAGGTTCCCTGAAAGGATCCATAACAACATAATTCATCATTATGTTCATTCACAACCCAAATTGCAACACGTTACAATGGCTCACGGGGTCTTGGTTGCCCTAACCCACAAACTTAAGTAGCATATGTTTAACTCTCATCAATGATGGACTTTCCATTGTTATTGAATTCCTTGGCAATGATGGTGACTGTGGTCTCTATGGAATCCCCCTTCTTTTGTTCAACTTGGCTTACCTATCCTCTCTCCTCCTAGCCTACAACCCACGTCTCCTTTGGTTATATCAAATTGTTTGTACTCATGTTGGTTCCCAATTCACATTGCTAATCTTGAAACACAATTTGTCTATTATCATGGAAAATGGTGGAACCTCTCTAGAGTTAGCACTTGGTGCCCTTGAGGTTTTTCCTCTCTTGCCACTTACTCCTCTAACTTTCACCTTCACCTTCACTCTGGAGTTTCTTCCATTTGGCAATCCTCCCACCAGTCGGCTAACCAAGCTCTTCAATGATAGCCCTCCCAGTAGTCAACTAACCAAGCTCTTCCCTGATAGCCCTCCCACCAATAGGCTAACCAAGCTCTTCCCCGACAATCCACCCAGGCTTAGTGTTGACCTTTATTCCACAATTCCTCTCAATAGTCCTCCCATCGTCCTCATGTCCAACTTTGATTGTCCACACTCGGAAAACTGCACTTAGTCCTTCATCAAGTTCTAACTTGGTCCTCAATCTTTGCCTTCCATCCTAAGGGTTGCAACTATCTTACCCCTCCTATTGAACTTGAACATCGTCATTGAGGTCACTTAATCCTATATCGACTACATCCTTGACAACCATTGTCTCTGCATTTGACAATTCTAACAGACAAACTACTAGAGTGTCATGAGAGGATTTTTCTTCACTATATGCAGCCTATTGTTATAGGCACGAAACTCATAATTCATTAATTCCCCCGAATAATTTTCTCATTCTCTCTCAAGTTCCTCTTCTCTTTAGTCTATCCTCATAAGTCATAACCCTCAAGGATGCACTCCCTCTCAACCTCTTGATGTTTCTCCTAGTGGCTTATTTTCAGATCAAGATAAGGACCAACAATGAAATTTGGGAGGTTGTCTAACATTTGCTAGACATACTTGTTCCACATGAGATTGTCAACCATGTCTACAAGGGGAGTTTGTGCCTTAAGAGTCTCTTCAAGAGAATTCTGCTATGGTCACATCCCACGATACGCACGAATCTTTTGCTAACCCTTCCTCTATAACACATCACATCACATGGAATAGAGATAGGAGATTACACATGACACATACATTGGAAAAATCTTCATTGCATTGATATATCTCGAGTGCAAACCCATAAATATCATCATTACACCATAACATCCAATGATCTATCTCCACATTCTACAATTATAGTATGATAAAAATATGATGATCTAATGACTAGAGGCAATGCTTATAATATAGGACTCTAGGAGGGATAGACAGGTAAGGGTGCAACTCTTAAAACCACTTGAATGCCTAGAATTAAACTTAATCTTATTAATAAAAGTCATGAACACAACTCATTGGTCTACAACACCACAATAATTATTCAACTCTAAGTAATGTTTTACTTATTCTTCAAAGACTAATTACAATCTACAATCTAGGGGTCCACAATTGAAGGTATCAACATCTATAGATAACCATCCAACAAAAGTTTTCATTAATGTTGAGCTCCGAAAAAAAAATTGTAGAAAAAATATTTTTTATATATATAATATTTTTGTATCTTTTTTCATTGTTTGATCAGCTCTCTTGTTTATCCACTTGAATATGTGATCTTATCCATAGACGCTAAGTGCCTTTTGTGCTTTATATACACTAATGATTTGCATCACATTTACTACTTCAAGTTCGAAAAGGAATAATTTGACATATTTCATTACAAAAGGAAGATGTGTGGGCGCTCCACTTAACAATCATAGCATGCGAGTTATAGACTCTTGATTGGATGAAAGATTGATACAGTGAAACTGATGCTGGAAAATAAGATGCATGGAATTCAGCAAGCATTGATTTTTTAATACTCAAATGCATTACTATTATTCTAATATTAGATACTAATTTATTTATTTTAGGATTTTACTGATGTGTTAAGTCATATCTCAAGATGATATTCATGAGTTATCATTACCCAAGGATAATTGGATGAAAGATTGATATAGGGAAAACTAACATTGTGAAAAATCTGATGCAAGGAATTTAGCAAGCATTAATGTTTTAATACTCCATGCATTAGCACTAATATTGATAGTTAAAAATGCAGGAAGAATTAACCTTAATAATACACAGCCAAACATTAACCATGTTCAATGAGGTAGCAGCTTTGAAGGATATGCACATGCTTGAACTAACAGATTCGTGTAACTGATACATATTATTCTCTTCTCAATTCTGAATTATACTGCTGTAAATATTGTATCTTTTATTGGTGAAAGACATGGATCATATAGAATTCCATCTTAAATGACATATTACCTTGGGAATGGCTAAACAATAACAGAAACCATTTTGGCAATAGCCATGCTTGCCGTCAAGCCCGGAGATTCAATGCCAAATAAATTTACTAACCCAGGAATACCATGCGTCTCCTTGCCCTACACATTGTCACAGAGCAAGCCCCCCTACCATGTTATTGCAGTTGAGCATATTGAAAAATATATAAACTACAAATATATTATTTCAGAACACTGCTAAAAAAAAAGGTTTTTAGACTAGTTGCTTCAGTGTTTTAATGAATAAGGTACTTCTGGAGTCAACTGTGTAATCAATTTATTTTCTGACTTCCCGGATTTCACAACTGGATCCAGGTAAGAGAAGATTGAAGCCAATGCTTAAATAGGAAGAAGACACACAAAATCTTGTCTTATTCCTATTCAAGCATTGGCTTCAATCTTCTCTTCCCTGAAGATGGATCCAGTAGTGAGATGTGAAATGTCGGAAACTAAATTGATTATGTAGTTGACTCCAGAAGTACCCTATTGACTTTAAAAACTATTTACAAATCCTGAAAAACGGTCATTACTTAAAAAATTTATCACATTTACGCTCAATCATAGCAATTTGCATTTATAACCTCCAATCTACAATCCAGCTAAAGATTAGCATAGACAAGATGAACTATGAATTCAAACTTTGGGTTGTGGATGATCAAATGTCCCACACCAATATGGACACTATATTCCAATGACAGGACAGAAAATAATGATAATCCATCCACAAATAAAAAGAATAGATACAGTATATTACATTGTTATAGATTGTCTATTCTGCATAACCCTCATGTGAGTAGAAGCGTTAGGGATTTCCATTTATGACGTACTAATACATTTTCAAGTGAGTAGAAGGGTCGGGAATTGCCATTTAAGAAATATTCATACATATTCAAATGAGTAGAAGGGTCGGGGACTATAATGTAAATGAGCTGTAATGAGCATGTTACAAATAATTTTGTAGGATGAGGGACGGTTGTTATTTCTGCAGAAGGGGATTCACATTAGTAAACCATTTAGTCACTTGAATATCACCAAAATTACTATAGTTCATATCATAATACACATATGACGTTTACACACAATTAATCCATCAACATAAATGTGACATATACCTTTTTCTATATCTCCTTTTTGAGATGTGTGTCTGACATTAGTTCATACTAAGTAATGTACATATATAATCATTGCTTAAATTTGTAATGGAATTTAGCTAAGTTATGGAAATTGCCTTAGGGGATGGTGTTTCTTGTTTTCGGTGTTTTTGAAATGGTAATACCTTTGAAACGTCTTGGAATTGGGAGATGGGTCCAGTAAACAAAAGTGACAACAAAAACAATTTGGGTCTAACAAAAACAGCCCCAAAATTAGCCATGGAAGAGATTTGGTTGTGACATAAACCCTCCATTTCCTGTGCCCTTTTGGCTTCTTTTCCCACATTTTGAAGAAAGAGGCTGCTTTTTCCAGCTTCTTTTAGTTCATTATTCCCCTATATGTTTGTCTTCAAGCGATAGACAATGCAAACACATTGCCAAATCTTCTAAAATCCAAGATAGCCTATTATTAGCACCAGGTTTAATTGATCTTCTAATTGACATAAAGTTATCTTCTATTTAAAAAAGTTACACAGTGTTTTCCAAAAGCCTTTTATTTCCATTATGGAATCTGGACTGTAATCAGAACCTCAGATCTTCGATCTTTAACTAATTTGGAGGTAGCAATTTGCAGACACAGTGAGAACTTAGAAGATATTATTTTTCTTCACAGTTGGGAAGTGGTTGTTACAAATAATTTTGTATCATGAGGGAGGGTTGGCATTACTGCACAATTTTCAATCTTCTAACTAATTTGGTGGTAGCAATTTGTAGACACATTGTGAGAAGACTATTATTTTTTTCCACAATCTGGTAGTGGTTGTTACAAATAATGTGTAGAATGAGAGTGGTTTGTTGTTACTATTGTCAATCAGACTCGCACCCTTGTAAAAGTAGTTTCAGGTCTTCACAATCGATTGAAACATGGAAACAATCATAGGTTGTGGTTAACCTAATCAGTGGATTGAATCTCTATACTGTAAGGGCTAGCTCCCTTTGGTGTATCAATTAGGATCTTTACTTTATGCTGCAAACTGTCAGGGAAAAGGGAAGAAAGAAACTTGAAGGAAAATCCTACCTAATGATGGTGATACACCTAAATTTTGATTGATCCACTCAATTTGAGCTTTTAAAAACACTAATCAAATAATAAAAAGACTGAATTTTTTAACTCCAAATGACCCCTATGCATCAGTATTTCATGAAAAAGTTCTATCTAGTGATCAAAGCTTGAGGAAAATGATGGAACAGCCCTGATTCAAGGCACTAACAGCCACTTATATCTATTATAACTTCAGCCAAGAGATATCAAACACAGAACATGACCTGCATAATCTGATCAACTAGTAACTAGGTAAGAATCAAGATTTGACAAGGAAGAAAAATCCTATCATTTATGCAAATCACTGACATAAATACACTATATTAGCATTCTGACATCTGAAAACAACAGTCCTATTTATCTGAAAAAGGTTACAAAACTAAAATCCTTGACAAACTCTGATCTTGCCAAAAGAGGGATTGATATCAAAAATCGCTGAAAATGCCAACTTATATAGAAAAGCACACACAATCCAAGAGATTGGCGCTGAAAATAGAAGAGATCAACTCCCACTTCAGCGCAAGTCCAACTTGAGCTGTCCAAAGATCTAAAAATAAAATCCTTTTGTCTTATGATTTGCATGAAAAGCTCTTTGGTGTTGGAAAAGGACGGTGAGTTCAAGTTTGAGTCAAAACCTTCATCGTGCATGATGTTACACCAATCTCCAAATATAAACTCCACCTGAACTGCTTGAAACAAGAGAACAATTTCCTTTGCATGAAATCAATGCCAACACTGAATTTAGAACTCCACTTGAACTGCTGGAAACGTTGAAAGCCTTCAACAAGATAAACAAGAGCACATGCATGACTTGTCAACTAAACAAAGTGCAAAACTAGTCAACTCCAGAACTGAAGCATGCATGAAATTCCATGTTGGCATAGAAGGGATGAGGTGAACCCAAGTTTGACAAGTCAAACTCTTGCATGGAATGATACGCCAATAGCCAAAGAAGAAAATGCCTCTTGATTGAACTTGGAGCTGAGTTGGATCGTTGCATGTATGAGATGACTAGGAGATAAGCGTGACTTCAATCAAATAATCAATTGAAGCTTTGACCAATCAACTATAAATAGCCTTTGCTTGCATGGAAAAGGATCTTGATGAATGAGAGGTGCATGGAAACTCCAAAAAAACAGCAAATACATGGCATAGAAACTCAGATTGAACTCCTTGTTAGCTTATTTCAACGCCAAACCCAACTTAGCCCTTTTGAATAATTAGGTCAACTAGACTAGTTAAGCCAAAAGGTCCAGTTTGCAAACTTGGACACCATGAAACTTGCAACAGAAGCCATGAAACCTCCAGACTAGAAGCTCTTTAGGGAGTGACTATAGGATGATATCTGGGCTGGCTGTAGGTGTCATTTGTTTTCAATTGTTTGTCCTTGCTTCACTTAGGCTCGAGACCCTTTCCCTTATGCACTTTTCTACGGACATTTTCCTTTGGCTTGTCTTTCGGACCTTTCTTCGGCATTTCTACAATGAACATTTCCGCTGGAATTGGTCTTCGGAATTTTTCTCTCGGACAATTTGTTTGGGCTCTTTGTCTTGGACTTTTCCTTTGGACAAAAAGTCCGAAGGATAATTTCGCGAGTAAATCTTCCGAAAGAATTCTTTCGGACTTTTTGTCCATCTCTTTGCCTTCGGACAAAATGTTTGCGGCCTTTTCCTTTTTGTGCCTTTCCTTCAGCTTTTCCGATTGGTCCATTTCCTTTGGACAAAAAGTCCGAAGGAATTATATCTTCGGGCTTCTGTCTTTGTTTATTTCCTTCAAACAAAAAGTCCGAAGTAAATCTTGTCCTTGGAACCCTTGCAAATTGCCCTTCGGCATAATTGTATTTGTCTACTTGCCCTTTAGAAAATTGTCATGACAATTTGTTTGAAGGAAATGTACCCTTCGGACTAATTGTGCGTCCCTTTGGAGTTTGACAATGGACTTTCCCGAAGGAAAAGTGCCCTTCGGGTTTTCTCAAAATGAACCTCTCGGCCTTTTTGCAAGTGTCCTCTCGGACTTCTTAGAAATGACTTTCCCGAAGGGAAAGTGTCTTTCGGAAAAATTGTTAGAGCCTTCTCAAAATTGTCCCTTCAAAAAAGTTGTAATTGTTGTCAATCTGGAGCTGCACCCTGAATCGAAGATGGGCATAAAATGGCCAATCCTCTATCCGATTGAAAGAATGGGATCTTTTCACGAGAGTGGGTGCCTCAATGGTGAGAAGAACCTCCAGAGAACGCTGGTTCCTGTAAGATGTATCAATGAGGATCTCTACTCTACGTTGCGGACTACCATGGAAAAGGGAGAAGGAAACTTGAAAGGGAAATCCTACCTAATAACGGTGATACACCAAAACGTTGATCCACTCTACTTGGAACCCTGAACACTGAACAAACAAGGGAAAAAGAAGACCTTCAATTTCAATCAATCACTATGCATAAGTATTTCATGAGAAGGTTCGATCCAATGACCAAAACATGAGGGAAAACGATGGAGAGAGGTCTGATACAAGACACTTTGCAGCCACCTAATATCCACTTACAGCTTCAAGTTTTTGGCACGCCCGGTGGGACCACGAAAAGAGTTCTTTACATAGAGTTTTCGCAATAGCGGAGGATATTCATTTACATCCAGTTGCAGAGTTCATAGCATCATTCAGGCAATCCGTTCATGCCAAAGGTGACCACAAGATCAGCAAGTAAAGGTATTCCTTTTGAATTTGTAACTTATAAAAGAGCAAGGTCTAGGAGGGCAAATCCATATCCTAAAAAGGAATATTTACCTCCCCCTCATCCTATCGTTCTAGACACTGCGATCCCCACCATTCAAATGGCCATTAGAAATCAAGTGTTTGCTCCATACAATAGGGGAAGTCCACTAAATCTAGCACAGTTAGATGACATTCCAGTATCTGCCCTCAAAAAATATTCCATTCTTCTTGGGGGAAAATCAAACAACCCCTATTGAGCATATCCAGGATGTGGCTAATCTTTGTTCAGTTCATAATGTTGTTGAGGATAATGTTGCTATCAGATTGTTAGTTGCTTCTTTCAAAGGAAAAGCATTATAGTGGTATAGAACCCTCCCACTTAGATCCGTTTCCACTTGGGATGAATTGGGTGCAACCTTGGTCAAGCAGTTTGAGGACAAATCTGATCACTTATCTTTAGTTGAGCAATTAACTGCTATACAGAGAGCTCCTCATGAGTTCATGTCCGATTTTAATCTCAGATTCCAGAAGACATGGCACTGGATACCGGTTCTGATTAGGCCATCACTTGAATATGCATTTTTATATTTTTTGAAAACTCTCAATTCTGACATTAGTGTGATGATACAATCAATGGGTGGTACTACTTTGCCAGATGCTTATAAAGTTGCAATAAGAGCAGAAAATAGTTTGATTCAAACAGGAAAGCTTTCTCCAAGACCTCCAATGCCCATATTTTCAAAAATAAGCTCTGTTCCAGCCCCTCAAGTTCCTCAAATTCCATCCTTGGCTCCAATTCCAGCACCTCAAGTTCCTATTGCAGCCCCTACTAGTCAATCTAGTGATATAAGAGAGTTGAAAAGTTTGCTACAATCTTTTGGAAATGAAATAGTACATCTCAAAAGGCAACAATTTCAGTCAAATAGGCCCTATCAACAACAAAATCAGAACAACTATCAACCATTCAAAGATCAAAGGTATCCTTATCAGGGTTTCAGAGAAAATAAACCACCCTATCAAGCACAAGGAGCCATAACTCCAGCTAAGCCATATGTTGCTCTTGATCCGAATGCTCCTTCCACTTCAAAAGCCATTGTTCCAACCCCACCCCAAAATAATTTAGTGTAGGATTCAAGTTGGCTGCCCTCAAATCTCATTGATGTTCAAAACCAAAACTTGGTATCACCAAATAGCACCATGCCACAGAAGACACAAGAAGAGTTCTCTTTTCAAGGGGGTCAATATCAAGATACAGGTTTGGCATCACAAGGAGCGTTTCAAGGGCAGCCTGATGCTATTAATGTAAATTGATAGGTAGATGATCATGTCGTTTTTACTCAGGTTGTTAAAACTAACGTTTCAAATGGTTAAGTTGCAGCTATAATCTATCAGAGAACTAAAAGAAGAGTTGTTGAGGAAGCCCAAGCGGTAGCAAATACTTCAAGTGATCCTAGTATTATTGCTCAAGGTACAAAACAGTAGCTTGTTGCCCCCACAAGTCAAAAAAATCAGAATGTAGAGGTTAGTAAAATGCATCAAATACCTCTAATTCGTGAGCAGCAAGTACCATAGAAAGCGCAATCAAAAGTTAGTCCATCTCAGTTCAGTATTGTAGACCAAAATGAAGAAGTCTAACATCAGCATTAGCATGTGGGATTTTCTTTCAATTCCAAGGCAAAAAGATAAACTCATTCAAGAACTTTCAGCTCTTTAATTGTCACCAAAATCGATTGAGAAAAAAAGTGTTGTCTTGACAAATTCGAATTAGCCAACTAAGCAACAGGTGCAACAAGGAGATAAGATATCAAAGATGGACAAAACTGAAGTAAAAACAAAGAAAACTCCCCCTTTTTATCTTTCTTTGATAGTGGGTGATACTTTGGTTCATAATTGTATGGTGGATAGTGAAACTAGCAGTACAGTGATGTCCAAACAGATTGCAGACAAACTCGGTCTTGTTTATGAGCCAAATACTAAAGGGGTACTACAGTTGGATGGATCACCAGCAAAAATGGTAGGTATTATCAAAGATTTGAAATTGACATTGCATGCCTGTCCTAACGTGACTATTCAGTAAGACGTTGTAGTGGTGGACCTGCCTCTTTATTTCGCTATGTGTCTTTCAAGAGATTTCACCTCAAAGATTGGGAGATATTTATCAGCTAATTGGGCGTACTTGTTGTTCAGGACCAGATATGGCACAAAAGTAACAATTCATTCAGAACCTATTGCACGTTTTCACATGGAGCCTTATACGTCAAGTGTGGTCAATGCAAATTGTATCATCTCAGATAAAATACTTCAAATTAGTGATGTAAAAAAGGACTCGCCTTTGAATGGAGTTCCAGATTTGTTTCTTGATGAGTGGGCTTCCACCTTGCACGAGCATGATCCCTACAAGTTGATTGAAGGTCTTGGTGTGTATTGTCTTCATGAAAACAATGCAACAATTTCAGCCATGGTCAAAAATGACAAATCTAATGAAGGCTTATGGCAATTATATTTTGATGGATCAAGAAATAAGCATGGGATCGGAGTTGGAATGATGTTAATTTCTCCTACAGAACAAAAGTATTTCTCTTCTATTAAATTTCAATTTGGTTGTTCAAACAACGTTGTTGATTATGAAGCACTAGTCCACGATTTGCAGTGGGCTAGGAAGATGAAAGCAAATTGTTTGCAAGTGTTTGGAGATAGTGAACTTGTAGTCCACCAAGTAAGAGGCTTGAATATATGCAAGAATATGTTACTTAAATCTTACAGACACAGAGTATGGGATCTACTTGAAAATTTTCAGACTTTTAATATTCGGGCAATACTAAGAGATAGGAATAAACATGCTGATAGGTTGGTTGCTGTTGGTGCACAATTTGATATCCCAGCTGATGTAAAAAGTGACATTTTTCAGTCACATATAAAGATAGTTGTAAGGCCTTCCATTTCGGATAACCAAAAAAATTGGCAGGTGTTTGAAAATGACAAATCAAATTGTGAGATTTTTGCAGGAAGAGGCTGAGTTTTCTTTAAAAAATCAGTCGAAACGCTTACAACAGTATAGTGATCAGATTGTACAACTAAAAACTAATAAGCTACCCAAGGGATTGGTCACTCTTGAAAATATTTTCAGTGAAGATGATGAGCTAAGGAAAGAGAAACCATCCTTGTCAACAAAGGAAAAGCACTATGCCAATGTAGAGATTGCAACGGGTAAGATTTTGAAATTGGGCAAGGTATGCACTCCACAAAAGAAAGCTTTCACTAAATTATGCACAAATTTTTCTAATATATTCGCATGGCAATGTAGTGATCTCAAAGGTTTTGATCCAAGTTTGGCTCAACACACTATTGAGCTAGAAGACGAAACTAAACCAGTAAAACAAAGACAAAGACCAATCAATCCAAAGCTTGAGCTTTTGATGAAAGCTGAGCTTCACAAGCTCATAAAATCAGCTATCATATTTCCAATCAAGCACTCAACTTGAGTGGCGAACCTCATTCCAATACGAAAAAAGAATGGTGAGATTTGTTTGTGTTGATTTTCGTGATTTAAACAAGGCTTCGTTTAAAGACCACTATCCATTGCCATCAATGGAACAAATTTTACAGCTTGTTGCAGGTTCAAATATGTTTTCCTTCTTGGATGGATATAGTGGCTACAATCAGATTTTGTTCAAAAAAGATGACCAATTCAAGACAACCTTCACAACTAAGTGGGGAACATTTGCATACAGAAAGATGCCATTCGGTTTGTCCAATGCTAGAGCAACCTTTCAGAGAGCCATGGATATGGCCTTCCAAGGCCTTCTTAACAGGGTTGTGCTTGTCTATTTGGATGATATAATAGTATTTTCAAAAGATGCAGAAGATCACATGGTTCACCTCCAGCATGTTTTTGAAAGGTGTAAGCAATTTGGGATATCTCTAAATCCCAAAAAGTGTGTATTTTCAGTTCATGAAGGTAAGCTTCTTGGACATGTCATTTCAAAGCACGATTTAAACATAGATTCTGAAAGGATTCAATCCATTCTTGCACTCTCCTTGCCTGAGAGCAAAAAGGCTTTGCAAAGTTTCTTTGGAAAGATCAATTTTAAAAGGAGATACATTTCAGATTTCGCTACTGTAGCTAAACCACTCACAGCCATGTTAAAGAAAAATCAAAACTTCAGCTGGTCCAAGGAGGGAATAACAGGGTTTGAAGATGTTAAGAAAGCCATAGCAAGTGCTCCTACACTTTTAAATACAGATTTTACGAAAGATTTCATTCTGTATACATATGTTAATGTGGACACCATTTCAAACATTCTTATTTAGCAGAATCATGAAGATTTAGAGCAGCCAATAGCTTTCTACAGCCAAGGCTTGCAGGAGTATGAGACAAGGTACTCTTTTGTTGAAAAACATGTCCTTTCAGTTATAAGATCTCTGAAAAATTTACGCACTCGTCTAATAATAAAATACATCTAATGGTTGCTCATCCAAGCATCAAAGATTTCTTTTGAACAAAGATATAAATGAGAAGAGGGCTGGTTGGATAACCAAAGTAATGGAATATGACATAGAAATTAAAGTTACAAAGCTGGTTAGAGGCAAAGGACTTTGTGAGCATCTAGCTCAGGACTTGCAAGAAACTAATGAAGTTGTTTTAGTGTCAAATGATGAAGAGATTGTTACTGTTCACACCTCACCTTCCAGTTGGTTTCATGATTTGGTAAGCTATCTGCAAGATGGTTGTTACCCTTCTCACCTAAGTACTTCAAAAAGAAGGTATTTCAGATTGCAATCAATTCCATTCTTACTCGTTGACGGTGTTTTGTTCAAAAAGGATATCAATGGAATATTACTAAGGTGTGTGGAGCCAAGTCAAACTCAACGATTACTTGAAGAATTCCATGATGGACTTGGTGGAGGGCACTTTTTCGCAAGAACTACAGCACTTAAAATCATGAGAGGTAGGTACTACTGGCCTACTATATTTGGTGATTGTCATACATGAGTTAGAAAGTGCAAACAATGTGCTATGTTTGTAGAAGTTAAACTTGCAGCCCTGCCCCTTCAGCCAATTACAGTGGATTAACGTTTTGTCCAGTGGGGATTGGACTTTATTGGTTTATTAACCCTTCTTCGAGTTCAAGGCATAAGTGGATTCTAACAGCTACGGACTACTTCACACGTCGGACAAAAGCAATTGCATTGAAAGAAGCAAACGAAACTAGCGTTCTTGATTTCTTTTAAGGTTTGATCACTAGGTTTGGGGTTCCTTCGACCATTATTTTTGACAATGCAATGGCTTTTGTGGGATCTAGGATCAGCCAATGGGCTGTCCAACATGGGGTTTATCTCAGTACTTCATCGAACTATTATCCACAAGGAAATGGCCTTGCTGAATCTACAAACAAGAACCTCTTAAAGATCATACAACGGACTATTGAAGACAATCTGAGGCCATGGCATCTCAAGTTGAAGTCAGCTCTATGCACTAATAGGATCACCTACAAGAGGTCAATAGCCAACTCTCCCTACAAGCTAGTCTATGGTAAGGAAGCAAGGTTACCTATTTCTCTCGAGTTTCCAACTTTAGAACTAATGCATCAACTTGAGTTGTTGGAGAATGAGCCTATAGAGATCAGGTATGCAGAGCTTATGGAGATGGAAGAGACAAGAAATCAAGCCATGCTAGCCATGGAAAGTCATCAGGCGCAGGTGAAAAGAACATTTGACAAAGGAGCTTCTTCACGAAGCTTCAATGAAGGAGGTTTGGTCCTCAAGTGGGATGAGGATCGAGCCAAACTAGGAAAGCACACAAAGTTTGATTCCCTTTGGAGTGGCCCATACACGATCTCCAACTGCAAATCCCATAACGCCTTCCAACTTGCCAAAATAGACGGCCAAGAGCTTCCAATCCCAGTCAATGGGATACATCTGAAACATTGCTATTAAAGAGCAAAACTCTATGTACATAGTTGTTTTTTTCCTCCAAGTGTTGTTCAAGCACAGTAGTTTGCTTCAGTTTTGTCCAATAAGTGCTTGTTTGCACATTTGCTTCTTAGTTAGTTTTTCTACTTTCGTGTGTTTCCCTTCTTATTCTGAAGGAGGAAGGTTACTTCAGCCATGGTCAAAGGAGATTTTCAGTCAGAAATCAGATTTATCATTATTTTGGGAGTTCGAATAGCATCTATATGGTCTGAGTTCTCAAGCATAGCAGGCATGCAGGGCCAGCTAAGTCGCCAGAAATGTTGACAATTCTTCCACAAGTCAGATTGTCTCTTGCCATTCGGAAAGTTCACGTCTCTAGCCAAGGAAGAAATAATACATTGGGTAGATGTAGACCAATTGAAATAACTCATTTGCAAAGGCCTTGGCTACAACATGATTTCTTTCGGACAAAGAAGGCTTGATTTCACATAGCTTTGAAAAATTTCAAAGGACATAAGTCCATGGGAAATTAGCCAAGAATAAAGGACCAAGGAGGAGCCAGAAAATCAAAAGGGCAAGGTTAGAAATTGCACAAAGCAAAGAAAAACAAAGGAAGATATCATTCGGACAAAAGTCCAAAGGAATTCCTTCGGACTTTTTGTCTGAAGGAATATTTCGGAGGATTTGTAAACAAAGAACCCGCAGCCTCCCAAAAAGTCCGCCAAAGAATAATGCCCAAGGAGTAATTCCTTCGGACTTTTTGTCTGAAGGAATTCCTTTGGACAAATATCCGAAGAAATCCAAGAGAGGATAAGTCAAAAAATCCAAAGGTCTGAAGGAATAAGGACACCTACAAAAAACCCGAGTGCCCTACAAAAAGCTCAGGTGTCCTACAATTTTTCCAAAAAGCCATTTCTGAGAGACACAAGCCCCGGCGGAGGGCACTTGGTCGGTGACAAGACCTTTGTGACTTTCCCGAAGGGCACAGAGGAAAGACACAAGCCCTTGTGGAGGGCACTTGGTCGGTGGCAGGGCCTTTGCATTTTTTTCGAAAGGCATTATGCCGATGGTAAAGACAAAGACAAAGGACTAATTCTTTCGGACAGCAGATGGTAAAGACAAAGACAAAGGACTAATTCCTTTGGACAAAAAGTCCGAAGGAATTCGGGACAAAGAAAAACCCATGGAAAAAAGTTCGAAGGCAAAAGAGAAAAAAACAAAGGATATCCTTTGGAAAAAAGTCCGAAGGAATTCCTTCGGACTTTTTGTCCGAGGATTAATTCGAGAAAAGTGCAAATGGAAAAAGCCCGCAGAAAAAAGACCACAGAAATTCAAAGGATACAAAGCCCGAGGGAAAAGTACGGAGGACAAAAAGCCGGGGGAAATAAAGCCGAAGGAAAAGAAAGGCCCAGGAAGGATAAAATCTCGGACTTTTTGTCCGAAGAGCGAAGTCCGAAGGCAGAGAAGGGAAAGTCCAAGAAAATCAAAGGTAAATAAAGCAGAAGAGCAAGTTCGTGGAAAGGCAAATACAGACAGAGGTCAAGAAGAAGATTCTAGATTTAGCCAAGAGAAATCACGGACAGTTGGGCCGAGAGAAACCCATGCACAAACAAAAGATAGTCAACGTGGAATTCCATGCAAGCAAAAGCTAATTACGGTTGACTAGTCAAGGCTTCAGTTGACTGGTTGTTGAAGTCAAGTTTATCTTCAAACATTCCAACTCAGTGTTTCAAATGTTCCAACTCAGCCTTTCAAACGCTCCAACTCGGCTTCCAACAGATCAAGTCAGAGTTCTAAAATTGACATTGGCGTTGAATTTCTTGCATACTATTGTCATCTCATACTTCCAAACGTTCCAACAGCTCATGAAGAAGCTAAAATTGACATTGGCATGGATTTCCATGCAAAGAGAGGAGGGCGTTTCAATATGCAAAGACAAGTCCACTTCCTCTAACGCCAAGGAGCTTCATGCAAAGACAAAGGGAAAACATATTTTATTGAAAGGCAAAGTCAGTCTTGATATAATCTAAGTTGATCTTCCTCTTCTATTCTTCAATGCCAATCTTTTGGCTTTTGTAATTCTCTATATTAATGGCTTTTCAGCCTTAGATTTTTTCATCCCTCTTGGCAAGACCAAACTCTGCCATTGATGAGTTGTGTAACATCTTCAATCAATAAGACTGTACTTTCAGATTTCAAGTGTTGGCATAGTGTATATTCATTCAACAATTTGCATATGTGATAGATTTATCTCCCTTCCCAAATTCTGATTCGTACCTAGATGCTAGCTTATCGTATTATACAGGTCATGTTAAGTGTTCTTTATGTCTTTTGTTGAAGCTGTAAGTGGATGTTAGGTGGCTGCAAAGTGTCTTGTATCAAACCTCTCTTCATCATTTTCCCTCATGTTTTGGTCATTGGATCGAACCTTCTCATGAAATACTTATGCATAGTGATCGATTGAAATTGAATGTCTTCATTTTCCCTTGTTTGTTCAGTGTTCAGGGTTCCAAATACAGTGGATCAACGTTTTGGTGTATCACCGTTATTAGGTAGGATTTCCCTTTCAAGTTTCCTCCCTTTTCCATGGTAGTCCGCAGCGTAGAGTAGAGATCCTCATTGATACATCTTACAGGAACCAGCCTTCTCTTGAGGTTCTTCTCACCATTGAGGTACCCACCCTCGTGAGAAAATCCCATTGTTTCAACTGGATAGAGGATTGGCCATTTCATGCCCGTCTTTGATTCAAGATGCAGCCAAGTTGACAACAGTAATGATTCCCTTTGTCTTTAAAAATTCTTTTTTCTGAAGGGAAAATACCCTTCGGCTTTTCTGTAAATGACCATTTGGAAGTTTTTTCAGAATTCTTGAAAGTGTCCTTTCGAAAAAGTTGACAATGCCCTTCGGATTTCCAAAGTGTCCCTCCGACTTTTTCCAAAGTACCCTTCGGAAAAGTTGTAAGGTACCACTTTTCGGAAAAAATGAAAACTGCCTCTTTGTCTAGTACCCTTCGGAAAAATGAAAAGAACCTTTCGGAATTGTGCAATGGACCTTCGAAAAAGTTGTTTCGGACAAAATGTCCGAAACAATTTCGATACTTAGACAAACCCTGAAGTCTTCCTTCCGTGAAAGCCCGAAGTATTTCGACTATCCCTTCAGAACTACTCTAAGTAAAAGCAAATTGGCAATGAAAAGCTTCGAATAATAAGGGAGGCAATTTGACCTGTGGGGTCAAAATTGTCAACAGTTACTGCACAATGGTGTTCACATATGGTAAATCATTTAGTCACTTGACTATCACCACAGAGGGCCAAAATTACTACAGTTCATCTCATAATACACGTATAACAATCCCACACAATTAATCCATCAACATAAATGTGACATATACCTTTTTGTATATCTCCTTTTGAGATGTGTCTGTCAGACATTAGTTCATAATTAGTCATGTGCATATATAATCATTGCCTAAATTTGTAATGGAATTCAACCAAGTTACGGAAATTCCCTTAAGGGATGGTGTTTCCTGTTCGGTGTTTTTGAAATGGAAATGCCTTTGAAACGTCTTGGAATTGGGAGATGGGTCCAGTAAACAGAAATGACAACAAAAACAATTTGGATCTGACAAAAATAGCCTTGAAAACAGCGATGGGAGAGGTTTGATTGTGACATCAACCCTCCATTTCTTGTGCCCATTTTGTTTCTTTGCCAACATTTTATAGAAAGAGGCTGCTTTTTCCCGCCTCTTTTAGTTGATTATTTCCCTATTTTTTGTCATCAAGCGATAGACAATGCAAACACATTGCCAAATCTTGTTAAAACCAAGATTGCTGATTGCTAGCACCAGGTTTAATTGATCTTCTAATTGACATGAAGTTATTTAATTGATCATCTAATTGACATGAAGTTATCTTTTAATAAAAAAAACTTACATAGTTTTTCCCAAAATCCTTTTCCCTACATTATGGACTGTGAAAGCCTCAGATCTTCAATCTTCTACCTAATTTGAAGGTAGCTATTTACAGACAAATTGTGAGAAGAATATTATTTTTCTTCACAATCTGAGAGTGGTTGAACAATGGCAACAAAATGAGGGTTGAAGAGACTGCTTGTAAGGGCATATTTTGATGATAAGCATTTAGGAAGTGGTTGTGGTCGTAGGTTTCTGTTGTCTTCCTTGTCATCTTCCGTTTCCAGTGTCCTCCATTATCAGCCATTGTCATCTATTTCCAAGTACATAAAACATTTTCCAAATATTATATTTCTTTGTAGACTTGCGTATTAAAATTACTTTCAATTTGAACTTTATGTTATTTAGATACAGAAAATTCAGAATATTATTTATTCTGCCTTCAGTTGAGTAAATTATGTTAATATAAGCTGAAAATAAAAATCTATATCAGTCCGTTTTTATCAGTGTTTATATCCCTGCCAAAAGATAAAGAAAATCATCAATATACAAGCTTGAAGATGAGAGTAAGGCTCAAGCTTTTGTTTTCAAGTGTATTGAGATGCAGAATTGCGTTAATGAGGACTTTTTTGTATGTACAATCATCTCTACAGAGTTTTTCTTTTGGCACCCTCTTTTGGGCCTAATCTTTATCAGGCATCCTATGCTGAAACGGGTAATATAGAAGGTTTTTAAACACAGGAATGACTGCCAGGGGATCAATAGGGTAATGGAAATCATATTTTGAGAGACTGGACTGCTGTAGAATCAACAATGGAATTTCCTTCATATGATCTTTCATGTTAAATATTTACATCTCTTCCTGATATCTTGAGTCAAGTCAGAGTAAGGGCTTTGCGGTCAGTTTAAGTATGATGGAATGTTATTGACTGAAATAAAAATGCTGATATATACAGTATCATCCTGCTGCTGCATGAGATGGTGTTGTTTAGCATGACTAGCTAATACGCCTAGAAGATTATGTTTGGATGCAATGGGTGCCTCAGTGCGACATAGATTCGCTGGATTCACTCCATATCAGCAATGCTGTTACCAGCGGGTAGGTTAAAATATCCTTGCCAGTCTCCATCTCTTTCTTTGCTTTCAAATATATGCCTATATATATGGTACAAGAAGTATAAGTACAATCTCCTCTGATAGTAACCGCAAATATTTTGAAAGCAAAATTTTAAATTGATTTTGTATCTATTGGTGGAATTTCCATTTAGTTTTTCTATGAAACTAATTGTATGTGGAAGACAAAATTGGTGGTTTTTTCTCATAGATATCTTTGATCCCATAGGAAATTTCATTTGAATTCTCTCTGTATAGAGACCGGATGTTGTTGGCTCCGTGTTCGCTTTTTTTGTTTGCAAATCACAAATAAGTATATTAATATTTTGCTTAAGTATAATATTGAAAGCATTATACCTTATTTATAAATTACAAGCTTTATATAGTAAAATATGCTGACATATTAAGCTTTAGTTTACTCGGAATCTTTAATACAATTTATTTTATTTTTTATTTTTTTAATTAGATAAAATGTTATATAAGCTTCATATAACACTTTAGGTAACAATTAATTATGACTGATAAAAGGAGAGTTAAATTGAATCCCTCTCTTTACCCATCAAAATTATAATAAAATATCCCCAAAATTGGATCAGAGAGAGGGATCCACGGATCCAACAAACAACGCTTTGTGCTGGAAATTCTCATAAATGATCAAGTAACTTTAGGTAAATTTAATATTTTGAAGTTGATGTAAATTTAATATAAAATATATACATATTTTGGGTATTTTAACATTTTACAAATAACAATATAGTAATTTATAAGTTTATAATTTAAAAAATAATTCTTTGATAGTTTATTTGCTACAAGTATAGTTTAGTTTATTTAAATTTAGTATAGTTGAACTCTGGATTAATTTAATAGATTAAATTATAGATAGTTTAGTCTTTTACATATATATTTGCTTAAGAAAATTTAGAGAAATTGCCCTAGACGCCCAAAAAAGAGTTACAAATCTAGACCCAAAAAAAGTTGGGTCTAGAAATTACAAGAACATGTTATCGTGCAAATACCACAAAGACTACCTACACAGTATATCCTCAGGAGTTGGTAATGACAATCGATGGTAATGAGATTTTACCCTCCTTTGTCAATAACCACACAGCGAACCATGAAGCCTTAGTCTTTCCACCAAAGGGTCCCCTGATCAAGGATCCGAGCATTTATCTTTCTCAACCACTGATGTGTCCATTGTAATCCCAAAAAAAATCAAAGCTGCCCCTCTGATTATATGGTAATTCTTGCAACAACGATATTCTCATAAGTTTTATAGTTGGAAGAAGATAGATACAATAAAGGAAATTGTAGGGCAGCGTTTCAATATTCCCTCAACTCTCCCAGGAGCCTTCCAGATATATCAGACTGACCTATCTTCTCTCTCATTATATTTGAAGATTCAGACAGGCCCTTATCAGATAGTTCAACCTGTATTCTATCCATTCTCACCACAATTGTTCAGGAATGGTTTTGTAAAAAACCAGAACACCATAAGATTCTAAATATAGTTAAAAATCTCAATTTAGCATCATTGACATGCTGCTGTTACGTCATGGAAAACCCACAAAATGCACACAGAAGGACATGTTGTGGGTGCTGTATTAACACACACGAAAGTCAACCATGCAGCATTCATTCATTCCATTGTAAACCACAAAAAAAACCAAAATATGTCTGGATATCCATATGTATCTATATAGTTATCAATTTTGGCGGTCAACACTACCTCATAAAGGCCATCTATGAAATAGAGTTTTAACAAAAGAACCTTTAAGTTTTTGGCAAGGGGGAAGTTAACACAAGCCAACCAGAATGCCACAAAAAAATTATACATCATAGTATAGATATAAAACCCCTATAATCAGCTACTACCAGATTCTGAGCGTTGATGTCCATCAAGGCATCATCATTAGCTTCAGGAGGAGGACAGCAAGCTGGGAGAGAGACTGTAGTTTTAAGAGGAATCTCCACCTTCATCCTCTTAGCTAACACAGATTGCCCAATTGTGAGGGTCATCGATCCTTCCAAGATGTGGTGTTGATGATGTACTATCTCCTCTATTACTCCCTGGACAGAGCATTCAATGTCCACATGATCCTCACACAGGGTAAAGGTGACACTAGGCAACATCGAATACATTCTTTAGACCAATTGATTGGCCCGGGTCCAAAATCATTTCCTTCATAAGATACTCAATGTCAGTAATTTCAACGTCATCAATTTCTTTGGCAGCCCGCCACATGCATTGAATCCATAGGCCTCATGTATGGATTCTTGGTTTCCTGGTCCACATAATTTGCAATTTTTTCACCAAGATATCTATCAGTCACCCTTTCCCCGCTTTTTCTGCTCAATTATGCATGTAATTCAAATGCCAAAGATAGGGTCTCCATCTTTTCAATACTTATCTTGCCTACAGATGACACCATTTCTAACCCCAATTCCTTGGTTAGTCCACAAAATAGCAAGAGCAGTTGAACAAGCAGAATTTTTTAGTAACTTATTTAATTTCAAGTATTTTTAACAATAAAATTTTAGATTTTAATGAAGGATAATTTTTTTTTTAATTGAATCTGAATTTTTTTTTATCGATCAAAGGAGGGTTGTGAAGGGTCCCTCGCCCATATATTAAAAGAGGCAAAAACATACATAACGCATCCAGGTTTCAAGATGTCGAATCAGATGATGCACATACAGAAACAATTTAAGTCCATATTCAACCAGCATATATGCTGTCATTATAAACCCACAAAAACTGTGCTATGCTTAGACTATATCGAGCTATACTATACTATGCACAAGTTACTATAGTGCGCATTTGACGTCAAACCATGAAAGATGAAGCCCAGGCCTTCTTCACTGCCTCCAACGCCATTTGTTTAATCTCCCACTTGGCTGCACACACGGTCTTGGAAGCAGACCGCTCCAAAGCACCATTTAAGGATGCCTCCCCACTAAAAGCAACAGTTTTACAGCCCGTTATACTCTGCTCCACAGCCAGATCCTCATCAAAAATCCCAGCAATGCGTTTCAAAGCATTTGCCGCTTTGAAAGCCTTCTCCACCCGCTTCTTTTTGTGGGAAGGGATGCACAATAGTCACAGTACTGCACAGCCTCTCAAAATCCATAATGGGCAATTCTCCACCCTCTGTCGTTGTGAACTGGAGCTTAGCCATGAGAACCCATTGTTGGGAGTTAGGACTCTCAAGAGGGCTTCAACAAGCAGAATTCTTTAGTATAATAATTTATTTAACATTAGATTTTAATAAACAATTTTTTTGTAAATTGGAACTGATTATATTAATACTAAGTAGCTGATCCTGGTACTGTTATGGATACAGATAAGGCCCAAAGGTTAAAAATATACATTAAATATTAAAAATATAGCCATATAAGTAAAATTACCCATATAATACGCATCAAGTAAACAAAATAAGTTAAATATTCACAAAACATACTGACAATTCAATGTCAAATGTCAATGGTCGAACTTAGGTTAGTCTTAGACAAGTACATAGTGCAAATGTTAC
Source organism: Torreya grandis (assembly GCA_037957365.1). Classification (NCBI taxonomy): domain Eukaryota; kingdom Viridiplantae; phylum Streptophyta; class Pinopsida; order Cupressales; family Taxaceae; genus Torreya; species Torreya grandis. The sequence goes on along the minus strand of JARHVA010001438.1, from coordinate 1,181,730 downwards.
AATGTATGGACAGAAAAAAGACAAATCAGCATATTCATTAATTATTATATTCATATTGGTCTTCAATGTCTTCATCAAAAACATCATTATGTGGTTTATTCAGAGTTCTTAGTTGTAATGGCATGGGATTAGCAAAAGGAAGGAGTTTCAGTACTAAACAATTGAAAAAATGAAGGTGAGAGAGCAAATGTGTAATGAGAGGTAAAAATGTAACGAAAAGTAAATGTTTTGTTGTTTTCTTTTGATAAAATGAGTGTGAAAGTTGCTTCTAGCGTTTCCCCTATACTTTGTTTTATTTTTAATTATTTTTTGAAGTCCATACTTGACATTTTGTAAAGTGAAATAAAATAAAATAAAATAAAGCACTGGGCCGCAGATCTTGCACAGAAATGCCTAGGTTCTTGCAAGAGGACTGTGGATCCTCCTGGATACGTCCTAGGAACCCACAGTCCTCCCACAGGATCCTGGACGTATCAAGATCAGAAACGTTTTTTACTAAGATCCAAGGCTCTCGGGTGAAGGATCTGACAATGTAGTATTAATATACAAATAAAAAGAAAAGAAAAAACTAGCAAAATAAAAAATTGGTTGAATCGATCATCCACGCCACGAGGCCCAGTCCCTTGTGCACAAGGTACAAACCTGTGCTTAGAGATAAGGCGTGAGGTTATAAGGAATGTGTGTTGTGTTAATTTGAAGAAAGTAAACCAGACACACATTCAAATAAGTGGAAGTCAAATGCTTGTAGAAAATGCAACTTATATTCAGTATGAACAAATAGGGGAGAAGTACAAAGATGTACAATGCTACAGCAAGGCTAGGAATGTGAGTTCCTATGATCAGAAATGGAAGACACTTCCTCTTATTTGCCTAGACTGAAGATGTGAATACAGATGTGTATGAGAACAATTAGATACTCAAGGCATTCTATCTATCACTACGACTATGTATGTCATGAACCCTAGGCCAAAGGCATATGTTGCATATCTATATTCAAACTACAAGAAGTTAGTTACAACTACCAACGGCTACAAAGAGAACGGTTACAAGTCGTTTCATGTTCATCTTCTTCCCACGCGTCGGTTGAACTTCTTCCGAGTGCGTGGCAATTAAACTGCTCAGTCAGACAGTTACTTTGAGGGATTCCCTGACATGTCACAAAACTGAGAAGTGCCACTTGGCAAGCTCTAGACGGGGGGCGCGAGATGCTGCAAAGGTTCTACTAGGCGCAAGAGGCTATGCACAAAATTGAAATGTTGCACGGCAATGTGGTGGTGCGCAAGTGTTTTGTGAGGTGCAAAGTGTTCTATGCAGAAAGGTTACAAGAATTGCATGTGCACGCAAGGGATGCGGCATGAAAGACTCCATGCTAAGTTGTATCGAACCTGCATAAGTGCACAAAGGATAAGTGTGTGTGGCTGCGCATGAATCAATGAGCACACTTGGGTGACACCAAGAAGGCACTCTCCAAGGAGAGAAAAAGCTTACATGACCCAAGGCAAGCGCCGAATCATGCATTAAACTTTACATTATAAAATCCAAATAGAGCATGAAAATAAACACAATGCAAAAAACCATGCCACCTATGCCACTAGACTAGCAGGAGGCGGGAGCTCATCTAGTTTTTCACCTGATCTACATCTTCAGGGAAAGATTCCCATCCTCATGCAATATCCTCTTCACCTTGTGTTTTCTGCTCTTGGACTTCGCCCTAATGGCAGACAAGAGAAATGGCTAAAGCCAATCATGGAAACATGTCAAGGGGTTCCCACCATCCACCACCACTACCACCCAGAGACAAGGGTGTCGACTACATGGAGCAAAACCAAAGTGATTTTTGGAACAGTGTCGAGAGCAAGAACAACTCCACTGATCAAACCCATGTCAAAGCCCCTGAGAATCACAACAAGGATAATCTAGAGGAACCTGGTTGACAACCATGGTGTATTGCCTCAATGGCCAATTTGTGTTCGAAGGTGTTGAACCTAAGAATAAGGTTAATAATGTATTGAATGTGGTGGACCAACCATCTAATAGGCTCCTCTTATCACAACAAAGAGAACAAAAACAATTTACAAGATTAAGTTAAAGTCCTCAAAATGTGCTTGACCAATTACTTGAATGCAATATTAGAGAGGTGGATCCATCTAGGCCATTGCCTAAGGGATATATGCTAGAGCATTTTGTGATTATCATAGAGTCACTTGACATTCTTCGAATAAATGCATTAGTTTGAAACATAAGATCCACAACCCCATTGAGGACAACCAAATTCATTTAGAGGGCCTCAACAATAATTTGAATGAATCAATGACTCAACTAAATCAACAATTGAAAATCTTTACAAAACGTCTTCCAAATCATGCCACTCAATCTAAAGATCAAGCTAATATCGATATGGTAGATTGAAGAGAACCACCATAAGCTTCTAAGGCTCATCCACTTCATGCATTTATAGGTGCGGTTAATGCAATTAAGGAGGAGCATCCTCCAATTATATTGTATGGTCATTAGATTCCAAATGACAACTCTTAACAATCAATCACTATTTGTACGAGCTTTCATAGATGCACATTCACAGGAAACACATGGAACTATGATTGACAATGGTTCAAGCATAAATGTATGCATGCAGAAATTTGTAACTAGCATTGGCTTTCATCACAAAGATTTAGAAGCTACTACCATGATTATTATGGGATAGGATGGGATATTTTGGAAACCACTTGGATGCATTATTTTACTTGTCATAGTGGGTCCTAAGGCCATCTTAGTTTGGTTTCATGTACTACGAGATAATAGGACATCTGACATTTTGTTTGGAATACTATGGATTAATCAAACGAGAGCAATTACACCAACATTACATCAATGCTTAAAATTTGTTCATAATGATCAAGTGATTACTATTTAGAGCGATATTGATGATCCTCCAGTACAAGTTCCAACTGAGGTTTTACCTAAAGAGTTACCAAAACAACAATCAATCATAAGACCTCAAATAGGTGAACCTAAAGTTCAAGCATCTACTATTCCACCCACAATGGTGAGCGATATTGATGATACTCCAGTACAAGTTCCAACTAACATTTTACCTAAAGAGTTACCAAAACAACAATCAATCATAAGAACTCAAATAGGTGAGCCTAAAGTTCAAGCATTTACTATTCCACCCGCAATGGTGTATTTGTCACAATCTCCTACACCTTATACAAGAAAAAATGCCTACAAATGATCTCATTTTTCAAGCCAACATTCAGATAATAGAGTGTGCTATTTTACAAGGAGGTATAATACTCCGCACCATAGGGCCAAGGACCTATGCAATGGACAATGTTGTGCTTGGCAGCAACCTCCAAATTGTAAGAGTGCATTGAAGGTAATCCAAACAAGCAAAAAACCAATCACACAATCATATGCAGAAGTTTGCTATGCAAATATGCAACTTCTATTCATTGTGCAAAATAGGATAGTAAAAATATACAAAATCTAGTAAGACTAGGAAATTTGGTCCCTATGATTAGAAGGGATAAAGGGATAAACGTCCTTGCTGATTTTCCCAGACTAAATGAAAGAATACATAACTACATGTGTTTGAATGCTAAATACCAAAAGCATGTCAACAAATTGATTTCTAGTCTCCAGATTTGTTCTCTCGTCTTTGTGCCCTTACGAGATGGAAGGTTACAATATATATGCAATCATTACAAGAAGTGGTTATAGCTAACGACAATTACAAAAGGGAGGCAGTTCATCTTCTAGTCAACTGACGGTTGGACTTCTTGCAAGTGTGCAGATGGACTACTAGGTGTGCGGTGATACTAGAAGATTCCCTAAGGAGCCACAGATCTGGAGAAGCCCAACTGGCATGCCGCACGACAGATAAACCCTAACATGTGAATGTTGAGTGTGCACATGATTTTGTGCGTGAAAATCTTGCACAGTAGTCTGTGCAACGTTGCAGAAGTGCACAGAGCCACAAGACAACTCCAATGTTGTGCATGTGCCACTAGTGGAGTTGTCTGCGGAGTTCAAGACGGTGTGCACGTAAGATGATTTATGTGTGGCAAGTGACAAGACATTATGGCAACTCAAAGAGGTATTGTGAGCTTGTGTGCAAACTATGAGATGTTGCAGGCATGGGGTCTAATTAAGGAGTGTGTTGACCCGTGCAAAAGCTATGCATGGATCATTCCCTTTCTTGAGGAGCAATGGTCCCTATTGCATTTTTGGTCAAGTGCGGGAACTAAACCTACAATTGTTAGAGGGTTGCACCACTTAGCTTGATCAGCACATATCCCTACATTAACCACTTGAAACAACCGATGTGTGTCTCAACAAGTTTGAGTAGTGGTCACTTTAATAATCTGATCCTTTGGCACTAGATTGGGGTGTTCAGGATCCAAATTTGAAGGATATTGCACTACTACTAGCTCAAGCAAAGGCGGGTAGTGTGGCTTCAAAAGTTCCACATTGAAGACTTGATGCAAACTCATGTACTACAAGTCGAGAACAAATGCATCTGCATGCAAGATCGTGAATGGACCATAGTGCAAAGGCTTGATCTTGCAGTGTCAATCCTTGAAGCGTACCTTCTAAAAATGCAAACAAACCTTATCACCCACCTTGAACTCATGAGGTGTGTGTGGTGTGACGCTCTTTATACTTCCACTATCGGTGCAAGAGTATTTGCTAACCCTGCTAATGAATCTTATGAATGTGTTGTAGAAACTTTTGCACCTTGTCCACTTCACGTTCCTATGTGCACGAATGTCAAACGGTGCACAATAGGATATGTCCAAGGGTGCCATTGGTAGGAACCCAAGACATGTTTAGAATGGACTATGCCACGTAGAGCTGTGAAAAGCTCCAGCATGGGCATGATGATTGTATAGCAGGTTATCATCCCATGTGCATAGATGCATACTATTTTATATGCGCAAAAGATGAACAAGTGTGTTGTTACCAACTTTCATTTGTCCATTTCTCTAGGATGAAATGTTGTCGATCTGTCCAACTATGTATCCATCATGTCCCACAAGCTTGCCAAACGTTGTTGACAAACCAAGGGTCACGATCAAACATAATAAATGTTGGTAATCCAAAATGAACCGAAACAAAACTAAAGAAGTGCATGGTTTCCAACACGTTGATGCTCTTCTTGCAAGTAACCATGATGGCCATCAAAAAGAACTTATCCATTATAACAAACATAGAGTCATTCTAATGTTTTGTTGTAGGCAGTCTAGTCATGAAATCCATGCTAATGGATTCCCATGGCCTGGAAGGAACTGGCAAAGGTGTGTAAAGTTCCAGCTTCTTTTTTGTGGGCTTGGCAATGCAACAAGGAATTCAAGACTTGATATGGCACTCAACATGTGTGTGCAGTGTGGCTAGTAGAAGTGTTGTTGTAATGCTCCCAATGTCTTAGTGACGCCAAAGTGTCATGTTATATTGACGTAGTGCGTCTCCCATATAATTCTATGGTAAGGTGCATCATCAAGAACACAAAGGTGTCCAAAATTGTAGAGAAACTTGTCAGACACGTATTACTTCCAAACTTGTTCACCCTACACAAGGATGGTACAAGCATCCACGTAGTCCTTGTCTATTGAGTAGAGAGAACCTCGGTAATCAAAGTAGTTGTTGTAAATGTCCAATACTATGATGAGCACGTGTATCAGCAAACAATTGAAGCAATTGGTTGCCTTATTGTCCTCCTGCTTTATCACCAGATCACATTGTTGCAGGAAAGGCATCCACCTCATGTAGCACACATTCTCCAGTGTTCTTTGTGTTTGCAAGAACTTAAGTGGCATGTGATCAAAATGAATGACCATCTCCTTCCCCGGAATGTAGTGCAACCATTGCTTCACTACTTGCACAATTGTGTACAACTCTTTCTCATAGGTGGAGCATTGTTGAACCGTATCATTGAATGTCTCAGAATGATATGTGACTGGATGTCCATGTATGAGCATTGCACCAAGTGCATAGTCAAATGCATCGGTGTGAATCTAGGAGTGAACAATGTCGGGTATTGCCAAAACAAGTGTTGCGCAAAGGCACTTCTTGAGCTCTTCAAAAGCACGTTGTTTTGCAAGTGTCCATTGGAATGTTACCTTGGTGCACATTATCTGACTTAGAGGAAATGGTGTGCAAGAAATCAAGAACAAACCTACGATAGAAGTTAGTAAGCCCAAGAAAACTCCTCAATTCAATGAGATTGCACAGCATTGGCTAATATTGGATTACCTTGATCTTCTCTAGATCCATATGAATGCCTTTACGGTCAATGATGTAGCCTAGGTATTGAATCTGTGTGGCACCAAATGTACACTTCACTAAGTTGGCTTGCAACTTGTTTTTGCATAGTTTCTAAGACACATAAGATGTGCTCCACATGCCACTCCCAATTCTTGTTAAAGATGAGAATGCCATCCAAGTAGTTGATGACAAAGGAGTTGAGGAATGGCCTAAGTAGATCATCCATCAAGAGCATGAATGTGGTTGGTGCATTGGTCAAGCCAAAGGGCATAACCAACCACTCATACAATCCTTCCTTGGTCGAGAATGTTGTCTTCCAAACTTCCTCAGGATAGACTAGTACCTAATGATAACTTGACTTCAAGATGATGTTGGTGATGTATTGTGCACCTTGGAGCTGGTCCAAGAGCTCGTCAATGCATGGAATTGGGTATTGATTCTTCACCATTATCTTGTTTAGCGCATGATAGTCAATGTAAAGACATCAAGTACCATCTTTCTTTGGTGCAAAGACTATTTGGGTTCCACAAGGAGAAGAGCTAGACCGAATCTTGCCTTGATCAAGCAGCACCTAGATTTGGCATCAAACTTCATCATTCTCCCACATGGACCTGCGGTACAATAGACAATTCGAAAGAGAGGACAGGTCCAAATTGATGTGATGATTTACTGCACAATGTGTTAGTAGACCCTTCAGTTCTTCAAAGATGGTGTATTGTTGCAGTAGCTTACCAAGTTGTTTTTGCGGCAATGTGTGCACGTCATGGCGCTTTGCCATTACATGTTTGTTGTCTTCCGCAGGTGCTTTTGGGTAGACCATGAGTAGCACAAACTTCTACACGTGCGAAACAAGCTTGTGGCATTGTTTGACAAAGACCAAAGTGATTTTGGTCGTTAGCACTAACTCTAAGAGGTTGAAGAAGTGATCTTTGACATTACCAGTCCATCGTTGTGGCTTGGCACAATGTGTAGCTTCACAGTCATACAAAAACGGTCTTCCCAGTAAGATGTTGCAAACATCAAGTGGCACAACATCACAAGTGACATTGTCCTCCATGGGCTTAACTTTGTATTGGAAAGTGCATTGTTGCTAGACCTTTATATCCTTCTCTTGCTGCAACCAAACCTAACAGTATGGTTTTAGTATGTGCAATAGTGATAAGGCCAAGGCAATGGTTTGTATCTTGTGCAGTGATGTTCTTATGGCTTCCACTATAAATGATGACATAAGGAGGTTGACCCTTCACCTAGAACTTGGTGTGGAAGAGAGGTTCCCGTTCTTCAAAGATGTCAATGGCAATGGCATTGGTGCTTAAACAAGTGGCGTTCAGATCAGTGTCATTCGTTGGCGGGGGACCTGATGTAGACTGTGCAAGTAAGGATTGTTGTGTATGGCATTCAAAATCTCTATGTGAGCTTGTGTGGTGTCGATGGCACCATTTGTCACCTTGTTTCTTCTTGCCTTTTTATAGCACATAAGACTTTGCAGCCTTCTATTTTTGCACAACCTTCTTAGGCTACTCAACCTTGAACGACATGTTTGCATATGCGTCGTAAGAGTAGATGGTGAGTTCTGCACTGGTTGGGCCTTTTACACAATATCAGATGAAGAAGAGAACTTATGCTTCATCTTTTCATTGGCTTCGATCTTGGCGTCTTTGCATTAAGCTTTTCCCAATGTCTGAAGTCAAGAACTCCATGTTTGCGTGAATGTAAGGTGAGAGTACATTGATGTACTTATCCAAGTTACATTGCTTTGTCAATTCCTCACGCAGCAGCATAGTGTAGTCATAGAACCCATTGGTGTAGTCCTCCATCGATGACTCCTTATGTTGGCACAACTCTTGGAATTAGATGTATTCATCCTCAACGTACTTGAGGGAGGAGTACTCATCCTTTAGCGCATCGACAGAATTCTTCCAAAACTTGATTGGAATGCAGTCTTGTGGTCATTGCGCTCTAAGAGTTACCCACCAATCAAACACCAAAATGGACATCTTCAACACAACGAAGGTGATCTCAACATTGGGGAATCAGTTGACTAAAAAGTATGAGCGATCACTCTAAGAGTTTCCCACCAATCAGACATCAAAATGGACATCTTCAACACAGTGAAGGTGATCTCAACATCGATGAATCTGTTGATTGAAAAGTATGCCTCAAGTTGTCAAATCCAACCATCCAATGTTGTGGCCTTGATTTTGCCTTCAAAAATTGGGATGTCAAGATTGACTTGCACTTTGAAGAGGGTCTACTACTAAAACAGTGGGTGTGCAAAGCACATGGAAGGAGTTGTTTGTGGCCCAAGCTACATCATGAGTTCATGGAAATTGGCCAAAGAGCTCTTGTGTTGTTCCCCGAGGGTGTCCGAATGAGTTTCTGGACATCGAGGGATACCTAAGTGGGGCGTCTACCATCTTACGCTTGTTATGATGTACTTTTGAATACTTTGAAACATAACCAACTAGAAATCCTTCTATCACATTGCACTCGTGTATTTACAGGCATATGAGAGCTCACTTTTTTATACCTAGGGCCCAAGACCTGATGCAGTGGACAATGATGTGCAAGGTGGCAAGCTCTGGATTGTAAGAGTGTGCAAAAGAATTTAAACAAGAAAAAACCCATCACACAATTGTATGTGGAATTTTGATATGCAAAAATGCAACTTTTGTTCAATATGTTGAATACGATAGTACAAATACAAAATCCATTAAGACTAGGAAAGCTAGTTCCTGTGATCAAAGGGGATAAACGTTCTTGTTGATTTTTCCAAACTGAATGAAAGAATGCAGAGCTACAAATGTATTTGAATGTTGGATACCAAAAGCATGCTAACAAACTCCTTTATGTTCTCTGTGTGTGTTCTCTCATTTCTATGCCCTTATGGCAAGGACGGTTACAATATATATACAATCATTACAAGAAGTGGTTACAACTGGTGGCAATTATAGAAGGGTGGCAGTTTATCTTCTAACTACGTGACGCTTTGACTTCTTGGAAGTGCACGGTTGGACTACCAGGTGTGCAATGATGCTAGAGGACTCCCTGATGAGCTGTAAATCTGCAAAAGCCCAATTGGCATGTTGCATGCCAAAGAAACCCTAACACGTGAATGCTAAGTGTGGAATGATTGCGCAAGTGAGAAGCCTACGCTGAAATTTGTGTGGTGTTGTAGTAGCACACAAAGATACCACAAGACAACTCCATTGTTGTGTGCATACAACTAGTGAATGCATTGTGCCCGAAGTTCAAGAAGGCCTGTGCATAAGAAGACTTCTACAAAGCAAGTGGCAAGACATTGTGGCAACTCAAAGAGATACTGGAAGCTTGTGCACAATTTGTTAGATGTTGTGTGTAGGAGACCCAAAGTCTAATTAACGAGTGCGTTGACCCCTATGGAAGCTACGCATGGATCATACAATAGATAACATGGATGCTCACAACAATGATGATTAAATTGATAACATTTATGACAATGGTGATGGCAATGTGTTATCATTTTTAGACTCCTGGAAACCTAGACATCCTAATCTTACTTTTGATGTTATGATTGCTTCTACTTATATATAGTAAGATGATGATTCACCTAATATTATTAGCTAGCATTGCGTTCTAACCACCTTTGTTTGCACATGAGCCATCTCTTTTTTTCTATAAATAGTTTGCTTTTTGTTTCTTGCTTTTTCTTTTGGCTTGATTTTTCTTTCTTTTCTTGCTTGCTTCGGCCTTCTTTGTTCCTTTGTTTAGGTATGGCTTTTAAGAACCCTTGTTTCTTCTTTAGCCTTCTTCCATGGTTATTACCCACTTGAGTCTTCCTCTACATTCAAGTTCTAGCTTTCCTATGTTTTTTGTTTGACCTTATTTGAATTTTGAAGTTACCTTCTTCTTTCTTTGTTGTCATATGATGGTTGGCTTTTAGTTGACTATCATCTCTAGTTTCTTCAATTATCTATGTGCTTCAAGTCCTCCATCTTTATTTCACTTTGCTTCTTATACTTCCTTCTTCCTGAAGATATTCCATCATTCTTCTCGCCTTTCCCTTTGTTTTTTGTGCTAATTTATTTGTTTTCAGCCCATGTCTTTGCTTGTTGTGTCCCATCCCAAAAGCATGTGCTTTCCACATTATAACAACACATTATATTGAGGCCACATGCCCCACATCGCACACAATTTTGACAAAAGTTTTACATTAATAGGGATCCCTTTCCTCTCCTCTTCTTGCTTTTCCCTCTAGTTTTCCTTTATGTGATTGGCTGATTTCATGGATTGTTTCATGTCTTTTGAGGTTCCTTTGACTTCTCTTTTTTGGAGTTTGGTTGGTACGCATCTTGGCATATTGTGATTATCCACCTATTGATAGAGGTTATATTTCTTATACATATGTTATTGAAATAGATGCAAGATTTACAGGTACAAACATATGGTTACAGATTCAAAGTCTGCGAGGGACACCTTTCATGATCTCTTTAGGGGCATTATGGGAGGCATATCCCAGTAGCACTTCAAGTTCTATCTTTTCTAATTCCCTTTATCATATATATATATATATATATATATATATATATATATATATATATATATATATATATATCATAGTTCGCATAACCAGTTGGGGCGAGTACTCGCCAAGGGCCCAAAATGGGTAACCGGCAGTTATTCGACCCACTCGATCGAATAACCAATAAAAGCAAAAAATACTTGAATTTATAAAAATAACATTTTTTTTTTAGAAATTACAAAAATAAAATAGATGAAATGAGTCTGTAAAACATAGGAAAAGTGTTTTCTATTCGATTTGAATATATAGAATATACAAAATTGCATAATCATGAAAATACAACAAAGTCACAAAGTACAAAGTTACAAACTACAATAATACTTATATACTTAGTCTTATACAAGAATCTACAAAACTACAAGTACAAATTACAATAATCTATAATTTTATTTCTTGCTCTCTGAAAAAATTAGGGACACTGAGAAACTCTAGTCCTCCCACTTGGCTGACCTGCCTCGCTCTGTCTAGAACGCTGCACTTGCCCCTATGGCTCCATCACTGCCTCTGTCTTATCTCCAAGGATGTCCTCCAATCCAATCTCTCCTCCTACTTCAATTGCATCTTCCATAGCTTGCCTCTCAAAATCAGCAATCTCCTCATCTATGAACATGGGGGCCTCCTCATGTGCAATCCAATCTTTGTAGGGATCAATCTCATCTAGATCAATAGGCTCTTCTGATACATTCTCCAACTTCTTTGTGCGAATTTGAAGGTTGTATTGCACAAAAATCAATTCATTGAGGCGTTGTTGGCTTAACTTGTTGTGCTTCTTCATGTGAATAGAGTCAAACAAACTCCAATTGCGCTCACATCCAGAAGTGCTACAAGGCCGAGATAAAATCCAGAGGGTTAGCCTTTAAATATTTGGGGTATCTCCACCCCAATCTTCCCACCACGACCCTGAAAACAAGATATTCAAAACTTTGTACAAAATTAATAATTGTAAATTTGTAAATATGTAATTGGTAAGGTACAAGTAAAGACTTCATTTTGTATTACCTAGTGACTGCGTGGCTCTCCCTCGGATAGTTAGTGCTAAAGACAGAAGCATTCCCTTTGTCTGTTTGTAGTTCTGCAACTATGCAGTAATGAGGTTCCTTACCTCAACGCCAGATGTCATACTCTCAATGCATGTTGAGAGCCCCTTCATAACCTCTTCACTAGCATGTGTGAAGCCATCGGAGTAGTACCCCACTACATAGATGGGTTGATGGAGTTGATTGTTCCACCTCTGATCAATCAACTCCCAAATAAGATCAAATCTAGCACGATCCCCTCTATAATAATTTTGGACTGCCTCTTTGGCCCTATCCATGGCCTCATAAATATATTCCATTGGATTTTGCTCTCCATGCATCAATTGCAAAACCCTCACCAAAGGCTCTGACAGCTACAAAGTTAAAAACAAATTAAAGTTAGTGTTACAAACTTATAGATAAATTATAAAATAAATAATTTAAGTTTAAAAATTTGAAAACAAGGGAAACAACTTGAAATTTAAATTGCAATTTCAAGTTATATTGACAATTTTTGTAACTCTCGCTTCGAAAGTCTCACTAAAAATTGTCTTCAAAACCTTCACTCCATCAGCGTTCTTGGAATAAGATGACTCCATCCATGTTTGAGCGACAAACATCTACTTCAAAAGAGTCAACAAACTACCAATACTTTGCAATGTAAGAAAGTTCATTGCAACCCTGGTGACCCTTGCTCGAACAAGCTCTTTTCCCTTGGTGTGCTCTCTCATCAAGCTGAGATCCCAAAGGTGATTGTAGATATATTTAGTTATTTCTCTAGCTTCTTCTACAACTGGTCGCACCCAATCAAGTTTGCCTATATCCTCCAAAACAAGGTCAAGGCAATGGGCCACACAAGAATCCAAAAGAGATATGGATGTCTCTCCCTAAGAAGTTTCTCAGCCATCACATATGCTGTTGCATTGTTTGTGATAATTTGAAAAACATTCTTGATGCCCACCTCTAAGACAACCTTCTCTAACATCAAGCTCAAAGTTTCCGCATTTTTAATTTTACTTGATGCATCAATAGACTTCAAAAATACTAGCGCACCATTTGAAGACGCCAAAAACTTGATGAGGGTGCAGTTCTTTCCATCTGTCCATCCATCAGAAAGAATGGTGCATCCAAATTTACGCCACAACCTCTTCTGATCTTCAACAATCACCTTTGCATCTTCAATTGCATTCTTGAGCAACTTCGCACCTAAGTCTTTTGGAGAGAGTGTCTTGTACCCTTTCCCTGCAACTGTCAAAGTTGTAACTAAATATTCCCAGTACGGACTCCTCGCCACATTGAAAGAAAAGTTGTTGAAGTACTAAAAATTTGTGCATGCTTTATCTACTTCTGCATGTGCCTACTTGTTCCATCATATAGCTTGGAGTGAAGGTTGTGCCCCAGATGTGTTTCTAAGCACAAAAAAAGAGTGTAACTGAGACGAAGACGGTGCAAAAGTGTCATGGCAATTGCGTGGACCACGACTAGAGCCCACAATTTCCATCATCATTACCTCTTCTTCCTCTGCTAATATGGCACCAATGGTTGTTGTTAAGGCTGTTTGCATCCTTGCCCTCTCTATTTTCTTTTCGTCTAGTGATACAAACTCCGCCATCATCTCTTATTTTGCCTCTTTAGTGATATTGGGATAAGGCGCAACGTCGCGGCGAAGAATACATTAAAAATGAGACTTCATGCGATTGATGCCTTCTGACATCCTCTTCAAGCAAAAGTTGCAAATTAAAATCGTCTGAGACGTTACCCCTGTGGCATACTTCTATGCACTGGTGCGAGCATGAGGAGCCGATTGGCTACCACTGACTGAATCTAAACTTGATGTACTACTAGATACCATTGTTTGTTAATGGATAACCTACAAAGTGCAAACATGTTAAAAACAACATAAAAAAATAAAAACATTCAATACAAATTATTAATTAAAATACGATAAATAAATGATAATTATAAACTATAAAATAGAAACTAAAATACATTTATGATTTACAATTTTAACGAACAAATTATAAATATACTCTATAACCATTATTTAACGAAATAATAAACAACAATTTTAAATAAATAATAAACACATAAATTTAACGGAATGCATGAAATTCGACGGAATGCATGAAATTAAAACAGAATGCATCAAATTTGTATACTAAGCATCAAAAATATTTATCAAACATTTTTTAAAATAAATTTCAATTCCTTTACATGCTTGAAATTTTTTAAAAAGAATAAATAAATGCATAAAATTTGACAGAATTCATGAAATTAAAATGAAATGCATCAAATTTGTATCCTAAGCATCACAAATATTTATCAAACATGTTTTTAATTAAATTGGAATTCATTTACATGCTTGGAATTTTTTTATTTATTTATTTTTTAAATGCACTAACCTGAAAATTTCTTTGCTCAATTCTCCTCAAACCACCCTTGAATGCTCCAAATCTTGTGCGAGTGAAATGTGAGGATTCCGCATTTTTTTAGTGTTTGGAGGGAAATCTGCAGTTTCCTAGCAGTTCCACGTGAGTATTCCGCATGGGTTCCGCGAAACGCAAGTAACCAGCGAGTAACTGACGGTTACTCGCCAGTTTTTTTTTTTTTTTTTTTCTATCGGTGGTTTCGAATGGCGGTTATTCGCCGCCAAGAATTACCGACGAGTAACTGGCGGTTACTCACCGGTTATTTTATTTTATTTTATTTTGATTGCCGGCAGTTTCGAATGGCGGTTATTCGCCGCCAAGAATTCCCGGCAAGTAACTAGCCAACCGGCAGTTACTCGCCGATTATTCCATCTATGATGTGTGTGTGTGTGTGTGTGTCCTTGTTTATCTTGATTATTGCATGTACCCTTATGTGTTTAATGCTTTCATGTGTTCTTATACTCATACTATACTTGTTATGACCTGCAATGTTGCTTTGTGTTTAGTTATGAGGGTGCCTCATTGCTTCTTTGTTTCTTTGATGCCAATGTGCTTATGTGTTTGCTTTATATGCTTTATTGTTTGGCGTGCTTCCCCTATTTGCTTTGCAATTCATGTGCTCCTTGCTTTTGTTGTATACTCCATGTCACATGCTTGTGATTGTGTACTCTGTGTGCTCTGATTGTTCCGCTTTCTCTGCTACTTTGTACATGACATTGTTTGCTTTGTATGTGTTTTGTTTTATCTATTTACTCTGTGTGTAGCATGCTTACTTGTATGTTTAATGTGCCTTGTTTTCTTTGTTTACTGTGTTACTATATGATTGAGGCCATGATTTATACCATGCACACTTATCTTTCGTTTTCCATGAGCCATATCATGTAGATGTTTCATATTTGCTTTATGCATCTATTGGGGACAAGGCTCCATGTGTATGATTTACTTTGACATATTTCTACTACACTACTTATATTGGAGCATGCTACCTTAACGCTTTACTAATTATATGTTGTCCATGAGGGGCTTATTACTACCATGCTTAGATTGCTTATACTTTGCTCATGAGGGGCATCTTATCATTACCATGCTTACAATGTTTATATCTTGCTTACTTGGGGCACATTATACTTGTGCTTATAAAGATTATATTTCAGGCCCATGTAGGGCCATTTATCTAGGACATACAAACTTGCATGTTGGCATCTTATTATGTTATATATCAGTATTTTTATTTCTTATCTTACACATGATGAGTGTAATCGTTTATTTTGAGATATGTGCTTCACAAGTTCACCCACATCTCAAAAGGGAGGCAGAGATTATCCATTATAAATTTCTACACCAAGACCCAGGGCACTTCCACACCATTTGCTTCTCCATGCAAGGACAATAATAGAGTGATATTTGAGACATGTAAAACATATGATACTCGTTCCCATTATGGGATACCTCCAAATTTAGCACATGTTCCACGACTTGGATTTCTACAAGGGCATCCTCACATACTCCAACCACACCAAGTGGATCGTTCAATTTTTTCCTTTTTGAATTTCAAAAGGCTATATTTGTAAACACTTATCCATGCATGTGTTGTTTTCTTATGACTCACACAACGCCTGCCCCTGTCTTCGAGATGTTGAAGACTAACATCAGGATTGCAAACAAAACCAGGTGTATTAGTGCCGGTTCTCATTTTATTAATTTCAACAGTTCGTCGATTAATTAGACACATATCCACATGAATATGTTCTTCACATGTTTGCAAAGGCATAGTTTGTACTTCAGATGCAAAAGCATGGGTAATTGTTCCAATATCTTCATAGCCCTCCATCGTGGCAATCAGGGGGTCTCCTTTCATTTTGATTTTCAGTCCATTATCATTCTTATATTGACTTCAAGAACTCTTACAGATTTCAACAATCAAGGCATTTTCCACGAACGACAATCTTGTTTGTTTTACTTTGCTATGTATAACACGCACACACACATGAAAGTGGGGCATTATGTAAACACCTAATTTTATTCTAGGGGTAGTTTTAGTTGTCAAATTGCATGATTCTAGAGTACTAATATGTTTGTCAACTATCAGTTCATATTAGGCTCTTATTGGCACATTTTACCTTGTGTTTTGGGCCTATTTTGCCTTCATTTTCATGTTCCCCTTTCTCTCTCCTTTTTTTCTTTCCTCCCTACCTATTTTATGTGGTTTTGGGTATATTACCCTAAAAAGGTCACCATGACTGAACTATGTATAGTTTTGGTGTGGACCCTTGAATCCCTTGTTTTAAGTCCCTCGTGCCATATGCTCACCATTTGTTGGCTTTTCCGATCCATTGTGTGTTGGCTCGCGCACCAATTTGATCCTAATTTGAAATTGAGAAGTCTATAAAATACACAAGTGCATTAGTTCATTTAAATAAAAGGACAATGAAGGGACGTAAAAAAGAAAAAGGAATGATTGAGCAAGGCAAAGTTTCTATGTTCTAAAGATTCTTGTGCAAGTGTTAGAGCAGAATTTCAGCATTTATAGCAGATTTGAATCAAGACTTAAAGCATTTTATTTTCTTGTATCACTTGTTCATGTTGGCACAAAAATTCATATAGGATTAGGGCTTGCATTCATGAATTGCTTGTTGATGTGCATTGAGTGTTGTTTTCCAAAAACAATTCAAATGAAGACCCTGATAATAATGGAGGGATAACACAAGCCCCCCTTGATTCCCCCGCTTTCTATTGGTTTATGATGGGTTGTTAGGGTTGTGGAAGAGATCAGTTTCTCAGAGGTCTTCACAAAATTCAAGAAAAGCGAGCACGCTTTTTGGAGTGCTGGAACAGACAAATAGGACCACAAAATCATATTTCAAAAATTCACAATTTACCAAAATTGGTATTTCCACTTCTAGAAGTGTGCACTCCAAAAAAAATTCTGCTCACCCAAAGTTTCCTAGGTTTTGTTCATCCTGCCTTCTAGACCTTTTTCTGTTGTTTGTTTTTGACGACTATCCCTAAATTCGAAATGAACCAAATATTCTTCTAAAACCACCTCTTCTTCACTTATTGCTCTAGGATTAGAATTTTTATTAAGTATTATCTTATTGCTTTACATTTGATAAGGCTTAATAAAATGTGTATGGGTGGATGTATTGCATTTTGATATAAAATCACTTTCCCATACTGACACTAAGATTGAATGCACTAAGGAGGCTAGGAGGAGAGGAGTTTTTCTTTCCTTGATGTATTACTCGAGTGGAAATTTATTGATTTTCTTTCTAGACAGGTCTATAGGAAGAAGACACATATTTACATCTTCAAGACTCATCCCATAACCATCCAAATAGAAGTTTGACACTCTTAATACTCTCACCACTAGAGCTTTGAGTATTGCAGATGAGGATCACATTCAGCGAGAAAAGTATCACCTTGCAGTGGTCTTTAGGAAGAATGGTTACATAATGGTTACAATTGATAAACAAGGTCCTCCATGTCTCTAACAAGATTTCTAACCAACATCGATATAATTCAGATTATGAGGCTTGTCCCCAAGCTTATTTGCCCTACATTAAAGGGATTTCAAACAAGATTGTGACAATCTCAAGGAGAAAAAAAATTAAGACGAACTTTGTATGTCAACAAACATTAACAAGGATATTAAAATACGTTAAGAGTCCAACTGACCCCTAGAAAAAAGAGTGGAGCTTACATCATTCCTTGTTTGTGTGTAATCCTTACAATGGGGGCATAGGTAGAGCTTTTCATATGAGGGTCAAGGAACACTGCATAGATTTGAGGTTGAACAAAGTTAAGAAATCGTCATTGGTGGAGGATTCATCATCCACATGACACCATGTTTGCATTGAGCATTCAAGAATAATTATTCAAGAGGATCCTAAAGCAATGCACCGACTTAGAGAGGCAACTAAGATGACAAAGAGGCCTAACAACTTGAATAAAGATGGTAGTCTAGGTTTAAGTCGATCTTGAATACCACTCATCCAAGATCTTAAGGAGGTGCAAGATTAATTTTAAATTAATTAATTAGGGCATTTAATGTCATGGCATTTACTTTTCATATGCCCCACTTAATCAATTAATTAGCCATTGTTTGTTATCACCTCACATAATACTTATGAATGGAGTTATCTATATAAAGAGCTTAAAGTCTTGTAATCATTCAACCTTTTCTCTTTCTTGATGAATAACCACGAAAATGTAGTCCGAAACATCGAATTCAAACTTTTGCACAGTTTTTTTCTATAAGATTTCTCACAAAATATTTATGCACTATGGGAACCTTAGATCTACAAATATATCCCACTATGGCAAGGATATATTTTTGAAGATTAGATTTTTGGAGAAGTTGCTTGAATTTTGCTTTCAAAGAATGTTGCAAACTTGGCAATTCTAAAGAGTTGCAAGGATAATAAGGTTGTTTTGTACTTTATGATGATTTCTCGTATTTTCCACAACATGAGTAGTAGTTAAAATGTTTGAGAGATTTGATCTATCCATTCTGAGTTTCACCATTGGAAAAATCAGATGCAGGTTGAGTTTTTTATCTACGAGAGATGTTTTGTATTCATTTGAAACTCCCTTCTTCTCTTAGATCTGATTTATGGTCAACCATATATACAAGTACAGCAATTAAAATTGAAGGTAAGAAACTACAAGCTGAACTCATTCAAAAATCAAATTTCGATGGATGATTGCCAGAAGATCTCAGAACTCGAATTTCTCTTGGAGGGATTCTCACTTGTTAGTGCCTGGTTGAGAGCTCTGATAGGGCTAACTCCTGGCATTCGTTCATTATATTTCTGCTGAAAATTCTTTTTGGAAATTTATCAAATGACATTGGTTGGATCATCTTCTTCTTCCCATTTTGCCCATGTCATTTTTATTTACAAATGCTGGACGTTAAGGTTCAGTCATGTCTTCTTTGATCAAGGCTCTTCTCACTGGTGTGTGATTCTACTTCTAACTGTGAAGGTGGCCTTCGAACAAAAATTTCTATTTTTATTCAGAATTTTTGACAAACTTGAGCTCCCACTAGTGTGAATTTGGCTATGAGCACTTGCAACGTTGTTGTTTGTACCTTTGCTTTTTCACATAGCATAGATCTGCATGTTGAAGTTCAATTTATAGCTAAGTAGCCGATCCTGGTACTGCTACAGGTACTGAGAATGGGTATGCTAGTACTGCGTTTTTTTGCCTAGGTATGGCTTGGGTACGATCATAAAAATATTAAAAAATTATTAAAAAATATAGCCAAATAAGAAAAAGTAACCATAGAATATGCATAGAATAAACATATTAAGTTAAATAACCACAAAACATATTGATAATTCAATGTCAAATGTCATGATATTCAATGGTCGAACTTAGAACAAGTACATAGTGCAAATGTTACAAATTTTACACAAATCAAGGAAAATCAGCATATTCATTATATTCATATTGGTCTTCAACGTCTTCATTGAGAGCAATGCCACTCCAATTGGCTCCACTATCCAAGTTATGTGAAGAACCCTCTAGCTCCATGTTGAGCAATAAAAGGTGGGCAATGGAAGCATCCAAGTCCAGAGTCTCTGGGTCCACATCCCAACACTTTGTTACCCCTTGCTTGTATCCATCTTGCTTGTGTGTTAAAAGGCGCAGGTTGGAATGCATGTAGACCAAATCCTCCCTTGTTTTCACTACCAACTTGTTGCGCTTAATTGCGTGGATAAAGCAGTATGTACCCTAGTTCCACTCGATTGAAAAACTCACAACCTATTGAGACAAGCCACAAAGTCAATGTAACTAATTAAAGTTTATAAAACTTAAAATGAAACGTCCAAAAAAATTTAGAATTACAAAAAATTAAAACGTTACTTGTAATAAAAAATTTATTGTGAGTAAATGCTTGCCCATGGAGGTACCACCACATATGAGCACCCTTCTTGTACTTGTCATAAAGAGCGCTAAGAGAGTGACCCATGGAGGATATAAAATTCTCAAACTCTTCTAAAATTGTGTCTTCTACTTTTGAGTCGGGGAAGATTCTAGATGTTGCCTTATACCCCTCACTACCTTCAATATATTGATATGGTGGGAGCCTCTTGGGCAAAGAAAGGATCTTCATGATATTGTATTTTGGAGTCAAGGAAAAAGCAAGAAAATGCAATGGGGAGGTTATTTTGTTCCACATATCAATGAGATGTGACTACACTTCCTTGAAAAAGCTCTCCGTAGAATCTTGTTCTTTGGCATTTATGATGGACTTAATATTCTCAATCATTGAGTCGATTACATCATAAACTTCATCCAAACATGAATGATCTATATCAACAAATCCTAGCATACTCACGATAGGCTTGCTAAAACTAAACAAATACTCCACACAATCCCACTGCCCATCATCGAGGATCTACCCGTTCACCTTTATGGCCTCTCAATGTTTGGTTGCCTCTATACACTCCAAAGGTGGTTGATAACCATGTTGTTCAATGCCTCAGAAACCTTGACAAGTTGTCTCAAGACAAATGTGTGTGAGACAAACCGATTCTCAACAACCTAATGAAAAATTAAATCTAATAAAATTAAAAAAAAATCACAAATCAAAATTATACAAATTACAAACTTACAAAATTAAATGAAAATTATACATGAATGTCAAATGCTTAAAAAAAATAAAAATAGATAGTTACCTTTAACAGCTACAACTTCGAGGTCATAAAGATGCCTTGTGACATGTGATGGTTATCTCGCTCGCCTCCTCATAGACATGTTTGATCCAATCAATTTTGGTGCCTTTTTTTTGCAATATAAAGTTGAGATGAACGACACAAAGTGTCCATAATGTGTGCCCATACTTTGCATCAACCAACATCCCTGCAACTTGGCAACTTTTTTTGTTGTCCATTATAACTTGGGCAACGTTTTGAAGCCCTACCGTTTCAATGGATTCTATGAGAATGCCAGCAATGAATAGTGCATCTTTCACCTACGCCTCACAATCAATGGCCCTCAGTAACATTGTTCCTTTAGGGCACATTGCGACCACATTAATCAATTGCCTATTTGTTGTATCTTTCCATCCAGCACCCTTGTTTCGACCCATGAATCCCTAATGGGCTGCAATGAATCTTCAACATGTTTTCTTTCTTTTGCCAACAACATGGTGCCTACCTTTTCATACCCTGAATTAGTGAACCCTTTAGGAGCTTCATTGATAACTTCCACCACATCCTGCCAATAAAAGTGATCTAACATTAAATGGCAGACCATGTGCGTAAACACAATGCACAATGTGTTGCTTCACTGTCCCTGGATTCATTCTAGAATGCCCTTTCCAATGGGCATTTGCATTTTGTTCTCTTGCGACTAAGATGTGAATCCTCTTCCTCTGTGGCCACCGAGGATGTAGACAAAATGGGTGTAATGCAATCACAAAGTTAGCACGAGATGGAGCAGCAGGTGGCTTGGTAGATTTAGATCCTTTTTTTTGCTAAAGGATGCTTTGATTTTAGGGCAACTATCGCATTCGTTTCTTCTTACTCTTTGATGTATGCGAGGATCTTTGTAGTCGGCAAGCCCTTTCTATTGGGCCTGGCCTAGCATGAGCTTTGATTCCATGGTCAAGAATCGCACACAAATGGGCTTTCACCTGACTATACGAGCTCTTATAGTTGACCTTACACTTTGACCAAACCCAAATGTAACCCCCTCCACCTAACATATGTTCTAACATTGTCACATACTTCCAAAGGGACAACAAAGGGTCGGGTTTGAAGGCTGTCCCCTTGCCCACTGAATTGGCACTTGTAGAGTTAGACATTCTAGCAAATCCATATAGCCCCTGATTAAAAAATAATAGTATTGATATTAAAATTTAAGGGCCATGGGGAAAAGAAACCTATTTGGCATTTGTTGAAGGAATGTTTTAAAAAATAACAAAAAATTGAAAACAAATTACAAACTAAAAAAACACATAAACTTACCTTAAATCAACAATCATTTTTGTTGCAAGCTCCTTAAACTCCTTGGCACCAAATGGGCAGTTATAGTTCCGTAGGATTATCAAAAGGAAGGAGTTTCAGCCCTAAGCAATTGAAAAAATGAAAGTGAGTGAGCAAATGTGCAATGAGAGGTAAATGTGTCGTTACTGTTTGTTTTTAAGAAAATGAATGTGAGAGTTGCTTTTAGGGTTTCCCTATGCTTTTTTGTGTTTTTTGTTTTTTTTAGGTCTATGTTTGACATTTTTAAAGTGAAAACAAAAAAACAAAAAATATTACTTTTTTCCTTTGTATGTCTGTCAGATTTACCCAAGGTACTGCACTGTAGGTTTGGGTACACCCGTGTTTGTCCCGGGACAAACTCAGACATACCCAGACTTGTAAGGACCAAACCAAGACCAGTCTGCCACGTACCAGGACCGCCCCCTAGGTATAAGTGCCCGGTAATGTAGATCTATAGGAATCCGTTGTGTTGTAGAAGAAGGTGAAGTGATTAGGGATATCAGTTCTCTTCATCCATGCGACACAATGGAGACATCCCTCTTGCTGTGGGTGGCAAACGTGAGGGATAAATCTCTAGATTAAGGGCTAGCTCCCCTTGATGCACCTTGAGGCCCTAGATCTCCTACTGCTAACAATGGGGGGATGAAAAGGGAGAGAAAATACTGAAGAAAGGACCTAAACTAAGAGGTGATGCACCAAAACAATTGGTCTACTCAATTTTGGCATACACTTTGAACCATGGACAGCAAGCATACAATTCATTCAGGTGAGAAAAACTTCCTTGCATCAATATTTCAGTAGGGGGTCCTATGAAGATATAGGGAAGAAAAAACTAGCACAAGAGGTGTTCTAAGACACACTGTTGCGTAGCCTATTCACTTGCCTATACTTCTTCAAACACTTCCTGTGACCTGCAAGAGAAGAAAATCACTATGCACTAGATATGCTGGAATAAACTTATGAAAGCATGAAAAGAAAATGACTTAACACAAGATAAAACCATAGACATGCAAAAGTACAAGCTCAAATGGAGGTAAAATGCTCTTTCTGATTCAAGGTAAATTCCTTCAGGGCTTCGCTATACAAACTGAGAGATTTTTTCTCAAATGAGAAGTTACAAATATATAGAGAACTAGAAACAAGATAGCTGACAAATCAAGGAATGGAAACCCATGTTGTGTTAAACACTTTTGAAGAGACCAAAAGAACATGTTATTGTCGTATCCATCCAACTGCATATAGGAGAGCCATGTTGTTGATGTCCAAGTCGCCGCCCTTGCTGTCCTGGGCTTGCAAAAGCATGGGATACTCCTAGCAACTGATAAAGCCATCCCCAAGTTGTTGTGGCTGGACCATGCTCTCTTCAATGCTGGGCACAACTAGGTGTGCATTAATGATGAAGCATGAAAACACGAGCTACTCTCCTCTATAGTTCGAAAACCAATCTATTTATTGATTTTCGATAGATATTTTCCACCCAAATGTATTAACTCCTTTTTGCTGAGTGTGCCTATGCCACTTGTCTTGTTATAAATGGTCATTGATTCTACCTTTTGACTTTGTTAAGTTGCTGGAACTGTTTTGAGATTTGTCTTTTCCGCTTTATCTTTGCCCGTGTTGTCTCTTTCTTTTGATTTCTCCTTTGCTTTGGTTCCTTTTCTCTCTACTCCTCGGTCCTTGGTCTTTGTCTTGTCTTCTTCCTCCCGTGTTTAGTCGGGTTCGGGCTCTTTGCCATTTTTCTTTGCCGCGGATTCTTCTTCTTGCTCGCTCCTTGCTTTTGTTTTCTCTTTTGTCTCTGCGTCTCTCTGTTTGTGCCTTGCGAGTCTTTTCTTTCAGGCGTCGGCTTTTTGCAACGTTGATTTCCTTCGAACAAAATGTCCGAAGGAAATCATCCTTTGGATCTTCCTTTGCCTTCGTTTCTTTTCAATGCTTCGGGCTTTGGCCTTTTGCTTTCGGCGGGCTTTTGCAAATTCCTTTAGACAAAATGTTCGAAGGAAATTCTCTCTTGGCTTGTTTCCTTTTCCCAAAGGGCCAATGCGCCCTTCAGGCTTTGCAATTTGTCTCCTTCAGCTGGTTGCCCTCCACAAGGGTTTCTTTCATCCAAAAGTGCCCTTCGGGATTTTTGAAATGGTCTTCATCTTTCTCAAGGTGCCCTCCACAAGGGCACTTTGTGCCTCGAAATGCACCTTCGGAACTTTTGATTTGGTCCTGCCACCGACCAAGGTGCCCTCCGCAAGGACACTTTGAGTCTAAAGTTGCCTTTCAGAAGAATTGTAAGGGTCCTATGTGTCGCCTAAGTGCCCTCCGCAAGGGCACATACCCTTCAGAAATTCTGCAATGACCCTTCGAAAAAGTGGAGTCCTCTTTCTTTTCCCAAGTGCCCTCTGTAAAGACACTTACCCTTTGGACTTTTTGCAAACGTCCTTCAAGCAGTCAAAATGGCCTCCGAAGAAAATCCGTTGTCTTTTGCGAACTGCTTAGACCATTTCGAGTTCTTCAATCACTTCTACTTATAAAAGTAGACAAGTAATGCATATGCACAAACCCGATTTGCACTAGATAGACCATTTTGGACTTCCCAAGAGCTTCTACTTCGGGTTTTACATCAACTTCAGCTGATAAGGCAAATAAGTAAAGACACTTGGAAACCCTGATTTGGTCTGTCAAGACCAAATCGGGTTTTGCAAGTGACTTTAATTATAAACCTTTATAAGTAAAGACATTTGCAAAGTCCGAATTACACCACCAAAACCAAATAGGGTTTATCAAGTGACTTGACTTATGAAAATTTCACAAGTAAAGTCATTTGGGAAACCCGAAATGCACTACTGTAGGTGAAGTAATTGCTCTTGACAAACCCGAAATACACTTGGCAAAGCAGAATAAGGGAAACACCTGGCTTTTTCATGAGAGGTCTGGCAGAGAACATTTTGCACAAGGCAACAGAGGGATGATCTAGCCAAAACATGGATCGGATGACTTTTGCAAAGAAAAAAGAAGGGGTGCCCAATTTTGGCTTGCAGGACCAAAAATTGATCAACACAATTGGCGACTCATAGGGGAAGCATGCCTGCTATGCTTGGGAAGACTGGTAGCCACAAAGTCCATTGGGCATAGAGTCAGGATGCATCTTGGAGAAGTCAACAACAGCTTTGTAAGGACCTATGAAACAATAAAGATTTTACCCCAAACAACAAGGAAAAAATGCACACAAACGGCTAAAAACAATACACACATGCATAACAGCACTTAGAAAAAACGAGGAAAAACAAGGAAACCTATGTACATGACAAAAAAAACTTAGTAACAATGCTTAAGGTATATCCCATTGAATGAAATATGTAGCTCTTCACCATCCAACTTGGAGAGTTGGAAAGCATTGTGTTGCTTGCATTGGGCGATGACATATAAGCCACTCCACAAAGCGTCAAACTTCATGTGCCTTCCAGGTTTGGCTCGGTCCTCATCCCACTTCAAAACAATGTCACATTTTGAAAAGCTCTTTGGCGTAGACTTTTTGTCAAAATGCTTCTTTGTTTGTTGTTGGTGGCTAGTCATGGCATCCATGGCTTGGTCTCTCACTTCTTGAAGCTCCATTAGCTCACAATACCTGACTTCCAGGCTATCACTCTCCATCAATTGCAGTTGATAGGCAAGATCCAAGGTTGGTAACTCAAGTGAGATAGGAAGTCTAGCTTCCCTTCCATACACAAGTGTGTATGGTGAATTCCCGATTGCCCTCTTTAGAGTGATCATATCTGCCCAAAGAGCTGTCTTCAACTTGACATGCCAAGTCCTTTGATTTTCCTCCATTGTCCTCTTTATGATCCTAATCAAATTCTTGTTTGTGGACTCGACCAGCCCATTTCCTTGTGGATAGTAGTTGGAAGAAGTGTTGAGATAAATGCCATACTTCAATGCCCACTCACTTGTCTTTGTTCCCAAGAAGGCCAATGCATTGTCTGAAATGATTGTGACTGGGACCCCAAATCTTGTCCGTATACCTTCATAGAAGTCTAGGACTGCACTCTCATTGGCCTCTTTCAAAGCTACGGCCTCTACCCACCTTGTGAAATAATTCATGGCAGTCAAAACCCACTTGTGGCCAGCACTAGAAGGAGGATTGATCAGTGCTACGAAGTCCAACCCCCATTGCATAAATGGTTGTTCCACCTGAATAGAATAAAGAGGCATGGCAGCCAACCGTTGCTTCCCATCAAAGAAAGCACATTTTTGACATTTCCTCACCCAAGCATGAGTGTTTTTAAACAAACTGAGCCAAAAGTAACCAGCCCTCATAATCCTTGCAGTTGTGGCCTTGGGAGCAAAGTAGCCACCTGCTGGTCCATCTTGGAACTCGGACAGTACCTTGTCGACTTGATTTGAATCAATGCATCTCAAGAGCACCCCTGAAAAGTCTTTTCTGAACAGCACTCCATCAACTAGGACATAAGGAAGAGATTGGAGTCTAAAATACCTCCTCATGGTCCTATCAAGACCTTGTGGACACTCACCAGTTCAAAGAAAATGAATCATATCTTGTGCCCAGCTCTTCATGACTATAGGTACAGCTGCTGTAGGTTCATCGTGGAGTGCCAAAATGTCATCTTTTGGCTCTTTCAAGTCTGTAGCGAGGTGTTCACACAGCCCTCTTCCTCTTACCAGCTGGGTGGTCTTGATCTCTACGTCATACTCCATTACTTTGGTGATCCAACCTGCCCTTTTCTCATTCAAGTCTCGATTCAGCAAGAAGTCTTTTACACTAAGATGTGGCACCATGATGTGAACTTTGTTGTTAGACAACATATGTCTGAACTTCTTCAGACTTCGTATGACTACAAGCACCTGCTTTCAACATACGTGTATCTAACCTCATAGCCTTCTAAACCTTAGCTGAAAAAGGCAAGAGGTTGTTCTAAATTCTCACCATTTCCTTGAGTGAGCATAGCAGAGATTACCTCTTCATTCCCAAAGGTGTATAGATTGAAGTCCTTGGCGAAGTTTGGACTAGCCAGAGTAGGAGCTCGGGCGATAGCTTGCTTGATGCCTTCAAAACTTTCTCTTCTTCTTGCTGTCCACGTGAATGTCTCATCCTTAGCATGGAAGTTAGTGGCTTGAGAAGCTCAGTGAAATTAGGAATGAATCTCCTAATGAAATTTATCTTACCAAAGAAACTTTGCAGGCCCTTATTGTGCTTAGGCAAGGACAATGTTAAGATGACGTTCACCCTCTCTAGATCAATGGACAGGGCTTCCTTTGAAACGACGTGGCCCAAGAGCTTGTCTTCGTGGACGGCAAACACGCATTTCTTTGGGTTGAGAGAGATGCCAAACTCTCTACACCTTTCAAAGATTTGCCTCAAGTGCTTCAAGTGTTCACTTGCCTCCTTGGTGAAGACTGTCACATCATCAAGATAAACCAACACATGTCATTGATCAAACCTTAGAAAGCCATGTCCATAGCACGTTGAAAAGTAGCTCCAGCATTTGACAATCCAAATGGCATCTTCCTATAGGCATATGTTCCCCACTTGGTGGTGAAGGCTGTCTTGTATTGGTCACATTCTTGCACCAGGGTTTGATTGTACCCGGAGTAGCCATCTAGGAGAGGGAACCTTTCACTCCCTGTCACCATCTGAAGAATCTGCTCCATACTTGGAAGGGGTAGTGATCTCTCAGTGAGACTTTGTTCAGGGCTCTGAAATCCACACACAATTTGACTTCTCCATTTTTCTTCCTAACAGGGACCAAATTGGCCAGCCAAGAAGAGTGTTTGATAGGGAAAATGATCTTGAACTCGATCAGTTTGGTGAGCTCCTTCCTCATGAGAGGCTCGATCTTTGGATTGATTAGCCTTTGTTTTTGCTTGATGGGTTTGGCACCTTCCTCCAACTCAATGGTGTGTTGGGCCAAGCTTGGATCAAAGCCCTTCAAATCATCATACTCCAAAGCAAAGACATCAGCAAACTCTTAACATAACACAATGAAAGCACGTTTTTCCTCATTGGTACACACCTTCCCAAGTGCAAGTAGCTTATCCTTGAAGATCTATACCTTTTCATAATTTTCCTTCTTGGTTGACATGCTTGCTTTGTATCTCTTGAGTTGGTCATCTTCGTTGGAAATACTCTCAAGAGTTACCAAACCTTTGGGAAGCCTGTTGGTCTTTAGTTGAACAATCTGTCCATCATATTGCTGCTGTAGCTTGGACTGATTTTTGGAAGCAAACTCAACTTCTCCCTGCGAGAAAAGTGCTATTTGTTGGTCACTTTCAAACACCTGCCAATTGGTGACATTGTCTGATATGGAGGGCCTCACAATCACCTTTAAATGATGTTGATTCTTGCTTTGTCTCATCCCCTTTGGGATGTCAAATTGAACACTAACTGCTTCTAGTCTATTAGCATGCTTGTTCTCCTCTCTTGGAATGAAAATGATGTTGAAAGCAACAAAGTTCTCTACAAGGTCCCACACTCTGTGTTTGTAAGACTTGAGTAAGGAGTTCTTAGTCAAGCTTTGACCTCTCACTTGGTTCACAATCAACTCACTATCTCCAAACACCTGCAATTATTTGATTCCTCTCTTCCTTGCCCATTTTAGGCCATGAACAAGGGCCTCATACTCTGCTACGTTGCAGGTGCAGGAGAATTGAAACCTGAAAGTTGAAAAGTATTTATCCTTTGAAAATGAAACCAGCATTGCCCCACCACCAGCTCCCAACTTGCTTCTAGATCCATCAAAAAACAGCTACCACAAACCACAGTCCTCTTGGTCTATCTTGATCAATTTCGACATGAAAGCATCTTTCTCATGCATGCAGTAGACTCCAAGACCAGCTTCTTCAATGAACTTGTAAGGATCATGCTCAAAGTTGTCATTTCCCCATTCATCTAAGAGTAGGTCAGCAACTCCTACAAGGGAAGATGATGGAGATTGATCCACCTACAGCTCTTCTTCATCAATGATTGTATAGTTCACATTCACCACTTTGGGCAAGTATGGCTCCAGGTGATCCTTGTGGATGGGCTCTGACTCAATCTTCACTCTAGTCCCATACTTTGTCCTGAAAACCATGTAAAACCAGTTGGTTGCCAAGTATCCACCTATCTTGAATGTGAAATCCCTTGACAAGCAAATAGTAAAGTAAGGAGGAACATCTGCCACTACCACATCATGGGGAATTGAGAAGGTTGGACAGGCATGGAGAGTCAAATTCAAGCCTCTTGCCACTCCCAAGGTCTTTGTTGGTGATCCATCCAACTGTAGAACTCCTTTGGTCATTTGCTCATACTTGAGGCCTAGTTTATTAGCTATGCATTTGAGCATATTTGAGGTGCTTGCTCCACTATCAATGATGCAATTGCAGACCAAGAAATCATCAATAATCAGAGACAAATAGAAGGGAGGGACCTTCTCATCTTTCTTTGCTTGACCAGCCATGGGAGGAGCCCCATTTACTACTAACACATCATTTCTTGTTGGGACAGCATCTTCACCCAGCCTATACAATTCCTTTTAGAGTATATCTTTTTGTCCTATCAGTGCTAAAGAATCCCACAATGAGATGTTCATATGCAGCTTCTTCATTTGGTCCACTCTATTGATTGAAGGATTGCCCCCTTTAGAGTTCTCCTTGGAAACATTTGTAATCTGTGGTGCAACCTGAGGAGCTAAAGCTGCAACCGTTGGCCTGTAATTGGGAAACTTTTGATTTGCTTGTGGTCTTGGGGCTGCTTCAGGTACACTTCCTACTTGATTGGGTAAAGGAGACACGATAGGTGTTTGAATGGTTGCTTGAGCTTCATCAATGGCTTTCCTTTTGTATCTAGTGTTGGATGCAACACCAACATTCTGATTACTTGTGCTCCCCACATAGTTGACTGCATAGAACTCTCCTTCCAAGTGATTCATAAGAGTAGAATCAAATTGAGCCTACCTGTTGTCTATCCCAAGTTGTGTTGACATCTCAAAATTTGAGAATTGGGCTACCTGATCACTTTGTGCAGTCATGCTTTGATTTGGTAGCTCACTGGCATAAGCAACCTATTCTTGGCCATGCTCCAAGGGTGGATAGTTGGACTGCTCCTGCACCAAATTATTTTGAGTGGGTACAAGAGCCTTGGAAGATAAAGAGGCATTTGGATTATAGCTTTGATAAGGCTTGACATGTGTAATTTGACCTTGCCCTTGATTATAATTATGGGAGGCTTATTTTCTTGCCCAAACTGTTGGTAGCCTTGATTTGGCCTATAACTCTGAGCTTGTTGTCTCTTGAGGGCAACTAACTCATTGGTAACACTCTGCAGCAGGCTCTTAACTTTATGGATGTCATTTGCAAGGGTAGCAGCGGGCTTCTCTTGAGACAGAGGAGGAATCGGAAGATACCACAATAAAGATCTCCTGCCATGCCCTTTTTGGTATCAACGCTCCACAAACCATCAAGGTTGTGGGTTTCCTCAAGAAATAGAAAGTGACAGTGTTGATTGACTCAGGGATTACACGTGACTTTATCAACAAGTTGGCGACACGTTTGAACTATTGAATTTACCCAAATCCTGAAATTGTTTCATGATTGCAGATGGTGGCACAGTCAATTGTTCGGGGAAATGTCATAGTATCAAACTTGCTATGGAAGAATATGGGTTGGATTCTCCTGTGTTTGTTATTCCCATGGGTGGGGCAGACATTGTTTTGGAAGTCCAATGGCTCACAATTTTGGACACTATAGAGATGAATTTTCATGAGTTGTTCATGCGCTTTCATTCTAAAGGAATGACATTTGAACTTCACATAATATGTGCAAAATTGCTACAATTGATTAGTTCTCATCAAATGCAGAAGATTCTCAAAAAAGGGGCAGACGGATTTGTAGCACTGATTTTTTCCTTAATGGTACAATCCACAAAGATGTCTATACATCCTAATCTACAAAAGATTGTTGGTGAAGACTCAATTGTTTTCAAGCCATGCCAAAGAGAGTACCACCATCAAGAGAACATGATCAAGGCATTCGATTGATCCTAGGAATTCAACCTCCAAACATCAAACCATACAGGTACCCATATGTCCAAAAATTTGAGATTGAAAATATGGTACAAGAGATGCTAGAGGGGAGTATTCTCAAACATAGCCAAAGCACATATTCATCCCTTGTGGTCACAGTGCATAAGAAGTATGATACATGGAGGATGTGCCCTGATTACAAAGAACTCAACAAGTATACCATCAAAAATAAATTCCCTATACCAATAATTGATGATTTGCTAGATGAGTTAAATGGGGTTGTCTACTTTACAATACTAAATCTTCGTTCGAGCAACCATCAAATTCGGATTAAAGATGAGTACATCTATAAGATAGCTTTTAGAACTCATGAAGGCCATTATTAGTTTTTGGTAGTGCTTTTTGGTCTCACGAATGCACCTTCTACATTTCAAAGTTTGATGGACATTGTTTTTAGGCCTTTTTTGAAAAAAATTGTTTTGGTATTTTTTGATGACATCCTCATATACAATAAGACATGGGAAGAACACTCGCAGATGTAAATCAAGTATTGATAATTCTTGAACAACATCCGTTGTATGCAAAGTCTTCCAAGTGTGTTTTTGGAGTAGAAGAGGTGGAGTATTTGGGTCATATTGTTTCGCATGGTGTCAAAGTAGACCTTCACAAGATCAAAGCCATGATAGAATGGAACGTCCTAAAACCCTCAAAAACCTCTAAAGTTTTTAAGGTCTCACATGGATTATCGTCGATTTGTGAAAAATTATGGCAGCATAACAGCACCACTCATAGCCTTGTTGAAGAAAGACTACTTCTACTAGAACGAAACCGCCACCAAGGCCTTTGATAAATTGAAAGAGGCCATATACACCACTCCAGTTCTGGCCACCCTTGATTTTTCAAATACTTTCATTGTTGAATGTGATGCATCAGGATATGGAATGGGAGCAATAGTCATGTTGGAAGGAAGACCCATTGCATTTGAGAGTCGTCAACTCAAGGGTAAGAATCTGCTCAAACCAATCTATAAGAAAGAGATGGTGGTTATTCTTCAAGCTGTTAAACAGTGGCAACCTTATTTGATAGGTACACTTTAATATAAAGATCCATCATAATAGTCTAAAATATTTTTTTGGAACGTAGGTTATCATCAGAATAACAACAAAAATGGGTGATTCATGTGTTGGGATATGACTTTGATATCATATATAAGAAAGGAAATGAGAATGTAGTAGCAGATGCTCTATCCAGGAGAGATGAATCCATAGAGGCATTATTATGTGCAATGTCCATTTGGCAAGCAGATTGAGTGAATGAGGCCATGTCAAAATGAGAGAATGAAGGGATACACTAAGTCACCACACTCAAATTCATGTTTGAATTCGTGGAGGATAAAATTCGTAAAAAAATGTTGCTAAAAAATTCAGCTATAAAATGCGTGATAAAATTAGACTAAAAGAAATATATACATTTAATATATTTTAATCTACATAATTAAAATATATATATATTTAAAAAGAAATCTATAAATGATAAAGTTAAAACTATTAAACATATATATTATAATATATAAAATATAACTATAAATATATTATATTATATATAATATACTTATAAACTATATTATTATATTATATTATAAACTATACAAATAATTATAAATATATTATATTATATTAATATTTAATAAATTATAAATA
Source organism: Torreya grandis (assembly GCA_037957365.1). Lineage (NCBI taxonomy): Eukaryota > Viridiplantae > Streptophyta > Pinopsida > Cupressales > Taxaceae > Torreya > Torreya grandis. Next base: position 1,148,761 of record JARHVA010001438.1, on the reverse strand, counting down.
TTTCATATTACACTAATATATTAATATTTAATAATATAATTATAAATACATTACATGCTCGAATGAAATTCCATAGAAGTAATTATTAAATGGGTATGTCATGAAAATCTTAATAAATTTCAAAATATCAATGTCGAGGCTCACCCGCAATAATATATAGGAAAAAAAAGCCGATAACACCAACAAATTTACGGGAGGCTTCTTACGACACAAACTTTTAAAGCATGGTAATTTTAGCAATAAGCAACGTCTTACAACAAGTTTAGCAGTTAGCAACTCCTCCCCGCATCATCAAAAAACGCAACCCAGAAAATTTAAAACGTGATGAAACTGCAGGCATTGAAACCCTAAAGCGAATTTGGAACGGATTTAAAGAAATTTTGGAACAATGTTATATTATATTCGTTGATTGGATTTGCTATTCGTTCTGTACGAATGTATTGGCGAAGTTCAACAATTTGTTTGGCCCTAGTTTGAGATTTAGTGAATTTCAACAATTTTTTTGGCCTTGGTTTGAGATTCGGCAAATTTTGAATTTATTGCTTTCAATTGACGAATGCGGTGACTGAGGGGATACATAGGTTTTGATTCAAAAGCTCCAACAAGATTCTAGTACCTCTAACAAATTCGAGTGGAATGGGAATGCATTATGGTATAAAGACAGGTTGTGCATGTGCACAAATTATGCCCTCAAGCACAAGATCATTATAGAGCTTCTTGTGTCTCCAATAGGAGGGCATTCAGGATTTTTGAAAACTTATAATAGAATCAAGCAGGATTTCTTTTGGGAAGGACTCAAGAGTGATATTCAAAAATTTGTCGTCGAATGCATGGTGTGTCAGAAAAACAAGGGTAGAAGTGAAACAATTAAGACCCTAGAATCAAGCAGGATTTCTTTTGGGAAGGACTCAAGAGTGATATTCAAAAATTTGTCGTCGAATGCATGGTGTGTCTGAAAAATAAGGGTAGAAGTGAAACAATTGAGACCCTAGGTCTTCTACAACCCTTGTCGATTCCCACCCCAAGGTGAGAGGAGGTATCCATGGATTTCATAACAGAGTTGCCAAGGTCAAAGGTAAAAATGTTATCATGCTAATAGTGGATAGGCTCACAAAATATGTCTATTTTTGCGCTTAGTCACAACCATTTGTAGCCAGTACAGTAGCTACTACATTTTTGGATATAGTTCAAAAGCTACATGTGACTCCAAAGATCTAGTCAGTGACCGTGATCCTATCTTCATCATTAATTTATGGACGGAATTGTTCTCATGTTTGGATACTCATTTGGCTCATGGTTCATCTTATCATCCTCAATCTAATGGGCAAATAGAGGTGGTCAACAAATGCCTAGAGGGTTATTTTTGTTGTTTTACATCAAATAAACAAGAAAGGTGGGTTCATTGGTTTCCACTAGCAGAATGGTGGCATAACACTTCCTTCCATACCTCTTCCAAAAAGTCTCCATCTGTGGCACTGTACAAGTACTAGCCTCCATCCATCACCTCATCTATGAGGGTACAGCAAAAGGTTCGAGCTGTCAAATATAACATCCAACACCAGCAGGAGAAACTAGCCAATCTAGGAGAGAATTGAGCAATGGTACATAATTGAATGAAGCAACAAGCAAATCAGCGTCGTAGCGAGAGGCATTTTGTAACGGGAGACTAGGTCTTTGTACGCCTACAACCATATAAGCAAATGTCCCTAAAACAATACAAAAAGGACAACAAACTTTCTCATAAGTATTATGACCCCTATCAGACCCTGTAGAAAATTGGCAATGACGCTGACAAGTTGTAGCTACCCCAGTCTACTCACATACAACCAGTATTTCATGTTTCTTGCTTGAAGAAGGTTATTGGACAGAGAGTTTCTGCCCAAACTGAGTTACTAAAATTGGATAAGGCAAAATCATTTTGGAACTGGAGGAGATCCTTCAGACACGCGTGAAAAGGCTATGCACAAGAGAGATTAAAGAGTATTTGATCAAGTGGAAGAATCTTACCAGCAAGGATGCAACATGGGAGGATGAAGCATTCCTACAACAACATCCAAAGTTGTTCAACATTGAGGGCAACATTATCTTGAAGGGGATGGGCATGCTACACCCTTAACCTATAGTGTGTCTAGGGATAAGTGTGGCCGACCTGTGGCCTACATAACCTTTTATTTTATCTTGTCACATTTCTCTATGCTATCATTTTGTTAGTAGGGTTGGTCTATGGAGTAACCATAGCCTAAATAAGCTATATATAGAAGGTAGTGGTTAGTATTTGAGAATAATATTACGAATTCTTTTCTCATTTGCATGTTTAGAGGTTTTCCCGTCAAAGTGGCTCAGTTCTATCTATCAATTATTCTGCTCTAATATCAATTAATGATGTGGATCTACTTACTCTACTCTTATTATTGCAATATATTGTTGTTGATCTGCTCATTTACAATTAGTGCTCTGAATTGATTTGATCTATCTAAATAGTTTCATTACACTTCTCTTTTTTTCCATTCAGCCCACTAGTCTATATTTTCATTCTTGTCTCCCATCTCACTGACCAATCCTGCCATTTCCTCTCTAACCCCGTTTCTTTCCCCTTCCTGGTCTTCTTTTTGGTTTTTATCCTTTCCTTCCTATGGCCCTCATCTCTCTTCATTTTCCTACATTTTCATTGAGTGTCCCATCTTTTCTTTTTGGCATCATCCCAATTTCTATTTCTCATTTTCCCTCCTCTAATCTTGATCTGTAATTTTGTATGTTTTCGTTATACCTACAGCCTCAGTGATGGAGAGGCATACAAATCAATTATAATGTCGTAATTCAGTACTTGTCTCAGATTCATCCATGAGCGATAGGAAGAGAACAAATGATGTATTTTTATGAGTCTTGGCCTCCATTAACAAATCCATTTCTACTTATAAGAAAAACTGTAAAAAAATATTTAAAAAAATTGAATAAAAAATCAAGCTAAAAAATTATTTATTCCGTCTTACATGGAAGATTAATGCTCAATTTCAAAATCAGAGATCAAAATGCATACCCCTTTAGTAAATTTCCAAATGACAGACACAAACTTAGGTATAGAGTTGCTGATTAACCAATATTAAATGGCATCATTAAATAAAAATGAGCCACAACAAATGTTCCAGGCTTAATATCTTTCGTTAATTGCATCTGGAAATTAGGAATACACTTTTATTTTAATTTTTATGTTTCATGAGTCCAAAACTTGCCCTAAATTTTTGCACATTTCCGGGAGACATCCTCAGCAGTTGAAAATGGCCAACAATCATTTTCGGCCAGCTCAAAACATAGACGGCAAGCAAATTCTGTTTCTGTAGGAATTCTAAAGTTTAAACATCAGTGTTTCCTGTGTCCAGGACATCCCAAAAACAGACATGCCAAACTTCCTAGGCATTTCATGTTTCCTTGATTTTTATTCTTCTTGTGCCCATCATTGGCATCATACTTAAATCTTAGCAATAAAATAACCATTTAACCAATGTACCTCCAATTCATTCCAACTTTGCGGCATTAATATTTTTCACATGCAATCTTTCCTGTGGCATAATTTGATATTGTTTTTCAAGAAGAAACCATGATAGAATTGAGATATAATGTATTCTGTTCGTATACTTGAACAGTAAACTATCCTTGTAAAAATGATATTTCATCCTATCAACTTCTAATTCTAACTTCCCTTTAATCAAGGTATTTCTGTAATTTATCATTGCCAACCGAATGATTTCTTAATATAATTCAAATACTAGATCATTGAATTCAATTTTATGGGGAAGGGTGGGACATTGAACAAGTCTATGGTCAAATTCAACATCGATTTCTTGATAGGATCGAGAGCAAGGAATATAAATGGCACAGACCATAGAAGTGGGGCTCTTCTGGAAGTTTTGGGATGGTCATAATTATTTATCCAAGTGTGTGACGTGTAAGAGATGTCCAAATTAATCATGTAAGGGTAAACATGTCCCCTGGATTTAAGTAAGCCTACACTGTATAACTTACTCCATTTTCAGCTCTATAATCTTGTTCCGTAATGGGTGCTTCTTAGTGGTGCGCTCTTCAAGTAAAAGAGGACAAGTTCTTTCTAGTGGTGTGCTCTTCAAGTACAAGCAGCAAAGTCATTCCTAGTGATGTGCTTTCCAGTTACACAAAGGCAAGTTATTCCTAGTTGTGGACTCGACATGGCCAAATTGTTTACCGAGGTATGTTTCTACATGCATGGAATGCTGATTCTGTAATGGTAGAAACTCTAGATGCCATTGTTATGAACTTGTGCACTTAAATGATGAAAGGGAATGTATTTAAATTTCAAACATTTTGTGGATGCCTTTTGGTAATTGTAATTTTTTTTATCAGATTTTATGTCCAAACACAATTTGCAAAATGTATAACCACATAGATGTTTCCACACAATTGCCCTACATCTAAAGCTTTCAATTCAACAAAAAAAATCAGTTTATGAATCACAACCAAAATTTGATTGAAGGAACTAGTAAATTTTATGGCTGAATACCTAACATAGGTCTATCCAAAACAAATTGGAAAAGTAAACCAGCCTGTATAACAAAAACTGAGGAATGTTTCGCCCAATATGGAATGTTAGATCTGTAATCATATGGAATCTAGATGTTATCATTATGAACTTGAGCACATAAATGATCAAGGGCTTTTGTTTAAACACTTTGTGGATGTCTCTTGGTACATGCAAGCTTTTATTTTTTCACATCAAGTTTTATGATCAAACACAATTTGCAAAAAAGTATGACCACATGGAAATTTCCACACAATCACCCCACATCAAACATTCTGAATTGAACAAACAAATGCATATTGAGAACAACCACCAAAGTTCGATTAAAGGCACTAGTAAATTTCATAGCTGAAAACTTAACATAGGTCTACCCCAAAAGAAAATGGAAAAACAAATTGAACTGTATAACAAAAACTGAGCTATGTTTCTCTGTATAAGAATGTTGGTTCTGTAATGATATGGAATTGAGAAACTGTCCTTATGAATTGGATCATTCAAATGATTAAGAGCCTGTGTCTAAACACTTCATATATGCCTCTCGGTATATGTGTTTTTTTTATATTTTTTTTACATCACATTTTGTGTTCAAACATAATTTGCAAAATGTGTAACTATGTAAAAGTTTCCACACAATCGCCCTAGATCTAAAATTCTTAATTGAACAAACAAAAGCAGGTTGAGAATAACCACAACAAATTGATTTAAGGTACTAGTAAATTTCATAGCTGAGAACTTAGCATAGGTCTGGCCCAGAACAAATAGGAAACACAAACCGACCTGTATGACAAAATCAGCAGCAGGTTGCCCAGGTCCAGAAAGCTTTGGTCGAATTCCCGAGTAATCTGGTCTTAAAGTTCCATCTTTTAATTGGGGATAATAATTCCTGATTTCTGGATAAAATCTTTCTGCGCGTGTAGCATCAACTGTATAGTCAAACCTACAATGAATATAGAGCAGCTATGAATCATTAACTGTTCTATACTCATAAAATTTATAGTTACCAGGAAACAGATATAGGTACTAGTACAGGAGATGGGAACGGGTACCAATATGCCAGTTTTAAGAAAAATTAGTGATAGGTATTGGGAGACACCAAAAATAAACAAACATATATTTAAATATTGGAAAAAAAATTAGAATACCATGCGCAAACAACTTTAAAAAGACATAGAATGTGCAAAAGAATTAAAAATTTAAGGCACATAAATGAGAATAGGGCATACATGTTAGTAAATTAGGGTTAGGTAGTAGTGGTCGGGGCCCCTGTTGCCTAATTTTAATCAATTTTTTCATTTTATTTTCCATTTTTATAGGATGCTGCTCAAGTCAGGAGACACAGGGAGACTCAGAATGAAGTCTCCAGGTATCAAGGGACATCTTGGTACCAGTCCCCAGTACCAGAGACACGTCTCAGGTCCCTAGAGATGTGTCTCAAGTCCCCAAAGACGTTGCCACTGGTAACACTAATAAAAATATTATAGAGAAATGTCTGGATCTAGAAAATCCAGCTAATATGACATCTACAAAGAACCTAGAACATCCCTTTTGAGGCATAGGTGTTATTTATCTATTGATTACTTTGGGTGTCTAAATGCTTAAATAACATCTAGATCAATATTAACATATACATCTTCATGAAATTGGTTTAGATCATTAAATAAAATTATATATGATGGATCAGCTACGAGAAAAGTCCAGCTTCTCACTGGAGAAAAAATTACAACGGATAATATATTTTGAGATAGCTGTGTTGTGCCCATTTTATACCAACATTTCAAATCTAGTTTCAAGCAGTGATAATTGAATCTTTGAAAATTAAATGGATTGCTTCCAATAGATATAGTATTTGATGTTAATTTTAACTTTAATTATTTCTTTATTTAGTTTTTATTTTTATTAACTACATGTATAATAGGTTTCCTTGTGTTGCTAGTATTCGATCCATTATCTCTATTAATGTTATCATGATGTTGTGAAATTTCAATAGCCTCTTTTAAATAACGTTTAACATAGTTATCATCTTTGGATAAAACCATGTAGTCACAAGATCCAATGATAAAAATGAAATGCTACCTAAAAAGAAATGATAAAGAGAAGCTATACGGTAGAAACTACACTTCCCATGGCCAAAAATCATACATATTGTACCTCACCAATGATTCCTAACCTATACAAGTTTATTTTTATTAATAGAACTAAAAAGTAAAACAAATTTTGTGACAATGATAGGCTCAACTAATCTTTCTCTAGCAATGAAAGAACACAATATTCTATGCTATATGTGAAAATCAATGGGCCAATAACTATGACTAACTTATGAATGGGACCCATGGCAACCACTGCAGAAATGAAATAAGTAGCTAGAGGAAGAGGAAATTTGCATCCATCACAAAACATTCATGATAAATTATGAAATTTAATCAAACGAGCTAAACTAAAGCAATCCTAAAAGCTTAAGTGAGATTTTGGCATTCAACTGAACAATGTTAACCATAAATGATGTCTGTGGCAGTAACTTCAACCATATTTGTAATTATCCACAGCTGAATTTGAACAGAAAATTTTCATTGCTAATAGTAGCAATGAAAACATTATAAAGCGTTTCAAACCATTAATACCTCATTATAAAGCCTTTCAAACCATTAATACCTCTCAATACATCCCAAAGACTCTTTCTCTCTAGCCTCCAAGTGCAACTATATTATTATCAACACATTGAAACTTAAAACGTAAACGCAGGCAACTAATTTTGGTTTGAGGATAGTTTTAGATGTTAGTTTGCATTGATTTAGGGTACTTGTGTGTTTATCGATAATCAGTTCATATTAGACTCTTATCAGCGCATGTTCCCTTTGTTTTGAGCCCCATTTGCTCCCCCTTATGTTTTTTTCTCTCTTCCATGGTTTCTCTATCTTCCCTATGTCTTTCAGTTGTTTCTTGGGTTTGACAGGAAGCATAGACTTGAAGCATACCACTCCATTCCTGGTCCTTTTTTGGTGTGGGTCTCTTTGAACCCTGGTTGTGTTTTTTTGGTCTACATCCCTTTTTATCAGCTTTCCCGACCTTTGTGTGTTGCTTGCACACCAATAGGTTCCTAATTTGAATTTGAAAAGCCTATATACACGTGCATTAGTGCATATAAGATAAATGGAAGTGCTACCCATGGGTAATAAGAGTTCCAAGAAAAGGTCACGAGTGATAAGCATAAGTCTAGAATTTGATTTGAAAAACAAAATGTTATTTGGAGTCGTCGTATTGCATCATTGTCAAGTGCTCATACTAGTGAAAAGTCATATAAGGATTAGGGCTTGCGTCACCACGATTGCTTGATGAACTGCATTGAGTGTTGGTTTCCAACTTTTCCAATGAGAAAGGTCTGATTGAGGCAGGCCCCTCAATGGTTATGCCTTTTTTAAGGTTGGGCAAGGTATTTTGAGCTGATTAAGGTTTTAAGGAAGGAGAACAATTTATTGGTTATCCACAATGAAATCTGGAAAAAATAAGGTTTTATAAGCCTAGGAGTAAAAGATTGGAGTCATCCAATTTTTTTCAAGAAAGGACACAGTGACCAAGAGCATACCTTAGCTCTATAGTACACTCCCAGTTTGACCAGGAGTGTAGTAGTCGACTCCTGGTCAAATTTTAAAATCGCCAATTTTCTCCGAGAATTTTTGGGTTATGTTTGCCTTGGTTTCTAGACCAGTTTCCAACTGATTTCGATCTCCGATAGTCTACAAATTTGCGACCATTTAATATTCTTCTCAAAAACCTAGCTTTGCAAATTTCAATTATTCTAGAATATTCCTTTATTGCAATTAGGTGTTTTTTAACTATTTAATTGGGTAAATTTGATCTGATCTAAATTGCAACATTGTTTATGGTTAGGTGTAGTGCATTGTTGATGTTAAAACCCTTTCCCATACCACAGTAAGAATGATTTTGTCAGAAACATACAAGGAAATTAAATATATAAATTCCAATAAATGCTCAAAATGAAGCTTAAATTTTACAACCAAACTCTTAACGTATGAGAGACAAACTCACCCAAAAAAGACAATATTATGATCCCAACTAATGTTAATCTTCAGTCTCATACGTCATTGGATAAATGCCACCTAGAGGAACCATATTATATTGGCATTCATCAAAAAGGGGGCATATCATGTGAGCCCACTAAAGTTATCTAAAATACAAGTGAATACGTTTGGGTTATGTGCCACATTGGTAATGATTGGTTGAGTAGATTTAATTAATGTTTTTTATCAAGTAAATGGGCCCATTAATTATCATGGATCACTGATGAGATGTGGGTGAGTTGGTAAAGTGGCTTAGTTGTTTCAAGCCCCACCCAAGTTCAAATCTCCCTAGACATGTGAGGCCGGTTGTGGCCGTTGGTTCTATTCTCGAGGTTGGTTGTGGCCATTGATGGGATCTTCGAGGCCGGTTGTGGCCGTTGGTAGTATTCTCAAGGCCGATTGTGGCCATTGGTGGTATTCTAGTGGGTTAATCATTTGGGGATTTGGGCCCCCGTTGTGTCTCAAACCGGTTCGTAGATCCGGTCAAAAGTGATTACCAATTAGAAAAAAAACTATTGTGGATCAGGGTTCCCTCCTACAATACAATATTCCTTAGCCATTTGACAAGAGGCCTTCCTTTTACATGATTATTACTTATTACATGCCTTTTGTACATACTTTTTCTAGGGTATATGCATTCGGATTCATCCCTTCTTTCTATCTTTGTTTTGTTGCTTCCTACTCTTAGTTTTTGATACTTTATTTTGGTGGTTGTTTTTGTGGCACTCGTGATTAGCTATTGTAATGTGTTGCATGTTTGAGTCCATCAACCTACTTTATCATAAATAAACATTAATTTAAATTTGTTTTCTGTCAGAAATTTTTTCTTGGTTGAGAAGTCAACTAAATCTTCACACCTCCACTGAATTTCCAGGTAATAGAATGCCAACTCCTTGGCCATTTTACATTAGAACAGCATCCACATTAACAGGGAGTACACCTAGTGGATTTTGAACATGTGCCATCATGGCAATAATTTCCCCATGTACCCGTTATACCGCAGCTCAATGGACTCAAAGTGGAAATGGACAAAGAGAACATGGGGATGAGCTTCGTTCCATAATATCAATACGTAGTGTGTGCATGCATTGCTATAAATTCGGCCACTAGCTCATGGTGCCTCCATAAAGACTCCATAGCTACTTCAAGGTGACTTGTTGAATGATGATTTGAATTTGTATTTGATTTTGATTTGAACCTTCAGTTCTTTCGAAATTTTTCTTGGTGATTACATTTTCTAATTAGTCTTTTAAGTTAGAAGTGGGAAGCTAGGGTTATGTGTAAGTCATCTTTATCTCCAAATAGTTTGAACTTGAAGGATATGATCCTAATTGTTCATTATTACATCAATCTATTTATATCCTAAAAAATTGAAGCTTAGATGGTCGTTACATCGATGAATTTGCATCTTGATATTGGGTGTGTATGTATCCAACTTTTGAAATCCCTCGTCATCTACTTCAGAGTTGAAGTTTTACATGTATACCAAATCTATAATGTTTAAGTCTCTATATTGTTTCCACTTACCCAAAATAAGGAATAGTTCAAATGATTGGAACTTCTAGAAGGGCTTCATGTTGACTTGTGGTGTTTAAAATCCTATTTTCTTATATTTACATATTATATTATGTGCTTCCACGCGTTTGTTATGGAGTGGATCTTTCTTAATCCTAGGCACCCAATATTCTACAGAATGGTACCGATTGCATTCAAAGTAATGAGGTCTTATGTCATTCAGAGATCTTCTATGTTTAAAATTTTGACTATTCTCTTTTCTACTACTGCACTCGGTTTTCTTCCTATATTGATTGTGATTTGTTTCTTTTTTTATCAATGTTTGGTTTTATGGATTTTAGAATCCTTCATTTGACCTCTACCATCATTTGTGGTTTATTTGGAAATATAAAGTCCTAGATATAAGGTTCGAAGTTTGCAATAGCTTACACATACTTGGGAGTTGAATTTACTAGACCGTCCTCTAGTCTCAAGCCTTATTTTCAATTGCACCTAAGCAAGGGATATGTTCCACTTTCTGTCCTTGGGCACCAATGTTTTAGGATATATTTCCAAGATTTCCCTTCAAAGATGTGCCTCTTTGAGATAGTCATTTGAACTACAGTTTGTTATGGGGCAAATGTTTTGGGCCCCACCTTAGGATCTATTAATTGGGCTCATATTTAGGGTGCCAACCTCTCATGCTTAAATGTCAAATTCGTTGCAAATGAATGGTTCTTCAATGTATTATCCAAGCCAAGTTTGTCGATCAACCCCTTCACCTTCAGAGCATCATTAGGCTTACATTCTATATTCACGTGCTCAAATCTCATATAGATTCAAATTTTGGCAATGAGGGTGCTTCTTTGGGTCCCATCGGACATCCGCGTTGTTGGTTTTTCAAGGCCATTCTCCTCCTTCAATCTATCAACATCTTTATTGATTGGCTTCCTCCATTACGTTATTCATTGGATGCCCCTCCTTGCCTTCTTCACTTAAACGAGATCATCAATAAAGCAGACATATATCAGTATTACATTATGCTCACTTGAACTTTCCCTCCATAGCCGCTCATCCCTAAGTTAGCTTTCTATGTTGAGCATCTCTTATAGCATATAGATCTGACATCATCTTTCAACTAGGGAACCTCCAACATCATTGGGCACATGGCTTGAGGATCCCCCTTGGCCAATTGAGGGTATGCTTCCACCACTTACAAGTTATATTAACCACCATGGTGAAAGATCTTTACTATGCTCATCCATGAAGCTGAAACTAAGAAGCATTTATTTTCAGATGTCCAATCCAATATGAGATCTAAGCAAAGGTACCATTGTTTGCATATTGGATTGGACATCTAAACAATGGTTTTTATCCTGTTTCTTCCACCATTCGGTTTCAAGGTGCTTGACTCTTTTCATTTGTGAGGTTGTCACTCAGACGCAGATCCTTAAAGGGCCCCCTAAAGCTACCGGGCTGATTACATCCTTCTTTCAGCCCATCACAAACATTGGAGGGATTAAGCGCCCCTCTTTGTGCATTACTACTAGAGCACCCCTTCTCTTTCACTCACTCTAGACATGATAGATCCAATGTTCCTTATCTGAAGGGTCAGATACCACTCCTTGTTTGCATGCCCAGCAGTCAGCACAAACATGTATCACTAGTTTCCTTTCTACTGCTGGAGAGTCTTTAGCCATTGATGTTAGGAGAGTTTCCATGAGATCTTCTTGGCATCCCCCAAGGATCTCCCAACCAAGCCCCACTTAGTCGTAGCCATTATCTCATGTGTTAGAATATTAGATATAATGATCATAAATATAAGTCATATGTACTTATATTTTAGAAAAACATTGACATAAGAAATAAACACACAATGTTAAAACACAATATGGTGCTCTAGAAGGGTAGTAATAAAGCAGGATTAATTAAAAAGCTCTGAAATTAATGATTAGTTTAAAAATCAGTTGGTCATCACTCTCATGTAGATGTATTCAATTTCATTTTTCAATATAATTGGTGAAAGAAAAACAAGCTTTTCTATCTCAATTTTGTGAGTTTGAATGTTTTCTCCTATCCATGTTTGGGTTTCACTGAAGGTATTAGAGCTATAAATGTGTGAGGGTTTAGCAAAGATAAGGAGAGGAATTGGGCAATCAAATTCTAAGGAATAGACCTACAATTAATATCTCAAACTCTAGAATTTTGATGAAGGAGAATGATCCAAGTGGCAATTCAGGGAAAATCCCCTTATGACGGGCACCTCCCCTTACAATAGTCACCTTGTTGGGGTTGCAATTCTTAGCGGTGCTCACAATCTGAACTATAATATTCGTTTGAAAACTTAGGATTTCTTCAAGTCATTCTCCTTTAAATTCCAAAGGAATGTCAAATTTTCTCAAAAACGGCTCTGAAGGGGCCCAAAAATTCAAAATACAAAAATGTATCATAATCCCAAAAAAATTGGAAACTAAAATTATGTGTTTTAATTAGTTCCACTTAACAGCGTATCCTCTTCACTTCTCTAAGGGCACTTCTCATATGGATTTTTGGATTCTTGAGACAAGTCAGTTCTACCATAACTCTTTAGATTCTACATATGAATCACTTCAGCGACTCTTCCCCACACAGCTACACAGTGGAGAGCAAAGCATAGAGGGAGGTCCAGAGTCATTCCCTCTGAGCAGAAATCAAAGAGGTGCAAAGAAATAATTGTGTGATAGAATCTATATGACTAAGAAGAAAATGCATATTAATAGCTTTTATTATTCTGTTTAGTTCTCTCACATATTTTCCTCCTTGAATAACATTCATAATTTGAATGTGTTGTCACCTATTCGCTATACAAAGCCACAAAATATTTTTCCCCAAAAATGGATAGAGATCATACATGTTCAATAAACTCGTTGCATCACCAATCTCGTGCATCCATTCAACATCTGGTCCAAACCTTACTTGGCCACCCATATCAAGTGTCACATGTACCCCTAGCCCGCCATCCTCTGGGACTGGATAAATCAAATGGCTAAAAGGAACCTTCCGAGTTTCAGAAAGTGTAAAATAGCAGCCACGAGCATAATAAGTATTAGGAATGAATTGCGAAGGAAAATTATGGAATCTTCTAGCAAGTGATGTTGCACTTAACCCAGCAGAATTTATTACAACATTGGAAGTCAGTATTATCTGTGCTCGAGCATTAGGATTATCAACAAATGTATGCATATCCTTTGTTTCAGAAATATGGAGATGAATACCGTTTTCATTAATGTCGCCTCTGACAACTGAAGTGTTGAAAGCAAAAGTTGTGCCATGCTCTTCAGCTTCTCCCTATATCCAGAGTAAATATTATGAATGCAAAAGAAAGAATATATATTAATACCAACAGATGACAAGAGACAGTTTAGAGCATTAGAAGCTACATTATGTTAGAGCAAGTAAGCACATAAGGCATCTCTATTTGAATTCTTAGCATAAAATTTCAAAACAGCCTGCACATATATTTGATGGTGGACCCAAAAGCTTACTTTGAAGAGACAACACAAACAACAGAGTATAACATTATCCACAAGACAGGCTACCAGTTAACTAATGGGATCTAAAACCATGCAAAATTCAAAAACCCACCAACAGATGACAAGAGACAGTTTAGAGGATTAGAACTTACATTATATTAGATAGAGCAAGTAAGCACATAAGGCATCTCTATTTGAATTCATAGCTTAAAAGTTTGAAACAGCCTGCACATAGATTTGATAGTGGACCAGAATGCTTACTTTGAAGAGACAACCTAATGAACAGAGTATAACATTATCCACAAGAACGGCTACCTGTTTACTAAATGGATCTAAACCCATGCAAAATTAATAAACCTATTTTATAGCTTCTTAAACTCAGAAAAATACAAATCTGAAATAATAATTACAAAATCTTCAATAAGCTTGAATATAAGGGGCTATGTACACCCAGACTAATAGAAAAGATAGCTAATTGCATTTTACACAATTATGAGACATGCACTGTCATAACTTCAAAAGGGGTAAATGGGTATCAAATTGTCACTCGTATTGAGATGGTCCTTGAAATGGCCTGTAAGAGCACAACAGAGAAAAACAAAACCATAGAACTATTAAAAAGCCTCGCAAAAAGGGCCAAGAAGCCAACTGAATAAGATGCCATGGCCTACATCGAATGGGATGAGCTCAAGTGGTAGAAAAATGGGGCTTCCAAAGCAGAGCCCTAGGTTAAAATTTCCATGAGACATGATAAAGTATTGAATTTGGGTAAAACACCACATCCAACTCTCTGGGTGCAGCATACCCCAATACACGAGGCCAGGTACAAGTACGAGCGTACAAAAATTACAAGTACATGCAGATAACTAAAATAAGAGTAATCATTACAGAAGAGGTTAGTAAGAGAGTGATTCACATCAGCCCTCCCATGCAAGTGGGGTAAAATGTTCTTTGTAGTATCAATCTTAATAATCTCGATGAGAGGTTTCAAAAGCTCCAAGAGAAATTTCCAAAGCTAAGGGGGGCATCTAAATCGTGACACCAAGGGAACACCTTAAACAACCACCCACAATACCAAACACCACTATTAACAACTTTCCTAGATATTTTGAATGGTCTTAAAGAGCATTGAAAAAATTATTTACTTTAGCATTTGAAGTCCAAATGTAGGCGATTATTAAACCATGCAATCATTAACCAGTAATCATAAAATCGTCTCAAAGGCAGCAAAACATAACAGACCAAAAACAATTCCCACATCTTTCATTAAGGATTTTCCTTCATGAAGAGCAGTCAAAAGATGTTCATTAGGCTCTCCAAGAATATAGGTTTGTTACAAGAAACAACCAAAAACCATCACTAACATATTTCAACCTCTATCATCTCCCTCTTCCTTGTCTGCCATCCGTTGTCCTTCACTATAAACTGCATCTGTTCTGCCCACAAAACCCACAAACAAAACAAGGGAAAAACAGAGAATTTTTTCTTGAAAGTTTGCAGAGGAGACTTAAGCCATGCCTAGGGAAGGAGGTCACTAGGGCAACACAAGTGACTTGACAATCAATGGGTCAATGGCCAGGGAAAATCATTGTTCAAACAAACTAAGTAGGATGTCTAGGGCTCAAAAGGCTCCAAAGAGTCTTGTTGGTTTACAAGTCAATGGCAAAACCCTAGACAGTCAAAGGAAAGACAAAAATGCCCTAGGATGTTATGTGACTAGGCAAGGCCACTAAAAGAGTCATAACGTTGTTACATTTCACTAGGGAAGCACAGGATGTTCAACTGTATTTTGAAGATTACTTTGCCATGAAAATTCTTCTAAACCAAGATTGAAAACATAACTTGTTGTAGACCTTCTTGAATCAATTGATCCTGCCCAATCTGAATCAATATACCCTGTTAGCTCAAAATCAACAGATAATGCCAAAGTCAAGAGTTCCTTTAACATATCTAAGAACCCGTTTTGCATCTTATCAATGTTCCTCATGGTTTAGCCATGACATGAGAAAGATAACTCATTGCAAAACACGAATCCATTCTACTAGTAATAAGATAAATCATTGTCAATACACTATTTCATTGACCAGTGGTGAATCAATGTTAGTTGAGAGTTTTAACCCAACTTCCATAGGTGTAGCTATTGGATTACAATCATACATTCTGAATTTGTCTAACAAAGATTTGGCATATTTTGTTTGAGATACAAAAATGGTTTTTTTCAAAATTGTAACATTGCCAAAATTATACACCTAGACAATATTGAAGTGAGCTTAGATCAATCATTTCAAACACAACACAGATGTCGGCTTTCGCCTATTGAATCAAGATAGCACTACTCCCAATGATGGCAAGATCATCAACATAGACAACTAGAACCACTATGTCATCACCAACCAATTTAACATAAAGAGTATATTCTAAATCATTTCTTTTAAAACCAAAATCTCTAAGATATTTATCAATTTTGAAAAACCAGGCTCGAGTAGCATGCTTAAGTCCATACAAGGACTTCACTAACCTGCAAACCAAAAGCTCTTTTCCAGGAATCTGAAATCTTTGTGGTTGTACCATGCACACTTCTTCTTCTAAGTCTCTATTCAAAAAATCATTCTTGACATCCATCTGATATACGTGCCAACCAAACTAAGTAGCAATAGCAATAACCATTCTAAATGTTACCATTTTTGTTGTAGGAGCAGATGTTTCTTCATAATCTACTCCTCCTCCCTATGCACATCCCTTAGCAACAAGACGAGCTTTATACTTATTTAAAGAACCATCTGACTCACTTTTTACTTTATAAATCCAGTTACATCCAATGGACTTGTTACCTTGGGGTAGATCAAACAAAACCCAAGTTACATTTTTCATTAATGCATTATACTCGACCTTCATGGCAGATTCTCATTCAGGGTTTCCTTTAGCATCTACATAAGTATGTGGTTCAAATATTTGTGAAACGTCAAAATTGAGAGCAAAATTTACCTACACGTGACTTTGCACTGCTAGTTTCCCAAATCTGATGGATCTAACTTCCATTGTGAGTGGAATTTCCTTTTCCTTTACATCTTTCAATATGGCATAAAATGACATTGACCTTTTGTGCTAACTACCCTGATTTGACTATGAATCACTGTTAACTTCACTAGATCCTTCCATGGAGCTTGACTTCTCTAGTGTTTGTCTTTTTAAGTCATGTTCCACTTTAGGGCTTGAACTAGATTTAGAATCATCGATAACTATCCATAGATTACTAATATCAATGGCTTTACCATTACTTGAGAAATATGGGATTTTCTCATATATTATGACATCTCTATTTACAACAACCTTAATCTGTAAAGATATCTAGTAATATATATGCTTTGGATTGTTCACTATAGCCAACAAACATGTACCTTTTACTTTTTGCATCTAAACCACTCATTTTGCCTTTAGGGATTAGTGCAAAAGCAACATAACCAAAAATGCAAAAATCACTTGCATTAGGTGTTCTATCTAACCATGCTTCTTCAAGAGTGATGTTCTGCATAGCTTTACATGGACTTCTATTCGAGACGTACATTGCAATGTTGACAGCGTATGCCCAATACCAAAAAGGTAAATTTTTGCTTTGCACCATACAATGTGCCATCTCCATGATAGTCTGGTTTCTCCTTTCCACTACTCCATTTTGTTGTGGAGTGTAAAGAGTTTTATATTGTCTGTGTATACCTTCATGTGTGCAATATGCTTTGAACTGTTTTGAGACGAACTCGCCTCCATTGTCAAATATGAGTGTTTTGACTTGTTTCCTTGATTGTTTTTCAACCAATGCTTTCCATGCAACAAAGTTAGCAAAGCATTTTGATTTCTTAATTAGGAAATATACCCACATTTTTCTAGAAAAAAACATCAACAAGAAATGAAGTGCTCCAAATACTGTACAAGTTTTCATTGGACCATGTAAATTTGCATGAACCAATTCCAATACACTTTTTGCCCTCCCTGCTTTACCAGTAGAAAATGGATTTTAATCTGTTTACCCAACTAACACCTTGTGCAAACATTATGCGTTTCTTGAATGGATGGAAGTCCATTCACCATTTTCTTGCTTAACAAATTCAAATACTAGTAACTAAGGTGACCGTATGTAATGTCCCCAAATTGGAACAATGATAAAAAAAAAAGAGTTTTCCAACAAACCCTTAACCAACCCAAATAAAATTGAATTCTGAAAATTTGAATCAGCAAACCCTAGCTGAATTAGGATGCTCAAAAAAAACACCACAAAATAGAAACAAACCTTAGGCGCCAATGTTGCACAATTAATTCCGCCATTAATGAGGTATATAACCATTGAATTTCACCTTTAATCCATATGAAATGTCATACATAACTCTGATTAGGCTGTTGTAATAAATACCTGCTTTGGTGAGAGAAAAGGGGATGTACCATTGAAAAGTACCCTTGCAATATTTTTTATTTTTCTTTTGAAAGTACAGTTGTGTTTTCCCTTGCCAAATCAACCTTCAAACCCTTGCAAAAACTCACCAATAATTAAAAAAAAAATTATAGAAATATTTCAGAATGAAATATTTCCAAGTTAGCCCTTCCAATGGCCTTTAAAACCCTTCAATGCAAGTCACCAAAGTGCAGAAAATTTTGTATGAGTTAAAACATAATTTTAACCTGGAATTCACTCTCAAGAGGATGTCAAAGTCCCTAAAAACTATGCCAAAAATACACAAATAATTATAATATTATTTGTCCACTATTTAGAGTCTAAAAGCACCCTACAACCCTCAAAAATTCCTCCACAACTAAATCACCCCACTTAGAAAATAATGGCAGAATTTTCAGAATGAAAACCTAGTCTTTTCCTTCCAATTTCTTTCAAACCCTTATCAAAAATTGCCACAAAAATCAAAAATAGTATAACAATTTATACCTTGTCAAATGGAGTCTAAAAACCCTCCGAAGATGCTTAATTTTCTTCCCAACTAGTTCTCCCTACCTTAGAAAATGTAGGAAATAAAATCAAATTATTTTACTCACCAAAATTCCTCCAAATAGCCTCCACAGGACTCCTAGGGCAAGTCTCCCAAGCTAGAAAATTAGTATAAAATATTTATAATGTTTTATACTCTACAAAACACTCCCAATCAGCCTCAATTCCTCGAAATTTGCTCTCCAATCAAGTCGCCCTAGCTGGAAAATTCAATAAAATGATATGCAACCTTCCTTGGCTCCAACAACCCCTCCAAGTGGCTCACCCAACTCCCTAGGCAAGTCGCCACACCTTGGGATGATCTTCTGTACCACGAACAAGCTCTCAAGATGATTCACCCTTCTCCAAAACCTATGAAATTATCAAAAACCAGCTTTCAATAGGGTTTACAATATTTCTATGTTGTTTGGGTACGGATGCGGGGACGTCTCGGGTGCGCGGGTACGTCATTTTTCAAAAACCTTGATTTGGATACATCGTGGGTACATCTGTGTGTGTGTGTGTGTGTGTGTATATATATTGTATATTACTCATTTTTTTAATAAAACACTTGAAACTACATAGTGTGAAAATATTTGTCTATGAATGATAAAACACTTAAAAATATATAATATTCATTCATTCATTACTTCAAAGACAAGATGTACATTCAAATCTAGAATAAATCATCTCAATTGTCCACAAAATCATGAATGCCACTCCCATTATTTTTCAACTTTATCATTTACTGACACTTTCTCTCACAAGGGCTCATCGGTGCATTGAATCTCACGAGTGCATGCCTCAAGGGGTGCACAGGGAATGAGGTGGGATCGGCTTGTGGCACTTTGCCAGAGATATTCTCATACTATTCTATCACACATACATCCCTTCATGCAGCGTTCATACCTCCTATGATGTCTCCTTGAAATCTTGAAACCCTGAAATATGGCTAAGTTTGAAACCCTGAAACCCTGGAATCTGACTAACTCTGAAATAGGACAGGATACTCCAAAACCTAGAATTTGCATTATAGCTCCTAGCAGTCCGAAACCCCTCTCAAACATCCTGAAAGTATATAAATAAAATATAACTTAAAGTATAAGAAATATTTTATTTATATACGGTTGGGTTCGGACTGGATTTACATTTAGGGTTGCTTAGTTTTTAGGGTTTTTTTTTAAGGATTTTCTAAGGTTTTTTTTTAAAAAAATTCGCCATTTTTCTGCCGGAATCCCTCGGGTATGCTCTGGAAACGTCCCGGGTACTCCCGGAGGCGCCCGCCGGCATTTCTAAGGTTTTTTTTTAAAAAAATTCGCCATTTTTCTGCCGGAATCCCTCGGGTATGCTCTGGAAACGTCCCGGGTACTCCCGGAGGCGCCCGTCGGCATGCCGGCGGGCGCCTCCAGGAGTACCCGAGACGTCCCCGTGCCGGAGGCGTTTCCGAACAGGAGGCGTCGGGTCGGGGGGCGTATCCCTACAACACAACATGCCGGCGGGCGCCTCCGGGAGTACCCGGGACGTCCCCGTGCCGGAGGCGTTTCCGAACAGGAGGCGTCAGGTCGGGGGGCGTATCCCTACAACACAACAATATTTCCTCAATGAAGGCGGTGTCCAAAAACACCTTTGTAGATCCACTTGCGTGTACACATGCAATTTTGAAACTCGCTTACAACTCTTGAATAGAGTTTGCCCAAGTAGAAGGAATGGAGGTTTTCGTCTCCAAACCTTTGGCACTTCTTGAAGGTTTTCGTCGTCGAGAGGTGAAAATCAAACTTGACATTCTTGATCCAAATTTTCAAATCAATGTTCAACATAAACATCCACAAGATTCATTTTTTGCTTTTATAACTAACCTCCAAGGGTGGCGCCCAAGTTGGAGGGTTGTAACCTTTCATACATAAGCACTCAATCTTTTTAAAACTCACCTTATTGAGAGTTTAGGCTTTCATGACCCCAACTTAAGTGAACATAAATAAAAAGTACATTTTTGCAAACTCAACTGAAAATTAGAACACTTAAATACTTTTTACCTCTCTTGTTCATAGATTAGCCCCCCTCCATGTTCCTTTTTCTTCCTTCCCTTAGCTTTGTGGGAACAACCAAGCTAAGGACTCCAAAAACAAATTATGCCAAAAAGGGGGACATTACACCGTATCTTTCATGACAAAGAGTACTAGTATGTTCAACTAATGCTAATGCAAGTTCTTTTGTTGTTTCAAGATCTATGAGTTTATATAAACGTCTTTCCCTAATGTCCATAGCAATTACTTTATCATTGAGTGTAGTTACTATTCAATGATTTCCTTCAAACTTTACAGCAAGACTTGTTTTTGGTTATCTCACTTGTAGACTATGTCACAAGGTTCGAGTTCGACGAGGATAAAATTCAGTTCCAGTTTGAGTTGGGATAAAATTCAAATAAAAAATCACCATTAAATTTGAACTATAGAAAAACATAAAAACATATAAAAATAAGTCAAATCAAAATATTAAAAAATAAAATATTTTTTTAATACATAATTAAAAAGTCGTAAAAATAAATTAAAAATTTTAAATATAAAACAAAATTATAAATTATAAACAAATAAAATAAACATAAAATAAAATAAAACCAAATTTAAAATGACAAAAAATTATAAAGAGAATTAAAAAACAAAATGTAAAATTAAAAAAAAATAAAACAAAACATAAAACAACGAATGAAATCAAAAAAATTAAAACATACCCTACCTTGCCCTGCCCGCGTTGACCCACCACAACTCGCCGAGCTTCTTCCTTGTTGCTCACACAGGGCCCTTCCTCCTCGCCGAGTCACCACGTAGGGGTTCCAGTTGAAAGATGACTAACATGAAAATCTTATCAATTTTACCATAAAAGGGTTTCACAGGATCCAATAGGTCTTCAAGGTACATGTTGCTCACCTGTGTTTTGAAGCACTGTTGTCGTAGCAGGGTTTCAATTTAGGGGATCCAGCAGGTCGTAACAGGGATCCAACAGATAGACGTCTCAATCAGCAACACATCGTCTAGCAATACAAAAAAATGAAGAAATTCTAGCATAAAAATATTTGGATGCTGGTCTCCACGTCGTCTAGAAAAATGCAAAAATTCCAGCAAAAAAAATCAATTTTAGATGCTTTTAGGCAACTTTTATCCCAGGAAGAAAAAATCGACTAATTTTGATTTTTGTGCCGAAAAATCAATGAATCTTGTGACTTAACTTATAGACAGTATATTCTTGCTCACATCGGGTACATATCTAACATCAGAAAATGTATATCTAAAAACATTGTTTAAAGTGATCTGAACATCCCCACTACCTCTAACAAAATGAGTCCACCCATCACCCAAGGAAACAGATTTTTTACTACTATTATCCTCAATTAAATTCACATACCAATCTTTGAAGTGATCTGAACATCCCCACTACCTCTAACAAAATGAGTCCACCCATCACCCAAGGAAACAGATTCTTTACTACTATTATCCTCAATTAAATTCACATACCAATCTTTGTGACACGTGTAGTGTCAAGATACTCCTGAGTCAAAGTATCAAATGCGTGACTTGATGGATTTGGTCATGTGATGCTATAAAGGCAAAGTCATTAGGGGTTTCCTCTTCAACTTCTTCTGAAATATGAGCATACCTAGGCTTCTTTTATGCATTAGCCATATCTTGTTCCCGCTTACGACAATTTTTTTTTAACTGACCAAGTTTCTTACAATAAAAGCATTTCCATTTAACTTCTTAGAAGTACTTACATTACTTTTGGAGGTGTCTTTTACAGAATTGTTTATATTCCATTGTTTTCCCTTGCCCTTTGACTGTGCCATGACCGCACTTTCTGTAGAAACTGTTGTATCAACTAAATGTTCTTGCCTCCTTTCTTCCTACATAAGAAGTGTAGACAACTTCTCAAAATCAAGGGTCTGTGTCTCCACGATCATGTGAAGGGACTCAACAAATGAGTCATATGACGGCAGCGAGTTCTACATTACCAGATAAATTAGATCTTACTTATCTACAAACTTATCAATTGCTTTTAGTTGATCATAGATGTCCTTCAACTGCAATAAGAATTCAAAATTAGAACCATCTTCCTACATCTTAGTCGAAAACATCAATTTTTTCAAGTACAATAACCTACCGGCTTCAGAAACCTGGGATTTAGTTGTAAGATGTTTCCATAAACTAAAAGTAATAGTGGCATTCCTAACTTCTAGTATTAAATTGTCAGCTGCTAAAAGTTTTAACATCAAAACTTCTCGCTGATGCTTATCAGTCATCTGGTCTAATTTCTTTAGTAAGTACAATTTGATGGAGATTTCGATACTCGCAGATGGGTAAGTATCTGTTGACTCCATAAAATAAGGTTTTTCTCTGTCAATTTTTGAGAATTTGGCAACAACAGGTGTTGTAAACTAGCAATTCTGACCTAGTTTTTCACTAAACAATTAATTCGGAAAAACTATAAAAGCTTTCACAAAAATTCATTTTGCATGCGGAGATTCTACCTTAAAACTAAACAACACTGCCAGTTTTCAGCTTCAAACTATTTACCGTTTATGAGAAATTTAATTAACTATTTTCCGTAAAACTGCCTAAAAATGACGGAAAAAAATAAATTTCAAGTATTACAAACAATTTAGCAAAAATTCCTTTTGCATGCGGAGTTGGTCTTCTAGCCAAACAATGTGAAAAAAAATTGAGGTTTCTTCTCCTTACAGTTTTCCAGAATAGGAATTAACCATCCGCCAGATAAGTTCTAAAGCAAATTTAGAAAGGTTTAAATAAGTACTTAAGTTTATAACTTTGCTTTTAAACCTCTATTGCCCTCATTTTCATGGTTTTGAATAAACATTAGATTAAAATTAGGCAATGTTTAATCAACCAATAAAAATCCACCTGTTCAGCTGCACAATATGGCGTTCCATCGCTCAGCATGGTGCCACTCTTTGCAGGATGTATGTGGTTTTATCTGTGTTTGGAGCTGATTCAGAGCAGATTTGAACACAGAATGACTTCCTTGACACTCCTCCCTTGGCACGCCCGGACTGAAAATGTCCTTCTCTCAGCTCAATTGCTTAATCAATGCTGCCTTATCCTGGCTGCGCTCTAGAACAATACAAAGAGAGAAACTAATCCTCAGCAGTTCAAACAGCAAACATAGTAAGTCTTATGCTCCTGGCTGCGCTCTAAATATGCCTTAGAACAGCCACACACCTCATCAGACAATGAAAACGCCTCAGCAGAGTATTAAATATGCCTTAGAACAGCAAAACAAAGAATTATTTGCGAACAGCAAGGCAAATAAGATATGCAGGCGTACGTTGATAACAAGTCTGCACAATCTGCAGCTAGACGTTGTACATGGAACTGTAATTTCCAATGGCAGGCCTCCACAAATTGAAAATACAGCAATAATCCTTACCAAAATATCAAAACACTTCACCAGAAACAATGTCCTTGGAATGTGCTTCTACAAGCTTGTCTTGGAGCGTCCTTCCAGTTTTACAAGTAATAATGTCCTTTCTTTTGGCTTTGATGGCTTCTCTCTCTTGGTAGCGCCTAGTTATCACAGGGATGATGACTACCACACCCTCCACACCCTTTTTACCAGATGGTCTTGCACACCGGGTACATGATTTCCACGCTTCCCCCTTGACCAGACCTCCTCCCTCACAGGTTATTCTCCCAGGTTCTTCCAACCGTGAGCTCTGATACCATAAAAGATAATATGTGAACCAAAGAAGCATTGTATTATTGCATAATATGAGCCATATAAATAGCTTGGGAAACCGCAACAACAAAGGAGAGCCAAAATAGCTAGTTCAACTATAAGCTAAATCTTAGCTCAATGGTAGAACTACATCTAACAACACTAACAAGCCACTAACAGAATAACAAGCTTAACAAGCGTGATTATTAATGAGCTATTCTAATACTTTATTTCATTCAAAGCTAGGGTTTGCTAGTTTCTTATTCCAAACATGCACATCACAATAAATCGATATAATCAAAGCATGTACAACATAGGTAATGCCTTATCCATAATCACTCATGTGCATCAAAATCAATGTTAAAATTGAACTCAAACAAGTATATCATATTCAATGTCAGAATCCAAGTCAAACAGGGATGTCATATAAATGCCATATCCAAATAGGCATGCCATAGTCAATGTCATATCAATAATCAAACATGTGTATCAAAATGAATTAAGAATAACTGGAAAGTGTCTAGGCACCCCGTGCCAAAATGTAATAATAAAGTTTATCAATGTAGCAGACCAGACAATTGAAGAGATACCTGAGGAAATGAAGATATGGGCATCATGGCATCTGTGCAAAGTTTCCTAAGCTTTGCCATATATTAACAGATGTTCTTCATTCATAAAATCTGTCCCATTCTTCTCACCAATATCCTCCTTATTTTCTAAATCCCTGCCGCCATACACTATTAACTTTTCACACACTTTAGGAGCTTCCATCACCATTTAATTCCTTCAAAAATTATCTCATCATATCCCTTCACTAGTTTAGCATTAACCACTTTACAATAATTAGTAACAACCTACAATATCTGCTCAGATTTCTCTTCTAACACTTGTCCTCTATTGTATATTTCCCAATGTAATTGCCAATTTGCCACTGTAGGCCGCACGCCTTACAAAATCACAACCATCATTGCATCACATTAAAAAACTAATAATCAAGAGATTTCTACCACCCAAATCTGCAATTCAGCAACAAAGACGAAGAGTGAGATAGCGAAAGAGACTGTTGGTCTCTCTCGTTCTCAAACCCTCTTCCCCAAGCCTAGTGTACACCTTACCTTCAACTTTAGATTGAGAATGGAAAATAAACATGTGTAGAACCTTTGGGAATATGATATATTCTAAATTTGTAGTTAGGTTAAAAAAAGCTTTGATTGGTTGTATTAGAATTTCTAGTCAAATATGTGGGCCATTGGAAAGTGGTAATTATGTGTCATGATAATGTCGCAGGAATTACAATAGATTTTTCATAGAGGTTGATATGGAGTTGCAAGGATACATGCCATAGGAGTTACAAGTAATAAATGAGGGAGTTTCAAAGCATCTTAGGTGTCACAAGGAATTACAAAAAAAAAAATGAGTTACAAAAGCATCTATGGAGTCTTAGTGTTACGCCCTTAACCTTCCATGCGTCATTATGTTTTGTTGGGTTATGGAGGTGCTACCCTATGGCACACATAACCTTTGATTTTATAATTTCTAGGTAGTCAGCACCATTAGGGGTTTGCGGTTACCCCAACCTAATTTCTTCTATATATAGGAGCTAGGTAAGTCATTTATTAGGCTAAAATTCCATAATCTACTCTTAGCCAAGTGTTTTTGGGAGGTTGCCCCCATGAAGTGGGTCTGCGTTTACTTTGGACTTCAGTACCTGCTCGTCTATATTTCTAATCTTAAATCCACACACTTCATCTATTTCTCTGCGATAAGAAGATCTGTTCTGCTATTGGTATTGTGTGAAATTATAATTTATTCTGTTGGATCTGCTATGTTCTATTGTTGATATTGGATGAACCTACTATTTATTCCATTAAATCTGCAATTGCACATGGAAATACCATAACAAGTAGTCCAGAGTAGCAATTCAGGCAGAGATTCTATCCTGCAAGTAAGCGAAAAATGATGGACAAACTACAAATCAGATAATTTCAAATAATTTTCTGCCAAATGTTGTTCCTAATCTGTGTAGCCATGGTTTTTATATGGTAGCTTGACACTGCGTAGCTTAGAGCAGCAATTAAGGCTATCTTTAAGTTTGGATTACACTAAAAAAGTTTAAACAAGGTATTTGGGGTCCTTGGTCATATGTCTTATCGAATTCATGTCATCAAAACGACCACATTGATATAACTCACCCACAACCCATTTTGGAAACCCTATTGTCCAACTACAATATATCTGCCATTAGATTTGTCTCCTCGAGAAAGTGGCTAATGGTATGCAAAGCAAGGTGTAGCATACTCCTGGAAAGGAACACATAGTGTTAGGCATTGGCTCTAACTTGTTCGAGGTCATGAAAAATAAATTGAAGAATCAAAAAGAAGCAGATGCTCTGACCTGCTAAATTCATCTTTACAAGCAAATATAGACCTTCAAAGTGAATTTTAAGGGTCAATCCGCTCCAGGAAGTTCAAGAAGAGCAAATTAATTGCATTCAGCAAGGACAATATAAGCAGATGGATAAGTTGGGTATCACGCAAGAAAGTCAAGAATGGTGGGAACATTCTATTGTCCTCATCCAGTACAGAGGAGCAAAGTTAAGTTAGATTTCACTAATGGAGGATCAACGCGGCCAAGATTTTGCAATATGCCCAAGCGATGGAAAGTAGTCTCTTACTTGTGCCATTTGGCTGGAGCAATTGTTTGAGCTTCATCATACCCCAAATATAAAGAAGGTTCCCTTGGCAGCCTTGCACATGGAAAATAACCAGTATGTTTAATATATGTGGATGAAGGTGCACAAACCATCAATTCAATAGTGTCGTAACTTGGTTGACGGATTAATAGTTCGTTTTGGGGTAGCTCAAAATACAACCTTTTTTAGTCAACTAGCTAAGCACTGAAAACAAAAGCAATAGGAGATTATGTTGAATAAGTTCAGAGGATACACTTGCAGGTGAAAGACATTTCTACAGAAAAAATGAGTAACATCCACCTTTTTGAGAGAGGATGTGTCCCCATGGAAGGTCATTATGGCCGATGGCAATCTCGGCAAGGAAAAGTGAGGTCCTTGCTAATATCGCCACATGAGGGAAAATGTCATTAGGATAATGACTATTCATGGAGGTCATCTTGAGATGACTCAAGCGCAAAAGTTAAATCCCACAAAAATCGATAATCCATTCTAAAAATCAAGAATAGGATGTTATAACGGTTAAAACTATTTAAAGACAATAAATCTTTTATATATGTGAAATGCAAGTTAAGCTAACTACACATAAATACAAAGGAGTATTTTCTAGTTTTACATAGCATAAGCTTTTCTATTAGTTAATTATTTATTGCAATTATAGAGATTAGATCTGCTTATAACTTTCTTGTTGACAGACGAGACAGAGATTATCCTTGGAGTAAGTAATGGACTTAGTGGTTGCATATGATTGATAAGATTTCATGTATAGTTTAGTAAGATTTATGTCTATTGCTTCTATTTGATTGCTAAAACCCATAGTTACTAGGAGACGTGGGGGTACAGGTACTAGTACGTGTCGGCCATTTTTTGGCCTACATACCAAAATTTTGCCTAAGTGTGAGAGGGTGGGCATTCAAGCAAGACTTCGGGTTTTACACAGCAGAAGACTTCAGGTTTTTGGAAGGTGTAGTCTTCGGGTTTTACAAGAGACGCAACTTATTTCACTTTATGAGTAATCAGCAGTTGAAACCTCTCAGCAGAAGTAATCCGGGTTGAAAAACCGAATTACTCTTGACAATGCAAATCGGGTTTTGAGAAGTGTTTTGCTTATAAAAGTTTTATCAGCAGAAGTAATCCGGGTTGGAAAACCCGAATTACTCTTGACAGTGCAAATCGGGTTTTAAGACGTGCTTTGCTTATTAATGTTTTATCAGTAGAAGTAATTCGGGTTTAGAAACCCGAATTACTTAGGATAGTGCATTTCGGGTTTCTCAAGGTGAATTACTTATCTCTTTTTATAAGTAACAAGCAGTGAAAGATCCGAAGTTGCAGACATTGAAGAACAAACAAATAGACTCGGACAAAAAGCCCGAAGGAATTCCTTCGGAAAAGTTCAAAGGACAAATTAAAAAATCCGAAGGGCAATGTACCCTTCGGAAAGGATGTTTCCAAAAACCTAAGTGCCCTCCAAAAAGCCCGAGTGCCTTAAGATAAAAGTCCGAAGGAAATTGAAAGACATAAAACCCGAAGAAAATATAAGCAACGGCAAAAGGAAGTTTGTGGGAGGACATCCTTCAAAAAAATTGCAAACATAATAATCCAAGGGGCTTGACAAGAAATCTGCAGAAAAGGAAATGACAAAGGCATGGGAGATAACATAAAAGTCCAAAGGGTAGGAAATGAAAATTCCGAAAGAAATAGGAACAAAACAAAGGTGAAGACAAAAAGTCTGAGGAAATGAGACAACAAAGAATCCCAAAAGAAATAGGGGGTGAACATAAAGTCAACAGGAAAAAGAGAAGTCAACAAGAAAAAGATGAGTCAACAGGAGATAGTCCAAAGGAAATCCAAAGAGAGGTCAACAAGAATTCTAAAGGAAATGTAGCCAAGGTAAAGCCAGGAAATAAAGTCCGCAGGAAAGGAAAAAATCTGAAAGAAAAGCCAACAGAATTCCAAAAGAAAATAATAAAAAAAACAAAGGCAAGACAGAATTTCGAAGGAATAATTGGACTTGGACAGAAAATAGAAGTCCACAGAAAATAGACACGAACAGGCAGACCAAAATAAAAGGAAAATCCATGCAATCAAAGGCTATTTTCAGTTAACTAGTCAAAGCTTAAGTTGACTGGTTGTTGAAGTCAAGCTCGTCTCTGGATCAACTCGTGCTTTCAAACATTCCAACTCAGCTTCCAACGTTTCAATTGCAGTTCTAATTTTAGCATGGCGTGGATTTCATGCATGCTCTTGTTTATCTCATGCTTTCAAACGATCAAACAGCTCAAGAGGAAGTCCATATTTGGAGGTGGGTGTAGCATTTTTGCATGATAAGAGTTTGACTTCCCAAAATTAGCCACCGTCCTTTTCAATGCAAGAAATTTTCATGCAAGACAAAATAGACTTTTGTAAAAGCCGAGTTGGTTTGAGTTTACTCCCTCTCTATTTTCAAATGCCACCTCTTGCCTTTTGTAAATTTTCTATATTAATATTTTTTCAGCCTTGTAAAAATGATCCCTCTTTTGGCAAGAAAACCCCTGCCAAAGTTTGTGTTGTAACCTTTTTCAGAATCAATAAGAAAAGAACTGTGTTTTTTCAATTTCTAGCAACTGGTATAGTGTACTTTTGTTATAGATTTGCCTAAGTGAAAGATTTTACTTCTTGTCGAATCTGGATTCGTACCTAGTTACTAGCTGGTCATTTATGCAGGTCACGTTCTGTGTTTGAACATCTTTTGCTGAGTTTATAGTGGATATTAGTGTCTGTTTAGTGCATTTCATCAGACCTATTTTTCCATTTCCCTCAAGCTTAAATCATTAGATTAAACCTTTTCGTGAAATACTTATGTGTATTGATCAATTGGAATTGAAGTTCTGCCTCTTCCTTGTCTGAATCAGTGTTCTCATAAGCTCGATTTGAGTGGATCAAGCAAATTAGGTGTATCACCATTTTAGCTAGGATTTCCTTTCAAGTTCTTTCTCCCCTTTTTCCCAAACAGTTTGTAGCGTAAAAGTTGGCATCCTCATAGATACATCTTACAAGAACCAGCCTTCTCTAGAGGTTCTTCTCATCATTGAAGCACCCACCCTCGTGAGAAGATCCCATTGTTTCAACTGGAGCGAGGATTAGTCATTTCGGCACGTCTTCGATTCAGGGTGCAACAACAGGTTGACAACAATACGTGGACGGAGATGCCATTTTACGTGAGTAAATGAATAAGGGTACGGCTATATTGTATATAAATGTTGTCACAAAAAATTGTGGGTATGGGAATGGGTACATGGTCCTTGTCCCTATTTTGGAGTTTCCTGGTAACTATGCTAAAACCAATTGCAGTGATGATTAGTGGCAGTTGCATGAAGAGTTAGTTTATGCGAATTTCGCTGCACTCATGACTCTTGTGCTATACACAGGGTATCATTTGCCAAACATAATGATGCCTTAAGAACATTCTTGATCTTGTGTAGTTTGCATGCCTAATTGCTTTGGTTGAATTGGGTATGTTTATTGATGTTGAGACCTATATTAAAAGCCCTTGAGACATGGACTTAGGCTTTAGCTAAACCTAAGTTGCATGGAAAGGAAAATAGAAAGTAAGGGAGCAGAATGAGTTGTTGCAGCAGTTGAGCTATTTTGGGAGAGCCATGGGCCAAACCCTAGCCATTCGGCAAAGGAAAAGTCAGCCATCAATAGTCCTTTGCTATTTTTGGTTTTGGGCACCATGCTGGAAATGAGTAATGGCCAGTTCGTTAAGAGATATTTGTGGAAGTTTTTATTATGACAGGAGTTTGGACAAAAAAGGGATTCACAATTGCACAGAGGATCTATGTATAGAGGGGTTATTTTTTGCCATGGCAGAAAATAGGATTAAGAAGTGTATAAAAAAGGAGATGTGGGTATGAGACAATTGAGGGATTTTGCTTCAAGAGAGGATGCAATTACCTTATTCCAGCATGTTTTCAATCATCATATACGTCTAGTTTTAAGAAGGAAGAGAAGAACACCAGGCAGGGGATAAAGAAAAATAGAAAGTTTGAGTCATGGTTAGAAAAAGAGGATACACCTTTCCAAGAAGGAGCAGCAGGCAAAAAAAGCCAAGTATGGAGTGCTCATCCAGGCCTAGGACGTTTGGAGTTCACTTAGGCATATTCAGGAGATTAAGGAAGGCACTTCAAGGGCAGACATAGAAATATGATACCCAGGTTCCTTGCTACCTTTTTGTTAATAGGAATCCATCATTGAATCACTTTATAACCAAATTATAAATGTGAAGTTAGCATAGAAAGCATTCTGATCCTATTTAGAGTATTGAATCTGTGGGGTAGGATTGATTGTGTGACAAGAAACGCTCTTTTCCCTTGGTCTTGGATCTTGAAGTCTTTATAGTTGGATAGATAGACAGTGAAGAGAGTATTTTAGTAGAACAAAATCCTCAATTTATGCGTAAATGCCACTTTCTTTGTAAAATGATCAAAATTTAAACTCAGTCTTAATACTGAACTAACCATGGAGTAGAACCAGATTTATACTAGACCTGACTCAGGGCAGTTTGGATATGGAATTGTTGATGAGCATAGCTGCTTGTAGCATCTTAACGCACACCTGTACACAAATGTTTTCTAAAAAGTGGAAAGTAGGATTTTTGGTAGGAAAAACCAATTCTTCCTAATTTAAGGTATTAGTGAATCCCAAAAATTATAGTAGATATGTCAGACTGTCTATAAACCCAAGTAAGGTATAATTGATAGGATGTCTACGATAAATATAATTTTTAACTTATCTATCAAGTAAATTCTCGGGACGTAATATTCTAGAAGGCGTGCCTATAACAAATGGTTGTTAGCATTTTATTGTGTAAGTGTAATACAAATACATAATCTGATCGGTCTCATTGACTGAGACAGATCTACAACAATATAATATCATATTTTTGATATATGGCACCCCATTCTAGGTCAGGCCTTCCTCATATAGGGTAATTATATTCAGGAAAATATCCAGTCGATTAATAAAAAATGCCAATGAATTTTGTTACCTCATGCATAAATGGCTACCCCTTGTGTTAGTTATCTTAATACTGAAACCTGGTTTCACCTATATCCCTAGTGCCAGCTCATTGTCATAAATTCATTGAGTTTCATGTAATCAATAGCAAAATTATACGGGTCCAGCAAAAGGGTTTCCAATAGACAAATAATGAAAGGAAAATGTCTGTGTAAATGAAGAGTTTGTTCATCACCTTAAAATGGCAAATGTGAATTTTAGAGCAAACAGCTATGTGAGAGCAAATGTGAATTTTCGAGAAAACAGCTATGTGACGTGTGAATTTTTAAGCAATTTCTATTTGTGAGCAAGTGCTAAATTCAGGGCAAATGCTTGTGAATGGAAATGTTATTTGAGAGCTATGTCTATTGAGGGCAAGAGCCATTAGTAATTTAGTAGTAATGCATTAAAGGGTAACATTGAGTGTAAATGTTAATTAAGGGCAAATGATCACAAAAATGGCAGATAGGTATGCCAAAGGAGCATGTTCTTATTCAATAAAAAGGGGCAAATTGATAATTGTCAAAAATGGGGCAAATGATATTTGTTAATCCAGGGAAAATTAGTAATTAATAAAAAAGACAAAGTTGGAATCTAATTATGGAAATTTGTAAGTGAGGCAAATGGAAACCTAATTTTTGGTAATTTATTAAAAGATCAAGTGGGAACATAATTGTGGAAATTAGTGTTTCATAAAAAGGGCAATTAGGAGAACTAATTGTAAAATTAGTACCTCGATTAAAAGGGGATGAGGCATTCCAAGAGTTAGCAAAAAATAATGAATAACGATAAAACAACATTATAATAAGGGGCTCTATGAGATTCCTTGGGTTACAAGAATGTAACTAACAGTTAGAGGCCTCAAGTATTGCCTAAATATTAATGAAAGATAAGAACTACAAGACCCTGATTCTACTGAGCAGATATGTAGGCATCTGAGAGTAATGGGCCCGAGTTTTAAAATACTATTTTATATTATGTGGTGAACTATAAAGTGTATATGGTCACATTGTAAGAATCAATAAACCTTAATTAGTTATGGAAACTTGGTGACTGTATTTGAAAGACAATAGAAAATTGAATTGACCTAAGTGATTCAACAAGTTATAAAGTATGGCAAGAAGGCAGTTGCAAAGCAACATTAAACCCATAAGTGTGTCATATGACAAAAATTGGATAAAATGTGTGATGACATATAAGTGTTTTGACTGAACACTGGTAGATTGAATTGGGTAATGAAACAAAGGTTACTGTGGGGTACATTAGTGAATGTTAGTAAAGGGATTGTGAAACATGGACCAAGAAACTGGAATAGGGCAGGTATCCCTAGAAACATTCACTTAGAATTAGAAAAACATAGTGGATGCGTAGGGGACCCAAATATTGAATGGGAGCAACACATAAAGATGTTTATTAAGAGAATAGTTAAGGCATACTTGTTTGGTTTGAGATGTTATTCGGTATTTAGATTGACATTGCAGCCATTGATGATACTCTTTGGCATTGCCCTTCTATGATGGTTGTATGTTTGATAAGGGTAGACCCTTGAGATGAACAATATAGAAGAGTTGTGTGGAAAATAAGCTTGAAAAGAAAAGTTTTTAAATATTGGGATTGTGGGTTCTTGCTTATGGTATCATAGACTGGGTTGCAACACTTGCCAACTCTAGGGATAGTGTCACAGGGCCCACACAAGAAATGAAATATGACTAAATTTTTTAGTGATCTTAATTTGCATTTAAATTTAAGGTTTCACTTGTGCTTCCGGAATAAGTTGATAAGACTCTAGTTAGAAATTACTAACAAAAAATGGTGTGAGTAGGAGTTAATTAGCATGTGGGTTTGTTTAGACGCAAGATTCATCATCTTGATTTGGACAAGGCATGGGAGAGCTGATAGTACTCCCATGACTATTGAGACAAAAATTTGTCAAATACTGTTATTTTAGCTCTTGCCCCTTTGGCCCAGGATGTAAAGAGATTCACTGATGTGCTCCTCAACAGCGTTTGAGTTTCAAAGAGACTGTGGATATTCATCATGAATTTTTCTCCTTAACGAATTATAAATTTGAGAGAGCCTGTGGGTACTCATCATGAGTTTTGTTGCTCCTCCAGTAGTTGAGCCACCCAATGACTGACGCACCCTATTGCCACCTCCCACAACCTTTGCTACATTTTTGGTGATTCCCAGCCACTCCCCAATCCATCATTTGTGGATCCTCCCGAATGTCATTGCGCCACCATGTGCGACCTGTTACCACCGCTTGACAGCCTACCCATAGTTTACATAGTACTCGCCAAGTGGTTGAGTACTCGAGCGAGACTGCAAGCAAGTAATGGTACGAAATAATCACAGGATTTTTTGTTTTGGACCTGTTGCAAATACTGTCCCATGTCCAAAACACAGAAAACACGCACAAAACACTACAAATGCCTCCAAAACACTGAAAAAATGCAGGATACACACAAAATTTTGTCCTTTATAAGCATACATGCACCCACAACCGAATCACGCAACATTTGGAGTGAATTGGAGGGAGCAAATTTGACCAAACTCGATTTCTAGGTTAGTTTATTTGTTTTTCCTCCAAGCATGTAAATTATTTGTAATTTATTTGTAAACATGTTTGACAAATTTATATGCATTCCATTCAATTCCATAATTGTTATTCACGATTTATGCATATTTTTCATAATTTTTAAATAAAATTGTTGTTTTTTTATTGTGAACGTAAAAAGTTATGGTTTACATTTATTTTAGATGTCGTTTTAAATGTTTTTAATATTTTTTCGTATGCATGAGCCCTAGGGTTTAGTGTTTACATTTACAAGTTTATGATATAAGATTTATTTTTTTTAAATGTTGTATTTTTTTTTAACGTTTTTTTTTATCTTTTTAATGTTGTTTTGAACATACTGCAAGTTTACCGTTAAAATAAAATGGCATTCGATGCTACATCAAGGTCAGAATTAGTCAATGGTAGCCATTCAGCGCCCCGTAATGCTCGCATTGCTACTTGGAAGTATGCCATACGAGTTGAAACGTCCCAGTCGACTACGATTTATATGTTTTGCTCGAAGAAGATTTTTGGAGGCATCAATCACTTCAAGTACCATCTTGCATGCATTGCTTGCCACAATGTCACGCCTTGTCCTAGTGTAAAAGGAAGAGGCAAAACACAAGAAAGTTGCAAGCATTGCATTGTTGAATGAAAATAAATTAGAGAGAGCAAAAAAACAAGCAACCTTAACAACAACCATTACTCCCGCATCGGAAGAGGAAACTGAGGTAGCTATGATAGAAATTGTCGGCTCTAGTTGTGGTCCATGCATGCAAGACACATCCATCTCATCCAGTTCGAGCAAAATCCAAATACGTAGTTTTTTTGTGCCTAGAAACATACCTGGGGCACAACCTTCACTGCAAAGAACATGGAACAAAAAGACGCATGTGGAAGCAGATAAGGCATGTGCAAGTTTATGGTACTTCAAAACCTTCCATTCAATGTGGCAAAGAGCTCGTATTGGGAATATTTGGTGACAGCATTGACAATTGCAGGGAAAGGGTGCAAAACACCCTCTCCAAAGACTTAAGTGAGAGATTGCTCCACAATGCAGTTTAAGACGCAAAGTTAACTTTGGAAGATCAAAAGAGGTTGTGGCGAAAGTTTGGATGCACCATTATTTCCAATGGATAGACGGATGAAAAGAATCGCATCTTCATAAATTTTTCGGTAGCTTCAAATGGTGAAATGGTTTTTTTTAAGTCAATTGATGCATCTAACAAAATAAAAAAATGCAAAAACTTTGAACCTGATACTCGAAGAGGTTGTCTTAGCGGTGGTCATCACTCTTTTGGACCCCTTGTGTGGTCCATTGCTTTGATCTTCTTTTGGAGGACATAGGCAAAATTGATTGGGTGAGACCGGTTGTAAAAGAAGCCAAAAACATCACCAAATATATTTATAATCACCCTTGGATTCTCAGCTTGATGAGAAATCACACCAAGGAGAAATAAGTTATGCAAGCAGGTGTCAAAAGGTTTGCAACGGACTTTCTTACATTGTGAAGTATTTGTAGTTTGTTGACAACTTTGAAGCAAATGTTTGTGAGTCAAACATGAGTGGAGTCATCATATTCAAAGAAAGATGATGGAGACAAGATTGCAAAGGCATTTTTTAATGAGGCTTTTGCGAAGAAAGCTATAAAGATTGTCCAGGTAACTTCAAATTTTCAACGTTACCGGTTCGTGGCCCTAGCTAGGCATGTGTTTGGAAGCCAGGTTCGAACCCGAGCTGGTGCGGGGTTCGATGCATTGCCCCAACACCCAGAAGAACCCCCAACGCACCCGAGTGCACGTTTTTTTTTTCTTTTTCTTTTTCACCAAACCCAATGCATTGAAATAATAAAAAACACCTTCCTCAACCCTAAAAGCCAAAAACAAAAGCATATGTCAACACAAATGAGAAGAACAAAGTGACAAAAAGAAAAACACTAGCCTCTTATTTATATAAATTTCTCATTGCATACTACAACTCCATTGCTGCTGCAGGTTGAATCTTCATCAAGCATCATTCTAGTCATTTGCCTATGGCGATTGAGGAGCCATTTGCTGTCAAGGTAAGTTTTATATTGTTTTATTTAGTTTATTTTGTCATTTTTGAATTTTTTACTAGTTTCTAGCTGCTGCCCTAGGGTTTGTTTTGATTTTTTTTTAAATTTTGTGTTTGTTTTTTTACTTGTAGTTATATATACTATTAGTCTATTACTACAATCAACAATGTCTTGTAGCTCTTCCTCCAGCGGCCAAAAGCAACACAAAATGGACTTGACACACTCACCACTGGTAGACCAAGTTTCAAGTGGTGGGGCCTATATTTGGAAATGCAATATTTGTGATTCTAAGTTCACAAGCTCATACTTTAGGGTGAAATCACATTTATGTCACATTCCTAAATGCGGAATCAAATTTTGCACGGGGAAAACTAACTCTTCATTGCCACATTCAAAAATCCTTAAATTCATCAAGGAACAAGATGCAGATGCCGCACGTGCCATGAGACTCAGTCATCCTCTAGCAAAGAAAAGCAAGGGATCAGGGAAGCCACCTGTTTCCCCAAGTTCTACTGGCGGTTCTTCGGTTGTGCCCACTGGAAGACATCCATTTTTGGGAGCAACCCCTATGCAAGAAGAGGCTTCTCTTCCAATTACAAACAAAAGAACAAGAGAACCATTGGATAGGTCTTTTCAAAATGAGAGCAGGGAGATTGCGGATCAAAAAATTGCACAATGCATATATGCAAATGGATTGTCTTTCAATGTGGTTCGATCACCATACTAGCAAGAAATGGTGAGAACAAACAATGAGGCCCCAAAATATTACAAAGGCCCAGGGTTTGAAAAAGTACGCACAACTTTATTGGCAAAGGAGAGAAAAACTGTTGAAGATTATTTGAAGCCAATCAGAGATTCATGGGCTGAAACAGGGGTCTCCATCATTTCTGATGGATGGAAAGACGCAAGAAACAGGGTTTTGATCAATGTGCTTGCAATGTGCCCTAAAGGGGCAATGTTTTTGAAGGCCATTGACTGTGAAGGATGCGGAGTTCATTGCCAACATCCTCATCGAATCCATTGAGGCAGTTGGACCTGAAAATGTTATCCAAGTTATAACGGATAATGCCAAAAATTGCAAGGCCGCGGGGATGTTGGTGGAGGCGAGATATGGACACATTTTTTGGACTTGTGTTGTCCACTCAATCAACCTCATGTTGCAAAAGATGGGGAAGCAAATCCACTAGATCAAACAAGTGTATGATGAAATTGAGCAAATTCAAATATTTGCCACCAACCATCAACACTCTCAAGCCATTTTCAGATCCATTTCGACATTGGACTTGTTGAAGGTATTTTTATTTTTGTTTTAAAATTATAACTTTTTTATTTTTTAATCTAGTACTTCATACTTGTATAACTATATTTTTAATAATTTAATTTTGTAATAGGTTGCTCCAACTAGATTTGCTTCTCACACAATTGTCTTGAGACGATTTGTACTAGTGCGACAAGTACTTAGCAATATGGTCATCAGCAACTTGTGGGGTGTATGGAGGGAGGCGAG
Source organism: Torreya grandis (assembly GCA_037957365.1). Lineage (NCBI taxonomy): Eukaryota > Viridiplantae > Streptophyta > Pinopsida > Cupressales > Taxaceae > Torreya > Torreya grandis. Next base: position 1,110,591 of record JARHVA010001438.1, on the reverse strand, counting down.
CAAAGAGCAGGCCCAAAGAGTGAAAAACTTGATCCTAGATGATGATTGGTGGGCCCATGTAGATTATTTATTGAGTTTCACTGAGCCCATCATGATTATGATCCGTTTTGCTGACATGGATCTGCAATGTTTGGGAGAAATATATGATGGCATAGACTCAATGATTGAAAAAATATAATTCATCATTAATGAAAAAGAGCAAGATCCTGAGGAGAGATTTTTCAAACAAGTGCATTCTATCCTTGTTGAGTGGTGGAACAAAATGACAACCCCACTACATCTCCTTGCCTTTGCATTGACTCCTCGTTTCTATAGCACAAAGATCTTTTCTTTACCGAGGAGGGTGCCACCATATAGGGATGTCGAAGTGGCTGAAGGGTACAAATTGGCAATGTCTAGGATATTCCCTAATCTTGAAATAGAAGACTTAGTTACAAGCGAGTTTGGAGCTTTCATTACCTCCCGAACTCATAGTCTTGGTGCTCTTCGGGACAAATACAAGAAGGATAGTCCTATGTGGTGGTACCTTCATGGCCAAGGATCACCGAACCTCCAACCTCTTGCAATCAAGATCTTGTCATAGGTAGGTTTTGTATTTTTTAAGTTTTTAAATTTATTATTTAAGTTTTTCTTTTTCTTTTTCTATTAAAAATTTTAAATTTATGTTTAAATTTGAATATAGGTTGCAAGTTCATCTTCTTGTGAGCGGAATTGAAGCACATATAACTTCATTCACTCACAAAAGCGCAACAAGCTCGCAGTTAAAAAGGTCAAGGAGTTGGTCTACATACACTCTAATTTGCGTCTTCTATCACACAAGAACCCAGAGTACAAGGAGAGGACGTCAAAGCATTGGGATATTGATCCAGAGGTTGTTGACTTGGATGCTTGCATATCCCACTTCTCATTAGATGACAATGGCAGTCCTTCGGGTTCGAGGACACAAAACGTAGCTAGCGGGAGTGGCAGTGCAGATAGTCCATGTGGTTTTACTTCTAATGAACCACAACATCATTGATGCTCTCGATGAAGAGCAATATGACTATGAAAATTGACTTTTATAGTTTGAACTTTGAACAGGATAATTATTGATATTTGAATCTTTATATTTGATAATAGATATTCATATTTTAATATATATGATTTTCATTTATTATTTTATCATTTTTGTTTAATCATTAATGGTTGTAATTATAGTTATCATTTATCATTATGAACTTATCATTTATGATTTGACTCATTTATCTCTATTTGTTTAGTGGTTAATGACAATTACACTAATTTCCTATGTATCAGGTTAGAATTTCTATATTTTTTATTTTTTATATATTTTGTGTATGGACGAACCCAATAACGAACCCAAGGGGAAAAAAATTGACGTACCAGCAAACCGGGTTCTTTAAAACCACACCAGAACCAAAAACGAACCAGTAACCTTGCAAATTTCAATTTAAATTTCAAGTCGATTCCTTTATTTTTAATTTTTTAAAGTATTTATTTTATTTGTAAGTTTGTAACTTTTAATTTGTTTGTACCTCTATATGTGTCAATGCCTTTGGTGATGGTTTTGCACTTGGTGGATGGGGAGCAAAACCCATTGGGTTACATTTATGAGGCCATGGATAGGACCAAAGAGGCCATCCAAAACTTTTATAGGGGGACAGTACCATATTTGATCCCATTTGGGAGTTGATTGATCAGAGGTGTAACAATCAACTTCACCAACCCATCCATGCAGCAGGGTACCACCTTAACCCCAAGTTTTTCTACTACGGTGGCTTCACAGATGCTAATGGGGAGGTTATGGAGGGCCTCTCAACATGCACTGAGAGTATGACACCTGAGGTTGAGATGAGGGATCTCATTATTTCAAAGTTACAAAACTACAAACAAGCTAAGGGAAGGCTCTTTTCTTTAGCACTAGCTATCCAAGGGAGATCCACACAATCACCAAGGAATAAAAAATGAAGTCTTTACTTGTACCTTAAAAATTACAAATTTACAATTATTAATAATTTAATTAGTTACAAACTTTCAAATATCTTGTTTGTAGGTTCGTGGTGGGAAGATTGGGGTGAAAATACCCCAAATCTTCAATTTTAGCCCTCCACATTTTAGCTCAACCTTGTAGCGCTTTTGGATGTGAGTGCAACTGGGGTTTGTTCGACTACAAACAAGCTAAGGGAAGGCTCTTTTCTTTAGCACTAGCTATTCAAGGGAGATCCACACAATCACCAGGGAATAAAAAATGAAGTCTTTACTTATACCTTACAAATTACAAATTTACAATTATTAATAATTTAATTAGTTACAAACTTTCAAATATCTTGTTTGTAGGTCCGTGGTGGGAAGATTGGGGTGAAAATACCCCAAATCTTCAATTTTAGCCCTCCACATTTTAGCTCAACCTTGTAGCGCTTTTGGATGTGAGTGCAACTGGGGTTTGTTCAACAACATTCACATGAAGAAGCACAACAAGTTGAGTCAACAATGCCTCAATGACCTTGTTTTTGTGCAACACAAAATTCGGTTTCACACAAAAAAGGTGGAGAACACATCACAAACCCTATCGATCTAGATGAGATCGATCCCTACAGTGACTGGACTACACAGGATGAGGAGACCCCCTTGTTCACAAAGGATGAGATTTCCAATTTCGAGAGGCAAGCTATGGAGGGTGCAACAAAAGGAGAGATTGTATTGGACTCGAAGATGAGGCAGAGGAGTCACAGCCATCTGGTACCAGGGTGAAGCCACAGGCGCAATGTTCTAGGCAATGTGAGGAGGGCAATCGAGTGGGAGTACAAGACTCTCTCAGTCTCCCTTAGTTTTCCAAAGAGCAGAGAAGAGAAAATTGTAGATTCTTGTAATTTGTAGAATCTTGAATAAGTATCAATTTGTTGTTGATAGTTGTATTCGCATGAATCATGATTATGCAATTTTGTACTCTATTTGTATTCAAATCTAATAAAAAACACTTCCCCAACATTTTACAGACTCATTTGATACATTTTGTAACTATAATTTATATAAAATTTATGTTTTTTAACAACTTTAAGTATTTTTTTAAGTTGTCGAGTAATGGCAAGTGGTTGCCAAATATTTGCCAATTAAATTTTTTGGGGGCTAGATGAGTACTTGCCAAGTACGAATATGCAAACTATGACTCTACCTATCGCCGTTGTTGTGCCACCCGCATTCGCACAATTATCTCCACCCTTCGCCACGTTGTAGACTTCCCCTCATCGTCGCCATGTGACCCCTGCTCTAGTTCCACCACCTGCTATCTCCTATCGCTCCCTACGAGCTCCTATTTGGCTGCTCGTTGTTTTTCATGCACCGTCCCTCCTCTCCCCATCCCGCCGCCCACGCGGATACCTCTATCATCACCATCCATCCCTAAACTATCGTCCATCCCTAACCCCCTATTCCCTGACCCACTGTTCTTTTTTTTAAAACAATATTTTTTTTAAATTCTTATTATTCTTTTTTTAATAAAAAATATTTAAAAAAACTAAAAAAACATTGCATTATTTTTAAAGTGGCGGTTTAATGTTTTAAAAATGGGGGGACCTTTTAAATGTTAGGGTGACTTTTTTAATGTGGAGGTCAGTTTTTTGTAAAAGGGTGACTTATTTGTAAAGGGGGACTTTTTAAAAAAATTAAATGGGGCAACTTTTTTGTAATAAGGCACTTTGTGTGACATTTTTGATACATTTGGCAAATCTATTTTTTTGACACTTTTGATAGTGTCACGCTCTATTTTGGAGAAGTTTTGGCGGCACTTTTCACTTCTGTCTATTTGAAGATCAAAGGGTGGGGCCCAATCTAATAGGCGTCAAACCCACCCCACAAAAACCTTTTTTTGCAATTCTGTGATCTCGACACTCCTCTTCTGTGAGTCGTTTCTCCTCCATCCAATTCCATTTTGGGCCAACTTTTTTTTGAAACTGCATGATTTTTTGTGTTCTATGCAATTGTGTGGTTCTCATGCAATTAATTTTTTTGCATTTTCCTCACTCTGTAAAGAGTACCTAACATGGTCTCATCGCTTTGACTCTATTGAAGAATGTTTTTGTCTCATTTGTCACATGGCACTTTTTCGACAAAACTCCTTCGGTACCTTTGAACATTTTGTTCAAGTAGTGGATTCGAGTCACTCATGCAAACAATAGTTGTGAATTTATCCGCCTTCTGCTATTATTGGTTAGTTCAGCTGCCACTTCTAGCAATGCCATTTCTATTTTGAGACATCAACCAAGGCCCTTTTCTACGCGTCTTACTACATTTTCTAGAGGATTTTTTTTTTTTGCAAATACACACCTTGGCATGCACTTGTGCTTTTTGTTTTAGCACAATCATGAGATATTCCTCGCTTTTACATGGGTATCTTATCAAGTACGTTGTTTCTCAAAACCCATGCGAGGATTGTCGTATGTCTATTTTCCGATGGCACTTCATTGGTGACCCCTTCTACAATTTTGACATCTCAACAATATGACTATCTCCTTGTAGTGACCGACTTCTAGCATCCCCAACATCTATCATTTTTTCAATGTTCAAGTAGTGGATTCGTACCACTCATGCAAATATCTCGAGTTTTTCACCAAGGTTTCACTCCCTTTCTGCACAACCATGTTCAAGTGTTGATCAGCACACATGGCAGTCTTGTGGAGCTCACAATACTCGTGGTACATCATGTACCTGAATTTCTATGTCATGTTCTGCTTGACGACAAGAGCAATGTCTAGGTTAGCATTTGATCTTGGCTAGTACAAAATTTTAACAAGAAGAAGATAGATAATAAAGAGATTATTGTAATAGAACAAAATCCTCAATTTATGCGGAAACGCTACTTTCTTTGTAAAATGATTGAAATTTAAACTCCATCTTAAAACTGAACTATCCATGGAGAAGAACCAGATTTATTCTAGCCCCAAGTCAGAGCAGTTGGGACATGGAATTGTTGATGAACATAGCTTATTATAGCATCTTAATGCACACACGTACACACATGTTTTATAAAGAGTAGAAAGTAGGATTTTTTTGTCGGAAAACCAAGAGGGCTTCAGCCAAATTTAAGTTGTTTATGAATCCCATAAATTATAATAGAAACGTCAGACAGTCTATAAACCCGAGTAGGGTATAATTCATTAAGATGTCTATCATAAACATAATTTTTGACTTATCTATCAAATAATTCTTAGGATGTAATATTCTAGAAGATGCACCTATGCTATATAGTTGTTTGCATTGTATTGTGCAACCTTAATATAAAAACATAATCAGATCATTTTCATTGTCTAAGATGGATCTACAACAATAAAATATCATATTTTTTACATGTAGCACCCCATTCTCAGTCAGGCCTTAATTATATGGGGTAATTATATTAGGGATAGTAACTAGTGGATTAATCCGTAGTCCTGGCTCATAGTCATAAATTTATAAAGATTGATGTAATCAATAGCAAGTAATATGGGTCCAACAAGAGGATTTCCAATCGACAAATAATGATAGGAAAATGTCCTTTGTGTAAATTAAGAGTTTGATCATCACCTTAAAACGGCAAAAGTAAATCCACCATGGTGGAAGTGTATAAATTCAATCTATACTTATATGCTTTTAACCTGTATAAAGTCACAATAACATAACCGACCTCTATTTTAACTGTCTTGAGTCACAAAAAGGAAATAGCGTTGTTGGTATGGTAATCTAAGAATATGATAAATAAGTAAGCCTTAGAAAGTGTTCTTAGTGGATGATTAATGAGGACGCGTTGCTAAAGGCTATATTAAGGAAAATAGATTACCGATGAATTAGCCACTATGAGGTCACATGATAAGCTTGAACAAGGTTGACTTTAATATAAGAAATGATCAAATGGTACAAGTTTTTATTGTATGTTGTGTTACTTGGTTGCTTCTTTTGTCCCCATGTTGCTTCTTGTGGCTTGGAAATACAATAGAAAGAATTAAAATGATGGAATTCCATAGAAAGCAGATGTGAATTTTAAAGCAAACAGCTCTGTGAGAGTAAATGGAATTTTAGAGCAAATAGCTATGTGAGAAAGAAATTTGAATTTTAGAGCAAATAGCTATATGAGAGTAAATGTGAATTTTTGAGCAATTTATTTGTGAGCAAACGTTAAATTTAGGGCAAGTGCCTGTGAATGGAAACGCTATTTGAGAGTTATGTCTACTGAGGGCAAGAGCTATTAGTAGTAATGTAATAAAGGGCAACGTTAATTGCATCCAAATGTTAATTAAGAGCAAATGACAAAAAATGGTAAATAGTGTATGCGAAAGGAGCATGTGCTTATTTGATAAAAATAGGCAAATGGATAATTGTCAAAAAGGGGGCAATTCGTATTTGTTAATCTAGGAAAATTTTGTAATTAAGAAAAAAAGACCAAGAGGGAATCTAATTGTGTAAATTTCTAAGAGAGGCAAACGGAAAACTATTTTTTGGTAATTAGTAAAAAGACCAAGTGGGAACCTAATTGTGGAGATTAGTGTTCCATATAAATAGAAATTAGAACTAATTTTGAAAATTAGTACCTCGAATAAAAGGGGACGAGGCATACCAGGAGTTAGTAAAAAGGAATGAATAACAATAAAATTCAAATAAGGTTATAGTTAGAAGCTCTAAGAGATTCCTTGGGTTGCAAGAATGCAACTACCACTTTGAGGCTATGCATGTTGCCTAAAGATTAATGAAATATAAGAACTACAAGACCTGATTCTGCTAAGCATATATGTAGGCATCTCAGACTAATGAGCCCAGGTTTTAAAATATTATTTTATATTACGTGGTGAACTATTTAGTGTATATGATCACATTATAAGAATTGATAAACCTTAATAAGTAATAGTTATGGATTACTTGATAAATGTATTTTTGAAAAACAATAGCAAAGTGAATTCACCTATGTGATTCAATAAGTTATAAAGTACATGAAGAAGGTGGTTGCAAAGCAACATCAAATCCCTAAGTGTGTCATAAGATGAGAACTGGATAAAATGTGAGATGACATATAAGTGTTCTTGAGTGAAAATTGGTAGATTGAATTGGTTAATGAGACAAGGTTACTATGGGTACATTAGTATGTGTTAGTGAAGTGATGGTAAAAGATGGGCCAAGAAAATGGAATAGGGCAAGCATCCCTAGAAACTTTCGCTTAGTATCAATGTAGCGCAATGGATGCATAGAGGGCCCAGAGATGAAATGGGAGCAACTCACAAAGATGTTTAATAAGAGAATAATTAAGGCATGCCTGTTTGGTTCAAGATGTTATTCAGCATTTAGATTGATGCTGCCGGAGCTGATGATACTCTTGGGCATTGCCCTTTCATGATGGTTGTATGTATGATAAGGGTAGACCTTTGAGATGAACAATAAATAATAGTTATGTGGAAAATAACCTTGAAAAGAAAAGTTTTTGAATATTGGGATTTTGAGGTTCTTACAATATGTTAAATCTGTTAGTAGAGGGTTCAAAGGAGACCATTCAACATGAGATACGTCTCTTTAAGCCTTAGAATATCAACAATGTGATTATATTAGTTCATGATTTCAAAGCAAAATATATGGCATTATGGAGATCCAATACAGGAACATTCAAGGAACATCATAGTTATTTCCCACAAGAAGGTCCATCAGATTATAATAATCCTTATAAACAACATGGCAATAATGTGCGTAGAAATCCTTCTCAACAACATTCTCAGCCAACAAGACTCGCTTTACAACAAACCTATGGAAGAAGAGCAAAAGGGTTTCTTTTTTAATTGTGATAAACAATTCACCAAAGAATACAATTGTGCTGAAAAATGTTATTCCACGTCGAGTATGCACAATAAGAAAATGAGAAATATCCATTAGAAGAGGATAACATTGTATTTGGTGCAACTCAGGATTCAGATGTTGTAATCTATTACCATGCACTGGCAGGTTTTACCACACCTCAAACCCTCAAGATGGTTGGGTTCATTAAAATTCAAATGATAATAATTCTACTTGACTCAAGTAGCACCCATAACTTCATATGTTCACAAAGGGCGAGCTAATTCAATTGCTTCAAGTATCTAACTCCAGAATTTCAGGTTATGGTCATTGGTGGCAGCACTAACAAGTGCAAAGGAACTTGCCATAAGACTGAGTTGTCCATGGTGGATAGCCAATTTGCTATACCCATGTTTCCCATGGGAGTAGTTGATGTAGCCTTGTGAGTACAATGGCTGAAGTCACTTGGAACCAATGCTATGAATTTCCGGATTCTTTATCTTCTTCGCAATGGAATGTATCAACCATGAACTTAAAGGTCTCCAAGTCACGAATTCACAGGTGATCAATTCTCGCTGCATGGAAAAGCAGCTGAAGAAAGGAGCAAAAGGAGACATAGCTCGTTGCTCTTCCTTGGTGTTATGAATGCAACAGAAAGATCCTTGACATGAATTAAAGGACATTATTGATAAGCATACCAAGGTGTTTCAAGTAATTCCCAAGGGTCTTCCTCCAATGCAAAAGCATGACCACACTATCAACCTCATTCTAGGAAGTCAAATACCTAACACCAGACCCTACTGCTACCCATATGTGCAAGAATGAGATTGGGTAGATGGTTCAAGAAATGTTGGAGGTAGGCATCTTTTGACCCAATCAAAGTGATTTCTCTTCACCTATATTCATATTCCAAAAAAAGGATTTTACTTGGCGCATAACCCAATATATCAAGAGCTCAACAACATTACCATCAAAGATAAGTTTCCCAATCCCGTTATTGATGATTTGTTGGATGAATTGCATGGAACTATGTTTTTCACTAAATTGGATCTATGATTTGGCTACCACCAAATCAAAATCAGGGATGATAATGTCTTTAAACAGCCTTTCACACTCCTTAAGGCCACTATGAGCTTTTACTTATGCCATTTGGACTGATTAATGCACCATCTACATTCCAATTTATTATGAATTGTGTATTTAAGCCCTTTCTTCAAAAATCTGTATTGATCTTCTTCAATGATATTTCGAATTACAACAAATATTGGGAGGATCATTTGAAGCATGTGGACAAAGTTCTTCAAATCTTGGAGGATCATCAGCTTTACACAAAGCCATGCAAATGTGCTTTTGGAGTTGAATTCGTAGAATATCTAGGTGATATTGTTCCTCACAAGAGTGTTAAGGTGGATCCCACAAAAATCAATGCAATGGTAGTGAGGGCTACGCCAAAATCATTGAAGAGTCTGTGTGGTTTCTTGAGGATCACAGAGTATTACTCAAATTTGTGAAGAACTATAGTTGAATAGCAGCTCCTCTCATAGCCTTAATCAAAGATGCATTTATATGGTCAGCTGAATCCATCAAGCATTTCAGAAGTTGGAAGAGGTGATATGCACCACTCTAATCTTGGCCATGCCAGATTTTCTCTTGATCATGGTGTGTGATGCTTCAGGTTATAGAGCTGATGCAGTATTAATTCAGGATGGGAGACTGTTATCATTTAAAAGTTTCCAGTTCCAGGTAAGGAGCTATATCAACTCATGAAAAAGAAAATTGGTCATTCTGCATGCGATCAAGTTGTGGTGTCATTATTAGATGAGGAATCATTTCAAGGTTAGAACTGATCATGATAATGTTAATTACTCATTGAAGAAATGACTTTCAACTAAGGAACAACAAAAATGGATCACAAAAATTATAGGTTATGATTTTGAAATCACTTACAAGGGAAGGAGAATGTGGTGGCTAATGCACTATCCACTATAGAAGAGGACAAGGTATTTCTATGTGCCATGTCCATCATCCAACTAAATTGGATTGAAGAAGCCAAATTGGAATGCCAAGAAGATCCTAGCACCCAACAACTCACCAAGCTAGTCACTCAAGACCCAAATAGTGTGGAAAATATTGCTTGAGAAGGGTTATATTATGGTATAAGGACCACCTATTTTTGCGTAAGAATTCAGAGTTGAAGAACATTTTATCAAAACTTCATGCATCTCCAATTGTTGGTCATTCTCATTTCCTTGAGACTTACCAAAGGGTCAATGATCCAAGTGGATTCTTCAGATACACTTCCAGCGACACCTCAAATCCCATCTCATGGCATGCAGTAATGTCGACTCATGTTTCATGATCTGCGGTATTGCCTAACACTCTCCCAAGATCTGCGGTACTACCAAGATCATCAATCCATCTCCACCAGATATCATACACTTGTTTCTAGTGGTGCAAGCCAATCTGGGCAGATTGGATGTGGCACCATCCAAGTGCACCCCAAACATTATGAGATCTTCATCATCGGCTCTATTAGGCTCCCAAACACCTAAAAACTAAACCACTAAGGTCTACTCAATGCACAATACTGCCAAGCCAAAAGCATTGTTGCCTTTGTTCCTAAAGGAGTGGAGCCCCCCATTTGACTCAAGGGCCAGATTTAACCCTTACATTCTAATGTTGTTTAGTCCAACTGCCAAAAGATGAAGTCTCAAGTGGAAGACCAACAGTTTTATCTTCCATAATGGTTCTTTAGCCTCCGTAGCGTTGTGACATTTTGTGCACGTCTAGATAGATGGATAGCATATCATATCAAAGCATAGATGGAGCTAGTGGAAGATAAGCAACCATATATCTTTCTCAAGAGTGTGCCAAGTACAAAATGCACAGATTAATAGACTTTATGTTCCAAATCTATTATCTTTCTTGTGCATCTCCATCTAAATGTTCATTTATGAATATTTATTTAATATTTCTTATACACACACACACATAACACATCTAGATTATGCAATTTAAAGTGTTGTCCCCCAAATATCCCCTAGATTTGGATCAATCAAAAAGGATTTCTTTTGGGAAGCTCTAAAGGGTGGCGTCCAAAATTTCGTGTCGAAGTGTTTGGTATGCCAACAAAACACGTGAGAAATAAGTAAGTTCGTGGGATTACTACAGCATTCACCCATACCTAATCAACAATGGACGGAGGCGTTTAAATTTTATTATAGGGATACCAAAGAAGGATTGAATGCCATTAAGATGATTTTTAATAGACTCACCAAATACAAACGTTTTTGTGGATTGGTTCATCCATTTTCAGCCAGCAAGGTAGCCGAGTCATTCATGGAGAATGTGCAAAAGCTCTATGGTAACCCAAAGACAATTGCCAATAGCATGGAGCTAATATTTGTAGACACCCTATTCTGGCCACAACTGGCTTCCAACCAAACTTCAAACTAATTTCTACCAAACATTGCAAATTAAGTCTAGGAATCACTGAACCTCCCAATTTCGGCCGTGTACCACTCATCAATGCTCAGAATCATGTTGAGGCATCCCAATTTGAGGTACTAGCCCGTATGCAACAATAACCTCTCACGATCCTCAGTCACCTTGTGACCTAACAACTGGTAGCTTGGCCTATAGACCCATTAAGCGAGGCACTTAATCAAATCTTAAAATAGCTAAAATGCTAATCAAAATGAATCAACTAATTAAACCATATTAAATACTTCGACAAAATATCCATTTGCAATTAATGAATATCTAAAAATAGAAATTCCAAAAACCAAAATATCAAACCTTTTCATCATTGCCTTTATGAGTTATCAAGCTCTTCCAAAATCTCAAAATATCTAATTTGAGAGCCATGCCTAGTAATTGAAAATCACAATTACATTACAGCTTTTAACTCAATTGGAGTTAGCCTCAACTCACCTAAGGCTAGTTTGAACCCATTCCATGTTTAAACTCATCCTTAACTCACCTTGGGTAAGGGTTAACTTTTGGAGGCTATAAATACAAGCCCTTACCTATTGATCAACAAGCTATCTTGGTGTAATGTTATAATGCTCATTTGGATGCAAAGAAACCTTTCAAGTAGTGTTTCATGCCAAATTCATAAGCCAATCAGCCAAGCCAAGGTGCCAAGGAGAGAAGGAGCAAATGGAGCTTCATTGGTAAAGACTTCTTGATACACAAAACCGAGCAAGCCACTTCAACAAGCCATTTGGATCTACAAGGAAGGTAAAAGAATGATTTCTTTTGTGTTCAAGTTGTGTTTTCATTTGTATGTTTGCTACCCATGCTCTCCCTAGTGTCTAGGCTAGAGGTGTTAAGTATTTAGTGTGTTATTTTGATTTTGTTTTGTTGGACTAACACTAAACTAACCTTCCCTCCACGTATTCCTTGTTCACAATAATCACTAGTCATTTTTTTATAGACAACTTTGCATCATTTGGAAGACAAAAGCAATTAACAAGGGTCTACAAGGATACCTTTTTACCTCACTTGAGACAAGCAAGCTTAGTGGTCCACATGGTTTCCTTTAATAGGGTGGTGGTATAATTATACTTTTAAGGTTTCACACTCGTACCAAAATGAAGTGCTTCGAAGCATTCTGTGGATAACCACCACCATCAGTCACGTCTTACCTTCAAGGTCAATCCATGGTGAAAGCAATGTAACGTCATATTCAACAACAACTGACTTTGGTATGCTTAAATACATTTTGGACATGCACATAACTGAATGAACAAGAAGCAAACCAGCACAGGTATAAAAGACAATTTGAGATAGGAGATTAGGTCTCTCTACAACTCCAATCCTAGAACCAGCTATCCCTCAAGCAGAAAAAAGGCAATAAGTTGGCAATTAAATTCTATGGGCCCTATAAGATACTTTATAAGATTGGTAGTGTGGGTTACAAGCTGGAACTATGTGCTTTATGAGTATATCCAGTCTTTCACGTTTCTTGTCTAAACAAGGTTGTTGGTAACAAGATTTGATCCAGGCAGAGCTTCCAGAATTCAACAAGAAGGGAAAACTGATCTTCGATTCTGAGGCAGTTTTGGAGCATCTAGTAAAACAGCCGTGCATCAGGGTAATAATAGAGTATCTCATCAAATGGAAGCATATGCTGTTGGAGGATGCTTCTTGGGAAGGAGAATGTTTTCTGTAGTAGCATCCCCATCTAGCAAGCATTGAGGGTAGCATTTTTTCTTTCGAAGGAGAAGGCATGTTACACCATTAACCTTCCATGTATCATTACGTTTTGTTGGGTTATGGAGCAGCCGACTTTTGGCACACATAACCTTTGGCTAAGTCATAAGGCAGTTTCTAGATTTATAATATCTAGGTAGTCAACTTTGTTAGGGCTTTGGGGTCACCCCAACATAATCTCTTCTCTATATAGGAGCTAGGTAAGTCATTCGTTAGGCATCAAATTCTGTAATCTGCTATTAACCAAGTGGTTTTGAGAGGTTTCCCCCTCGAAATGGCTCTGTTTTCATTCTGTACTTCAGTGCTTGTCATCCGTTCATTTATATTTCAGGTCTCATATCGGCAGGCTTCATATATTTCACTGCTATAAGAAGATTTGTTTTGGCATTCCTGCTATATCCAACTGTTGATATTGTGAGAATTTTCTGTTTATTCGGTTGGATCAATCAGGTTCTGCTGTTGATATTGGGGGAACCTGCTATTTATTCTATTAAATAGACGATTGCATATAGAAATATCAGAGCAGTTAGTTACAAGAGATAAATGGGGGGTGCTAAAAAAGCATCTGAGATGAAGTGAGGAGTTACAAAGGATCTGGCCATAACAGGGGACTTACAAACATCTATTATCCCACATGAAAAAGAAACAAGGCTTTTAGCCTTAGAGAGACGGAAAGTCTTGGAGGTCTTCAAACGGTTGTATGTGCAGAGTTTGTATGAGTACTGTTCATGGCCAAGCACCATAATGCTCATTGATTGGACTTGAGCTGGCACCCATACCTTGTCAAACAGGTTTCTTTTTCTTAATTATGTACCACCTAGAAATGCTATTTGGATTGTAATAAATTTATATTTTGGTTCTCTTTCAGATTTTGGTATTGGTTTCTTTTGCCGTCTCAATATCATGGATCTTTTTTGAAAATATCAAATTCCAGTAAAAAAATAGATTTTCATAAAACAAATTTTATGCTTTCACAGTCCATATCATTGAAATTTTCTTTTGGGAATAACTGTGGGAAAAACTTTTGCCTCAACATTTCAGATCACCTCCCGTAATCCTTCTTCAAGAGAAAGATAGGTTGAAGAACAACAAACCTAACATCCTTAAATGGGGTAAAGAGAATGATCACTCGAGGTAAAGAATGAAGTAACCGTTGCAAGCTCATACCCCAAGTGCCAACAAGGAGTGCACTCACCACCCTAAGCTTCTCAATGGTAAAGAATTAATTAAGACAAAGTTTGAATTTTAAACTTAGTGAAAAATATATTTAGAGGAAATTAAATTTCTTGAATTTAATCTTAGTGAAAATTGTATTTAGTGGAAATTAAAATTATTATTTTTAAACAAAAGAAAGTAAAAATTAGAAAAACAAAGTTAAAATAAGAATTCAAAGAATATTCTAAAGGAGGTATGGGAGGCGCGATGTGGGTTAAAATGGCTAAATTAGACAAACCCAAGAATTGGAATGACAGATCACAAGAGGAAGGGTGAAGGGACGGGGGTTGGAGGCGGATTGTCACAAGCTAAGGACAGAAATTTTCATATTTCTTCTTAGTTCAGATTTTACTGCGACTGCAATTTCCTATCTTACACCAGCCTCAGGTTTATGTTTAGTATTGGTTTCAGACTTCTGTAAGTTTCACACTAGCTAAAGCAGATTTGCAATTGGATCCAACAGAATATTGATGGCACAAAGGATTTTGGTGTCTGATAAATCATTTATTGTTTATTGGGTGTTCATTTTAATGATTGTGTCTGCGACCACCAATGATGATATGTTGGTAAGGTCTTGGCAACATAAACAGAAGCCATTCATCATTGGGGAAGGAACACAAGCAACTAAAAAATGCTGAAGTAGTGTGTCTACTGATCTGTGTATTGGTTGTAGGAGAAGCATCTAATTCAAGTTCAAGCTCTGATGAAAAAAAGCAACAGGGAAGTACGAAGGATGATATATTTTTGCCAATGTAAGACGGAGTGTTTCAACTTAAACACTAATCAGAAAATGAAGTTGCTTCATAGAGTAGTTTTTTTCATTGATAGATGGAAGACTATAAAATATCCTTGGTACGCTAAAATATTGAAGTGGACCCAACATTAAAGCTGATAGATGGAAGTCTAAATGGGAGACAAACCACTCAAAAAATGGCTCTCGCGTTCCCTATGAAGAGAGTTAAATGGGATATCTACTTGGAAGTTCACAAGATGGTTGCGTCTCCCATGCCCCTGTAATGTCCCCTTTTTTGGGCCAAATGACCAAATAAGGGTTTCTCCTAAAATCCACAAAATTTTGAATTCTAAAATTAGCAAAATCAGCAAACCTAGCTCAAAGAGATGCCTCAAAAACATGCAATTTGCTTCCAAACCCTAAGCGCCAATGTGCAATAAATAGATAGGTAATTTCCATCAATTACTTGAGCAAGCATCACATCAAAATAATCCAAAATAAGCCATGAACTGAAAATAGAAGTTTTGTACCTTTTTACCCCTTGGATGTAGATGAAAATTAGATTTAACCTCGCTGAAAAATCTCTGATTTTATGAATAGAACAGCAGTTGAATATTTACCAATTCTCACTCAAACCTTTGCCAAAAATCATGAATAATTTATCAAAAATAGCCGCACAAATCCAACGCCCTTTTTGGGCCTTCAAAGTGATCAAAACCCTCTTCCAACCTAGTCACCCTAGGTCAAACTCTACATATAAAAATCAGAAATATTATTTGCCCTTCAACTAGGGTTTCAAACCCCTTCAAACAACAAACCCTCACTCCAATTCAAGTCGCCACATTTAGAAAATTTTCTCAATAAATATTAGCCATAAATCCACAATTTATGACATTAAAACCCTAATGAAATCTGCCCAAAAATATAAATAAATAAATCAAAATTTATTATTTATTTATCCACTTGAAAAGACTTTGCAAACCTTGTCCAATCACATAGAAAGTCAACGCCACACTTCAGCAATAATTATCAATAAATTCTAGCAATGAAACTAGGTCAATTTGACCTCAAATCAGCCTTGAAACCCACACAAACGAGTCACCAAGCAAGTCGCCCCACTCTAGGGCGATTATCAAATCCACCTTTGCAAAGGTGGCGTCAAAAAGCATCGTTTTGTCGAATAATTCGTTCTAAAAACCTGCAAACACTTATTGGACATGCATCCCAATATTTTCTTCAAGCATGAAGAATCAATATTAATTTTCAGCGTATCCTTCAAAGGAGAACTCCACCATGTATTTGTACCCTTCAAAGGGGGGTGAACCACCTTGTGTATGCCAAATACTTCTTTTTAACTCTCCTTGCCGACTTTTAGAATATCTCCTCTTTGCCTTGATCACTTACAAGCCGACATTCCTTCTTTTACAAAAAATAATATTAAATTAATTGCCTAAATAATAAATAGTAATTAAAAAATCTTTTAAGCAATAATCCAATAATTATTTCTATTAAATATCTTAGTGGTAAAAACCACTTTTATAAAATATTCTATTAATCAACTAAAATTGTCTTATATGAGCAAATGATTAAAATCATTATTTGGACAATTATAATTAATTAATAAAATAAAACCCCAAAAGAAATCTTTTAGTCTATGGAGAAAGTAGACTAAAGGTCTTCAATACCTGCTCATAAAAGATGTGGAAATAGGGACATTATAGCCCCTTATAATCAACAAGGGAATGAGAACATCACCAACTAAAAGCATGTCTATCATCTAGGAACATGCAAATAAGGTCCATGCTCTTATGCAATTATTATAGAAATCAGATATAACTAGGCAAAGTTTCTTGTGTGGATTCTCATTGTCTGTCTGCAATTTGTTTTGTTGTACTTACATTCTTCTATTTTGTGCTCTTTCCCTTCTTTTAGTCGCAAGATGTCCAACCCCGTGTTGGATCTTATTGTCCCGTTGACTCCTCACAATACCTGGAAGGATGCCATGGTTGTGTTGTTTAGGAGTAAAGGAATGTACAAAATAACAACTAGTGTTGAAACAGAGCCTGCAAATTTAGTTGAGAAAATCAGATGGTTCAACAGGTGTGATGAATGTGGCACTTGAACTTATTTTTCACATAGAGGACATGGAAACCCTCAAAAAAGGTTGGGCAAGACTTGAGAAACACTTTGGAAAATCAGATGCCATTAGAGGCCACCAACTTGAGAATGAATTAATCAACTTTAGTCTACAAGACTTTGATACAATTAATGATTTCCTGCCTAAGTTTCAACTTCTTATGGCTCAACTTATAGATTGCAAGATAAAGAAGAAAGATGAGCAATTGCTTATCTCAGTGTATCCAAGTATGGAAATCCTTACTCTGTTTTTAGCTCAACCTTTCATTACATGAGACATGCAATGGGTAAAACTTTCAAAATGCCCACCTTTGAAGAGTTTGCATAAAACCTTGTTGACAAATGGTGCCTTGCCCCACAACCTCCAATGGTGAATCATTGCCCACAACCTAAGAATATGACACTAGGGGCCCACAATCCACAAGAACTAAAGTATCCAAAAGTATCTAAGGATAAGAAAGGGCATGAAAAGCAACAGTCAAAATTTTCCAACACTTCAAAATCCTCTAAGTCCAAGCCAACTTCAACATATAGAAAGGATTCTAAGAAGTGTGACTTTTGTGGTAAAGACGGCCACTTAGAATCCCATCACTTTAAGAAGTAGGAGATCCTGGCAAAGGAGATGAATAAACAAAACCTTCATGTTAGCCTTCCTCCATCATCCACTTCTTCTAGTAAAATCAAAGGTAGAGACCTCTCAACTAGATCTCGTGCAATGGTTGCAACTGCATAGGAGTCAAAGCGGATCATTGATTCATATGTTTCACATCATATGTCCAAAAATGAAGAAATGTTCACTTCCATAGAAAAATGCAACACTAAAAATATCTTTGTGGACAATGATTCACCATTGGAGGTTGTGGGGCAAGGCACCATCGAGTTGATAGATGGAAAGTTCAACTAATCTCAAAACTAAAAAGTATGGGATGTTCCAAAATTACCTACTAATCTTCTCTCTATTTATCAAATCACACATTCTAGGTCAGGGATATCAATTGAGCTCCTTCCCAATTCAGTGGCGTTAAGAGATCATGACAATGATTCAACCACTGTTACAAGAGGTGTAGTTGATCATAGTGCTCACTTGTATACTTTCTCTCATTTTGAACCTGAATTTTCCACCAATGCATTGCTTGCTCACGGAAATGAGTTGAGCAAACTTCGGCATGACCAATTTGGCCATTTGAACTATCGTTATCCTCAACAGCTAAGTGAGAAGAATATGGTCAATGGACTCCCACAAGTCTCTTTCACAAATGGTGTTTGCCAAGGTTATGTCCTTGGAAAGCATTTAAAGATTAAGTATAATACAAGAAAAGATGGCAAGCATCAAGATTTCTCCAATTTGTTCACAGTGACATTTTAGGATCTCAACCATCCTTGGCCTAGGAGTGGTTCAGATACTTGCTTACTTTCATTGATGACTTCTCTAGAAAAACATGGGGTTACTTCCTAAGGCATAAGAATGAGGTGTTTCAAAAATTTGTGAAATTCAAAGCCTTAATCAAAAAGCAATCTAGATAGTATATTAGGGTTCTTAGGAGAGATAATGGCGGTGAATATTTCAATGGTGAGTTTGAAGACTTTTGCATTGAACATGGCATACAAATGCAACACATAGTGTCCTATAGCTCACAATAGAATGGAGTTTCTGAACAAAAAAATTGCACTCTAAAGGAGATGGCAAACTACATGATCCAATTTAGGGACTTGCCTCAACAAATTTGGGTAGAGGCCATCAACTGTGCTTGCTACATTCAGAACTGCACATCTTACAGAGCAATACAAGGGGAAACTCCCGACAAAGCTTGGAGTGGGCAGAAACCTTCAGTAGAGAATATCAAAGTGTTTGGGTGTAATGCTTGGGCACACATCCTCACGGAGAAACGCAAGACAATGCAAAAGCAAAGCAAGCCTTGCATTTTTGTTGGTTATCCAAAAGGTGTCAAGGCGTATAGATTGCTTGAGCCTAACAAACATAAGTTGGTTATTGTTGTAAGTGTTCAATTTGAAGAATGACTTCTAAACCAACATTCGGCTCCTAATCCCCCTTCTCCTAGCCGACATGCTTCATCTTAGGAGTCTGAGGACTTTATCAATTATGATGACCCTGATTTTGAGGAAGAATAATATGGCAATCCTCCTCCATCACTAATAGCTCCTCAACCACTTCCAAAAGGGGTCCAAAAAGAGAGACAAGATAAATGAGACTTGCAAGACACAGTCACAGTTTCATGGTGACAACATGGTGTGGTTTGCTACAAGTTCAAATACTGACCTTCATACAGGCAAGTGGGAAAACAAACTAGGATTCAGCAATGTGGGATGAGTATTTTTCTTTGGTGAAGAACAGCAATTGGGACTTAGTCCCTCTTCCGAAAAAAAGAAAAACGGTTCGATGTAAATGGGTTTATCGTACCAAGGATACTACAGATGAAAGGATTGTTAGTTACAAAGCTTGCTTGGTTTCCAAGGGTTTCTCCCAGTCAAAGGAGTCGACTATTCATAAATCTTCACTTCTGTGGCCAAGATGAACTCAGTCAAACTTGTCATTTCTCTCGTCGCATCTCAGAGTTGGGCAATGCATTAGATGGATGTGAGGAGTGCATTTCTTTATGGGGACATGTAGAAGAGATTTACACGGAGTTGCCCTAAGGATTTGTTAAGGATCCTTCACTTGTGTGTGGGCTAAGGAAAACCTTATATGGTCTAAAACAAGCCCCCAAGGCTTGGTATGAAAGGATGGATCAATTCTAGCTTGACCATGATTTTTCTAGATGCCTCTCCAACCCTACTATCTACACTACGAGGATATATGGTGAACTTTTAATATTGGTTCTGTATGCATACGATCTACTTCTCACACGGAGCTCATCATCATTGATTCAAGTTATGAAGACTTCACTTAGTGAAGAGTTTTAGATGTCAAACTTGGGTCTTTTGCACTATTTCCTTGTGCTCCAGATCATTCAGTTTGAGTTTTCTATAAGTGTCTTCACAACCCAAGTATGCCTTAGACCTTAGGGAAAAGTTTTGCATGCTTGATCGCAAGTTGTCATCTACACCATTTATTTTCAATGTCCAACTGTGAGCCAAGTGTTCCATGCCCTTGGCAAATGCTACCTTGTATGGGTAACTGGTTGGTAGTCTCATTTATTTGGCACACAGTAGGCCCAATATTTATTTCGCAGTTGGCTTTGTCTCTCAATTCATGCGTGCGCATCATGAGAGCCATTGGAAATCTGTGGGGCATATTCTCATATACATCAAGGGCACCCATTAGTTTGGAATTCAATAATCAGCAAGGGCAACAAAAACACTAGTGGGTTTCATGTTTCCATCAAGCTAGGGACATTGATGATCACAAGTCCACCTCAATGTATGTTTTTCACCTTGCCTCAAGCCCTGTTGTTTGATCGAGCAAGAAGCAATTAGCCACTGCCCTTTCCTCCACAGAGGCTAGTGCAATGGAGTTGTCAATACTTCAGCCTAATCCATTTGGATTCATCAAATTCTCTTAGAGATCAGCATTCAATTGGAGCAGCCCACGACTATTTGGTGTGATAATCAAAGTGCAACCCACATCTATAAGAATCCAATGGAACATCAACCCACCAAACATATTGAAGTCCACATGCACTATATTTGGCCATTGATCCATGATGGAGTCATTGACTTGCACATAGTAGTAGGTGGCAGACATCTTCACCAAATAATTGACATGTGCCAAGTTTGTTCAGCTAAGAGGCATGCTAGGGGTTCAGTTGTTCTTGAGGAGCGATAGTTGTAAATTCCTCCTTCCTTCCCCAAATTCCCAAGTAAATCTTAAATAGGCATTTTGGTGTATATAAATACACCCTTTTATGATTTACTAGGTTAGATGTTTTTCTTCTTAAGTTATGCACACTTGAGATTATATGTGCATTTAATACATTATAAATTTGGACAAGTCTCATAATTATCTTGACAGATTAGATAGATAGGTTCGAATCTCTCTATTCTGGATTTCTTTATTCCCAAATAGCTTTATTAATTTTTTCTAATCTTCTCATTTTGATTTCTTATAAGTTTCTCATGGAGAATCTTATCCTCTATTGTATCTCTTCATTCTAAAAATAGAGGAGGTTATTGTACACTTCACAGGTTGATTATATGAAGAATATAACATAGTGTGTTTGTCCTAGTATCAAACTTTTTTCTTTTAATTTTTTGTTAGAGTGAGTGTGAAAGGTGTTATTGACAAATTTTTGTATCCTTAGTGAACCTAACGATTTAGTGTAAAATTTCATCAATTATATGCAAGGTGAATTGGATGGATAACAAGGTAAATAGTGGTAATCGCAATGCAAAATAGATGTAAATTATATTGTTGAAACATACACTTAGAAATTTTTATGATTTATTGAAAATCAATTGCTATTGCGCACCAAAAATCAACAAAGTTGAAATATGTCAACAAATACACAGACGGTTTTAAATATACATAGATATATAATGTGCACTTTCCCTCAAATATGTGTCCACGTTTCGGTTATGCTTCCCTCAAATGGGGCGTCCTTTTCTCCATAGCCTTGTTTTTTGAACTCAGGCATTCCAATGAGTGTGGGTGAACGTTTGAGCCTCAGCAGCTCAAAATCAAATTATTTAGAATTTTGCAGTTATCTGCTTTGATTTCTTGAAATACTTAAAAGAATCATTTTGCTATAAGCTTAACGAATTTCCAAGTGGGTTTTCACTCTAGGTTAGACATACCTGCAAAGCTAGCATGAGAGAGTGAGTATCAATAATTCCAGTAGAAGGGGACCACAAGGCCTTGGCGCAGCGTAACTGGGGTTCCATTCCCATGGCCTCCTCTGCCTCCATTATGCGCAAATCCGTAACCCCATTTTCAATTCCCACTCTCTGAAGCTTTTCCAGCACATGATTCTGCAATGTACTCGTAGCCACTATCAATTTACCCAGCTGCTTGTGCGGCACGGCATGAAGGCGGCAATAATCATACAGCATTTTCCTCCCTTTCACACAGAGACGGGCCTGTCTATAACATTATTTAATAATGTGATCACAGAACATTGAAATGGATAGGCACGGTGTTAAATTATGATTACCTTAAGTGATTGAGGGGAGTAGTAGATTCCTGCATGAATTACTTCACTGTTTCTGGAGCTGGTGACGGTGCCAATGGTGGGAGCTGCTTCTAACACCACTACTTGTCTTCCTGATATGGCCAGCTGTCTGGCAACTGCAATCCCCACAACCCCGCCCCCAATAACAACACAATCCGTCTTTTCTATTGGAACATCTCCAAAGCTGCTGCTGTATTGCCGTTCAACACCATGTTTGGGTGTCATACTGCGCTTGATGGTTTTGATGATGGCTCTTCGCAGCATTTCTACAGTATTACCATTCAGATCACTCAACCATACCCTGCAAATAATTTGTTCAGACACGAGCTGAGAACAATCAAAACCAAACCATATAATTTATTTTATTTTTATTTTACTTAAATATATTAGTCCTCGTCAAGACAGCGATTATGGATTTCGCTCAATGGAGTAATTTCTTCCTTCTATTAGATTTCGCTCGGTGTAGTAATTTCTTCCTTTCCATCTAATTAAATTGTATGGATTATTATATTATCAACAATAATATTATAATTTTATATAATATTTTGAAATATTTTATAAAATATATTAGAAAATATTTCATTATTATATAATAATTAGTTAAAATTTTATTATTTATTTTTTGAAAAAATCTTAATTAATACTCTTTCAACTATTAAATTTCTATTCTTAATTTATTATTCTAAATCATTATTAATTCATTATCATAATTTATAATTTTAAATAAAAAAGATAAATCTATATTTTTTAAATAATATTATCTCACTCATTAATAAGTTTATATTCTTAAAATACTTTCTAAATCACATTTCATTGTATTTATTCAATAATTATTTTTATCGTGAATAATAATTATCTCAATACAATTTAATAAAAAAATATTTTACAAAAATAAGAATTTATATTTTCTTTAAAGTTAAAGTTAATTTTTTTTATTTTTAAATTTGTTTTCATGTTCTAAAAAAAACTATATATAAAAAAATATATAAATTATTTTTAACATTTTTAATGAAAAATAATTATCTTAATACCCATAGACTCATCAACTAATATTTTTTTATTTGGAATTTGTATCTATTGTCTACCACCATGCTCATCAAAGGAAAAAAAAAATTACACGTCATTCAGAGTAGTTTGGTACATTTCATAACACCAAAAAAGAAAAAATGTTTTCTTGAAAAAATAATACAATCAAATTCTAACTATAATTAAATAATGTTATTACTACATTTAAGGGAATAAAAGTCGTGTTATTCACTACATATACAATCAATTTCAAATTGATTTGTGTCAATAATTCATTATCACAATCAATGAAACTAGTAAAAATTATATTTAAAAATTTAATTAAATGTCCATTTCTTTAATTTCACAAAGATAATAGATGTGTTAATCAAATTTAAATTACAATAATAAACATAATACTAAATTTAAATTTTACAATTCAAATTATTAAAATAAACGTACATTATAAAATAAAAGTAAACGTGCATTACAAAATTACACATATATTGAAGCACAGATAATTTTCAAAACAAATGTAGGGACTAGCCACTATGCGACCCTTGTTATTAAAAAGAAGAGTTAGCCGAGTTTTGAGTGATTATAAAATTAAATTTATCTTTTCTACTATGATACTTTTCAATAAAAAGTTAAATTTGATTGTTGTTTAGATTTTTTTTACGTTTTTAATCTTAGAATATAGTCAAATTATATTTTTAAACATATTTATGGATGGGCAAAAAACTATAAAACCTATTATATTTACATTCAAAATAAAAAATAATCGTTTGAAGTTTTGTAATATGTTGCGAGCTATCTAAACCCTACGGGCTACAGTGATATACCCATGAGTCCATAATTCATTGATAATTAACAAACGATAATTACAATTTACCTACCAACTTGGCCACCAGTGTATGCATCCAAATCTGCTCTCTTCATTTAATGTCACTAATATTCCTATTAGTCAACACTAATTTTGCTTAATCTAATTTATTTTGCTAATAAATCCCCCCTTCCTAGTCATTTATCTAATGTCCCCCATCAATATTTTATCATTCACTAACCTTATTCTATCCCACCAATCATTAATTTATCTTAAATCTTAATTATCCTATCCTAATCCTATTTATCTATTATTTGATAATTTTAAAATCACATGATCCCACCTTACCTACACTAGCTTATCCCTACACTCTCCTACACCCCTAGTCCCTAATTACCTACCCAATCCCCATCTAACCCCCTTCTAAGCCTAATTAATCCCCAAGAGGATTATAGATTTGGAGGATTCTATAATCCTCTCTAATCTAACCCCTCTTCTCTAGAAGCCTCTAAATCTAGAGGCTTTCAAGGAATTTTAAATTCTTTTTAATTCTCATCCATTGATCTCATCAACATAACTTCAAATCTACACCGTAGATCTTTCCCTCCTCTTTCTATTTAAACAACTCCTCTCCTCCATGGAAGGCCAAGGCTAATGAGCAGCTATCTAACTTCTTCATACCCATTTAGTCATTGATCAAACATCCTTATCATGCCATCATAATGTCACAAATATGAGTCAAGGTATATCAATCCAATCTCAATCCTTTTATTTTGATTCCATTTAATCATGGTTTGGAGCACTTAGATTTAGGATTATAATGTTGTTTTGAAATGGTTAAATTCATCTATTGCATTAGGTTCTAATGGCTCTAGACTTTAACTACGTATTTTGATATTTGAGTTAATTGAATTGCATAATTTAATATATTAAGCTCAAATTTCACCTACATTTTGATGACTACGGTGGGACCGTACTCCCAATTTAATCATTAAGTTTGTTGAAAGTGTTTTTGCTAGCCTATAAGATCAATTAGACAAGAGGAATCTTGGATTTTTTAGTGTTTTTCACTTATAGGTGGAAGTCAAGATCTTGGATTGGAATTTGTGATCTTGTAGTCATGACCTTATATTGTGATTCATGATCTTGAGATAATCATTAACATAATCGCTAATTATCTCCTTGATCATGATCGTCGATGTTTTATTTTCGATAATACTGTGATTCTCGACTTGTGATCTTGCCATTAGAGTAATGATCTTGTGTAGTGAGCCATGATTTTGTTGATAACCACTAATGGTGTATTTTGCAAGTTCCCATTTTCATGTAAAATCATGACTTTGTGAGTTGTGACTTTGCCTTGTAACTAACGATCTTGTCATCTATAGTCACAGTTTTGTAAGGCCACTAATGCTTGACCACTGTCCGGTATTCTACGAGTTTTATTTTGACCTTTTTTGTTTTGCAAGAGATTCATTATCACACAGCCAAAAAAAATATCCTTTTGTCTTTATATTCAAACAGTGTCTGTTTTTACTAACCATTTGTTATAACCAGAACTTTACTACTATGTGTGTTGTTTTTATTTGTGTGGCTGTACAGGGTCAATAGGGAAGAGGTTAGGCAGGGAGAACCATTTGAAGAAACACAAACAAATATAGCCCCTTCACCTTTTCCATCATCAACAAAATCACAAGTTTCAAAATTCTCAAACTTGTGACTTTTGCTTTGTCAAACTGCAGTATTGTAGCATTAGTGATGATTTTGCAAGGTTGTCATTTTATACCATCATTTTGTTTGTTGATTATCATCTTTGATCTTATAGGGAAAATTTAGGACTAGGTTTAATGGAAATCACTCGTTTAAAGTTTTGGATCTTGCCCATTTTTTATTAATATCTTGTCTTGATATTCTTTTTATCAAAATTTTGTATACATCATAAGCATTAGTTTTTAATCAATCATAATTTGCTATAAATAAGATATTTTTGGGCATTTGAATAATATGTCACTTGCATAAATCATCTATTTATGTTAAATGATCTAAATCTAGAGGTTTTGTCATTTATAACAAAATCATAACTATCGATTTATAAAAAATAGTGATTTTGTCATATTGAGTCGTAATTTTACAATCCTGACTGTGGTTTTGTAGATGACCGCCATGGTTAACTAAAAAATACAAAATCGTAACTCAAAATATATGATTTTGCCTTAGAGTTGTGATTTTGCACTCTCTGGTTATGATTTTACACTGTGTAATCATGATTTTATACTAATTTTTGCCTTCAATTTGATCTTTTTAAGTGTGTTTTTAAGGGCCATTTTTGGTAAATTTTGAGTCATTTTGAGCTTCCCGCAAGGCCCAAATTGTATTTGATGTTGGGGGCTCCACCCTTCAACCCTGCCTTATATCAACATTCTCCTTAGACCCCATATGGGGCTCTACCCCTTGACCCTGCAAGGGGTGCTTCCCCTTGACCCCACTGGGGGTTACCGCCCCCATACCCTAATGTCATGTCTTTCTCATCCCAAAGAAATTATAGAGCTAAATCATGATTTTTTTTAGAGTGTTTTTCTTAAGACATATTGCACTAACATCTTTATTTCTTGCAGGGGTAAATCTAGTTGATATTTTGTCTAACTAACATCATCTTTTTGTAAGTAATATTTTTCTAACATTTTGACTTGTAGGTTACCCTTCAAGATTATCAATCAAACTATTAATCCTTATCTTACAGGTTACCTCTTTTTGAGTGCTATTTGAAACTACTAACTTTTTACTTATAGGACGCAAGTCAAAGACTCATTTTGGCATTTAAAATTTGTTTTTGTCTCGTATATATCTCTTTGATCATTTTGTCTTGTATATATCATTTTCATCATTTTATCATGTATATTTCTGTTTCTTTTATGTTCTTTCATCTTGTAAATATACCACACACTTAATATAATCAGTTAATTAATATTTTAGTTGCATGTTTATCTCCTGGGGCTATGGTTGGTGTATGCTCACCTCCTTGCATCCTTGCAGTGATTCTTAGAGGACCAAAAACTACCTATAAACTCCATTCTTTTTTTATTTTTTTGAGGGATAGTGACAGTGGATTTCACCACCATATATTAGTCCAAACTCCATGTTCTAGTGGAGTCTAAAAATCAATAGAGTTGTCGTTATGCATCTAAGTGAAATTCCTCATAAAGGGTTTCATAGAGTGAGGGACGGTTAAGCTCCAAGATACAGGATGATTAGACAACATCTTATATGGACTTAAGCCCCACTGTACCTTCATATATATAAGAGATGCATCTAGAAACATTTGTGTATACCTAGATTAAGATCCTTCGACCATAACAGGTGTACCACTACAAGAGTCAGTATCAACTCTGAAGTAGCCATCGAGGGTGAGTAAGGTTGAGAGGCTTCAGTCAATATTGTAATGGGTCACTGACTTACAACTTCATCCTTGAAGTCATTAGATGGTGCAAACATCAGGTTACACACCCTTATCAATTGACTAATTCAAAATTCATGATTGTGTGTGTTGTTTGAATGTTGTGTTAGACATGTATTATTTGTGAGTTAAGTCAACCTTTACCCAAGCCTATACTTGCCCATCTAAGTCTTTACACAACCCATCTATCAACTTTTCATACATATCATCTATATCCTTGTCTCATCATTCCATCTCCTACATCCTTATCACCCTATCATTGTACATATTATCTTTGTATATACTTTTCATTGACCTATCTCATCTCCCATCTTGTGTTTGCCCCATCCTATTATAACTATATCCATTCTTTATTTTTTATCTCCCCATCACCTACATCTTGTCTTGTCATCCTTGTCATTATCCCCTTGCACATATTATTCTTTTGTACATCTGTATCTTAATCCCCTTTTAGTCTAGTCATTTCCACCCATCATTAGTCATTATCATCTTGTAAATCCTTATCCTACCCTCTTGTATATTATCTTTATTTTCATGTATATCCTTCTAGACACATCTTATCACTATACCCACCCATCATCATACCCCTATCACCTATATCTTGTTTTGTACATCATATATCTCATCATCCCCTTATATATGCTTTATTTCTCTTGTACATCCTTATAGTCATATCATATCCTAGTCTCTTCATCCATATCTTGTCCTAAGTCTATACTCAATCATTTGTCTTGACCTTTCCCTTATCACCCATCTAGTTTATCCTTATCCTATCATATCCTAGTTGGTTCTTTAGGTCATATATGGGTCTAAACCATCCCTATCATTATCCTTGATCATTTCATCATCACCTATCATCATACTTGTCCTTGTCCCATTATTTTATCACCTTCATCACATGATCATATTCCATCCCATCTTGAATAAATTAGTCCAAGGTCTTGAGCTAGTCTTCTTGTTATTCATCCACATCATCCTAGTCCATTATCACTCATCCTATTGATCAAATCTCATACCTAGTCCATATCTTGCTAACATCCCGTTACTTTTTGGGTTTCAATCTAGCAACCCATCATCATTAATCTAGTCTATATCATCCTTGCCTACTCATAACTAGCAACCCATCATATCATCCTCTTGCTAGTTTGACCTAGGCACCCATCAAACCCTCAATCCTTTTGCTAGTTTGAAAACTAGGTATTGTTGATAGGTCATTAGCACCTATTACTTATTAGTTCAAAATCTGATCATCATCCTATATCATCTCTATCACATCTCATCCACCTCATCTTCATCATCATCGATCATAGTAGCGTGGTCCTTCAAACCTAATTTATTCAAGAAGCCATATCTAATCCTTAATCTACCTCCACATTGACCTCCATCTTTCATCAACTATCCTCATGGATTTGAACCTGATTCATGTAGAAAAATACATCTTGGCCAACAAAGATGATGTCCTTTTATGAGATCTATAAATGGGTGTTCACTTCCCTTCTAATCTTGATCCCATTCAGCCCAAACCAAAATCCTACACCCTTCCCCATCCACAACCTCCTAGCCCATCAAAATCAATCAATATATCACAAAAAATAAGGATGAATTCCTCTTATGATTATTGAATATGGGTGCCCACCTTCCTGATGATGTTGACCCCAAAATCCAAAGGTCATCTCCCAAGTAAGTACCCCCTCAATCCTCATCCCCATCCCATTTATTTCCACCATCCACTAGTCCTTGTCCTAGTCATGGCCTCTCCAACTCACAAATTTCCTCATTTTATAAATATTTTGATGAAAATTCATAAGAAATTTTCTTGCAGATCCTTGAGATGGGTGTCCAATTACCTAAAGACCTTGACCCTATCCAATTCACCTTACCCCTAAACCATCCTCATCCACACCAAATCCCTCATCCCCTATTCATAACCAATCATCTACCCTTTCTCTACTAGCAAAGGGAAGCTTATCCTAGCCACCTCGTCTACTACTAGACCATCCACCTAGTCATGTCAACAACCATCTGATCTAAAGTCTAATGCTTCCACCTCAAAGTCATAAAGTGAAGTGGGTCTTTATACTCCCCTTCCTATATCTTTGGAAGCTCTTTTCTAACAACTTATAAATGCTAATATGATGGTCTATCCACCCATACGATATCTTGATCCCACCAAGTCTAAGCCCTCTTGGTATAAATCAAATTGATACTATGTATATCATCGAACCTTGGGAAATTCCATTAAATGATGTCAAAAATTTTGAGACTATGTCTAAGACCTCATTAACCATGGTGACATAGTAATTGAGGATGAATCAAATGAATTTCTATCCCTAGGTGCACAAAAAGAGGAATGCCAAGATTCCATTCCCAATCATGATCAATCCCTTTGTCTTGCAAACCAAGGTCAAGACACCCCACCTAGATTCCATGATCCCTCCATCATCAACCAATCCTCCATCAAAAACATTTCCAATGCCCATCAACCTATTTTTCTCGTATCACCTTTCATGGGCCTATCTTTGCTCAACCTATTATTCATTCATCATCTCCCTCTCACCCATCATATCAAATGCCCCCTGTTGAGAGGATAATTACAGACAATCACTCCTCTACTAGTATCACGATGTCATATACATCACAATCAACATCGAAGCCATCTACATCAAGATCATGTGCATCACCAGTCTTTGAGTCAAATTCCTCATCTGAAACATAATCCTTAATCAATATTACAATAGATGATGATAATGCCCATCCTTTGGAGGATACCTCCAATCCATCACCATGCATATTTTTGGATCCTAATTAGGATGATGACATCATATCAAAATTCCTAAACACTTTATCTATTGAAGTTTTTCAGAGTGGATATGATCTTACCTTGGATACATGTATGCATGATTCTTTTAAGATTCTTGAGGACACTTTCTCTGACGTTGAGGCTAGGGCTCCTAGTGACCTTTATGAGGATTATTTTGCCCATTATCCCCTTAATCCATCATATAACATTAATCATCCACCTCATCCCCATAATCCCTATATCCTACTCTCTGAAGGGAAAAATAAAACCATACATCATTGGATTCCCCTCTGCATGCAATATCGTGTGCCACAAATACAAAAATCTAAGGCCCTATTTCAAAAATCATAATCAAGTCATATTTGATCTCATCAGTCAAAATCAAGAAAAATCAAATCATCGGCCTAATCAAAAAATGTTTTCCCCTAATAAAGCCTAAAATTTAGCACTAGGGGCATATCCAATTAAAAATAATCATATATCAAGTCAAAAATCAATCTCCTCTAGTGAAGCTCAAAATCTGGCACCAACGAGTATTCAAAGTCAAACTCACTCAACAAATCAAAAGAGTGGCACAAGTAATAATCATATGGTTGACCATCCTCTCAATGTTTAGATCAAAGAATCAACAAATCAAAAGGTCTTGAATCCTTTGATCTCATGGTACCAACCTAAAATATCCCCTCCACCATATCCAATGGTGTATGCCACTATCGAACCCCATTTCTGCTACCCATCTCATCATATCATTCATGATCATATCCCTCCTTCACATCCCATATCCCATCATATCAATCATGACATCCTCCCATCCACACCACATCTCACATCCCTAGGCAACATTATCCCCCATAGGGGTTACAAAGACACCTAACTAAAACATTCAGAGGACATTAAATCAAAAGTCAATAAAGTGCACCAAGACCTCAATACATCTAGCAACAATAACATGATCCCAACATCACACATCTCTAGAACAGGTGTTGTCTAGAGATCACCACAATGCTTGCATTCTTGCATCCCATCCCCATATCCAATAAATCAAGATGCTATTCCAAAAAGTAAAAAAAAAATGAATTAAAAATCATTCGTCCAATGGTGAAAAATAATCTTTTGATACCTTGGGCAAGTACCATGGTCAAAACCAGTTTTTGGCATTATGGTAAAATAATCTATTATCTGCATTGTACCTCAACACTTGGGGGCAAAATATGTCCATATCTTTTGTCAATCCATCCATATTGGTCTCATCTCTTGTAAACCTTGTCTATATCACCCATCATGTCTATCTTCTCCCTTGGTCCATCCCATCATTTACCAACGTATCGTATTCCTTTCTGCCTTGACCTTCACAAAGAAGTGGAAGGTGTATTGAGACATGTTCTCAAATCATCTTGGCATATCCTCCAATAGATACTTAGGTAACTAAACATCTGGTCCCTTCATGATGTGGTCATTGGTAATCCCTAGACCCTTCTTCCTTGGTCCTCATCCCCTTTTCTGCATCACCCTCATTCTTTTGTCATCTCATCCATCATTCCATCCATCCTCATCTTAGTTGCTAGGATTGGTATTCCCTTTGCTCATAACCCCATTTGTATAGTGTACATGTGTATTCCAAAAAAACCCTAAAATGTGAAATATTCTAAAAACCCTTAAAATCACTAAACTTAAAAAAACCAAAAAATTATCCATGATGTCTTGTCTTATCCTGATTCCCCTAGTCACATGCATTTCTATCCATCTCATATCATCCCAGTTATCATTCTTAGACACCATATTTGGTCTTGAAACCAAATTAGAGTGGTCACCCATCTCTCAATCTCTTCAATCTCATCCTTTTGATTAAGTATTATTAACATGTAGCACCTTGTCAAAGAATTTAATCTAGCACCCATCCCTTCTTATCAGTTGCCTTTTCATATCTAGCACCCATCAACTCACTTCTTTACTAGTATGAAAGGTAATTGATCCCATCACCTTCCTTATCATTGCCTATTCATACCTAGTACCCATCTAATCACTTATTTACTAGTATGAAGGGTATTTGACCCCATCATCTCCTAATCTCCTTGCTAGATCAGACTCTTCTAGGGCCTTGTCTATTAGTAATCCTTGGTCATCACTTTTTCTAAATCCCCTTCCTTGGCCACTTTTTAATTCAATTTCGAGACCAAATTAGTATTCAAATACCTTATCATGTCACCCATACTTCCATCCTAAATTAAGGGCAACACCTCATCCTAATCCTAATCCTAATCATGATAATCCTATCTAAATCCATCATCTCAGTCATATCCTTTAATCACTAACATCTACTCACTAATCATCCTCATCATCATTATTTTCTACTCCCTCATCATCATTCTCCATCCTCTAGTCAAAACTACATTAGCCTGAGGTCTTTTCAGACTATGTAGGCAACACTTGGACACATTTCAGTGCCCAAGGATAGCTCAACCACTATTATCTCATCCATCCTCATCCCCCAATCGTTTGGTCATTCAATCATATCAATTCTTCTCTATCATCATCTATATTGATCAATTTATCTTTTAGCTACACCCATAATTAATCTCATCAAATCATCATCTTATCTTAGCCTATAGCTCTCCCTTGCATGCATCTTTGTTTGGGATACATCTAAAGCTTGCGGCCTTTTAATATTATCATCATCATGTTATGGTTGATTCCCCCTTGGGATGTGTTGGCAATTTTGACACTCATCATCTCTACTCCCTTTGTATCTATCTTTGCTAGGGGTATCATCAATTTTTAGCTCACTGCTCAAGTTGAATATTTTTTATTCATCACCTATCTTATATTTGACATCCCATCCCCTTGTCTATTCATCTCTTCCCACCCATCGTTTCTTCTTTCGAGTGGCCATCCGGCTCATTCTTCTCCGCATGTCCCCTTGACGGGGCATCATATCCACTAACATTATTTACTAACATTCATCCATGAAACAATTTTTATTTGAAAGACCATTACTCCTTCTACGTCACTCCATTTGAAATGCCCTTTCAAAGAGGGACAAAATGTATGCATCCAAATCTACTCACTTTGTTTAATGTTACTAATATTCATATTATTTGATACTAATTTTTTTTATTTTAATTAATAATAACCTAATATCCCCCTTCTTATCATTTATCTATTACCCCTTTCTATTATCCACTAACCTTATTCCATCCCACTGTTGTTCCCAAAATCAACTTTGCTTGTTTTGTGGACAACCCCTACGAAACTAGTCTGTTTCGTAATCTTCACTCTAGATTTGTCGTTCAAGACAAGATTCTCTTGGTCTCAAGTGAAGTTTTTTGACATCTTGATAAAGTTTTCAACATTCCCTCATCACGATTTATCAAAAATCATGAAACTCGTTGCAGTCTTGATATGATCAAAATGTCAATTTTGATCGTTCATAAGGTGTTAGCCAATTTTTATTTTCTAAATGTAAAGGCAGTGAATTGTGCCGCCCTTGCATATTTTCTATTTTCCATGCAAAATCTGTGAAAATCACTGCTCTTGCATGTTTTCTTTCTTTTCATGCAGAAGTGGCATAAATCGCCGCTCTTGCATCTTTTTTATTTTTTTTTCTTTCTCATACACTGGCAGTGAAATTTGCCACCTTTGCATTTTTATTTTCTCTTCATGCATCGGTGGCAAATTTTGCCGCCCATGCATGACCTTCCATATCTTATGCAAGGGCGGCAATTTTTGCCGCCCAAGCAGAATTTTATAAAAATTCTTGAAATTCGCGCGATATTTATGGCCACATGCACCAAGTTGCTAAAACTTGGTTTGAGGTATTTAAATGCCATTTGATTGTCATTTTGATCATTTTAAGTTTCCTAAGACTCCTCCCTGCAATCATTCGAACACGCATATGAGTAGTATTATGAATTCATCGATTTTGAGCTTAGGATTTCAAAATTACTGGGTAAGTTTTGGTTTTTAGTCTTTTTGCTTATATGTTTTTCTTTCTTCCTTTATTAGTTTTCTTTTCCTTTAGGTTAAACTTTTATTTTCTTTTTATTTAAGTTTTTTTGTTTTTAAATTCCTCCCTTATTTTGCTGCTTTACCCTAGTGAGCCTAGCTAGCAACTAATCCTGCCAACCCTCCTTTTACTTCTAGGTTCTCATTGTGTATTATTGGCAAAATTAATCATTCAAACATTAGAACCATGAATCCAACCATTTGTGATGTTAACATTTTTTGCCGCTTATAAGTTTTAGTCTTCATTTTTAAACTAAGTGTAAAAGTGATGAATTTTGCCGCTAAAGTATTCTGACCATTTCCTGCAGGAGCGACAAAAATTGCCGCTATGACATCTAAGCAAAAATCTTTACTTTATGCATGGGTGGTGTTTTACATCACCCCTACACGTTAAACATGCCTAAGCAACATTTTTCACTGCCCATGCAGATGACTTAATTTGGCGGCAATTTTTGCCACCTCTACATAAATACAATTT
This sequence comes from Torreya grandis, assembly GCA_037957365.1. Lineage (NCBI taxonomy): Eukaryota > Viridiplantae > Streptophyta > Pinopsida > Cupressales > Taxaceae > Torreya > Torreya grandis. The sequence goes on along the minus strand of JARHVA010001438.1, from coordinate 1,075,817 downwards.
TCTCCTCCTGCGAGGGTGGTAATTTTTGCCACCAAAGCAAAAGGTAAATACCCCCTACCTGCAAGGGCAACAATTTTTTCCACCAATGAAAATGCAAACGTTCCCCATATGCAAGGGCGGTGATTTTTACCACCCATGCAAACAACCTCTCAAATTTCCTAACTCTGAGATATTTTCAATTTTGCCCTTCTAAGCCCACTTTCCTATGGTTTTTCAGCCTACTTGCACTTTAGCCCTTTTAGGTGCATCCCTATGGTCGTGATCATCGACATGCAATTTTCCTAGATTGCCAATATTTCTCCTAATTGCATGATCATGACTTTTATTGTAGTTTTTTCTGTGGATCTTTCTTCATCGACATCTTTTTAGTAAAATCTCTTCCAGATGACTGAGTTTTCTCTGAAGAAGTCAAAGGCAATGAAGTATAAATATCAAGGTATTTTTCTAATCACCTCAGTTACTTCTAATGTCAATGACATTAGAGATATAGAGATCAGTCATGTGGACATGGCTAAGTTCATGGAAAGAACTAAGTCAAGCAATCCCAGTGATGAAATGAAGAAGATAATTGACAACAATATTCATTTGGTATCTTCTTTCCCTGTAACGACTCACTACACAATTTGTTCTCCAGTGTGCTTAGTTCTGCAATAAGAATACCAAGGCTATATTAGATGATAGTGGTAATGTGATAATTAGAATAGATCCTAAATTTCTTGATAAAGTGTTCATGTGCCCTCTTACTACAGAGGTGATAAAGCTTGATTTTGTTGAAACACAAAGAAAATATGACAAAGATCCTTAAAAAGTGAAGAAGGTAAGCAACAATAAATGGCTAACGACTCTAAGGGAAAATTTGTCAAGATGGCCATGAAATTTTCTAAGAAGTGAATTTATAGAAGAAGTTGGTGATCTAATCACTCTTCTCAGCAGGGTAAGACGTTTACCTTCTTCCTCGCAGTTTCATGAATGGATGTATCCCTTCATCAAAATAATTCTCCAAGGCAAACAAGTCATCTTCTGGGGAGAACAAGTCAGCAATGCTTTACATGAGTAATTGACGAAGGTATCCACTACCTTCAAATTCTACATGACTTCTTGCTTGCTCTATATTGTAGCTTCAATGAGAATCTTTCTAGGTTTGACATCAGAAGGAGATAGGAAAGTAACCCCAGTGTATCAATACTACTCTCAGTTGACATTGAAGGGTTTTATGCATAATTTCAAGAGAGTAAATGATGCTTTCTTTGTAGTATTTTTACGTCTTTTTTATCCTTAATTAGAGCAAAGAATAATGTCAGATGAGGCTTGGATAGTCGTGAATGATTTTGGATGCATGTTCTTACAATTTCCTTCTTTCTCATACTTAAGGGTTGGCTTTTTCCAAAGTCATTTTTATATGCTTTTGAAATTCCCCTTAGATAAATTGGTCTGAATGGAACTATACAAATAAATAATCATCATGCATAATAAATAGATGGAACTCAAAAAGCCCAATTTTAGGTTCCCAGTTGAAATTGGCAAGTTTTCAGTGTTAACCGCTGGAAAGGCTAGAGCCATGGAAATTGAAATGTAACTCATGACCTTGAAGCAATTCAAAAGAAGACTGAATTTTGATTACAGAGGTGTGAAAGATATAATCAAGAGAAAAACCCAATTTCATGAACCTATGATTGAAGATGTTTAGGTAGATTTGAGAACAATAGAAGATATCAAGAAAATAGACTACAATAAGTTATCTCTTAAACATATTGAATATCTAGGACTTGTTGATATTCCTGATAATTTAGTGGATGATGAAGATTTAATTAATGATATATATAATACTGAACAGATTGTTAATGCCCCTCTTCCTCCAATCCAATGGTCACAAAAAAAGCTGAATTCCTTGAGAAAAAGATTTGAACCTATATTGGCGAACACCAATAATTGGTTAGCAAATAAAGGAATTATTTTGAAAGAATTTATCATAGGTTCAGAAGTTGAATTTCAAGAGGAAACAAGAAGAAAAGTAGAAAATAGGATGAAGAACAAAAGTGATGTTCCTTCTTCTTCCAAGCCACATAAGCCTAAGATCATATTCATGATGAATAAGTCAAAAGTTATTGAAAAAGAGTCAGAAATAGCAGATATAGAAGTTGAGAAACAAAGCATTGAAGAACTAATGATAGAACAGATGAAGACTGATGATAGGCCCACAGATAAACAAGAGAAGGAAATTTTGTCTCCACAAGAGAATGTGCAGTAAGAAATAGGAATGCATTCTTCCCCGCTTGGCACCCCTATTGCAGCCCCTTCACCTATTTGTCTGATTAGTGTTCCCTCTTCTAGATCACCCTCTCTTTCCAAAATAATTTTTGACAACCCTCAAAGCACTTTTGAAGATATTTTTCATTCCTTAGAGTCAATTCCCAATTTTTCATCCCCATCTTTTGATATTGAAGATAGTTCTACTTTTGATCACTCAGCAAAAGATGCAATTTTTACTGATACTCCACCTATTATTTCCACTACCTGTGTGACTGCAACTCTGGTAACGTCAACAATGGAGATAGATCCTAATGTAAGTAATTATGTGCTCCCACCATGGTTGTCAAATTATACACCCAAAAGGAAGAAATAATCCATCTCTCTAGATGACTTTGTTTTCAATAAAATGGTGCTAGTAAAAGTTAAGGCTTCCAAGAAGCCAAAGATTCTTTCAAAAATGCTTGGGGATAAGGGACATAATTTTTTGGAAATTACAAGACCTTCATAGGATGCAACCATTGAAAATTTTGATGTAAGTGATTACTCTATCTCTAGAGTTGAATTAGGTAAGATAACTCATGAGAGTGTCAAGAGTGATATGCAGTTAGCCATGGACATCCTGATTCAAAAATTTGATAGAGAGAAAGAAATGAAGGATCACTATAAAGCAATGGTGGAATAATTGACTGCAGTGGTAAGGAGAATTACTTTCACTCCAGAAATAATAACTCTTGAGGCCATTTCCATAAAAGACCCTGTTATTTAGAAAGCGAAAAAGACCTATCTCAAAGGAAAAGTGTTTGAAGAGTACTTGGACAAAATGCATGTACAAGGAGTTTTCTTATTCACAGAGTTATCTGAGAAAATAGATAAAATGAAAAAAATAAGAGTAGAACTTGATGATCTCATTAATGTTATCTCTCAAGGTATTGAAAGCATAGAAAAGTATCTTGATAAATGCATGGATATGAAAAAACTAAAAATAAGCATTCTGATATCAATTGATGTCATTACTGATAGAGATTCTTACACTAAAACTAAAAAGGCATTAACATATAGGAGTCAGCTACTTAAAGAGTTGATCAGTGACCTTGAATCTTTAAAGGAACTCAGTAAACAAAATGATATCGGTCTTTTGCATAAGTTGGAGGAGCTACCTTGCAAACTTACATCACAAGACAACCGATTCCTTTTAGCAGAAGAAATGATTCAGGAATTTGAAGATATGTTCCAGAAAGAATTTGAAGATAAGGCATTTTTAGTAGCCTCTGTGGATAATATTCTAGATAATCAGTTAACTCTGAATAATCTGAGAACCAGGTTAACTAGTCATGCAAAATTAGTTACAATAGTAAGAGATGCCATAGTCAGAGCTAAGATGATTTTCAAGAACACTGTTATTCCAGACAGTATCGGGATGCAAGCAACTATCACTATGTATGATGCTCATATGAAGAAAGATGGGGATACAAATTAAAACTATTTTTCATTTGTTTAAATTTCAATTTTATGATATACTTTTGTAACCACTTTGGACATTCTTACATGTACTTTTCTCATATATAATTACATGTAAAAATATAGGGAGTCCTAAGTAAAAAATGACTCTTATCTTTGACTCGATCAAAGTAATTAGGTCTTTTCTAAAAGTCCTCAAGGTCTCTCCATATAAAAAAAGAGGGCCTCTATTGTAAAAGGCTCTTCTTCTTCTTGAGGGTTATTTGAAGCAAAACTCTGCCAAAAATTGAAATGAATTTTGAGACTTTGAGCTCAGATTGTAAATCATATTTCATCAAGCGAATGAGAAAGCAAGTGATTTTTCAAACTTTGTATTGGAATAACTTGTGTTGTGTAATAAATTGTTCTTATGTCTTTTTCCTAATATAGTCTTATCTATTTGATTAAATAAGCAGAGTAAGTGAAAATAATCTGAAAGATGTTCTAAAATTGATTATGGAGACTTTGTACTACTATAATTATATTTAGTTTATGTTTTATTCTTTTAGAATGAAAGATATTAGAAAAACTTTGAACTACTTGTATCTTTTGTGATTATATACTTTGTTGTAATTATCGGTGAAGACTTTGAGCTGAACATCTTTCTACTGTGATATAAGTCATAAATCAACAAGAGAAGCAATGATGGGCTTTGTACTCTCATAGGTTTCTTGTGAATTCAGTTAATATCCAACAAGTTTTCCTTTACTTTGTAAACATCATTTTTGAAAGAAGAGAAATGGATGATGTGATTTCACTCCTGAGTTAGTATTTAGTTTACATTAGTTTATAGGGAACCTCCCCTTGTTGAGAGGAGAGATTTATCTCATTATACTGTAGTTGATATAACTATTTTGCCTTCAGTTTGTTGACAAAATATTTATCCAACAATTTTTTGGTGACTCTGTTGGGGAAGAACGTGCACTCTGAAGCCTCAAGCTTTGAGTTGAAGCATTTTTAGTTCTTTTTTATTGTACACTCTGATAGATTCATGGTATACATGAAGCCAGAGAGCTCGAGGTATTATTGATCTTATATTTAAATTAATACAACAAAATGATTTTGATCTCTTGTCTCTATGATCTTGCCTTTAATGAATCAAGAGTTTTTTTCTTACTAACACTATATCTCTAATATTAGGTGAAACTTTTAGTCCTAGTGCTAGCAGAGTTTTGTCTATTCATACTCCACAAAGGTTTGTTATCCCTCCTTTTAATTGTCATATCATGGCAACCCAAGGCCCTTAGGGTAACACTTTTGGCCCTTTAAATCTAACCCTACTTTTGCATGAGATACCTCATAATTCGAGAATTTTTTTTTCCAAGTTCTATGGTGATGAGAAAGTTCACCCTCATGAGCATATTACAATTTTTTGCATAGCCTATGGTGTGATAGGCATTGAATATGAAGATATAACAGTAAATTTTTTATAGAAACACTGCAAGGTGCTACCACAAATTGGTTTTATCATCCTCAAGCTCAGACTATAACCGATTAGAACACTCTTAAGACCAAGTTTGAGGCTAGGTTCAAACTCATAAAAAATGCTCACGCCTTGTTGGCTCAACTTACGTAAATGAAGAAAGAGCCTCATGAGCCTATGAGAGACTTCATCATTAAATTTAATAAGTTGAGGAACATGATTCCTGTAATTACTCAACCAACACTAAAAAATCTTTAGTACTTTTTTATCAATTCTCAACTTTTCGAAGTGAAATTTATGTTAAAGCGGGCTGGCTCTACAAATCTTTATACAACTCAAATTTTAGCTACCAAAGTTAAAGATGATCTTATCCTTGCAAGTAAGATAAGAAAAGATTCTAACAAAAATAGATTTTTCTCTTCTGCTGAAATTTTTTCTACAAGCACCACTGACCCTATGGTGCAAAAGTTAGCAAATGAATTGCTAACTCTGAAAAGGCGAATGTCCCAAGGTATGTCTGCTCTTTTTTATTGAGATATACAAAAGAAGACATTTCCCAATAATTCTTATCAAGGCAATGCTACTAAAAATCAAGGGCAACTCAATCGTCTTCCTCCCACACAGGGGAAGATTGCCATTGAAGCAACATCGATCAACTCAGTGGTTGGTTATTATGAGGTTGAACATGATCATTCTTTCTAACTTGAGTTGGACCAAGAAAATGATACTAGTCTCTTTGTATAAATAGAATAAAAATTAGTTGGTAACTCCGTTATTAGTTTTTTAAATTACCAAAATGAAGCTAAAAAATGAGAGGTGTCTGATGGAGTATATGTCATTTTTACTAGGTCTCAAAACTAGTCAACTCAATAAGTTGATAAGGGAAAAGCAAAAGAAGAACCTCAGTTAGTGATCTTAATTGCTAAACGGGGAACTTCGCTACCTTTCTAATCAAAAGATTCAGGGGCCAATAAGCAAGTACCTCAAATAATCCTGTATCTTTTGCTTTTATTTCTCATACCAGTACCTTATCAAATAAAAATAAAAATGATACACTTCTTTCCTCTATTTCTAGTTCATTCTAGTTATTCGACATAATTGATCATGCTAGGAAGACCAAGATCCAAATGTCCAAAGTTGAGTACTTACAAGCTAATCTTGAATAGTTTGATAAGTTGGTTGAATACATCAAAAACAAAACCATCCTTACAGGACAAAATTTCCAAAAAGTGACTCATGATCCCTCAAAGAACAAATCCATCTAAAATAATTTTATCACTATTCCTCTTATTGCCCTTAGAAAAATAGAACCTTTCTATGTTTCTCTATTAATAAATGGTCATAAGTTGAGCAATTATATAATAGACTCTAAATCTTCTGATAATGTTATGCCCACCAAGGTAGTAGATTCTCTTGATCTTATATTAACTAAGATTTTTAGGAGATGTTTCTCTATGAAAAATAAATAAGTACCACTTTTGGGTCAAATCAAAGATGCTTAATTTGCATTTGTAGCTTTTCTAAATAAGAGGATTAAGATGACAGTCTTAGTGGTTGATATTTCAGCTTCTTATGGCATTCTGTTCAGACGTAATTTTTGTAAGAATATAGGTGGAGAGTTGAACATGGATCTATCTGAAGCAAGGATACTTGTTAAAGGCGTCATGGAAGAGTTGCTATTTGAGAATGAGTCAAAATATATTGTTACCCAAACGTCAAACCTTGAAGCTTAAATTTTGTTTGAATCCTCAAGAATGGGTAATTATTTTCTATCCACTAATGATATCTTTAATTCATCAGATGAAAATTTATTAGGTGACAATTCAGATGATCCAGACAGAAAATTAAAAAAAAATTTAGAGAAAAGTTTAGGGAAAAAGGAATTTTCCCTCACTAATGAAGAGGAATCTTTAAGAAGATGAAGTTCTAAAGAGGTTTGGATTTTAGAATTTGATGGCAGTTGCTCCTCTACCAGTTCTAGAGCTGGAATTGTTTTGATATCTTTACAAGGAGATATTTTCTCTTGCTCATATAAGTTGTAATTCAATAATACCAACAATACTGCTAAATACGAATCATTGTTGCTTGGATTGAAAGTTGCTCATGCTACAAGTGTTAAGATTCTACATGCCCGAGGAGACGCTGAATTAGTGGTTTATCAAGTAAGGAATCTGTATCAAACTAAAAATGAAAGATTGTGATATTATCATAATTGTGTATGGGATTATATTGAAAGTTTTGATGCTTTCAATATTTTTATGGTGTCAAGAGAGTTTAATGATCATGCAGATTCATTGGCTATCTCCGCAACCCTCATGGTTCCTCGTAAAGATTTTAAAAGGAACAAATACACTATTGAGATGGTCTTTCAACCAAGTGTACCTAATAATGATGACTATTGATAGGTGTTTAATGGTGATAATCAAATTATTACTTTTATTGAAAAGATGGATAGCTTTAAAGAGCTCTATTTTGAAGGTAGTGAATCTCTACCATAGGAATCAGTTCTCAAAATAGATTCACAAAATGGTGAAGAGTTTATTCAACTAAAATGAAATAAAATTTTAAAAGGTTTGGTTTCTCTTGAAAAGTTATTTGATAGGCATGACAAATATATCAAACAACAGTAACAAATGGATTCAAGTTTCGCTATAGAGTTTGATCAAATGAATTTGAGTTCTAAAGAAGATCTCAAAATGGTCAACATTGGGAGATGTTGCACTACTCATGAAAAGTTCAAATTCATTACTCTTCTTCATCATTACATTGATGTTTTGGCATATTTTTATGATGATTTAGAATCCTTCAGGTTTAAATAAATTTAGCATGAAATTCTTATTAAAGCTGGGTCATTACCTCACAAGTAGAAACAAATGTAATACAATCCCAAAATATCAGGTACTATCCTTTCTGAGATCTAAAAGATGTTGAATGCAAAAATAAATTTTCTAATTCATCATTCCACCTCGATCACAACATAGTTTTGGTAAGAAAAAAGAATAGAGAAATTTGTATCTGTGTTGATTTTAGGAATCTCAATCAATCTTCTTTAAATGATAACTACCCCTACTTATTATGAATCAAGTATTGCAAATAATAACTAGCTCAGAAATGTTATCAATGTTAGATAGTTTTTTTGGGTATAATCAAGTAGAAGTTAATGAAGTAGAGCAATATAAAACTGCTTTCACTACACCTTGAGGCATATTTGCATCTCGTAAAATGCCTTTTGGTCTGATGAATGCTGGTGCCACCTTATAAAGAGCAATAGACCTTGCCTTCAGACATGAAATATGGAAGTTTATTGTGGTATATCTTGATGACTTGACTATTTTTTCTAAACATCATCCTAATCATGTGCATTATTTACAAAAAAGTGCTAGAACACTATCAGCATAATAGTATTTCTCTCAATCCTAAGAAGTTAGTTTTTGGGGTTATAGAAGGTAAACTTCTTAGTCACATTGTATCTTGAGAAGGCATAAAAATTGACTCAGAAAGAGTCAAATCTATTCAAAATCTTACTCTACCTACTAGTAAGGCTATAATTTATTATTTTTTAGGAAGGTAAATTTTCTATGAAGGTTCATTTCTAAATTTTCAGAGAAAACTTGCCACATTGTTGACATGATGAAGGGTAAGGTTACTTTTCATTGGACTGTGAAAGGCAAAGCGGCATTTGAAGATAGCAACAAGGCTATTGCTCATGCTCCAGTCATAGTTTGTCTAGATTATACCAAAGACTTCATAGTATACAACTATGCTTCTGATCATACACTTTCAGCTATTTTGGTTCAACAGAACAAAGAAGGTGTGGAATCTCTCATATTATTTATGAATTGTCCTCTCAAATCTCACGAATTGAAATATTCAAACATGGAGAAACATGCTTATGTCATGGTTAAGGCAATAAAATATTTCTGATTCTATATCTTGAATTCACATACTATTGTTTTTGTGCCTAATACAATAGTAAAGTCTATTTTAACTCAATAAGAGTTTGGTACTAAAAGGGGCAATTATATTGCTAAAATTCAAGGGTTTGATCTTGATATTAAACCTGCTAAGCTTGTGTGGAGAAGAGGTCTCTATCAATTGATTGTTGATAACGTACCAAAAGAAATAGAACATAAAGAAGCAAAAGTTGAGGACATGCCAACAATTTTTTTTGTCGCTACTACTGATAAGTGATATTTTAATATCATTCATTTTCTTACCTATGGTGAGTGTCCTACCCATCTATCTTATAAATAAAAATGAAATATTAAGTTTAAAGCTGCTAACTACATCTTATGAAACAATGGTTTGTATAAAAGAAGCTTTGATGAAGTATTTCTTCATTGCGTGGATAAAGCACAACAAAGTAAACTTTTAGAGTCTTTCCACAATTTGGCTTATAGAGGATATTTTTCTACCACTGTGACAACTCATAAGATTCTACAAGCTAGATACTATTGGCCTACACTATTTCAAGATGCGTATAATTGGGTATGTAGGTGTGAGTTATGTCAACAATTTGTTGGGAAATCCAAATTGGCCATATTACCTCTCAAGTCAGTGGTGATTGAAGAACCTTTTCAGCAATGGGGTGTCAACTTCATTGGTGCTATGAACCCATCCTCAAGTGCCAGACACGACTATGTTCTTACCATAATAGACTATTTTACTAAGTGGGTGGAAGCCATTTCAATTAAACATGCTACTTCAGAAGTGGTATGTAATTTCCTTAAGAAAAATATTATTTCTTGATTTGGAGTTCTGAACAATGCTACTTGTTTATCTTCTCATGAGATTACTGACTTTTGCTACAATCACACAATTATTCTTTCCCACTCCTTAGACTAGTATCCACAAGAAAATGGTCAAGCAGAATCAAGTAACAAGAATCTGGTTACTATTATCTAAGAACTAATAGATGACAATCAGAAAACTTGGCATAAATCATTGTTTAATGCTTTATGGGCAGACAAGATTACACCTAAAAAGGCAATAGGTATGTCACTATTTCAACTTTTGTATGGTCTGAATGCAGAGATACCAATTACCCTGGAGCTACTAGCACTAAAGTTAGCAAAGGCAGTGGAAGACCAAACTTTTGAAAAATCTATTGATAAGAGGATCATGTACCTAACTGAACTAGAAGAGCAATGAACTATGGTATTGAATCGTATTTCTGAACATCAAAATTAGGTAAAGAAACTCTTCAAAAAAAAATCAAGGATTCATGAGTTTCAAATTAAAGATCAAGTCTTGTTGTGGGACAAGAGGAGAGAATCAAAAGGAATGCATAGAAAATTTGATTCCTTATGGAGAGGTCCATTCGTCATTCATCGATTCTATGATGAAAATAGTTTCTTTCTGAAATATCAAGACGAAACACCATTCTCACTGCCTCATAGTGGGCAACATCTGAAGCACTTCAATCCCTGAAGTATCAAATAAGTTCATTTATACATTTGTATAGTTTTATATTTTTATTTGTGTTTTTATTTAATTTTTTTTATGTTTTTTTATTTTTTCATAACTTGAATCCATGGCCCAATGGCATGGATGAAGGCACTTAGAGGCTGGATTCTACTCCCTTCGATCATTTCAAAGATCAATCGATGGAAGTTTCCCAGTTGGAGCCAGTTGTTGTTCCCAAAATCAACTATGTTTCTTTTGTGGACAACCCCTATAAAACTAGTATGTTTCATAATATTCACTCTAAATTAATCATTCAAAACAAGATTCTCTTGGTCTCAAGTGAAGTTGGCTGACATCTTGGAAAAGTTTTCAACACTCCCTCATCATGATTTATCAAAAATTGCAAAACATGTTGCAGTCTTGATCTGATCAAAATATCAATTTTGATCATTCATAAGGTGTTAGCCAAATTTTATTTTCTAAATGCAAAGGCGACAAATTTTTTTGCCCTTGCATATTTTCTATTTTTCCATGCAAAAGTAGTGAAAATTGCCGCTCTTGCATGTTTTCTTTCTTTTCATGCAGAAGTGGCATAAATCGCCGCTCTTACATCTTTTTTATTTTTTTATTTCTCATGCAATGGTGGCAAAATTTGCCACCTTTGAATTTTTATTTTCTCTTCATGCATTGGTGGTGAATTTCACTGCCAATGCATTACCTGCCCTATCTTATGCAAGGGTGATAACTTTTTCCGCCCAAGCAATTTTTTTTTTTAATTCTCAAAATTTGCATGGCATTTATGGCCGCATGCACCGAGTTGTTAAAACTTGGTTTGGGAAATTTAAATGCCATTTGATTATTATTTTGATCATTTTAAGTTTTATGAGATTTCTCTCTATAAGCATTCGATCGTGTGAATGAGTAGGATTACGAATTTGTCAATTTCGAGCTTAAGATTTCAAAATTGTCAGATAAGTTTTGGTTTTTAGTCTTTTTCCTTCTAGATTTTTATTTTTTTCTTTCTTAGTTTTCTTTTCCTTTAAGTTAAACTTTTTTTTTATTTTTCTTTTTATTTTTATTGTTTTCAAATTCCTCCCCCATTTTGCTGCTTTACCATAGTAATCCTAGTTAGCGGCTAATACCGCCAACCCTCCTTTTGCTTTTAGGTTTTCATTGTGTGTCATCGGTGAAATTAGCCATTCAAACATTAAAACTGTGAATCTAACCATTTGCGATGTCAGCATTTTTTATTGCTTGTAAGTTGTAGACTTCATTTTTAAACTAAGTTTAAAAGTGGCAAATTTTGCCGCTAAAGCATTCTGACCATTTCCTACAGAAGTCGCAAAAATTGCCGCTATGACATCTGAGTAAAAATCCTTGCTTTATGCATGGGCGATGTTTTACACTACTCTGCATGGTAAACATGTCTAAGCGGCATTTTTCACCGCTCATGCAGATGACATGCTTTGGTGGTAATTTTTGTCGCCTCTACATAAATACAATTTTTTCCTCCTGTGAGGGCAACAATTTTTTCTGCTGAAGCAAAAGGTAAATACCCCGTACCTGCAAGGGCAACAATTTTTGCCATCGATGCAAATGCAAACGTTCCCCATCTGCAAGGGTAGAATTTTTTTTTGCCCATGCAGATAATCTCTCAAATTTCCTAACTCTGAGATATTTTCAATTTTGCCCTTCTGAGCTCGTTTTCCTCTGGTTTTTTAGCCTGCTTATACTTTAGCCCTTTCAGGTGCATCTCTATGGTCGTGATCATTGACATGCAGTTTTCTCAAATTGCTATTATTTTCCCTAATTGCATGATCATGACCTTTGTTACAATTTCTTCTGTGGATCTTTCTTCATCGACATCCTTTTTAGTAAAAGCTCTTCCAAATGACTGAGTTTTTTTTGAAGAAGTTAAAGGCAATGAAGTATAAATATAAAGGTATTTTTCCAATCACCTCGGTTACTTCTAATGTCGATGACATTAGAGATACATAGATTGGTCATGTGGACATGGTTGAGTTCATGGAAAGAAATAAGTCAAGCAATCTCAGCTATGAAATGAAGAAGATAATTGACAACAATATTCATTTGGTATCTTCTTTACCTGTAACGACTCATAACACGTAATTTATTCTCCAGTGTGCTCAATTCTATAATAAGATTACCAGGGCTATATTAGATGCTAGTGGCAATGTGATAATTAGACTAGATCTTGAATTCATTAATAAAGTGTTCATGTGCCCTTCTGCTATAGAGGTGATAAAGCTTGATTTTGTTGAAGCACAAAGAGAATATGACAAAGATCTTGAAAAAATGAAGAAGATAATCAACAATAAATGGCTCAAGACTCCAAAGAAAAATTTGTCAAGATGGCCACAGAGTTTTCTAAGAAGTGAATTTATAGAATAAGTTGGTAATCTAATCACTCTTCTCAGCAGGGTAAGAGGTTTACCCTCTTCCTCACAATTTCATGAATGGATGTATCCCTTCATCAAGATAATTCTCTAAGGAAAATAAGTCATCTTTTAGGGAGAATAAGTCAGCAATGCTTTTTACGAGCAATTGATGAAGGTATCCACTACCTTCAAATATTACATGACTTCTTACCTGGTCTATATTATAGCTTTAATGAAAATCTTTCCAGGTTTGACATCAGAAGGAGATAGGAAAGTAACCCCAGTGTATCAATACTACTCTCAGTTAACATTAAAGGGTTTTATTCATCATTTTAAGAGAGTAAATGATAATTTTTTGTAGTATTTTTATGTCTTTTTGATCCTTAATTAAAGCAAAGAAGAATGTCAGATGAGGCGTGGACAGTTGTGAATGATTTTAGATGCATGTTCTTATAATTTCTTTCTCGTACCTAAGGGTTGGCTTTTTCTAAGGTCATCCTTATATGCTTTCAAGATTCCCCTCAGATAAATTAGTCTTAATAGAACTATGCAGACAAATAATCATTGTGTATAATAAATAGATAGAACTTAAGAAGCTCAGTTTTAGATTCCCAGTTGAAATTGGCAGGTTTTCAATGTTAATCACTGGAAGGGCTAGAACCATGGAAACTGAAATGCAACTCGTTACCTTAAATCAATTCAAAAGAAGACCAAATTTTGATTATAAGGGTGTGAAAGATATAATCAAGAGAAAAACCCAATTTCATGAACCTATGATTGAAGATGTTTGGATAGATTTGAGAACAACAAAAGATATCGAGAAAATGGACTACAGTAGGGTATCTCTTGAGCAGATTGATTATCTAGGACTTGTTGATATCTCTGAGAATTTAATGGATGATAGAGATTTGATTAATGATAGATATAATATTGAACAGATTGCCAATGCCCCTCTTCCTCCAATCTAATGGTTTAAAAAAGAGTTGACTTCCTTGAGGAAAAGATTTGAACCTATATTGGCGAACACCAATAATTGGTTAACAAATATAATAATTACTTTGAAATAATTCATCATAGGGTCAAATGCTAAATTTCAAGAGGCAATAAGAAGAAAAGATAAAAATATGATAAAGAACAAAAGTGATGTACCTTATTCTTCCAAGCCACATAAGCCTAAGATCATATTCGTGATGAAGAAGTCAAAAGTTAATGAAAAAGAGTAAAAACTAGCAGATAGAGAAGTTGAGAAATAAAGCACTGAAGAACCAATGATGGAACAAATAGAGACTGATGATAGGCCCACAAATCAATAAGAGAAAGAAATTTTGTCTCCACAAGAGAATGTGCAGCAAGAAATAGGAATGTCTTCTTTCCCACTTAGCACACCTGTTACAGCCCCTTCACCTATTTCTTCGATTAGTGTTCCCTCTTCTGAATCACCCTCTCCTTCCAAAATAATTTTTGACAACCCTCAAAGCACTTTTGAAGATATTCTTCATTCCTTAAGGTCAATTCCCAGTTTATCGTCCCCATCTTTTGATATTAAAGATAGTTCTGCTTTTAATCACTCAGCAAAAGGTGCAGTTTTTACTGATACTCCACCTATTATTTCCACTACCTATGCGAGTGAAAATTTGGTATTGCCAACAATAGAGATAGATCATAATGTAAGTACTTCTATGCTCCCACCATGGTTGTCAGCTTATACACCGAAAAGGAAGAAACAAACCATCTTTCTAGATGACTTTGATTTCAATAAAATGGTGCTAGTAAAAGCTAAGGCTCCCAAGAAGCAAATGATTCTTTCAAGAATGATTGGGGATAAGGGACACAAATTTTTAGAAATTGCAAGACCTCCACAGGATGCAACCATTAAATTTTTTGATGTAAGTGATTACTTTATCTCTAGAGTTGAATTAGGTAAGATAATCCATGAGAGTACCAAGAGTGATATGCAGTCAGCCATGGACATCTTGATTCAAAAATTTGACAGAGAGAAATAAATAAAGGATCACTATAAAGCAATGGTGGAACAATTGACTGTAGTGGTAAGGAGAATTACTTTCACTCCAAAAACAATAACTCTTGAGGCCATTTCTATAGAAGACCCCATTATTTAGAAAGCAAAAAAGACCTGTATCAAAGGAAATGTGCTTGAAGAGTAATTAGACAAGATGCATGCACAAGGAGTTTCCTTACTCATAGAGTTATATGAGAAAATAGATAAAATGAGAAAAATAAGAGCAGAACTTGATGATATTATTAATGTTATCTCTCAGGATATTGAAAGCATTGAAAAGTATCTTAACAAATGGATGGATATGAGGAAATAAAAAATAAGCACTCTAATATCAATCGATGTCATTACTGATAAAGACTTTTACACTGAAACTAAAGAGGCATTGGCATATAGGAGTCAGGTGCTTAAGGATTTGATCAATGACCTCGAATCTTCAAAGGAACTCAGTGAACAAAATTATATTAGTATTTTGCATAAATTAGAGGAGCTACCTTACAAACTTACATCACAAGACAACCAATTCCTTCCAGCAGAAGAAATGATTTAAGAATTTGAAGGTATGTCTAGAAAGAATTTTAAGATAAGGTATTTTTAGTAGCCTCTGTGGATAATATTCTAGATAATCAGTTAACTCTGAATAATCTGAGAACCAGGTTAACTAGTCATGCAAAATTAGTTACAATAGTAAGAGATGCCATAGTCAGAGCTAAGATGATTTTCAAGAACACTGTTATTCCAGACAGTATCGGGATGCAAGCAACTATCACTATGTATGATGCTCATATGAAGAAAGATGGGGATACAAATTAAAACTATTTTTCATTTGTTTAAATTTCAATTTTATGATAACTTTTGTAACCACTTTGGACATTCTTACATGTACTTTTCTCATATATAATTACATGTAAAAATATAGGGAGTCCTAAGTCAAAAAGGACTCTTATCTTTAACTCGGTCAAAGTAATTAGGTCTTTTCTAAAAGTCCTCAAGGTCTCTCCCTATAAATAAAGATGGCCTCTATTGTAAAAGGCTTTTCTTCTTATTAAGAGTTATTGGAAGCAAAACTCTGCCAAAAATTGAAATGCTTTTTGAGACTTTGAGCTCAGATTGTAAATCATATTTCATCAAGTGAATGAGAAAGTAAGTGACTTTTCAAACTTTGTGTTGGAATAACTTGTGTTGTGTAGGAAATTGTTTTTATGTCTTTTTCTTAATACAATCTTATCTATTTGATTAAATAAGTAGAGTGAGTGAAAATAATCTGAAAGATGTTCTAAAGTTGATTATGGAGACTTTGTGCTACTATAATTGTCTTTAGTTTGTGTTTTATTGTTTTAGAATGAAAGATATTGGAAAGACTTTGAACTAATTGTATCTTTTGTGATTATATACTTTTTTGTAGTTATCGGTGAAGACTTTGAGTTGCACCTCTTTTTACTGTGATATAAGTCATAATTTAGCAAGAGAAGCAATGATGGGATTTGTACTCTCATGGGTTTCTTGTGAATTCAGTTAATATCCAACAAGTTTTCCTTTACTTTGTAAACATTATTTCTAAAAAAGAGAAGTGGATGATGTGATTTCACCCTTGAGTTAGTATTTAGTTTAAATTAGTTTATGATAGTTTATAGGGAACCTCCCCTTGCTGAGAGGAGAGATTTATCTCATTATATTGTGGTTGATATAACCATTTTACCTTCAGTTAGCTGACGACAAAATTTTCACCCAACACCCACCAATCAATTAATTTATCTTAAATCCTCATTATCCCATCATAATCCTATTTACCTATTATTTGAGAATTTTAAATTCCCAATGGCCCAAGTACTAGTCTATGCCTAGGCTCTCCTACACCCCTAGTTCCTAATCCCTACCTAATCCCTTATCTAATCCCCCATTTAATCATCGTTAATCCTAATAAGGAATCTAGAACTCTCCATATCTAGAACCTTCTCTATTCTCACCCCTACTCTCTAGAAGCCTTTCAATCTAAAGGCTTCCAAGGAATTTTATTATTTTTTTAATTCTCCACACTTGATCTCCCTCATCCAACTTTGAATCTCATCCATTGATCTCTCCCTCTATTTTCTATTTAAACAACCTCTATCCTCCATTGAAGCTAACAAGAAATCATGTAGGAAATCCATGTCTAACTAAACTAGCAATCAAGCTTTGAATCCATGTCCAAGTATCCATTATCAAAATCTTTGAATCATGCCATCATAATGTCTAAAATTGGAGTCTTTACGTAATCCTCATCCAAATTCTTTTATTTTGATTCTATTTAATCATGGTTTGGAGCACTTAGCTTTAGGCTTATAATGTTGTTTTGAATGGTTGAATTCATCTATTGCATTAGGTTCTAATGAATCTAAAATTTAACTAGGTAGTTTAATATTTGAATTGATTGAATTGCATAATTTAATCTATTAAAATCAAATTTCACCTACAGTCAGTATGCAAACTCCACTCCGCAGGCCCCTAAGGCTCACTAGATGCGTGTCTTTCTCCTACCCACTTGTTTGAGTCTTGAAGTATTTGAAGAGAATATTAAATAATTTAAATTCACTAACATTTCTCCCGTTTCGTAGTTATGTTTTATAAGTTAGAACACACAATGCCATTAATTTGAGAGATGGAAAAACAATAAAAAATGACAACAAAGGTGAACTGTGACATGAATATGTAGTCCACAGTCACCCCACTTTAGTGTTCACCAAATCTCATTCATGTTGTGTAAAAACTGGGAAGTGGAAATTAACTTCACCACCTCAACCTATAAATTTATTGACTTAGACTAAGTAAAATTAGAAATGAAATTTGTTGTAATTACATTTGTTTAATTTTGGCCTTCTCTTCATCTCTCTCATAGTAGATTGCAGTATTCAGAATTTGGGATTATAACAGGACGAGGTTAGTTTTAGGGGCATGATGACACAAATTATAAATAAAGGAACCTGATTCCAAAGAGTCATGTGTCCTATCTTCTCATTTTCCTGTAGTTGTAGTTTCTTCTATTTTATATAGTTGAAATTCTTTTTTTTAAGCTTATTTTCAGGGTGTGCCTTATCTCCATCTTAGATTTTTGGGTACAGTTTTAATTTTATTTTTCTTGAGCATTAAACTAAATAATTTTAAGTTTTTTGTGCACCTTAAACTATGCAATAGAACCATCTACCTTTTTGGATGGTAGAAAGTTGGTGTCCATGATGAAGATGCAAGGCGCTACAAATTTTGTTGAGCCCATTTCAAATTCACCTTAAAAACTTGATTTATCCATATTTTTTTAAATGAAAATCTAATGGATTTCCTACCCTTCGACCCCTCTAGTATGTCATTAAAAGAATATAGTTAGAGTGAAGTTAAACTAGCAAGTCATTTTTATAGAAGGTCAAAACAATGAAATGTGAAACTATATTGAGTGAGATTATAAGAAATGACCTTCATGAAATTGGTTAAACTATATGTTTGAGTGAAAATCCCATAATGTGTATATGGAATGTGAGAAGGGTCCATAAGGTTTTATGTAAGTTTAAAAAAAAATTAAAGATAAAAAAAATTAGAGTTTAAAAAAAAAGAATTTAGATAAAATTTAGTGTTTAAAAAAATAAAGTAAAAAATAGGGTTTAAAAAAAATAGAGTTATATTAGTCCATATTTAAGTATCTTGAAGAGAGACAAAGTGTAAAAATGTTAGACAATCCATTGTTGTCTTTAATGTAGGATGAAAGTATAGATTAAAGCCTAGAGAAACACCTTGTGGTTTATGCTACTTTTCTAAACTCAAAAGGGTTGGGGCCACCTATTTCACACTTTTTAAAGCTCATAAATGTGTGTGTTGGAAGAGGAAAAACAATATAGGATGCAATATATGTTTTGAAGAAAGAAAGGGGTCTTTCAAATACAAGATTTATAACAATTTCTATAGATGATGTTTTATCAATGGTGGGAGAGAGAATAGATTTGTTACTATTTTAAAAAAATATTTACACAATATTATAGGTATTAATTGTATTGATCATCATGAGGTTTTAGTTTCATCAAATGTTGCTAATTTTTTTTCTGAATTGATGTTTGTAAAAAATTTGGCAAAAAATTCTACTAAAAGACATAATGAACTTATTGCTCTTCAAGAACTCATGCAACTTGAAACACTTCAAGATCTTCAGATTCATAGATTTAGATGGCTCTTAAGAGGATAGGTTATTGAAAAACTTATTGTGTTGATGTCTCCATTGTTGACTTTGTGAAAAACAGAGAAGAGAGACTCATGGTATGATAAGGCTAGGATCTTATCATTACAATTTTTCTTACATATGCTTGAAGATGTATTGTGTGAAATGAACAAGTTGAATTAAAAAATTCAAGAAGAGATATGAATATCACATCTTTAGGGGCAAACATAGATTCTACTATACAAACTTTAAGTAGGTGGTTTCTAAGGTTTGACACTTTTGAAAATGGCATAAATAACTTGTTTAATTTTTTTGAGAGCTCTAAATATGATTATTTAGAGATTATTGATCAAGATGGACACATTCATAAGCATGAATTATGATTTATGGTAATTCTAAATATGCATGATGATTATGTTGATGTACCAAAATAGAGAATGAAGTCTTACATTGATGGGTCACTAGAGAGTTACAAAAATCTTGCAAAACAATTTGTTCAAAACTTGTAGATTGGTTGATATGAAAGATTCCAAGATCTTTCATTTTTTAATTCTATAAAGTTGTTTAGTCCTTGTCATTATTTAGAGGATGCACGAACTAGGGAATAAATTGTTAGATATGTGATAACAAATTTAAATTTTGGACCCTTTTACGATGCGATTTCTAGCCCACTTTTACAAGTGGTGTGAGGGGAAATGCCACCCTCCCCCCCAACTATTATTACAGGGGGGCCTAACGGGGGTGGTGACATCCTATAAAAAAACCCTAGCGGGGGTTTAGGGGCAGTACCATTGAAGCAAAAAATCAAAGAGTTAAACCCTTAATTTTAGGAAGACGAGTTTCATCGGATTCTATTTTTAGAAGAAAAGTCCTAATGACATTTTTCTACTCAATTTTTAGGAGGAGGAATCCTAACTATGCTTTGCCAATTAAGTGTATTTATCTTTGTGGATTCTACATGTAATTTACATAGCGAGTTCACATGTAATCTATTCAACTTAAAATTAATAAAGTGTGATATCTTGCACCATGAATGCTTCCTTAGCTTGCTAAGGTTTTACCACATAAATTTTGTGTTTTATCTCATGCATGTTGAGGATTTGCTTGTTTAATTATATCTATAATTGCATTTTGTTATTTTTACATAGTTGTAGTGTACGTGGTTTTCTAAAAATGGTATTAGAGTGAGGTTACTCTTATTGTACAATAATTATGTTCTAGATTTGATATTATTTTCTATAGCATAAAATGGTGAAAGTTACAAATGCAAAGTTTGAGGTGGAAAAGTTTAATGACAAAACAACTTTGAGTTGCAGAAACTCAAAGCACATGATGTGTTGGTGAAATAGGCGCTTGATAAATCCCTGGACATAAAGGAAAAGAAACCTATGATGATGAATGATGATGGATAGGAAGAAATAAATACAAAAGCTCTTCGTACAGTAATATTATGTTTAGAAAATGAAGTTCTTTTCAACATAGCTAGATAAAAGACTAAAACAAGCTTATGGAAAAGATTAGAAGGAATGTACATGATGAAATGTGTAATAAATCATATTTATTTGAAGAGGTAGTTGTATACATTTTGAATGAGAGAAGGTATGAAAATTGCTGATCATTTAAATATTTTTAATACTCTGTTATACCAGTTGACTAATATTGATGTGAAAGTGGATGAAGAAGACAAGGCAAACCTTGTTATGTACTTTAATGGATTCTTGGGATCATATAGTAACTATCATTAGCTTCAATACTATTGATGAGTTTAACTACAATTCTATTGTGGGAGCATTGTTGGTTGAAGAGACGAGGAGAAAATCTAGTCTAGAAATTTCTATGCCTAGAGCTATGGTTGCTAGGGGAAGATCTAGAGAAAGAGGGAAAAGCTACAGAGGCATATCTAGATCTAATTCAGAACCTATAAAGAGTAAGGTAAAGTGTTGTCACTATGGTAGATTAGGACATATTAAGAAGGATTGTTGGAAAAGAAAAGAAGGTGAAAAAAAAGAAGAATCCACCAAGGAAGCAAATCAGGTAGAAACAAGTGAAGGTATGAGCGATGAAGTTTTATCTATTTGTAATGTTTCCTCTTATCATCATTAATGGTTATTAGATTCAGTGTTACACATCACATGTATCTGCATAGGATTTGGTTTTATTCTTACCAAACCTTTGATGGAAGTTCTATTTTTTTGGGAAATAGTGTTTCGTGTAAGACTGAAGGGATTGGTAACATTAAGATAAAAATGTTTAATGGTATAGTAAGGACTCTAACAGAAATAAACTTAAACAAAACTTGATTTCTTTGAGTGAATTAGATTCCTATGGTTATAAGTTCATTGGTCAAGGTGGAGCTCTTAAGGTGTCTAAGGGTGTTTTAGTCATAATGAAGGCTCTAAAAGTTGGGAACCTTTACATATTGTAAGGGAGTGAAGATATAAGTCAAGTAACTATGGTATATAAAATAATAGAAGATCATGCTCATCTATGACATCTACATTTGGGCCACATGAGTGAGAAAGGGTTAAAGGTACAAAAAAATTGTGAGTTACTTCCAAGTTTACAATCTTTAGAGTTGGATTTATGCAAGCACTATGTTTTCAAAAAACAAAGTAGACATAAGTTTAGTGCAGGAAGTCATGTAAGTAAAGGTATTCTTGACTATATTCATTCTGTTGTGTGGGGCCAACCCCTTAATTTCGTATGAAGGATCATTGTATTTCATTATGTTTATAGATGATTACTCCATAAAATTATGGGTCTATTGTTTGAAAAGAAAGTCTGGCATTTTTAGTGTATTTAAGAAATTTAGAGCTTTGGTTGAGAAGAAAATTGGCAGGTCAATGAAATATTTAAGAATAGATAATGGAGGTGAGTTCACATCCTTGGAATTTTAGAACTATTGCAAGGAAGCTGGGATTGAAAGGCATAACACCACCATCTATACACTATAACAAAACAAGGTTGTTGAATGCATGAATAGGAATCTTCTAGAGAAAGCAAGGAACATGCTCAACAATGCAAATTTGGACAAGTGTTTATGGGTAGTAGTAATTTGTACAACATGCTATCTAGTAAATCATTCACCATCAGTTACAATAGGCTATAAGATTCCTGAAGAGGTATGGACAGGTCATCCATGTGATTATTCATATTTAAAATTTTTTAGTTGTAATGCTTATGCTCTTACTAATGAGAATCAACATTCAATGTTAGACCCAAGATCTAATAATTACATATTTATTGGGTATGGTGAAATATATGGTGTTAAGGGATAAATAGTATGGGATCCTACTACCTAAAAGATCATCATTTTCATAGATCTATAGTTTCATGAATCATCTTTTCTAAAATCAGATGTAAAAATGAAGGAAAAATAAGAAGCAAAACATCAACATGTCAAGATTGAAATTGAGCCATCTTCAGATTCTAAATATGAGGTAATTCAGCCATTTTTTGATGGTGAAGATGTTGAAGATTTACAACTTGAAGAAACACCTCAATAGTCAGATTAGAGGTCAGAACATGAGTAAACACCTTCATGATTAGTATGGAGATCTACACGGGGCAGATATCCTCCTAGTAAGTATAGTCCCAATATTTCAATTGATTTTATTTCTAATGATGGGGAACCTAGTTGTTATTAGGAAGCATTAGAAGATACAAATAGTGCCAAATGGAAAAGTGAAATACATGAGGAAATGGATGCCTTGGCTAAGAATAAGTCATGGGACCTTGTATAACTTCCAAAAGGTAAAAAACCTATTGGTTATAAATGGGTTTACAAACAAAAGATAGGTGTTGATGAAAAGGTTGAAAGTTACAAGGATAGATTGGTGGGAAAAGGATTTGCATAAAAAAAGGTATTGATTACTATGAAATATTTTCACCAGTTGGTAAATTTGTTTCAATTCGAGTTGTTTTAGCATTAGTAGCTTTACTTGATTTAGAGTTAGATTAGTTAGATGTTAAAACATCATTCTTGCATAGATATTTAGAAGAAGATATATATGGAACAACTCGAGGGCTTTGTACAAGATAACAAAAAAAAATTGTTTGAAAGCTCAAAAAATCATTATATGGCATGAAACAGTCACCTAGGCATTAGTACAAGAAGTTTGATTCCTTCATGGCGAGCTAAAAGTTTGTTAAGAGTGAGTATGATCATTGTGTTTACTTAAAGTTTTTGGACAATGGCTCATTCATTATATTGGCATTGTATGTTTATTATATACTTGTAGAAAGCAAAATCATGGTAGACATCAATTGTTTAAAGGCTCATCTAGCTAGTTAATCTGATATGAAGGATCTAGGAGCAATAAAATAAATCTTAGGCATGGATATACATAGAGATAATAAAAATGGTAAGCTTTGGTTATCACATCAAAGATATTTGGAGAATATACTAACCAAATTTAGTATGAAGTATGTGAAACTATTTAGTATCGCTTTTGCTTCCCATTTAAAACTTTCTTCAAGTTTATGTCTTAGTAGTGATGAAGAAAAGATGTATATGTGTCATGTACCATATGCTAGTGTAGTAGGAACTTTAATGTATGTTATGGTATATACAAGGCTGGACATTTTACATGCAATTGGAGTTGTCAGTAGATATATGGAAAATCTAGGTAAAGAACATTGGGTAGCAGTGAAGTGGGTGTTTCACTCCTTGCGAGACACAAGTGACTATTGCATTACTTATAATAGAATTGGTGATTCTATTTATGGATATGTTGATTATGATTTTTTAGGAGATCAAGATAAAATAAGATCAACACCTAGTTACATTTTTACATTTGTAGGTGAACCTATTAGTTGGATCTCAAAACTTCAAAAGACTGTTGCTGCATCAACTACTAAGGTAGAATATGTGGTTGCCTATCATGCTTGTTAGGAGGCAACTTGGCTAAAGGGATTATTGGGTGAACTTGGAAGAGAAAAATACAAAATGAAGGTATTCTATGATAGTCAGAGTGTAATTTATTTGGCCAAGAATCTAGTTTATCATAATAAGATAAAGCATATTGTAATAAAGTACCATCTTATCAGACATGTGATTGATGAAGGAAAAGTAACACTTGAAAAGGTTCACACAGAGTAAAATAGTGTTGATATATTCACAAAACCAATTTTTTTAGAGAAGCTAAAATGGTGTTTGGCTTCTCTTAGCTTGAAAAAAAGGTGATGAGTTTGTTGACAAGATATTAGGCAAAATTTGTTGTCAAGGTGGGGATTGTTAGATATGTGACAACAAAGTTAAGTTTTAGACCCTTTTATAGTGTAGTTTATAGCCCATTTTTATAAGGGGGTCTGGGGGAGTAATTCCACCCCCACTATTATCACAAGGGGGTCCAGGGGGGTGATGACATCCTATGGAGCCCCCCTGATGAGGATTCGTGGGCAACATCCTTGAAGCAAAAATTCAAGGAGTCAAACCCCTGTTTCTAAGAAGACGAATTACACTAGATTCTATTTTTAGAAGAAAAGTTCTACTGGCATTTTTCCACTCTATGTTTTGGAGGAGTAATCCTAATGGTGCTTTTCCAATTAGGTGTATTTATCTTTGTGGATTCTACATGTAATATACATGAGTTCACATGTAATTTGTTCATCTTGAAATTAATAAAGTGTGATAACCCCTCAAGTTGTACTTAGAACATGAATTTTTTTCTTACTATTAAATAATTAACATTCATTCCACAAAATATTACAATATAACATAACTAAATCATATCTAATAATAATAATATGTTTAATTTAAATATTGCATACAATATAAATCTTATACAACTCCAAGGAAAATAAACATCATCGGACACAGCTACGATTGGTCTGACAATACAAAAATTGTTCAAATATACAAATACATAATACAATTACAATCCTTTAGGTATACAACCTAATACAATAAATGAATACAAAACTCTTTAGAACTTGAGTTGAACCTACTCATGTACCATTGATAATCTCAAGTGTCATCTCTAAGTAGTACTACAGTGGAGGAGGTAGAGCATCATTCGAGCATTTTACCACACCAACCATGAACCAATGATCCCCAACACAATCTCCTATTAGGAAATGGCCCTCCCTTCATGGATAGGTAGACAGAATGATGTGAGAATCTAGTGAGACATGCTAATACCCTGTGTGCTATAAGATTTCTAAAAACATGCAGTGTACATAAATAAATCTATTCTAACATGATATCACACAACATAAAAATCAAACATATGAAATGACAATGTACATCTACATTACTTTGGCCAAATTTTTTAAATAATATATGATCATTTAGATTGGTCAATTTCATAACACACCACTTGATCGGATTATTTATTGGTGATACTACCTAGGCTAGTGGAATTTGTCTCCCTACCTATTAGTATCATCCATATGGTTTCATATATAATATATAACTCAAAGACTCATACATATTTCATTCTCCTAGCAATAATATCACATCATAAGCTAAACAAGGAGAAAGTAAGATATACACATAATCATCTATGCATGAATGGGTCTTACCTTAAAATCAATTTCAAATTGGAAACAAGACCACTATTTATACCCTTTGAGTAAAACACACATTAAACTATAGACTATTTTAATAAGATCCAAGTAACTACACCTCAAGACAACCCATTTTATCTTAGTCTGTTGTTCTTAGGCATGACTTCTAGTTTATCCATAAATAATCATACAAAGTAGTCATAGATACATGGAAGTATATACTCATATTCAAACAAGCATAACTATAACAAACAAGTCATACAATACATATAATTATATATTAACATTCATTTGCATTATCAAGATTGTATGCACACTTAATTGATATCCTACCAAATGCTATAACACATATTATTCAAGTGAAAACCAATAGATATATAATTATTTATGTGTGGTCAAGTACAATATGTACCATCTAGATACTTTTCGTACTATAGAACTTTATGACATCCCATACTGTCACAGCTAATTGTTCCCAAAGTACTCTACTCAACATGAACAACCAATCTAACACTAGAATAATTAAACCAACAAATCTAGATTATACCACCCGGGTATACCCTAGATTAGACTACACAATAATAATCAAATGAAACCACAAGCTCAAGGCACACATCATGATGCACTATTTTATTCATAAATGTTCAATCACTTGCACCTATTAATATTCTCACAGATGACCTACACATAAACTTTCATTATAAGCTGTATAAATATACTAACTTTCATTTATGATGCAAAATGGGGTTTTAAAAGTTTCCATAATAATTCATTTCAAATCCTAGATTATATATATATATCATGCTAACTTTACTTAGTAATCCGAGCATTCCTACAATAAATTTGTCTAGGTAAAGTTCAATTGTTCACGATAAATTATATACAACTGTTGTCATAGTATACTCTCATGAATCTATTGGCATGACTTAGAACATATTCCATTTGGGCATATTATCTTTTTGAACTTCTTAAACATATATACCTACCCAATACTTTATCAAAAAACTCTATATAATAGCTTTAATATGGATATGACCAAGTATTGGTCATCTTTACAATTCTGGCTATAATATAAACATTATATTTTATATGGTGATTTTATTACTTTGTAATAAAATATGTTTAAACATTGTACCTTATAAATGTTTTAACAATACAAGTTAGCTATAAATTATCATTTAATGTTTATTAACACCTATTCAATATAAAATATAACAAATCGCTTTTATACTCTACCCCAAAGTGAGCTTAATAATTAATATTTTACTAACAAACACTATTCTTATATTCTTATATGGATTTTGTGATAATCATGATAAAAATACAACTCATTCAACTTTCAATATGAAAATCTGAAGTAAAGTAAAGTTCCACTGAACATTCGATCTTGCATTAACAATAAAATTGCACATATACTTTTGGGATAATTCATTTCAGTTGACATTAAAGACTCAACTATACTCAACAAGTTTCTCAATATATTCAACATTACATTTAATATTTTAATATTTTAATAAATAAACTTAGCGTTTCAATTCCAAGACTTAGCGCTGCATTTATGATGTAGTTCAGAAAGACTAAGACTCAATCCAAAATTATTTGGTGTTATAATTTATTGTGTAGGCCTTTTATTTTTAAAGACTTGAATTTTGCATGGAGACTTGGTGTAAAAGAAACTCAACATTATAATAAAAGACTCTACTTTCCATTACATATTAATTGTTAATATGCACAACACATTAAATTTAACACAGTTAATTCAATGTTAAACTTAACGAAAATATACTACAAGGCATCTTTACTAAATAAATTTATATAACTTTATATATATATATATATATATATATATATATATATATATAACTTAGGGATTCAATTAATAACTTGGCTTCACCTTTGTTTGACTCAGCTACACAAATTAAAACTCAACTTTGTAACTAACTTGGCATTTTTATTATTTAACTTGGCAGTTAGTAAAATTAAGACAAGGTCCTTACAATAAAAAAAAGGTGTTATCATATTTGTACAGAGAACCATAATCAAATCTGGATCACGTCCTTTAAGATTAATTAAAATAATACATGTTTCCAACTCGATTGTGCCCTCAACTTCCTTTACATCACATCAAAAATAACTAAGTCTATTCATAGTAACTAATGATATGATAATAGCAATGAAAATACATCACAATGAGCACCTCCTGTCATAGCACTGTGCCCCTTATGAATAAGACAAGGTTCAAACATCACCATCTTGCACTCATCTAAGCATAACTCAACATAATTGTAAATCATCCTAGTTGCAACTCCATAGCCACTCCAAGATTTGCCCCAAGATTTGAGATTAGATATTGTTAGGTTGTGGAGCTAAAATCTTCACTGATGCAAACATGGAGGAGGTTGCTGAAGTGTCATAGACACCGGCATCGGTCAGGCCAACCGACATCGACATGATTAGATAGGAAGGGCAACCGACGTCGGTCAGGGATCGGCCGGTGTCGGTCACCTCCAGGTAGACAGAGACCGACGTCAGTCACCTGTGTGGTTTAAAACTGTGAGTGCTACAGACAGTTTGTTAACGAACCGAGTGTTTGCATGATAAGAGCCAATTTTAGACTCAAAGCTGTGGATCTAATTATTGTAATTAGGTGTCTAATTATTATTTGCATGAGATCTATTTAAGAGACTCATAGGCTGTATTGTAAAGCATGTGTTAGAGAGTAAGAGAGCAAAATAAGCTCCTTTTGTGTGTGAAGAGAGCATGGTGTGTTCCTCCTAGTGCCACAATGCCAAGTGTGGCTACTGGTTTGGAGAATCAGAAGGGTTCTTCATGTATGTATGATCTTGGTCAGCAGGTGTGCATGGCTACATTAGGAAATCTGCATGGTAAGTAAGATCATTGATCTGCAGGTGTATGTGTGTGTGAGATCTAGGTTTACAGGTGTGTAGAACTAGATTGATTTGCAGGTATGCAAGATCAGGGAGGAAAGCAACACAACAGGGAGCAGGATCAGGTGGGATCTACTTGGAGTACAGTGTGTACTCGGTCTAGAGCAAAGAGGAAGGCAAGGCAGTTCCTTCCATAAGTAAGATCGATTGGGTTGCAGGTTGTTGCAATTCAAGAGATATCTACTTGGAGTGCGTGGAGCACTTGTAGAGTGCGTGGAGCACTGGTGTACTGGCAGTAGTGGATACTGACTGGTTGGAGGTGAACACCAACTCTGTGTTTGAGTTGTGTGTTGGGACCGTAAGAGAGAGAGCTTTGAGGAAAGAAGTACTGTACACTTGAGGTGTGGAAAGCCTCTGTAAGGTGGAAGAGTGTGGCGTCTCTTTATTGTATTCTTTTCTGTATGAGTATTAATACAAGTTGTGTATTGTCTCTCATATTCTGTGTTGTTTCTGGTTTCTAGTTACTTGGTACTTCTGGTTTAATTCCGCATCTTAAGTTGCTTGTATATGGTAATCAATTGTGTGCTTCCTCGGGTTCCTAACAGTTGGTATCAGAGCTAAGGTTACAGGGAGCAGGGTTTGTGTTTGGTTATAGGGCACTCTCAGGGGTTTTTGATTGAGTGGGAGTATAGCAACGGTAGAAGAAAGTAAGCTACGAATAGAGAAATTGAATAGCATGAATGGTCACTTACAGTGTTATGGAAAGAAAAAGTAGGTAAAGAAAGATTGTTGGTTGGTAGCAGATCAGCATGAAGAAGTAGATGTTGCAGGTATTGTTACACAGGATGCTCTGGATAAAGTTGAATCTTGTTTTATAGATTTTGTTGCCTCTTTCCATGCAGCCCCAGGTAGAGGGGTTGGTGAGCCTTGTCAGATTATTGGCAAAGGGGAAGTGTTGCTGAAATCGCAGGCGGCCAACACATGGGTGTTGAAGAAGGTCATGAAGGTCCCAGTCTTGGAGATATGGCTAATTGCTTCAAGAAAGTTGGGTGATGAGAGATGCACAAGAACTCTCACAGTAGATGCACTTGAATTAGCTGGTGGTAAGAAAGCAGGTACTCTTTATCTACTTGCTTATATTACTAATTCTTTTTTTGTTGTGAAGATGTGGCTTTGTAGGCTTGGTCACATGAGCAAGAAGGAGATGCATGTTCTTAAGCGAAAGACAGATGTGTTTGACAAACTTAAGAACTGGAAAGCCTTGGTGTTCTTGGAGGAGATGACAAACAGAGTTCAGTGGATGGAGCTGGATACATCTAAGCAGGGCAGTTTGGACATGGGTTTTGATTCAAAGGAGCTCACGGGTAAAAATTCATCACTCACAGGCAAACACAATTACCAGCGTTGGTCAGGAGGAACCCGCATCGAACAGACAGGTGTTGATGTCGGTCATGTGTAAACCAAAGTCGGTGATGTCAGGCAGGGTAAGACTGATGTCAGTCAGGAGGACCGATGTCGGCAATAGGTAAGACCGACGTCGATCACTGGGACCGATGTTGGCAATAGGGACACCAACATTGGTAGAGTTGGTAGTCAAAACAAGTGCATAGAAACTGATGTCAGTCGGATGCAGACTGTGTAGTGACTGTGGTCGGTCACTGTAACAGATTTTGGGCAGACAACAAGCTATCAAGGAGTCTCAAATGCCCATATGGAGGACTAAAGGTGGTAAGTAAGCCTCAAATTCATTGTTCCTCTTCTTTATACTAGTTACTAACTGCAGAGCAGGAAGGATCTAGGAAATAATGGGAGCATGGCATGATGAGAATGCAGAACCAAGCGGGAGATTTGGTAGGGTTACCAGCCGGTATGAAAGCACAGAGACGAATGGATACCTTAGTTAAAGAATAGAGAGAACGGACACGTGAGACAGAAGACCAGGTCATATGGTCTTGAGGAAGCTACAGGACAGTGGTACAGGTTTGACAGGTGGATGACAAAGCATGGCTTTAGTCAATGTCAGGGTAACTACTATGTTTGTCTTTTTAGGTGGATGATGATAGCTACATTATCCTGTTACTGTATGTGGATGGTATGCTAGCTAGCAGGTTTGTACATATAGGGTTTTGTTGAGCTAAAGGTAAGGTTAGTTTAGTGGCATGTCATGAGGAATTTGGAGCAGCAAAATTCTTTGGCATGGGAGACATGGAGATCACAGGTTGATTTTATCTCCAGTGGGAGCTGATGTGAATCAGGTGTTGGTGAGGTTCATTACACAGGATGCAGAACTGGAGCACACTAAGGGCTGGACAGTTCAGTGTCCAAAATCACATGAGGTCTGATATAAACCTGAGTTTGCCCAAGCAGTGGGTGCTGTCAGAGAGTTAGGAGCTGATTCAGGGAAGTGGGTTCTCAGATATTTGAGAGGGACCAACAGCAGGGATTCATGCTATGCAGGGTCAGGACTTCACTACATGGGTTTGTAGGTTCGGATGTGGCAGGGTACTCAGATGACAGGGGGTGAACCACAGGTTGTGTGGTGGGTGGTCTTCAGGATTGATCTTAAAGAGGGGTACAAGCCAAGAAATAGATTAGATGGGGTACAGGTACAGGTACAGTGCAACTGTTTATCTCCAAGTGGGAGATTATTAGGTTCTGAAGCTAAAAGCTTCACTAATGCAGACATGGAGGAGGTTGGAGGAGGTTGCTGAAGTGTCACAGACACCGGCGTCAGTCAGGCCAACCGACGTTGGCAGGATTAGACAGGAAGGGCAACCGATGTCGGTCAGGGATCGACCGGTGTCGGTCACCTCCAGGCAGATAGGGACTGACGTCGGTCACCTGTGTGGTTTGGAACTGTGAGTGTTATGGACATTTTGTTAATGAACTAAGTGTTTGCATGATAAGAGCCAATTTTAGACTCAAAGCTGCGGATCTAATTATTGTAATTAGGTGTCTAATTATTGTTTGCATGAGATCTATTTAAGAGACTCATAGGTTGTATTGTAAAGCATGTGCTAGAGAGTAAGAGAGAAAAATAAGCTCTTTCTGTGTGTGAAGAGAGCATGGTGTGTTCCTCCTAGTGCCACAGTGCCAAGTATGGGTGCTAGTTTGGAGAATCAGAAGGGTTCTTCATGTATGTATGATCTTGGTCAGCAGGTGTGCATGGCTACATTAGGAGATCTGCATGGTAAGTAAGATGATTGATCTGCAGGTGTATGTGTGTGCGAGATCCAGGTTTGCAGGTGTGCAGAACCAGATTGATTTGCAGGTGTGCAAGATCAGGGAGGACAACAACACAACAAGGAGCAGGATTAGGTGGGATCTACTTGGAGTATAGTGTGTAATCGGTCTAGAGCAAAGAGGAAGGCAAGGTAGTTCCTTCCATAAGTAAGATCGATTGGGTTAAAGGTTGTTGCAGTTCATGGGAGTTCTACTTGGAGTGTGTGGAGCACTTGTGGAGTGCGTGGAGCACTGGTGTACTGGCAGTAGCAGATACTGACTGGTTGGAGGTGAACACTAACTCTGTGTTTGAGTTGTGTGTTGGGACCATAAGAGAGAGAGATTTGAGGAAAGAAGTACTGTACACTTGAGGTGTGGGAAGCCTCTGTAAGGTGGAAGAGTGTGGTGTCTCTTTATTGTATTCTTTTCTGTATGAGTATTAATACAAGTTGTGTATTGTCTCTCATATTCTGTGTTGTTTCTGGTTTCTAGTTACTTGGTACTTCTGGTTTAATTCCGCATCTTAAGTTGCTTGTATATGGTAATCAATTGTGTGCTTCCTCGGGTTCCTAACAGATATGATTATTGTTGACGCAGTGGATTGCACCTTGGGCAAGATGCCTAGCTCCTGCCCTTCCACACATCAAAATGGAAACTCCCCTCTCACCTGTGGGACTAGCGAAGCTGGAGGGGAGAGTCTCTAGATAGGGCTAGCTCCCTTTGATGTATATTTTAGGCCCTAGATTCCTACTCCTAACAAATAAATGAAAAAGAGGGGGGGATGAAAAGGGAGAAGGATGCTGAAAATAGAACCTAAGCCTAAAAATAAAATAAAGGTGATACACTAGAAATGATGACCCACTCAGCCCGAACATACACTTTTCACCAAGAAAAAATGCCCATACACTTCATCTGATGTGGGAAACTCTTCTGTATCAGTGAGTTAGGGGTCCGTAGGGATACAGGGAGGAAGAACTATCAAAGGTGCTCTAATACACACTTTGGCACCTTGTTCACATGCACCTATATTTTTGCTATAGACACTTCTCGCAGACCTGCAGAAAAAGAAACTTCACAATGCACTAGACATGCTGTAATCGATCTGTGAATAACATCAAAGAAAATGACTTAACACAAAATAAAACATACACATATACTTGAGTGCAAGTCCAAATGGAGGCAAAAATGCTAACTCTTGATTCAAGGTAAAAAAATTGGCAGAGTTCTACCTTACAAGCCCGAGAGATTTTGGGGCAGAGCTTTGCCTTCGGGCTAAGAAAATGGATCCTCTCAAAATGAGAAGTTTACAATATATAGTAAGAGGAGAAGAGAACTAAAGGCACCGCTTTTGAAAAGACTTTGGCACTCTTTGACAAGTTGGCCCATGTGCATTTCGAGCCTTGGGAAGAGGAAGCCGTATGATTATCGGCTCCTGCTTTGACTTTGGCATTCCAACATTAAATGTGAAAGCATGGGCCGTGCCTCTTTTCTACAAACAGACTGCTCCCTTCAAGGCATTTACGTGGCTTGTCTGTTCATCAATGTGAAATGAAGAAAATAGGCCATGCTGCTTACTGTTTGCGTCATTTTGTGACCACTTGGCAAGCATTGTTCCAATTGCAAGAATAAATCCTTGAGTTGACACCTCCTCTTGCCACTTAGACTGTTTGTCCGCTTCTGCACTTTGTCTTCTTCCTAGTT
Source organism: Torreya grandis (assembly GCA_037957365.1). Taxonomy (NCBI): domain Eukaryota; kingdom Viridiplantae; phylum Streptophyta; class Pinopsida; order Cupressales; family Taxaceae; genus Torreya; species Torreya grandis. The sequence continues at coordinate 1,042,327 of JARHVA010001438.1, read as the reverse complement.
TCTATCTCTTTTTAGCTCTTTCAGCTCTCGGGGCTATCTTTTTGTGGGTCACCACATTCCTTGGGCTCTTTTTACTTGCCTTGGCCACTTTTTGCTGATTTCAAATAAGTGACACATGGCGTGTTTCACTGTGACACGGGCAGGACACGTGGCAACATCCGCTTGACTCATAGAAGCTTTAAGCACCCTTTGAAGGTCCTGCTAAAGAGGACACGTGTCAGCTTCCACTCTCTTTATCAATTTGTATGGGGCCCACCACAGTTCTCATGGGATAAAAGGGAGAGACCATAGATGTTGACACTTTTCAGCTTCCACTGAGCTTTATAGGGGATACGTGGCACATTCTGCTACTTTTAGAGAAAACATGTCAAAGTCTTCCACGGTTGCCACTTAGAGCCTTCCACACTCTAGCTTTTCCTGGTGTAAAATTTATGTTTGCAGGCCCGTCACTGTTTGAAAAACAATGGCTAGTTTGTCGTGCTTGATTTTGACGTCCTCGGGCCTGTCACCCCTTGGAATTTCTTCGGCTTTCTTGTTTTGACATTTTCTGCAAACTTCTTTCTTTACACCTTCTTGAAGGGAAGGCGACCCTTCAGCTTTTGGAAAGCATCCTTCATTTAGCAAGAGCCCCTCCTAAGGGCACATAGCCTTTGGGCGGTCTTCTATCTCCTCGACGGGTTTCTCCTTCGGGCTTTTTCCCCGCAGACAATTTTCTCGTGGATAAAAAATCTGCAAGAATTATCATCGGCCACTTTGCTTTCCTTTAGATTTCTGTCAGCGTTTCCTCCCGCGACCTTCTTCTGAATTTCTTTGGACTTTTTGTCTGAAGGAATTCCTTCGGACAAAAAGTCTGAAAGAATTCATTTTTGTCTTTTGCTTTTTTGCCTTAAGTCCTTTTTCACGGGATTTTTGTTTGAAGCCCTTCTGAAATCCTTCAGACTTTTTGTCTGAAGGAATTCCTTTAGACAAAAGTCCGAAAGATTTCTCCCTTTGCTTCTTCGGCTACCTTCAAAAGTGCCCTTCGAGAAAAATGGAAATGACCCTTCCGAAGGGCATTTCCCTTGCCTTAGACAAATTTTTGAAAGAACTTACCTCTTTGGCCTCTCTTCTGCTGCCTCTTTTGGAAATCTTCCCTGCCCTTCACAAGGGCTCTTGAGTCCTGAACTGCCCTCCGCAAGGGCACTTGGCATGATCCATTTTGCGTCTAAGTGTCAGAACTTGCCTTTTGCCTACTGAGTCTGTAGAAAACTTCACTACTGAGTCCGTAGAAATAGATGCCTACAGAGTCCGTAGAAATGGACCTGCTGAGTCTGTAGAAAACTTCTTTATAGAGTTCGTAGAAATTTCTCTTGCAGAGTTCGTAGAAATTTCTAGACTTGTGCAAAATCAAGAAATGAATTGGCTCAGAACAACAGGGAAAGAAGGGGACCAATTTTTGGCCTATTGGGAAAAAAATGGTCAATAATTATAATAAACATCATGGTTTTGTGAAGGAACTAAACAAGCAAACATAAATGGGCTGAACCATATTATTCATGTCACTAAACCAAAATGAACAAGGATGTCTCTGCCATTATACAGAACCTTGGAAGACATTCCTTAGGGTTCATAACTAGAACACAACTCAAAAAAAGAACTCAAAAATATAATGGTACTTAAATAAGTAGTGATGGGCTAAGCAAAAATTTACCTCCTATAAGGCTATATTATAACAGAACCTTAACATTAATCCTACAAATCTATGCCCTAGATAACACCTTCCCTAGTATTATCACACAACCAAGTAAAGAGCATTAACTAGCAAGATAGAAAAATTAAAGGCCATGACCTAAAATAGGTTCCTGTATTCATATACATTTTCAAGAAGATTGAGAAGAGAGAAGTGAACATTCTTGTCACAAAAGTCTATCAAGGAAGGTTTTGTTGGCCAAACTTTCATTCAATATAGTGTTTCATACAACCGGTTGGTGTCTCAAACTGTTGGCTGAGCATTTCAATTTACTCAGTTTATATTTATAAAATGAATGCCTATATAAACATTGGTTTATATTTCATTGTGTAGGTTTATTATTAATGAAACTCATACCAAGAAGATTATAAAACACAATCTATTTAAAGTAAAGCGCAGGGTCAATGACTGGGATGCAATTAATATTTATTGATGATGGCAATGTAAATTTAGAAGTTAGCCAAAATATAATATTTCTTATGCATCACTAATACTCTCAAAACAATATTAGCCATACAAAATTATAAATATAGATCTGACTTTTTTAAGAATGTACTTGAAAGATGCAGATGCCTCTCCTTTTGTTTCCTCTAATTCTAAAATTTGTCTCTTTTCTTCTTTTTTCTGTGCCTCTATGTGTGTCTCTCTATGTTTCTATGTCCTTCAAAGTTTTCAAAAGATTTATTTATAGAAAATAATCCTCTCTCTCTAGATTTGTGCCCATTCTTGCATGCTAAATTCCCTCTTTCATGCATAATATTTTTCACTTTTGTTTATATTTACTAATTAAAATTATTTCTTTCTTTCACTTTAGTTTATCAACTAATATCCAAAACATGCTAATTTAAATAAAATAATTATAAAATTCATTTTCTTAATTTTTAAATAAATTCTTGCATGTTAGTTCAAGATTTATCTTTAAATTACATTAACTCAACTTCCATACAATTTTTAAAACAATTTTAAATAATTATTTAACTAAAAGATAAATAAGTCATTAAATGTCTTTTATTTGAAAGATAATTATTTCTACAATAATTATATCTATTAGCAATAATATTTATTTTCCAAATTTAAATTCAAAGACCAAATTAATTAGGCTAAAGAATCTAAGGCATACTAAAACTAATCCCACACATACAAAGATAATCACAAGCAATAATTCATAATTATGCACTAACATTTATGCCTATCATTTAAAATCTATTATGCATGTGTGTAGGGTCACTAGCATTTTCCATTGGTATTTTCCCCAATCACTCCATCTAGTCGATCCTCTCTGATGATGCTCTCCCTCATCAAGCTCTGAGGGTAGGACTTATCTTGCATTCACCTCGCAATAAATAGGTAGTTAGTCTGAGGCATCATAAACCAATGATGCAAAACTAACAATTATATATCCTCAATCAAAATATGACTGTCATGTAATGTATAATAATAAACAATATCACTATCCCATCTAGTATATGTCAAAATGCTCAAATCAAAGCCATTATAATCAGATATTAACCCTACTAATCAATAAATTAAAGGATATTAATTACAGGGTGAAACTGGGATGTGACATAAAGCTTGATATCTTGCACCGTGAATGGTTCCTTAGTTTGCTAATGTTTGATCATGTAAATCATGTGTTTTTTCTCATGCATGTTGAGGATTTATTTTTTTAATTATCTCTATAATTGCATTCTGTTATTTTTACATAATTTTAGAGTGTGTGGTTTCCTAATAGAAAATTCAAAGCAGTGACTTCTTAAAATTTTTGAACGCTTGTGACATACTTTGTGTGAGGGAGAAGAAAATCTTTTCTTTGACTTCAAAGGTTGTTTAAAAGAGTTGTATAATTTTGTTGATACTCTCGACTTTCACTGTGAAAGATTCCACATGAAGGGGGCTTAGAGGGTTTTTTGTGCCACAGATTCACATACAAGATTTTCAAATATGACAAAACTATGGCAAACAATAATTACCATTCCAACAAGTACAATGGAATGTGAGCAAGGACTTTCAATACAAAATATAATAAAAGATATACAAAGAAAAAAACTCTCATTAGATACTTTGGAAGCCTTAATGCAAGTTTCATTGACAAGACTTCATATATCAATGGTGGATCGGAATAGGGTTTATGAAATTTGAAAAGATGTCAAACAAAGAAGGATTTAAAACATCTTAAAATGTTTTATGTGGACATATTTGTAATGGTGTTATATTCTATATGAGCCAATAAACACTCGATCTTTTACTTACACTACTTATTTAATGGTGCTTTCTCAAGTGAAAATTGGTTATATATATATTTGATTTTTTTGAGGATATATTAATGTGTATTCAGGATGATATGATAATTGGCTTAAAATATTTTTATCAATTAAAAAATGATACCATACATTTTGATTTTTTTGAATATATATTATTATATCTTTGGGATGACACATGACCCATCTAAATGTTATATTTTAATGGACATTATTATTAAAGAAGAATGCATTCTCTTTTATCAAAGTGTTATTTAATTTAAAAATATTCAATTCTTTTGACGTATATAATTTTTTCAATGATATCGATCTTTTAATTTTTAATCATAAATTAATATGTGCATTTTATCAACATTGTTTCATTGGATGATTATGGGTTATAATTTAAATGATTTGAAAATATTATGACAAGTTATAGTATTTCTTAGATATATTTACAAACTTAAAATAGACCAGGGTTTCATTTATATCAATAATATCTCTATTGTTATATCATTTTATTATATAAAAATATATATTTTTATATCTACATGAAAATTATGAAAGTCAAAAATGAGAAATGAATATCAAGCGCAAGTTGACATTAGTTTAAAAATTGTCACAAAAAAATTCTTGACAAGTAGTGGTGACCGTCAAATTTAACCCCTACCTTCAACTATTATTAAATTGTTGGACCATTATATAAGAGTGTGTTCCATTATTAGTCCCTCTGAAGGTAAGACTAATGATATCACTTTTAAATTAGTTATTTTTGTTCAATCAATCAAAAAAATTAAAATAATATTTTGTTAACAATTACAAAAAATTTCCTAAAATGTTATATATAAATTTTGGAATATTCTCCTTATGTTATTTAAGAATATTTTCCTAGTTTTAATGTAGTTAATAAATACATTTATTTTGTATCATTCATATAATTAAATTTTAAATACGTGGAACTAAAATTAAAAGTAGACATGTTATTAGTTATTACAAAATATTCTCAAACATGTAAAGACGATTGAATTATCCATAACTTAGGCTCTAGGATTATAGAACATGGGCATAAGTAGTGAGAGCTAAAGTGGTGTCTAGTAGCAAGAGCTGGTCGAAATCCATAATCAAAAGGAGAGGATGGGGTGCTTTAGATCCTGAAAGAAGGGCCAAAGTTGGAAGCGTTGGGAGTAGATCAGGGGTTGGTGGAGGTTTAGGGTTGGGTAGTGGCATGGAGTTTTAAATGAGTGTTTCTTTAAATAATAACTTAGTTTTTTTGAATTGACAAAATAGTAAAAACTATTTTCACTCTTGTAATAAATTTTTGCAAAGTCAATATTGTTTGTTCCAACCCTGCTCTCTTATAACAACTGGTTCTAAGGAGTGCCCTTCCTATTTATATTTTTGAGATTATTAATGGAATTGGAGCTAAGGTTGTGTCTGATGTATGTCTGGAGGGGAGGTTGAACTTTTATAGGTTGATTTAACTAGACTTTGAGCCAACTTTCTTGGGAGATGTCTCATTGATATTCTCTAATGCCCCCTATTTTAGATATTGATGATGTGGATATTCTTGCCATTAACAAGGACTTTAGGTGCAGAACCCTCATCTTCATATGTTTGGGTAAATTCTCCTCTTAGGAGGATCTCTTTATTTGATCAAAAGTAGTCTGGCCTAGCCTTTCACAAGTCTCCTTTTTTTGCCTCTTGAATGACTTTTTTTGAATCCATTTCCATTCGGTGGAGGAGAGAAATTTTGTGTGGGATAATGGCTTGTGGTTATTTGGTAAGCATGGTGTGTTTTTTTGTCCTTAGACTCTTTTTTTTGACCCAATTGATATTGTGATATTGAAATATCTAATATGGGTGACTTTATAATCTTCCTTTGGTTTTGAGAGACCCAAGACTTCTACACTGACTAGTTAAGAAGAATAGAGATTTTTCAGAATAGACAAGGACACGGTGGCTCAATAGTGGTTTATATCATGAAAAAATTCTCAAAACCCTACCATAATTTTATCTTAATTTGATCCTCTCATGTCTTATGGATGTAATTTGTTAACTATGAAGGGCTACCTTTCAGATGTTTTAAATGTGACTAGACTAGTCATAAAGTCCTTGATTGTCCTAGAAAATTTAGGGGTAGATTAGGTTCCCCCTTTTGAATAAATGGGTAAAAAATATGGGATACCCTAAAACTGATATTGTGGACAACATTTAGAATTTGGCCACCTATGGTGCCCACTCCCTAGCCAATGGTGTTGATTCAAAAGTTGGATCTTCTAAGCTATTTTGGATTTTGTAGTTAAGCATGGGTCTTCTCTTATAGTAGGGAAAGAGTCCCATTTTAAGTCTCAAGATATTTTATCAAGATATTTCCCTTCTGTAGACTGCTTACTTACTCCTTTGGTTGATCCTTTGGTCTATAAGGACCTTGTTCAGGAGGTACTAGCCATAAAGGCTCAATCGGGGAATCTTGGGCTGAACAATGATCAGACCAATCCTATCAAGAATAAAGGGGTTGTGGATTCTCAAATTTTGGAGAGCTTAAATCCCTTGAACATGGGGTCTTTAGAATTGTAAATATGAGTTGTTAATTTTCATAAATAGGTTGGTTTTCTTTCTTGTTACATCCCCATTCCTCGTCAGACAAATTTGCTAGATTATCTGTGGATATCTATAGCTAACAAATTTAGATTTGGTTATATTTCTGACTAAGTTTGAGATTTATGCTATTATGAGATAGTATAATATTTATTAGATACATGATGATACATGATTTCTTACTGTAAGTTGGTTAAAGTATGCATTTACATTTTAAGCATATTAATGTATTATTTCAGTTATATTATTGTTATATGTTTATCATATGATATGATCTAATTACCTATGTGTTGTGAGGTAGATGCAAGATAACTCATCTCTTAGAGTGTGCCATAGGGAGAGCATCATCGAAGAGGGTGACATAGATGGAGACATCAAAGGTTTATAGAGAGCTGGTGAAACCCTACACACACCGCTGTAGTTAGTACATGATAGAAATGCATTAAAAATAATTGCTTATGGTGTGTTTATTACTTGCTTGGAGTATTCATTTTTATGGTTTTCAATAATAGGTAAAAATATCATAATGAATTCTTTTGCATGATTGGTATTTATGATGGTAGGAACAATTTGGCAAAAGTAAATTCAAAATACGGGTTATTTGTAAATTTTGACATTGCCATTTAAAATTGTTATAATATATTGGATGCTAATTTAATTTAATAAATTTATTAAAATTTAGCATTCTATATTAAAAAAATGGAAATTATCCTATAAAAGGAAAAAATAGGGAAAAATAAAGAAAAACTAGAGATTAAAGTAGAAATTCTAAAAAGAATTAAATATATTAAAATAACAAAAAAAAGGAATAAAAAAGAGAGAAAAGAATGAGCTTTAAAGAAAATCATGAATTAAAAAGAAAGTATGTTTTAAGAAAAGGGAAAAGAGGAAACTTTTAAAAGCGGGCTACGCCCTTTTTTATTAGAGTTTAGATTATTATCTTGTGCATCGGAGAAAAGAAAAGACCAAAGAAGGAAAGGAGGATGCAACATAGGGAGAACGAGTAAGAGGATTGGTATTTTCAAATAGGTAGGTGGTGTTTTCAATATGGAAGAATTTTTGTGTATGCTTTTAGTCGACTAAATATCAAAACTCCACCTTAGAATATTGTTGTACTATGAACCACTTTACTATTAGTTCTAGAATATAGTATTGAGTGTTATATGTGGTATTGAATTTTAGTGTTGAAAATACTACTATATTAGCTCAATACAACTATATTATTATTACCATGGAATCGCCTTAGAATGTTTACCAATATTACAATATTTTATGAATATTGTTATGACTAATATATATACCTTAGAATATTATTGTACAATGAATGGCGATTTTGTGTGTGTCGACTCATAGAAAAATGATTACTCCATACAAGAGATGGAACCAATATAGCTATGAATCACCTTTGTAATGTGAATGATTACCAATGACATCATAATGATGGTATTTTTCTTCTCTGTCAATTTGCTAAATAGCTATGTGTAAGTCACTAGAATAATTTTTTTCCCAGTCTGGTTAATGTTAATAAATCACTGTATATATATAACTGGTTGAAAAAAAAGGAGATGAATTGAGACTACTATACATGAAACTATATGCAAATAAACGAACTTAAATCGATGTTATCCGATACCATGTTTGGCATCATTGAGTATGGTCTATGTTGTGAAATGCTCTGAAGTGGCATCACCAATTTTGGAAGTTAATGAGGTAATTGTTTAATATTAAATTTGTCAATGTGAGATTTAATCAAATCATGGAGTAACTTGGGAATCATTATTGGTAGGAGTAACCGTGTGTTTAAAACTATGTATATATATTTTGAAATTGGATATAGATAAATATTAAAACTACATGTATAAGTGTCTAAATATAATCAACTTATGGTTACATATAACTAAATGTCTACTTTATATGTCATCATATAACTAGATACCTTTTAGTCATGATTTTATGACGACCGTGTATTATTTATATGATAATATATATATATATATATATAAGTAATTTCTACTTTCTTAATATATGGTGACATGCTTTGTAGCGTATGCTAATTTATAATGTATAGATCACTACTGTGACTTGATTTGTATGATAATAATATACGAGAATATATGGATCCCTATTGTTTTCATTATAAGACTATATATATATAATGGTATTGTCATATTTTGAATCCCCTGCTTATGCCTTTATTTTAAAACCACTACTATAATTAATTGAAACATAATTGAATTTTGGTTGGTAAGTCAATTTGTTAATGGCTATGTGGGAAAAAGATATTATTAGCCAATCATTGCATTAAATATGACATTACCATATATAACTAAAGCCCTTACCTTGGGCAAAGATTTTAATTTCCATCTAAATAAAATTAAAAAATAGTCATGGTAAATAAAAAGGGGAGATCTATATTTAATAAGTAATATAAATATCACATCGTAGTGTATAATAGATTAAGCACTAAGAATATTTGTGTTTTTCTATACTTTTAATATGGGATATCAACTTATAGATACGTTTCACTAGTTAAGCATAAGGATGTGTTTAGTAAAATGATCCCTTATCCCAAATAATGATATGTTCTATGCTCGGGTTGGTTGTAGAACATAGGGCGTTATATTGTGTATTCTTCATCATAAATAATTAATTATAATATAGAAACTCTTATAGAGTTTTCTATTTTTTCTAACTTGGGTGATAACACCTTCTTATGTAAATGATGGAATAATATCACAAGTTGCTTATTAGAAATGTGTTTAATCATAGGTACTATTTGAGGTTAATATCTTGAGAAACTTTTAAAAGCATAAATAATACATGCAAAGGGTAGAAAACTCACCAAAGTGTTTATCATGATAGGTATGGGTAGCTTATCATAATATAAATTGAGAGTTAGAAGCTTGTGATGTAAAAACAACATTAGAGTAAGCTACAAGTTACTAAATACAAGAATTTAGGGTGAATATACCTGTTAGTGTATTTAATAGCATAGGGGTATATTCTTGTGGTTATAATCCTTAGGTGGAGTATTAATTGAATTAAAAGAATTAATTAAAAATAACTCAACGAATGCTTGCTTATAAACCTCTAAATGTTATATCAATGCTAGATTGGATTTTTTATATTTCGGAAAATGAAGTTCTAGATGTTTTACATGTTAAATACAAATGTGTGTTTTTATGTATTTATGACTACTTCATTATCTTGATTTCGAGGTTTGGTAATTGCATAGCATTAGAGTACCTACATGTGATGTATATTTTGATGCACAAGTGCTCGTATATAGTGATTATACAAATAGTTTAATAGATGATTTGAGCAAGTCATTAAGTTTCTTAGGAATCAAGAACTATAACCTTTTGAAACAATATCCTAGAAATAGAATGAAGTGTTGGAATAAAAGATCATAGTAATTTTATGAGTGATTTATTTTTTTGTAATGTTTGATCAACTGTTAGTTATATAAAATTTAGTATTGTATACTTATGAGAAGTATATATAATAAGAGTGTTAATATGTATAAATGCTTAGCTATATTTAGCATATAAAGGTGCATCATGATGCATTATAATTAGTTATATTTTTTTGGATGCTAGTATGCAGTTTAGACCTAGGGTATACTCGGGTGGTATAGCCTTGTACTTACATAATTGTTATTATGTATGTGTGTTGATTGATTCTTGAAATCATAAGTTTGGATCATGTGTTATTACATAGTTGGGAACCTATGATAATATGAGATATCATAGAGTAATATAATATAAATGTATATTATATCTGGATGGTACATACTGAAATTGTTATGTCTGGACTTACATCTACATTTGATTGATTTATTGTATACATCCTGGTTATTGTTGTGAATAACATGTTTTGTAATAGTTGGTAAGACTTTAGTTTTGCATGCATTTAATCTACGAGAGTTTAATAAATATTGTGATGGTATGTTATTATGTTCTGTGATAATTATGACTTGCTTCGTTATATTTAGTTACTTGTATAGATGCTTATGTTTCCATGTTTTAAAGACTACTTTATATGACTATTTTTAAAAAACTAGTAGTATGTCTTAGAATACTAGACTATGGCAATATGGTTTATCATGGGGTGTAGTATATCAGAAACTAATTGTGGTAGTGAAAATCTACAGTTGAATGTATATTTATCTCGAAGGTATAAAATGTAATCATTATTTCTAGTATGAAATAGAAAATAATGTAAGATTCATTCATATGTTTGATAGAATAAATGTATTCTTTGATTACTCCTATGATTATCATTTTATATGATGTGTTTGATTGTAGGATGTAAAATAGATGAATATTGTGGTTGAATTGTATTTAACCAATCTACATTGCTGATATAAAAAAATGAGTGAGATGGACTTCACTGGCTTACTAGTATCACAATGACAGATGAAGGTAGTCTGATCAAGTGGTGTGTATGAATTTGATTGATCTAAATCGTTATCATTTATTATTTGTAAAAATTTAGGCCAAAGTATGTTTAGTGAGACATTATCATTTTGAGTGTAATTCACATGTTGTGAAATATCTTGTAATAGAATGGATTTCTATAATACACTACATGTTTAGTTTAGAATCATACAACACACGGGTATTTTCTTGTCTCTCTGGGTTCCTGCACTATCACTATCTACTCATCCATGAAGGGAGGGCCATGTTTTGATGGGATTAGTGTCAGAGATCATTGGTCTATGGTTGGTATAGAAAAGTGATTAGATGATGCTCTTCCTCCCCATAGTAGTACTACTTATCAGGATGACACTTGAGATTGCCACATATACTTGAGGTTAAAAACTATGCTACGAATGAGCCATGTATCTTATATGTACATTGTATTATACTTATTATTGAATATTATCATGAAGAGTTGTAATTACTTATTATTGTAATTTGATAGTGGTGGTTATATATTTATTTCAATTATAATTGAGTTAATGTGATTACTTTCGATATTCGCATTATGATGTGTACTCTCATGACATTAGAGATCAATGATAAGTGATGTATTATTCTTGTTGCTACTATCACACCATGAGTATTTATTTTAGTCTTTATAAATTCTTGTGGTGTAACCTATTTTTTGTATATGTGTTTAATTTTTAAAAAAATTATGTATTTCTATGTCTAACCCAAAGGGGTTGAAAAATGTGTTATCAGAGTTGTGGCTCGAACTCTAGGACCTAATGAGTCCATTAATATTTTTATGTCTTTTTGTTCACTAGAATGAACTTAGTGACATGAAGTATTGCACTGGTCTTTTGGATTTGTGGTACCTTAATACAAAACCATGATTGGAGTTTTTAGACTTGATAGATCTTCCTGTATGGATTGATAATTCTTATAAGTATGTGACACTCGTGAAATATGTGTGGTCTAGTGAATGTGTATTCTTAGGAGCTATAGTATACTCATCAGATTGTTATAGGGTTAGCTTATCAAATGTCCCAATGGTTATGGTTGTATATGAGACTTGGGTAGATGAGTATATAGTGTACGTAGTTCATGAGTTGTGAAAAATACATTTCTACCATAGTTGATCACTTAGATTGAACACCTCAAGCATGATTACATCCTTCTTGGTAATCAAGTCACCTTCATCATTTGTGTTTTATGTTTTGAGTGTTTTTAAATCTGGGATGCTTCTCACTTATTATATATATTTGTGCCTTAATTTTTGTGTGTTATTTTAATTAATCCTAAGAATGGAAAATCTTATAAGACCAATTTAGTTTTGGTACCACCTAACACGGTGGGAATTTTCTTGTAGTAGATAGTTAATTTGTTGAGGATTCCAATGTGTTAAGAGTTTGTTATTGGTTTGGCACCCTTATGTTTATGTGGGTTTGGAAGAGATTTCACCTCTTATAGTGGGCATAAAGGTTAGTTTTTATTGCCTCATTTTAATTTAACATCATTTAATTCCCTGAGAGGATTCTTCTTTTTTTGATGTTGTTTTGACCTTATTTTCCTTGAGATCATGGGATCAGTGTCTTCTACTTCTTACTGATAGAGAAGTTGTAGAATTGGATGGATTGATACATTTTTGTGGTTAGTATATTCTTTTATCTGATTATGGAAATATATTGTGATACTATACTTACAGATTTAGTAAGTAGATAGTATTTTAGCAACATTGAGTTACAGTGTTTTATTTTTACCTTGTGAGGGTATGAAAGAGTTTCTAAGATGATAGTTCTCTACTTTATCTAACTTGTGATTTTAAGACCAAATGAGGTGGCAAATCTCGATACATACATACATACATACATACATATATAAGTTGATTATAATTAATATGTTATTGTACACCCTTGATTAGATTGATATTGTCCTCTTTTGCTTAAAGCATGTTATTTTGAAGAGATATTTTGTACCTTTCATTAGAAGCGAGTAGGGTATATGATGTTCAAAACATCCTATCAATCTATGGGTTGAGATAAACTTTCAATTTGTTGCAATTTAATCGAGAAAGTAGAGAGATATTATCTCACTTGTTCTATTATAAGGTTGAATGGATGGTGTGATCCTTGACCTATATATGTTATGTTGATTTTAATATTATTTTTTCTTAACTACGAATATAAAAATATAAGTTAAGCTGTGAAATATGATACTAGTTATGTGTGGCTAGTGGTAAATTAATACAATTATAGATTGATTGTATGATTTTTTTTGTATGTATGTTGATACATCTAAAATTATTTAGCTTATATTATTACTTTCTATGATATTGTAGCATAAAATTATGATTCATTGAATATTGTGCACTTTTTAGAGATCATTAGGTCAAGGATATCTAAGGGAAGAGTGGTGAATTGGGAACGTGAGTACTAAGTGATAGGATGATATCTTACTTAGCCTCACATTGACTCGGTATTTACTGAGTTTGGATTTGAAAGATGGACTTGTCAAATTCAAAATTTGACAGATGGACTTGTCAAATTCAATCATATAGTCATATGCCTGTATACTGTGAAATATTTATTATTTAATATTGTATACATTGAAAATGTAGTATTTCTAGTTCTTATTCATCATCATACTTGTCAAAAACTCTATGGAGTAGTAATAGTATTGACATGTTGTACTTATTCAAAGCTATGCGAAGTAGTGATAGTATTAACTTATACACATTATTCTTGCCAGGTTCCCTAAATACTTTTCTCTGAAATGAGAAAAATACTCTCTAGATTGGAGAGATGTGTTGAGGGGTTGAAAGATTTTATGGAACTCTCCTTGACCATTTGTTTTGTCTTGTATGATGATCTCATTTGCTTTCGAAATTTGATAAAACTTTCACTGAGATATGTGGGACCTTTTAAGGTAATGGAAGTGGTCAGTACTATTGTATATAGAGTTGTCTTGATGATTATAAACCCTAGGGTGGTCATGATAGAATCAATCAGAGTGAGTAGTACTCGCAAATCATATTTAAAAAAATTGAGAGATGTCATAGAGCAAGGTTTTGTGGGACCAATACTCCAAAAATAATGCAACTTGAAGGAGCTACGGTGAGTTTCTACAGGTAATTTTCCATTAATTTGCTTAACTTGATATTGTATACCATGTATTTTCTTTGCTAAATAATGTTTTTAATTTATAACTTATGTTTGAGTAAGAGTCATCAAGATGATGACTAGCTTTAAGGTGGAAGGATGTTACATCCTGATTCCTCATCAGAAAAACTTGTTAGATTATCCATGGATATCTACAGCTAACAAATTTAGAGCTGGCTATATTTATAACTAAGCTTGAGATTTATGCTATTATGTGATAGTATAATATTGTTTAGATACATAATGATACATGATTACTTACTGTGAGTTAGTTAATGTATACATTTATAGTTTAAACATTTTAAATATATTATTTCAATTATATTATTGTTATATGTTTATCATGTGATATGATCTAATTACCTGCATATTGTGAAGTAGACGCATGAGAACTCATCCCTCAGAACGTGCCAGAGGGAGAGCATCATCAGAGAGGATGACGTAAATGAAGATGTCGAAGGTTTATAAAGAGCTGGCAAAACCCTGCACACACCATAATAGTTAGTACATGATATAAATAAATTAAAAACAATTACTTATGATGTGTTTATTACTTACTTGAAGTATTACTTTTTATAGTTTGCTAGAGCAGGTAAAAATATCATAATAGATTCTTTTACGTGTTTGACACATTCTGTTATTTATGATGGTAGGAAAAAATTGGCAAAAATAATTTTAAAATATGAGTTATTTTAAAATTTTGACATTACCATTTAAAATTGTTATAATATATTGGAAGCTAATTTAATAAAATTATGAAAATTTATAATTCTATATTAAAAAATGGAAATTATCTTGGAAAAGGAAAATATAGGGAAAAATAAAGAAAAACTAAAGATTAAAGTAGAAAATGTAAAAAGAATTAAATATATTAAAATAAAAAAAACAAAATGAATAAAAAAAAGAATGCGCTTTAAATAAAATCATGAATTAAAAGGGAAGTATGTTTTAAAAAAAGGGAAAAGAGGAAATATTTAAAAGTGGGGTACGCCCTTCTTTTATTAGAGCTTAGATTATTACCTTATGCATTAGAGAAAAGATAAGACCAGAGGAGGAAAGGAGGATGCAACATAGCGAGAATGAACAAGAGGATCAGTAATTCCAAACATGTAGGTGGTTTTTTCAATATAGAAGAATTTATGTGTATGTTTTTAGTTATGTGAACTTAGTTAAATATCAGAACTCCACCTTAAAATATTGCTATACTATGAATCACTTTACTATTAGTTCTAGAATATAGTATTGAGTGTTATTGAATTTTAGCGTTGAGAATAGTACTATTTTAGCTCAATACAACTATATTGTCATTACCCAAGAATCACCTTAGAATGTTTACCGATATTAAAATATTTTATGAATATTGTTGTGACTAATATATATACCTTAAAATATTATTGTAATATGAATGGCGATTTAGTGTGTGTCGACTCATAGTAAAATGATTACTTCACACAAGAGATGGAATCAGTCTGGGTATGAATCACCTTTGTAATATGAATGATTACCAACAACATCATAATGATGGTCTTTTTCCTCTCCATCAAGTTACTAAATAGCTATGTGTAAGTCATTGGAATAATTTTTTCCCAAGTCTGGTTAATGTTAATAAATCACTATATATATATATATATATATATATATATAACTGGGTGTGAAAAAAGGAGATGAATTGAGACTGCTATATATGAAACTATATGAAAACAAACAAACTTAAATCGATGTTATCCGATACTATGTTTGGCATCACTGAGTATGGTCTATGTTGTGAAACGCTCTAAAGTGGCATCACCAATTTCAAAAGTTAATGAGGTAATTATTTAATATAAAATTTGTCAATGTGAGATTTAATCAAACCATGGAGCAACTTGTGCATAATTGTTGGTAGGACCAATCGTGTGTTTAAAATTATGTATATATATTTTAAAATTTTGTATAGATAAATATTAAAACTTTATGTATAAATGTCTGAATATAATAAGCTTACGGGAACACATAACTGAATGTCTACTTTATATGTTGTGATATAACTAAATATCTTCTAGTGGTGATTTTATGGCTACTGTTTATTATTTATATGATAATATATATAAGTAATTTTTACTTTATTAATATATGATTACATGCTTTGTAGCTTCTGATAATTTATAATGTATAAATTGCTACTGTGACTTGATTTGTATGATAATAATATATGGATCAATGTTGTTTTTGTTTTAAGACCATATATATATATATATATATATATATATATATATATATATAAGGACATCGCTATATTTTGAATCCCCTACCTGTGCCTTTATTTTAAAACCACTACTATAATTAATTAAAACATAATTGAATTTCGATTGGTAAGTCCAATTATTAACGACTCAATGAGAAAGAGATTATTAGCCAATTATTGCATTAAATATGACATCGCCATATACGGTGAAAGCCCTTACCTTGGGCAAAGATTTTAATTTCCATCTGAATAAAACTAAAAAATAATCACGGTAAATAAAAAGGGGAGATTTATATTTAATAAGTAATATTAATATCACATCATAGTGTTTAATAGATAATAGATTAAACACTAATAATATATGTGTTTGTCTATACTTTTGATATTGGATATCAACTTATAGAGATGTTTCACTAGTTAAGCATAAGGATGTGTTTAGTAAAATGATCCCTTATCCCAAATAATGATATGTTCTATACTTGGGTTGGTTGTAGAACATAGGGCATTATATTGTTTATTCTTTATTGTAAATAATTAATTATAATATAGGAACTCTTATAGAGTTTTCTATTTTGTCTAACTCAGGCGATAGTTCTTTTTTATGTAAATGATGGAATAATCTCATAAATTGCTTATTAGAAATATGTTTAATCATAGGTACTATTTGAGGTTAATATCTTGAGAAAATTTTAAAAGCGTAAATAAGACATGTAGAGGGTAGAAAACTCACCAAAGTGTTTATCATGATAGGTACGGTTAGCTTATCATAATATAAATTGAGAGTTAGAAGCTTGTGATGTAAAAACATTAGAGTAAACTACATGTTGTTGAATGTAAGAATTTAGCATGAATATACTTATTAGTGTATTTAATAGTATAGAAGCATATTTTTGCAGTTATAATCCTTGGATAGAGTATTAACTGAATTTAAAGAATTAATTAAAATATAACTTAACAAATGCTTGCTTATAAACTTCTAAAGGTTATATCAATGCTAGACTAGATTTCTTATGTTTTGAAAAATGAAGTTTTAGATGTTAAATACAAATGTGTGTTTCTATGTATTTATGATTACTTCATTAGCTTGATTTTTAGGCTTAGTAATTTTGCTTAAAAACACTAAACTGTGGTTTAGTAATTACATAGCATTAGAGTACCTACATGTGGTGCATATTATTATGCACAAGTGCTCATATATAGGGATTATACAAATAGTTTAATAGATGATTTGATCAAGTCATTAAGTTTCTTAAGAATAAAAAACTATAACCTTTTAGAAAAGTCTCCTAGAAATAGAATGAAGTGTTGGAATAAAAGATCATAGTAATTTTACGAGTGCTCTATTTTTTTGCAATGTTTGATCGATTGTTAGTTATATGAAATTCAATATTATTTACATACAAGCGGTACATGTTATAGGAGTGTTAATATGTATAAACGATTGGATATATTTAGCATATAAACATACATCATGATGCATGCTAATTAGTTATATTTTCTTAGATGCTAATATGCAGTTTAGATTTAAGGTATATCCGGGTGGTATAGCTCTGTACTTGCATAATTATTATAATGTATGTGTGTTGCTTGATTTTTGAAATCGTAAGTTTAGATTATGTGTTATTACATAGTTGGGAACCTATGATAGTATGAAATATCATATAGTACTATAGTATAAATGCATATTGTACCTAAATGGTACATATTAAAATTGTTATGTCTAGACTTACATCTACATTTGACTGATTTACTATATACATGTTGGTTATTATTATGAATAGTGTATTTTGTAATAGTTGGTAAGACTTTGTGTGTGCATGCATGCAATCTATGAGAGTTTAATGAATGATGTGATGGTATGTTATTGTGTTTTGTGAAAACTGTGACTTGCTTCATTATATTTGGTTACTTGTATAGATGCTTATGTTTCCATGTTTTTAAGACTAATTTATATGACTATTTTTAGAAAACTAGTAGTATGTCTTAGAGTACTAGACTATGACAATATGGGTTATCATGGGGTGTAGTATGTCAAAAACTAATTATGGTAGTGAGAATATATAGTTGAATGTGTATTTACCTGGGTGATAGAAACTTTAGTCATTATTTCTAGTATGAGATAGAAAATAATGTAAGATTCATTCATATTTTTGATAGAATAAATGTATGTTTCAATTACTCTTATAATTAACATGTTATATGATGTGTTTGATAGTAGGATGTAAAATAGATTAATCTTGTGGTTGAATTGTATTTAACCAATCTATATTGCTAATACAAAGAAAGGAGTGAGATGGACTTCATTGGCTTATTGGTATCACAATGACAAATGAAGGCAGTCTGATCAAGTGGTCTGTATGATTTTGATTGATCTAGATCATTATTATTTATTATTTATAAAACTTTAGGCTAAAGTATGTTTAGTGAGACATTATTATTTCATGAATGTGATTCACATGTTGTACGATATATTTTAATAGAATAGATTTTTGTGATACATTGCATGATTGATTTAGAATCATACAACACACGGGTACTTGCTTGCCTGTCTGGGTTCCTGTGCCATCAATATCTACTCATCCATGAAGGGAGGACCATTTCTTGATGGCGTTAGTGCAGGGGATCATTGGTCTATGGTTAGTGTGAAAAAGTTCTCAGATGATGCTCTCCCTCCCCACAACAATAATACTAATTGAGATGACACTTGAGATTTCCACATATACTTGAGTTCAAGAATTATGCTCTGGATGAGCCATGTATCTTATATGTACACTATATTATATTGTACTTATTAATGAATATTGTCATAAAGAGTTGTAATTAATTATTAATATACTTTGATAGTGGTGGTTATAGATCTATTTTAGTTATAGTTGAGTTAATGTGATAACTTTCTATATTCGTATTATGACATGTACTCTCATGATTTTAGAGATCAGTGATATGTGACGTATTATGCTTGTTAATATTATCACACCTTAAGTATTTATTATGGTCTCTATAGATTCCTATGGTTTAATCTATTTTTTGTATATGTATTTAATTAAAAAAAATCATGTATTTCTATGTCTAACCCAATGGGGTTAAAATATTTCTAAGGGAGAAGGCTCTTTGCTTGTAGGAGGTCATGATCCAGTTAATGCTTCTTTCCTTGTTGGTAAAGAGGAACAATTTAGTTCTAGAAAAGTTTTGTCTCTTGCTCAGCACAATTGTATGCTCTCAAATCTAAACTATGGTAAGAAAGGAAAAAGAGGGTGAAAGATTGTAGTGGAATGGTTGCAGATGGATGCTTTTGAGTTCTATTAATTATAACAACCCCTCAGGGTTAATTAGAATTAGGTTAATTTTTTTTAACTCAATAACAAATTGCTTTAATTGATTTCAACACTAATGATATTTAACTAAATACATCATTTAAGTAAAATATACTATTAACCATCAGGTAAATTGTTTGATTCATTTAGCTAATGATCATTGAATAGTAATTACTGGTTTGCTTTTGCAAATACAACATAGTAAAGTACTAAATTATCCAAGTTAATAATTTAGCCACTGTCAATTTAAAATATCATTATGGGTATAGATATAAAAATCCAACTGCTATTGTTATAGAATTAACATCAAATAGTACAAGTATACAATATTATATATCTAAATATTAGATTAAAATTACACAATGTTCCACATAACATATGAGTCTAAATGTACTTGTTAATATCTACAAATAATTCTGAGTAAAGTCACTATCAGTTGATTGCTAGAAGGGGAGGGAGAGTATCACCTAAGTGTTTTTCCATACCAACTATGGACCATTGATCCCCCACATAATATTCCAACAAGGAAATGGCCCTCACTTCATAAATGGGTAGAGAGTGATAGTGCAAAAATCAAGAAAGTTAATTATAAACCCGTGTGATGTAAGATAACTATCACATGCAACATATCATAAAGAAATACATTCTAACATGATATCTTTCAATGCATGCAAACTAAATCAAATAGGTAAAATAATAATGTTCAAACCATAAACATTACTTTAGCCAAAGTTTTAATATAGTTTTCCAGATCTCAAGACCAGTGAAATTCATACACATAATTTATTTGAATAACTCAATCTATCTATTAGTGGCACTAAGTAAGTATGTGAGGTTCATTTCACCTACTTATTTAATGTCATTAATATTAGATAAGCATATTAATGCTTAAATCAACATATTTCAAACATATATGGATTCCTACAAAGAATGCCAAAATAATGTATGAATACAAAGACATCATAAATTCACATGTATTCCATTATATGCATCTTAATAATGAAAAATAGCTAATTGATTTAACTAACAACTACTTATTTATTTAGTTATTTTCAACATAAGCTCATTTTTAATAATCTAATAATAATAGTCTCACACTAAAACCCAAATCTGTACAATACTTTAGCATAATCCTAAAATGTTATTTATGCATTTATTGGGTTTCTCCCCATGTATTGATCATATAAATAGTCTATTATTATTTCATGAAATATTTATAAATTCCTATGTAATAAATAGTCTCTTTTTGTTATAGATCCCAACTGTAACTTCTATTCAAAAACTCATATAATAACTACCAAGTTATAAGTATTCATACATCATTTAGAAGTTTATTTCCAAATAAAACTTAAATGCAAATATATTAGTGTACAATCCATGTAAACATCAGATAATTAACAAATTCAAGTTCATATGTAAAATAACTGTACATACACACATACACACATTAAATCTCATAATTGAGTTGAAAAATCCATCTTATTGATTCACTCAAAACTATAGATTTAAATCAATAATCAAAATATTTAAAGACATATAGTCATAATTTAATATTACCAATTAATTGATTATTAAAAACTCAAATTTTCAAGCATCTTACAAAAATATCATAACAACTACAAGCTCTACCCCATAACAACTGAGTTGATCCCCTAACCATGAAAACCAAATAATACTAAATTTTAAAAATTAATATATTTTAACAAAATACAACCATATATTCTTTATGAGAATGTTTGAATCACAAATCATAATGTCCATATTCGAATGTATACCGAATCTCATAAGACTAACTTTTACAATCAACACACAACCAACAGCAATACACAACCACAGATTTTCATAAGTGTAATTTCAACCAAACACTTCAAAAAATCCTAGTACACCATTTGTTCATAGCTTCTTAATCATACACAACCATTTAATGGTAGAGTTTAGGGCTCATTTGTACTTGTCCCTATGGATGGGTCAAGCCCATCCCTAGTGTCATTTACAAATGACCCTCACAATTTTTTTGCAAAAACTTGGAATTCAAACAAGCTGAGTACAAACCATTATCAAACACAAATTTTTTCCAAAACACTTGAACCTCATTTTTCTAAACAAAAATATTACATATATTCTTTTGTGCACATAGATTCGATATGGTAAAATAGAAATTTAACCCACTTAATATTTCATTAAAACAACCTCTACAAAGTATTGACAAATGGTTTGAGCAAACAAAAACATCAACTTCCATTTCTATAGCTAGTTGAAATATAACAAATTCAAACATTTATGTATATTTAAATCAATAGAACACAACTATAGGTGCAAATCCTTTTATATTTATATTTTGTTGCTAGATTAATAAATATAAATAATCAAACACAATAACCATTAAAACCCATAAAACCCTAGTTTCAAACACCTAGGTACCATTTAAACATTTAAAATATAACATAATGCATAATGTACTCAATTGTATATTAATGGGTGGAATATGTAAGTGTTTGGCCCTGTGGATGGGTCATACCCATCATTAGGGTCATATCTATCTATCTATCTATCTATCTATCTATCTATCTATCTATCTATCTATCTATCTATCTATCTATCTCTCTCTCTCTCTCTATATATATATATCACTTCAAAATGGTAAAACCAAAAAAATTATATCAACAAACCCTACCTATAAATGAAATCCAGGTAGTGAAAATTCAAAAATATTCTTTGCCAAGCTCTCTTCAACACTGCCCTTTCTTATCCAAACCCTTGGCCTCAATATATCTCCATCAGTTCCCTATCTTCATGCCAAAACCCCCAAAAAACTCCATAACACTGGGTCTTCATAAAATGAATCTCTAGTTCCATCATTTTTTTCCAAAATTTTGGCATGATGGCTCACCAAAATCCATCACGGTCAAGTTAACCAACAAAAAAACCATAATCATAGCAAAACCATGCAACTAACAAAGCCTACCTTTTTTTTTCCCAATGATGGCTTCAAAGAGTCTAGAAACTGAATAGTTCAAACCCTAGATTCCTTTGAATATGCTAAATCTAATAATCACTTTAACATTATAGTTCAAAAAAAGATTGCATTTGACCCCATATATTCATCATGTTTTGTTTTAAAAACTATGACCGTATAAATTCAAACATATTTTAAGGTAAGCCATTGACCTTCGTAACAAAATAATATGCCATCGATTGATAAAACAATCATTTTAATTAAAACATTCCATTTGACTAATAAAATGACCATTTTAAATAACTATTGAGTATATATATTTATATATATGCCAAACATAAAATTATAAATATTAAAGATTTATAACATGATAAACATCAAACATTTTAATGACCACTACATAATCATGTCACACTCGTTCGACTTGTATGATACTTAGCATCTAAAACTACAATGAGTTCCAATCAATGCCAAGATGATAGACTAAGACAATCATACAAGCATCTTAGCCATCATATGATCTGAAAAATGCAAGTATGGTGACATAAATGCACAAGTTATGATAGTTAAATATGTGATTTGCAACCAACCAAAATGTTAGAATATGCAAGCACACTTCAACAAAGATTAAATCACTATGCATGAATGATAATCAATCATTACCAAACAAGAAAATAGTGCAAGGCAATAACACATTAGTAATTTAATGCATGTTGTAAATAATAAATATCAATTAACTAACACATAATAAGCTAACTTCTAATATAAGTGGTGTGTGTAGGGTTTCAACTTTATTCTCTCATCTCGCACTCATTTCCATCTGCTCCATCCTCTCTAATGATGGTTTCAACACTATTCTCTCATCTCACACTCATTTCCATTTGCTCCATCCTCTTTGATGCTACCTTCCCTTGGTCATAGTCAGGAGGGTGGACTTCATCCTGCATCCACCTCAATACAATAAATAGCAGTTAGATCATATCATAATATAATCATAATAAACTACTGTAACTAAATAAACTGCATAATCATGATCATAATGTACCATAACATAATATAAATAATGAATAACAAGTTAATGATCATGATCATAGGTAATAAATATCCACAAACCAACATATTACTAATCTAGCCACTTAATACATTAAGTTAACTGATCATTAATCACATAATCTAGTAATTAACATATTAATGAGTCTAGAGGAAAATTGGGATGTAACATTAACGATGGTACTCAGTGGACTATGAAATCTCTGCTCTCTAGCAAGGGTAAAATAATGTTAGTGTCTCATGTTTGAATGTATTTTTTTAGGGTAGTTTCCCTTTCATTGCTCGGGTTTATGGGTGATGTAGTTCCTATTCCTTTGCGAGTTTTACTTTCAGTGATCCCCCTTTTTTTTGGTTTGTAATGTGTTGGGTTTTATTGAGTTGTGGAGTATACTTTTCTTCTATTCTTTGCTTGCTTTCTTTGGCTCCTTTTTGGTTTTGGTGGTGTGTCCTTTGATGGGATTCTTTTGCTTTTTGAGGACTAGGCCCCCTAGGGTGCCCCAAAACCGATTATTGCTCTAGTCAAAAGCACTTATCTATAAAAAAAATATTCCAAAAGTATTTTTGAAATGCAAGACTAAAATGAAACACTTTTTTTCTTGTTGTCAAATCATTCATACATGCAAAAACTATTAAATCCACTTGGATATGTTTTAGTTTGTTATTTTTAATATTTTTTTAATTTCGAAGCAAATTATTTAAAGAATACTCTGTTATTTACAAACTTCCCTAAATGACATGAAATTTAGTAAGAAGTTCATTTAATAAGTACTCAAGATTGGAGATGAAGTGTGTGTGTGTGTGTATTTGTTATATATATATATATAATATTTATGTTTATATATATATATATATATAATCTAATTTTTTTAAAAGATGAATACTGAAGTCAAAATATGACATTAATGCTTGTGTTTGCCAATGTGAATTGAAATAAAATTCCAATGCCAATGCAAAAAATCTAGTAATGATAATTGTAGAAAAAAATATATTTTACATGCTAGATTAGAATATTATTTGTTCTTTACTGACTATCTTGATCACCATTATCAATATTGTAGTTAATATGGTTTGTATTTATAATTTTATAAATATTAAGGTCTATGAGCCTATACTAAAACACTAATTTTATATTTAGTTATGAATAAATATGACTAATGCTAGGCAATTTAACTATACAACCCATCTAAGACAATTGCTATGATTTAATTATTGGTTACTAATAAATATTATTAATGTTGGGCAACTTAATCATGCAGTCTTGTTATGAGAGTTATCACCTATTAACTACATGTCCACAAACTAGATATAATTACTTTAATTCTATGCAATTCAATATAAAACATTTATTGATAAGATTAACCACATTGTAATTCTTATATTCATAGATAGATATTCAACCATAAATAATTTTCAATACAAAGGCAAGGACTAATCGGGTTTATGAATCATGTCAAAATAATTTTAATGTTGTCACCTAATACACAAATATAATTGTACTTTATATCTTCAAAATGTGGTGTTTTCAGCATTTTCAATCTCTCCTTATTTTTCCTTTTCCTTCTTTTCTAAGTTATTTTAGATTGGTTGTAAAATTTTCTAATGTTTCTTTCCAACTACTTGTTTCATTTGTCCCATCATCTAAAAAGTATAAATTCAGCCCATAGGTTTTGTTCTTTACTACTAGGTTGGCAAGATGATCAACGATCTTATTGCCTTCCTTACTATATGCAGGGACTAGATAGATCTAGAATTTTTTTACAATTTTGATAATGTTGTATTGCCTAATTTGAGTTCTAAGGGTTAGATAGAAAACTAAGAACAATCTAGTCTAATCTCTTTCCCTAGCCAATCAAACAAACCTCTAATTGGAACTAAAAATAAGATTAGTTGAATGCAAACTAAATGAAACACAAATATCAAACTTTATACCTCAAATTTGCATGCAAGAGACTCTATAGACAAGGTTATGGAATGATGGCATTATAATATTTTACATTCAAAGCTCTTCATATGTCAAAAATTCTTAGATTTGCATGGGGATGTATATCAATTTATACGAGGTTAATGGGAGAATAGAGGGATAGATTTCATCCATGGAGGAAGAAGATCAATGGTTAGGATATTTAGAAGGAATTAAAAAAAATAGAAACCTCTCTATAGGATTGGGGAGTGGCTCAAGGAAGTTTAGATGTCTCTAGATTTAATTATGATTAATAAATGGACATTAGATGAGGTTTAAGAATGTGATTTTTAGGAATGTTAGTAGAGGTAGGTGAAGGTAGTTGAGGAGGAATTTAAAATTAATTAAGAATTATGTGTGGGTATTTGTGTTAAATGACATTATAAGAAAATGATTAATTGATATAAAGCGTAATGAGATGATGGGTTAAGTTTAATATGACGAAGGAAATATAAAGAAGGATGTTAAAGTGATGTTAGGATAATGTTAGCATGATGAATAATGATAACTAGTATCAGATTATAGTAAAATTGGTAATGATAGAGGAGTGGTAAATTTTAGATGTATACATTTTGCCCTTATTTGAAAGGGTATTGCAACCAAAATAAGTAGTGGCATTTTAAAGAAGTGAAAGGTCATGCGAATTAGTGATTTATCTAGAATGGGTGATGCCCCTCAAGGGGTCACGTAGGGAGGAATGAGATAGATGGCCACTTAAAATAAAACAAGGGGTGGGATTTATGGATTGAATAAAGATAGGTTGGGTTGGATGTAATAGATGGGATAGGTTTGATGGATATGATGTGATGCTACCAATCCATGAGCTACAATTTGATCAATATTTTGATTGATTGATAGTTCCCCAAGCAAAGATATATGTGAGGGAGTAAGATAATAAATTTAAAAACTTAGATGTGCCCCAGTCAATAAAATATGAAAGGGGGAAGCTGTAAAATTTGGATAAATTGATTATCAAAGCTATAAGCTTTGGACTTATCCTAGGCAATGACATATGCTAGGTATAACTATGAGCTTTAATGGAATTGGCTGATGGATTGAATAATTTATGGATATCATTATTTGTCGATCCCAATCGATAGGTGTGGGATATTTACATAAATAATAAGGAAATGATTGAGTGGAGGGTTGATTGATTGATTGATGATGATTGATTTAATTGACTAATTGATTTTAGCTCAAGGATTATACTAATTTCATAGATTAATGATGATGGATCATATTGATTAAGTATTTTATAGACCAAACAAGATTGGATTAGAGGACATGGTAGATTGACTTTGCATAGTTATGTTGTGAGGATGATTGATTAGATATGGATAGCTAGTTAGAAGAAAATGAATAAGGATGAATGATTACAAGATTGTAGAATAATATAATATTAAATGATGTAAATGATTATGATATTGTGGATGATTGTGGATGATGTGATTGAGATGACCTTAGACACCCCATGTGACTAAGCATTGCCTACATAGTATGTATGGACCTCAGGCTGATGTAGTTCTCCCTAGAAGGAAGTTATGTGATTATGGATGATAAGATATATTAGATGATGATGATGTCCCAAGGATGCTCCAAGGAGATTAATTAGGATTGGATAAAATTGTTGATGTTGACAATTTTTAGTTTGATTAGTGATGATTCTCATTGTTAGATATGATTAGAGGAAGGATAAATGGTTGGATTGAGAAATGATTTGATTGGGTATATGATTGAATGGATGACTGACTTATATAGATGATGTGATGTGGTTGATATGATTTATATGTTTTTAAATGTAATTGATTATTTGTGTTGGCATGATGAGACATATGTATAAGTAATCATGATTAATATAACACTAGGAAATACGTATCATGATATATATGTTCATGATGAATTCTTTCCATAATGCATATTGGATTGATGCAAAAGATACACAAATTAAAAACAAAGTATACAAGTAACACATATCTTAATGCACCATTAGTATAAAGAACCAAGATGACATGTTTGTCGTATGATGTTGTACAAATGATAGAAAGATAAAAAGATAAAATATGTATAAATATATTCACATAATGCCTAATCAAAGACATTAAAATGAACAAACAAAGATATATACATAACAATCACAAAAACATAGATTAAAAAATGAACACATAAAGATGTACATGTGGATGATAGGATGTATTGATGTTTATGTGATTAGTGTCTTCTCTTTTGCCCTATTGAAAATTAGTGGGATAGGTAATCAATTCACAATTCAATGTCTTGTTTGATTTTTCTCCCAGGCAACTATATAAGTCGTGTGGTTAGATTTGATAGACGATTGGATTAAAGGATAGTCATAATGATTTTTTGGATAAAGGATATGGATTTAGATAAGATATGTGGATTTTTATTAGGACAATGATTTAGATTTTGCTTAGGACGTGGGATAAGATAACTAGGATGTTTTGGATTTTTTAGATTTTTTTGGCTTTTTAGGAATTTTTTTATTTTTTATTTTTTGAGGATTTTTATGATGATGTTTGTACAAAAAGGGGGTTAATAGCAAAGGTAAAACCCAAACTTAGCACCAAAATGGGGAATGGTAGTGGATGGAATGGTGAAAGGATTTGGATGATGCACAAAGGGGATGAGTGATAATGCAAAATAAACCAAGGATATCTAAGGGCTACATTGCATGGAAACCAAATGTCTAGTCGTCAAAGTGTCAATCGAAGGATATGCCAAAAAGTTTCTAGAACATGATTATAACTTATTCCACTTCCTTAACAAGGTCATGATGGGAAGAAATGATGGGCACGATAGGCTAGAAAATAGGATGGCACATGATGTTTAAGATGGATAAGAATGGTTGCAGGATGAGGATTGTAATATAGATGGGGTTGTCCCCAGTTCTCAAGGTACTTGTGGATAAATTATTATACATGATGTCAAAAACTAGTTTTCATCATGGTACTTGTCCAAGGCACCAAAAAAATTGGTTTTCACCATTATATGAATGAGTTTTTTGATTTATTTTTTATTGATGGCATCTTGATTTATTGGAGGCATACAAGATACATGATGCCAATGACCTTCTGATCTTCAACCGATACTAGTTCAAGATAATTTTATTGCTAAGTTGGTGTTGTCAATGATAGTTCCACTAATGCCATTTTGATCTTCATTGATTATTGATTCGACTTCATTTAGACATATTAACAAGGTGTCTTTATAGCCCTTATGAAATACATTGTCACCTAAGAGGTGAGGTATGGTATGGATTGAATTAAAGATTTGATTTGTTAGTGGTGTATAGGATTTAAATGGATGATAAGATCATGATGGGATGTATAATTTTTAGTAGACTAGAAATTGGGACTAACAGTCACATACATTGTTGGTGATTCTGGATGTTCTAATTGTGCTTTATATGACATGATTTTAGATGTTGCAAATAATTTTGAAGATTATCTGAAGAGGACCACAAGACTTTTATATCCTTAGGCTTGAGAGTAGTAATGATGTGAAGGATTTGAGGATTATCAATCGCTATGATATTTATTTCAATGATGTCCTAACTAAATGATGCAAAGCTAATTTATTCATTTATTGGTACCTTCAAGAGGTTTTCACAAATAGATTCTTATTGATTTGCTAGATATACTTGACTTTGATCACCCACTAGTGCCTCAAGGAGGTTTTTAATAAGGGACTTTCCTTCTTGATTTTTAGGATTTTAATTTTATTGATTATTTTGATTGTGATTGTCTGTTACTACCTCAAGAAGGTTTTCACTAGGGGATGTTACTTTTTTACTTTCTTGATTATTTATTTTGTTTTAATTTTGATTTTTTTGGATTGAAGAAGATTTTGAGTCCAATATTATGCTTTGTTGATTGGATATCATCTTTAATCCGCATGTATTTTGTAACTGATATGTTTCTATAGAGGAAGTTCGATGGTGTGTGATTATGTTGGTCCCAATCAATAGTTGCTAGAGATTGACTGTCAGGATAATGGAAAGGATTAGTTATGCAAAAAGGATGGGGGATATCAATAAAAGGATTATTTATTTCTATAAAATGATTAAAGGCAACACGATCCTCATAAAGCTACCCCTAGGAGGACCTATGTTGATGTCAGTGAAAACTTCCTCAAGAATCATGAAAGAATCACCATTGTATTCAGGAGGTGTGTAGCTAATGCTCCACTATCTTGATTTTGATGTAAATGTTGATAATGACTCTAATTATTGTGATGATGTTCTTGTATTTTATGTTTATTCCAATACGGATTTAGATGATGATGTTGATTTGGATGAGTATGTTGATCCTAATGTTGATGATGTTGTGTAAGTGTTGATAATGATTGTGATGTAATGATGTGAAGTCCCACCATGGTCACCAAAATGTATTGCCTAATTTTAGTACTAGGGGTTAGATAGAAAACCAAGAAAAATATAATATAAGCTCTCTCCCTAGCCAAATAAAACAAACCTCTGATTGGAGATAAAAAAAATTAGTGTAAATGAAACACAAAGATCAAACTTTATATCTCAAATTTTCATGCAAGAGACTCCATTTTGACATTATATATTGCTCCCAATATGTTTGATTTTGAATGCTCAATGCTTATAATGTTTGAATGCTCTTGTGGACTCAAGATTTGGACAACATATTGATATGATCTGGTTGATTGGTTAGACAAGGTGATGGAATGATGACATTATAAGATTTTACATGCAAAACTCTTCATACGTCAAAAGCTCTTAGATTTTCATGGGAATACAGATGGATTTATAGGAGCTTAATGGGAGAATGGAGGGATATAGTTCATCCATAGAGGATGCATATCAATGGCTAGGAGATTTAGAAGGAATTAAAAATTCCTAAAAATCTCTAAAAAGGATTAGGGAGTGGTTTTAGGAAGTCTAGAGGTTTCTAGATTTGATTAGGATTAATAAATAGAGATTAGATGAGGTTTAAGAATGTGATTTGTAGGAATGTTAGTGGGGGTAGGTGAGGGTAGTTGATAAGTAGTTTAAAATTCCTTAAGAATTGTGTGAGTGGAGATTGATGTTAAATGACATTATAAGAGATTGATTAATTGGTATGAAGAGTAATGGGATGATGGTGTAAGGTTAATATGATGAAGGAAATATAAATAAGGATGTTATAGTGATGATAGGATAATGTTAACATGATGAACAATGATAATTAGTATTGGATGATAGTAAAACTGATAATGACGGAGGAGTGGTAAATTTTAAATGTATACAGATGTTGTAAAAATAATTTTGTAGATACCAATTTTGACACTTACATGTCTTCAAAGTATTTATCACTATTTTGAGTCACTTTCAACGATTATTTTTTTACTCCATCCTTAAATTCAAACCATTGAATATTATACTCTATATTTGATTGATTGTTTAGACTATAACCCAAAGCACTGAATTTATTACTTAGGCAAATTTCCTAATTAAATTAATTTCATTATCTTATCTAGTGGGACTAGTCTAAACACTAAAAATGGCCACGCGACATTTATTTATTGTTACTTTAACCTTTTGTGAACATTAAATATCATATTTTATTTTTATTTTATCTTTTTTTCAATTGTAGATCATTAGTATAAATTAAGTATTATTGGTGTGTTTCATTATATGGTTCTCCGTATTTCTTATTATCCCTTTGGATAGTTCCTTTTATCTCATGTGTTTCTTGATCTTTATCCCTAAAGTGCCCCTAGTGGCACCAACACTTTTTGTTATAATTTATTATTTTAAGGCACACTAGTCCCCTTTCTCCATATTTTTCACTTTTAATCATTAAAAACTAGTCTACACACCAATAAAGTCATAATTTACATTTGATTATTTATAAATATGTAACTGGTCAAGTTCATTTAACACACAAAGAAAACATAAGTAAAAATAAGATTCATTCAAGCAATCATTAGACAAATTATCATTATTTGGGATATTATTCTATTGTGGAGCACTATTAGATCATTTATTGAGTTTAATTTCATTTATGCAATTTTTATTATGCAATTTTGTTTTATCAAAATATTTATTATTATTGAGGGCCCTAAGAAAAAAACTGCTAGTTATTTCACACTAGTCACTAATCTTAGAATAGGCCCCTAATACTTTCCTTTTCCATTTTTAGATATTTCAGGTCATAATGTGTGTATTAGGGAAAGGAAAAAACCAAAAGTAAACAAATATAATCTTTAAATTATTTTTTAATTGATAGACACCTTCCAATGGTGTTTGGTTAACCCTGACCTTTACTAGGGGAAACAATATGGTCTCAATGCCCATGGCATATTACATCCAAAATGTTGGGTGAGGTGCCTAACAACTTTGATAATTCATTTTTATGGTCTAATTCAAACAACAATTCTCGAACATCTACATATGCAAGAATATGCCTCCCTAACTTTATGTATTTACTTTACTAACTAATTTGGAATAGTAACTAGGCATTGTTGTCTATATTTCAGTATATTTTCCATTATTTTTAATACTTAACTATAATTAATTCATTTATGATATTACATTTTTTTTATCTTGCTTTATCTACGCTCTTTAGAGTTTCATCTTTATGGTGAATCATATTTCCCATAGAGTTTGTTTATTTGGTGTCTTATTTGTTTTACATTAAATAACCCTAATTATTTATTATGCTTGATTCCAAACCCTAGATCTTCCTCAAATCCCAATGTGTATATTTTGTATAGTACACATGTTTCAAGTTAGATTCCAATTTATGCCACTTAAATTGATTATATGATATTCCTACTAGAAGAAGCATTAGACTTAATCAAGAAGCAATAAATCTTTTTGAAATTCCTTTGGTTAATCCCAAGTTAATCTTGAAAAAGAAAAAGAACTCAAAATATGTCTAGTGATGCAAAAATTAAACCTTCCTTAGTAAAAATAGGTAAATGTGATTGATTTGTCTTTGTAAAATGTGAATATTTATTCTTTGAATGCCAATTATGATAATGTTTTGAACGTTAGTGGGTTTCATTATGCTTTTGTTAATGGAAACTAAAAAGATGGGTTTTTTCACGAGTGATGTTTGAACGATCGAGATAGTATTAGACTTGATGTTGTTCCTTATAATGTGGATAATGTATATTTGAATGTTAAAGCCGATAGTAATGTTGATATTAATACTTCTTGATATAATACCAAGAGGAGAAATCCACCTAGCATCTAGTTTAGAAAATGTTTCTTATGACACCATTATTTCTCAAAATTCTCATGTTTCTAATAATAATCATGTTTTCAATATTCTCTTGCTTTTAATGTTTCTTAACATCCTCTTGATTCTAAATTCCTCCTATTTACCAACATTTTGTTACTTCCATTATTCCTCTAATTTCTCAACATTTAGTTACTTCTAATACTACACTAATTTCTCAACATTCTCTTGCTCATAACATTCTTTGATTTTTTTTATGACTTATGCTATGATTACACCTATTAATTGATTTCATAATCCAAAAATGAGTACCATGATGTACACTAATGAGTGAAGAGATTAAACCTCAAAAGACCTTCCAAAATCCCTTATGTTAATCCTTTTCAATCACCCATAAGCACATAAAAGTTGCCTTTTATACTCTTTTCTGCTTTATAGTACTAAATGACCATGTATATATATTTGGTGTTTTATGATTATAATATTTATTTAATGAATAATATTATATCACTTAATGTCATTATTATTTTGGCTGTATTACTAATCTAGTATAGATGGATCCTAAGGGCAAGTTATGAAGGAGTAAAAGTACCCATATCAAATAAATAACAACAATACCATTTGCAGGCTAACCCATAGTAACTAGGTATCCAACCCATAATAACTAGGAGGTAGCTAACATATAAAAACTAGGCATGCCAAACCATAGCAACCAGGTATCTAAGCTATAACAACTAGGAAAGCAAACTTGTAGCTACTGGGTGACCAACTTGTAACAATGACAATGATAATTGTTCCAACTCATAAAAATGGTAGAGATAGTTATTATAACCCATAATAGTAGTTATAATGCTTATACTAACCAATACAACTTACTATTAATTCCCAATAATGTCTGTGATGGTTAGTAGGCATAGTGAGGTATATTTCCTCCACATAGTGAGGTATATTTCCTCCACATCTTGAGGAACAAGGCAGGTCCTACAATCTAGGAAAAGGACAAATCAATGTCAGAATGACCCATCATCACTCCTCATTTATTAGACCATGCCTCCAAACCATTTCAACCATGAGACATATTGTTACATTAGGTTTTTTGTTATTCTTTTATTATTAGTTGCAAATCTGGCATAGTACATGTTCAAATTATTTCTCTTATATTCTATTAATAGATAGAATATAGTTTATAATATATGTTGTAACTAGATGATAAATATAGGAATCTAACCTATCCATTTAAAGAGCAAGTAGTAGGGCATATGTTATAAAGTACAAGATAGCAAGTAAGAACTATTGAGATAGAATATTGAATTTTGTTCTTTACTTTGTAATTTTGTTATAGTAATATTCTCACTACTACAATATTATTATTGCAATAAGAAGTGGTTTGAAGTAAATAATTGTAATAGAGGAAGGGATAGTGACATAACTCCAACTAAGACATGGACCACTTGAGAGGACTTGTGGTAAAGATACCATCCATTAGTTTAGGTTCATTTCTGCAT
This sequence comes from Torreya grandis, assembly GCA_037957365.1. NCBI lineage: Eukaryota > Viridiplantae > Streptophyta > Pinopsida > Cupressales > Taxaceae > Torreya > Torreya grandis. Next base: position 1,007,958 of record JARHVA010001438.1, on the reverse strand, counting down.
TGTGTGTTGCATTATTCATTATATTATTAAACTATAATATCATTTTTGTTGTATTTTATGTATAATCATTTCTAGTTCTTGCAAGTTTACTTCAACACAGTATGATAAATCTTCCAAGTTAGCATTAGATTTAATTTTCTGTCATTTTCTTTCATATTGTTTACTTTCTTGCAAGTGTGTTACTTTGAATTACACAAGTGTGTTTCCCTATACATAATCTTAGCACTTCAATTTTTGAATAAAACAAGTGTTGCATATACAATGCTGACACCTTTCCAAATGCATGCCCTAGGTTGACAATAAGTGAAAGTAGAAATATCAATAAATTAAACTGCTGTCCCTTGGGTGATTTTGTAGGGTTGAAGGGGAACTTGGTAGCATTAGGCTTAATTGATGGTTTGAATTTTCTCGCCACAAACCCTTCATAATATACAAAATTATACTAAAATCCTTTTCAAGGCACCGCATAGACCAAATAAGAGGGTTAATTAAAATAATATTCTCTTAAACCCTTTAACTAATGAAGTTCTTGCATACCCTTTTTCAATAGATTTTGTTCCTCAAAAAAATTAAAATGTTTAATAGAAAATGAGATCCTTTTCATTACATTTGATATTTTTATGCATCTTGATTATATTTTCCTCCTAATGACAAATATATTTCATAGGACTCTAAAGGATTATTCTCTTCATTAATTTATGCACTTCCATTTTGGATTCATCCATTATTTCACAACTCTAGTTGATGATTTCATGGTCCAATTTCAAATTGAAATTGGTATGAAATTTACAATCACTACATGTGATCAAATTAATTAAGGAACAAATGAAAACATTATTAAGTATGTGTTTAGGTTTAGGACAATGGTCACCAAAATGACTTGTGAGCCATGAGCTAGTGAACTCCAAAGTATCTTTATCATTAACTTGCTTTCAAACATTAAGGAAAAAGTTGAAATCAATACATATCAATCCTTTGATGTAATTTTTTATGTTGTTAGATATAAATATTTTGAAAAAAAAATGGCTTCTAATGTTTTCAAACATGGGTCAAATTCTCCTACTCCCAATGTTTCAAAATTTCCAAACAAAGGGAATTTTAAGAATAGTTAAAATGAGGGTAGTTTTTCAATTATGATTCCAAGAACATGGTCAATGCCACATAACAACCTTATCATAAGATCATCTTAACTATAGAAAGAGGGCACGGAAAAATCACTATAATTAGTGAGAGCCCTTTAATAAATCTTGAATAAATTGTTTGAGTGTAACATGATTACTTTACTTATGATAAGGGATTTAGATTCTTCAAGACCTTTGCCTATAAACTATAATATAAATTTATTTTTTTACTACCATAGATTCTAAGGAAACTCAATAAAAACATGTATGACTTCAAAGTATGAGATTCAAGATCCTATTGAAAATAATTCAATTCAACTAGAAGGAGTCAATGATAACTTGAATCAATCAGTGCCTCATTCATATCAACACTTGTAGATTTTTACAAATCCTCTTCTAAATCACAAGAACCAATAAAATGATAGATAAAAAATTAGACTAGTTGATGAAGAAAATTACAACAACATGTCATTTGATTATGAAACTGATCCACTTGGGGCCTTTATTTGTGTTTTTAAATCAATCACGAGATGAAAAACCTCCACCTAAATTATTTTTGTTGAAAGTTTATTGGTGTTTTTAAATCAAACACAAGATGAAAAAACCTCCACCTAAATTATATTTGTTGAAAGTAAAATTTCATATGATAATTCATACAATGGTCCTTTATTCATTAAATATTTGATCGATAGAAATGAAAATGATGGGATAATAGTAGATAATGAATCAAGTGTTATTTTTGGAATAGATAAATTCATTGATGATCTTGGCCTTTACAAGGAATACTTAGCATACACAATATATTTTTTATAATAGGTTATAATAGTGGAGGAAAAGAATATTTTGGTTGTATTATTTTTCATATCCAAGTGAATCCAAAGGAAATTCAGAGCTTATTAAATGTAGTGCCTAGTAATGAGTCATACAATATATGTTACGTGGGAGACCTTGGATACATTAAATGAAAGTGATACCCTTTATTATGAAACAATGTATAAAATTTGGACATGAGGGACAAGTGATTATAATTAAAATAGATAAAGTTTATAAAAGAACAAGATAAATAAGTCATCTTATAAGAACAATTAATATGTAAGAAACCAAGATTTTATCCAAAGTAGTATAACATAAAGTGCAAGTCAAGAAGTCTATTCCAAATAAAATGCACATAATGGTAAAATACGACCTATAGCCACTAGGAAATCAATGGGATATGAAAGTGATGCATCTACGTGAACCAACACTAATGAGATGTAATTCTAAAGGATTCCTTCAAGCAAGGTGTTCGTGAAAAGAATTAATTGTCATAGATTGATCATTAGATTCCTTAAAACCCTATATTTTAGTCCAAATCTCCTAATGAATGTCATGAAATTTTTTATGGTGACTTTATTATTAATTAGATATGTTCATTGATCACTTATGTCTATTTCCTAATATACCATTTATTTTTTATTCATTTGTCATGTTTATTTTCATCTTACAATGTTGTTATTCCTCTTTCCACTATGATTCATCCTCTTTTTTATTTATTTTTTTAAAATTTTATTCTAATTTAAATTTATTTATTTTCTCACTTCATGTTTTACAATCTAATTTATACTTCACTTATTGAATGTTTTGTTTCATTCCAATTCTTGTTCCTAATTTGACATGTATACTATAACTTTCTTCTTAATTTTTTGGTTAAAAATTTCCTTTATATTATCTTTATCTTCATTAGCCTATGTTACTTTGCAGGTTTATTTCTACTTATGCCTTGGGTATTATTTAAATGTATTTAGCCTTTGTGCTTTTTTTTTTACTCCATTTTATTTTTTTTACTTGTATTTTTTTTTGGTTAAAATTTCCTTTAAATTATCTTATCTTCATTAGCATTATTACTTTCTAGGGTTATTCCTCCTTATGCCTTGGTTATTATTTAAATGTATTTTGCCTCGTGCTTATTTTTTGACTTCATTTTGTTTTTCTTACTTGTATTTCCTTTTCTAACATTATGGTGTTTTGTTTATCATTTTTATTTCTTTTATTTGACTTACATTTTCCCTAAAAATTGAGAATGATTTATTGATGATGAATACATATTTTGGATGATGTTAATTATTTTTTTACTCAATTTTTTTAATCTTTATTTGTGATTTATTAAATGTTGTGTAATTCATAATTACATATTCACTAATAAGTTTAGTTTTGTTTCATTTTTATTTTAAGTTTATTTTATCAGAGATAAAATTACATATAAAATTTTCAATCTAATTATAATGGTGAAAGCTATTATTTATGAAAAACATAAGACTAACATTTGTCCCTATAATCTAGGATATGAAAATTATCCTTATGAATATAATATCACTAACAAATTTTATTCCATGTTTATGTTGTATTTAGACAAAATAACAACACTTACAAAATAGACTATGTGTTAATTATTTATCCTAACATTCACCTTTTAATTTATGATTGTCTTGAGAGTATAAGAGAGATACTTTCTGAATGCCTCAAACTTTTTACGTGTAAGTGACTTGGTGAAGACATATGCACATGGATCTTGAGTGGGTAAAAACTAGAGTTGAATGTTGTGTTCTTGAACATGCTCACCTATGAAATAGATCCACAACTCAATGTGCTTTGTGCACTCATGAAATAGTGGATTGTAAATAAGTTTTAGAACACCCTAATTATCACAATACATAACCAAAGGTTGTGTTTATCATATTTCTAGTTTTAGAATCTTGGTTATGGGAACAAAAGTTTCCTCATAGTCAATGCCTTCTTCTGTGCATAGCCATTCGAAACAAGTATTTCATTATACTTGTTAATGATACCATTTGGTTAGTACTTGGTCTTAAAGATACACTTGAAACTGATCGGATTCTTCTATGGTGGAAGATCAAAAAGATACCATGTATTGTTCTTCATCATTGATTAATACTTTACGTTCATGGCCTCTTTCCAAGGCTTTGAATTTTAGGCTTCACAAACTATTAAGGGATCAAATTATATTGTAACTATGCTCATCAGGGCTAAATTAGCCTCTGCACAAGCCATGATATGAGTCTTTGATCTTTAAGTGGAAGTGTCTAGGACTCCATCCAATTTTACATCTTATATATTGTTGATATACCACTTGGGCATATGTTGAATAGTGGGTGGTGGGGATGGAGGACCTAGTTGTTTATCATTAGTGTCCTCATCCTCATTTCCAATACTAACATTATAAATCTTTATAGGTCTAATACTTGTATCAGGTGACTATGTGGAGGGTGGATTAGAATCAATTTTATTATCAAATACAACACCCATGCTGATGTATATCTTTATATTTTTTAGATCTTTGAGGTTGTAGCCTTTCTAATCTTCACTATAGCCAAGAAAAATGCATGCCAAGGATTTATTATCTATGTTTTTTCTCTTCTTTTTAGGGACATGCATATGCATTATAAAATAAAAATGAAGATATGAGATATAAGGCTTATTCCCTATCCATGTTTCTTATGCTATGATACCATCGAGAACTTTAATGGGTGCTTAATTTAATAGGTAGACCACTGTGCAAACTGATTCTACCTAATATATATGAGGCAAGTGTGAGTCCTCAATCATGTTGCATACCATTTCTATAATAGTGTGATTACAATGCTCTATAACTTCATTATATTATGAAGTATAACGTGTAGTCAGTTACTAACAAATGCCATGTGTCTTTATAAATTTGAATAACTCTTTACCAGTGTATTCCAACCTTGATATGAGTGAAGGACATTCATGCATCAACCAATTTATCATTCCATACTAGATTTTAATTATTTTAAGACATGAATAATTGATACTTAGTCTTCAAGTAATGCATCCACATTTTTTGTGAGTAGTCATTAACAAATAGTTGAATAAACTGGAAGTCACTAACACTTGATTAAATTGGCCCACATAGATTGATGTACTCCAAATCTAATGGACCTGTATCCTTATATGTACTTGTGCCAAATGGATCTTATGTTTTTTTTAATATAAACAATTAGAACACCATTAATATTCTTGTTTAGTAAGGGAAGTTCTCTCACGATGTTGTAACTAGGTAGTGCAACCAGGTACCTAAAATTCAAGTGTTTATATCTTATGTGCCACAAATTTGTTGAGTGTTTATCTTTTATAATAAAATCTTGATTTTCATTGTGGGAAACATCAAGATGGAATATTATACCTACACTTTAATCTCTTTCAACATTTTTTTAGCTTATAGACTTGATTCTAATGAGATAAAATGTTTTTTTGGATCTTATTGATTGAATTCAACTTTTAGGTTCTGATTGAGTATTTAATTTATAAAAAATAGAATATTTGTTAGTCTTAAAATATAGAGGACTTATATAATTTTTAATGCATGAATTCTAAGAGATAAATAAATATCACGTCAACCTTAGACACTATATGATGAATCATCTCTTAGATATACATTACCTTGATATGTCGAATGGTTCAAAGTAGTGAACCAATAATTTTGTCTAGTTATGTGCCTTGAGGTACCAAAATACACATACTGGAATACATGTGGAGGAGTGATCTCCTCTTTTATCTATGTAATAAAGATAATATCCTCATCTAAAATATCTTTGTATTCAACAATGTTTCCATGCTACTATGGGGAAGGTTTTTTCTTCCAATTACGTGTGAATTGTGGCTTATGCTTCTATCCTTATGGAGATTATTGGGGGTGAGATTTTTGTCACTATATGAACCTTATGTAAATGTATCATACCAATAATTATTAAATTAATGGCCTATCTTTCCATATATTAGACACATATTATGAGGAAGAGGTTTGTTCTCATGTTGGTTTGGCTTCTGTCTTGCTTACGAGATTGTTATGAAGAATTCTTGGAAAATTTCCCATTTTAATGTGATGTAAGTGCATGGTCTTATTAATTTTATTATATTGTGTGAAATTATTCTTCTTAGTACAACATATTAACCATTTTTTTAAAGAAATGGATTAGTCTCTGATATATTTAGAGAAGTCACAATGATTTTGTATGTGAGGGGTACTTTCTCATCCAATGCTAGGAGCGAGGCCTATAATTCTCCAAAATGACAAAGAAAACCTTCAAAATTTTCACCTGTCTTAAACTCTAAAAAGTGAAACTCATTTTATATATGAAGGATGGTATTTTGGTTCATGGATTCATAGACAATATTACACTTGTCCTAGGCATTTTTATCTATAATAACATATTAGATATGAGGCTAGACCACATTAGATATCCTAAACATAATGATAAAATTTACCTTATGGTTTGCTTTGTTGAATTTATAGTGTTGGTCAGTCTTTGAGGCATGTCGAGTGAATGTGTCTTCAACAACCAAATATAGATCTTAAAATTCTAGATGAGTCTTCACCTTGGTTTTCCACACAACATAGTTATAAGAATACAAAATTTATGTATTAGGCAAAATAAATATTGGACCATTTCCATCCATTATATGTCCGAATTTTTTTATTCATGATATGAACTTGTATTTGGAAATACTAGGTTGAGATGTGTTTGATCTTGTAGAGACTACAATTTGATTTATATAGTACCTATCTTGTACACTTAGAAAATACCTATCATGGTTTTACCTTTTAGTTTTAGACCTACCTACTATTTAAAGGCTTGCATTTGCTATTTATTTGTGCCTAATGGTTTATCTCTTAGTCTAACCATTGTTATTCTAATGACTAGACCTTTTATACCGAGTAAAATGTTCTAAATCTAATTATTATCCTTCACTTCCAATTCTAGACTTATACATGTTTTCTAAGTCCTTGGACACTTGTGTCCTAAATAGACAATTGTGTTGATGTAAGTGGCCATTTTTCCTACAAAGTGTCTAGTGCCCAAAAGTCATGCAATTTGTAAAACAGATGTATCCAAAAGGTCATTTTAAGTGCTTTAATGTGATATATATCCAAAAGGGATTATTACATATACAAGATCAACCCTCATTCATTTCTCATAGGGAAATCACATACAAATCATAAAGAAAGATATCAAGGAACACTCAATCAACCATTCAAGTGAGCAAACTTGCCCTATTCATCCTTATTTTCATCATAGGAGGTTTGAAGCCTTCAATGAACAACCCATAATCCATATTTTCCAAGTTACAAGCTAGGTCACTACATGCCTTTACTTATCACATATTACATCCTTCTACATACACAAGCTAATACATAGGGGATAACTACATATATTCGATGCCATATTCATAGTATTATCTATGAAGGTAACACCCATTAATAGATGGGTCATTGGGGAACTCAACACTATGAGCCCACTAACCCATTTTTCTCATAGTCACTCCAAGGGTGAAGATATAGGGTTTGATAATTTGAAAAAGAGTGACATCATGTGCACATAATCTGAAGTAATCAAAATAAAGGTGATAAAAACATAGAAGGCTATAGTTGTTCACTACTAGATCTAATTAATATTTTGTATAGGACACCTATGACATGGCTAGACATATACATTGATGCAACTATCTATATTTGATGCAAGCATCTAAGGCCACATAAATATTTTTTATTGAATATGGCATCTATTCTAGGGGTAATCTTCTAGTCCACTTCTATTTTGTTCCTACCCAGACCTATATGTGCACAATAAACTAGCTAAGTATCATTTCTTTCCAATTCATGGCAATATCTATCAATAGATGTACTTTATTATTTTTAGCAATCTCACTTGTATAAATTTATAATATTGTTTATATCAATTTTATATTAATTGGCTTGCTTATTATGTTAGTTCACCATCTTTATGTAAAAGACAATCTAATCCCCTTAACCCTAGATAACCTGTATATCTAAATTTAGAGTTAAACATTTGGTGAACCTGTCCTTTGTCTCAAAACCCTAGTAGACTTAGGGTTTTCTTGAGTTTTCTCTACTTTATGATTTCTAAATATACTAATATTTTAAAATTAGATATCCACTTATTTTAAAGGAATTAATCATGGATGCATATATCATTTATTTCCTTTTTCAATATTTCATATTAAATCTTGTTTGTTATGCCCTATACATTACCAAACCAATCAAAACTATGCTCATGAAAAATGACAAAAGGGGAAAACAAAAAACTTCTTTTTACAATTCTTCTTATAATGATATGGAATATATGAAACAAGTTCTTATTATGCCCAATCATGTTGACCAATCAAGCAATACACATACCAGGATCTCAATTTTTGACCTTGTGAAATGATCATTTAATTATAAAGATATATTATATGAGGCATTGTGTCAAACCTAGGTACAAAATGACTTAACATTGGCTTATTTTGTGGATACTATGCAAGATCTTATCCACAACACAAATCTTCTTACCTTTGATTGCAAATATTTTCCCTCACATGATATCATTGATCAAGACTTGACTTTATCAATGAAAATTACCCTTTAAAATAAAAAAAACCAAAAGGAACATATGCCACAGATCTCAATGGCATATAATATTGAAAAATAATCCAGTGATATTATTGATAAAATTTCACTTTTTGACTTGTTATAAGTCACACCCATACAAGGGTTTCCTCTTGAAAACTTTACATATGATAACCTTGCCAAGTAATGTAGAGCTACCATATGTGGCATCTATGTTTAACTCTATATAATGGACTAATCATAATATTTACCTTAAAAATAAGGGTTTACCATACTTGAATACTAATTAAAACAACCTTCCTATATCTGTTCACATACCTACCCATTCATTCAAAAATCAATGCAAAGGTTGTAATAAAAGCCATAAAACCAACCAATACAATATCACATAAACCTAATCGATTCATCTTATCTAATAAACCTAAAAGACATTTTACATGATTACCTGAGGCTCCAATTTATTTACTTTAAGATATTATTGAGTGTCATCTTAGATATCTCCCTCTCCCCATAGAGGTTGATATGAGTCAAACTCTACCAAAAGGATATGATAATAATACATATTGTGACTATCATCAAGGCCCTGGACATTATACAAATAGATGTTATACCTCAAGGAATAAAATCCAAGATCTTATTAATGACTAAAATATTTCCATAGATGATCCTCCAAAAAATTTAGGTGATCATCAGAATCAGAATATATGTAATAACCCTTTGCGAGATCATTCTAATAAAGATCCAAAAGTGCAAATGGTATATGATGCATATTCAAATCAAATAATTCAAGTTCAAAAAATAAAAAATTATCCATGTTAAAAATATGTAATAATCACATTATTCATGGGTGGTGCATATTTTTGGTATAACTATGTTGACCTTACACAAATAAAAAATACTTGCAATGTATTACGTCTACAACAAATTGGGTTTGATCTAAAGGACTTACAAAAAAAGGAGGATGAAAATACTCCTTGGGTCACATAATAAAACCAATTTCTTGTGGTTCTAAAGTGATTCAAAAAAGGGTTTGGGTTATGCCACAAAAATATCAATATTTATTGATAGTGGGAACTCTTTGGTTATACCAAATGGAAGCTATAATTAACCAAAATTAGTAAGGTATCTCCTTTTCCCATGACAAAAAATTGATTCATATACCACATGATGGTGGTCGTTGTTCTAATTCATATGTAAATTGTGAAGAGGAACATGCCATGCATCATTTTCACCTATCTAACCATGATTGAAATAATGTAATGATCCAACCTAAGGTTAAAAAATCAAATATTCCAAAAAATAAAAAAATCAAACATTTAAAAAATATAAAAACTTTCAAATAAATTCAAAAATACCATAAAATTATAGCATGTTTCTAGTTTTAATATTTATAATACATATGATCCATGTTAGTAAATAGTATATCATTACTTTCCTATATACACATATGTTTCACACTTCATTTGATTGTGATGTAGGCATAACTAGGCACATGATATATGCACATAAAAATGTTAGGCCTTCCCCTGACTCATATCACAAATACGTTGGGGGAATCTATTTATTTGATCTTGATACACTGAGGTTATATCATTCTATGATCACTTTCAATTATCATGTTTGAGCGTATATATTTACACATGCCTATATCCATGCTTATACATTTCCAAATGTACTTGATATGCTATGTACTTAACATTTTGCAAACACATATGTTTAGGAACTAGTGTGTTATGTTCATGTTGGTTACCTATAATCCATGATTTCATTTATGCATTTCCTTGAGTGTGTTCCTTGAATTATATTTTCTTACATTGTATTATCTATTTGAGTATTTGAATATGCTCCATTGATTATGCCCCTATGCCTTTGCTTGTTTATTTGGACATTTGAACATGTCACTCTATGTTGTATGTGGACATTTGAATATGTAATTTATAAACTTTGTAAACAGTTGACTAATTCATGTCCCTTATATTGTGTGGCATTTGAACATGCCACTTGTATGAGGTCTCCTTGAACCATTTTTCTTTTGATTTGATTTTGAGTGCACTTGTGTGTGTGCTTGATTTCTTGTTGAGCTTGTACTATTAATCTCTAGACATTTCCATGATATATATTATGCATCTTAGGACTTGATGTGATCAAATACTATGTGCCTCAATGTTATATCTACCTAGATATACTACTCCTGTATGCTACATGATCCATATAAAACTTATACAATTAGCTTATCCTTTTAAGGTAAAATAACTACTAGATTTTACTTCCCCTCACCTTGGGGGGGGAGGGAGAGACATATCAGTGGGGGCATGTCATAGAGGCATGAATTCCACACTTCCATAATTTTAGATTACAATGGGGGCATGTCAAGAAGGAATTACCTTCACACTTATTCAATACTCAAAATCTCTAGATTATAGTGGGACATGTTATAGAAATATGTTCTCTACATTTGCACCAATTTTTAGATTCTCAAGATTCAGTGGGGGCATGTCATAGAAACATGTCCTCCACACTTGCATCAATTTAAAATTCACTACATTTCATATTTATATGATTTAAATATATATTTGTGGTAGAATTCTATGCATTTAGGTCAAAGCATAATATTATGTCCCACTAGGTGACCAATTTTTTTAAATAATACAAATCTTAAAATTACTTAATTATTTTTATTTTTTTTGGAAAAATCTATATGCACTACATATTTATATATATATAATCTAAAACATATTTATTTGATTAATATTAATGACTTAAACTCAATATATTTTTAGGAGAGATTTGAAGTGTATGTGGTCTCTTTATGCCAAAAAATATGACACACTATTATGCTTTAACCCAATGGTAATGTTATTATACCCAAATTTCAGCTTGAGACATAATGAGGTTCATATGCCATGCAAAAGGAACCTAAAATTACAAAATAAAATCATTTTCTAGATTTCAAATACTATTACGGATTGTTATCATACGTAGGATGGACTGTTATCAGGCCAATCTATTATAATAGTTGGTTTACCGTTAGAAGGTTGAGTTGATTAAATCACTCAATCTTACTATTGACCATTTTGGTCCTACAGGCCAAAAATTGGTCTCCTTCTTCCCCTGCTATTCTGAGCCATTAGTCTTGAATGTATTCCCCTTACTGCAATTATCATTTTCCCTTTGTCAAAGGCCTGTTCTATGAAAGAGTCAAGAGGTTTGAGACCTGCAAGTTTTTAGATTGATATAAGGCTTATTTCACTATGGGTAGCTAGTTTTCACAAGCCTTTCAGCAAAGGAATGGGCCAAATTCAAAGAGATATAAGTCTCTTACAAAGCTCTGAGGACAAAGAGTCCTTATGGATGGAAAATTTGGGCCCAAGGTACCTTTGCAGAGGGCAGAGTTTTCCTTCAGAAAAGTGAGCAAGGCAAAGATTTCCTTTAGACAAAATGTCCAAAGGAAATCCATGGCAAAAGGCAAAGGTCCTTCCATGGAAAAAGGCAAAGGTCCTTCAGAAAAAATGTCCAAAGGAAATACAAGGGACAAAGGCAAATTCCTTCAAACAAAAATCCCAAAGGAATTCCTTTGGACTTTTTATTCGAAGGAATTTATCTGAAGAAAAAAGACTTGAAAGAAAGAAAGGGACAAGGCATGAAGAAATATTTCCTTCAGACAAAATATCTAAAGGAATTCCTTTGGAATTTTTTTGAAGGAATTCAGAAGACCAAGGTAGCTTGAAGGAACCTGAATGGCAAGTGCCCTTGTAGGGGACTCTTGGGTGCCAAAGAGGAGACCTTTTCCAAGCTCTGAAGGGAAACCTTCCCTTCAAGAAGGAAAAAATTACAAAAGGCTAAAGTTTTAGTTGTGGAAAGTCAAAGATATTGCTAAAGGGGTGACGAGCCTGAAGACGTCAAATTCAACATAGCGCACTAGCCATTAGAGTTCAAACATCTAGTGATAGGCATGTGAACGTCAAATTTATGATGATGAAATAGCCATTTAGTTTTCAAATAGTGATGGGCATGTAGACATCAATTTTTGATGGGATGCATTAGCCATTGAGGATAAACCAAAAGACTAATGCCTCCATGATAAGCAGTCGAAGGATCATGGCACAGACCTGAGTAAACTCAACGACCTAGTGAGAAAAGAGCTTGAGGAGCCATCAAAAGATGAGAAGATATATCGAGAGCTCAAATCACCAAAAAGAGACAAAAATTAGCAAGGAAAAGGGTAATAAAATAGAGAATTTAGAACATGGCCACGCACACATATGATAACATTTGGAATGTTCTAAAAGATGCACCCAGCCAAGCATAGACATGAATTAAGTAGTCCAAGTGGCAAAATAAGGTGTCGATAGGAGAAGTTATTGTTGTAGGTGAAATAGTCTCCACTAAGTGGTTATCAAAGAGTGCAGGCATTCAATGGCATGACCTATTTTTTCTTCATTTGAGCATGGATGAGCAAATAGTCATGTAAGTTTCATAAAGAGGAGCTGCCTTGCCATTCAAAGGACCAAGCAACCCATGCTTTTGAAGAGACATTTAATATGATTTAAATTCCAAAGTCAAGGCTTGTGAATACCTCAACATGTTTCCTTCATCAGACTTCCTCTTTCCAATGTATTCAACATAGCATGGGCCACTTGTTGAAAGAGGCACCATAGTCTTCTTTTTCATGCTATATATTATAACCTCTCAAGTGGAGAAAGATATCTCTCATTTTATAAGGTGAAGACCTGCCAAATTTCACCTTTGATCAATAATAATGTTTTTTACCTCTATTTGAATGGCTATGCTTTTGAGTGTGCCTATATATCAATTTTGTGTTCAGTGATTTTAGCTTGATGCTTCCAAAAATTGACACCAACACACCTAGTATAGCCAAAGCCATTTCTGTAGGTTAACTGGAAGTTCTTCACCTAGAGTGTAAAGACAAAAGAGTAGCTATCAGATAGTGTGTTTTCTACAGTAGTTGTGGTAAGTTCTGTTTCCTATGTCTTCATTAAGCCTCCCTTTTAAAGCTCCTTACAGTCTAGTCTTTTTCCAGATAAAGTGTATGTTTGCCCCCTTTCTGGTTTGAAGTGTGAATAGCTGAGTAGATCAACATCATTTGGTGCATCACCACTTAGAGTAGCTTTCTATTCTAGCTATTCCTTCTCCCTTTCCCCCCAGTATTAGCAGTAGTAGCAAAAGATAATAGAGATGCATCAAAGGGAACTAGCCCTTATCTAGAGATTCTCCCTTTAGTTTTGCGTAACTCACAGCAAGAGGGGAGTCTTCATTGTGTTGCATGAAAGAGAGAAGCCCAACCTTCTTTCAAGGGTGCAATCCATATCATCAAATTTTTTTGGCACACCTGGTGGGACAAATTTTAATGCTTAGAAAAGTTCTAAGATTGGTGCTGGTCCTGTTACAGCAAGAATGAACCACTAATTTAGCATCTGGTGACTCCATTTTGAAGAACATCAGTCTCTGGTCAGAGATCAGCCTAACATCCTATGCCTAAGGTCACCACATGATCTGCTACCAAGGGTGTCCCTTTTAAATTCATTGAACTACCATTAAACTTAACAAGGTGACTAAGGTTTGCAAGAACTCATCCATATACATCAAGTCATTTTCCCAGACCTACTATAAAATATACTTACGCAAGAAGACCCTAGTAGAACCCTATTATCATCATAGCTTTACCTTTTATGGCCTTTCATGGTCAGAGCCCTTTAAACCTTCTGCATTATGACCCAATCCTAGGGATAACCCTTAAAAGTGTTCCTCCTTTTAATGGGGGGGGCTATTACTACCATTGAGCACATCAAAAATATTTCCAACCTCTATAATATTCACAATGTCACTAAAGAGAACATTGTTATCAGGCTCTAGTGTTGTCCTTCAAGGGTAAGGTTCTAGACTGGTATGGAACTTTGCCTACGAATTCAGTGAACACATAAAACAAACTAGGCACTCTCTTGACAAATAGATTCAGGGAGAAGAGTGACCACCTCTCACTTGCTGAGTAGCTAACCACCATGAAAAGAGCTCCACATGAATTCATGTTGGATTTCAATACCAGGTCAAAATACCTGGGATAGAATCCCCATTTTGGTGAGACCAAACCCAAGCTATGCCTTCCTCTATTATTTAAAAGCTTTGAATAGTGACATTATTGTCATGATACAGTCTATGGGAGGACTGCCAGCTGCCTATGAAATAGCCATAGCCACTAAAAATTGCCTGGTGTAAGCCGGAAAGATAGCCCCTAGACCCCATATGATACTCTTTCTTGAATTACCACCTCTAGTCCATACTATTGCACCCACCTTAGCTCTTCTACCTAGCATAGAAAAGTCAATTTCTACTTCACCCAATGACCTTCATGAAGTCAAGATCTTGCTACAAAGCATGACCAATGAATTAGTGGCTCTCAAAAGGCAACAAGCTCAAAACTATCAGCCAAATCAGGGATATCAGTAGTTTAGACAAGTAAGTAGACCCCATTTTCAGAATTATAATCAAGGATAGGGTCAGTTTTCATAAGCTAGACCATATCAAGGGTATAATCTAGGCACTCCTTCATCCTCCAAAGCTCTTGTTCTTACTCAAAATAATTTGGTACAAGAACAACCAAACTACCCACCCTTGAGATATGGTCAAGAATATGCTACTTATACAAATGAGATGCCAAGTCAATATATAATGCACAAGACAATCAGGCTGGCCAATTCCCAAGCTTTGAGATGTCAGTACAACCTAGCATGGGTGATAGTCAGGCTTAACCTGATTCCACTCTCATGAATCATATGGAAGGTTAATTTTATGCCATCAACTATGTGGGCAGTATGAACAACCAAGGTGATTATGTTGCATCCAACATAAGATCCAAAATGAGAGCTATGGAGGAAGCTTAGGTAGCTACTCAAATGTCCACAACATCTTCTTCATCACATGTGAACCAAAATTTTCCAAATTTTAGGTCACCGGTTACACCCTCAACTCCTCAGCCTGCACCTCAGGCTGTAAGTGCCCCCAATTTTTTTTTGAAATGGGGAAACCCTCAGATTAATGTGGTAGACTAGATGAAGAAACTACATGTGAATATCTCTTTGTGGGATTCATTGGAAATGCCAGGATAAAAAGACATACTCCAGAAGGAGTTGCATGAGCTATATGAACCAACTGTCCCAACAAGAGTTGATAATGTTTTGATCATGAATGGGCACCCCTCCACAACAAGCTAAGTAAAGAAAGAAGAAAAGGTTCCCCCTTTCTATCTATCCTTAGTCATAGGAAATTTACTGGTGCATAATTATATCATTGACAATGGGGAAAGCACCTTAGTAATGCCAAAATTTATAATGAATAAGCTGGGACTCAAATACGAAGAAATGACCAAGGGAGTCCTGCAGCTAGATGGATCAATAGCTAAGATAGTAGGAGTGGTGAGAGGCTTGAACTTGATGTTCCATACCTATCCAATTTTCTTAGTTCCCCATGACGTGGTGGTGGCAGATGTTCCTCCCTACTTTGCCATTTGCTTGTCCTGGGATTTCACATTCAAAATAGGTGGGTACCTAGTAGCAAACTGGTCTTAAATGGTTTTTAGAACCAAATATGGGACTAAGGTCAAGATGGAGTCAGAGCCAATCCATAGAGATTATTTGGAGCCATACTCACTCAAAGTGGCAAATATCAGCTATGCCATTATTGATGAAGAATATTTCCAAGTGGATCAATCTCCACCTTTTACCCTTAAAGGAGTTGCTGACCTACTCTTAGACGAATGGAGAAGTGACAACTTTGAACATGATCCATACAGGTTCATAGAAGAGGTAGGCCTCAGGATTTATTGCATGCATGAAAAGGGTAATTTTGTACCAAATTTGATGAAAGCAAACCAAGAGAGCTCAGGTTTATGGCAGCTTTTATTTGAGGGCTTAAGAAGCAAATTGGGAGTTGGTGGTGGAGTAGTATTAATTTCCCCCTCATAGGAGAAATAATTCTTGACTTTCAGGTTCCAGTTTTCTTGCACTTGTAATGTTGTAGAGTATGAATCTCTCATCCATGGTTTGGAGTGGGCAAGGAAAAGAGAAATTAAAGAGCTGTAGGTTTTTGGGGACAATGAGTTGATCATAAATCAGGTGAGAGGCTAAATTTGACAAAGAATTCCTTTCTTAAGTCTTACAAGCACAGGGTGTGGGACTTAGTGGAGAGTTTCCTTGCTGACAATGTTACTTCCATTCTAAGAGAGTAGAATAAATAAGCTGACAAACTAGTATTAGTTGGCACTCAGTTTGACATCCTCAAGGAGATAAGATAAGATAATAGTCCACACCATTTAATAGTGGTAATCAGACACTCTGTGCCTGATAACATCACCAAATGGCAGGTGTTTGACAATGATCAATAGATAACATTCTTCTTGCAAGAGGAGGTTGAGTTTACCTCTAGAAATCAAGCCAAGATACAACAACAATATGGCAGCCATATTATTCAACTGAAGAACAACAAACTTCCCAAAGGCTTGGTCACTCTCAAAAGTAACTTCAATGAGGATGACCAATTGAAAAATGACAAAGCAAACATCACAACAAAGAAAGAGAACTATGAAAAGGTTAAGATATTCAAGAATAGGCTACTTACACTTGGGAAGGTATGTACACATCATGACATGTAGGCTTTTATCTTGTTGTGCCAAGAATTTGCTGATGTCTTCGCTTGGGAGTATAGCAACTTGAAGGGTTTTGACCCAAGTTTGGCCCAACATACCATTGAGGTAGAGGAAGGTGCCAAGCCCATCAAATAAAAACAAAGGTATATCAACCCAAAGATTGAGCCTCTCATGCGAAAGGAACTCACCAAGTTGATTGAGTCGAGGATCATATTTTTGATCAAACACTCTTCTTGGCTAGCCAACCTAGTTCCTGTCAGAAAAAAGAATGGGGATATCAGATTATGTGTATATTTTAGAGACCTCAATAGAGTGTCATTAAAGGACCACTATCCTCTCCCAAGTATGGAGCAGATCCTCCAAATGGTGGCAGGCAATGAATATTTCTCCCTCCTAGATGGGTATTTAGGGTACAATTAGATTTTAGTGCAAGACTGTGATCAATACAAGACAACCTTCACTACTAAGTGGGGGATGTTTACTTACCAAAAAATGTCATTTGGACTATCCAATGCTAGAGCCACTTTTCAATGAGCCATGGACATGGCTTTTCAAGGCTTGATAAATAATATTGTACTGGTCTATCTTGATGATGTGACAATATTTTCTAAGGAAGTAGGCCAACATATGAGATACCTTAGGTAAATCTTTGAGAGGTGTAGAGAGTTTGGTATCTCTCTCAACCTAAAGAAATGTGTGTTCACTGTCCATGAAGGTAAACTCCTTGGCCATATTGTTTCAAAAGAGGGCTTGACCATTAATCCAAAAAGAGTTCACTCCATCCTAGCGCTGTCCTTGCCTAAGCATAAGAAAGGTTTGCAAAGCTTCTTTGGAAAAATAAATTTCATCAGGAGATTTATCCCAAATTTTTCCAAAATAGTCAAGCCACTGACCTCCATGCTGAAGAAAGATGAGAAATTTGTGTGGACAACACAAAGGAAGTATAGTTTTGAAGGGATCAAGCAGGCTATCACCTAGGCTCCTACCTTAATTAGTCTTGATTTCACCAAGGATTTCAACCTCTACACCTTCAAAAATGAAGAGGTAATCTCTGCTATGCTTACCCAAGCAAATGGTGAGAACCTTGAATAGCCACTTGCATTTTTTAGCCAAGGTCTAGAAGGTTTTGAGATTAGGTATACATATGTGGAGAAGCAAGTCCTTATAGTCATATGAAGCCTGAAGAAATTCAGACATATGCTGTCCAATAGCAAGGTTCATCTCATGGTGCCACATCCCAGCGTCAAAGATTTCTTGATCAGCCATGATCTAAATGAAAAGAGAGTGGGATGGATTACCAAAGTAATGGAATATGACATGGACATCAAAACCACCAAGCTAGTAAGGGGAAAAGGCCTGTGTGAACACCTTACTATAGACCTTAGACAATAGAAAGAGGACATTTTGCTAATCCATGATGAAGTTACAGTAGAATAACTAACAGTCATGAAGGATTGGGCATCAGACATGAAACATTTCTTTCTCACTGGTGAGTGCTCATAGGGTCTTAATCAGACCAAGATCAGATATTTCAGATTCCAATCTCTCCCTTATGTCTTGATTGATGGGGTGCTATTCAGAAGGGATTTTTTAGGAGTGTTCTTGAGGTGCATAGACCTAAGTCAGGTCGACAGGGTGCTATCTGAGTTCCATGACAGGCCAATTGGTGGTTACTTTAATCCTAAGCCTAAAGCTGCAAGGATTATGAGAGCTGGTTACTTCTAGCCCACTTTATTCAGAGACACCCATGCCTAGGTATGAAAGTGATAGAAGTGTACACTCTTTGATGGGAAACAATGACTGGCTGCAATGCCTCTATAACCTATTCAAGTGGAACAACCATTCATGCAATGGGGCCTAGACTTCATAGGGATGATCAACCCTCTCTCTAGTGCCAGCCATAAATGGGTCTTAACTGCTATAGACTATTTCATGAGATGGGTAGAAGCTATTGCTTTAAAGGAGGCCAATGAAAGTGCAGTCTTGGATTTTTATGATGGCCTGGTGACAAGGTTTGGAGTCCCAACTACTATCATCTCAGACAATGCATTAGCTTTCTTGGGAACCTGAATGAGTGAATGGGCATTGGGATACGGCATCTATCTTAGCACTTCTTCTAACTACTACCCACAATAGAATGGGTTGGCTAAGTCCACCAACAAGAATTTGATTAGAATTATTAGAAGAACAATGGAGGAGAATCAGAGAACTTGGCATACCAAGTTGAAAACAACCCTCTAGGCAGATAGGGTTACTCCAAAGAGAGCAGTTGGAAATTCACCATACATGCTTGTGTATGGAAGAGAAACTAGAATTCCTATTTCACTTGAATTGCCAGCCTTGAATCTTACTCACTAGTTACAATAAGAAGAAGGCAACAGCATGGAGGTCAGGCTGTGTGAATTGATGGAACTTTGGGAGACAAGGGACCAAGCCATGGTTTCTATGACCAATTTTCAGCAGTAAATGAATCACTTTGACAAGAAATCCTTGTCAAAAGGATTCTCTGAAGGTGACATCATCTTAAAGTGGGATGAGGACTGAGCTAAGCCTAGAAAGCACACAAAGTTTGACACCCTATGGAGTGGTCCATATATCATCACTCACTTTAAATAACATAATGCATTCCAACTCTCTAGGTTGGATGGTGAGGAACTGCATATCCCAGTTAATGGGATATATCTTAAGCACTATCACTTAGCCTTCCCTCATTATGTACATATTTTCCTTATTTTTCCCTATTTTTGCTAAGTGCTTTTGCACATTTTTATAGTTTTTAAACCTTGTGTGTGTTTTATTTACCATTTGGGTTAAAATATTCATGATTGATTCTTGGATATCTCAAGGCCATTTTTAACATTTTGGGCTGTGTTTTGACTATGTGCCCAACGGACTTACAAGTCACTAGTTTCTTAAGCATGGTAGGCATGCTTCCCCTAGGAATCACCAGATTTGTTGACCATTTTGGTCCTATAGGCCAAAAATTGGTCTTCTTCTTCACCTACTATTCTGAGCCATCAGTCTTGAATGTATTCTCCTTACTGTAATTGTCATTTTTCTCTTTGTTGAATGCCTATCCTATGAAAAAGTCAAGAGGTCTGAGACCTACAGGGTTTTAGTTTGATATAAGACTTATTTCACTATGGGAAGCTAGTTTTCACAAGCCTTTCAATAAAGGAATGGGCCAAATTCAAAGAGATATAAGTCTCTTACAAAGCTCTGAGGACAAAGAGCCCTTGTGGAGGGCAATTTTGGGCCCAAGGTACCTTTGCAGAGGGCAGGGTTTTCCTTCAAAAAAGTGAGCAAGGAAAATATTTCGTTTGAACAAAATGTCCAAAGGAAATCCATGGTAAAAGGCAAAGGTCCTTCCATAGCAAAAGGTAAAGGTCCTTCGGACAAAATGTCTGAAGGAAATACAAGGGACAAAGGGAAATTCCCTTAGACAAAAAGCCCAAAGGAATTCCTTTAGACTTTTTGTCTGAAGAAAAAGGACCCAAAAGAAAGAAAGGGCCAAGGCATGAAGAAAGATTTCCTTTGGATAAAATGTCTTAAGGAATTCCTTCAAAATTTGTCTGAAGGAATTCATAAGACCAAGGCAGCCCGAAGGAACCCAAAGGGCAAGTGCCCTTGTGGGGGACTCTCGGCTGCCAAAGAGGAGATATTTTACAAGCTCCAAAGGGACACCTTCCCTTTGGGAAGGAATAAATTGCAAAAGGCTGCAGGTTTAGTTGCAAAAAGCTAAAGAAATTGCCAAAAGGGGTGATAGTCTCGAAGATGTCAAATTCAACGTAGCAAACTAGCTATTGGAGTTCAAACATTTGGTGATAGGTTTACAAACATCAAATTTATGATGATGAAATAGCCATTTAGTTTTCAAATAGTGACGGGTTATAGACATCAATTTTTGATGGGATGCATTGGCCATTGAGGAGAAACTAAAAGACTAATGCCTCCATGATAAGCCGCTGAAGGCTCATGGCGTAGATCTGAGTAAACTCAATGACCCATTGAGAAAGGAGCCCGAGGAGCCAGTAAAAGATGAGAAGATAGCCCAAAAGCTCAAATTGCCAAAAAGAGACAAATAATAATAAGAAAAAGGGGAATAAAGTAGAGAATCTAGAACATAGCCATGCACACATACGATAACATTTGGAATATTATAAAAGATGCACCCAACCAAGCACAAAAATGAATTAAGCAGTCCAGGTGGTAAAAGAAGGTGTCAGCAAGAGAAGTTATTATTGCGAGTGAAACAGTCTCCACCAAGTGGTTATCAAAGAGCACAAGCATTCAATGGTGTGGCCTATTTTTTCTTCATTTGAGCATGGATGAGTGAACAATCATGTAATTTTCATAAAGAGGAGTGGCCTTACCATTCAAAGGACCAAGTAACCCATGCTTTTGAAGAGACATTTAATATGATTTAAATGCCAAATTCAAGGCTTGTGACTGCCCCAACATGGTTCCTTCATCGGACTTCCTCTTTCCAATTTATTCAATGTAGCATGGGCCACTTATTGAGAGAGGCACCATAGTCTTCTTTTTCATGCTATATATTGTAACCTCTCAAGTGGAGAAATATATCTCTCATTTTGTAAGGCGAAGCCTTGCCAAATTTCACCTTTGATCAATAAGAATCTTTTTTTACCTCTATTTGAATGGCTATGATTTTGAGTGTGTTTATATATCAATTTTGTGTTCAATGATTTTAGCTTGATGCTTCCATAATTTGACACCAACACACCTAGTATAGCCAAAGCCATTTCTATAGGTTATCTGGAAGTGCTTCACTTGGAGCATATAGACAGAAGAGTAGCTATCAGATGGTGTGTTTTCTATAGCACTTATGGTAAGTTCCTTTTCTTGTGTGTCTTCATTAAGCCTCCCTTTTAAAGCTCCCTATAGTCTGGTCTTTTGCTAGATAAAGTGTATGTTCACCCCCTTTATGGTTTGAAGTGTGAATAGCTAAGTAGATCAACATCATTTGGTGCATCACCACTTAGAGTAGCTTTCTTTTCTGGTTATTCCTTCTCCCTTTCCCCCCCAGTATTAGAAGTAGTAGCAAAAGACAATAGAGATGCATCAAAGGGAGCTAGCCCTTATCTAGAGATTCTCCCCTCAGTTTTGCCAGACCCACAACAAGAGGGGAGTCTCCATTGTGCCAAGTGGAAGAGAGAAGCCCAATGTTCTTTCAAGGGTGCAATCCACAGCGTCAACACTTACCAAAATTATAAGTTAGATTTTATTAAATCATCTAATTTTAATATAATTATAGGTTGCATTTGATTAAACAATCTACCCTCACCAGGTATATAGTGTGAGTTGATTAAATTGCTCACACTCACTAGATCATGCACATATTTGGGTTGCATGATTGAGATGAAACACGCTTAATTATTGTGTTTCAAATCACATTTACACAAAGGTTAGGGGAATATGTCCTATAATATCTATTTATGTATTCACTTGTATGTTCAAAATTGTCCTAATCTCAGCTTTAATGCTTCATAATGAGGCATATTTTCAAATAAAATTGCCATATGGAAAGATGGTTGCATCGACACACATGTATACTCCTAACCTTATTCTTTATAGTTTCAAGCATTTAAAATTCTTTCAATTTCAGATTTCATACATAGATTGTATACTGCAACATGCTCTTGGTTGCAAGCCAACCACCAAAAAAACACTATAATTAGGTTTATGTAAAGATAAGGTGTGTTACACACACCCAAGTATGCATTGCTTTCCTTTAAAATAACAATTTCATGATTAGATTAAAGGGGGGGAGTGTAGATACTAAATTATAATTTATATAGTATACTTAAAATACCTATCATGGTTGTACCCTTTAGTTTTAGACGTACTCACTACTGAAAGGCTCACATTCACTATCTCTTTGTTCCTAATTGCGTATCTCTTAGTTCGACCATTATTATTTTGATGACTATGGATTCTATATTGTGAAACATTATCTAAATATAATTATTATCCTTCATTGCTAGTTTTGGACTTGCATATGGTTTTTAATTCCCTGGACACTTTCATCCCAAATAGACACAAGTCGATGTAAGTGTCCACTTTTCCTATAAAGTGTAAAGTAGCCAAAAGTCATCCAATTTACAAAATAAACATATCCAAAATTTTTGCCTAGGTGATTTAATATGAGATATATCCAAAAGGGATTGGTATATATATAATATCAACTCTCATTCATTCCTTACTTGGAAATCCAATACAAATCACAAGGCAACATACCAAGGAACACTCAATCAAGCATTCAAGTGAGAAAATCTAGGTCATATGTCCCTATTTCTATATCAGTCATAAGAATAGTATTTTCATAATTCTGAAATATTGTAGGAGCAATCCATGAGACATATTTACCAAGTTATAAGCCAGGTCATTACATGTCTTTGTTTATCACATATTGCATCCTTGTGCACACATAAACCAACACTTAGGGTAAAACTACATATTGCATCCTTGTGCACACACAAGATAAAATGTAGGAGAGAACTATTATTTTTAGTAATGTCAGTTGTATAAATTTAGAATACTATTTGTCTAATTTTTTTATTAATTTTTCTAATTATGAGGTTAGTTCATCATATTTGTGTAAAATCTAATATAATCCATTTAATCCTAGATAACTCAAATATCTAAATTTAGGGTTAAATAGATATGTAGGCTCTCTAATATATTTATCCGTAGTTGTAAATAGTGAATAATCCCAAAGGGAATTGAATACAAAGGTTTCAACCATTGTGTAGTTTCACTATCCCATCTTTGAGGTACATATAAAGTAACTTCCTAGGGATAACTACTTACCAATGTACCACATAATCAAACAACTAAGATGCTTCTCAATGGAAAATAAAACAAAACTAGGCACGTTATATTTATCATGAGGTAACACAAAAGCTAAAATATATATACAATGTTGTTTGATGGTTAGAGTATTGGGCAGTACCCCTCAGACGATGGATCAAGTAAAATTGATTATCACTTAGCCCATAATGACAACTCCTTGAGTTTTACAACTATCATAACATAGAATCTACAAGAAAAATTGTTGAAAAATTGTGAAAAATAATTAAATCCATGATTTTAACATTTTTTGAACAAAAATGACATCAAACTTATGTTTAGGCTCATATTTCACACTTCAAAAAAAAAAAATTGGTTTTGGTTGTGTATTTTGTTTTCATATTTTAAAGTTTCCTGATCTGATATAGGCTTATTTTATGCCTTATAAAGTATACAAATAATTAAACATGATTTTTTATGAGGGATGGAATAAAATTATTTCATATAATACTTTTTTATGAAATAAAACACATTGTGATAAAATTTTTATGGCCTAACGCCTCTTGGTTTACAAGATAATTAATTTTGTTTTTAGGGTTTTATATAGACCCAAATTACTTAGTTTTGAAAAATAATTAATTTGAGATCAATATAAGAGCTACACAAGATTTATTTAATGGGTTTTATAAGGCTGTAATTTTAGGTGTGGTCTTAAAATTTTGACAAACAATTCCTCTTAGAGTTCTAGATATGGATTTTTTATGATTCTAGGCACATATTTGGGAAAACAATTAAATTTGACAATGGTTATGGATGTGTAAAAATACTTTGTAAGGATCTTTTATAATGGTTTATGGACATCCAAGAAATTTTTTAGCTTCTTGGGCTTTATGGTTTGGGAGTTGGGGAATAAATCTCTTTCAGGGTTATCTAAGAACATAAATTTGTAATGAATTTGCTGAGAGAAAAAATTGCATATGTATTATTTGATATAACCACAATGGTAAAAGCCATTATTTATACAAAATTTAGGGTTAATTCTCACCCCTATAATATAGGATATGAAAATTATCCTTGTGATTATAATAATGCTAACAAATTATATTCTATGTGTGTTGTATTTAGACAAAACAACATCACTTCCAAAATAGACCAGGATTAATGAACTCATCTAATTATTATAAAAATTTAGAATATTTCATATTTTCCTATTTTAGTTAGTAGGAATTCAAGAAAATGAATGTATGAATAAGCAAGTTAATATAAATTAATAAACTCACTTTGTCAATAAAATTAAAGGGTGAAGTCACACAACCAATTAGAGGAAATGTGAGGTACTATGGCTAATTAGGTCATTTCCTAGGCTTAGCCGTAGATTCCTAGAAATACATTCTTTTTCATCACATTTTTGTTTGGATGTAGGCAAATATTAAAAGATTGTATGTAGTTTTTAGGCACCCATGCAACTATAATTTTATTGTAGAGCAACGTGTAGAAACATAATATAATATAGGGTTTAATTTATTTCATCTATTCTATTATTATGATTTTATTGATGTGTTGAATTCAACCTGTATATTATTATGCAAGAAAAATTTTAGTGTTCTTAGGTAAGTTGTGGAAGTGTAGTCTTTCCACCTATTTCTGCATTACGAATACTTGTCATCTTAATTATTACAAGTGCTTTCTAAGTATACAAATATTACAAGATCCAAGGAGTCATAATGTGTCATACCTTATTATACATATCATTACATGTCATGATTTATTTCTTTCATCAACTATATTATTATTTCAATTTCATGTTTTGTTAAAATATTATCTATTTTGTGATTGTATTAGAGCACATGCATATTCACACACTATCTCACATATGCACATGCCAAGACACATAATCAAAAGATCAAATATATCATATATATATATAGGTAAAAAAGTATATAGGGGGCACATGGAACATATAAATAATGCCTTAGATATAGGGGAATGATCCCCTTGATTCTCCTCTCTATTATGTGTGGAAATAAAACTAGTGGACATAGGAGTCTTTGTCCTAGTATGTGTCCTCACCTTAGACCTTGATCTCGAGACATATCACATCCGATATATCTCAAGATTTTCCATATCCTCTATATAACACTCTTATAGGTATTTGTACTCAATAAAATATGGTTTATGCAATCATATCACTAGTATGTGGGTATATAATCACCTCATGTATTAATATCCACACATATAATCATAAAAATATGTAGAATACTAACAATGATATGCATAATATAGTAGATATCATGTAAAACAAGATATGTTTATGGGATAATATTCCCTAGCATGAAATAAACTAAAAATATAATAATTAACCTTAAGGGAGGGCATCATCATATATATACTCCTCAAGGAAGTAATAACTCCATAAAATCTATGAGTATGGGAATGCCACTTCAAGGGGGACAACCTCCGATATGCATCTACCAAATAGAATACTCTCCACTTACTTCACCTCTATCATATTTATATTCACCTCAAATATATATACCTCCCATAATAATAATAGAGGGGTAAACCCCTAATCCCACTATAGGTTGATTTATTACCCAATATAACTAATTCTAAAAGTTACCCATTTGACCTGATATATTTGACCAATATAACTAAGGGGGATGTGTACCATATTTTAACATCACCATAGTCATATATAAATCATTATATCATAGCCTTAGGTACATAACATCATCTATATGTTTGTCTATCTCCTCGGTGAATGTTTCTAATGAAGCCTTGAGTTGAGATATGTGTGGTTCAACAGTTGTATGTACATATGTGATCTTTCCATGTAGTAACCTTTGCTTATGCACATGCAAGATCTTTTATTATATTCTCTACCCTACTATATAATTGTAAGTTTATAAACTCAATTTTTATATAAGCCTTATTATTATAATGTTTTTGGCATTATTTTATACATATGGGTCAACATCTTGAATTAGTAACTTATTCTCACTTATTTGTCTATCTTCTGCTTCTTTATGTGATTATGTGGTCTTATTTTATTTTATTTTTAATTTTATCAATTTTTTTTGTGCTCACTCACCTATTTTCTCACTCCTCTTTTTTTTTATGTTTGTTTCTTCCTTTGGGATGGGATCAATGGTTTATTTATCCTACCCTAGGTGGGATCAATAGGTCTGTCTACTTTTTTTTAAGGGAAATTCCTTTCATGGTCACATCCTTTCAATGTTTGAATCCATTTGTTAGTTGTTTCCCTTCTCTTTTGTCAAATTTCATGTAGTAATATGTTTTTAATTTAATCCATGAGAACCCTATACATACAAATCATCTATGAGAATTTTAAAAAGAACTAAAACTCATCTGGAAGAAGTATTATTGAGGTTCCAAAGGTTCCACACAAGTTTTTAATATATTCATTTATTTTTGTCATGGTATAGTTGACATTGATTTATCTATGCTCAAGGACTTGAATCACATTCTAGATAAATGTGCAAATAATTATGTATCACATTTGGGAGGGAAAGTAGAGCATATTATCTTAATACTTCATTCTAGCTACATATGAACTATGAGGGGTTCAATCTTTTCATGTGGTATACATAAGTCACAATGCTTTTATGGTTTCTTGACCTAAATATTTATTCCCTTCTCTTTTTATCAAACATATTGTGGCAAGATAGATCAAAGACATCAAGGAGAAATATTAAATAATTATATCCACTAATTCGATAAAGCATAGGCATAAGCAAGCATGACATCTAGTGGTGCAACATCATAAAAAGTTACATAATTTAGAAAGTAGTGGAGGACACAAATGATTCTCTAGGGCATGAATGGTGGTAAAAAAAATTACTAATGTTCTTGCCCAGAAAACACTTGGCATAAATTCCAATTGCATCCTTACATAGTTAGAGTCATAAATTTGGCACATAAACAACTATATCCTACACAATTTAGATCTACACTAAAAAAAATAGAATTTGAAAATATGTGACTATTTCAATCATTTTAATTTCATATTATCCATTTCTTGTTTTCAAATTTACAATTTAGCTTTTTTACTTATTTTAGATATTAGGGCATATTTGAAAGTAGTATTTTACATTATTTAATGGTATATCTTCCCAGTGCATTAATTTTGTCTTGTTCCAAAGTTAAACACTAAAATAATAAAACAAATTAGTAAATCTGACATTCTTAGATTTAACTTAGGATTTATGTCCTCTTTCACCTAAGGGTTTTTTTGTTTTGGATTCATATTATATTTTGATTTTAGGGATTATCCACCCATTAGGGTTTCATTTCATTTATGTGTGGATTTATTTGGCATTAATCATGGTTTATATGAGTGAAATTGATGACAATAAGGTGTCATTGTTTGATGCTATATTGTAAAAATTGAAAATTTTAAATGATGAAAAGATTAATCAACACATTAACTAATATTTAATAGAATATTTTATTTCAAACCTAATAATTTTGATAAATTCATGCAAAGGGATAAAGAAATAAAAAATTCCAATGTTTCTCAAGTAAACACTCTTAAGGTTTGTACTTGTGTTCTTTTATCTACTGTACTTTGTGATGAATGTTTAACTCTTACACCCATGACCAATATTGTTCATATGGCTAATATGCATGGTAAGACTCAACCTTTGAAAGAACCTATTTAAAGTATAACCATTCCTACACATGAGATAGTGACTATGATTCATACTATAAGAAACTTAAAAATACAATTGTCTAGTCTTCTACTTCATCAAAAGGATTCCAATAATAAGATCATGAATAATATGGTGCCTTCCAATCCTATTCCCAAGGATGTGATTGAATTCATCTTCCTCATGATTTAGTGGTTTCAAAATTATAATTATTTGATGTTCATGGGGACCTTCAAGCGTAGCTTCATGTTATGTTTTTATCTATAGGAAACCATGAGAATCATTCTTCAATCTTACTTAAGTTGTTTCTTAGCACATTGATGCATGAGTTTTTAGATTGGTTTGATGCTTTACATAGTGTATCTTTACATTATTTTATATGTTTACAATAGTCCTTACTAGAAATACATTACCATAAGGGACTTATATAAACATATGAGATCATTCAACATATTAAACAAGGACAAAATGAGGACATACTTGCTTACATCTTTAGATTTTATTGTCATATGCAATATTTTATTTATCAACTATGTGATCTTAGAAATCAATACATATTCATCAATAATATTATATAACGAATCAAAAGGAAGTTACTTAGCACAAAATTTAAATCATTCACTTATCTTAATGACATGGCTACTGACCTAAAAAAGTAAGCATTAGATTGGCCTAAAATCCATACCTCACTTCTTATAGATTCAAATATTTTTAATTCCCATGTGCCTAGCATGAGCACATTTATTAGGGTTAAACAAGAAGTAATAATGAGGCATATCTCAACTCAACCAATTTTTTTTTCAAAATTCAATATGACATAAGATCTTAATGGACAATAATCTGATTGAGCTACATCCTATTCATGGAGTCAATCCAACATATAGGTCAAAATATTACAATGCAAAGGTATTTTTATTCATATCATACAATTATATTTCATTCAAAAAATTGATTAATTTATTTAAGGGATAAAATTCAAGCATTCATCAATCAAGATGAGATTATACAAGACCACCAAACTTCCCTAGGAAAATGTAATATTAATAGAGAAAATCAACCTGATAAGGATGCTTCATAATAAAAAACATTTAAGAACAATGAAAAAAACCAATGAACTCAATAAGTCGATGATGAAATACATTATGATACATACTTGGGGGATCTTCATGGCCCCAAACATACAGATTAATACTTCACACAACATAATGTGAGATTCATTGCATACATCTTTTAACATTTCCATTTTTATGGCACCTTTGATTATTTTGTTTACATTACATGTTCTTTATTTAATATTACAAACCTTGCTTATTCTTATTTTGACACATGTTTATGAATTGTCACACCTAGTCATCTGCTACTTGATATTGTTACTACATATTCAAAGTTCTACTATATATGATATAGCTGGACTGTGAGCCTCACTTCATTGGAAGTGCTATTGTATTTTGATCCCTCTTTGTATGGTGACTATCTCATTTGATAATTTAGGTTCCTTTTTTATTAATCGATAAAATAGGGTTGGATGATCCATCACCCTTTTTATTAATCTCATAAAAATATTACAAGAGAAAAGGTCGTACCATACAAAAAAACTGGGTTACCCCAAGGGCAACACTAAAAAATCTAACTTTATAAAAAAAATTTAAAAAAATATCCAATTAAGACCTATTGTTATCCAAAGAAAAACTTAACTTTCATAACAAAAAACCTCAAGAAATAGGGAGAGTGATTCAAACTCTCCCCAAAAAAGCTCCAAAGAGAGTAAATCCTAACATTCATATTGAAGCACTTTAGAATACTTCAAAACCAAAAACTAAGCAACAAAACTTAAAAGATGATAACCACTATAACAAAAGATTACTTCCATAGTCAAAGGTCAACAAAATATACAATAACTCATCTAAATATTCCACAACACTATCCATAAGCATCCATACTAAGAATAATTAAAAACCAACCAATAAATAATAAAATTAAATGCAGATAACCATTATAAAATATTACTCTTATAAAAACTTATCTAAATATTTCATAACACTATCCAAAAGCATCTGTGATCACCAAACATCAATCTCCAACTCTCTTACTATGAAAATTTATTTTCTATTACTTTTATTAGATTTGAAAAAAATGTTTGGAGCCCGTTTGGGCTTTGTTTTTTTTACTATTTCAAGAAATATATATGATTTATATTAAGTTTTTGTGTAAATTTTTTTGGGTGATTTTTTCACATGTTTTTTGGGTTGCACTTGAAACATTTCTTTACAATCCAATTTTATCTTTCTTGTGTTGTTGCCAAGTTTGGGGTAGTTTTTATTTTATCCCATAGGGGAAGGATGATGGAGAATAGGTTGGGTTTGGGACATGTGGGAATGGATGCTTGTTGGATCTCATTTTTTTGGACTAAGAGTTTAGGGCCCAAGGTTTAGCTGTAGGCAAAATCTTCTCCCTTTTTTGTATTTTTTTGGAAAATACTAAACTATGAAGTGATATCAAATATGATGAATATATTTATTGGTGGTATAGGTATAAAAACCCCTTTCTCTACTCACCCATTAAGGGGACTCAGGTGGGTCACTAAAGTTCCATTTATTTTATATTCATTTAGTTTCCTTGCATGTTTTTTTTTTTGGAATGGATAAGTCTCTACATGTGTACCCTCACTAATATGTATATATTTTGTAACTTACAAACTTCCCTATGATTGATCTTTAAATTATAAAGTAAATGTGAACTTGGTTGTGGTCTGGTAACTCCCTTAGGGTTGGGGGTTGATGAGAGCGTGATGTCTAATGACATCATATAGTTTGGAGGTGAGAAACCCCTCATGTAATCTATTTAGAAAGGTTAGTACAACAATTGGTATAAGATTGTTTTTATTTTGGAATGTTGACTTGTTGGAGGCTATGTTTTACAAAGTTGTTCTTTGTTTATGTGTTGTAGTCGAGTGGGTTTATAATGATTTTTTGAAAAAAAAATGGTTATCCTGGATATATTGAATAATTATTTTTGTATAATTTTTGCCTTGTGTCTAGGAAAAATAAACAAAGATTGTAATTACTGGTATATGTATTTCAATGATTGGTTAAGTATTTATACCATTGCAAGAAAAGCCAATATATTGTTAGTGATATATAGAGATATAGTTGTAAGAATTTTGAAGCGTTTAAAGTGTTACATTCATTTAGTATTCCTTATATGTGTTTAAATTTTAATACTATGTATTTGAATGTTGCATTAAGTTGTAATGAAAGAGATAGGGCCTATTGCACATGTTTTTTTATTAATTTTAGATATAAATTTCTTCTATAGTTGAAATAATTACTTGAAAATTATTTCCTTTTCTTATATTACTTGCCAAAAAAATTTAATCAATATGTATATTGACTTATGTAAGTTTCACATATACTTAATGGGTTATTTTAGTAAGTGGATAGGGTCCTTGTTAAGTTAAATATGCTAAGCATTTATGAAGAATATACCTATTAAAATGCAAGAGAAAAAAAGTGTATTCCTTTCAGTGTATATTTACAAATATATATATGTTTAGTGTTTTACTTGCCTTGTCAATTTGTTATATAAGCATAATATGGAAGGAGGTGGTTGATTTTGAATGATTTAGCTAATTAATAAAATATTTTTGGGATAATTAAATAATATTTCTTATTCACCAAAAATTATAATTTTCTATTCATAATTATTTACAAAAAAATTGCTTTATTGTGTTTTTTTTGAAAAATACCTAAGTGTGATATAATAAAATCAAGAAAATATATCTTATTTAGTTAATATTTAACTTTTATTTATTTATTATTATAATATAATAATAATAATAATAATAAATAAATAAATAAATAAATAAATAAATACATGTATAATTAATATATTTATTATACATGTATTTATTTATTTTATTAACACACACACATACACATACACACACATGCCTTAATGTCAAGGATGAAGGATTTAGAGGCCTTATCAGGTGGTTTTGACCTTACATTATAAGTTCAAGTTAGGAGAAAACATTCACCACCATTAAAAAGGGATGACTCTTAAGAAGGTTGTGATTATGTTTGTGATGGTTGGGGGCCTTGTTCCTCGACCTAGTTATTATTATTTTATTACTTTTAAGCTCTTCCACTCACTTTCAAACCTTTCCATAAAAACTAATATTTTTTTTAAATTAAATGAAAACATTATAAAATCTATTAATTTTGAGACATAATGTATAAAAATCTAAAAATTCCTTTGGGACATAAGAGGCACATAGGATTTATGTGATTCCTCAATCCTTATAGGCACTCCTTTTCACCTCTTTTTTCTATAATATTCCCTCTCAATACTTGAAAATTGTAAAAACACTTGAAATCAATTTTGAAAATTTAAAGCAATTGAAATGCAAAAAAACCTAGATCTAGTTATACTTTTAAATCAACCCTACAACAATAAGACATAAATCTATAACGAATAAGAGATTAACTAAATATAAGAAAAATTAAGTTAGATTATGAAAGCTGACAAACTATTTAACCCTAATTTGGATGTGGATCCTACTTGGGTAAATAGGATTAAGAATATATAAATGATAGGGCACAAGGGTGAATATTATATCTACATCAGGCTAGTTAATATGCTAAACTCAAATATACCATATGTTGAATTTATTAAACTAAGATAAGTTATAAATGGAAAATACCACTATACTATATATATAAATGACATAAATGAGAGTACTTAGCTATTTTTGATGTTAATGCAGATATGGGTCTAGAACAAGCTGAAAGCAGGCATGAAGTAGATTTTGGAACAATCATCATATTCTAGGTCTAGTGCCTCTAACTCTATGAATAATTATGTTAGCCTAGGATGGTTGCATCGACACTCCTATTTGGGTTCAACTCTAGTGTTTTATAAGGAATATCAACTGAAATAGGATACAACCACCTAGATGCTTCTAGGTTTGGATTCACCTTTGCTCTGGTGTACTTAGATCTGGGTCATGGACCATCACTCCTATTAAAATGGCAAAACCTTATCTTTCCATATTCAATATGATCTTAGGGGAAAATGAGTTAGTGGGTACATGATGTCAAGCTAAGTTTCAATGAACCACTATCAAAGGGTGTTACCTACATAACCAATACTCCATAAGAGGGCCTTATATTCTTCTAGTTCTCCCCTATGTGTTGGCTTGTGTGTGAATCATGCAATGAGTGTAAATAAAGTACAATAATGACCTATATTTCAACTTGAAAAATAAGACCTAATGACTACTCCTTTAGTACTTTAAACTTGTATTTGGGTTGCTCCTTTGATTGATATCAAAATAGGGAAGAATAGGAAAATTTTTGGTAAGTTGAGTGCTTCTTAAATGCTCTTTCAGTTTGATTTATAGGTGAGGAATGCATGAAGGTTGATATTGTATTTATACCAATCCTATCAGGAGATAAATTGCATTAAATCACTTAGGCTAACCATTGTAATTGTAATCACCTAAAAATGACACTTGAGTCTTCAGAGTGTTACTTGAGACCACCTATCCCTAATTTAACCTTAGGCCTATCTTAGGTCCTATTTTCACACTTATCCAACCTTGTTATGGGCCATAGGCATCCCCAGACATCCCTAAATTAGTCTTAGACCCTCATTATTACATCCTAGCCCTTCGTGCCTTAAGGTCTACCACCTATACACTAGTGCCATAATAGGGATAATAATACCACATGACACTATTGTCCCAATTTTGGTGCTACTATCTTTTCCCTCCCTTATCCACAAATGGAAATCTCTTCAAATCTTAGACCACATAGGGTTGACATAGACCTATTTTAACACCCACACAAGTATTATAACATGCCTTTTAGCCCTCGAACCACTTGATGGAAATCAAATGCAAATTACACATACAAACTAAAAATAAATTGTGTACAATTAAAGTTATCAATCCTTATTCTACCCTACTTCTGCATACAACTATCTACAACATTCCTAACCTTAGATTACTTAGATTTATAGTCTCAAGCACATTCAAAGCATTCAGGTTTATAATAATACTAGCTTCACTTTCAATTGCACCAACACTTAGGTGGGGAGAACTATATCAGGTTGAATCCTTCTTTGGAGTATTGGTATATAGGCAATTTTCATCATAGTGGGGTGTTGAAGATGTCCAACCTACCCCACTAACAACATACTTTATTGCTTTTATCAATTGGATTCCCTAGCAGTATGAAAGATTAGGGTTTACTCATAAAATCAATCAAAATAAGTCATCTACAGGATTTTAGAACTCGTGCATGCAAGAACAAGCTTGACATACCCAGACATAGGGGCACCCAAAAGCTTAAAATAATTCTTAATAGAGGACACTACTGCTAAAATAGGGACACTTATACCAGATGGTGCTAGTATCTAATTAGGGCACTACTATCTAAGAGGATTTTTGATACTTGGATCTTATTTGTGACACTTAAACCGACATCTACCTTAGTTTTTAGCCTCTAAATCATCTATCTCAATCATTTTATAGCTAAGTTCCCATTTACATTATTTATTAATATTTTTAGAAACGTTAAATTTATTCAATTCTATATTTGATAAATGGCTATATTTATTGCATATTTATACCTTAATTTATTATACTTAACCCTTTAAAAACATAGGATTTACATTCATCCAAGTCTTGAATAGTTAAAATAGTAATATGTTTCATTTAAAAATTGGATGATTTTAGGGCACGAGATACTTACGTTGGGTCATGACAGTAAAGTCAACACTATTGTCTATCCTAGACATTAGTGTCTAGGGTAAAATAGAATAGGTATAGGCTCATAACTTTTAGAGGTGTAAGATAATTACATTTTAAGCATTCTTGGAAAGATAATATGTCTGTGTCATCAATATAATGCTAGTCGGACTAAGAGATAGGCCAATGGGCATAAGATAGAGCAGATGTGAGGCTTGCAAAAGCAATGCATGTGTATAACTAATAAAAACAACCAAGGTCTAAGTTTGAAAAGTGTAAAATACTGAGGTGCTATATAAGCACAAAATATCATCTACATCCCCCCTCTTTAATCTTGTAATGAAATGATTAGTTTAAGGGAAAGGAATAAGTACTTGGGTATGTGTCCACACCTTATCTTTGATTGAGTTGAATTTGAGTGCTTTGCTGGTGACTGACCTACAATCAAGAGCATGCTATAGTGTAAAATAAGTACATATATTATGGGTTAAAATTACTTGAAATAGATTTAAATTGAAAGAGCAAGGTTTAAGAGTACACCCTATGTGATGATGTAATCACCTTGCCTATTGTCAAGTTGTTCTAAAAAATATGTATCATTATAAGGCTCTAAAACTGAGATTAGGATAAATATATTTAAATATTCAAAGTACATATATCTAAGGATACATACATACATACATATATATATAGAGAGAGAGGCACATGCCACCAACTTTGGAGTAAAATTGAGTTGCCACCTGGTAGTTAAGATTAGATCAACTATGCAACCCAATGATACTTATAATCTAGTGAGTTTGGATGATCAAGTCTAAACTTAACACTTGATAAGATTGAGTGATTTAATCACATCAACCATACCAAAAGGTGAACCAACTACTATAATAGATTGGCTCAATAAAGTTCATAAAAGTCTATAGGGTATCAGTTTGTGTAATATTTTTAGAATATGAGATTGATTTGGATTTTGAAATATTATACACATGTTACATAACATATGCACCTTAAATATGTCTCATTTTGAAACTATGTATAAAAATGGTAACATATATAAAATTTTACCATAAATATGTATCTGAATCATATAACTATGTGCTTTGGCTAATTCAGATAACTGTGTAAGTGTGGAGGACATGCTTCTATTGAATACCCCCTATATATGGAGAAATATAAAATTGATATAAGTACCAATGTAGAGGACATGTTTCCAAAAAATTCCCCCACTATAAATAGGGGATGTTGAATAATGAATAGGTGTGAAGAACATGCTTCCAAAACATGCCCCCACTGAATCTATGAATTGATATAAATACCATATTGAATGAATGTGG
The DNA here is from genome assembly GCA_037957365.1 of Torreya grandis. Lineage (NCBI taxonomy): Eukaryota > Viridiplantae > Streptophyta > Pinopsida > Cupressales > Taxaceae > Torreya > Torreya grandis. The sequence goes on along the minus strand of JARHVA010001438.1, from coordinate 971,190 downwards.
AGAACATGCTTCAAAATCATGCCCCCACTAAATTTAAAAACTATGAATGTATGGAATCCATGTCCCTATGACATGCCCCCATTAAATATACAAAATGGTATAAGTACGAAATACTGAATAAATGTGGAGAACATGCTTCCAAAGCATGCCACCACTATAATCTAGAAACTATGATTGTGTGGAAGCCATGTCCATATGACATGCACCCACCGAATTTGATAATTATGAAAAGTGTGGATACCATTATTCCCAAGCATTCCCCCACTAATATGCCTCCCTTTAAGGTGAGGGAAAATAGTACCTAGAAGTTTTACCTCACCTCAAAAGGGTAATACAACTATAAAATATGTGAATGTAATCATGTAGTAAATAGAAGGAAACATAGGTAAATGTATCATTGAATTGCATAAAACCAATATGATCACATGTAATTCTAATATGCATGATAGAGTTCATGGCAATGTCTAGATAGTAACAATACAATCTTAACAAGAAAATAAACACACACACAAGAGCACTCAAAAGTAATTCAAAAAGTAATGGTCCAAGGAGATCACAAATAATGGGCATGTTCAAATGATACAAAATTGAATGGACATGAATTAGTCAAATGTCCATAAATCAACGAATGACGTATTCAAATGTCTATAGAACAAGCAATTACATATGTATATGTCAATGAAAATAATCATAGGCATAGGGGTCACATACAATAAAGCATATTAAAATGCTCAAACACACAAGATAAAATCAAGGCAAAACATTCAAGGAAGTGTATAAAGGAAAAACACAAGCAACAAGCATAAACATGTCTTAGTGGGCCATGGCTCTAATGTGTTAGTAAAAAATGTCTAGTACATATCATATCAAGTACCATGTGTAAGATATAATCATGGATAATAGGCATGTGTAAGTAATATGTAAGATCAAACATGATAGAGTCGAGTGATCATCGAATGATATAACTTGTGTGTATCAAGATCATAGAAGATGAATGCCCCCACATCTTGGTGATGTGAGTAGAGGGATAGTCCAACACTGGTAAGTGTATAAAATCATGTATCTATGTATGTTAGTAGATGCATATGTAGGAGTAGATGATATGAAATCCCTCAATATGGAACTAACACATAGATGCCAAGGAGCTGATAAAACATGTAAGTGTCGAAAGTGTTTTTTGGTTTTTGAAGATTTTTGATTTTTTTTTGGTCTTTAAGATTTCAAATCAAGGAAGTCATCATCATTAAAATACATAGGACTATTTGTCAAAAATTTCAAGTGTTGCTTATAATGATAGATTACGTATTATTCAATAAACTTGTCTAATAGCTTACCTAATCTAATGGTGTGGGTACATAATTGTATCCATCATGTGGTATACAAATCTTTGTGTCCATATCAAAAAAGTTAACACATATATTTGTAGTATTGAACTTGGTTTACCATTTTACTAGCCAATCTTGTATAAGATTTAATTTCAAATGGGGGTCATGGTCTATTATCCATTAGTTGTGGTCACCACACGTGAACCACAAGCAATAGGTAACTTAATGTATCAATGGGATTCTGACATCAATGGAGAGCATATGAGTTCATTCATAGTATGTCCCAATTTTTCAAGGAATGTAGTTCCACAAGTTGTATCCCACTTGTTCATATCAAACTAGAGATGTTGGCAATATACCCCATCAATATTCATAGTAGTAGTCAACTCTCCATGACTTGGTCACTTTGAAAGATAGTTATAATTCGAAAGATAGGAAGTATTTTACCTTTTGGCAGGTTGTGAAACTTCTAGAGAAGATTCCACATTGTTCACGTGGTATACTTGAATTTAAACTTTGTAAGGTTGGCTTAATGTTTTCAACCATGAGGGGTGAATTAAGTAACAATCATTTACATGCTCATCTACTCTGGTTGTGTTCCCCTTTTATCTAGATTGAGTGTTATTTCTTCTACAAGTGGATTGATTTTATATTTACTAAGACCTGTGGGTTCAAACAAGTTATGCAAAAGGTCATCAAGTGGATCAAACTCTAGTGGGCACATTTTTTCATCTATCATATCATGAGCGGTATCATCATCACTATCATATTAATTAGAAACATGCACAACTTTTTGATTAGTATTGACCAATAAAGGAAGCTCAAATGAAGGAGTTTATTTTTGTTTTAATGGTTCTTTTGGTAATGGTTATTTCTCTTTATGTTCATATATGTGCACCTCGATATGTGGTACCTTATTTGTATCTTAAGATGGAGGAGCCATTATACTTGACTCACCTATTTCATAAGTATGTATATGCTCAATAGGACCACTGTAGGAATGCCTTAAATTTTAGACTGTATCATTTTGTAAAATTTTAAAGGTTCATCATCAGTAGACATTGTTAATAAAGTACCATAATGTATGAATTTTACACATTTGTGAAGTGTATATAGGTATATTCCATTGAATGTATCCAAGGTCTACCAAAAAGTACATTATAATGTAATTATTGTGACATTACTTGAAATTAGCTAAAACAATTTTTGGTTTTAATGCCACATCTAATGTAATTTGATCAACTGGAGGACTATGTGAATTATCGAACCCTTGGATATACATAATCAATTTTTGAATTAGATTGGTACTAAATCCCATGGTGGTTAAAAAATTGATACTGCAAATGTTTACGCCTGATCCATTATAAATGAGAACCGTTTTTATGCCCTTATTTTGTATTATCACTTGTATGAACAAAGGTAACTCTTGATCAATAATATCTTTAGATGGTAAGTTAGTTGGATCAAAAGTAATAAATTTGGCATTGTTCTTGAGATCTTTCATGATATCTATGAAGTAAGTAGGATCAATATCATTTGGAACTTGAATTTCATGCAATACCTCATATAGGATGTCCTTGTAAACATTTTATTATTTTAAGAGCTCAAGTATTGAAATTTTAGCATGTGTATTGCTTAATTGGTCAACAAGGTCATATCCCTTAGATTTTATCATAAGTGTAGGATTAGGAGGCACCTATTATATATTAACAGGTGGTGGTCTAGGTTGAACAACCTTACCTCTTTGAGTAATAACAACATGGACCACAAAATCTAATATAAGCCATGGGTGAATAATGGGTGTGGCATGGTAACTGTCACTCAAATATGGCTTGGGTAGAATAAATGGTTGAGATCATGCCCATTGTCATCTAGATATTGGCTCATTAACATTGTAAAAGGAATTTTGAAGAGATATAAAATGTTGTCTCTATTTTAATACTCTCTCATTATGTTCACAAATTTGATTAACAACTTTTGCAAAAAAAGTAACGTAGCAAACTATAACAAAATATAAGGTATTGGATCATGAAATAGTTTGCAAATATGTCCATGGAAAACATGATTGCAAGATTTATCAATAAAGGATTAATAACAAGAAAATAAATCATAAAACCTTCATTACCCTAGGGTTTTATGTTCAAAGATTGGGTTCACCAAATATTTAACCATATTTTAAATGTGGGTCCTACTTGGGTAAATGGGGTTGAGGATATATAAATTATAGGGCACAAGGGTAAATATCAAATCTACATCAGGGAAATTAATGTGATAAACTTAGATGTACCATATGTTTAATTTATGAAACTGAGACAAGTTATAAATGTAAAGTACCACTATGTTAGATATATAAATGACTTAAAATAGAGTACTTAGCTAGTTCTAATGCTAATGTAGATTTGGATTTGATACTAGATAAAATTAAGTGGGAATTAGACTATAAAATAGTCATCAATTTCTAGATATAGTGCCTTTAGCTCTTTGGAAAGTTGCATCAACCTGGGACATTTACATCGATGCTACTGTTTAGGTTCGATGATAGTTTCTTATATGGACTATTAGTTAAAACAAGATGTGACCACCTACATGATTTTAGGTTTGGCTTTGCCTTTGCTCTAGTGAATTTAGATTTGGGTCATGCACTATTACTTATTGTGAAATGATAAAACCCTAGCTTTCCATACTCAATATCACCTTGAGGAAAAATGGGTTAGTGGGCACATAGTGTTGAGGTCAATCACAATGAACCCATTATCAAAGGGTGTTGAGTATATAGCTAATATTCCAGTAGAGGGTTTTAGATTAATGTAGTTCTCCCTTATGTGTTGGGTTGTGTGTGAATCATGTAATGTGTGTAAATCAAGTCCAATAATGACCTAGCTTATAACTTGGTAAATAATAACTTATGACTGCTCCTTTAGTATTTTAGACTTTTATTTGGGTTGTTCCTTTGATTGATATCAGAATAGTGTAGAATAAAAAAGCTTTTGGTAACTTTAGTGCTTCTTGAATGCTCTTTTAGTTTGATTGCTAGGCGAGGAATGAATGATGGTTGATATTGTTTTTATACAAATCTTATCAATAGATAACTCACATTAAAACACATAGGCTCACCATTATAATATGTTTTATTTGAAAATTGGATGACTTTAGGAAACTTGAAATTTACGTCGGGTTAGACAATAATGTTGACACTATTGTCTATCCCAGACATTAGTGTTTAGGGAGCATGAGAGTAGGCACAGGCTCAAAACTTGTAGAGGTATAAGATAAGTACATCTTAAGCATTCTAGGTAAGATAAGATGTCTACATCATCAATATAAAGATGGTTAGACTAAGAGATAGGCTAAGGGGCATAAGATAGAGTAGATGCAAGGATTGTGGAAGTAATACATGTGTATAACTAAGAGTAACAACTAGGATTTGATTTTGCCAAGTGTACAAGACCGAGGTGATACATAATCATAAAATATTATCTACACAAAACAAAGATTTATAAATGAAATATGATAACTGGGTAATCTAATAAAAATAAAAAAAACTAAGAAGCCTAGTCATGAATGCGAAAGAGATTCCATGGGAAAGGAAACCTCTTGCTTGAAGAGATAAGTGATGGGAGGAAACATGGAAAATATTCTCCCTTTCCTCTCTCTTATTCTCCATGTATTCAAGATCCAAATGACTATTCTAGGCTGAGAGTAAGATTAAATAAGCTCTCTTTGGGGTATATGATTAAACTTTAAGGTTAACATGGAACGAAGAACTTAGATCTAAAATATCTAAGGGTGAGGATTTAAACCTCCACAAAGTTATTTTATTATTTTTATCTATTTAAATTATTAATTTAATTTTCAAATTATCAAAGAGTTTTAATTTATAAGGCATGTAATAATTTGTATTTTTTTTGATGGATGTTATAATGACCCTTAAGTAATAATGTAAAAAATGATTTAAGTGTGTAACAAATTGTAAGTAAAATTAGAAAAATGGAATCTTGATATCCTTTAACGCTCTTTTAACCCATTTTATGACCTATGTTATTTTATTTAAATTCAAAAAATTAGTATAATCTCATTATTATTTCTCAAGCATGCCCTTGTCTTCTTAGTGATATTGTGACTCTTTTACCAGGCTTGTCTAGTCACATAATTCCTAAGACCTTTTTGACTTGTCTTTGATTAACTATGTTTTTGGCATTGACTTGTCAAGTGACAAGATCTTTGGGGGAGTTTTAGGACAAATTCACACATTTTATTTATAGTTGGATATAACTATGGTATCAACCTGCTGACTATTGAACCACATGTTTCACTCCAATGACCTTCAACCCTTGGCATGACTTAATCCCTTGTGTGAAGCCTTTAAAAAAAAATCCCATTTTTTCACTTTTTTTTGGGTGTGTTTTATGGGTATTATAAAATATAAATTTGTCATCTAATAGACCTCCAAGTTCATGAGAGGTGAAACACACATACTACATATCAAAATTAGGGCATAAGATATGAAAATGATTTTTTATATGCACTTTAAGAGCAACAAGTTTTCATTCCTAGTGGAAGTGATATAAGATTTGATAAAACATGAAATAAACATAAGGACATAGTCAAGGGTACACACCTAGGTGTGTAGTCCATGCTTATGTAATATAGAAACAAGGGGATATTTTGATCAATTAAAATAACCATAGAGATATAAAGATGCATAATTCTTGTAGAGGAATATATAGAGAAAGAACACGAGGCTACATAAGAACACAAAACTAACAACAACATCGAACAAAGTGTTAGAGTTAGGGATCCATGCCATACCTAAATCTATGTAGAGTTTATTGAGAAAGAAATACTTGACATATGGGGAGATATAGATGTTATTGAAATAGAACCCATGTATAAATTAGGAGTAGGAATAAGGCATATGTTGAGCATGCTATTAATGCCCAAGCAAGCTAGGGAATAATAAATTTGCATAAAGCAGGTGGAAGAGATAAAATAAAAGTGTGATGATCACATTGAGGAATTTAAAACTTGGTTGATTCACTTTCAAATAAGAACCTTATATAACATGCTTATTTTTTATATATTTCAATAAAAACCTAATTTTTTTGATGCATTTTTGAAAGGGGATTAAGATAGGTATATCAAATGTTGATGCATATATTCATTGATAAAGACAAGGTCACACAACAAAAGAGAATGGATGAAGTAGATGCTTTCAAGGCAAGAATATCATAAAAGCACACATGGACATATTAGAGATTTGATTAGCATTAAAGGAAAAGTATGGAAGAAGAGATAGTCATGCATGAAGAATGGATATAATATATGAAGGAATGGAAAACAATCACACAAAAATATGAGGAAAACCTTCAATTTGGATAACTTAAAAGAGCTAATCTCACTCAAATAGGAGATGAAAATAAAATATTCATAATGGCTCAACACTAGAATATATGTGAATAGGACTTTAAGCCAAGGTATTGAAGAAAAGGAAACTAGTGTCAATAGTGAAAACTCATATAGAAACAAATAAGCTAATTAGTATAGAAGAATGTTGACTCCAAAGTCTCACACTAGGCAAAGGACTTAGATTTTGGATAAGTATAAGGATATGTGAAAATATACCATGTTTAAGAGTAGAAAATGAAAAAAATCCTTAAAATAATTAGGAGGAAACTTCTTCTCTAATTTCTAAAGTTCAATATTGGTGGGCAGGGGTGGTACTTATCCCTTTAGGTGGTATCCTTCAGATACTAATTGTTATTTTTAATTTTTTATTTAAGGTAATTTTTCAATACTTAAGGTATTATTTTTTAAGGGGTGTTTGTGGAATTTAAGGCTTAATTTGAGGGATATATTTATGTTATTTTTGGTAATATAGATATCTTAATTATTTCCCATCTTTTTCAAAGATGGTGTTTATCGTGTGAAAGAAGGTTACAGGTGAGATAATGTTTGTATGTAGTGAAAGATTTTCTATTGAGTATTAGTAATAATGATGAAAGGTGTCCTTTATTCCTCTTGGAATGGATCTTAATTGTAAATAAGGTTAATAATTATTGGGCTCTTGGTTTTTCTAATATTTTGTCTTATTTTTACACTATTCAAAATCTTTTTTTAAGCATCTACTGTGATATTTTTCAAAATTATGGTTTCTATATTTGATGAGTGGGGATTTTAACATATGAAAACTCTCAAATCACTCAAATCTGGAGAAAAATAAAACATATCTTAAAATATTTTGAGAGGTTATTTGGTTGGCATTCTTTAAAAGGTTGAAGCATTTTTATGCTAAGATATTGATGGAATTTTATTTAAATTTTAAAAAAGGTGAGGTTGATATTGAAGGTCTTATATTTAAGGTAAGTGAAGTTGTTGTTGTAAGGGTTACTAGTATTTCACTAAAAGGGAAAAATTATATGTAATGAAGTCCAAAAATAGCCAATATAAGAAGACAATTTAACTACCAAGGAATTTATGGTGGATACAAGGAATGGGGTGTCTATAGATTCTCTTCTTGAATATTACCTTATGGTAGCCAACATTATCCAAAAATATATTAATTTTGAAGGTAGGGTATTCACCCATATTTTCCTATCATTACAAGTTCTTATCTCACCTTAGGCATAAACTTATTCTCAGTATGCCTTTCTTCTTACTCAAATTATTAGATATAATTTATTGTGAGGTATGGGGGGAATGTTAAAGCCTTTCCCATCATGGGCTTATCAAATTGATAATTATTGATGCTCTGATTTCTATGCATCCAAATATTTCTTGGGTTTATTTATGTGTTTTTGAAAATATTTCCAAATTAATTAATATGGTCAGTAGGAAGAGGAGGAGGATATTGGAAATTATGGTTGTGTCAAATGACTATAGGGATTTTGTTTTGGGTGAGGAGACTCTAAAGTGGATTCTATGGTGGTTTTTGTTAATGAGAGGAATGTGTCAAGGGAGGAGCTTGTAATAGGAGTATTAAGGGGAAAATTGAAAATGATTGGCATTAATTCCTTGGAAAAATTATTGACTTTGGTATTTAATTTGGACAATGACTTTGAAATTTTTGAGAGGTAAAGAAATCTCATCAAATTATTATGACTAGAGGGTCAGATCCCTTATATGATTTCGGCTTTTAAACTAAATACCCTTTCTTGGCAATAAATGATTTTGATAAGGGTATGAAGGAGAATTATATGGAGGAGTATATTTAGGTGAATAATCTATGAGAATAATTGGTGAAGGTAAAGACAAAATATGTGGAAGATGTAGACACCCCATTTGGGCCACAACTGGCTTTTAACTAGAATTCAGACTGATTTTTAACAAACATTGCAAATTAAGCCTAGAAATCACTAAACATCCTAATTTTGTTTGAACATCATTAATTAGAGTTCATAATAATGTTGAGGCATCCATATTTAGGGTATTATATCATACACAATAATAAACTCTCACAGATTCGTCCCCAATTACCTTACGACCTAATAGCTAGTAGTTTGGCCTATAGACCCATTAAACAAGGCACTTAAAAAATTCTTAAAAGAGATAAAATGCTAATCAAAATGAATAAACTAATCAAACTAAATTAAATTCTTAGATAATTAATCCATTTTTAAGTAGTGAATAGCTAAAAATGGAAATTCAAAAATTCAAAATATCAAGCTTCTTCATCATTACCTTTATGAGTTATCAATCTTTCACAAAATATCTAATTTATGAGCCATGCCTATTAATTGAAAATAATAATTAAATGTACCTTCCTGAACTCAACTAGAGTTAGACTCAACTCACCTAGGTTTGGTTTGAACTCATTCCATGCTTAAATCCTAACCTAACTCAACTTGGGTGAGAGTTAACTTTGGAGTCTATAAATAAAAGGCCTTACCTATTAATCTCTAAGCTATGTTGGTGCAAAATTATTATGCTCAAATATATGCAATAAAATATTGTATTAGTGTTACCATGCTAATTTCATAATCCAAGCTAAGCCAACCAACATTACCAAGGTGCCAAGGAAAGATGGAGCAAGGGAACTTCATTGACAAATATTTCTTGAGCGTATAGCTAAGCGAGCCAATTCAACAAGACATTTTGGAACTATAAGGTAAAAGGATGATTTATTTTATTTTATAGTTATGTTTTCATTGTATGCTTGTTATATATTCTTTCCCTAGTGTTTATGCTAAAGGTGTTAGTGTTTAGTGTGTTTGTTTTGATTGGATTTTACTGACTAACACTATACTAATCTCCCCTCTATGGATTCCTAGTTCACATAAGATGGTGTAGTAGAGGACAAAGTAATCTATGATTTAAGATATAATTTGGCTATGATTGGTGATTTGGATGTTAAATTTTGGAGTTTAGACATCCCAAAATTGTTTAGTCTTTGATTTTATAGGATACATGGTTCACGTTCCATTTGAAAATAGTGGTTTTTAAACTTTCACGTGAATTTACTTTTCTTGATTTATTTTGTGAAGCTTTCCTTTCATATTTTGAATAAGAGAATAATTTAATGTGTGAAGCCTACTTACACAATGTAGTTTTCCCATCTCACTTTGATTGAAACATGTTTTTCCTATAGGGATTTAAAGACAAGGTATTTTTTGTCATTCATATTCAATGAGTCTTATTCACCACATAAACTTAGAGGTTATTATGATTTATAAAGATCTACCCTTTTGTGGCTTTGAGGTGATCAACCTTGAGCCCTGGAGATAATAGAGTTAGGAGACATGTATGAAAATAATAGCCTTAGGGATAAATATTTGATGGCTTATTTTGGGGTAATGGATTAGTATGTCAGTCTTGGTAAGGAATATTTTGTGGGAGTATATAAAAGTTACTAAGACAGGTGGATAGAACTCACTATTCTTAAAGTTAGGGAGCCTCACTCATTTTTTATTGTTTTTTTATCTATGGGAAGGATGCATTCATATCTTCATTATGTGATGGGGGATGCAAAAAATTAGATAGGTTTTATATTTAAATTTCCACCTCTATGGTTCCCCATTCATAATTGGAGGGTGGTCATTCTACTAAATGTTGATAGAGAGGATGAAAAGTGGAAGGTTGTAGCTATTGTTGAGGATATTTTTCTCCTTCTGATACTTTGATTAGTTCTTCTTGTGACTTTTAAAATGTTTGTGGGGAGAAATTGTCTAAGCTAATTTGATGCTTCATCATACTCTCTTATTTCTCTTACCTATAGTTAATTCTAGATAATATCAATCTAAATCATAATATTTTATCATTTTCCTCTTTGGAAGGGTGAATTTATGATCTTTTAGGTTTTATGATGGTGTAAAAAGTCTCTTGGATTCCTCTTTTTATTTTGGTTGTAGAAGATCATATTTTATAGCTATGGATTTTTCAAGAGGACCTCTTGATTTTTTTCTTCATTTTATCTTGTCGGATGCAGACAATGTAAGCTAAAGAACTTTATTAAGTGAAATGTATCTTTTATAATATTTTGGGTTACCTTTTTGTAAGCCTATAAAAATATTTAATAATTTTTCATTTTGTTTGGTTGTTTATCTTGGTTATTTCCCTTGGGGTAGCTAATATCATGTAAATGTTTGTTTTATATAATTGAATGGTTGTGAGACCCACCAACCGTATTTATAAAATATCCATGCTAGGTAAATACTACTGCATATATGTAAGATGCAAGTGAGGTGCACGTAGATAGACATGTTAGATTCATAAGCAAGAATAGTACATAGATGATCCAAATGGATATCTTTTGATTGACACACGAGATAATCCAAGGTATGTTATAGGTCCATTTATAAGTAATATATATGTATTTATTTGTCATGAGTGTGTTAGTGGGGTAAATATATAATTATATGGCTCAACCTCTCATTTAGATACACATGTTTTAGTAAAAAATAGAGGTACATGCTTGGAGAACACATAGGTTTTTATACATATTAGATGCAAGGTTTTGGAATATAATGTAATACATAATGCTTGGATTATGTTGTCATTTTAATGTGTATAATAATACAAATGATGTTTTACATTTTATGCATGTTTATATATTATTACTTGTGATGGTTCATGTGTTGTAATTGAGTTCCTTATAATCCTTGTTTGTTCAAATTATATGTTGGGGTTTGATCATGAATGTTTGGATAGAATTTTTTAGTTATACTTATGTCTTATATTAATATTCATTTATGTTATAATGGTAGGGTGTTCCCTGATCTATCTTTGTAACTTGGGTCACTTTAATTATTTTCTCAAGTGTTATGTCAGTGTAAGAGTGTACTATTTATTGAAGATTATGCAGTGCATAACTCTTGATATGGGATAAAAATAGTACAACATTAATCGAACCCCAATTCATTATAATTATTTACAATTAGGTTTGAGGGGCTCAATTATCCCCAATCACATAATTGAATCAACCACTTAATCTATTGGTTAAATTAGGCATGCAATTGGGGTTAATTTATCTATAAACTCCTATGAATAAATTTTGCTATAATTTTAAAATGAAAAAATGTTTTCTACTTTGAAAAATTACCTCAAAATTATAGTGGTTTACTAAAATGAACCTATAATGTATTTAATGTGTTTTTTGAAACATTAATATTACTTTTAGAATTGGAATAAGAATGGATAAACACATGAACAAAAAGTATAAATCATGGAGATGTAAAAATACAAATATTTTTGTTTGAAAAACCCCATGATGAGGAAAAATTAATTAAAAGTGATAATTTCCTAGCCTTCTATCTTCTTATGACCAAAGATGGATTAAAAATAGTTAAAAAAAACAATTAAAACATTAAACTATTATCTTTCTCACTAAACTTCCCTTTATACCTTTCTCCAATCCTTCCTACAATCAATTATACACCAAATATGATCATTGAGTCCTTATCTATACTTGTTCCTCTTCTTATCATGCTTAGGCATGTATTTTTATGAATTAAAACTATCCACCAAAATTGCAAAAATTGAAGAGATAAGATTCCTTGTCATTACCATTTTTGTATCATTACCATGGCAAATTTTTTCAGATAATGTAAAATGATAGTTATAGAACCAGTCTTACAATTTTGTAACTATTAGTTTATAGGTACTAATGGTTACATATAAAAATCTATGTACATCTAATAATTTATTTCATAAAGTAATGGTTTCATCACCATGCATGGAATACTCCAATTAAATGCCTACTACTAACTAAAAACATGTTTTTTTTAATTGATTGGTGAAGTGGATTATTTTCTTGGATCCTTATGGATCATACCCCACTTTTTGAGGATTTTGATCCCAAAAAATCTTAGTAGGGGGGATATGTGAGAATAGTTACCCTAATTTTCCTTGAGGTACCTTTTGGATTGCCTTTGTGCCTTCCCCTCAAGGCCAAACTATGAAGATTTTTATGGTCCCTTAAGTGTTTCTTTGACTTTATGTTGTAACACTATATCCTCTTCAACTCTTCCTATTAGTTCACAAAAAAATATTTTATAGAGGGCAGTAATTATACTTATTCTTGCTCATCTAACATGATGGTTTATTTAAATTTAAGTTATCAAAATTCAATACCAAATACATCTTCATGAATGAATGTAGATCAGGATTGAAATAATTCTCTCCAATCTGCACCAAGATGGAAAATGAACCATATATTAGAGGCTTGATCTTCTTAGATTGTCCTTAAAGTATTTCCTTACTCAAGTACATCCAAAAATCATCACCCACTTTGAGTGTGTATTCCATTCAATGTTGGTCATGTCTATCCTTATTCTTCAATTGAGAATTCTACAATTGTTCTTTCACTTTAAGATTGAATTTCTTAATCTTTTCAATTGAACATATTGTTATTATCAAACCATGATTTTTTTTATCCACCTATGCCTATTATTTCATTGTAATATAAAATAGATTAATTGTAAAGTATCCCAAACATGATTCAAATGGAGACTTATTAGTGGATGTATATACTACCTTATTTTATGAGTGCTAGATATATGTGTTGACGTAGTGGATTGCACCCTTGACAGGAGGTTGAGCTTCTATCTTCCACATAGCACAATGGAGACTCCCCTCTTACTGTGGGTCTAGTAAAACTGAGGGGAGAATCTCTAGATAAGGGCTAGCTCCCTTTGATGTATCTTTTAGGTCTTGGATTTCCTACTGCTAACAAATAAATGAAAAATGGGGGGGGGTGGTTGAAAAGGGAGAAGGATGCTGAAAACATAACCTATACCTAAACTAAAAAGGTGATACACTAAAAAAAGTTGATCCACTCAGCCTGAACATACACTTTTCACCAAGAAAAAGCTCCCATACACTTCATTTGACATGAGAAATCCTTCTGCATAAGTGAGCTAGGGGTCTGTGGAGATACAGGGAGGGAGAAGTACCAGAGGTGTTCTAAGACACTCTATGGCAGCCTGTTCACATGCGCCTATATTCCTGTTGGAGACACTTTTGGCAGACCTCCAGAAGAAGAAACCTCACAATGCACTAGACATGCTAAAATCATCCTGTGAAAGCATAAAGAAAAATGACTTAACACAAAACAAAGGCATAGACACATACGAAAGTGCAAGCTCAAATAGAGGTAAAAATGCTATGTCTTGATTCAAGGTAAAATTTGGTAGAGCTCTGCCTTACAAGCCTAAGAGATTTTTTAATACCTATATTACATCATATGTAAAATTTTATCTATTATTATGAGATAAATTAATTATTATGTAAATTTTATATGAAAAATATTGATAGCATACCTGTATGTTTCATTGATGTGAATCTCCATACAAATTCCAGGCATGGAAAATAGAATCAAAGTATTTTTGAGCATTTTTTAAATCATGTTATTTGTCCAATCAAGGTTCTCCATGTTTGGTGCTCCATCTAACCATATGAACCCATGTACATGTGGTGAACCTCTATGTTATCATTCATATCTAGACCAATGATCTTTCACTTTCATTCCTTTTTGTAGTATCTCTTTTCAAAAAATTGTATGTCGCAAGTGCATGTGATATGCCACTATATGAGGATAATCAATAATATTCTATCGATGCCATTTTTATGATTCTTGGGGATTGGTTAGTGGTGTTCTTGGCATTAACGCATGTAGATCATGCTAATACATATCAGTTGCACTCAATGTGAATAAAATTATTAGTGTTCCAATTTGATGCAACATGTCACTTAATTCTACATGGCTTTTTTCCCAATAAGACCTTGTACCCCTCACTGTGATACCAAAACACATCAAATGATCAGCTAGATGAGAGTGACATGTTGTCCATATGCTTAATAATTCATTGATGGTGATTGGCATGTCTTGCAGACTCTTTTTGACAAACACTACAAATGAATTTTGTGCATGATGTCTCATAATCATATTCATCATGTAATATCTGAATCATGAGTGTCATTCAAAAGGGTGATCCCTGTATCAAATCAAATGTTTAACAAATTCATGTAGATACACTCATTTCATTCTTGGTTCTATCCAATCACATCTTCCATATGGAAATAATGTGGGGAAGGTCATATCAATTAACCCTTGTGTGACATACTCATTTATAGGGGATGCACCAATTCTTAGCCAATCCATCAGATCTCTAGGTTTTGCATTAGGATTATTCACCCATGTATGGATCAATTCCATCTCTTTCATAGAATTTTGGGGTTTAGAGTCCATTGAATTCATGTTATTGATGATATTTCTTTCATCCATTTCCATCATCAAACCCTGAAATACATATTCATTCACATCTGAATCAAACTCCATATGTACAGAGTTCAATTGGTGAAAGATTTTTCTCTCATAATTGGGTGGAAGTTCAACAAGTGCATTTTCATCAATCTGAACATCTCTATAGAACTTTTCATGTTCTATTTTATATTTTACTACCCTATATACTCTCTCTCTATTAACCATAAAATTGTAATTCGTTCCATGTTGATCTCTTCTTCAAACAGTAATGATCGACAAATCTTTTATTTAATGTGGTAAAACCTTATCAATTTCTTTCACTTCTTATGAAATATTGATTATATGTCTTTTATATTTATATTGACCTTCTATTTCTTGTGTGACTTGAAGGATTGGATTGAATTGTGCTATCAAAATCTCTTATACTTGGGTTAAGCATGCAGGTTTTGGTGGCTATAGATCAGGATCCATATTGTTTGATGATGAAAATTGATGATCATTTTTTTGTTGTTGACATCTATGACAAATTGGACCCTTAGGTGCTCAAGAAATATTTGTGTTGGGGTAACTTTCTTGATAAATACAAAACATACTTGGTGAAGCTAATTTTTCTAGATGATGATGAAATATGATCTGAAATGTCTTTAATTCTACCTCAACATTTTCACTATTATCATGTGTATTTTGTATATTATTTTCAACATTCTTATCTATGGCATTTCTTTCTCTATTATCTGGTATGTCTAACACATGTCCTATGTTCATGGAATTCACTTCTTCAAAGTTAGCATTGGTATTAACATTCATTCGATGATGTCTTTGAACTGATTCACGATTACGTTCTTGTAGTTGGTTTCTTTCTTTCAATGTAAATTGATTCAAATGAATTTCTCTTTGAATTATTCTTCTTAATCTTTATTGATCATATTGTGATGTTCATTCACGATATGCTATCATTTCTTGGGCATGTTATCTCATCTCTGCTTCTAACTCTTCAACTGGTATTTTAGCCCTACATTTTAGATGTCTTTCTCTTTCATTCTCATTATATTATTGTCTTTGTTCCTCTGTCATTTGTCCATGTTGTTATCTTCGATATTGTCAAGCATATTCTCTTTGATATAATCTTTGCTACTCTTTGATTTCAAAATTTATTCACAGGCGAGCCATACCTATAAAAAATAGACATAAAACATTCAAACTTTCATCTAACAACTTTAAAATACAATAGACCTAAATAATTATTAAATAATAAAAATAATTTATCCATAAATTTTATAAAAAAAATATCAAGTACTAATAATTATATAATACATGTATAATTCTATTTTAATTTTGAATAGAACTTTACCACCTAAAAAATATTTAAATGAGTTTTATCTTTAAAAAATTAACGCATGAAAATAAAAATTAAATTTATTACAAACTTATAAATACATTTTTCATATTTTAATTATTTTAATTTTATATAAAATTCACAATAATAAAAAGATAAATAAATTTAAATAAAAAAACCAACCTAAACCATAAAACTATGGACATATAAACTAAATCATCCAAAATATCACATATTTCATATAATCAAGCCTAATAGACATTTATTCCCCCTCCCTTTAAGTGAATATCATATTGTTTAATATATATATTTTCCAAAATAATGATACTTAAAAAACCCTATGATATCTCTTGGTGAAAATAACTAACCTAAATCCCAAGATAGATGTATGTGAAAAAAACCCTAAAATGATGATATTTAAACGTAGCGAACAAAAAAAATCAATAAACCACTTTATTTCATACCTACGCTGAAAAAATAGTGGTGGAAGGGGATGAATTGATAGAAATAGCGGTGACAAAAACAACTTGAAAGTGGAGGACTGGGTGGAGAAAGAACATTTTGAGCAGAGGGAAAAAACTCTAAAATATATGCTTATATTGCAGAATATATATGGTTCAAGATTCAGAGATTTGTTCGCTATTTTTTTTCCTTAGCTTTGTTGTATGTTTATATATATATTTTTTGAATCTTTTCTCATATAAATATATATATATTTATTTTCAAATAATGTGTGAGTTGATTATATATATATATATTTTGACTAATCATTTTTCATTACTCTATCGGCTCACAGAAAATAAAAAGGAACAACTCACACCATTAAGCTTCATCATTACTACTGTAGGTTATGCCTTTCAACATAATGAGGTGAGCCAATAATATCAAACACATAAAATTTCATGTGTTGTGTTTTTTATAATGAAATGTATAACAAAAAATCCTTCATGGAAACTTTTAATAACATTTTATGTTTGATCATGTGTTAGGAATCTTAGTAATACTCCATATCTATTCCTATAAAATATTTTTTTATAAAGAAAAACAAATTTTATGACATTGAAGAGTTATTCATTAATGTTTGTCAAAAGAATCAGGACAGGCTTGGTTCTTAAAATAGAAAATAAGGCCATGATACTAATCATCTTGTGAAAGTAAGCAATCTCATTCTTACATTTCAAGGTCAATTCTGAATTTTTAAGTAATGTCAAATATTTTTATAGTCTGAAAATGAGGTTTAGTATTCAAACTATCATCAACAATGAGAATTAAAACATTGATATTGAAATTTGTATTTTCAGATAGATGTTTAAAGAAATCATTCCTTTGAGTGTTCTATAAGTTTTAAACTTAGGTCAAATTATTGAATCCTAAAAATCGATTTAGCTAATCTACCATAAATCATGAGTTTATTTAATAAATAAGACAAAATAGGAACATTTGATCAAACTATCACTTTATTTTCCATTAAGAAATATTTAAATTTTATTGAAACTAAAATTAATGATAAATAAAATTTTCAATGAATGGGTACCTAGTTTCAACATCTTTGAACACTTAACTCAATATCTATGGGTCTTTCTTAATGATTGTGGTTGTATTGAATAATGACAACACTTGCAACCTTATAAGATAAAAGTCTCATTTATGTCAGGTTTTACAAATACATGAGCACTTAGGATTTTATATTTTATTTCATCAAATGTTGCATCTAATATTGCATCCCATAGATAATTATTATTTTTCTTAAGTAACATCTACATAAGGTTAGATTTATCTATGAAGTCATAAATGGATTTACATAGAAAACTAATTTTATCAAAGAAATATTTAGAATAAAATGATCTTTAGGGGCAAAGAATTCTTTAATAACATTGATGTGATTTGGATCGATTGATATTTCATCTTTAAAAATAACACAATTGAGTAATTTACCTTTAGTTACATCAAACATAAAATTCTTTAGATTTAAATATATGTCAAATTTTATACATCTAATGAAGATTTCATGAAAATTATCTAAGTGTTTCTTTCACCTTTTGGAATGAATTGTGAGATCATCTAAGTAAATTTGAATGATAATAACAATTAGATCATTAAAAGTAATGTGCATTGCCCTTTAAAAAGTGGCACATGCATTGATTATTCTAAATGGCATTTTACTAAAATTTAAAGTACCTCTACGTGTAGAAAAATTAGTATGTCTATCTTTGGGATTAATAAAAATATGATTATAACCAAAAAATCCATCACATAAAGATGTAATTTCATAGATGACAACTTATTGTAAGATCTAGTCTATACTTGGCAAAATAAAATTTTATTTAGTACTTGCAATATTTAAATCTCTAAAATTTACATAGATGAATGTATCCATTCTTTTTATAGACTGAGATGAGATTTTATACCCAATAAAAATATCTAACTAGATAAATGACACTACCATCTAACATTTTATCTAGCTCCTTATCGATGGTGTTTTACACAAGGGGATATTTTTGTGAGGTTTCCATCTAATAGGTTTTATACTAGAATATATAGGTATGTCATGTTGAATTATCGTAGTATCATAGCTTTTTAAATATTGTATGACCAAACAAAGATATCAATAAACTCTTTGAATAATTTAGAAAACTAAACTTTTTTTGTGCCTGAACATTGGATACCTAAATAAAAATATTTGGGATCCTCTTTTGTATCTAAATTAATTAGAATAGTTTCACCAATGATTCTTTTAGAGGGCTTTTCAATTTTAGAAAAGTTGGTTGATCATTAGGAGTGTACATCTATTCAAGACTAACTAAACCAGGATGTAATTTATTATTACTAAGCTATAAGTAATCACTATAGTTTAGGATATAATCATTATGATCAAAGATCAGGTATCATAGGTCTAATTTTTTTTGAAAAATATTTACCAACAACAAGTTCTATTTCAATCAAAATTGGATTAGAAATATAAACAACAAGTTTATCAGCATGCATATTTAATTCTCTAACGATTGGAAAAAAATCCATAAATACATGATTGTAACTTTATCGGCATGGACATTGAATTCTCTAAGGATTGGCAAATTTTCATTGAGTGACAAAAAAATTTGCATGTATTTAGGTATTCATAATTGATTAGTTTTATATATTTTTATAATTTGTCTTACAAATAATTTATAATCATCATTTTTTAAATGATTAATATTCAATTCAATAGTTTTTAAATACCAAAACGCAAATTTTTAAATTCATCCATATTGTTGGTGTTTTCAAAAGATAACTAATATGCATACTTGAATATCTTACCCACAAGAGAAATGATAACAACACCAACACCATTTCCATGTTGATAACATGCCCCATCAAAGTACAAGAACCAAATTTTTTCAATTGGTATTGTTATTCAATATTGTTGATCCAGTTCATCGAGAGTTAAGATTCCATATGTTCCAATTGTAGTTTAAAAAAAATAAACATTATTCAAAATAGGTTCAATAGGTGTGTTGTTCCAATCTTCTCTATGCATAGATTCTATTTCATTTCTTATAGGGACCTATGTTGTATTTTTTCCTACATAATATTTGGTATCTATCGATCAATCTCCTCCTAATAAAATTGCACAGTTAACAGGAATATCTAAAACTTGAACACTACAAATACACTTAATTATTTTATCCTAAGCTATCTTTATGACTCTATATTAGAGTTTTTCACAACTTTTTGTTTGACAAGAATCAAACCTAGTAATTTTAATATTATCCCATTCATATGAAATATCTAATTGATTAAAAATAAACTTAGGCATCATGTTTTTTTATGCACTTGTGTCAAGAATGCAATTATGAACAATTTTATCAGTAATTCTTACAAACATATAGAATGAAAGAATATAGTCATAAGGTGGATCATTATATTGAGAAAACACATGTTCAAATTATAATTATTAGAGACTTCTTAAAAACCTATGACATTTTTTGGATCTAAAATTTTAACAACAACAATATATTTTCTAATTGATCAAGTAAACTAATAGCTTAATTGAATAAAAACTAGCTTTGGCATTAACTAAATCATTGATAATATTATATGGTCCAATATTTGGATTAATCTAATGATAGGTTTTAGGTTTATAGTTTGTTCGGTATTGTGTACTATTTAATCCAATAGGAAAATGATTTATCTATTGTGAATTTTTATCTGGGTTATCTACGATAGTGTCATTTTGAATCATAACTTTAACGTTATCTTGTATTGAGGGTTTTGAAGAGGAAGGCTAGTTATTAAATAATTAATCTATGTTCATATTATCATTTAGAGTAATATTTTAACCATTTTTCCTTGTTTGGATAGTGTAAGCATTAGTAGTCTCAATTTCACCTAAAGTTTCATCATAACTACACATATTTATGTTATCCACCAAGTCAATGGAAATATGATATTTTCCTTGAATAAGTCATTGAAATTTATAAAAAACAATGCATGTATCAGGATCATGGGAACTTTCACAAACATGATAATAATGCCCTTTAGTTTTAGGAATTATTATTCTATGTACTTAATGTTGAATTTTTAGGTTACTCATCATTTTTTGCTTAATGAAATCTAATTTATTTCCAAGGTTGTGAATGGATTTTTAAAAAATTACATTTTCATAATTTAAATCAATAGAAGCTTTATCTTTAAAATTAATATATTTAAGCTTATTTTTATCTTCTTCTAAATCCATCATTTTCAATAATATTTTTATATTATATAACATCATTTTCTATAATATTTTTATCTTCTAAAACTATTATGTTTTTAAGTGGAAAAATACTGCAATAATATAACCTTTTTAACTTCTTAGGAGGCCTCACATTTGGTGGAATATTTTGTCTAAATTTAGTAAATTTGGTTGTGAAATGATAGATGGTTTCAATAGGATATATATAAATAGTCTCTAACTCATTGAAAAATTCTATATTTCTTTCAGTTCTACAAAACATAAGTCAAGTTAGTCTTCTACGTCTTTCCATTCACTAATAACATTGGTTGGTAGGTTGATAAAATCTTGAAAAGCTTTACCTTCCAAGGTTTGAAAGGATAATCTAAGTGAAATATTTTCATTAATAACACCAAGAGTAACATAGATTGGTTTGAAAGAATCAAGATGATTCTCCCATGATTCACTATAATAAGTAGATTTTTTCTAGAATTGACTACTTTTAAACAAGGAAGTTTGGTAGGATAATTTCCAATATCAATCGGGTTACCTCTCATCCAAGGATTGAGTTATTGAATATTTTAAACATTATAATCTCCTTAATTATTAATGATATCATTTTTTTCTCCATCTTATTATAAACCAAGAATGACATCTTTAATTTGATTCCTAGTTTGATCTGACATTTCCAAGATGTTTAACAATCCTTAGGTGGTTTATCAAAAAGAAACCTAACTTGGGGTTGAGTATTTAGCTAAGATATCTTCTATTTTTTTTCACAAGTGCATATTTATTTGAACTATATGTCTTGATTTTGTCTTGTGAATATAAAGAATCTCTTAATTTCAAAGGTTTTGTCCTCTTCAAAATTTATGACTCCAAGTATTTGTTATTAGTATTATAAGTGATTATACCAACTTAAGCACCCCAAATTTGATGTAATATCACTTTGTTGTTCTGATATATCGATATCATGTTGGATCATTAGTGCAAGATTGGTAATGGTCATATGAAAAGAATAAAAAATAATAAGACTTGATTAATTAAATAAAATGATTTTAACAATCGCTGACAGAGTTACCAATTTTTTTTACGATTAAAATTATCACATTAACTAATCTACCCATTCACCTATTACAAAATTTAAATCAAAATCATATCATTCTAATCATAGGGACATATGATTGAAGAATTTGGTTCTAAGGCATGTAAATAGGTATTTTATAATTAAAATAACCAACTTTATAGACATTTAATAATTAACCAAATTATAGGAATCAAGTATATTATTTAAAGTAAATTCAAGGATAAAAGATATCAATTTCAAAAATAATTCTCAATATTTGATTTAAATTCAAATTTAGATCATAAAAATCATTATTTCCAATCCAATAAGTATTTCAAGTACTTCATCACATACTTCATTAAGTTCATCATACATATATCAGAGTTTGAATATATGTTATCAATCCTATTTGAAGGAACAAGATATATGGGAAACACTATGTCTCAGAAAATTGAGTACTCTGTATTGTTTATGAGTATCTTGATGACTTAATATTCTTTATCAAACATATTCTTGTGCTTCATTTTGAACTATACCAAACAAGAAAGAAAATAAAATGTAAAATAAGAAAGGAAAAAAAAAAGACAAAGAAGAGACAAACATAGATGTTAATAAAGTTAAGTTAGACTAAAGCATAACATAACACTAACTAAATAAGCTAAAATAAAACTAATGACTAGTTTAAAAAATTAAGAAGAATTACAAAAGCCTATAAATTAAAATATAAGAACAAGAAAAAGAGAAAATAAAGAAAACTACAACAAGATTAATCTAAGAAAGGAATAAATGTAGACTATAAAAATTGAAATCAAGTTATGTTATAAGGAAGAATTTTTATTGAGAAACCATAAAATATTTCATGACTGATTACAAAAGATCTAAAAAACATACATAACAGATTGATGAAAGCTCCACAATCTATCATACATTGTATGAATTATTCTTCATTTTCAGGCAAAGGATAGATTTAATTTCATGCATATGATTATATTATTTTGTAGTCATAAATTGGTTAAAAATATTGGCCATTTTTAGATAATCATTAATAAATAAATAATCAACTTGGATATAATTTAATATACAAAGAGAGACACTTCACTGTCAGAGAATATGTTGTTTAGTCTTATTATAATTAATACTTGAACTCAAAGACTTAAGACAAAATAGAAAACATTATGAAACCTTGAACAAAATGATCTTATACTCGTATGAGTTCCTAATTCAAATGATGTCCTTCACTTAAGGTTCAGTTATATTTTAAGTGATAATTGCCTTTAGATTAACTTAAAATAATGTTGGTTAAAATTTATTAAAAATAAATTATCTTTATGAACTTATATTTAAAATAATAAATCACTTTAAAATAAAGTGAATTAATAAAATATTTGATTAATTATTATAAAACCAATATATTCATTGTCATTGGTGGGGGGCCACCTACTTTACTAAAGACTTAGTTGATCACCAACACAAATATTCATGCAATACAATCATCGTAAATGAGTAAATCTAAGGCATGCAACAATTATTTCTTCTCAAAATTATCCATAATAATCAAATTATCATTTTTTATTCTAAAAGAATGATAACATAATAAAAAAAAGTGAACATAATGAGTTGAACAACTACAACATCATGTTTTCACTCATAATCCAATCAAAATTTTAAACAAGATAGAAACAAAAGCTCATTGTATGCATAACCAAAGTGAAAATTGATCAATATCAACAAATTTGCTCCATATTGATAGAAAGCTATCAAAATCATTAAATATAATAATACCACAGGGATTTTCATATCCATTGTAAGTATTAAATTACTATATCATAATCTATTGAAATAAACTGATCGTTGTGCCATGAAAACTACTGCATTCTATCAAAACTACAAGTATCAATTAGCTTCAACAAACTAAAATATGAATATCAAGCACTTCCTAAGTATCAATTTCTCTATGAAATCTTTGAGTTGGTCGTTGATCAATGTCTATGGACTAAATAACAGAGCTTTGAGGCAGAACTTATGAATAGACTTGAGTAGTTTCAGGAATAATCCCCAGAACACTAGATGGATGTTGGATGGAGATTTTAACACTCCTCTATACCCTTTTGAAAAATAGGGTGGGATTATGGATTATTCGGACAACATGTTCGACTTTGCTAAATTTATCAATGATTGGGGTTTATTGGATATAGAACTACAAAACCAAAGTTTTATCTGGTCAAATAGAAGAAGAGGATATCAAATGATTCAGGTTAAGTTAGATAGATTTATTATTTCAAATAACTGGAATAATTATTGTTGACGGTGTAAAATTATGCTAGGTCTTAGCCAATCAATAATGGGAAGTTTTAAGCTGTGGGACAATGCGGCTTGAAACAACCTCCAGATTTTAGAGAACTGGTCTCTTCTTTTGTATTTGGGTGTTGGGGAAAAGGGATAGGAGACTAAATAGAAATGCAAAATGCAGGAATTGAAACCTAACTATGGCGATGCACCTGAGAGTAATCCTAATCCTAACCTGAGCACAGAGAAACTATTATATGATTCAATTACATTTAAGAGCAGACAGGTGCATGATCAATGTAAATGATTGGAATAACAGAAACAAAGGCTCACAATAGGGGAGTCTTTTGCTGAGATACAAGAATTGTCAACAAAGGCATAGTGTTCAATCTTCTTAATATAACCCTTCAATTACATAAGAGGCACAGAAGTCACGCATAGTTATGTAGAACTTCAGATTTCAAAAAATGAGACAAAATCAAATAACATTTCCAATCACAACACTAGCAAATCTACAGCATGGACTACTGTGTAAATGACACAGATAACACCAACCAAGGCATGGAGCTTAAATTTCCTTAATTCATTCAACCACATAAAGGGCACAAAAACATGCACAATTATATCAACTTTACAACTTTAGGAAATCAAGACAAGAGCAAATGATATTATTGGTTGAAATTACAAGAAGTCTAAACTATCAAAAATCCCCCTCTTTAGATTTTACAACTCTCCCTTCTATAGCCTTAGACCACTCCTTCCATCACTCTCTTTCCCGCACAATTCTCCTCCGTCCTTCACTCACAAGGGAAAAAACAGATGGTACATTCAATGCCTTGGATGCATTCTAGTCTTATCAAGAACTGCCCTGACTATGGCAGGGTGATTCATGTCTAGTACCTCCCTTCGCACCTAAAATTCTCATTCCATCACCTGTTTGGCCGCTCAACTGTCTACTCTGCCTCTACTTATAGGGGACAAATAGATGGCATTTTTAATACCTTAGAAGCCCCAAAACTCTACTCGGTGCACTGTTCCATCTACTTAAATTAACTCCAGTCGATTTTCTTTCCATTTTGGCTTTTGGCAACAGATACACGGAACACTTTGTTATGTTGAAACGGGGGTGGACACTTAGTCAATTTCCTGAAAATCCTCTTGTTGTTTAGAAAGCACCAGAAAATGATACTTGGCACTTTTCGCTTTCTTCTATAGCTCTGCTTGTAGAAATATTTGGGATGTAGGTTAGGCTCCTCTAGATGATGACACTCGACAGCTTTTGTTTACCCTTGAAATAAAACTTGGGACCCACCATGCTCTTTATAATGAAACTTGAAGATGATCTCTCAGATGTCAACACGTGGTGGCTTCTGGGGCTTCTGGGAAGATATGTGGCATCTTTCGTTTCTCCTTCTAGGGGTATGTGGTGCCTTCCGCTTTCTTTGGGGATGGAGAAGAGAGGGACCCAGAAGGTGACACTTGGCAGCCTCCGCTGCACTTCGATACTCAGCAAAATGAATGACACCTTTATGTGTTGAATGGAAAGCATTGGACCTAGGCATTGAAATAAAGGCTCTTGGTAGTCGACACATGGGGGCTTTCACTTTCTTTTGAAAAGGTAGTTCAGGGCCTTCTGCAACTGCCACCTAGCGCTTTCTGCTTTCTCTACTGCTTAGTTTGTTGAAAGTCTTTGCTGAGAAATAAAATGAAATGTGAGTGCCTCTGAAACATGTGGATGCTGAAACGCAGTGTGTTTTAATTAGCTACTATTGGGAATGTGGCAAATTCTATGACCTTCCTAGAAGTTACAAAAGGGGACTCAGAGGATGCTAGCTAGTCAGCTTCGCATTTTGAAAAGTGACACATGGTGGCTTCTGCTCAAATTTGATACCTTGGCCAAAATGGAATGAAAGAAACAAAAAGGGGAAAAAGGACCCATGCTTGGAGAACGACACTTGGCAGCTTCCACTGCACTTCGACACTTAGGCAAAAATGAACCCGTCCTCTACTCCAAAACTCTGCCGCTATGTCCAAGGTGCGCAGGAACCAAAATTTTAGTGCTCGAATCAAAAATAAATTAAATACGACGTAGAGTAAAAATTACTCTATAGTTATTGGTGACCACCAGGAATTTTGAGCCTGCTAAAAAAGAACTCGACTCCCGCTCTATCAAAATTTCAAAATTATAACCTCAAAAGAGCCGTCTGGTAGATGGACCATTCGTGGTCAGATAACCCTCGCTTACTGAATCAGACACATCTGGGGAATTATGGAGATTTGAGAGAGACTTAATGTGTCGAGAGTCTTGAAAAATTTGAAAAGATTCTAAGCTGTGGCCACGTGCTCAAAGAACACTTATTTAAAAGAAAGAGCAAGAAAGAAAAAGGGGGGAAAATAGAGCAACAAAACTAAAATCAAACTACTATATATAGCTAACCAGGTATATTTGCCTCCCTCCTGGATCAAAAGGAAATTTTTGAAGTTTCCTTCATGATGAGAAGACTTATGATGCCAAGTAAATGGATGAATGGGATGGAGTTATGGTGACTTGCTCTTCTTGCTTGCCACCTTGATTGGTCTACATCTGAGTGAATTAGAGTCAAACATGCTTCCAATATATACATACTTTTCTTGTCCTTGGAAGCTTGTTAAATGTTGGTCCCTCATATTGGTGTTCTTCACCAAGAAATCAATGGTTTCTGGCTTATCACCGTTAACCATTTGATATCCATTATCTTTCAGCTCATCTTCTTCAGATTCCAACTTTATTGCATCAGTATGCTCTTTGATGATTTCATCCTCTTGAAAGGATGAATCTGAAAATTGGCATTCCTTTTGCATACTCAGTTGAGTCTTGATGCTATCTTCTCTATACTTGGCCAATCCATAGCCTTCTTGCAGGATAGTGTCATCTGTCTCAATGACTTGGTCAAGGGAGTATCCATGTTCCTCTGTATCTTCTTACAAAGTAAGGAAAAAGTCAGAAATGATCTCCTCCTCATCTGAAGTTAAGGAAAAATCTTGTAGCTTATCCTCTTTCTCATCAAAGGGGGTGCCTATGGTGATTTCTTCCTCATCTATACTTATGGAATCTTCTTAACTAGCCATGAATTGAGCGTACTCTTCTGCATACTTAGCTGCTTCCTTCAAAATATACTCTTCTTTGAAAAAGGATGAAGAAGAAGGCTATGATGGAAAACAAGAAGCCTCTTGAGGAAGGGTAGAAGGGTCTTGAGGGGAAGGTGAGAGTTTGGGGACCTCTTCCCTTGCTGTTGTCATAGACTCTACATTATTGGGAAAATGATCCTGACAAGTCTGACCTTGTTCACGAATAGGGGTGACATCTGTTTGATATGATATTTGTGGTGGTGGATATGAATTTTGGTAGACTTGGTAAGGCCGGTTCTCATGAACGCTTAGCCTCTCTTCTAGAAATGCAATCAATCCACACACCTCCAGCATTTCATATGTAAGCTTTTTCCAATTTTCCCTTTCAATGGGGTCCCACTCACTTTTGATCAGGTCAATTGCTTCCCTCACTTGATAGATGACATGACAAGGAACCTCTTGGCCATATTCCCTTTTGCTGTCAAGCTCTAACACATATTTTTTAAATCCCAACAATGTTTTCTTGAAGGTGAAAATGAGATTAGACTGGGCATAAAACTTGTATAGCTCATGGCCATGTGCATCCACATTACTTGGAGATGTTTCAGGAGGAACTTGATCTTGATTAAATATATAAGGAGAATAGGACTCATAGCTATGAGTAACAGAGTTATACATACCAAAATGGATTTCTTGATGATACTGCTTGATCGCCTGATGACTCAGAGTCATTGTTGGTGTTGATGAAAACCTCCAAAGGCTAACTGGCTGAAGAATACACCAAAAAAATTTCAACTCCTTGAAAGATCTATCCCACCGGGCGTGCCAAAAATTGTTGATAGCGTAAAATTGTGCTAGGTCTTAGCCAATCAACAATGAAAAGTTTCAAGCTGTGGGACAATGCGGCTTAAAACAACCTCCAGATTTTAGAGAAGCTAGTCTCTTCTTTTGTATTGGGTGTTGGGGAAAAGGGATAGGAGACTAAACAGAAATGCAAAATGCAAGAATTGAAACCTAACTATGGTGATGCGCCTGAGAGTAATCCTAATCCTAACCTGAGCACAGAGAAACTATTATATGATTCAATTACATTTAAGAGCAGACAGGTGCATGATCAATGTAAATGATTGGAATAATAGAAATAGAGGCTCACAATAGGGGAGTCTTTTGCTGAGATACATGAATTGTCAACAAAGGCATAGTGTTTAATCTTCTTAATATAATCCTTCAATCACATAAGAGGCGCAGAAGTCACACACAATTATGTAGAACTTCAGATTCCAGAAAATGAGACAAAAGCAAATAACATTTCCAATCACAACACCAAAAAATCTACAGCATAGACTACTGTGTAAATGACACAGATAACACCAACCAAGGCATGGAGCTTAAATTTCCTTAATTCATTCAGCCACATACAGGGCACAGAAACATGCATGATTATATCAACTTTACAACTTTAGGAAATCAAGACAAGAGCAAATGATATTACTGGTCAAAATTACAAGAAGTCTAAACTATCAAAAATCCTCCTCACTTTAGATTTTACAACTCTCCCTTATATAGCCTCAGACCACTCCTTCCATCACTCTCTTTCCCACGCAATTCTCCTCCATCCTTCACTCGTAAGGGACAAAACAGATGGCGCATTCAATGCCTTGGATGCATTCTGGTCTTATCAAGAACTGCCCTGACTACGGCAGGGCGATTCATGTTTAGTACCTCCCTTCGTGCCTAAAATTCTCATTCCATCACCTGTTTGGCCGCTTAACTGTCTACTCTACCTCTACTTATAGGGGACAAACAAACGACATTTTTAATGCCTTGGAAGCCCCAAAAGTCTACTTGGTGCACTTTTCCATCTACTCAAATTAACTCCAGCCGATTTTCCCTCCATTTTGCCTTTTGGCAACATATACACGAAACACTTTCTTATGTTGAAATGGGGGAGGACACTTAGTCAATTTCCTAAAAATCCTCTTGTTGTTTAGAAAGCACTAGAAAATGACACTTGGCACTTTTTGCTTTCTTCTATAGCTCTGCTTGTAGAAATATTCGAGATATAGGTTAGGCTCCTCCAGATGATGACACTCGACAACTTTCGTTTACCCTTGAAATAAAACCTAGGACCCACCATGCTCTTTATAATGAAACTTGAAGATGATCTCTTAGATGTCAACATGTGGTGGCTTTCGAGGCTTCTGGGAAGATATGTGGCATCTTCTGTTTCTCCTACTAGGGGTATGTGGCACCTTCTACTTTCTTTGGGGATGGAGTAGAGAGGGACCCAGAAGGTGACACTTGGCAGCCTCCACTACACTTCGATACTCAGCAAAATGAATGATGCCTTTATGCATTGAATGGAAAGCATTGGACCTAGGCATTGAAACAAAGGATCTTGGTAGTCGACACGTGGGGGCTTTCGCTTTCTTCTAAAAAGGTAGTTCAGGGCCTTCTACGACTGCCACCTAGCGCTTTCTGCTTTCTCTATTGCTTAGTTCATTGAAAGTCTTTGCCGAGAAATAGAATGAAATGCGAGTGCCTCTGAGACACGCGGATGCTGACACACGGTGCATTTCACTTAGCTACTACTGGGAACATGGCACATTCTGCAGCCTTCCCAAAAGTTACAAAAGGGGACTCAGAGGACACCAGCTGGTCGGCTTCATGTTTTGGAAAGTGACACATGGTAGCTTCTGCTCAAATTTGATACCTTGGCCAAAATGGAATGAAAGAAACAAAAAGGGGGAAAAGGACCCGTGCTCGGAGAGCGACACTTGGCAGCTTCCGTTGCACTTCGACACTTGGGCAAAAATGAACCCGTCCTCTGCTCCAAAACTCTGCCGCTATGTCTAAGGTGTGCAGGAACCAAAATTGTAGTGCTCGAATCAAAAATAAATTAAATATGATGTAGAGTAAAAATTACTCTACAATTATCATAATATGCATGTGCAGGCTTTCCTTAGAACCATGTCTGATCATTGCCTGATCTTCCTTAGTTGGAAAGAACAGGGGCAATCCAGACCTTCCCCATTCCATTTTGAAGCTATGTGGATCAAACACAAAGACTTTAGACAAATGGTGGCCCAACGGTGGAAAATTCCTATTCAGGGGACTCTTATGTTTAGAATAGTAAAAAAATTTTAGCATATTAAACAAGAAGTCTATGGATGGAATAGATATATCTTTGGGTAGGTCTTTCAATAGAAGAAAAATATAGTGGGAAAAATCAAAGATATTCAACAATTGATAGATCAAGGAGATGACTCTGAAGACACTTTAGAGGAAGAGAATGTCCTATCTTCTGAATGGAAGAATCTTATGGAAAGAGAAGAGGTTTTCTAGAAATAGAAATCTCGTGTCCAATGGCTTAAAGAGGGTGATAGGAACACTGCCTTCTTTCATCTCTCATCCATGAAACATAGGAAAGCCAACTCAATAACCAAGCTTGTGCTGGATAATGGCAACATTATAACTGAAGATAATGAGATAGGGGAACAAGTCAAGGCTTTCTTTCAGAATCTGCTCACTGAAGAACATAATGAAAATGATCGACTTATGAACCAATTCATTGATAAAATCCCCTGTTTGATAATGGAGGAAGATAATCTAGAAATGTTAAAGCCTATATCTGAGGAAGAAGTCCATGTTATTTTATTCTCCATGGGTGCATTCAAAGCCCTAGGTCTGGATGGCTTTCCTCCTATATTCTTTCAAGAATATTGGGAAATTGTAGGAGTGAATCTCACAACTGTTGTTCATGATTTTTTTAGATCAGTAAAACATTTGAAACAAGCTAATAACACCTTCATAGTACTTGTGCCTAAAAAATACAACCTACACACCTTACAGATTTCAGGCCCATTAGTCTATGCAACACTATTTATAAGTTATGCACCAAAGTGCTAGTTATGAGGATCCAAACTTTACTAGACAAAATTATTTCTCCTGCTCAAAAAGGTTTTATCCTGAGTAGGCAGATTCTTGATGTTGTAATCACCACACATGAGACTATTCACTCCATGGATAAGAGCAGAATCCCTAGTATGGCTCTTAAGCTAGATATTTCTAAAGCTTATGATAGAGTCTCATGGACCTTTCTATTCCAAGTGATTATAAAATTTGGGTTTAATGATAAAATGTCTCGCTTGATATGGAATGCTGTCTCTTCTACAAAATTCTCGGTGCTGGTAAATGGTGTACCTAGAGGGTTTTTCTCGTCTTCAAGAGGAATTCATCAGGGAGACCCTCTCTCCCCATACTTATTCATCATTATGGCAGAGGCATTGGGAAGATACATACAAGCAGATATAGTCTCAAAAAAGCTTGTGGGCATCAAACCTGCCTCCTCCCTCCATCCTATGGTAGTGCAGCAGTTTGTGGATGATACCATCTTATTTGGCATATCTTCGGTGATTGAAGATAGAAGATGGAAGAATATCTTAAATGATTATGCCATAGAGTTGGGGCAAAGGATAAATTTCCAAAAAAGCCTTGTGTATTTCTTCAACACTCCTAATGACCTTAGACATATAATCATTGATATATTAGAATGTGTTGAAGTTGTTTTACCAGCCACCTATCTGGGTCTCCCACTCATGATCAAAGAGGTTTCTCCTAGATTTTGGAATGGAATTGTGGAAAGAATGCAAAGGAAACTTTTGGGTTGGAAAGGGAAACTACTCAACAGTGCTGGTAAACTGTAACTTCTTCGGGCCTCGCTGCAAGGTATTCCTACATACTTCATGTCTCTTTTCAAAATTCCTACATATTTTGCTGATAAAATAGAACATATCCAAAGGAAATTTTTATGGACAGGGGTGGAATACAAATAGATAATGTCGTTAGTCAGATGGGAAAAAGTGTGTCTTCCAAAATCTCATGGAGGACTCAATATTAGGTCTATCAGGAACATGAACAAAGCCCTTCTCTCAAAAATTAGTTGGAACCTGATCCATAAAAATAATGACTGGGGGGAAATAATGTATGCCAAATACATGCATGGCATTGATGATTCCAACTTTCTTCAACATATGGGATTACCCTAGGGATCTGTGATATGGAATAAAAAGCTAAAAAGCAGAAGCCTTCTTAAATAGGGAATTAGATGGAAACTTGGAAATGGCTGGCATATTAAATTCTAGGATGATATCTGGTTAAAGGACAAGGCTCTCATCACATAGGGTAACTATAGATAGATTGCTGACTTGGCTACTCAGTTTTTTGGAGACAGAGTCAGTGATTATATGGAAAATAATAATGGGATAAGGAGCTAGAAAAATATATTGGACTGTTGTGATCACCAGCCTGAGCTTTTCCCTAGAGTGTGGGAGATCCAGCAGTGTGTTCAAGAGACCAGAATCCCTCTCTTCCCCTAGGAGGATGAACAATACTGGTGGCCTAATAAGAATGGATCGTTCTCCGTTAAATCTACTTACCATATGCTCATTCCTGAAGCTCAGAATAAAGATGTTTGGAAAAAGGTCTGGAATCACAAACTTATTCCAAAAATTAACATGTTATGGTGGGCTGCTACTCATAACAAAATCCTAACTTAGAATAAACTTCAAAAGAGAGGGTTTACCTTGGTTAACATATGTTTCTTGTGTGGTTTAAAAGAGGAATCAGTTTCACACCTTTTTATCCACTGTGATTTTTCTTAGGAATTATGGATCATAATACTTAATAACTTTGGTATTGAATGGGTCTATAATTATGACCTCAAAGAAGTAATTTTCAGCTGAAACCCAACCTTCACACATCCTTGGCTTTTGGAATTATGGAAGCAAACTCTTCCATGTTTGAGCTAGATTTTATGGAAAGAGCGCAACCACAAAATTTTTTAGGGACACTGCTAGAAATGCATCTCAGGTGTTCCACTCCTTTGTTAAGACCATCATGAAAAGTGTCACAACAACTCATATTCATGCTGCTGAGAAACCCCTATCTCAAATTGAGAACAAAATTGCAGTCAAATGGAAGGTTTTAAACCAGATCCTTGGGTATGATAACTCTAAAATGCTACAGAGACTAAATACTAAATGGATCCCTCCAAAGCCCAACTGGATGAAACTCAACTTTGATAGGGCATCCAAGTCAGATGGTAAAGCTAGTGGAGGAGGAATTATAAGGAATGATAAAGGATGAATGTCTGCTGTCTATGTTGGTGGAATAGGATGCTAGAGAAACAACTATGCTGAAGCAATGGCTTTACTATGGGGGCTAAAGTTGGTTATATCCCTAGGAATAAGGAACTTGAGTATACAAGGTGACTCTAAAATGGTCATAGATGCTATGAATAAAGCATCAAATGTGGGAATTAAGCTAAAATACATCATTACAGACATCTAATTTCTTTTGCAAAAGTTCTCTGGAGTAGATTTTTCCCATATTTACAGAGAGGGAAACAGGGTCACCGATGCTTGTGCCAACCTTGGTCAACAATTTTTAGGTTGGAGGGTGTGGCGACAAGGTGCTCATATTCCTGTAAACATTAGGGATATTATTCAAAAAGAGATGACTTGTCAAGAATGAGGTGCATTTATGACAAGGGTAGCTCTCGGAGGTAGTCTACTTGGAGAAGGCCATCATGGATTACGAAACTTGATAACCTTGGTACTTGTTTAACAATCATTCATGATTCATTGCATCATGAGGTTGAGGTGCGCGGGTGTCATCATGAAATTCAAGGGGAAATAATCTCCAAACATGGGAGTAGACAATATCGTCTTTGTAGGGTATTTCTCATAATGAGCCATCACATCTTCATTTTGCATAAATGGAAAAAAGGGTTAGCATCCATTTCAAAGCTGAAGGCTGAAATTAGGAACTCCACGGTCTGGATCTGTAGATACAAAATGGGAGGAGATCATATTCTCACTGAACCTGTCTATGCTGAAAGAGGTGGGCAATACTAGGTAGGCTAACAACACGGAGAATACTGAGAAACTTAATGATCTTCTTAAAGTAATGGTTATGTAAGGAGAGTCTTCTTTGACTCTGATCTTTCTATTCCTTGTGTTTTGTTTTGGTGTCTATTGTTTTCGGCTTGTGCTGTCGTCCCTCTGAAGGCATATGTTGTTTGATTGCCTTCTTGTCTTGTTTTCTTTGTAAGGGTTTAACCCCTGGTTTGCCGCCTTACCTTATAAAAAACAAACTAAAATATGAAAATTTAAAACAAAAATAAACTAAAAGTATCAACTACTAAAACATAAAGTATTTTAGTTCACTTTTATTCATATAAAACTAAGTCAATCAAAGGAACTCCTTGGTCCATATGATATTTTGTATGTTCAAGAGGTGTGGAAAACATCTCAATTTTAATCACTCCTCCAAATTTATCATCTACTTTCAATTTGATTTTTTTGAAAATATGAGTTACCACATGTGGGGAAGAAGGGATAATATCACGTTATGACTTGTGAAATTGACATTATTGGGTATAGTCATAATGGAAAGGTTCAATGCGAGGCATCTCAATATTCTAATGCATAGAGTCAACTTGCGTAACAATTTCATTATTAGAAATTTATATCTGGTGGGAAGAAATAGTTAGTAAACCACATTCAATTTGACAAGAGTACAAATTACTTATTCAAAAAACCTTTGAAGAGTTATTAACATGAAGAGAAAAGGTAGTATGAGGTACAACACTTAAAACATCCCATAAAATAGGGTCACTAAAAATAAAGTGTAAAGATACTCAAGTTCACAAATAAAGTTTCACATAAATGTGCTAGTGGCCCTTTAAACATGAAAAGGTTTGCCTCAATAATTAATCTGTACAGGTGGCACATTATCTTGTCTTTGAATGTCTCTATGCCAAAATGTTTTTCTACAAGAACTAAAATATCCTTTGCTCCATCTAGACATATTTACCTTTTAAAACCATAAGATGATATCATCTTAAATTAAAATCTCTTAAAAAAGGAAAATTATTCATTCAACTCTACAATAGATTGTATCAATATTCATAGTCATTATGATAAAACTTATACTTCAAATAACAAACAACTAAAGTATATAAAATAAAATTCAATCAAGGTCAAAATCATATTGAATCATTCTAGAATTAGAAATGTAATGGCACACCCTTTACTATAACTAAAAACTTTCCATAAATAAATGAAAACTAATCTGACTATTTGTGATCATAATATCATAATGTTTGAAGGAATAAAATAATATAATTTTAGGGTTAAGTTTTCATATATATATTTTATCAAACTTTTATTTGAAACCCATAATCTAATATTGTAGATGGAGGTCTTCAAAATAATCTAATTTGAAAATTAATTGTGAAACATTTTGTCTAGCTTTTGTAAATGAATTATACAAATCATTTGGGCATTGAAAATGCATGAAAATGTTTAAAAAATAATAATATACAGTCTATTTAAAACTTATTTCCATTTTAAAAAATAATAAAATCCATCATGTTTACAACTTGTACTAACAACTTTAAATAAACAAATATCTTTCAAAAGTTCATTTCAGAAATTGAAAAAATCTTCTTTAAATTAATCCATGCCAATAAAACCCTTTTCTCTCTAGAATAATTTATGATGAAATAAAACACAACCCTTTCATATACTTATACAACCAAATAAACTAAAAATCCAACCTTTTAAGACGTCCATTTTAACTCTCCTTTAAAAAATTCAACATAAAACCTTAAATGACAATGTCAAAACATGGCAAGGTCATAAAATTTAGAATAAACCAAAAAGAGTGTTTTCTTGAAATCATTATCCAATATGACTACACCCAATAACTAAAAAAATATTAAGCATGAATTTGTATATTTATTTATTTTTTAAAATAATACGGCTTAAAAAAATCCTAACAACATTATTTACTTGAATCCACTTTTAAAAATTCTAAGACATAAATGAACATGTGAAAATAACAAGTGAATATGAAATTATACATAATCGTGTCTACTTTCCGATCTACAACAAAAAATGAGAATGACTAAAAAAATGTGTGACACAAGTTTCACTCTAGGAATATTCCACAATCACATAGTCGTTAAAACCCACTTTGATAAACTATCATCTTGAAGCAAATCCATGTCTTATAGAACTAACACACTTTCACTCTTTGAAAAATGAGGTGAAGGCATAACCAAAACCCTTACATAATTTTTTTCATCATTGAAGCCTCATAAAGCATGTAAGAAAGGAAATGAATGTGTGCTTTAAGAATGAACACTAGTATTTTAAATGATTGAAAATCACAATACCAATTTATATGAATTTAAGAATGAACACCAATATTAATAAAGTTTAAAAAGACGATATAAATTTGTGAAGCAAACATGCTCAAAAATACTCTTATACAATTTTTCAAACCAAATATAACATGAAATGTAAGGTTCTAAATTATTTTGAAACATAATTTGATATTATGAAAACTTTCTTAAAACAATTTAGTCTCAAAATAATTATTAAAGACCAAAATTTCTTTGTGAATTGATTTCTCAAAATGATCAAGTATTTCAAATAAATAGACGTTTAAAATTAAAGAAAAGTAATTTATAAAACAAAATAAAATTAAAGAATCAATGTCAAAATTTTCACCATAATCATGTAAACAAACAAGAGTTTCATTTCAAAAGAAAACTAAATTCTTCTTCGAAACTTTCAAAAGCAGAATTTCATACCTGATAAACAAAGTTCCCCTTAAATTTATATGTTTCAAAAGTGACCTAAATAAATCCCTTAGAATTTCAAAACTATTGAATTCCTTGAAAAAAAATCCAACAAAGATGCCCGTCTTCTTGAAGCTTGTGGATGTAAAATACAAATTACCAAACAAAATAAAAAACTACTACTACTTATACCCATTCCTTCCTAAGATCCATCGATTATGAATTATTGATACTGATTCCGTGATTCTTATCATGTTTTGTGATTTACTAAAAGTGGTGGTGGCACCAACTTTGGTAACCATGTTCAAAACTTAACTACTAAACAACATTTTTCTAGTTGTGACTAATATTTTTCTATTTGTGTCATTAATGACAAGAAATGACCATGATTTAAACCAATTTGTGCCACTTAAATGAATCTATGGTCAATTTTGATAATCCATCCAAACCTTTAGACTTGTAAAATGTGTTTTGGTGCACTTTTAAAATTATAACATTACACATAGTTTCGAATATGCCTTCGAACTATGTGAACTAAACATACCCTCAACCACTATGATGTTTAAATATGCCAATATTACCTTCAACTATATGAATTAAACTATGCCCTTGACCATCATGAGAATCAAACATATCTTGATCATTATAATATTTGAATATATCTTCAACAATGCCAATGACCTTGTGATTT
Source organism: Torreya grandis (assembly GCA_037957365.1). Lineage (NCBI taxonomy): Eukaryota > Viridiplantae > Streptophyta > Pinopsida > Cupressales > Taxaceae > Torreya > Torreya grandis. The sequence continues at coordinate 933,337 of JARHVA010001438.1, read as the reverse complement.
TTAAAATGCCTTCAAAGACTCTAAACATTATGAAATAAAATATGCATATGATTTGATGATATGCATGATTTTTAATACTTTGAAGTTCCTTAATATCATTAGGGTTTTAAAATATTAGTCCTTGGGAACTAGAATAAGTTGCATAATTGTCATGAAAACAATGTTTTTTCTGTCTTATTATAGATTAAGGGTGTAAAACAAACCATATTTCAGATTAATAACTAATAAGCTCACTATATTGTAATGATAAATTATTATATTGAAGTCAAATCTCACTAATGAAAATGTTTGACAATGAAAAAATCCACTGTATTTGAATTCAACATTTATTTATTCCTTATAAATTTATATCATTCGTAAAAGATGTAATCATTTATCATTATAAAAAAATAGATTGATCCAATAACTTTCAAAATTCATGTGTAATTCAAATGCAAACAAATTCTAATAGATCTATCTCTCAATGTTGACAAAAATCATATCTTATTGTTATCAAATTGTTCACAATTTATCATTTCTACTGATAATCAATTAGAAATTTTAATCAAATTCCACAATCGACACACAATCAAACCAATGAAATGATAACAAGTGCAAAGAAACAACTTGGCCCCTACCATGTATGTTGAATTTATTATAGTACAATAAGTGTTTTAAATAATTTTCCATATATCAAGTTTTTCACCAGGGTATGAAAATTTATGATAATATATTCTTGGAGCTCATAGGTTACTACTGTCATTTTTAAAAAATATATGGAAACATAGTAGCACCACTCATAGCCTTATTGAAAAACTAATCTTTCCATTGGAATGAGACAACCACCCGATCATCTAATAAACTCAAAGAGGTCATATGCACAACCCTAGTTATAACTAGTCTAGAGTTATATAAAACATTCATTATGGAATGTGATGCTTCACGGTATGGAATGGGAGCAATATCATGAAATAAGGAAGACCCAATGCATTTGAGAGTTATAAACTCAAGGGTAATATTTTTTTCAACCCTATTTATGAGAAGGAAATGATAAACATATTTCATATGCTAAAATAATGGCAACCATATTTTATAGGAAGACATTTTAAAGTGAAGACAAATCATGATAGTGTAAAATAATTCTCGAAACAAAGGTCGTCATTAGAATAATAATAAAAATGGGTCAATAAGATGTTTAGATATGAATTTCTAGGTTGTATACAAAAAGAAAAAGAAAATGTCTTCACTAATGCACTAGCTAGGAAGGATAAGCCATTAGAAGCAATATTTTACTCCATGTTCATATTACAGGCTGATTGGGTGGATGAAGCAAGATCAAAGTGGGAGAATGATGTTGTTACACATGAACTTATTCAAAATATCCAACAAGATCTAAGTATGTCAAATAAATTTGTGTGGAAAGGGGATGCTTTATGGTAAAAGGATAGGTTGTACCTATGCAAAAATGTAACCTTTAAACATAAAGTTTTTATGGAACTTCATGCTTCTCTAGTAGGTGGGAACTCAATCTTATTGAAAACTTATCATAGAGTCAAGCATGATTTATTTTTTGAATGGATAAAAAGGTAAGTCCAAAAAATTATGGCAGAATGTATGGTGTGTCAAGAAAAAAAAATAACAGACAATCAATATCACAGGTTTGTTATAATCTCTATCTATTCTTAGATAGAGGTGGGAGGATGTTTCCATCAATTTCATCAAAAGGATGCCAAAATATGAATGGAAAAATGTCAACATGATTGTGGTGGATAGAATCACCAAGTATTCCCATTTTTTCACATTATCATATCCATTTGTATCAAGTATAATAACAAAAACATTTATGGACACATTTCATAAAATTCATGGACCCCAAAGATCATAGTAAATGATTGTGATCTTATCTCTACCAATCATTTTTAGACTGGGTTTTTCTCATGTTTTAGTAACCAAGTGGCTCTTAGCTCATCTTATCATCCTCAATATGATGGGAAAAGTGAGGTGTTAAATAAATGTTTAGAGGGTTATATTTTTTTCCCTTGCTTTGGATAAAAATGGGATATGTGTTTAATGGTTGACACTAGAAGAATAGTGGTATAACACTCTTTTCCATAAATCATCCAAAATGTATCCATGGATGGGTACCGTCAACCATCCATAACCTCATGTTTGAGGGTCTGGCCAAAGCTTTGAGCAGTTGAATAATACATGCAACACCAATATGAGCTATTTTTTACTCTAAAAAAGAACTTGGTAATGGATCAAAACCACATGAAGTAGCAACCTAACCAACACCGCAATTAAAAACATTTTAAATTTGGAGATTGGGTTTTTGTGCATTTAAATCCATATAATAAGATTTATTTGAATGATAAAAATATTTCACCTAAGTGTTATGAATGTATCAAGTCTTACTTAAGATTGATAGTGTAGCATACAAACTAGAGTTACCTCACCCAATAAAAAAACATCTGGTGTTCCATGTTTCCTTCTTGATTAAGGTAATTAGAGAACAAGTTTAAATGTAGATGGAGTTAGCATAACTTGATGAGGAAAGAAGAATCAATTTATAACTTTAAATAATAATTTAGACACACACTTAGTGGTTGTTGATGAGGGCGATTAAAAAGTATCTAATGAAGTGGGAGAATCTAACTAGTGAAGATGCAACATGGGAGGGTGAAACATTCTTTCATAAGAATCCAAAAATTGTAAACATTGAGGAAAATATAGGTTTGAAGGATAGGGATATGTTACGCCCCTAACCTATAACATGTATGGGGATAATAGTAGCTAATTTTTGGCTATCATAACCTTTGATTAATTCAAATGTTCATTTATAAAACTTCATATTATTAGTAGGGTTGGCCTAGGTTTTTTACATGACATAATTAGGGTATAGATAGGAGGTATTGGTTAGGATTTTATCATCGTAATTGGATTATTTTTATTATAAGGTTGTGGAGGTTTCTCCCTCAAATTGGCTTATCATTTATTTATACATTTTTATCTATTTTAGTCATGTTGTGATATATTACTATTATTCTACTTTATTTATGAATTAATTTCATTACAAAGTTTATAAACCAACCCTCTTTAGTGTATTTTACCCATGCATTTTAGTTAGATGGAACACACACTCTTATTTACATAGCCAATTTTATTTAATCTAAATTTGATTCATTCTTTAGAGGCTTCATTATATTCAAAAATTATCTACAACAACTTGATTCATTATTATTTTTGTTCTATCATTGTACACGTGTACATCATAAGTTATAGTTTCTAGGACCCATACTTATGAGCTTAAGAATTATTCTCTTTTACCACATCACATAAGCTGATATTTAGAGGGGTGTTGGTGTGTGTCATTTTCATAAATTTTGTGAAGTCCACCTTAGGTAATGTTATTATCAAGGTTTAATTTAATATGTGCACAAAATTTCCTATAAGATAATGTATCAAAGTTACTTGAACACTAACCCAACATGGAGCACCAACCCCAAATTTATTAAGCACCCATTTGAATTTAGCAAGCACCCACTTGCTAGGAGGATATAACCCCCTTATGACTAAGTAACAACTTAGTCAGAGGAAACTTATACAATCACCAACCTTCAAGGCAGATCCAAATCCCTCTTGACCAGGCATCAACTTAGCCAAGACCAATTCTGTAAGCACCAACCTACAAGGAAGCTTCAACTCACTCTTTGACCAAGTACCAACTTAGACAATCAACCTTATTTATTCTAATATTCCACTTAGATCTCTATTTGATCTATCTAATGTCATACATCAGGATCACATATTTTATGCATCTCTGATAGTCTCTCAAAAATCAATGATCACTCCATCTCTGCTCCACTTGATCTTTCTCAAAACTGCTTCTAGGCTTCTTTGCTCAACTAGCCCTTATTAAGACTAAATAGGTCATATGACCTTGATATTAAATTGAAAAACACATGTATGATCATCATGAAATTATTATCTTCTCTCTCATTAGGTTTTACATCATGTTACCCAACCTCCTTAGGCTCATTGATTTATCTATCAATTCACTTCCTCTAAGCTTATTCAAATAGGCCTTAAAAACCCTTGTATATATAGTCATATCTTGTTCATGTATCATTTGGTTATATACACAGCCTTAAAATATTAGGTAGGAAATATAATAGATATTATGACATCTCATAATCATTATTCAAACAATCTTTGATTCCCTTTTGGTCTGTCATGGCTCAATTAGGATTCATTTTACTTTTAGGTCTTATGGGGACCTAATTGCATTAGGTCTATCTTATTAGCATCAAATATTGATCCTCTTAGGCCCAAATAGCCTTCTAAAACAACTAAAAACAATTAAAAAACTTATAAAATGACCTCTAATAACATCCTCCATTCTTTGTTAGACCTGTGTCTTTCATTCATACCTTGAAACCTTCTTTAGGACAAACTATCCTATTAGGCATGTGTACAGTAAAAAATTATCTTTCAAGAATGAATCTCAAACACTCTTAAACAACTTAACCATGAAAAATTAATATGTATAAATTAAATCCATGACTTTATTATCAATCCCAAATTTTTTTAATACCTTCACTTAGGTCGTAAAGGCTCAAGATCATCTCTGCAACTTACTAACTTAGAACTGTGAGTTTACCTTAAAGACTAGTCATGGTGACTTGAAACTCCAATACCAATGTAGAAACTTTAAAATACTCATGATTCAATCAAAATATTATATGGCATATTTAGAACTTTCCAAAACACAAAAATCATATGGTCTAATAGAAAAATATTGGTCTTTTAGACCAATCTCATGACCTTATATCTCACAGACCAAACTGAACCACACATGTCATTTTGTGAACAAATTTTCACCATATTCACTGACCTCCAAAAATTATTTCAAGCATATACATGAATTAAAATAATTTAACATCTCTATGTATTTTATTTCATCACTTTACGATGAAAACATACTCAAATTCATCTTCTCATTGTTGCCTGGGTTTTACATTGTTTACACCATTAGATCTATCTACAACTGGCTAACTTGGATGACTAGTTTAGCACACTTAAAGGATGGAAATTATTCATAAACCATCATGGTCATGTATTATGATTCTCAATATTCTTTTCCCATTCATTTTATTTTCTTGACCAATGCAGCTTTTGATTGCTACATCAAATTCTTCATAAACAAGCCTATATATTTGCATTTTCTCTCTCATCTGACTAACCACCACCACCTGGAGGTACCTGGGAAAGTTGAATAAATTATACAATAGTTTTTATATGAATTTTAGACCATTATAGGCTATTTTTAATAATATATTTGACGTTGGGTCCTTATTAGTGTTTTAGGGAGGTTTAACACAGGTTTTGGTGTTAATGATTATTCATAAAGGATTGTCCCTTAAATATAAAACCAATGCATACAAATATTATATATGACCCTTCAACATCTCTCATTAATATATAAGGTTCCCATGTATAGGTAACACATGCCAACAAACACCTAAAACTCCTCAAGTTTGGATACCTTCATTTTGTGCACTCGAGAGACCTCAAAATAGTGTTTCATGCAATTTCCTTAAAACCATGGCCTCAAAATTTGTGAATATTATTAAAAAAACATATATTACCTTTTTCCATGCTAAAATATGCATAATTTCCTTGAAATATAATATTCATACCTCATTAGGCTAGGTAGGGTCTAGTAGTGGTTTAGGCATAGACTAGCTGAATGTCCTACCCCTATAGGCTCACCCTGAGACTCTCATGGATGATTATACACCTTACTCACATGATCAAATAATTCCATACAATCTACACAACCTATCTCATGCCTGAGTTCACTCACCTCATCATGCCACCAGCTCATACCTTTACCATGCCATGAACAGGCTCAAGCTTCCAATGCACTTCACACCTTGAAATGTTCCTTCCATGTCATGATCTCAACAAAACATAAACCAAGTAGAAATAATATATCACAACACACTCATATCAATACACCAATATTTTTCTGACACTAATCTTACATGGCCTTATACAGACATAAAACCACATGACAAAGCTTTATATGACTTGACATCTCTCTTCTATGCCCCTGAACACCTTTGACACCTTGACTTGTACCTTCTTGAAACCATACGACATTAGTTTCTTTAAAATTATCTCTTGCCTTCAAATTCATCCTATCACATGGCTCACCCTAAAATTCTTCATGTCATGACTATGCCACACTATGCACATACATTCCTCTACACATACCTCTTTATATCATGACATCGATGACTTATATAGACCTCTTTGTACACTATGATTCCTATGTAGATATTATTTTTCTTCAAACATATTCCATGACCTATACCTTCTATGATCACATCGCTCATGATAATACTCATTAATGTAATACTCTTATGTACCTTGACATATCACATACTACCATTTGTCCTTAGTCACCTTTGACATCAACCTTGATAGTACAATCTTGGCATGATATATCTTTGACATAAATGACCATGATGTTTTTTAATGATGCACCATTTTGACATAAATGACAACATTACAAAAAAATCCCCCTTTGTCATGGATGGTAAACATATTGATGGAAAACACACTACAATATGAAATCTCTTCAAAATGGTATTTTTCCCATCTTCTCATTCTCCCCGTTTTGACATTAATGACAAAGGGTCTTCCAAAAACTTCCATTTAATCTTTGGACTTTTACTTCAACAAAAACATAATGAAATGCTAACAAAACTCACCTTAGGTGCATACCAATTGTTGTAGGCAACTTTTAAAACACTTGAATTGTACCTCAAGAGACCATGCTTCTTATCACTATCTTGACACTTCACAACACAGAGATACAAATTTTCCCCTAACTCCATACTCTCCTCTTGAGTCACAAGATGGAAACCACTCTCAAAAATGTCTCTAAATAGGCTAATTCTCCCCATTCTAAAATTTCTCCCAGAACTTAGCTCTTTTTCTCAAACTAGCCTTTTCTCAATTGATTCCTTCTTTGACATTAAAGACAAAGAGAAACCTACAACATCTGGAATCACACCTCTTAAAATAACAACTTAATAAGAAAAAACATGAGAATCCTATAAAGCATCTCAGAGACATGATCCCCCTATCTTCATACATACCTCAATCACTTTATCTTTGATATAAACCTTTGATCACTCACTAGGCCATCACATCTGTTCTTATTTGATGGACTCAAATACACAAGATCACTCACTTTAATTTATGCACCTTGATGCCACAAAGATGGATAATATCTATATTCATTTCCTTTCTCTAGCTTCATAAACATCCATCATGGTCTCAATATTAGCTACATTCTTCAACCTGTCTTCATGTTTTCTATATATCTTCTCTGACATAGACAATTACTCATCTAATATTGAAGCTAATGAATCATATGATTAGATACCCCTTTTTCCTCATATCTTGTGCTCATCATATGAGTCATTAGGACTCATAGACCATTCTCAACATGCATATAAGAACCTTGTTATTGGATCACATTATTATCACTTCCCACATCACAAGTATGTTTTTTCTATTATTCTATCTATGACAGATCTGTAGTTGCACTTTTAGACTTCTCACTTATTTTTCTTGTGTTATGCCCTCCTTGGACCTATTTTATCAATAGTGGTATTGTATACAATGTATCCTCATGATTCAAATTCCTTGAGTAATGAAAATTGACTTGATCAACTCACTTTGATCTCCAACATGCTATGCACAGTCTACTAGAATACAATTAGATTTTTGCTTACCTCTCACTTTGCCTATATGCAAATCAACTACACAAGCTTTCATCACACTTCTATCTCTATCAAAAATATCCAACTTATCTCTATGTCCATGTTGGTCTTCTAGACCCATCCATATTCCACATGTTTCTAGATACAATCCTATGCTTAGACTTGCTTTCTATAACATGACTCCTCATGAACTGATCTTTAGAATCAATGCTTATACTAACTAAAATTCCTTTCACCTTGTCATATACATACAAGATATAAATAAAAAAATTGTATACCTTGAAACATAGACAATATGGAAACCTCTCAAGATGAATCATTCTTGGACTACAACCTCATGCTTCTTGTTGATATAAGAGTGTCTCCATGAAGCCTATTAGAGTCACCTCTTTCCATAGGGTTCTCAAAAAACCATGAACTTAGGAGACTTCCATATCTCTAAACTACTCTTCTCAGCCATCTTGAAATTATGAGACTAATAGTCCCACCTTATAATCAACTTAGGCTTGACTAAAACATTTGACTCATCCACCTTGTCATCCTTCTTCTCTTTAACTGCATTGTCAATATATGTAGATAACAAGTGGTCTTGACATTCCTTCACTTTTGATCCTTGCTTTACCCTAACAAATAATCCATCTTGACTATTGGGCTCAATATGATCAGTACTAACTTTTTTTGGATTCCATACCAATGTTTGACCCTTCTCATGCACTCTAGGAGCTCCATATACCTTGTTAAGTCTTGAGGGCCTTCTAACTCCATTAGGATATAATCTTGCAATGTGTCCCATATTATGAAAATTGTAGAAAACAACATTATTATACTTACCTCTTGAATTATCACTCCTTCTCCCATGGTCCTATGATAACTCATCCCTTGAGACCATTCTATAATCACTTATTATATGACCAAAGATATGATAAGTAAAACAATAACCATTGAAAGAATTGGAATACCTCATTGCATTGGGCTACCTGATTGGTTTATTCATGTTGATTTTCAGTTTTGTACTCTTTAATTTTTCTAACTTCTCACACTCTTTCTCAAAATTGCTCATCTTGTCTATGATATGATCATGATAAACCTTCAAGGAATCTATCTCTTTCTTCAACTGATCATACTCAACTTTTTTTTATCTAAACTTTGTATTGACACCTTCTAACTGATTCTTGAAATCCTTGATGGTCTTCTCATCCTTTTTGGTTTTTTTAACCATGTCACTCTTCAAGATACATATATGTTCCTTAAGATACTTTACCATAGATATAAACTTATGTTTCTTCTTCTTTTGATTCTTAAAATCATCTAGGGCACTTATGATCTGAGATTCAAGGTCTAATTCAACTTCTCCTTCTTCATTATCATAGTAGATTTCTTCATCATAAATGTTGTCTTTTTCCATTTGATCATTATATATATTATGCTTTTTAGGATCACCTTCAAGCTATTATGCATAATTCAAAGGACTAGGATCTAATCCAATTTTTTTAAATCATAATTAATGAGAGAAGGGGTGAATCAATCTTCAAAAACTTTCAATCAATTACATCCACTCATCTATGAATTATGAAAACAACATAGTGATCTAGTAATGCATTAAGAACCAATCACATGAGCATGAAGTAAGACAACACATCACATATATTAGAAACCCTCATGGGGGATAAACCCACTAAAACAAAGCTTGGACAAACTTTCCTATAAGATAATGTATTAAATTTAGTTTAGCACCAATCCCAAATTTATCAAGCACCCACTTGACTTTAGCAACCACCCAATTGCTAGGAGGATATAACCCCATTATGACTAAGAATGAACATAGTAAAAGGACATTTCTACAACTTAAAACATGCAAGGAAGCTCCAAATCCATCTTGACTAGGCACTAACTCAGACAAGACCAATTATGTAAGCACCAACCTGTAAGGAAGCTTCAACTCCCTCTTTGACCAAGTACTAACTTAGCTAATCAACCTTATTTCTTCTAATCTTCCACTTAGATCTTTATCTGATCTATCCAATATCATACATTATGAATACATATATGATGTATCTATTATAGTCTCTCAATAGTAAATGATCACTTCTTTAGCTCTACTCCACTTGATCTCTCTCAAAATTGTCTCTAAGATTCTTCATTCAATTAGCCCTCATCAAGACTGAATAGGTCATACGACCTTGATCTTAAATTCTAAAACACCTATATGATCATCATTAAATTATTATATAATATATCCTTAGGTTTTAGAATATGTTACCCAACCTCCTCAGGCTCATTGATTTATCAATCCATTTGCTTCCTCTAAGCTTATTCAAATAGGTCTTAAAATCCTTATATGTATACTCATCTCTTGTTCATATACCACTTGGTAGGCTACACACACTTAACCTCTTAGATCAGCCATATAATATATCTTATTACATATCATAATCATGATTCAAATTATCTTTGAGACCCTTTTGGTCTGTCATGACTCAATTAGGCCTCATTTCACTTTTAGGTCTCATGGGGACCTAATTGCATTAGGTTTATCTTCTTAGTGTAAAATATTGATCCTCTTAAGACCAAATATCCCTCTCCAAAAATTTAAAAATATTAATCCACTTATAAAAATATCTATACTAACCTCCTCCATGCTTAGTTATACTTGTGTCTTTCATTCATACCTGGAAACCTTCTTTAAGACAAACTGTCCTATTAGGCATGTGCACAGTCAAAACCTGTCTTGAAAGAATGAAGATCAAACACTCTTAAAAAACTTAAAAATAAAAAATGAAACATGTATAAATATATTCCATTACTTTAATATCATCCCCAAATTCTTGGGATACATTCACTTAGGTAATAAAGGCTCACTGCAACATACTCACTCAGAATTACCAGTTTACCTTAAAGACTAGTCATGGTGACTTGGAACTCCAACACCTATGTAGACACTTTAAAAGACTCATGATTCACTAAAATATTATATGAAATATTTATAACTTCAAAAAACACAAAAATCATATGGTCTAATATCAAAATATTGGTCTTTTAGACCAATCTCATGACTTTATATCTCATAGACCAAATTGAACTAGACAGGTCATTTTGTGAACAACTTTTCACTATATTCACTAACCTCTAAAAATTATTACAAGAATATAAATGACATAAAAGTCCTAAAAAACATCTATGTGCACTTGGTTTCATAATTTTACCATGAAAACATACTCAAATTTATCTTCTCACTGTTGTATGGGTTTTACACTATTTACACCATTAGATCTAGTTGTGACTAGCTAACTTGGATGATTAATTTAGCACACTTGAAGGTTGGAACATGTCCAAAAACCTTAATTGACATGTAGTATGAGTCTAAATATTATTTTTCCATTAATTTTCTTTACTTTACCAATGCAAATTTTGACTGTTGCATAAAATTCTTCACAAATAAGCTTGTATATGTGGTTTTCTCTCTCATCTAACTAACCACCACCACCTGGAGATATTTTTGGAGATCTAGATTTCACCCTAGATGAGAAAAGGTATTTTCCAAGTCCTCTTGCTCAAACTTAGTCCAATATGGGAATGACCCTAGGCTATGGGTATCCTATAATAGGGTCAGACCTCTAGGATTTTTAATGAAGCTAGCTCCTTTGATGCATCACTTAGCTCATTTCCACTAAAACCTACTAATTACAAGGGAAAACGGAGAGAAATATAAATAAAAGGGAAAATATAAGATACTTTTGGTTATATACCTAAATTTATTGTTCATCCACTCTACTTAAACTTCTACAAACACTAATGAGAGAAGTAAAAGACTAAATCTACAAATCCAAATGTATGTTATACATCAGTATTTCATGGAGAGGTTCACCAAGTGATCAAAACCTAGGGGAAGTGATAGAGAGGCATGATTCAAGACACTAACCAATCAATGTATCCACATGCTAGCTTCAATCAAATGACATCAAACACTAAACATGACCTGCATAATGAGATAATTAGTAGTTAAGTGAGGTCAAGACTTGACAAGGGAGATATTTTTACCACATGCAAATCAAACTAACATGAACACACTATATCAGAACAAATAAATCTAAAAATAGTCTTCTATTCATCTCAAAGGTTATAGATCTCAATCTTCATAGAGTCTAGTCATGCCTAAGAGAGGAATCTATTTCAAGTCTTAGAAGCTTGTATATATAGTAGAATGGGAATGAGAGAGATGGGTAACATGCGTGGGAGAATGGAAGAGTCATTAATGATCAAGAAATGTGGTGGTAGTCCATTGATTGATTTTTGTATGCATGCCTTTTCCCATTAATATTAAGCCTTCACCAACAATCTAAACTTCATTTGTTTTAATAGTCTTTAAGTTCTTCTCATTCATTGAGAGATCCACTAGAAGAGAAGAGTTTAATTTGAATGATGAGTCATGAGCTTACTATTGGAGAAAAGATATTTATGGTTCTAAATAAAATCAATACTCCAACTACTTCTCTAACCACCATATCTCTCTCTTTTGATCATCCATGCCATCTCCACTTTCTTCATTATGAGGGCAAGGTCTTCATGTTCATGCACCTAATAGAGCCATGATCATATCTACCTTGAGCTATTGTTTGTTGGAGCTATGACCCTATCAAAATATGAGATACCCTTTCATTAATCACATATCTTCCCCATTTCAATATTTGAGCATAGGTATCTTTTATTTATTGAAGACCAATCTCCTTTATTGGTTTTCCTGTAGCTATTATATCAATGTAGACCTATAGATCACATAGCTTCCTTCTTGATCTCTATGTTAGGTCTAAAAATACCTATTTTGCCTTTAAAACTTATGGAAGCTGAGGACTCATTATTTACATATATCTTTAAAGATCAATGATCATAGTCATAAAACAATACTACAACCCAAAAAATGGGCCCCATAAGTTCTAAATCATCGAACCAGAGGTCAAGACTGTGTTTTAGTGGTGATGGAGATTTATTATAACCATCATGACTATATCACTACATCTTATGCTTAAGGATACTCTATTGAGATCTAATGGTATCATCTGCCCTTTGAAACATTATTGTGGTTCAACCTAAGTCTAACTTTACTTTTGCTTGAAAACCCTTTAGATTTTGACCTTTAATGTCAGTAATTAATCATGATCCAAGCACTCCATATTGTGTCATTTATCATCTTTGTATTCATCCTATGAGATCTTATAGTTATTTCATCTACCTCTATGCTTGTGCTACATAAAAGTATCTCATTCATCCTTAATATACACTAACTCTTTGACCTCTCATTCACCATCAATCTTTGATTGCATGATTAAACATGCACCATAGATATTTTAGACCCACTAACATTATTAGTCACCCACATGTCATTGGATCTATCTGCGAGCTCATGAGATCATGTCACTTGGCATCCCCAAATTGGTATTTGGTTTTTGCCTTTGATAATGTGATACTTATCAATCTCCCATGCTTTTTATGGACCCCACTAACCTTTTGACTTAACACTCATTGTTGATCTTCAATAGATGATTGATCGTACATCATTGGATCTATCTGGGTCCACTAACTCTATATTTGCATGTGTGCCATTAGATCTAGACCTAATCTCCCATTATTTTTCCATTTAGTATCACTATGTTAATCCTTAGGACATTTGAATTTAAATGGTTACTTCTTGAGGCTTAAACTTGACATCTGTGCACCCATTTCATTCTACAAGTTCAACTTTAGAGATTTATAAATTTAGATAGACAACTCATCAAGTCATGAAATTTGTAGAGAATGATCAAGGAATGAAAAAATTTATGTCCATGAAATCCTTTAGCTTGAAAGGATTTCTAACTGCATTTATTAAATTCATAAACATGCTAACCCATCCATTTCTTCATGATGTCTTAATGACGGTCTGGCTCTTCAAAGCATGTGTAAGTCATTCTTTTGATCCTTCAAAGCTCTAAAAATCTATTTAGCTGATCTATCTAGGTAGAAGATTTGTATGTGAGCCAAAATTGGCCAACATATTTTATGACTCATAGGGAAGCATGCCTTCTATGCTTAAGAACCTAGACCTTTTGTCTTGACTAGTCTATTAGGCATGGACTCTCCTCTTTGGTTCAACATATTGATCTAAAGTTAGAACTAGATGTCAACCTCTGGGTAACTCCTCTTGAAATAAATAAAGACCAAAAGGAAAAAAACAAAACAAAGTGCCCAAGGCACTTATTGAATAAAAATATAGAACATAAGGGAAACTAACCTAAATAAAGTAAGGACCACTTAGCCCAATGTGGTATGACAACACTTGGAGGAAAACAAACAACTAATTATGCACAAAGAAACTAACTAACTAAGATAAAGCATGATCCACCTGGATCAAAAGGAAAATTGATAAACTCAATTAGTCCAAGAGATGGTACATGTTTCTAAGCAAGATGTTTATTGATCATGACCCTTGAAGAGGCACTCTTCTTGCCTAAAAAATATATTAACATCTCCTACCATGAGTCATCAACAGTAAACTAGTTGCCAATAAAGAAAAATTGATCTTTTTCTATAGGATCCTTCTCATACTGCTTATTAGTTACAATCTCTACAAGTGACACCTTATCTAAGCATTATCCTTAATTTATTTTGGCACCTTCAGTGACCTTATTCTCCTTACTATCAACTACAAAATCATCAAGATATTCAAAGAGTTTTGAATGGCCAACCACATTTGCATCATGGCCTTTAATGAGTGCCTCCAGATTAAAATGCTCATGAATAACTCTCTAATGGGTAACATATATTTGCAAAGTCCCTCAACCCCTTGCAAAGAATCAATGTACAGTTTCCAATCATCATTTTGTTCCTCACTTTGATTAACTTGAATAGGATCAATGTGAAGGGTATCTTTATCTTTTTCAATAAGATATATCTCAAACTCATCTATGACTTTAATTTATATCAATCCCTCATGGAGTTCTTCCACATCAAGACTAGCCTTCTCATTCTGCCTTGGCATCTCTAGAGTATCACTACCTTATTGAAGCTCCAAAACATTAATGAAATCCTAAAATTAAGATTCAACTTGTTTGAATATATCATTATCCAAATCTACCATATTAAATTCTTCAATATCACTCATAAAATCATGATATGACTGTTTCCAATGGCCTTATTCTTCAAGAATTCTCTATGTCTCATCAATGGTTCTATGTGAGTTGTATTCATGGCTACCTTCCAAAGAAAGATGAGCTTGTACTTTATCTATATCAGCTACTATAAGATCTTGATAAAACTCTTGATTTTGGATAACTGATATGTGATCAAGAGGTTCCTGAGAAATAACCTCTTCATGCACATCTGATACTTCTTCCTATTGAATCTCATCTCCAACTTGCCCTTGTTCTTGCAACTCATCTTCTTTGGCATTATGAAAGACTAAAACATGATCATTCTTACCAAGTGGTGTTTCAATAATTATTTCCTCTTCTTGATCATTGAAGTCATTATTATTTTTTATCTCTTTAGCTACATCTTCTTGATCTGCCTCACAAAAGAGAGGCTCTTTCTCTAGGATAGGCATAGTAGATCCCTGAAAGTACTCAATAAGATGAGAAAGGTCCATATAAGTAACCTTAGATACCTAATTTTTCTCATGGATTTATTCTTCTTGGATCACATTCACCTACTCTTTCTGTTTCACTACTTCTTGGATGGCTTTCCATGAAGGAAAGAATTTGGGTTCCTGGGGAGAGGAAAGTGGAGGCTAAATGGTCTCTTGTTTGAATTCAATAGTCACCAATTCCTCCTTCTTATGCATACTGATTTGGATGGATTTCCAAGATTTAAATGACTTAGATTATTGAGGAGGGAGGGGTGGGGATTGAGTAGCTTTGGGTTTGCTTGGCTGCATGACTTGACTCCAAGTTGATAACTTGGGCTTATGATTTTCCTACATAGTGTGCATTATGGTTTGAGGATTGAAATTAGGTGTGTATATTTGAGGTGGTGTTGCCTTTGAAAATATCATTATTTGGTATAAATGTTGATCTATATCCTAAATTTTCTTAGTAAGGGAGGCCTCAAAATTAGACCTTGATTGCTCATGATGGTTGACTCTTTCAACACAAACTTGCCTTTACTCTTGGACTCTCCCTTGGATAGATTTCCATAAGGGGGAAGTTGAGAGGAGTTAGGGATAACTATGATGGCTCTAAAACTAATTTAGTGAGGGCTTATGAGTGGTGATGGGGATCTCAATATGAGGTTGACATGGAGTGAATGAAGGCAAGATGGGTAATGAGGTGTTTGATGTTCCTCATGGGATTCAAACTTCTCCTCAATCTTGGAGATGAGTCCATCCATGTCAAGCATGCAACTACTATTTATATAATAACCTACCCCTAATGAAATACATCCAATCCTTTTCCTACTATACTGAAGTCCTAATCCTTCTAATGACATGTTTTGGAATTTCATGCCCATACACCTTCAACATAGCAATGTTTATCGTATTCTTCTTCTGGTCTAATAGAGCTTGTTTAAGGCTATAAATAGAATGTCTTGAAGTATGAGTAGGTTGTCAAGAATGTAATGAAGCTACCATGATTGATCATGAGGGTTATCATAGGATTGGTATGAGTCACCATACTACTAGTAAGGCTTTATATATGATTGGTATTACTCATCATAAGGCTAATAGAGATCATGGTAGGGATGATATGAATGATTGGATTACTGGTAGGGGTCATAATAAGGATAGTAGGATTCATTTGGTTGATGATTTCGCTCACCAACCTAATTATGATAGATTTTTGCACCAAATCCAACCATAAAGACTCAAGAAAGAGATAAGATAAAGGTAAAACTTGTCTAAAGGCTTACCTAGACTGTTGTAACCAGTTTAAATCCTATAGTCACCAATGATGTTTTCACACATGCCTAAAAAGTCTGATTGAATGAAGAGAACACCAAAACTCTTCACTTAGTGCATAATGAAACTTGTCCCATCGGGTGTGCTAGAAACTATTAGAGTTATAGATTGCATCCTAGCTGAGCAAAGGGATTTTTCAGGTTCTCTTGCTCAAACCTAATCCAATATGGGAATGACCCTAAGATATGGGTATCCTATTATAGGGTTAGACCTCTAGGATTTCTAATGAAGCTAGCTCCTCTAATGCAACACTTAGGTCATTTCCACTAAAACCTAATAATTGTTATGGAAAAGGGAGAGAAAGATAACTGAAATGGAAAATCTAAGCTACTTTTGGTGATACACCTAAATTGATTGTTCATCCAATTTTTTGAAATTATACAAACACTAATGAGATAATCAAAGGATTGACTTTACAACTATAAATGGTTGTTAAACATTAGTATTTCATTGAAAGGTTCACCAAGTGATCAAAACCTAAGGGAAGTGATGGAGAAGCCTGATTCAAGGCAATAACCAGTCAATGTATCCACATGATAGCTTCAATTAAATGACATCAAACATTAAACATGACCTACATAATAAGATAACTAGTAGCTAGGTGAGGTTAAAACTTGACAAGGCAAAGATTTCTACCACATGTGAAAATCAAATTGACATGAACACACTATACCAAAAGAAATAAATCTAAAAATAGTCTTCTATTCATCTCAAGAGGATATAGAGATCAATCTTTGAAGAGGTTAGTCATGCCCAAGAGAGGGATCTATTTCAAGGCTTAGAATCCTATATATATAGCAGAATGGGAATGAGAAAGATTGGGAACACGCATGGGATAATAGAGAAGGAGTCATTAATGATCAAGAAACATGGTGGAAGTCCATTGATTACTTTTTGTATGCATGTTTTCTTCTTATCAGGACTAATCCTATTGACATGGTGGATTGCACCCTATGAAGGAAGGCTCATCTCTCTTCATCCATTTGACACAATGGAGGCATCCCTCTTTATTTGGGTGGAAAATGTGAGGGATGAATCTCTAGATCATGGGCTAGTTACCCTTGACGTACATTGAGGCCCTAGATTTCCTACTGCTAAATATGGGGGGGGGGATGAAAAGGGAGAGAAAATACTAAAAATGAGACCTAAGCTAAGAGGTGATGCACCAAAACAATTGGTCTACTAAGCTTTGGCATACACTTTGAACCATAGAAAGCAAGCATACACTTCATTCAGGTGAGAAAAAATTCCTTGCATCAGTATTTCAGTAGGGAGTCTTATGAAGATATAGGGAGGAAGAAACTAGCACAAGAGGTGTTCTGAGACACACTGTTGCGTAGCCTATTCACTTGCCTATACTTCTCACGACACTTCCTACGACCTACAAGAGAATAAGATAAATATGCATTAGATATGTTGGAGTAAAATTATGAAAGTATGAAAATAAGATGACTTAACACGAGATAAATCTATAGACATATACAAAAGTGCAAGCTCAAATGGAGGTAAAATGCTCTTTTTGATTCAAGGTAAATTCCTTCAGGCTTTCACCATAAAATCTGAGATATCCTTTCTCAAATGAGAAGTTACAAATATATTGAGAACTATAAATAAGATAGCTAACAAATCAAGGAATGAAAACCCATGTTGAGTTAAACACTTCTATAGAGACCAAAAGACCATGTTGTTGTCATATTCTTCCAACTGTGTATGGGAGAGCCATATTGTAGATGTCCAAGTCATCACCCTTATTGTCATAGGCCTAGAAAAGCATGAGATACTCCTTCTAGAAATTGAAAAATCCATCCCTAATTTGTTGTGGTAAGACCATGCTCTCTTCAATGTTGGATGCAATTGGCTGTGCATTAATGGTGAAGCATGGAAATATGGGTTATTCTCCTCTATAATTTAAAAACCAATATATTTATTGGTTTTATATGGATATATTCTACCTAAATGTAATAATTCTTTATACTAAGTTGTCTATGCCACTTGTCTCAGTTTGAGTGGTCATTGATTCTATCCTTTATCTTTGTCAACAGATGGAACTGTTCCTTGTTTTATCTTTTCTACTTTGTCTTTGCCCATGTTTTATCTCTTTCCTTAGACTTCTCCTTTGCCTTGGCCTTTCCTTTTCTTTCTCTTTGTGGGTATTTTATATGGGTGGGCTTTTCTTTGAAAAATCCTTTGGACAAAATGTCCAAAGGAATTCCTTCAGACATTTTGTCTAAAAGAAAACTCCTTCCGCTTGTTTCCTTTTCCCAAATGGCAAGCACCCTTCGGGCCTTTGAAATTTGTCTCCATCTTCAGCTGGTTTCCCTCTACAAGGGTTTCTTTCATCCAAAAGTGCCCTTTGAGCCTTCTAAAATGGTTTTCATCTTTCTCAAGGTTCCCTCTATGAGGGCACTTTATGCCTTGAAATGCCCCCTTAGAACTTTTGATTTGGTCATGCCACCAACCAAGGTACCCTCTACAAGGACACTTTGAGTCCAAAGTTGCCTTTCAAAATAATTGTAAGGGTCCTGTGTGCCACCTAAGTTCCCTCTAAAAGGGCACATACCCTTTAGGAATTTTGCAATGACCCTTCAAAAAAGTGAAGAAGTCCTCTTTCTTTTCCCAAGTGCCCTTTAAAAAGACACTTACCCTTAGACAAGTAATGCACCTGCACAAACCTGATTTACACTAGAAAGGCCACTTCAGACTTCCCTGGAGCTTTTATTTTGGGTTTTACATCATCTTCAACTGATAAAGCAAATAAGTAAAGATACTTGGAAAACTTGATTTGGTATGTCAAGACCAAATCAAGTTTTGCAAGTGACTTTACTTATAAACCTTTATAAGTAAAGACATTTACAAAGTCCAAATTACACCACCAAGACCAAATCAGGTTTATTAAGTGACTTGACATATGAAAATTTCAAAATTAAAGTCATTTGGGAAACCCAAAATGCACTATTGTAAGTGAAGTAATTGCTCTTGACAAACCCAAAATACACTTGGCAAAGCAAAATAAGGGAAACACCTAGATTTTTCATGAGAAAGGTTTGGCAGAGAACATTTTACACAAGGCATCAAAGGGATGATCTAGCCAAAACATGGATTGGATGAATTTTTCAAATAAAAAGGAGGGGGTTCCCAATTTTGGCTTTTAAGACCAAAAATTGGTCAACACATTTGGCGACTCATAAGGGAAGCATGCCTGCTATGCTTGGGAAGACTGGTAGCCAAAAATTCCATTGGGCATAGATTCAGGTTGCATTTTGGAGAAGTCAATAACATCCATGTAAGGACCTATGAAACAACAAAGATTTTACCCCAAAAAATAAGTAAAAAACACACACAAAGGCTAAAAACACTACACACATTCGTAATAACACTTAGGGAAAATGAGAAAAAATAAGGAAAACTATGTACATGACAAAAGAAAATCAATAACAATGCTTAAGGTATATCCTATTGACTGGTATATGTAGCTCTTCACCATCCAACTTAGAGAGTTAGAAATTATTATGTTGCTTGTATTAGGTGATGACATATGGGCCACTCCACAAAGCATCAAACTTCATAAGCCTTCCTAGCTTGGCTCAGTCCTCATCCCACTTCAAGACAATGTCACCTTCTGAGAAGTTCCTTGGCATAGACTTTTTGTCAAAATGCTTCTTTGTTTGCTTTTGGTGGCTGGTCATGGAATCCATGGCTTGGTCTCTCACTTCTTGAAGCTCCATTAACTCACAATACCTAAATTCCAGGCTATCACTCTCCATCAATTATAGCTAATGGAAAAGATCCAAGGTGGGTAACTCAAGTGAGATAGTAAGTCTAGCTTCCCTTCCATACACAAGTGTGTATGGTGAATTCTCTATTACCCTCTTTGGAGTGATCCTATCTGCCCAAAGAGCTATCTTCAACTTGGCATGCCAAGTCCTTTGATTTTCCTCCATTGTCCTCTTTATGATCCTAATCAAATTCTTGTTTGTGGACTTAGCTAACCCATTTCTTTGTGGATAGTAGTTGGAAGAAGTGTTGAGATAGATGCCATACTTCAATGCCCACTCACTTATCTTTGTTCTCAAGAAATCCAATTCATTATCTGAAATGATTGTGGTTGGGACCCAAAATCTTGTCATTATGCCTTCATAGAAGTTTAGGACTATGCTCTCATTGGCATCTTTTAAAGATACAACCTATACCCACCTTTTGAAATAATCCATGATAGTCAAAACCCACTTATGGCCAGCACTAGAAGGAGGATTGATCAGCCTTATGAAGTCCAATCCCCATTACATGAATGGTTGTTCCACTTGAGTAGGATGAAGAGGCATGGCAGCTAGCCATTACTTCCCATCAAATAAGGCACATATTTGATATTTCCTCACCCAAGCATGAGTGTTTTAAACAAACTAGGCTAAAAGTAACTAGCCCTCATAGTCCTTGTAGATGTGGCCTTGGGAGCAAAGTGGCCACTAGTTGGTCCATCATGGAACTTAAATAGTACCTTATCGACTTGGTCTGAATTAATGCATTTCAAGAGCACCCTTGAAAATTATTTTCTAAACATCACTCCATCAAATAGGACATAAGAAAGATATTGGAGTTTAAAATACCTCTTATTGATCATATCAAGACCTTGTGGACACTCACTAGTTCAAAGGAAATGAACCATGTCTTATGCCCAGATCTTCATGACTATAGGTACAACTATTGTAGGTTCATTTTGGAGTGCCAAAACATCCTCCTTTAGCTCTTTCAATTTTGTATTGAAGTGTTCACATATCCCTCTTCCTCTTACCATCTTGGTGGTCTTGATCTCTACATCATACTCTATTACTTTGGTAATCCAACCTACCCTTTTCTCATTCAAGTCTCGATTCAACAAGAAGTATTTTGCACTAGGATGTGGCACCATGATGTGAAATTTTCTACTAGATAAAATATGTCTAAAATTCTTCAAATGTTGTATGACTATAAGTACCTACTTCTCAACATATGTGTATCTAACCTCATATCCTTCTAAACCTTGGCTAAAAAAAGTAAGCGGTTGTTCTAAATTCTCACCATTTGCTTGAGTGAGCATAGCAGAGATTACCTCTTCATTCCCAAAGGTGTATAGATTGAAGTCCTTGGAGAAGTTTATACTAGCCAAGGTAAGAGCTTGGGTGATAGCTTGCTTGATGCCTTCAAAGCTTTCTCTTCTTCTTATTGTCCACATGAATGTCTCATCCTTCCTTAGCATGTAAGTTAGTGGCTTGACAAGCTCAACAAAGTTAGGAATAAATATCCTAATGAAATTTATCTTACCAAAGAAACTTTGTAGGCCCTTCTTGTGCTTAGTCAAGGACAATTCTAAGATAGCATTCACCCTCTCTATATCAATGGATAGGCTTTCCTTTGAAATGACATGGCCCAAGAGATTGCCTTCATGGATGGAAAACAAACATTTATTTGGGTTGAGAGAGATACCAAACTCTCTACACCTTTCAAATGTTTTCCTCAAGTGCTTCAAGTTTTCACTTGCCTCCTTGGAGAAGACTATCAGATCATCAAGATAAACTAGCACAATGTCATTAATGAAACCTTGGAAATCCATATCCATAGAACATTGGAAGGTAGCTCTAGAATTTGATAATCTGAATGGCATCTTCATGATTCCCTACTTGGTGGTGAAGGCTATCTTGTATTAGTCACATTCTTACACTAGGATGTGATTGTACCTAGAGTAGCCATCTAGGAAAGAGAACCTTTCACTACCTATCACCATATGAAGAATTAGGGGATAGTGATCTCTCAATGAGACTCTGTTTAGGTCTTTACAATCCACACACAATCTAACTTCTCCACTCTTCTTCCTAACATGAACCAAATTGGCTAACCAAAAAGAGTGTTTGATAGGGAAAATGATCCTGGACTCGATCAGTTTCGTGAGCCCCTTCCTCATGAGAGGCTTGATCTTTGGATTGATTGGCCTTTACTTTTGCTTGATGGGTTTGGTACCTTCCTATAGCTCAATGGTGTGTTGGGCCAAGCTTGGATTAAATCCCTTCAAATCACCATACTCCCAAGTGAAGACTTCAACAAACTCTTGACATAACATAATAAAAGCATGCTTTTCCTCATTGGTACATACCTTCCCAAGTGCAAGCATTTTATCCTTGTAGATCTCTACCCTTTCATAATTTTCCTTCTTGGTTGACATTTTTGCTTTGTCTCTCTTGAGTTGTTCATCGCCATTTAAAATACTCTCAAGAGTTACCAAACCTTTGGGTAGCTTTTTGGTCTTTAGTTGAACAATTTGCCCATCATATTATTACTATAGCTTGGACTAATTTTTGGAATCAAACTCAACTTATTCCTACAATAAAAGTGATATTTGTTGGTCACTTTCAAACACCTACCAATTGGTGACATTTTTTGGTATGGAGGGCCTCATAATCACCTTTAAATGATGTTGATTCTTATTTTGTCTCATCCCCTTTAGGATGTCAAACTGAGAACCAACTACTACTATTCTATCAGCCTGCTTGTTCTCCTCTCTTGGAATGGAAGTGATGTTGAAAGCAACAAAGTTCTCTACAAGGTCCCACACTTTGTGCTTGTAATACTTGAGTAAGGAGTTCTTGGTCAAGCTTTGACCTCTCACTTGGTTCACAATCAACTCATTGTCTTTAAACACTTACAATTATTTGATTCCTCTCTTCCTTGCCCATTCTAGGCCATGAACAAGGGCCTCATACTATGATAAGTTGTAGGTGCAGGAGAATTGAAACCTAAAAGTTGAGAATTATTTATCCTTTGAAGGTGAAACCAACATTTCCCCACCACCAGCTCCCAACTTGCTTCTAGATCCATCAAAGAATAATTACCACAAACCATAGTCATCTTGGTCTGTCTTCATCAATTTTGGCATGAAAGCATCTTTATCATGCATGAAGTAGACTCCAATACTAGATTCTTCAATGAAATTGTAAGAATCATGCTCAAATTTTTCATTTCCCCATTTATCTAAGAGCAGGTCAGCAACTCCTACAAAGGAAGATGATGGATATTGATCCATCTGGAGCTCTTCTTCATCAATTATTTCATATTTCACATTCACCACTTTGGGTGAGTATGGATCCAGGTGATGTATGTGGATGGGCTCTGACTCAGTCTTCACTTTAGTTCCATATTTTGTCTTGAAAACCATGTAAAACTAGTTGGCTACCAAGTATCCACCTATCTTGGATGTGAAATCCATTAACAAACAAAGAGGGAAGTAAGGAGGAACATCTACCACTACCACATCATGGGGAATTGAGAAGGTTGGATAGGCACAAAGAGTTAGATTCAAGCATCTTTCCACTCCCAAGGTCTTAGCTTGTGATCCATCCAACTGTAGAACTCCTTTGGTCATTTGCTCATACTTGAGGCCTAGCTTATTAGCAATGCATTTGGGCATAACTGAGGTTCTTTCTCCACTATCAATGATGTAATTATGGACCAAGAAATCATCAATAATTAGGGACAAATATAAAGGAAGGACCTTCTCATATTTCTTTGCTTGACCAGCTATGGGAGGAGCCCTATTTACTACATACACATTATCATTTCTTGTTGGGACAACTTACTCACCCAACCCATACAATTCCTTTTAGAGTATATCCTTTTGTCTTGGTAGTGCTAAAGAATCCCACAATGAGATGTTCATGTACAGCTTCTTCATTTATTCCACTATATTTATTGAAGGATTTCCCCCTTTAGAGTTCTCCTTTGGAACATTCATAACTTGTGGTGTAACCTAAGGAGCTAAAGCTACAACTATTGGCCTGTAATTGGGAAATTTTTGATATGCTTGTGGTCTTAGGGATACTTTAGGTACACTTCCTAATTGATTGGGTGAAGGAGACATGGTAGGTGCTTGAGTGGTTGCTTGAGCTTCATCAATGGTTCTCCTTTTGAATTTGGTTTTAGATGCAACACCAACATTCTGATTACTTATGCCCCCCACATAGTTGACTACATATAACTCTCCTTCCAAGTGATTCAAAAGAGTGGAATCAGATTGAGCCTACCTACTTTCTATCCCAAGTTGTGTTGACATCTCAAAATTTGAGAATTGGGATACCTGATCACCTTGTGAAGTTATGCTTTGATTTGGTATCTCACTAGAATAAACAACCTATTCTTGGCCATGCTCCAAGGGTGGATAGTTGGGTTGCTCCTACAGCAAATTATTATGAGTGGGGTCAAGAGCCTTGAAAGATGAAGGGGTATTTGGATTATAGATTTGATAAGGCTTGGCATGTGTAATTTGACCTTGCCCTTGATTATAATTCTATAAGGGAGGCCTATTTGCTTGCCCAAACTATTGGTAGCCTTGATTTGGCCTATAACTCTAAACTTGTTATCTCTTGAGGGCAACTAACTCATTGGTAACACTCTACAATAGGATCTTAACTTCATGGATGTCATTTGTAGGTGTAGCAACCAGCTTCTCTTGATTAAGCAAATGAGCTAGAGTGGGCAAAGTAGGATAGACTGAGGGCTATAAATCAAGAAAGAGTGGCATAAGAGGTCTAAGAGCTATCTTTCCTACTTGAACAAGGCAATTTTTAGTAGCTATGGCTATCTCATAAGCAGCGGACAGATTGTTTCCACTCATGGACTATATCATGATAACAATGTCACTATTCAGGGCCTTCAAGTAGTAAATGAAAGCATAGCTTGGAGTTGGCCTCACAAAAATTGGGATCCTATCCCAAGTCTTTTGAAACCTAGTGTTAAAATCTTGCCTAAACTCATATGGGGCTCTCTTCATGGTGGTTAACTACTCAGCTAGAGATAAATGTTCACTTTTTTCCCCAAACCTATTGGTCAAGAGGGTCCCTAACTCATTCCATGAGCCAACTGAGTTCATAGGCAAGGTCCCATACTGGTCTAGAACTTGTCCTTTGAAAGATAAGGCTAGAAATATAATGGTTACATTTTCTTTAGTGATATTATGGATGTTGAATAGGTTTTCTATGTTTCTAATATGCTTGGCAATAGTGATTGGGCCCTCTCCACTAAAGGGAGGAACACTTTTGAGAGTTATCCTTGGAATTGGGTCATACTACTAAAGTTTCAAGGGACTTTAACCATTGAAGGCCACAAAAGGGAAAGCCCTAAGGGTTACCATGGATATGAAAGGATTCAACAGGGGTCTCCTTGAGTAGGTATATTTTATGTATGGATTAGTAAAATGGCTTGCTACGTAAGGGTGGGTATTTTCAAACCTCAACCTTTTTATTGAGTTCAAATGTATATCAACAAATTCAAAAGGGACACCCCTAGAAGAAGATCTTGTAGTGACCTTTGTCATGGGATGTCAGGCTGGTCATTAACCATAGATTGGGTTCCTAAATGGAGTCACCAGGTGCTAAATATAGCTCCTTATTTTGTATTTTTTTAATAATATCAAGAACAACACCAATCCTGAAACTTGTAGGACATAAAAATTATCCCATTGAGCATGCCAAAAATTGTTGGTGCAATGGATTGCACCTTGTGAAGGGAGGCTCGATTCTCTTCATCCATGTGACACAATGGAGACATCCCTCTTTCTATGGGTGTAAAATGTGAGGGATGAATCTCTAGATCAGTGTCTAGCTCCCATTGATGCACCTTGAGGCCCTATATTTCTTACTATTAATTATGGGGGGGATGAAATGGGAGAGAAAATATTGGAAATGGGACCTAAGCTAAGAGGTGATGCACCAAAAAAAATGGTCTACTCAGCTTTGGCATACACTTTGAACCATAGACGGCAAGCATACACTTCATTTAGGTGAGAAAAACTTCCTTGCATCAGTATTTCAGTAGGGAGTCTTGTGAAGATATAGGGAAGAAGAAAGTAGCACAAGAGGTGTTCTAAGACACACTATTGCATAGCTTATTCACTTACCTATACTTATTTAGACACTTATTATGACATGTAAGAGAAGAAGATCACTATGTACTAGATATGTTGGAGTAAATTTATGAAATCATAAAAAGAAAATGACTTAACACAAGATAAAACCATAAACATATACGAAAGTGCAAGCTCAAATGGAGGTAAAATGATCTTTCTAATTTAAGGTAAATTCCTTTAGGGATTCACCATACAAGTTGAGAGATCCTTTATCAAATGAAAAGTTACAAATATATAGAGAACTAGAAACAGGATAGTTGACAAATCAAGGAATGGAAACCCATGCTTAGTTAAACACTTCTACAGAGATCAAAAGACCATGTTGCTACTGTATTATTCCAACCACGTATGAGAGAGCCATGTTGTAGTTTTCCAAGTCATCACCCTTGTTATCATGGGCCTACAAAATCATGGGATATGCCTTTTAGCAACTGACAAATCCATCCCCAAGTTGTTGTGGATAGCAACTGACAAATCCATCCCCAAGTTGTTGTGACTGGACCATACTCTCTTCAATGTTGGGTGCAACTGGTTGTGCATTAATGATGAAGCATGAAAACACAAGTTGCTCTCCTCTATAGTTTGAAAACTAATCTATTTATTGGTTTTTGGTAGATATATTATACCCAAATGTATTAACTCCTTCTACTGAGTTGTCTATACCACTTGTCTCAGTTTGAGTGGTCATTGACTCTATCCTTTGTCTTTGTCATTACCTGGAGTTGTTCCTTGTTTTATCTTTTTTGCTTTGTCTTTACCCATTTTTTATCTCTTTCCTTCAACTTCTCCTTAGCCTTGGCCTTTTTTTTTCTTTCTCTTTGCGGGTATTTTATATGGGTAGGATTTCTTCGACATGTCATTCAAAAAAAATGTTTGAAGGAATTCCTTTAGACATTTTGTTCGAAGGAAAACTCCTTCCACTTGCTTCCTTTTCCTAAATGGCAAACACCCTTTGGGACTTTTTAATTTATCTCCTTCTTCAATTGGTTGCCCTCCGCAAGGGTTTCTTTCATCCAAAAGTTCCCTTTGGGATTTCTAAAATGGTCTTCATCTTTTTCAAGGTGCCCTTTGTAAGGGAACTTTGTGCCTTAAAATTCCCCTTTAAAACTTTTGATTTGGTCATGCCACCGATCAAGGTGCCCTCTACAAGGACACTTTGAGTCCAAAGTTGCCTTTCAAAATAATTTTAAGGGTCCTATGCACCACCTAAGTTCACTCCATAAGGGAATATACCCTTTGAGAATTCTGTAATGACCCTTTATAAAAGTGAAAAAGTCTTCTTTTTTTTCCCAAGTGCCCTCCGAAAAGACACTTACCCTTAGACAAGTAATGTACCTGCACAAACCTAATTTGCACTAGATAGACCATTTCAGACTTCCCAAGAGCTTCTACTTTGGGTTTTCCACCAGCTTCAACTGATAAGGCAAATAAGTAAAGACATTTGGAAAACCTAATTTGGTCTGTCAAGACCAAATTGGGTTTTGCAAGTGACTTTACTTATAAACCTTTATAAGTAAAGACATTTGTAAAGTCTGAATTACACCACCAAGACCAAATCAGATTTATTAAGTGACTTGACTTATGAAAATTTCACAAGTCATTTGGGAAACCCAAAATGTACTATTGTAGGTGAAGTAATTACTCTTGACAAACCCAAAATACACTTGGCAAAGTAGAATGAGGGAAACACCTAGCTTTTTCATGAGAAAGGTCTGGCAGAGAACATTTTGCACAAGGTAGTAGAGAGATGATCTATCCAAAACATGGATTGGATTAATTTTGAAAAAAAAAATGAGGGGGTGCCCAATTTTGGCTTGCAGGGCAAAAAATTGGTCAACAAATCCTTCACCAACAAGATAACCTTCATTATCTCTAATAGTCTTAAAGCTCTTCTCATTGGCTGAGCGATACACTAGAAGATAAGAGTCTATTTTGAATGATGAGTCATGGGCTTACTATTGGAGAAAATATCTTTACAATTAAAAATAGAATCAATTCTCTAACTGTTTCTCCAACCACCAACTCTATCTATTTTAATCAAACACACTATCTCCACTTACTTCATTATGAGGGCAAAGTCTTCATGTTCATGCACCTGACATATCCATGATCATATCTGCCTCAAGTTGCTATTTATCAGAGCTATGACCATATCAAAAGATGAGACACTCTTTCATTAATCATATATCTACCCCATTTCAATATTCAAGCATAGGTCTCTTCTATAGATTGAAAACCAATCTCCTTTATTGGTTTTCCTATAGTTATTATATCGATGTAGACTTATAGTTCACATAGCTTCCTTCCTGATCTCTATGTTAGGTCTAAAAAGACCTAGTCTACCTTTAAATCTTATGGAAGCTGAGGACTAATTATTTTCAACCTTATTTAAAGATCAATGATCATAGTCATGAAATAATATTGTGACCCCAAAAATGGGCCCCATAAGTTCTAATCTTCTAACAAGAGGTTGAGACTATGCTTTAATGGTGATAGAGCTTCATTATAACCATCTTGACTATATCATTATATCTTATGCTTAAATATGCTTGATTGAGTTCTAATGGTGGAATCTACCCTTTGAAACATTACTCTATTTTTACCTAAGTTGAATTTGACTTTTGTTTAAAAACCCTTTGGCTTTCAACCTTTAATATCAGCCATTGATCATGATCTAGGCCCTCTAAGTTGTGCCATCTATCAGCTCTTCATTCATCCTATGGGATCCTATAGTCAATCCATCTACCTCTATGCTTGCACCATATGGTAATATTTCATTCATCCTTAATAGACACTGACTCTTTGACCTTTCACTCATCGTCGATATTTGATTACATGATTAAATGCACACCATAGATCTTTCAGACACATTGACACTGTCAGTCACCTGCATCATGAGATCATGCCACTTGGTATCCATGTATTGGTCTTTGGTTTTTTCCTTTGAAAATGTGACACTTTTTGGTCTTTCATGCTTATTATAGATCCCACTAACCTTTTGACTTGATGATTACCATTGATCTTCAATGTATAATTGATCGCATGTCATGGATCTATTTGGGCCTACTAACTCTGTCTTTGCCCACATGTCGTTAGACCTAGACCTAAGCTCCCATGATTTTTCCATTTTTTAGCACTGCATTAATCCTTGGGACATTTTAATTTAAATGGTTACTTCATGAGGCTTAAACTTGACATCTGTGTGCCCATTTCATTATGCAAGTTCTTGAGATAAACAACTAATCAAGTCACAAAATTTATAGAGAATGATCAAGGCATGAAGATCTTCATGTCCATATAATCCTTTAGATTTAGAGGCTTTCTAAATTCACTTATTAAATTCACAAACAATATGACCCATCTATTTCTTCATGATGTCTTGATGACGGTTTGCTCTTTAAAACTTTTGCAAGTCATTCTTTTGATCTTTTAAAGCTCTAGAAATATGCTTAGCTGATCTATCCAGGTAGAAGCTTTTTATGTGGGCCAAAATTATCTAATAAGTATCTAGGAGAGTTGAATACATGATAAAATAGTTTTTATAGGCATTTTAGATCATTTTGGGTTGTTTTAAGCAAGATCTTTCACATCAGGTCCTTATTAGGGTTTTAGAGAGGTTTAACATAAGTTTTGGTGTTAATGATTATTCATAAAGGAATACCCATTAAATCCAAAACCAATGCCTAGAGATATTATCTATGACCCTTACCCATCTCTCCTTAACATCTTAAATTCCCATGCAGAGGTTACATGTGCCAACAAACACCTGAAAGTCTTCAGGTTTGCATACCTTCATTCTATGCACTCGAGAGAACTAAAAAAAATGTTTCATTCAATTTCCTTCAAACCATGGCCTCAAAATTTGTGAATATTCTTAAAAAAACATATCTTACCTCTATCCATTCTCACATATGCATACTTTCTTTGAAATATGATCTTCATATCTCATTAGTCTAGGTTGGGTTTAGGAGTGGTCTAGGTGCAAACTTTGTCTAAAGGTCATATTCCTATAAGCTCACCCAGAGACTGTCATGGATGATTTTACACCCTACTCACATTCTCAAACAATTACATATAATCTCCACAACCTCCCACATGCCTGAGTTCACTCACCTCATCATGCCACCAACTCATACTTTTACCATGCCATGACTAGGCTCAAGCTTCTAATACACTTGACACCTTGACCTGTTCCTTCCATGTCATGATCTCATTAAAACATCAACCAAGTAGACATAATATATCACTAAAATAATATATTTTTGATGACAAAAATCATCCACAGCCTCATATAGACCTAAACCACATGACCAAGCATTATATGACTTGACATCTCTCTTCCATGCACCTGAACACCTTTGACACCTTGACATGTACCTTTATGCAACCATAAGACATTAGTTTCCTTCAAAATATCTATTTCATGCAAATTATATATTTCCTTCAAGTAAATTCTTTCCTTAAAATTCATCTTGTCACATGGCTCACCTTAAAACTCTTCATGTCATGACTATGCCACACTATGCACATACATTCCTCTACACATACCTCTTTATATCATGACATCAATGAATTGTAAAGACCTCTTCATACACTATGATTCATATGTATACATTAGTTATCTTCAAACATCTTCCATGTTCACATCACTCATGACAATTCTCATCAATGCATTACTCTTATGTACCTTGACATATCACATATTGCCATATGTCCTTAGTCACCTTTGACATCAACCTTGACAATACAATCTTGGCATGATACATCTTTGACATCAATGAACATGATGATTTTGCATGATTCACCCTTTTTACATCAATGATAATAACATACCAAGAGTGTATAATAGGGTATCCTTGTTGAGTGATTATACACCCAATGTGAATTTAATTGCATCACTATCTATTTCAAAGGGTTGACTGATGTAAGACATTGTAAGAGTGGGTGCAAAGGAGAGTCTGAATTTTAATTTTTCAAATTCTTAATTTTATATAGGTGTTCACTAAAATTTTAAATTATATTAGATGATTTTGATCATTAATGAGGGTATGTGAGATAATCCAAAAATAAAATGACAATATTAAATTGTGAGTGCAATAAAATTTTACAATTTTGTGTGGCTACGATAAACTTGCCAATTTTGAATGAACTCAATATTTTCGATATCTACATGAATTTATTTATAGTTAATTATAAATATATTAATTATTAAATCCAATTAACACAAAATATACACTTGAATAAGTGGGCTTGCAAGTTGTGAATACAGAGAATATCAAGGACATTTTGAACATGTACAATTTGCTCTTCCCAAGTTTTGTTGTAGATGAAAATATCATTTAATAAAATTATGATGAAGGTGTTGGTGAAGGGTCAAAATATATCATTTATTAGTTTCATGAAAGTTTTATGGGTGTTTATCAAACCAAAATGCATTACAAACCACTTTTACATTCCTTTATTCTTCTTGAATGTGGTCTTCTAGAAGTCTTAAAGACTTGACTGGACCTTGGTGATAACCAACATTGAGACCAATATTGGTGAAATACCACACACCTCAAATTTATTCTTAAATATAATCAATATGAGTGTGTACCCTATTTTTTATATTAATTTGAATCATAATATGATAAATTAGGATAATTGATTCAAACTGTATTATAAAACATCAAGAAAAATCTAAATTTAACAAACTAGAATTGACCCAATAATTGAATTTTATATATTTGGAAAGTACTAAGGAGATCAAGATATTTATATTTTATGATTTAATAATTAATTATGACTAAATTATGACATTATAAATGGGATATAAGTAGGCCTATGAGTCCCTCATATTTAGATCTGACTTTTTGTATGCATAGGGTCGCTAACGTCAAGCTAGGGTAGATCCATTGATGTAAGTGACTGAGGATGAAGTTAATGTCCTAGGATGTGTTGATGCCTAAAAGTATATCATAGGGATTAACTAAGTGTTGAGAGACATTCTTCCCATATATGAGCTCAAAGAGTCCATTGCATGAGTAGTTGGTTGTGATAATCATGTTATCTTTGGTGGAAAAGTGGCAAAGCAAATGATTGTTTCACAAAATTTGTATTAATTGGTTATTGGGAGAAACCTGGGTCTGAAAGATAACTTGTGAAAATGAAGGTAGTCTATATTAAGTGAAGTGAATTATGATCAAATATAAGTCTAAAATCTAAGCCACAATGGATTGTTACAATGAGATTTAAACTAAGGTGAGTTGATTTAAAATATAAGCTATAATGGATAGTTGATTTGACATGTCTCCGTGGTATAGAGATATTGTCTATTAATTGTAAAATATAAACTATCCCCTTGACTTGGATAAGAATCAAATAAGAATTATCCAACTTGTTTCCCAAAAATACCTCTTGATTGAGAATGGACTAGCGTGGAAGAATCTAAATGGGGTTATCCTAAGATGCATGCTGGAAAAATAGACTCTTGACTTGATTGAAGAATTCTATAGTGGAGTGTGTGGTAGTCATTTTGCACTTAAATTTATAGCTCAAAAAATTATGAGAGCTGGTTATTAGTGGCCATCATTGTTCAAAGATATTTCTCAGATAGTCATAAAGTACAAAAAATGCCAACACTTTATTGGGAGGATGAGAGCTTTATCTTCTCTTCCCTTGTAGCCTGTGATGATTGAAGGCCCATTCAGACAAGGGGGAATGGATTTCATTAGAGAAATTATTGATTCATTAAGTGATAGACATAGATGGATACTAGTTGCAACTGACTACTTCACAAAATGGGTTGAAGCGGTTCATACAAAGAAAGCAACACACTAGGTAGTTATGGATTTTTTGTTAAATGAGATTATTTGTAGATTTAGTGTGCCTGTTAAGGTTATCATTAACAATGACATGAGATTCAAATCCAAAACTTTAGTGGTACTGTGTAAAGAGTTTAGGATTGAATTGATCTATGCTTCCATTTACAATCCTTAGGGGAATGGGCAAGCAAAATCTAGTAACAAGAACTTGCTCAAAATCATTAAATGAACATTGGAGGCAAATAAGAAGAAGTGGGGTGAACAGATGAAGTTTGATTTGGGTGCTGACATGATCATGCCTAAGAGAGATACAAATAAAATCCCTTTGAGCTTGTTTATAGAGCTCAAGTAGTTTTGCCTATGAATTTACAGTTGTCAACCTATCAGCTCATGTAACAACTAGAATATAATGAGCAAATCAACCACTATGAAAGTAAGATGAACCAAATTATTGAGTTTGATGAAATTTGAAGACAAGATCATGAATTACACCTCAAGTTCAAGGAAAATTTGAAAAAGATATTTGATAGGAAGGTCACTCCAAGAACTTTCCAAGTAGGTGATCTTATTCTACTTTGGGACAACATGCATCAGGAGAAAGGAAAACATGGAAAATTTGATACCTTGTGAATGGGTCCCTATTCCATTCAATGCTAGATTAAGGAACACACTTTCTTCTTGAGAGACTTGGATGGTGAAATATTTGAGTTGCCAATCAATGGTAGACATCTGAAGCACTTCTTGGATTGAGTCCATCTATAACTATATGCATAATTGTATATTGTATTGTATTATTTTCTTTTGTGTTTTGTTGCATGTTCATCTTCAGATCCTCCTAATCTATTTCTTTTAGTCTGCCATTATTTTGTTGAGCCTTCATGAGTATTGTTCGTAAAATATTTTTTGGTCTTTTGTTTTGGGGTTCTTTGCATACCTTTAGGGGGTATGCATCACTGGGTGAAAGCCATTATTAGTGCCCAAAATTGCACTGAATCAATTGAGCCCTTGTTAAGTATAAATTCCTAAGTCCAGCCTAAGTCAAGTATAGATGCTCAAGTCCTTAGCCTAATTTATGTCTTCAAATTTTCATTGAAAGGCTAAGTTCATGTTAAATTGGCTAAGTGTTATTTGGTCTTTACTTAGTATGTATAAAGACTTATTTGTTTCAGACTTTTTGATTGCATTAAAAAGTTTGTAGGTCTATTTGTTTCAAAAATTTTGTCCACCACAAAAATTCTGAAGGGTACTTTTCCTTCGAGAATTTTTCCCACACAAAAAGCTTGACAAAATTTTGATTTCTTTGGCAAAAGTGTAAAGTCATTTTCTTCAGCAAAAGTGTAAAGTCCAATTTCTTTAGCACCAATTTCTTCGAAGAAATTAGTTTGGACAAGATGTTTGAAATAATTGTCCCAATGAAGATAAAAATGCTAAAAACCAAATTGCTAAGGGAGAAGTGTCTGAGAGAGTTCAACACTTCAATAAAATTATCCTAGACAAAATGTTTGAAACAATTATCCTAATAAACAAAGGGCTCGAGAGTAGAAGTGCTGAGAATAAAAAGCTCACAATAATTCTGTTGAAAACATAAAAGCCAAAGATAAAGTGACCAGACCAAAAGTTTTAATGAGAAAGGTCCCAAAGAAATTCTTCCAAATTGCATAAGTGTCGAGCATGTTCATGTTGATCGATGGTTAGCTCTTGAACCGTATAGGTACCGATCGATGGTGCGATTCAGATGGAGGACTGTTTAACATAGCTCAAGGCAAACATAGAAATGGACTCGTCAGTATACTTGCACAATTTTTAATATTGCTTGAAAAGTGTCTCATGGTCAAAGGATCACATAGCATAAGTATTTTGGATGCCATGAACATCTTCTGCAAGTTTGGTGCCTTCATATTGTTTTTACTCAAGATGCAAGATTTCAAAATTTTGAACAAATAGTGTGACATCCACGTGGATGTCATTGATGGTTGTGCAAATGTCAAAATTAAGCTCAGCCATTATTCATTAGGGCTTAAATTTGATGATCGCGTGGATGTCATTAACAGTCACATAAATGTCAAGTGATGGGTGTGCAAATGTCAAACTTAAGCCATGCTAATTATCCATTGGAGCTTAAATTTGATAGTCACACATCCATCAAAGACATCCACATAAACGTCAAATGATGGGTGTGTGGACATAAAATATAAACCATGGTAAAGATCCATTGGGGCTTAAATTTGACGATCTCATGCTCATCAAAGACATTCACGCAGACATCAAATGATGGCTGCATGAACATTAAATTTAAGTCATGGCAGAGTGAAATTTTTAGTAAAGCCTAGAATGAATGCAGGACTGCCATATGGCAAAAGGGTGCTAGCCCAAGCAAAGATTGACTATGTAAGGTGTAGAAAGCTTACAGATTCTTCAAGTGGCATGATCTCAGGGATCATAACAAATGATAGGTCAAAGTCCATGAGAAAGAATGGCAGAGATGCACTGCCCCAAATGCACTTTCCTAAAATGAAACATGCTCCTTCAAGTTTCGCATTCTATTAAAAAAAAAGGAAATGACAATGGGACTTGGAAGAAGGCACAATCAAATAGGCACTTTGCACCTTCTCTTAAAGTGTAAAATACACTAGCACCTTTGGATTTTGCAAGTAGAATGGGTGAGTGGGAAAAGACAAAAGCAAGTACATGGCAAAGAAGGGAAACATCGAAGCATTTTGCACATTTGGCAAGTGCAGTTTGCTTATGGACCTCTGCATCCCACAAAAGAGAACATGATGGGTTTGGTGGAAGGTAGAGTCTTACATGCAATTCGCACCAACACAAGGTGCAATGTGCAATGTGTAATGTGCTCCTACAGTTCTGCATTTTGTAGAAGGGAAGAAAAATGAAGTTTAATAGAGAGTGGAGGTTGACGTGAATTTTTCACCAACATAAGGTGCAAAGTGAAATGTGCACCCCCACTTTCGGATCCCACAGAACAAGGCATGAAGAAGTGAATGAGCGAGAAATTAAAAAGTATAAAAAGAGGAGATAATTCAACTCAAGGAGCTTTAGGGAGATGTTGAGGAGAAATACAATTGTGCAATTTTGCACTTGAGCAAACTGAAAATTGCACCTGGATCTCCCATTTCTGTCAGTCAATGTCGGTCAACAAGGAGAACTACAAGTGCAAATTACACCTATGTAATTTACAAATTGCAAATTTGCAAAAGGGGGCTAAAATCTCCTCTGGAGTTCAAAAGGTGAAAAATAATGCATTTTTTAATTAAAAAATAGATGAAGGAAATCCTGAAAGGCCAACTGTGAAAAGGCAAAGGTGTAAAAATGTGAAAAACAAGTTGGAGCCAAAACGTAAAAGCTGAAAATAACCTAAGTTGTTGTATCTTCATTTGTCCAAACTCCTCCATGGAAGGAAACTGTAGGTTTGCAAGATCATGGTGGGCCACTCCAAAGAAGATCATTCGAACACCCATGGATCTAAAATATTTCCAAGCCATCATTGCAAGAGCAGGGTGTTTCATGGCATGCATAAGAGGAAGGACAACTATCCAGAAGTTTTTAACTATACAGACAAGTGGTCGAGAGCATCCCCTGATAGTTACACATAATGACAAAGTTTTTTCAACCTTATACCATGAATATTCTCCTTCTAGCTCGTGTGAAAGGCATCTCCCACCATGAAATCAAAAGATGTGCTCCAAATCTTCATCATTCCTCATAGAGATAGTTAGAGTTATGATTTTGCTTGCAAATAGATGAAGATTTTAGGGATGGCAAGGGAATATTTTCCAGATGGAATTATCTTAGTGGACTTGAAAGTTTGTTTTGAAATTTTGAAAATTGTGACCCACAGTCCCAAATTTAAAAATATATAAATAGGGGGCTTCTCCTCTATTCAAGGTTGTTATTAGTCATTGTTTTAGGTGTTCATTTTATCTGAGTCTAGGTTCAGTAGAAATTTTCTTAAGATCAATTGTTGTGTGTATATTTTGTCTCCCTTGCTAAGATGGTTGCAGTTGTACAACCATTAGAAATCTTTGAGAGCATGTTTATGTCTCCCTTGTCAAAAGAGCAATCTCATCATGCTTGTCCCCATGGAAGCATTTTGAAACACTAATGTGTGTAATATTTCTTTTCAAATTAATGAAAATGCTTGTGGTTCTTTGTTGTTTCCTGTAAATGAAGTGCAATGACATATTTTTCAAAAATTGTTGATTGGACATTTGGGTTTGTGCTCACTATTGGTTGTCATTTTGAGGATAGATTCAGATTATAAATTATTTCAGCATTACTTCAGGATAAGTTGTTGAATAACTTGTTAGGGTACCCTAGGTTTATGGATTTGACAGAGAAAAGCACTTGAAAGTTTAGTTTCAGTGTATGTTCTAGTCTCTCAGGGACCATTTGGTATTTACCATTATCTTGCATCTAAATTTTTTCTGCATCTTTGCTAAGAAATATTGTCATGAAATACTACAAGATACCCTACTATTTGGAAACCACCAGCACATCACCCTCCTTTTTAATAATCTAACTTGTCCTATGTGACAAATAATACACCCTTTGCATACTATAAGTGTTATTTTCCTTGTAAATGCATAATACCTTGCATATTTGAGATGTGTTTGCAATTTATGTTTTAAATTCTAGAATTGCAGTCTCTTATTCGACCCCTGTTGTTGAAGGTTACATAGAATGAAGATTGAAATCTCTTTCTCATCTGTCTTTAGTAGCTTATATACGACTTAGATCATTTGTGCATTTTGTGTGACAAGCCTTCAAGAGTGAAGTGTGCAAACTTGGTTATGCCCTGGTCATACCTATTCCTTATGACAAAAATCCTCATGGAGGTTGAATTGCAGAATCTTTCCATGTGAGCAAGCTACCCCATAGGTCCTCTCACCTTGGTTCAGGCAGAGCCAAAAGTAGCAGGGCGCTAACCATACCCTTTGTAGGTGTTTCTCAGTCATTTACTACATTCGGTATAGTCTTGATGCCAAACCCTTCCCCAACTACGATGCCATACTAGCGGGTTTTTCATCATTGTTTGTCATTTTTCTTTCAAGTGTGCAAGGTCAAGCGTACGAGGTGTACAATTGCAAACCAACACAATCTAAACTGATATCATGCTCAAGAGTTGGGGATTCAACACTGCAAACAATATAATTCATTGTAGCTACCAACATATATAGTAAAATGTCTCCTCGAGGATTCTCTTACGGTTCGCACTTCTGAAATCGAATAATGGCGAATGGACTCTTGTAAAGGTAGAAAAGGAATACTGTAATGGCAAATGAGAATTGATATACTCTTTAAACAGAGTAAAGGCACGCAAGTACCAAGTCGATGTTCAACAGATATTAGCACTTTATTTCTCAACTAGTGTTTCATTTAACTATTGTCGTTTGGCTTAAACACTATCATTTACCTTAAATGCTATCGTTGCCTTAACGTGTTGTTAATTGACATTTACCCCGTTGTGAACGCTAAGCTTCGACCAATTAATGGGGCAAGTCAACCGAAAATGAGAACACTACTACTAGTTAAAGCACTCATCGATCCATACTAATTTGGATTTATACAATTCCATACATTCATCGTATCACACCAATTTACATTCACATAAATGTTGAAAGGGAAGCGCAGATGCAGTGTCTTAGTCATGAGTAGTGAGGATTTAAGTGGGCATATCTAAGTTATCTCTCAAACATGTTTTTCATATAGCTTGGACGTAAATCTCATGTTGGCTAATTTTAACCAGAGAAAAATAAAACTGACCGTAGATTTTAGTGGGGTGGTTTTTATTTTGTGCTTGTGAATATGCAGAATAATGGTGGGGTGAGTGTATCAGCAACAGCGGCGGCGGCGGTGACACACATGGAGAAGCGTAAAACGTCTGCTTGTTCGACTGCCGGGATGGCTGCAGATTGTGCTTCTGGTGGTGGGTTGTGGAGTAAGCGGCTTTTGGAGGCTGAAAATTAGCTGGTGGATAACGCGGTCTCTGTTAATGAATAACCAGGCGCTTTGGGACCACCATCTTCGAACGTAAGCCCTGCGAGAATAATATGAAATTACTATTGCAGAATTTAGCGTGAAGTTACTATTGTATGATGGAAGACTTGGATACAATTTGAAATTTTTGTTTATAAATTGTAGCAAGGTGGTGGATAAAATACTGATCCCACATATTCCTTCGATAAAAGTTGAATGAAACATTTATTTCGACGATATTCCAGTTTTTAACCATCTTTTCTTGAGTGCCAAGTTGGAGGTTAGGAATTTCCACTTTTTGTTAGAATTTTTGGTTTCCTCTTTTTATCAATATTTTTTTAATATTTTTTCTTATGTTTTCTTTCAATCTCAAATGAGCTAAATGGTTTAGAAGATGTTTCCCACAGAAATTAATAATTCACTATTCATCTGCTTGGATTAATTAATCATTTCTTCCTTCAACATTTTAAATCTCACAAAAATTATATCCTAATCCATTAATTTAAATTAATTAACTTTATTGTTTTCCTAATGAGAAATTACATGATTTTAAAAATTCATATTTATCTAAATTTATAAATCCAATAAATCTTTGTATCATGACATCATCCCTATTTTCTAAGGTAAATTTAATGCAAATAAACAAATGTGTAAACAAGAACTATGATATGCTTTTACACATTCCGAACCTTCATCATTATATGTACACACTCCAAATTGTCATGAGTGGATTTATTACATGCTCTTATACACTTTAAACATAACATTGAATGAGATGTAAGACCTTTTTTCATCTATTGATCTTCAATCCCATCCAACGGTCCACACGAGTTAGAAAAATCTATGAATTAAGGGTTTTCTCTCCATTCTCAAAATGTTTATTTATGCAACAAAATGCTATTAATTTGTGAATCAAAGTTTCAACCCACATCATCAAGCATTCAATCAAATCATTTACTTGTAAGGGGAAGTGTTGCTAAATTGTCTATGTGTCTCAACCAACATTTGCAACTATATCACATCCGAACTC
Source organism: Torreya grandis (assembly GCA_037957365.1). Classification (NCBI taxonomy): domain Eukaryota; kingdom Viridiplantae; phylum Streptophyta; class Pinopsida; order Cupressales; family Taxaceae; genus Torreya; species Torreya grandis. The sequence goes on along the minus strand of JARHVA010001438.1, from coordinate 892,878 downwards.
ATCTAAATTTGTCTAAGAGGATAGCAAAAGTATAACTAATATTATTTTCTTATTAGAATTGCATTTCTTTTGTCTTACTCAATCTAAATACACATGTTTAGATTAGTTAGATGTTTCAATTCTATTTTAATTTACACTAACGAAATACTAATCTTTATTTTATAATGTTACAAACAACATCACATTCCTTAATAAAATTATAGTAATAATAAACCCTATAAAATTTGCAGTCATCTCATCCCTTCAAAGCACTTTCCAAGAAATAGTTTCCATTTAATTATGACAGATCCACATTGATTCTTTAATCTTTGGGTAAATGCATTCCCTCCTGTCCATTAAAATCCATTCAATAAAACAACTCCTAAATGTAAAGAAAGCTTAATGAGGAAAATGTAGTCAGCATTGGAGTTTTGGAGATTTGAATAGATCATAGTGGGTATATGTTGATGCATTGAATTTTCTTTTTTACTTGTTGATTTATGGCATTGACTTATTTTCTGTACATACAATTTCAAAAAATTTTCAATTTTTTTAATAGAGGCCTATGTACAATATTGATCAGAGTGATTATTTACCCTTTACAATGAATCAGTTGGATGAGCAATTCTAATAAATTTCAATAGAAATAAACTACAACTAAATGGAGAAGTTGAATGTCTATGCTGGAACATTAATAAACATATAAGATGTGTGAGATTTCAACTCCAAAATCATCAACTGTATCAAGAAAATGATTCAAGATATTAAGAATTCAATTTCAAATTTTTTTATTTGACATTATTAAAAACATTTTTACATTTAAAAGTTTTTCCCTTTTAAAATCTGGTTTACGTTTATACATTATATGATAATATCATGGTTTACAGTAGTGTTTTATTGCTTCTAATTTTCTCAATGGATAGCTATTATCAAGAATAATTTCATTTTATTAATTTGATTATTAGTAAGGTATATTGCAGAATTTGGAAGTCCTACAATTTGAATAATCTTCTATTGAACCACTCAAATAAATCGTAGCAAACCCTCCTTTTATACCATCCGTGAAAGTTATTTTATTCCCCTCATCATGATGATGTGAATTTGAGGTGAAAAAAAAGACCTCATAAAAAGTTCTTTAAAAAGGAATAATGTCTCTTATGTATGAAAATATTATAGTTAAAAAATAATTAACCTATACTTAATCATGTAGGTTAATGTTATTGATTTATTCTTAAGGAAACATTAATGAGTATATTATAGTTAAAAAATAATTAACCTGCTCCTCTTATCAAGTTATCAAATCATTTTTGTGTGTATATTGGGTAGTTATGGTTTTCAATGGTTTTGCCAAGGTTTTAAGGAAACATTAATGGAGACTGGCCACAATATTGCTGTATGTAGTACTTTAAATGGATGTTCATATTCATACTGTTCATTAGTGCTCCTTTCAATATACAAAAACTAAATTTTAAATTTATTTTTGTTTATATTCACCTTGCTTATGGTGTTCTAGACTAGATCATATCTTAGAGCCAAAAGCACCCAAATTTTATTGAAAAATTGTGTCAATGCCAGCTGACAAATGGTCACATTGATGGATTCAAGCCACAAGATAAGGAGCCAATGAATGGTTGGGCAAGTAAGGTTTTGTGCACTGCTTTCAAATATAGGTGCTCACAATTGTAAACAACACAAATTTAATGGAAAGTGCAATTTACATAGAATTAGCAGCCTATTAAGTGACAATGGTTACAAATTATAAATTAGTAGTTGTTTTGATGGTGTAAGAAATATTGAAAGGGATGTAATTTTTTGTTTTCAAGTGGTAATATAAGTTTTTTTTTGTTTTTCTAATGTTTTGTGAGCAAAACGTAAAATGGAGTCAATGATTATGAGTTTTGAATATGATACAAATACCAATTTACACTCTTTCACTTTAAAAATACTCACTTTACCAAAATAAAAATGTACATCCTACCCAACATAATAAGCTCCTTTAGGGCAAATACTAGTTGTAACCCTTATCACACATTGTCAACAAAAGAAAAAAAATCATTCAATTTTAAAATCCACTTTATGAAACAAAATTATGATATTACAAAATATTAATAATATTTTTTTTTTCAAATTATTTAAAGCACTAATATCATTATAGAAGACATATCTAAATGTAATATAATATATGAATTTTAATTTAAAAAGTCATTGCCCAAACAAACCTATACTAAAATCATGCCAAAAACTCTCATGTAAACACGAATCACCATAGAAACACATTATCTTGATGCCACATGCATCTTAAACTTTCATTTTCCACCCTACAAAATTACCTTTCATGTTAGTCCTCCATATGTCCCACCAACATGGCCTACACGTGTTTCAACCTCCCTCCTCTCTACACCTCTCTACCATGTTTTATTCAAGACATAAAACACTCCATAGTCATAGACTTAGCTAGTAACAATGAAGAACCATTTGATTGAATTATTAGTGGTGTTGGTCATGGAAAATAGGGGTGAGAGTTATGAGAAGCTGCAGACTATAGCAGGTATTGAAGAATTTTTTGCATTGAAATATTTGTAACTTTCATTTTCCATCAATCCAGTAATACAAAATTCCATTCAAATTTTACAGCTATTGCCCAGCCGCTACTTTTTTACCATGTGTTGTCAAAGCATCTAACTATGATTAGGAGTGTGGTGGATGGAACAAAGTCAATATTAAGCCCACATCTATTTTACCATTATACTTGCAGATAAGCAATCATTAAACTTGAAATTTTGTTCCCAACATAAAATTTTATGGTAGCAACATCACTGAGGTTACTAAACAAAATTTTAGAAAAGGGTTTGTTGAGTGCAATCATCCTTTGTGTTATGGTTTTTGTTGATAGATTTTCTTCAATTGAGTGCGGGATGAATTGGTGGTTGAAAGAGGGAACAAAATAATTAGTTTCAACTAGATATGGAATGTTACAAGCATGAACATACATAGGATTTGTCTACAGATCTTTGAGATGTTTTTCACATCATATTGATAGTTATCTCTCAGAGACACATTGTATAAATATATTTATGTTGACAGTTCGCAGGAGTATGTTCATAAATAGCTGGAATGTGGTCTCATAGAGTCAAAAAATACTAAAATCCTCTCTTTCATTTTGGCACAATCCATGGGAAGGTAAACCACGGTATATTTATCTGCATGGAAATAATGAGCTCTTGGTCATTAGTGAATTTCTAGAACATAGTACAAATTAAGATCAGGAATGTGATACGGTAGCATCAACCAAAAGTTGTCAAATTCATGTTTTGGTCATTAGTAGGCAAAAGTGTGTTAAGTTAGATTATAATGTGTGCCTAGAGACCTTTCAAGGTCCATTCCATGTATTTGAGTCCATTTTGGGTGTTCAATATGAACTATCTAGCTTGTTGGAGTTTTCCCTCCAAAACCAGAGATTTGAAAATTCAAATATTCAAAATGAGCCTAGAAGGCCAAATACATGTATTGGGGTATTTAGTTGGATTAAGTAGGATAAAAGAGTCTAATGAGGTCATGTGAAAGATGCTATAAATTACATAAGTCTAAAACATAAGTTAGTGGTCATATTCAAGTTTTGACATTATAAGTCCCATGTTGAAGTTGATATGTAAAAGGAGTTTATTTTATGTAACTAACTAATAACCAACCCTTAAAGTTGGTGAAAGAGAGATTGTATGGAGTTAGTAGTATTATCTTGGTGTAGGAGAGGTGGTGAGAATTTTCCAAGAATGTAATCCAGGGAGCAATGCATAATAGTTGATAAAACCTCTCAAGAGGGTGTTGAAGTCCTCATAAGGATAGTTTGTAATCAAGAAAGTTTAAAATGCATAAAGACAGACAAGTTTTGTATATTCTCTTAATGATATTAATCTGTTGAATGTTTCTTTGTATCTTGATAGGCCTCTAAGGCCATGAATAATTGGATATGTGCATTGTGTGGCAAGTTTGAATCAATGGCCTATTGTTTATAGCTAAGAAAAGGTGGTTTGTATATGGTTTAGAGAAAAGAAACAAGAAATCCTCATTGTAATAAGTTGGGTGAAAGTGTCCAAGATTCCTGAGAGTCCTAATAAATAAATCAAGAAGATTGAACATCATTCAAGAAAGCACTCATGGATTTAGAACCTTTGTTTACAATATTCACCGAGTAAAGTATACAGGTTATGTTGCTAAGTGCACAAATCAAGATTAGGTAAGAGGGTGATTCCTTAATTTGGTCATTGTTTAGGTCTATATTAAGAAAAAATTGCTAGGTATAGATGTCAAGACCCTATTGAAAGGGTGTAAACTGTAATATTGCAAGCAAACCCTAATATACATAGTCAAACCTTGGTTGTAAGGTGCCACAAAATAAAATGGAATTTTGAATCAATATATATGTGAAAGGCTATGGATTAAGGTAGTGGATAATATAGTATGCTATGAAGATATTATGCATTGGTTCCTAGACTAAAATTTGTTCCTAGTTTGGAAGAGAATAATACCTAGAACACTGTTTGCAATAGGTGTCATTTTTGGTTGACACAGTTAGTTCTTGAGAATAAGGGTTGAGAGTGGAGAAAACATATGAATTTGGTTAAGGTGTTAGCTTGTTTTAGAAATAGATGTGGTAGAAGATAAATCCTAATGAACTATGGTCATGCCTTAAAATGGTAAGTTGAATTTGGAACCCTAAAACTGTCATACACTAGTATGCCATGTTTACACAGTCAGAGAGTCAAAGGAGGTTAAATTGACGAATACAAAGTGAATGGAGATGATTTTGAGTGAAATATATCTTTAAAAAAGTGTAATAAACTTTTGAATAATCCAAGTCTAGTTGAGACTACATTGGAAGAAGATTAACCCATGAAAACTTAGCACAGTCCAGAAATAAACCTATAGTTTACTGTATTTTTTTTATGTTTCTCATGTTTAATGCTTTAACAAGGTTGAATGAAGTGATGGGAAGGTAAAAAGGGTCCATATAAACCTAACACACGCTATTTTGGATTTTTAAACCCATTACAACCAAATATATCTAGTTTCATATGTCCACGGGCCTGTGTGTAGGCATACAAACCCTAGATTAGGGTTTAGGTCATAAAATGAGTTTTAAGCCTTAAATTTTGATGAAACTTGGTAGATAGGTTTGTTTTGACATTCATAAAGTTAATCACAAGGATTTATACTTGTAAAGATAGTGTTTTATGGATTTTATCACTGTAGCAACAAAAGAGGGCTAGAAAGGCCTAAAAGAGTGTGAGTTTACAAAGGAAGTGGTAGGAAAGTGAAGAGTAAAGGATTGAAACTTTGAAATTAACTTAGAGGGGTTAATATTAGTCTATAAATGTGTCTAATTCTTTGGAAAAGTACTTAGGTTGATCAAATCAAGAATAATGGTTCAGAAAAGGCTACTAACCTTGTGAGTAGGAAGTAAGAGTTATATGAAGAGTTGAGAGGTAAGGTGAATTCTAGGGGTCATATCAAATGGAATATGATGATTGGAGATAATTATTAACAAATTATTTAATTATTAACACATAATTCTTGTTTTGGTCTTTGAGACCTATTAAGACTGATTAAATAAGGAGTAATTTGTGAGTTGCATTCTAAATGGTTAAAAGAGTGAAAGATGATAAGTATGAAATAATATTTGAGGACTCACAAGAGAGACTGATATATACTAGATAAGGATTCCAATTCTTGAAAAAACAAACAATAAGAAGACTCTATATAGTCTAGTATGCAAGTTGATACAAAACAAGGGAGATGTGACCTTATAATTAATTAGACAATCAAGTGAACCTGTATGAGACAAGAACCAGATGGAGATGAGATTAAAGACTTCTTCCTAATACCTCTACATCATTTGGTATCAGATCAAGGCAAGGTATGCTTGGGTAAAAATTGTGTTTTGAATTCTTTCCATTTTGTTTATTTGAGATAAATATAGCATGTTATGAATGTGCATGAGGAGTAATTTGTAGGGTGTTGAGGGAGAAGAGGATGTTTCAAGTTTGATCTATTATGATCAGTACAGAGGTAAATTAAATTTAGGAGAGAGAAACAATAGGCCCAAAATCCTTTGATAAGGACAAGAATCTAGTCAAGAGAAGGCTAGAAGAGAGAGAGGAAAACAGAGAATTGAAGTTCCAAGAGAGAAGAGGAAAGAAAGAAGACTCAAAAAGAGAGTCAAAAGAGTTAAGAATAGATCCTAGAGAGAGGACTCAAAGAAGAGGAAATCCCCACAAGAGGTCTAAGAGGCAAGCTTAAAGGACTTGCTAAGAGGAAGGTCTAAATAGTCCTAGAAAACAAAGAAAGTGAGAGAAGATGGATATAGAGAAAGAAATAGAGGACATAAGAAGATAATTGGGGCAGAGATTTGAGAGGATTGAGCTCATGGTGAATCTCATGGAGAGTCAAGAAATCCAATGGACTGGTTGGAGTATGAGGAAGAAAGTTAAGTGGCCACTTGAGTCACTTATGAGAAGAAGGCACAAGAAGAGTGTCTTGAAGAATGAGAAGAAGAAAGAGAGAGTAGCCCAAAGAGGCATGAGAAAGAAGATGTTGCCAAGTGAGCAAAAATAAAGAGAGATAGAGAAGAGGGTTCTCATTTAGAATAATGAGAGGGAGAAATAAGTGCTAAGGAGAGCACAAAATAATGGAGATGAAGAAAAGAAGAGAAGATGGACAATGTCCATACCAAGGACATTCAAAGAGACTATGTGGTCTCTCATTTTGTATGCTAATGTTGCTTTTAATTTTATGTTTTCAGGTATGAAGGCAAGCTTGGAGAAGGCCAAGAATGAGGCCTCAAGGTTGATGAATAATGAGCCAAGAATAGTACCCATCAAGTGGCAAGAATATGACAAAGATAAAGAACCTCTTGAAGGAGGCAAGAAGATGAAGACTGAAAGCATTCTATTTGATGAATATGAAGAGAATGAAGCATACTATGATGTATTTCCATGTATAACAGTTGAAACAAAGGAGATGGTGTACCAAGAAGACAAGAAGGTCACCCATGAATATACGGAAGAAGATATAAGATTGCAGCAGTTGCCTATAGAGGTAAATGAGTGTTTGAGTGTTGAATTTGATTATATATATGAAGAAGGCAAGGCTGATATGCAGGTTAAAGGAAAATATGATAAATTGCATCCCTCAAAGGTGAAAATAGGCATGGATATGTATGGCTTAAATAATTAGGTGAATAAAAAAAGAGGAGAACCTCAAGCAAGAGGTCAAACAAAGTAAAATCATGAATAGAAGACAAGCAAAAATATGGAAACAAAAGGTAAATGGCAAAGCACATCAAGTTGGCAAGATAGATTACCAAGGCATGAGGCATGAGAGTGATGCAAAGAGAGGCAAGTGGAAGCCCAAGAAGGTACAAGGTATAAAATGGGTTGAAAATATTGTGAAAAGAGCACAAAGAGATCATATTACATGTGTGCTCCAATAAAGCATGAAGGTAGAGGAAGATAACAAACCAAGAAAGCAAGCAAAAGAGGTTAAACAAGCAAACCAAGAAAAATAAATGAAGGTAAAACCATGTGAACAAGGAAATGAATGCATAAATGAAGATAAGTGTTTGATAGATATGTTTTCCAATGTTGTTTATGATGGAATGCTGGAGTTTGAATCCAATAAGGAAGATATTTTGTACATGGAAACTATTGCATTGTTGGATGAGGGTGTAGCATGGCAAGATGAGGAAGAAGCACCTCAAAGAGTTATTGAGAAGCATGATGTATAGAAAGGGGATGTTGATAAGACTCTCAAAAATGAGGGAGTCCAATGAAAAGATAAATAATAAGTTGCCCAAGACATTGAAGGACAAAGTACACCAAAGTTTGATGAAGCAAATGAAAAGATTGATGCATTCAAGTTTTAAGAGGAGTTGAGAATGTTGGAGGGCATGTTTAGTCCATCAAAGGAGATAAAAATATATGAGGTATAGTAGGTACAATTCAATCAATAATTCCAAGAAACATCAAGAAAGGAGCATCAAAGAGAAGTACAAGATGTACAAATTGGCAAGTAGGCAAGCAAATGGGGTATGAATAAGCAAATATTGTGAGATATTTCATGGATAAAGTTCAAGCTGAGTTTACCTTTGATAAATGTGGATGTGACAAGCCAAAAAATTCCAAATAACATTGTACTATAGTGATGAATAAATCAATGAGCAATTGCACTTGCATAGTGAGCAAGGTGAGAGGAAAAGGCATCCAAATGAAAAAAATACTAAAGAAGAGGTAGAAAAAGAAAGTATATAAAAAAAAAGGATGAAGGTTGACATGTATGAGAGGCCAAAAGAGCCTCGTAAAAAAGGAGATATCATGAATAAGGAGAAATCACTACTAGACAAGCAAGAAACAAGTGAAAATAAAGGGGAAAGAAGCCATGAAGCAAGCATGAGGAAGAAAAATGCACACAAGTTGATTGCATATGAGCATGAGGAGGTTCAAAATGATTGGGAAAAGGTGAAATATGTAGCCAATATAAAACTACAGCAGTGGGATTACCACATGGAAGTGGAGGATGAATGGGTACAAAGAATAGACAAGGTTAAGAGGAATAAAAGCAAGCATTTGACAAAGAAAAACAAACCAAAAAAAAGGACCATTAACATGTTGAGAATGAAGGACCCTCAAAAAATCAATTGAAAATCAAGGAAGAAAGATGCATGTTCAAGTTTTTTTTTCTCCCTCCTGGGGAGTATGATGCAGGAGCATCAACCAAAAGTTGTCAAATTTCATGTTTTGGTCATTAGTAGCAAAAAGTGTGTCAATTTGGAGTATAATGTGCACCTAGATACCTTTCAAGGTCCAATCCATGTATTTGAGTCCATTTGGGGTCCTCAAGATGAACTCTCTAAATTGTTGGAGTTTTCCCTCCAAAGCCAGGGACTTGAAAATTCAATTATTCAAAATGAGTCTAGAAGGCCAAATACATGTATTGGGGTATTTAGTTGGATTAAGTGGGATAAAAGAGTCTAATTAGGTCATGTAAAATATGCTAGAAGGTACATAAGTCTAAAACATGAGTTAGTGGACATATTCAAGTTTTGACATTATAAGTCCCATGTTGAAGTTGATATGTAAAAGGAGTTTGTTTTGCATAACTAACTAATAACCAACCCTTGAATTTAGTAAAAGAGAGATTGTATAGAGTTAGTAGTAGTAGCTTGGTGTAGGAGAGGTGGTGAGAATGCTCCAAGAATGTAATCCAAGGATCAATGCAGAATAGTTGATAAAACCTCTCAAGAGGGTGATGAAGTCCTCATAAGGACAATTTGTAATCAAGAAAGTTTAAAATACATAAAGATAGACAAGTTTTGTATATTATCTGAATGATATTGATCTATTGAATGTTGATTTGTATCTTGATAGGCATTGGAGGCCATGAATAGTTGGATATGTGCATTGTGTGGTAGGTTTGAATTAATGGCCTATTGTTCATAGCCAAGAAAAGGTGGTTTGTATGTGGTTTAGAGCAAAGAAGAAAGAAATAATCATTGTAAGAAGTTGGGTGAAGGTTTCCAAGATTATTTAGAGTCCTAATAAATAAATCAACAAGATTTAACATTATTCAAGACAACACTCATGGATTTAGAACCTTTGTTCATAGTCTTCACTGAGTAAAGTATGCAAGTTATGTTGCTAAGGGCACAAATCAAGATTAGGTAAGAGGGTGATTCCTTAATTTGGTCATTGTTTAGGTTGATATTAAGCAAAAAATGCTAGGTATATATGTCAAGACCTTGTTGAAAGGGTGTAAACTCTAATATTGTAGGCAGACCCTAGTATACACAGTTGAATCTTGGTTGTAAGGTACCACAAAACAAAATGGAATTTTGAATCAATATATATGTGAAAGGTTGCAGATTAAAAATATTAGATAATATATTATGATATGAATAGCTTATTCATTGGTTCCTAGACTGAAATTTGTTCCTATTTTGGAAGAGAATAATACCCAGAACACTGTTTGCAATAGGTGTATTTTTTGGTTGACACAGTCAGTTCTTGAGAATAAGGGTTGAGAGTGGAGAAAACATATGAATTTGGTTAAGGTGTTAGCTTGTTTCAGAAAGAGATGTGGTATAATACAACTCCTAATAAACTCTGGTCATGCCTTAAGATGGTAAGTTGAATTTGGAACCCTGAAATTGTTATACACTAGTATGCCCTATTTACATAGTCAGAGAGTCAAGGGAGGTTAAATTGACTAATACAAAGTGAATGGAGATGTTTTTGAGAGAAATATATCTATAAAATAGTGTAATAAGCTTTGGAATAACCCATTTCTAGTTGAGACTACATTGGAAGAAGATTAACCCATGGAAACTTAGCACAGTCCAGAAATACACCTACATTTTACTGTATTTCTTTATGTTTCTCATGTTTAATGCTTTGACAAGGTTGAATGAAGTGATGGGAAGGCAAAAGGGGTCCATACAGACATAATACATGTGATTTGGTGTTTTTAAACCGATTACAACCAAAGATATGCAATTTCATATGTCCACGGGCCTGTGTGTAGGCATACAAACCCTAGATCAGGTTTTAGATCATAAAATGAGTTTTTACACATGAATTTTTATGAAACTTGGTATTTGGGTTGGTTTTGACATGCCTAAATTAAATAAAAAGGATTTAGACTTGTACAGATAGTATTGTATGGATTTTAGCATTGTGGCAACAAAAGAGGGCTAAAAAGGCCTAAAAGAGTGTGAGTTTACAAAGGAAGTGGTAGGAAAGTGAAGAGTAAAGGCTTGAAACTTTGAAATTACCTTAGAGGGGTTAAGAGAAGTCTATAAATGTGTCTAATTCTTGGGAAAAGTGCTTATGTTGATCAAATCAAGGACAATTGTTCAGAAAAGGTTACTAACCTTGTGAGTAGGAAGTAATGGTTGTATGAAGAGTTGAGAGGTAAGGTGAATTCTAGGGGTCAGAGTAGATGGAATATGATGATTGAAGATCATTCTTGAAAAAGGATTGAATTATCAACACCTAATTATTATTTTGGTCCTTGAGACCTATTAAGAGTGTTTAAATAAGGACTAATTTGTGAGTTGCATTCTAAATGGTTAAAAGAGTGAAAGGTGATAAGTATAAATTAATATCTGAGGACTCACAAGAGAGACTAATATATAATAGAGAAGGATTATAAATCTTGAACAAGCAAACAATGATAAGACTCTATATAGTCTAGTATGCAGTTTGATATAAAACAAGGGAGATGTGACCTTATAAGTAAGTGAACAATCAAGTGAACCTGTATGAGACAAGAACCAGATGGAGATGAGATTGAAGACTTCTTCATAATGCCCCTACATCAGAATGCAACCATTTTGAGCCATCTGATTCCATATATTAAAACCCATCTTAGATTTATCAATGTTATAATATGATTTCATGAGCATGTTGTATGTGTGAATAGTAGATTCAAAGCCATGTTACATCATCTCATCAAAGAGTTTAGTGGCTTCATCTAGCTTCTTGAGATTCGTCATGATTTAACCAAAACATTATAAATTTGGAAATCATGAGCAATTCCATTAATTTTAATTTCCTACAACAACTCATTAGCTCAATCCAACTCCTTTGCACTACCATACCTTATGATAAAACAAGTTTAAAAAATATCATCTAGAGAATATCTATTTTACTACATTTTCATAAAGAACTTCAATGCTCCACCCATCTTCTGATATTTATAGAGGGCATGAATTATAATAGTGTATCTTATAGCATTAGGGGCAAGGCCATTCATTTTCATGAAGGCAAAGATCTTGACAACTTCATGTCCTCTTTACCTCAAAAAGGCCTTTCAATATAATGTTTTGTGTGGAAAGATCTAGTTTGAATCTTGCATCCACCATCTCATTCCATAATTTACCCACCTCTATCAATACACTTAAACTTAAATAACAACCTTGATGAATGAGCAATCATTAAACTTGAAGTTTGTCCCCAATATAAAACTTCTATGGCAACAACATCATTGAATTTGCTGAAATTTTTTCCAGAAAAGGGATTGTTGAGTGCAATCATCCTTTGAGATATGGTTTTTGTTGATAGCCTTTCTTCAATCGAGTCTGCACTAAATTGGTGGTTGAAACATAAGGTATAAAGCAATCAGTTTTGATTGGACATCAGAGAATGGATATTTACTATAGTAATTACAAACAATATGGAATTTATTATAAATGATTATATTGCAAACCTCAAATTTTCTCATCCTGCTATTTGGTTACAAGGACTTTATGGAATTCCTAGAGGAGTGGAAATAGAAAAGGCATATATGGTGATAGTGAAGAAAGGCAAAGAGTGCAAAATCCTCCATGTAATGAAAATAATTTCTAATAAACTACCTCAAGAATATGGGCACATTATTTGAATGCTTTGAATTTTTTTGAATGTTGATCAAAAAATTTAGTGTATAATGTATTTTCATGTAATTTTAGCACTGCCAATGGGTTCTTATCTCTTAGGCTTGCTTGCTTGTAGTTTGGCTTTGTAGTGGAATATATTTTTGACAGTATGCCTTACTGGAATCATAGTGGAGGGGAGAATCAAGTTTTTGTTGCGACTAATGATTATGGAACTTAAATTCACAAGATGACATTGGATCTCATGAGCCTCTAGGCATCCATCCAACAAAGGTTATATTATCTAAACCAAATTGTGGTGCTCCTAAATGCAGACACTATAAATCAGAAGTAGAAAAATTACAAATGGAAGCTTGGGATGCCATCGATGGTGAATCATAATTGACTCTAGATTCCTTTTTTCCCAAAGGGAAAGGAGGTTTCCTACCCCTTCCATTAAGGTGAGCCTTGTTAATGAGTTAGTGATCGGTTAAGGGATTCTCGATAGGATAAATTTTTGTTTCATATTTCGAGTTTCTCTACCTACTTGTTTTGACTTTCTTGGTTTAATTGATTACTATGCTTTAGATTTTTTGTCTCTTTAGGGTAGCCTCTCTGCTTGAGCATTGCTTTTCGAACCAAGTTTTTTCATGTTATAATCACTTTGTCTCTCTATTTATTAACGTCTTTTCCCATAAAATAGACCCCTTCAACCCTAATTCATCTATCATTCATATATATATAATATAACATATTATTGTATTAATTATTATTTTATAATAATATTTAAATACTATATAATATACAAATATATATAATACTATATATAATTTAAAGATATATAATAATAATATAATATACACAACAATAAAATGCCAATATCTATTTCCAATGAGGCATGGGAGAAGGTCTCAATAGGTGGTTTAGCAAATTCTTCTTAAACTATTATAAGAGTGAGTTCTTCCAAATTCAATGTTTCTGCAATATCTCCTACAACTTTAGAGTGTGTCACAAAATTAGACAAAACTATCATTTCTACGTTTGTATAACAGCTAAAATATTTTATTGATTCAATTAAAAGATTTATATAAAAAGACTCGTCTCTTTCTAGACGCTCGTCTACTACTTCTACTGATGCATTAAAATCAAAAATAGGATGTCATTTAATGCTCATATAACCACTTGCATCTCACTATAAACACCTCTAACGTAAATATTTGTAGTTAATGCCATTGGCCAACTGAGTATTTAAATGATTTTTATTAACAACAATCAATGACTAAATATATTAGTGAATAAAAATGACTAAGTGACCAGATTACAACAATCAGTGACTAAATCAATGACTAAATATATTACCAAATCGATCAATCAAAACAACCAATAAATGACTAAAAATGGTTTAGTCATCAATTTGGTCACATTATAAATGACTGGCAATAAACTACTAATGGTCATGTGATCATGTTTGGTCATTTATATGCAATTTTTAGTAGCTTTTTTAATCATATATTGCTCTTTTTGTACTAGTGTTATGTTTCTTGTGTTTAATGCTTTGACAAGGTTGAATGAAGTGATGGAAAGGTAAAATGGGTCCATACAAACCTAACATATGTGATTTAGGGTTTTGAAACCCATTACAACCAAATATATCCAATTTCATATGTCCACAGGCCTGTGTGCAGGCATACAAACCCTAGATTAGGGTTTAGGTCATAAAATGAGTTTTAACCCTTGACTTTTGATGAAACTTGGTATTTGGGTTGATTTTGACATGCCTGAAGTGAATCACAAGGATTTGGACTTTTAAGAATAATATTGTATATATTTTAGCACTGTGGCAATAAAAGAGGGCTAGAAAGGCCTAAAAGAGTGTGAGTTTACAAAGGAAGTGGTAGGGAATTGAAGAGTAAAGGCTTGAAACTTTTAAAGTAACTTAGAGGGGTTAAGAGTATTCTATAAATGTGTCTACTTTTTGGGAAAATTTCTTAGGTTGATCAAATCAAGGACAATTGTTCAAAAAAGGCTACTAACCTTGTGAGTAGGAAGTAAGGGTTGTATGAAGAGTTGAGAGGTAAGGTGAACTCCAGAGGTCAAAGTAGATGGAATATGATGATTGAAGATCATTCTTGACAAAGGATTGAATTATCAACACCTAATTCTTGTTTTGGTCCTTGAGACCTATTACGAGTGGTTAAATAAGGACTAATTTGTGAGTTGCATTCTAAATGGTTAAAAGAGTGAAAAGTGATAAGTATGAAGTAATATTTGAGGACTCACAAGAGAGATTGATATATACTAGAGAAGGATTCTAACTCTTCAACAAGCAAACAATGAGAAGACTCTATATAGTCTAGTATGCATTTTGATATAAAACAAGGGAGATGTGACCTTATAAGCAAGTGGACAATTAAGTGAACCTGTATGAGACAAGAACCAGATGGAAATGTGATTGAAGACTTCTTCCTAATGCCTTTGCATTAGAATGCAACCATTTTAAGCCATATAATTCCATATATTAAAACCCATCTTAGATTTATCAATGTTATAATATGATTTCATGAGCATGTTGTATGAGTGAATAGTAGATTCAAAGCCATGTTGCATCATCTCATCAAAGAGTTTAGTGGCTTCATCTAGTTTCTTGAGATTCATCATGATTTAACTAAGACATTATAATATTGGCAATCATGAGCAATTTCATTAATTTTAATTTCCTACAGCAACTCATAGGCTCAATCCAACTCCTTTGGACTACCATACCTTGTGATAAAACAAGTTTAAAGAATAGCATCTAGAGAATATATATTTTACTACATTTCCATAAAGAACTTCAATGCTCCACCCATCTTATACAATTTATAGAGGGCATGAATAATAATAGTGTATCTTATAGCATTAGGGGAAGGGCCATTCATTTTCATGAAGGCAAAGATCTTGACAGCTTCATGTCCTCTTTCCCTCAAAAAGGCCTTTCAACATAATGTTTTGTGTGGAAAGATCTTGTTTGAATCCTGCATCCACCATCTCATTCCACAATTTATGCACCTCTATCAATACATACTTTAAACTCAAATAACAACCTCGATGAATGAGCAATCATTAAACTTGAAATTTGTCCCCAACAAAAAAATTATATGGCAACAACATCATTGAATTTGCTGAAAAAAATTCCAGAAAAGGGTTTGTTGAGTGCAATCATCCTTTGAGCTATGGTTTTTATTGATAACCTTTCTTCAATCGATTCTACACTAAATTGGTGGTTGAAACATAGGGTACAAAGCAATCAGTTTCGATTGGATATCAAATGGATATTTACTATAGTAATTACAAACAATATGGAATTGATTATAAATGATTATATTACAAACCCTGAATTTTCTCATCCCACTATTTGGTTACAAGGACTTTATGGAATTCCTAGAGGAGTGGCAATAGAAAAGGCATATATGGTGATAGTGAAGAAAGGCAAAGAGTGGCAAACCCTCCATGTAATGAAAATAATTTCTAATCAACTACTTTAGGAATATGGGCACATTATTTGCATGCTTTGAAGTTTTTCGAATGTTGATCAAAAAATTTAGTGTATAATGTATTTTTATGTAATTTTAGCACTGCCAATGGTTTCTCGTCTCTTAGGCTTGCTTGCTTGTAGTTTGGCTTTGTAGTGGAATATATTTTCGACATTATGCCTTACTAGAATTGCAGTGGAGGGGATAATCAAGTTTTTGTTGCGACTAATGATTATGAAACTTGCTTTCACAAAAAGATGTTGGATCTAATGAGCCTCTAGGCATCCATCCAACAAAGGTTATTTTATCTAACCCAAACCACAATGCTCCTAAATGCAAACACTAGAAATCAAAAGCAGAAAAATTACAAATGGAAGCTTGAGAGGCCATCAATGGTGAATAGCAATTGACTCTAAATTCCTTTTTTTCTTAAAGGAAAATGAGGTTTCCTACCCCTTCCATTAAGGTGAGCCTTGTTAATGAGTCAGTCATGGGTTAAGAGCTTTTTGATGGGATAAAGTTTTGTTTCATATTTCGAGTTTCTCTATCTACTTGTTTTGACTTTCTTGGTTTAATTGATTACTATGCTTAAGATTTTGTGTCTCTTTAGGGTAGCCTCTTTGCTTGAGCATTGATTTTCAATCTAAGTTTTTTCATGTTGTAATCACTTTGTCTCTCTATTTATTACAGTATTTTCCCATAAAATAAACCCCTTCAACCCTAATTCATCTATCATTCATATATATATATATATATATTACATATTATTGTATTAATTATTATTTTATAATAATATTTATATACTATATATAATTTAAAGATATATAATAATAATATAACATACACAACAATAAAATGCCAATATCTATTTCCAATGCGGCATGGGAGAAGGTCTCAATAGGTGGTTTAGCAAATTCTTCTTAAGAGTGAGTTCCTCCAAATTCAATGTTTCTGCAATATCTCCTACAACTTCAGAGTGTGTCACAAACTCGAACAAAACTATACCCAATTACATGTTTCATTTTCCAATAAATGTACATAAATGAAACAATTTAATGCACATATTTTAAGCCTTGTATTGGAATAATTATTGTATTCACAGTAGATTTGGTCGTTTGGAAAGGAAAAAAAAAAAAAAAAACTTAAATTTAAAACGTCTTAATTATTTACCTTTTTATTGGGCCAAACTTGGGGGTCTTATATAGGTCTTAAGTGTTTGAAAAAAACATTAATAATCATTAATTTTCTTTCTTGGCTTTCTCAAATTTTTATTAAATTTAATAAATTATTTATTCAATTTTAATTGTATAAATCTTTACAATTTAATGATAATGATTTTTTTAATAATTTACATATTGATATGAATTAAAAATGATTAATAATATATAAAATATTTTTTGATATAATTGTGTAGGCTTAACACTTAGTAATTCTTAACAAACTTTAACAATGTCTCTATCATAACTTTGGGTACAAACTTTAAGAGTTAAAGGTTAAATATACTGAAAATAAACAACTTGATCAAATTGTCCAATTTCCCCTTTCTTCGAAAGGTTTTTTGTTGATTTTTCTTAAAATTGGTGAGTCTTTGATTAAAAATAAATTGTTTTGAACCATCAAAAATGGTAAAAAGGCATATTTCTAGACTGACTCTTGGGATAGTTATCTCCCTCTTGTTGAACAATATCACCACTTTTATGGGCTCATAGAACAAATACATCACAAAGATTAGATTGTGGTTGCCAAGTACTCTAATAGATTCAACAGAGAATGGACAATTGAAAGGAAGTGGATTTTATGTAAAGATTGGTCTATTCAAATTCCATTGGACTCTAAAATCAAACTTCTTAACATATTCTTAAAGACAAAGATCTTTCTTGTTTAGATAAGGATGACTTATTGGCTTGGGGAGGACAGCATAATGAAATCTATAATGTGGTGGATGGTTATCGTTCTCTTTGTCATCCTTCACTTCAACCTCTCAAAAAGATTTTTATACAACTTTGGAGTCATAATCTATGGCCTAAAGTTAGATTTTTCATCTAGTTTATCCTTCATGATAGAGCTCTTATGAGAGATCAACTTATGAAAAGGGGCTTTAATAGCCCCTTTAGATGTGTGTTATGTAGGGATCATAGAAAACTTTTTCTCATATTTTCTTTTCATATCCCTTTATTACTGAACAATGCTAGCTCCTTGTGAGTCTTTTGGGCATCCCGTGGACAGGGATTTTGTCCTTAATTCAAGCCCTTCAGAATTGGAGTTGTATTTTAAATTTTGATGTCTTTTCTAATCATATTCTTTGGGCTGGGTTATCTTTTGTCTTATGGAACATGTGGAAGGAGAGAAATGCTAGAATTTTCAAGCAAAGGGTTATTGATAGTGTTTGGATTTGGTAGCACACTCTTAATAACATCAAAGAATCAGTCTTGCACTTGATGAAACACCTTGTGACACCTTCCTAGCCTGGGGTGCTTATTCTTCAGGCTCTACATATTGTTCATTCTCCCCCTCACTCTCAGTTGGATTCTATTGGCAAAGGCCATTCCATTATTCCAATTCCATGTTTCAACATAATCTATACAGATGGTGTTTAAAGGGGAAATCCTATTTATGTTAGCATTGGAGGCATTGGTAAGGATTTGGATAATTCTATTGCTTTATTTTTTTGTCAAAATTGGTATTACTACCAACATTTCAATAGAAGGGCAAGCTATTATGGAATGTCTTAACACTACTTGGATGGTAGGGTGGAAAAACATCAGTTGGTTGTTGACTCTAAGTTTTGGATTACGCTACTTTCAAATCCTAGTTCTAACATCTCCAAGGATTAGATAATTTACAGAATTCTCTAAAAAAATCAATGGCTTCAAAATAAATTTGACAAGGTTATTTATTTGCATACTCTTCGAGTTCTCAATAAGGTTACAGATGCACTTACTAACTAGGCTCTTGATCAATTTGAAGTGAAAAGCTCTGGTCCTCCTCCCTTATAGTGGTTGGAAAAGCTAATGAATGAGCTCTTATGCATGCTAGCCTTAGATAATAACATAATTGATTGCTAGAATCTTTATGAGGTTGTCATTTCTCCCTTAGTTGATTGTTGTTGTTTTTAGTTCTCCTTCGTTGGCTATTGGCTTCCTTTTTATTACTTTTTCTAGTTGTGGGGCGCGCTTCTAATTCTAGACTTGATTGGAATCATGATAGTTTTTATTTTTGACTGTAGTTTTTGAATGAGTCATAAAGTTTTAGTCTTGTTGATTTTCTTGCTCAATACTTACATAGCTTGATGATTGCTTATCTTTTGATTAAGCGTGTTTTTTAAATATGTTGAAAAAGGTAAACCAAGTGTAAGCCCAAGACAATTTTGATAAAAAATATATATCTCCTTGAATCTTATTCGAATATAACATCTCTCTTTTGAAATATTTTCCTCAAAATAAAATTAAAAAAAAAACTCTTTTACAATATATCTCAATGAGTGATTCCCATATACCTCTTCTATATACTTTTATGCTTTTGCTTTTCAATATAAATTTTTCTATTTCTTGTTGATTTCATATTTCCATTTATTATTTATATTTGTTAAAATGGAATGCAATATGTCTCATATATGACAATATCATACAAGAGACACTAAACCAAAGATGGGAAAATAAAACTCTCAAATTTCTCTATGAAAATTATAATCAAAAGAAATTGATAGAAATTAATAATTGTTGTGTAAATTTTTTACCCAACAATGTTAGTTTTCTGTTTGCAAAAGTTTAACTTTGAATAAAACATGTTATTTTCTTTTTAATTAAAAATTGAATTTCTTGTGTAAAGATCATTTGTTTTTAGCACAATTTACCCATTGTAGGGTTTTATTCATTTTTTAATATAAATAGCATTTTTTTAATTTAGTTTTAATTTACATATTGTAATTATATTATGTTTATTGAAATTTAGATTTAGATTTAATTTAAGCTAATATTTATGTATTTATGTGATTATTTGAAGAACTACAAAAATTGAATAACAATTAAATTTCATAATTAAGAAATTTCATCATATTAAATATTTGCCTTATCTATTTTACTCCAATTTGGTTTTAGAAATTGTAATAGGATAAAAATTAGTAGAATAATTCAAATAGATATATATGACATTCAAACATATATTTAAATGTAAAATACTAAAAATGATTCCAATGACTTGACAAGTGGCATATGCAAACTATAGTAAATACAAAAAATCGATAAATATTTAATTGTTTTGGTTGACTCTTTAATTGTGACTGTATTCTGGGAGTGAAAAATAGAGTAAAGCAGGAATATAATTTGTCCTGATCAAAAATTATATTTTTGCCTACGCATAGGTGCTGCCATCGGGTCTTGGTCACTATTGACTATCAATACCGATATGAGTGGTTGTTACTGACATGTAATGAAAAAGGGGTTTGTGAAAAAAAGGTTACCTTCACCTATCTCTAAAACCTTTGTATATGTGATGATGAATGCTCATAATATGTACAACTCCAAAAATCAACTTACTTCACCTTAAAACCTTAAATGTACTTGAGAGGGATAGAACCCTAAAAAAAGTAAAAAAGTGTAATGGACTTCACTAACCCTAATCACCCCCATTTGACAATTGATTGTTGTCTACATATCTGATACTCTGAGGAAATAAATCAAGTCACACGTAATTCTCACACTTAGTATGATTTTGCAATTGTACTCCTTCATTATATGTATGAAACAAATAACTTTTATTTAATACTTAACAATGTTTGTTTTGACTTGACTTTAGTGTGCTTAAAAGTTGACTTGTGATTTGATCTGGGAAACATTTCAGGTAACAATTCAAGTGACGGTTCTACCCCAATTGGTAGCCAAACTTTTGAGAGTCATAACTTTTGAACCATAGCTTCGTTTTACTCCCCGTTTGAAAAATTGGAAAGTTAAGAATGAAGAGAACATGGTGAGATGGAAAAAATCTTTGCTCAATGGGTTTTGACCCTCAAAAACCCAATAAAAGTGTCCTAAATTTTAATTTTAGTAGTGCAGTCTAAAAATAGTAAGTTTCTAAAAATAGTTATTCTCAAATTTTGTGTTGTATAATTCATGGAAGTTGAATCATTTCATCTCCATCAATATTGGTGACCTTCCACATCCTCATTCTACCTTTAAATAGGTATAAATAAAGATGTAGCTCAAAAATAAAATCAAACATCTCTTCCCAGAGATAGGCATATGTTGTACCTACAATTTTGAGCAATAAAACATCTTTTCTTAGAGATAGTATTATTATTTGTATGTTCTTGAAATATTCTTCAACCAAGAATTATGAGTTTTGGATCAGTGGTATCAAAGCAGTTTGTCTTAAGAGTGTAGGATCCTGAGCACAAGGTCAAACTATAGGAAGCTTGGGTAGAAAATACAAGATCTAGTAGACTATCCACCTATTCACTCCAAATGATCTCAAATGGCAGACAACACAGAAACATCTGATCCTTTCAAGGAAATGGTGAATGAAGCCCTCTAGTAGTAGCAAATGCAGATACTATAATAATTCACCCAAATTTTCCAATAAGTTCACGGTGAAGATTGAGCAGAAGCATTAAATAAAGAATATGAAGAGTCATCCTTCAAAATAAAAAAGGGAATTCCATGATAAGCAACCCCAGAATAGAATTACTAGAAATGGTACGATTACCATAAAAGTAGAAATCACTCCAAAGAAGAATGGCGAGCCATCAAGTCCCTACTTTTTGAGTCATAATCCTCAACATCTACTGCTCTACCTCATACACACCCAGTCGTCGAAGAGGATGAAGAAGATATTATAGATGTTGAGCCTGATGCTATCATTGCTTCATCATAGACCCATGAGGAAAGGCCAAATGACAAGGAAAGGTTTTTTTACTCTAAGTTATGGGTGAAAGGTAAGCCTCTGCATTTCATTCTTGATAGCGGGAGTCAAAATAATTTAATCTCTACTAATGTTGTGAAAATTTTAAATGTGTCCATGAAGCCTCACTCAAAGCCATACAATATTATATGGTTGAGTCAAGGGAGAAACCTCTGTGTCACACACCAGTGTCTTCTTTCATATGAAATAAAACCTTTCTAAGATGAGGTCTTGTGTGATGTGGTCAGTCTGGATGTTTGTGATGTACTCCTTAGTCATTCATGTATAATCGACATGGCATCTATGAATCAAGAACCTAAATGATTATCCTCTCTCTTAGAACATGGTGCTACATGGTACCAGAGGTACTACCTTCCACATCTATCTCCTTGATTAGTGCTAAGAAAATCATTCTCATAGTGGTCAAGCCACATAAATACAAAAGGGTCAATGTTGCAGCATTGACTACATAATCAGCATACAATAAAAGCAAATAGATACCAAGTTGAGGAAGCTCATAGCCTTCCATCCATAGATTGATGGTCAGACAAAAATGGTGAACAATCAAGCCCTACACAGCTCTATAAAACACAGTCCATTCCAAGTATGCATCAGGTTCCAACCCATGACACCAAATGATGTAGTCATTCCATATCATCCACCTCTATTGAAAACTTCAAACATTGGTGATATTGATCCACAAAGTTTTTCTCCAGTGGTCAAGAGGGGCAAGATTAGCCACCAAGGTGAGTGGCTCATAGGGAATCAAATAAAAAAACAAATGCATCACTTGATAATGAATCTTGATGCAATGGGAACCTTTGCTTCTCAAGGAGGGGATAATGATCCGGGCAACACTTTAGACAATAATTCAGGTGACAGTTCTACACCAATTGGTAGTATAACTTTTAGGAATCATAACTTTTAAACCATAGCTCTATTTTACTCCCCATTTGAACCGTTGGAAAGCTAAGAATGTAGAAAACATAGTGAGATGGCATAGATCTCTGATAGATAGGTTTTAACCTTTAGAAACCTAATGGAAGTGCCCCAAATTTCAATTTTAGTAGTGTAATCTAAAAATAGTAAGTTTCTAAAAATAGATATTTCTCGAGTTTTGTGTTGTAATTCATGGAAGTCAAATCATTTCATCTCCCTCGATATTGATGACCTTACACATCCTCCTACCTTCAAAATAGATATAAATAAAGATGTACCTAAAAAATAAATCAGACATCTCTTCCCAGAGATAGGCATATGTTGTATCTACAATTTTGAGCAATAAAATATCTTTTCTCAAAGATTATTATTTGTATGTTCTTAAAATATTCTTCAACCAAGACTTTCAAGTTTTAGATCAGTGGTATTAGAGTGGTTTGTCTTAAGAGTGTATGATCCTAAGGATGAGGTCAGGGTATAGAAAGCTTGGGTGAAAAATACAAGATCCAATAGACTATCCACCTATTCACTCCAAATGACATCAAATGGAGGACAACACTGAGACATTTGATCCTTTCAAGGAAATAGTGAATGAAGCCCTCTAATAACAATAAGCATAGATATTACAACAATTCATAGAAATTCTCCAACAAATCTTGATGGAAAATTCTAGCTCCTCATCTACACCCTCACGTCCTTTCAATGCCCCAACACCCTTCAAAGTTTAGGGTAATTTTGATATCCCTACATTTGAAGGAAAAATCAATGTTGATACAGTAGAAAATTGATTAGATCAATTGTCTTCCTATTTTTATATAAATAAATTCACCGATGAAGAGAAGATCACTTATTCTCTTTTAAAAGCATCGTTACCTATCAAAAATTAGTGGGAAGTATACAAAAAGAGGTTCAATATGGATGATATTGGCCTTAAGGCAAAACCTACCTAGAATGATTTCATAAAAGATTCAAAGGAATAACACTACCCTATTGGGGCATATGATGGTTTGTATATACAGTGACAAAAATTTCACCAAGGTAAGGAATAGTCTATTCAAAATTACACTAACATTTTTCATTCTCTGTCTGCGAGATTCGACATTCAGGAAAGTGAAAAACACAAGGTTCTCAAATATTGTGGTGGACTACAATGGTACATATAGGGAGAAATGGAACTCTCTAATTTGGAAACCCTCAATGAAGCATACAAGTTCATGGTGAAGATTGATCATAAGCATGAAATAAAGAATACAAAGAGTTAGCCTTCGAAATAGAAAAGGGAATTCTAAGATAAACAATCCTGGAAGGGAAAGACTGGTAAATTATGCAATTACAACAAAATTGGAACTCACTCCAAAGAAGAATGTCAATCCATCAAGTCCCTACTTTCTAAGTCACAATCCTCAACATCTAATTCTCTACCTCATACAGAACCTGTAGTTGAAGAGGATAAAGAAGATATTATAGATATTGAGCCTGATGCCATTATTGCTTTATCACAGACCCATGAGGAAAGGCTAGATGACAAGGAAAAGGTTATTTCACTCTAAGTTATAGGTGAAAGGTAAGCCTCTATATTTCATTCTCGATAGTGGGAGTCAAAAGAATTTAATCTCTACTAATATTGTGAAAAGTCTAAATCTATCCATGAAGCCTCACCTAAAGCCATTTAGTATTGGATGGTTGAGCCTAGGGAGAAACCTCTGTGTCACCCACCAATGTCTTCTTTCATAAATAATAAAACCTTTCCAAGATGATGTCTTATGTGATGTGGTCAATCTAGATGTTTGTGATGTAATCTTTGGTCATCCATTCATATATGATCGACATGGCATCTATGAATCAAGAACTTGAAGGATCACCCTCACTCTTGGAATGTATTGCTACAAGGTACCAGAGGTACCACCTTCCACATTTATCTCCTTGATTAGTGCCAATAAATTCATTCCCATGATGGTCAAGCCAAAAAAATATAAAAGGGTTGATGTTGCATCCCTAATTACACAATCAACACAACAACAAAAGCAAATGGATACCAAGTTGAGGAAGTTCATAGCCTTCCATACATAGACTGATGGTCAGATAAAAATGGTGAATAATCAGGCCCTACACAACTCTACAAAGCATATTCCATTCCAAATATGCATCAAGTTCCAATCCATGACACCAAATTATGTATCCATCCCATATCATCCACCTCTATTGAACACTTTAGTCGTAGCAGAATAACTAAACATTGGTGAGCTTGATCCACAGAGTTTTACTCTAGTGGTCAATAAGGGCAAGATTAACCACCAATGTGAGTGGCTCATAGGGAATAAAATAAAAACACAACTACCACACTTGATAATTAATCTTTATACAATGGGGGCCATTTCTTTTTAATGAGGGAGGAATGATCCGGGCAATAATTCAGGCAATGGTTCTATCCCAATTGGTGGCAGAACTTTTGGGAGTCATAACTTTTGAACCATAGCTTTGTTTTGCTCCCAGTTTGAATTATTAAAAATATAAGAATGAGGATAACATAGTGAGGTGGAATACATATTTTTTTGGTGGATTTTGACCCTTGAAAACCTAATGAAAGTGCCCTAAATTTCAATTTTTAGTAGTGCAGTCTAAAAAAAGTAAGTTTCTAAAAATAGTTATTTCTCAAATTTTATGTTGTTTTAATTCGTGAAAGTTGAAACATTTCATCTTCCTCAAGATTGGTGACCTTACACATCCTCCTTATACCATCAAAATAGGTATAAAAAAATATTTAACCTAAAAATGAAATCAAACATCTCTTTCCATAGATAGGCATATGTTATATCTATAATTTTGAGGAATAAAACATTTTTTCTCAGAGATAGCATTATTATTTGTATGTTCTTGAAATATTTTTCAACCAAGAAGTCCAAGTTTTAAATTAGTGGTTTCAAAGTGGTTTATCTTAAGAGTGTATGATCTTGAGGATGAGGTTAGACTATAGGAAGCTTGGGTGAAAAATACAAGATCCAACATATTATCCACCTATTCGCTCCAAATGACCTCAAATGACAGACAATACTGAGACATCTGATCCTTTCAAAGAAATTGTGAATGAAGTCCTCCAGTAGTAGTAAGCTCAAATTCTACAATAATTCACCCAACTTATCTAACAAATCTTGATGGGAAATTCTTACTCCTCAACTGCACCCCCACATCCTTTTAGTGACTCAATACCCTTCAAAGTTCAGGTGAATTTTGATATCCCTACATTTGAAAGCAAAATCAATGCTGTTGTAGTATAAAATTGGTTGGATTAATTATCTTCCTATTTTTTTTGTAAATAAATTCATCGATGAAGAGAAGATCATTTTTTCTATTTTAAAAGCATCATTTCCTGTCAAAAATTGGTGAAAAGTGTACAAGAAGAGGTTCAATATGGATGAAATTGGCCTTGAGGTAGAACCTACTTGGAATGATTTCATAGAAGATGTAAAGGAAAAATACTACCCCATTAGAACATATGATGATTTGTATATATAGTGGCAACAACTTTGCTAAGGTAAGGAATAGTCTATTCAAGATTACACTAACATTTTTCATTCTCTATCTTCAAGATTGGGCATTCAAGAAAGTGAGAAACACAAGGTTCTCAAATACCATGGTGGACTACAATGGTACATATAGGGGGAAATAGAACTCTTCAATTTGGAAACCCTTGATGAAGTGTATAAGTTCACTATGAAGATTGAATAGAAGCATCAAAGAAAGAATACAAAGAGTCATCCTTAGAAATGGAAAAGACAATTCCAAGATAAGCAACCCCAGATTGGAAAGACTAGGAAATTGTATGATTACCATAAAAGTGTAACTCATTTCAAAGAATAATGTCGAGCCTTCAAGTCCCTGCTTTCTAAGTCATAATCCTCAACATCTATTGCTCTACCTCAGACACACCTTGTAGTTAAAGAAGATGAAGAAGATATTATAGATGTTAATCTCAATGCTATCATTGCTTCATCACAGACCCACGAGGAAAGGCCAAATGACAAGGAAAGGTTGTTTCACTCTAAGTTATGAGTGAAAGGTATGCCTCTATATTTCATTCTTGATAGTGGGAGTCAAAAGAATTTAATCTCTATTAATGTTGTGAATAGTCTAAATCTATCCATAAAACCTCACCTAAAGCCATACAATATTGAATGGTTGAGCCCAGAGAGAAACCTTTGTATCACCCACCAATGTCTTCTTTCATATACAATAAAACCTTTCCAAGATGAGTTCTTGTGTGATGTGGTCAATCTGGATGTTTGTGATGTACTCCTTTGCTAGCCATTCGTGTATGATCGATATGGAATTTATGAACCAAGAACCTGAACCATCACCCTAACTCTTGGAATGTGGTGCTACAGTGTACTAGAGGTACCACCTTTCACATCTATCTCCTTGATTAGTGTTAAGAAATTCATTCTCATGGTGGTCAAGCCATAGAAATATAAAAGGGCTGATGTTGAAGCCCTGAATACACAATCAACACAATAATAGAAGAAAATAGATATCAAGTTTAGGAAGTTCATATCCTTCCATCCACAGACTGATGGTCAGACAGAAATGGTGAATAATCAGACCCTACACAGCTCCAAAAAATATAGTCCATTCCAAGTATGTGTTGGGTTTCAACCCATGACACCAAATGATGTAGCTATTCCATATCATCCACCTCTATTGAACACTTCAGTCGTAGTAGAACAACTAGATATTAGTGAGCTTGATTCGTAGATTTTTGCTCTAGTGGTCAAGACGGGCAAGATTAGCCACCAAGATGAGTGGCTCATAGGCAATCAAATCAAAACACAACTTCCACACTTGATGATGAATCTTGATGCAATGGGGACCATTGATTCTTAAGGAAGGAGAAATGATCTGGACAACACATCAAGTAATAATTTGAGTGATGTTATACCCCAATTGGTGGTAGAACTTTTGGGAGTCATAACTTTTGAACCATAGCTCTATTTTACTCACCGTTTGAACCATTAGAAAGATAAGAATGAGGATACCATGGTGAGATACCACATATATTTTATCAATGGGTTATGTCTCTTAAAAACCTAATATAAGTGCCTCAAATTTCAATTTTAGTAGTGTAATCTAAATATAGTAAGTTTTTAAAAATAGTTATTTCTTGAATTTCATGTTGTTGTAATTCATGAAAGTCAAATTATTTCATCTCCCTGGAGATTGGTGACCTTCCACATCCTCCTTCTACCTTCAAAATGGGTATAAATAAAGATGTATCCTAAAAAGGAAATCAGACATCTCTTCTCAGAGATAGGCATATGTTGTATCTGCAATTTTGACTAATAAAACATTTTTTCTCAAAGATAACATTATTATTTGTATGTTCTTAAAATATTCTTCAACTAAGACTTTCAAGTTTTGGATCAATGGTATCAAATTATTTTATCTTAAGAGTGTATGATCTCAAAGATGAGGTTAGACTACAGGAAGCTTGGGTGGAAAATAAAAGATCCAACAAACTATCTACCGGTTCACTCCAAATGACCTCAAATGGTGGACAACATTGAGACATCCGATCCTTTCAAGGAAATGGTAAATAAAGCCCTCCAGTAGTAGCAAGCACATATGCTACAAAAATTTCACTAAATTCTTCAACAAATCTTGATGGAAAATTCTATCTCCTCATTTGCGTCCCCACATCCTTTCAGTGCTCCAACACCCTTCAAGGTTCAGGTGAATTTTTATATCCCTACATTTGAAGGAAAAATCAATGTTGATGCAGTATAAATTTTTTTGGATCAATTATCTTTCTATTTTTTTGTAAATAAATTCACCAATGAAGAGAAGATCATTTTTTCTCTTTTAAAAGCATCATTATCTGTCAAAAATTGGTGGAAAGTGTACAAAAAGAGGTTCAATATGGATGATATTGGCCTTGAGGTAAAACCTACCTAGAATTATTTCATAAAAGCTATAAAGAAAGAATACTACCCCATTAGAGCATATGATGATCTATATATACAGTGACAACAACTTTGCTAAGGTAAGGAACAGTCTGATCAAGATTATACTAACATTTTTAATTCTCTATCTCCAAAATTGGGCATTCAGGAAAGTGAGAAACACAAGGTTCTCAAATATCATGGTGGACTACAATGGTACATACATAGGAAAATAAAACTCTTAAATTTGGAAAACCTTGATGAAGCATACAAGTTCATGATGAAGATTGAGTAAAAGTGTGAAATAAAGAATACGAAGAGTTAGCCTTCGAAATGGAAAAGGGAATTCCAAGATAAGCAACCCCAAAAGGGAAAGACTAGAAAATGGTGTGATTACCACAAAATTGGAACTCACTCCAAAGAAGAATCTCGAGCCATCAAGTCTCTGATTTTTGAGTCATAATACTTAACATCTACTACTCTGCCTCATAGACACCCTGCAGTTGAAGAAGATGAAGAGATATTGTAGATGTTGAGCCCAATGCCATTGTTGCTTCATCATAGACCCATGAGGAAAGGCCAAATGACAAGGAAAGGTTGTTTCACTCTAAGTTATGGGTGAAAGGTAAGCCTCTACATTTTATTCTTGATAGTGGGAGTCAAAATAATTTAATCTTTGTTAATATTATGAAAAGTCTAAATCTGTCCATGAAGCCTCACCCAAACCCATATAGTATTAGATGGTTGAGCTCAGGGATAAACCTCTGTGTCACCCACTAGTGTCTTCATTCATATGCAATAAAATTTTTCCAAGATGAGGTCTTGTGTGATGTGGTCAATTTGGATGTTTATGATATACTCCTTGATCAGCCATTCATGTATGATCGACATGGCATCTATGAATCAAGAACCTAAAATATTACCCTCACTCTTGGAATGTGGTGCTACAAGGTACCAAAGGTACCACCTTCCACATCTGTCTCCCTGATTAGTGCCAAGAAATTTATTCTCATGGTGGTCAAGCCACAAAAATCTAAAAGGGTCAATATTGTAACCCTGACTACATAATTAACACAATAATAGAATCAAAAGGATACCAAGCTTAGAAAGTTCACAGCCTTCCAAAAACTGATGTTCAGATAGAAATGGTGAATAATCAGGCCCTATACAGCTCCACAAAGTATAGTCTATTATAAGTATGCATGGGGTTCCATCTCATGACACCAAATGAGGTAGCCATTCCATATCATTCACTTCTATTGAACACTTTAGTTGTAGTAAAATAACTAGACATTGGTGAGCATGATCCATAGAGTTTTGCTCCAGTGGTCAAGAGGGGCAATATTAGCCACCAAGGTGAGTGGCTCACAGGGAATCAAATTAAAACACAATTGTCACACTTAATGATGAATATTGATGCAATGGAGACCATTGATTCTCAAGAAGGGAGGAATGATCCGAGCAACACTTGAGGCAATAATTAAAGCAACGGTTCTACCCCAATTGGTGGTAAAAATTTTGGGGGTCATAACTTTTGAGCCATACTTCCATTTTACTCTCTATTTGAACTATTGGAAAGCTAAGAATGAGGAGAATGCAGTGAGATGGCATAGATATTTTTTGGTGGGTTTTGAATCCTAAAAACCCAATGGAAGTGCCCTAAATTTTAATTTTAGTAGTGTAGTCTAAAAATAGTACGTTTTTAAAAATAGTTATTTCTAAAATTCTATGTTGTTGTAATTCACGAAAGTTGAATCATTTCATCTCCCTCAAGATTGGTGACCTTCCACATCCTTATTTTGCCTTCAAAATAGGTATAAATAAAGATGTAGCCTTAAAATCAAATCAAACATCTCTTCCCTGAGATAGGCATATGTTGTATCTACAATTTTAAGCAATAAAACATCTTTTCTCAAAGATAGCATTAGTATTTGTATGTTCTTGAAATATTCTTCAACCAAAACTTCTATGTTTTGGATCAGTGGTATCAGAGAAGTTTGCCTTAAGAGTATATGATCTTGAAGATGAGGTCAGACTATAGGATGCTTGAGTGGAAAATACAAGATTCAATAGATTATCCACATGTTTTCTCTAAATGACCTCACATGATAGACAACACTGAGACATTCAATATTTTTAAGGAAATGGTGAATGAAGCCCTCTAGCAGTAGCAAGCACAGATACTACAATAATTCACCCAATTTCTTCAACAAATCTCGATGAGAAATTCAGGTTCCTCATCTGTACTCCCACATCCTTTTAGTGCCCCAACAGCCTTTAAGGTTTAGGTGAATTTTGATATCACTACATTTGAAGGCAAAATCAATGTTGATGCAGTAGAAAATTGGTTAGATCAATTATCTTCCTATTTTTCTATAAATAAATTCACCGATGAAGAGAAGATCATTTTTGCTCTTTTGAAAGCATCATTGCCTGTCAAAAATTGGTGGGAAGTGTGTAAGAAGAGGTTCAATACAGATGATATTAGCCTTGAGGTAGAACCTACATGGAATGATTTCATAGAGACTGTAAAGGAAGAATACTACCCTATTGGAGCATATGATGACCTGTATATACAATCACAACAACTTCACCAAGGTAAGGAAAAGTTTGTTCAGATTACACTAACATTTTTTATTCTCTATCTGTGAGATTGGGCATTCAGGTAAATGAGAAACACAAGGTTTTAAAATACCGTGGTGGACTACAATGGTACATACAGGGAGAAATGTAACTCTTCAATTTGGAAACCCTTGATGAAGTGTACAGCTTTGTGGTGAAGATTGAGCAAAAGCATGAAAGAAAGAATATGAAGATTCAGCCTTAAAAATGACCTCAAATGGCAGACAACACTGAGACATCTGATCTTTTCAATAAAATAGTTAATGAATCCCTCCAATAGTAGTAAGCATAGATGCTACAACAATTCACTTAAATTTTCTAATAAATCTCGATGAGAAATTTTGGTTCTTCATCTGCACCCCCACATCCTTTCTATGCCCCAACACCCTTCAAAGTATAGGTGAATTTTGATATCCCTACATTTGAAGGCAAAATCAATGTTGATGCAGTAGAAAATTGATTGGATTAATTGTATTCCTATTTTTTTATAAATAAATTCACTAGTGAAGAGAAGATCACTTTTGCTCTTTTCAAAGCATCATTGCCTATCAAAAATTAGTGGGAGTGTAAAATAAGAGGTTCAGTATGGATGTATTGGTCTTGAGGTAGATACTACTTGAAATGATTTCATAGAAGTTGTAAAGGAAAAATACTACCAGATTGCAACATATGATAATCTATATATGCAATGGAAATAACTATGCTAAGGTAAGGAACAGTCTGTTCAAGATTACACTGACATTTTTGATTCTCTATCTATGAGATTGGGCATTCATGAAAGTGAGAAACAAAAGGTTCTTAATTAATGTTGTGGACTATAATGGTACATACAGGGGGAAATGGAACTCTTCAATTTGGAAACCCTCGATGAAGCATACAATTTCATGGTGAAGATTGAGTAGAAACATGAAAGAAAAAATATGAAGAGTCAATCTTTGAAATGGAAAATAGAATTCTAAGATAAGCAACCCCAAAAGGGAAAGACTGGAAAATGGTGTGATTACCATTAAAGTGAAACTCACTCTAAAGAAGAATGTCAAACCATTAAGTCCCTACTTTTTTAGTCATAATCCTCAACATCTACTAATCTACCTCATACACACCCTCCAATCAAAGAGGATGAAGAAGATGTTGAAGATACTAATCTCAATGCCATTGTTGCTTCATCATAGACCCACAAGAAAAGGATAAATGACAAGAAAAGGTTGTTTCACTCTAAGTTATGGGTGAAAAGGAAGCCTCTACATTTTATTCTTGATAGTGAGAGCTAAAAGAATTCAATCTCTGCTAATGTTATGAAAAGTCTAAATCTATCCATGAAGCCTCACCCAAAGCCATATAGTATTGGATGGTTGATCCCAGGTAGAAACCTTCATGTCACCCACCAGTGTCTTCTTTTGTATGAAATAAAACCATTCCAAGATGAGGTCTTTTGTGATGTGGTCAATCTGGATGTTTGTGATGTACTCCTTAGTCAGCCATTCATGTATGATTGACATGTCATCTATGAATCAAGAACTTGAAAGATCACCCTCACTCTTAGAATGTAGTGCTACAGAGTATCAGAGATACCACCTTTCACATTTGTCTCCTTGATAAGTGCCAAGAAATTCATTCTCATGGTGTTCAAGCCATAAAAATTGAAAAAGGTTGATTTTGCATCCCTGACTACACAATCAACATAACAATAGAAGCAAATGGATACCAAGTTGAAGAAGTTCACAGCCTTCTATCCAAAGACTTATGGTCAGACAAAAATCATGAACAATCGGATCCTACACAAATATATAAATCATAATCCATTCCATGTATGCATTAGGCTCCAACCCATGACACCGAATGATGTAGCCATTCCATATCATCCACCTCCATTGAACACTTCAATCATATCAAAACAACTAGACATTGGTGAGCTTGATCCATAGAGTTTTGATTTAGTGGTCAAGAGGGGCAAGATTAGCCACCAAGGTGAGTGGCTCATAGGAAATCAAATAAAAACACAACTGCCACACTTGATGATGAATCTTGATGCAATAGGGACCATTGCTTCTCAAGGAGGGAGAAATGATTTGGGCAACAGTTTAGACAATAATTCAGGCAACGGTTCTACCCCAATTGGTGGTAGAACTTTTGGGAGTCATAACTTTTGAACCGTAGCTCCATTTTATTCCCCATTGGAACTGTTGAAAAGCTAAGAATGAGGATAATGTGGTGAGATGGCATGAAGATATGATCATTAGGTTTTGAATCTTAAAAGCCTAATAGAATTTCTCTAAATTTCAATTTTAGTAGTGTAATCTAAAAATAGTAAGTTCTTAAAAATAGTTATTTCTCAAATTTTGTGTTGTAATTCATGGAAGTTAAATAATTTCATCTCCCTCGAGATTGGTAACCTTTCACATCCTCATTTTACTTTTAAAATAGGGATAAATAAAGATGTATTCCAAAAAGGAATTCAAACATCTCTTTCCAGAGATAGTCATATGTTGTATCTAGAATTTTGAGCAATATAATATCTTTTCTCAGAGATAGCATTATTATCTGTATGTTCTTGAAATATTTTTCAACCAAGAATTTTGAGTTTGGGATCAGTGGTATCAAAGCATTTTGTCTTAAGAGTGTATGATCCTTAAGATGAGGTTAGGCTACAAGAAGCTTGAGTGTAAAATACAAGATCTAGCAGACTATCCACCTTCTCGCTCTAAACGACCTCAAATGGCAGACAACACTGAGACATCTGATCCTTTCAAAGAAATGGTGAATGAATCTCTCTAGTAGTAGCAATCGTAGATGCTACAACAATTTTCCCAAATTATTCAAAAAATTCTAATGGAAAATTATGGCTCCTCATCTGCATCCCCATGTCCTTTCAATGCCCCAACACCCTTCAAGGTTCAAGGGAATTTTGATATCCTTACATTTGAAGGCAAAATCAATGCTGATATAGTATAAAATTAGTTGGATCAATTATCTTCCTATTTTTCTATAAATAAATTCATTTATGAAGAGAAAATCACTTTTGCTCTTTTGAAAGCATCATTACTTGTCAAAAATTGAAGGAAAGTGTACAAGAAGAGGTTTAGTATGGATGATATTGGCCTTGAGGTGGAACCTACCTGGAATTATTTCATAGAAGTTATAAGGGAAGAATACTACTCCACTGAAGCATATGATGATTTGTATATACAGTGGCAATAACTTCACCAAGTTAAGAAATAGTCTAATCAAGAGTATATTGACATTTTTTATTCAGTCTGTGAGATTAGGCATTCAGGAAAGTGAGAAACACAAAGTTCTCATATATCATGGTGGATTACAATGGTACATACAAGGGGAAATGAAATTCTTTAATTTGGAAACCCTCAGTGAAGCGTACAAGTTCATAGTGAAGATTGAGAAAAAGCATGAAAG
This sequence comes from Torreya grandis, assembly GCA_037957365.1. NCBI lineage: Eukaryota > Viridiplantae > Streptophyta > Pinopsida > Cupressales > Taxaceae > Torreya > Torreya grandis. The sequence continues at coordinate 858,181 of JARHVA010001438.1, read as the reverse complement.
AAAGAATACGAATAGTCAACCTTTGAAATGGAAAAGGGAATTCCAAGATAAGCAACCCCAAAATGGAAAGACTGGGAAATGATGTGATTACCATAAAAGTGGAACTCATTCCAAAGAATAATGGTGAAACATCAAGTCCTTACTTTCTAAGTCACACTCCTCAACATCTATTACTCTGCCTCGTACACACCCTACAGTCGAAGAGGATACAGAAGATATTGTAGATGCTAAGCCCGATGCCATCAATACTTCATCACAGACCCATGAAGAAAGGCCAAATGATAAGGAAAGGTTGTTTCACTCTAAGTTATGGGTGAAATATAAGCTTCTGCATTTCATTATTGAAAGTGAGATTCAAAAGAATTTAATCTCTGTTAATGTTGTGAAAAGTCTAAATCTATCCATGAAGCCTCACCTAAATCCATACAATATTGGATGGTTGAGCCCAGGGAGAAACCTTCGTGTCACCCACTAGTGTCTTCTTTCATATGAAATAAAACCATTTCAAGATATGGTCTTGTGTGATGTGGTCAATCTAGATGTTTGTGATGTACTCTTTGGTCAGCCATTTATGTATGATTGACATGGCATCTATGAATCAAGAACCTGAAAGATCACCACCCTCACTCTTAGAATGCAACGTTACAGGGTACTAGAGGTACTACCTTCCACATTTGTCTCCTTGATTAGTGCCAAAAAATTCATTCCCATGGTGGTCAAGCCATAAAAATCCAAAATGGCTGATGTTACAGCTCTGATTACATAATCAACACAATAACAAAAGTAAATGGATACGAAGCTGAGGAAATTCATAGCCTTCTATCCACAGACTAATGGTCAAATAGAAATGGTGAACAATCGAGCTTTGCATAGCTCCACAAAACACAGTCCATTCCATGTATGCATCAGGTTCTAACCTATGACACCAAATGATGTAGCCATTCCATATCATTCACCTCTATTGAACACTTCAGTCATAGCAGAACAACTAGACATTGGTAAGCTTGATCTGCAGAGTTTTGCTTTAGTGGTCAAGAGGGGCAAGATTAGCCACCAAGGTGAGTGGCTCATAGGGAATCAAACAAAACATAACTACCAAAATTGATGATGAATCTTGATGTAATGGGAACCATTACTTCTTAAGGAGGGAGAAATGATCTGAGCAACACTTTAGGTAATAATTTGGGCGATGGTTCTACCCCAATTGGTGGTAGAACTTTTGGGAGTCATAACTTTTGAACCATAGCTTCGTTTTACTCCCCATTTGAACCACTGAAAAGTGAAGAATTATAAGAATGTGGTGAGATGACACAAAGCTCTAATTGGTGGGTTTTGACCCTTTAAAACTCAATAGAAGTGCTTCAAATTTCAATTTTATTAGTGTAGTATAAAAATAGTAAGTTTCTAAAAATAGTTATTTCTCAAATTTTATGTTGTTGTAATTCATGGAAGTCAAGTCATTTCATCTCCCTTGAGATTGGTGACCTTCCACATCCTCCTTCTACCTTCAAAATAGGTATATATAAAGATGTAGCCCGAAAATGAAATTAGACATCTCTTCATAGAGATAGGCATATGTTGTATATGCAATTTTGAGCAATAAAACATCTTTTCTCAGGGATAACATTATTATTTGTATGTTCTTGAAATATTCTTCAACCAAGACTTCTGAGTTTTGGATCATGATTGCTTCTGATGATTGATTTATTTTTATTAGATAGGTTAAAAAATAGGTTTTGAAAGGCCATGTTAGCCTTATATAGTGGAAGAGGCGAAAAATCAAGCGTTAAATCTCTAAAGGGGCGTCTCTACCAGTGGTGGTAAAATAGGTGGCAAGATCTATACACAATAGGTACTTCCACTAAAAACAAAACAAAACAAATTGAAACACATACTTACCAGTAAAATTATAGGAAGTTTTTGCCAAACTTATCTAGGGGCCCTGACCCCTTTTTCATTGATGTTCAAGTTGTCATGGGGTCCCTCTGAATGGAGAGACATATAGGAAGGATGGACCTTTGCTTTTCTTACTTTTTTCTTCTTCTAAACCACAAACCAACCTTCCTTGTTATCAAATTGAATGCCTAAAGAGAAATCCACAACTGGGGTGTAGGGTTAGGATTTATCTTTCGTTGTTGTACCTCAAATAGAATCTACCCTAAGAGAGTCTGATTTTGAGATTTCTTTTGAGGAGGAAACTGGGATTGGCACAACCTTCCTTAGAGAGATAATATTAGCCAACAATTCATTTTTGGAGTGTAACGAGCCTTTGAAATCCTTGTTTGAAGTAAGGGATGTAGGGGCTTCAGAAGAAGAGGCAAAATCCTCACTGTCAGTGGCCCACTCTTCAATTACGGCCAGCACCGAGAGGTTTTTGGAGATGAAATATTTCCACTAGGAAGAGTCTTTCTTTTTCTTGAGGATGTTGTAGTTTTTGATCAAGTGTCTAGTGCCAAAACAACTATGACAATGAAATGGTAAGCCTTCATAGTCAATGGCTTGGGACCAGGTGCGATCTCCAACCTTCAAGATGATTTTTTCTGGAAGATTCTTGGAAGTATTAATGTTCACTAAAATCTTAGCAAAAGTAGTGAGAGAGAACCGGTCAGTATCTGGATGCATACGTAGAAATTGACCCAAAGATCTAGCAATAGCCCTTAGGTTGGATTCTATCTAGAATTGGAACAGAAGATTGGGTAGACGAACCCAGATGGGTTTAATATGCATAGGTTCGTTGAGGGGATTGAAAGTGGGAGACCAAGATTTCACAAGCAAGGGGTGGTGATTCAAGCTCCAAGGTTGATGCTTAATCTCTTCCTTATCCTCGATATTATGGAAAATAATTATAAAGTAGCCTTTAGCACAAGGGTAAATATTGAGTTTACCTGAGATAAGGGGTTTCCATTACTGTGAAATCCACCTATTAAGTTCCTGAAGCTTTGACCAGTAATCCATAGATCTACAGATTAAACCCCTAGCGGAAAAATATTCCTTCGATTTGAGGAGCTTCCTAGAACTATATTTTTGTCTACGCATAGGTGTTGCCATCGGATCTTGGTCATTATTGACTATTAAATATTGATCTAAGTGGTTGTTATTGACATGTGATGAAAAGAGGGATTGTGATCAAAAGATTACCTTCGCTTGTCTCTGAAAGCTCTGTATGTGTGATGATGAATGCTCATAATATGCGCAACTCCAAAAATCAACTTATTTCACCTTAAAACCCTAAGTGTACTTGAGAGGGCTAGAACCCTACAAAAAATAGAAAAGTGTAATGGGATTCATTGACCCCAATCACCCTCGTTTGGTGATTGATCGTTGCCTACATATCTGATACTTTGAGAAAATAAATCATACCACACGTAATTCTCACACTTAGTGTGTTTGTACAATTACACTCCTTCGTTATATGTATGCAGCAAATGGCTTTGCTTTGATACTTGACAATTTTTGTTTCTACTTGACTTTAGTGTGCTTAAAACTTGACTTGTGATTGCTTCTAATTATTGATTTATAATTTAGGAAGAATAGGACATATTTTCTAAATTTTTAATATTGTATAGATGTGTACTACATAAGTGTCAATTCTCCTATTAACTGAAACTTTGATTTGTATATATATGATTTCAATTTAGTAATTTCTTTTGTCATCAACACATTCTAGGTAGATAGGCTAACCCGAAATAAAAATTTGATTTTAAAAAGTAATTGTTGCTGGAAAAAGGTGAGTATTGACAAGTTTGGGTCATTGTCAATTGATGATACTAACCCAACCTGAGGGTAGTGACCCGTGCACATGTAGACTGAATTGAAGATCTAGAGTTCTTTGTGCAAGATGGTGAGTAGTTTTGAAATAGACAATGAGGTTCCTATAAGTGTATAGTAGTAGAACAGAATGATCAAATTCGTAAGGTAACATGTAAGTATAATAAAATGGTAGGGCATGACCATATTTGTGTGTGTAATTCATGCACAGTAAATATATATCAAACTTGTCATTATCAAACACTTAACGTCAAATTTTAATAACTACACTGTCCAAACAATAAAATTGTTAGGAACCCCTTATCCAACAGAAGCACAATTGATTACCTTCTTATAAGCAATTAAACACGGAATTATACCAGAATGATTAACTAGAAACTTGAGACAACAAAGAATTTGAGAGACAATACACACTCTTGTATTAAATACTACTAGAAGAAAATACAATAAGGAAGATGCCACTTCTTCCTCCACCTCAAAGGCTTGCCACACCTCAAGACCTTCTTCCCTCTCTCTCTTGCTCAACACAACCAACTCAACATCCTGAGTTGTTATCCCCTCCTTGAATGCTTCAGTTGATCTCCTTGACCTTACACCTGTAGATCTCCTTGACCTTGCTCCTTGCTTCAATGCTTTACTTGATTGCTTGCTTTACAATACATGCCTCATGGGTCTTTAAATAGGATCCCATGCATACAAAAATAGAACTCTAATTACAATAATTAGACATGCAGCTCATGACTATAATTAGTCATTTAACATGTAAACACTCGCTTCACTTAACTGACTGTTCGTCAACAACAGTTCTAGAACCGCCACAGGCGACCGACGTCGGTCCCTGTCTGTCTAGTGCTGACCTATGTCGGCCAACTTTTTGCCGATGCCGGTTGCCTTCTGCACTGGTCATGACCGACGTCGGTCATGCTGCCGACGCCAGTACTTTTAGATCTTCAGCAACCTCCTATTTCTTCGTGTCTGCAACAGTTGAAGCTTTTAGCTCTACACCCTAAGAATCTCCCACTTGGAGATAAACAGCTGCAACTGTACCTGTACCTGTACACCATCTACTTTGTTCCCTTGGCTCTGTATCCCTCTTCAAAGTCACTTTTGAAGACCAACCACCACAAAACTTGTGATGCTATACCTGTCACTTATGCCAAAAGAATTTTGCTGCTCCCAAATTCTTCATGACATACTTCTGAACTAACTTTACCCTTAGCTCAGAAAACTCCCTGTATATGAAACCCTGCAACAAGCAACACAATACAATAATAAGATAATGTAGCTAATATTATCCAACCTGGTAAAGATAAATACAATGGTCAAACCTCCATTGTCTTGCAGCCTACTCAAGACCATATACCATAGCCTTCTGTCTCACGTGTCCATCCACTCTCTTCTCTAACATGGGAATCCATCCCTCATCCAGTGCTTCCTTCCAGATGACAACTCCACCAATGAATACCTGTTTGGTTCTTCTCCAAGGACTCACACTCCTCATCTATGCCAAGCTCCCACTGTTTCTGGATTCTACCTGCATTGCTTCTTCCATCTTCCTAGTTCTTGACCATTAGTAAGCAATATAAAGAAGGTGAACAACGAATATGAGGTTCACTTACCCTTTCCGACCTCCATATGGGCATTTGAGACTCCTTGACAGCTTGTTGTCCACCCAACATCCATCCCAGTGACCGATCTCGGCCATCTCCCAGTCTCCTCCTGACCGATGTCGGTTCCCTGCACTGACCCTGACTGTCGACGTCATTTCCCTGGCCGACACCGGTGTCCCCTCTGCCGACATCGGTTCCTGCCTGACCGACGTCAGACTTCTCCTGCCTGACTCTACCGACCCTACTGGTCTACACATGACCGATGTCGGTATCTGCCTGACCGATGTCGGTCCCAAGTGACCGACATCGGTGTCTGTGTGTTCCTGTAAGTGATGAAATATTTATCTACGAGCTCATCTTGGATGAAACCCCTGTCCATACTACCCTGATCAGAATCATTCAGCCCCTATGACTGATCTCTGTCCTTCATCTCCTCCATAAACACCAAGGCTTCTTTGTTCCTGTCAAAAACATCAATTTTTTTTTTCCTTCAATGAACTCTATCTATGCTTTCCGAATCTGAACACATACCTTTTGAATCAAGAACGTCCATTCCCTTCTTATTCATGTGACCAAGCCTATTAAGCCACATCTTCGAATCTACAGCTAAAGTAGATAAACTAGAAGTAGAATCAGTAATACAAGTAGATAGATAAAGAGTACCTACTTTCTTACTTCTTGCTAAAACAAGTGCTCCCTTGGTAACCTTCCAAGAATCCACTGTGAGGGTTATTGTGCATCCCTCATCACCCAACCTTCCAACAAAAACCAAACTCTGCTTCAGAACTGGGACATGCATGACCTCCTTCAACACCCATGTGTTGTCCATCTGCAATCTCAGCTGCACTTTCTCTTTGCCAACTATTTGACAAGGCGTACCATCCCCTAAATAAAGCACTCCAAAGTCTCTTTGTTCATACTCATGGAACAAATCTCTGTTTGGGGATGCATGAAAAGAAGAACCATAATCTAAAACCCAAGATCCTACCTGACTATCTAAAGAAAGTATGAGAGCGTCATGTACCACAATATTTGCATCCTTTGCTTCTTCATTACCTTCATGTTGATTCTCTATATCCCTCAATCAACACTCCTTTGTGTGTCCTCTCTTTCCACAAAACTAGCAGGTAACACCTCTGGACTCGGATCTCCTTCCCACCTTCGACCTTGATTTCCCTTGCTCTATCTTCTCTCTTTGCCTTCCCTTGCTTTCTGCACTTAGAGCATTCCCTGATGATTCACCTGTGCTTCTCCTGCGTATTTCTTCATTCAAGATCACACTCACAACATCATCAAATTTTAATATTTTAGAAGCAGATGCATAATTACTTACTGCCATAACCAAACTATCCCAACTTTCAGGTAAAGAACATAAAATCAAGAGAGCCTTTACTTCATCATCAAAAACAATATTGACTGAAGCTAACTGGTTTACCAAACCATGGAAATCACTAAGATGAGTATGTACCGATCCACCTTCCTGCATTTGCAAAGTAAATAACTGCTTCATAAGAAATACCTTATTAGAAGCCGAGGGCTTTTCATATAAATTCGCCAAAGATTTTATCAACTCTTCTGTTGTCTTGCACTTTGATAAGTTGGAAATCACAGACGATGCAAGGCTCAACCTTATGAAACCTAGAGCCTTCCGATCAAGAACACTCCATTCTTCATCTTTCATATCTGTGGGCTTGCATGCAACCCCACCCAACGGTAAGTACAAATCTTTCTGATACAGATAATCCTCTATCTGCATCCTCCAATGTTGATAATTCTTGCCGTTAAACTTCTCCATTCGTAGCTTACTTTCTTCTGCCATTGTTGAACTCCCACTCAATCAGAAAACCCTGTGAATGACTTGTAATCAACAAACAATAACCTGCTTCCTACAAACCGTAGCTCTGATACCAACTGTTAGGAACTCCTTATCCAACGGAAGCACAATTGATTACCTTCTTATAAGCAATTAAACACAGAATTATACCAGAATGATTAAGTAACTAGAAACTTGAGACAACAAAGAATTTGAGAGACAATACACACTCTTGTATTAAATACTACTAGAAGAAAATACAATAAGGAAGATGCCACTTCTTCATCCACCTCAAAGGCTTGCCACACCTCAAGACCTTCTTCCCTCTCTCTGTTGCTCAACACAACCAACTCAACACCCTGAGTTGTTATCCCCTCCTTGAATGCTTCAGCTGATCTCCTTGACCTTACACCTGTAGATCTCCTTGACCTTGCTCCTTGCTTCAATGCTTTACTTGCTTGCTTGCTTTACAATACATGCCTCATGGGTCTTTAAATAGGATCCCATGCATACAAAAATAGAACTCTAATTACAATAATTAGACACGCAGCTCGTGACTATAATTAGTCATTTAACATGCAAACACTCGCTTCACTTAACTGACTGTTCGTCAATAGCAGTTCTGGAACCGCCACAGGCGATCGACGTCGGTCCCTGTCTGTCTGGTGCTGACCGACGTCGACCGACTTTCTGTTGACGCCGGTTGCCTTCTGCACTGGTCATGACCGACGTCGGTCATGCTGCCGACGCCGGTACTTCTGGATCTTCAGCAACCTCTTGTTTCTTCGTGTATACAACAGTTGAAGTTTTTAGCTCCACACCCTAACAAAAATAATAAATTAACATAAACACAATAACAATCAACACATTACATTTAAACTCAAATTAAAAAATAAACAAATATAATAATCATAAATCTTTTACATAAATCATCGAGATTTAAATCCATAACATATTTATTTACATGGTTAACACATATTATTTATATTTATATTTATTTTATAAAATTAAATTAATATTCTTGTCACCAAATTATTCCATATTCAAATCACAAAGGTTAATTACATGTTAATAATAGCTTCCTTCAAAATAACAAATGACAAAGATTAATTACATGATAATAACTTCCTTCAAAAAATATATATATATATATATATATATATATATATATATATATATATATATATATATATATATATATATATAACCCACAAGGCACAAATAAAATGTAAAGGTATGAACTAATAGTTTTACATGACCCTTATTTTTTTAACATTTATTATTTAAATGACTTTTTCTCGCAATACACCCATATATGGGCCCATCCTTGTCTCAACTTCAACCAATAGTAAATTAAGAAAAAGGTGACGTGTAATCTCATTTCATTGGTTATAGTGACGTGTAATCTTAGAGAGTGCAACATAATCACATAAACTCATGGTATGTGTACACCAAGCTTGGATTTTCAATTTCACCCACCCTCACATTTAAATTTGCTTATGGTAATATTTCAGTTTATATAAATTTGTAGAATTTTAGTTGTGTAAGTTGATATTCTATATAAATTTGTAAAATTTTAATTGTATGATTATTATTATTATTATTATTATTATTATTTTCTGAATGTTTTCACGGTTTAAACATGCTCTATATTATTTTTTTGATATGTTTTATTTTATTAATTATTTTCATATTTTTGTTCTCCTTTCTATATATATATATATAATTAATTAATTAATTTATTAAAATATATTTATTAAAAATATATAAAAATTATAGTATATAACTTTTATATTTATATATATGTGTATGATTTTTTTTAATTTGATTTATAATATATGACCAAAAACTAAAATAAATGGATTAAAGGTTATTAATTTTCAAGGTTAATGTATATCGAATGGGATGGAATGGCTATCATTTATATTATAAGGTTCAGTGAATATTTGAGATAAAATTTGAAATTTATCAATTTTTATTTGGCCATCAATAAATTGTCAAAATTTGATATTTTTTGGGGTTTATTTTTTCACATATTTATATTTATATGTTTGCGTTTTTCATTCCTGGTGCGTGGCAGTTTATGTAAGTTTGTAAATAGGAACAGTGGACAGCTATAAAACTTACCCATAACACCTAACAGGGCTTCGACGTTCTTCAATTAACACTTCATGGAGGTAACAGAAAGATTTTATTTATTTATTTCACTACAGGGTTTGATGGCTACTCATTTGCCTTAGCATGACTCTTTCCTTCGACACGAATAGGACAAGATAGTGTGAACTGTGATTCACAAAAATTTAGACAAACTATAAATCATGAGAATACAAATTGTAGCTTGATGCGAACATGTGTAATCTACTACAAGCTCGCCATCTTCAGCATTGTCTCTCCTCAATATTTTTGAATCTTTTATTTTTATATTGTAACCCTAAACATTTTAATTATTATAAATAGGCCCACAAAATATGATAAAATTTAATTTAATTTTTATTTATTTATTTATCTCTCTAATTATCATTTATATCCATCTAATTACGATAATATTTTTGAATATATTACTGCATAAATTAAACTTTGAATAGTTTAGTTAATGTTTTTTTATTAATTTTTTAAAATTAATATTTTAATATTTATTAATAATTTATATTTTGAAATATTTTAAATTTATAAATATTTTATTTATTGTTCAAATTTAATAGTGATTTTTTTTTTTTTTTTTAAAATTGAAAAACTTAAATCGAAAAATCTAAACCTTATGACTTAAGTCATCATTATATCCACCACCAACAAGAACAACAACAAAAACAATAATAATAACAACAATAACAATAACAATAACAATAACAATAACACATTTCTTTCACTTCTCATCTTTTATTTAAATCCCAATCTTTTACTTAAATTGCCAATTAACCACTCTTGGATATTTATAGGAAAATGATGGAAGACAAAAATAAACAAAGATGAGTGGGATTGGCATTGATATCTCTGTTAATCATAGAAATGTTATAATATACATGATTTAAAAAAAAATAGTTGGTTAGTATTAATATTTCGTTATTCATGTTGATATAAAATACAGTTTAAAATAATAAAACATAACCATCAATTAATTATGATAATATATGAGTAGACATTTTTCAAAAAAAAAAGTTTAATCAATAATTTATTAATATATACAAAATTTAGATAAGAAGTATAAAATGATTAATATGATGAGAAGGTTCGCCTTTGATTTTGGAGTAACAAGTTATATTGGGAAAGACTAAGTAATAATTTCATAAGCCAAAATTTATATTGTGCAAACCCTAAGTTCATTAAAAAAATGAGATCCCCTGTCGTGCCTAAGGTTTTAAAGCCACTCATTTCGAAAGGGACAATGGTGATAGGATTGCAGGACTCATCGATGATGCTTGCAGAGCCACAGGCTAGGGGAAATGGAGGATCCAGCCATAAGGGAGGAGTCACAAATTCCACGAAGAGGAGAGGAGCATAAGGTAAAGGGACTAAGCATTTGAATCTAGCCATGTCTTTACATGTTGGACCTCAGGTAGAGGTGAAACATGTGATGGAGAAAGCTTTTATCACTAAGGCATCATTGGATAAAGTTTTGATAGAGACAACTGCAAGTGGTGGTGACAATAATTGATGATTGGAGAAATGTAAATGACCTATGCAGATAACACCTAGGGTTGGACACCCAAGGAGACCAAATGATGCTACTCTTTCTACCCCTGGTGGGGAGTTTCTGCTCTCAAAAAGTGAGGAGACTTTAAAAGTGGTGAAAAGAGGCATATCCTTTGCAGATGTGGTGGCTCAATCTTGTAAAAATACGATAGCAAAACATTTGGGAGAGGCAAAAACAAATCCTACAGGGTCCTTTAGCATTGAGGCCCTTGAGGAGGTGCACCAAAATAAAGATTGGTTCATGGCCAAGGGTCTAATCTATAGATTTGACCACATGTGGCCAAGTCTACCTTCCTTGCAAAAATAGATATCTGATTCCTGAAAACCATTAATGGTGGACACTTTGGAGATTTACCCCTGTGTGCAGGGTTTTTTATTATGATTTTTAAGAGTTTAGAAGACCAAAACAAGGTTTCTTAGGCCAAAACTTGGTGTTAGGGCCAACAAATTTTTATTATAAATCTACAGTTCCCTTAGTTCAATCCTCTCCTCAAAACCCTGACTAATAGACCTATCGAGGTTCAATTGTCGCACTTCCTTCTTTAGTTTTGGGCTACTTCTTGTTTCACAGACATTGGTGGGGTACTTGGCAAGTTGATGGAAGTGGATGATTATACTACAAAATTTTCATACACCACCTTTGAATGCATTCTTATTTCTATGGATATTTTTAAGGATCTACTAGTAGCCATGGAGTTGAAGGTCAATGATCATTATCGGACTCAAACCCTCAACTATGTTGCGCTACCTTTTAGATGTCAAAGGTGTTTTGATAATGGCCATTTGGGCATGAATTGTCACAAGTCTAAATAGAAATTGTAATCTTCATGGTGTAAGCACATCCAACAATATCATCTTATAGTATTTCTACCCTCCACTCTAGATATTATCGAGTAGAGGGTAGTAGAAACTATTTTAGAGGTTGTTCTGGTGGTTGATCAAGATGTGATTATTACTTTGTCTCCACGTCTTTCTCAAGATAAAACCACTAACATTATTGGGGCCAATGTCAATGTGGATTATGATGTGGCATTTTCTAAAAGAGTAGTTGTTTCTGGTGGTTCCCCAATAATTGTTTCTACTTTGTTTAGAGATGAGAGATCACGTGATTGAGAGGACTGAATAATAGTGACGAAGAAGAAGAAAGGACAAATCCTTCCATAATCATCCTCTATGACTCTCCACTCCCACACTAGGGAGGGAGAGGGAGTGTCATAATGGCTTGTTGGTTTTGTGGTGCCCCAATGGATGCAAGATTGGTTCTTTGGTCCTTTTCGGCTAGGATTTGGGTTGTGCGGGTCTTGTCCCCCGAGAGTTGGTGTTGGTTTTGTATTATTTCTCGGATTGAGTGCCTTTGTTAGTTGAGTTTGGTTTATTGTGGTTGTTTACAATTTATCCCTCCTTATGTCTTTTCATGGTTGTGTTTCGATATGGTCATGGTTTTTGGTTGTATTTTTATTCTTCCATATTAATAAAATAGGTGAGGGACTAGTTAACCCTCATTATCTATAAAAAATCATAAGCAAAGGGGTTAAGCAAAATATCATGTGAATTTACCCTAGTACTTGACATTTTAGACCCTTAAGAAAATAATTTAACTTATTGTTGAAGATCACGTGAAATTGTTGTGTCATAGTATTAATTTCAAGGGCTATAATAGAAGCATTGAAAGCATTTTGAGAAAGCAAACGTTTAACACGAACAAGAGTAGAAGTAATTAAAATATGAGGAATGGTTTATGAATAAATTCATGACATATCCACATTATTAGGCATGCCAAAGGATCCTTTAGCCGTTTGATCTTCATTTTTCATGATACACTCTATAAGGTATAACTTCGATTAGAGGCTCTTGACCTAGTTTAACCATACAAATTTTCAACAAAATCCATGTAACTGTAGTTTAATATATCACTTTATTGAGTAAGGGTCTTATATTTAATCACTTTAGGTGTCATAAGGTATAAACATATGTAACATGAAAATATCATAGGGTTTGAATGATATACAAGCATAACAAACTAGGGTTTTAAGATAACACAAAAAAACTATGACTAATGACTTTTAAAAAATGGAACATGCTATATAAAAATTAGATCTGCCATAATAAAAGCAAGATCTAATCCCAATGGGTATAAGATAACATGGGTTCACCAAAATGTACTATGGAAAAATTAGTTTTACATCAAAATGAAATACATCTACCCATACCACATCCAACTAAGTCTAGTCAGATTTCATCAAATAAAACAAAAAATCAAACTTAATTATAATACAAAACTTATGTTATCAATAAAAGAGGGTTATGGGGTCCCTCACTCCTTTCATTAATCAAAAATAGTTCTTGCAATAAGATCTAATCTTCAAAACTAGCCAAACTAAAGTTACCAGATTTATCTCGAGAGCAACAACCAAAGATTCTTAAAAGCTTACTAAAGATAACCAAAATTTAGAACATCATAATGTAACCTCTTTCAACAGTAAAATACCGTAAACTTCCCAAAGGAGAGTGATTCAATCTCTCTAAAAAAAACTCAGAGAAAAAACATTCTTCTAAATCTAAAGCATAACCATTTTTGTAGCCACAAAACTAAATTATCTTCTATATTAAAACACCATATCTCATAAAACCCAAAAATAGAAAGCGTAATATATTTTTCCAACAAGACACAAGCATACACTTCAAACCAAAAAATATTATAAAATTGGGCTTTTGGATCTAAAATCTAGATATTCCATAATAAAAATTGTCTTCTACAACCATAACCCAAAATCTTTCGCAATCATTTCACAAAATCTTCTACAACCACTACATAGAATATTCCATAACCACAATCCAATTTTTTTTTTGTATCTACTATCAAAGGTCTTCTTATTTAACCCTAAAATATAGATTGGAAGAACCTAGGGTTAAAGGGGTAGAGATAGCCTAGGGCCAAAAGATGGTAGACTATCTCTATAGTAGGTCAATTAATTTCAAAACTCATATAAACATTAATTGAATTTATTATGTTGAGATATTCTAAAAATATAAAATACAGTGTTAAATATTAATTAAAATGATAATGAAAGTAATATACTTAGTTGATTTTGACGCTAATACGGATTTAGATCTAAAGTAGATTAGAAATAGATTGTATTTAGATTCTAGATCAGTCATGAAATTCTTTAAATTTGACTTTTGTGACCTCAGACACTTGCATCAACCTCAAACAGTTACATTGACACTTTTGTCTAACCTAGATGTAGGTGTCATATATAGAATACCTACTAGATATGGATGCAACCACCTAGAATATTTTGGGTTATGTGTCACCTTCCTCTGGTGTGCTTTGATCTATATCATGGACTATCACTCCTTGTCAAATAGCAAAACTCTAGTTCTTCATCTTCATGGTGGCTATGAGAAAAATGGGTTAGTGGGCACACGATGTTGAGCTACTCTAAATACCCCTCTATCAATGAGTGTTACCTTCATATTCATTAATCTGAAGAGGGCCTCAAACTTATATATTTCTACCCTACCTGTTGGCTTATGTGTGCATAAGGATGCAATGTGTGATAAGCAAGTACATAGAGTGACCTAGCTTGTAACTTAGAAAATGTGGTTCATGGGATGCTCCTTTAGTATTTCAGACATGTAGATGTGTTATCCCTATGACTGATGTGGAAATAGGGGAAAATAAGAAAGTTTTTCTCACTTGAGTGGTTGCTTGAATGCCTTTGATAAGTTGCCTTGTGATTTTTTAGGTTTGTGCTAAGTCTATGTTAGGTCTATGCTAGGTGAAGAATGAATGAGGATTGACCATGCATATATATCAATCCATTTAGATAATTTATCACATTAAATCACTTAGGCTGACCATAGGCATAAGTTTTATTTGTGAATTGTATGACTTTATCATACTAGACACTTGCATTGGAATTAGTAACTAGCATCGATGTAGGCATCTAATGGGAGACAAGTGTCTAGGAAGCTGGAAAATAGGTACAGGTCTAAAACTTTTAGAAACATAAGATAACTAGGTTTTTAGCATTTTGAACATGATATAAGGTTTGAGTCATTAGAATAACATTGATTGAACTAAGAGATAAATAATAGGCAAAAATGGATAGTGTATGTGAGCCTTTTGGGAACAAAAAAGGTCTAGAACTGAGAGGAATAGACAAGGTCTATATTTTCCAAGTGTACAATAATGAGGTGCTATATAATTTTAAAAAAGTGTTTACATCTCCCCCACTTTAATCTAGTAATGAAATTTTTGTTTTAAAAGAAAATAGATACATACCTAGGTGTGTATACCACACCTTAACTTTGCATGAGCAATTTGAGTACTTTTTTGGTGATTGACCTAAAACTAAGAGCATATTACAATATATAATATGTGTATATAATCTGAAATTGAAAGCATTGAAATGATTAAAATATAAAGAGGAAGGTTTAGGAGTACCCCTCTATATTGATGCAACCACCTTACCTTTTGGTAACTTGACTTGAAAAGATGTATCATTATGAATCACTGAAACTAAGATTAGGAAAAATATAAATCTAGAAAGTGCATAAATATAAATAAATTAGATGACATATGCCCCCAATGTTGGATAACATTGTTAGTTTCTATTGGCAGTTGAGATTAGCTCAATCATGTAACCTAGTCATACTTATAACTTTGTGAACATGAGTGAACCAAGTCAACTCACACTTTAAATCTGATGAGATTTGATGATGTAATCAAGTCTAACCTATAAAATTGGCAAGATTGAGTGATTTAATCAACTCAACCATACTAAAAGTGAAACAACTACTACATTAGATTGGCTCAATATAGTCTGTAACCATCCAACCTAATGAGCTAAAGTTTATAGAAATGTTTTGAAATCTAAAACTAATTTTGATTTTGTAATTTAGGTGTTGTTTGCATAACATATGCACCTCATATATGTCTCATTCTAAAACATGGGTATAATAATGGTGCCAATGTATATAAATTATACCATAATTATGTATCTAAATCATATAACTATAAATTTTGGCCAATTTAAAAATTGTGTAAGTGTGAAGAACATGTTTCCATACCATACCCCTATTATAATCTAAAATTGAGAATTGGTATGAGTGTGGATAACATGTTTTCAAAACATGCCCCCACTATAATTTAAATCTATGAAGAATGTGTAATCCATGCCTCTATGGCATGCCTCCACTAGTATGTCCCCCTTTGAGGTGACGGGAATTAGAAACTAGCAGTCACCTTACCTCAAAAGGATAAAATAATTGTATAATTTGTGAATATATATTGTAACATATAGGATTAGCATGTCTAGGTAGATATATCAATGGGGTGCATTGTATATGATCACATCAAGTTCTAAGATGCATGATATAGATCATGGAAACATCTAGATAGTAATAGTACAAGTTTAACAAATAAATGAGCAAGAACATACACAAGAGCACTCAAAAGCAAATAAAAAGATAAAGGCCCAAGGAGACCTCAAACAAGAAGCATGTTCAAATACCACACGATCGAAGGGATGTGATTTAATCAAATGTCCAAAAAGTAAGGAATGACATTCAAATGTCAACATACAACAAACCATGACATGCGCAAATATCACACTATGAAAACATACGCACGAGGGCCACAATCAATGGAACATATTCAAATGCTCGAACAAGTAATAAAATTCATGAAAGGAACACACTCAAGGAATTTAAATAAGGAAAACATGGACAATAAGAAACCAACATAACATATCATACTAGCCCATGGATCATATGTGTTAGTAAAAACCATTAATTACATAGCAAATCAAGTACAATGAAAAATATATAAGCATGGATAATGGCATTTATAAGTACAGAATCTCAAACATGATAATGTAAATTGATCATATAATAATATAACCTAGGTGTATTGTTATCAAAGAAATGGATGCCCCCAATGTCTACATGATATGAGTAGAGGGAAGGCCCAACATCTGAATATGCATAGATCATGTATTTGTGTATTCATTTATCACATTGAAAGGATGCATGAAACACATGTGGATATATAAAAGTACTAGTATACCATCTACCAACATGGAGCCAACAACATAGATGCCAAAGAACTGACAAGAATATGTAGATGCCAAAAATATTTTTGGATTTCAAAGTTTTTTTCATTTCTTTGGTGTTTTGGAAAGGCGTTATTCCACTAAAGCCTAAGGATCTCATCAAGGAGATGCATCTATGGATCACATGTATCATTTGTATCATTTCATATGATGGGTTATTGGTATCATCTAGATCATACTAATCTGTAGTATCATTATGATCACAATCATCAATGTAATCATTTCTATAGGAAAAATCTAACTTCTTAGGTCATTCTTGAACTTGTGATATAACATTGTGAGCAATTGTGTATGAAAAACTCATTGCACCATAGATTAGAATTTCCTTTTTGAAAGTTTTATTTTATTGAGTATATTCATCATTATCAAAATGTTGCATCTCATTATGGGATAGGGAAGAGTCACGTATCTTTAATTGCATAATAGGAATAGATGTAATTTATGCCTTGACCTCTTTTTTGAGGATGAAATCATAGACTTTGTATCATTTCACTTAACTCTTTGCTCCTCTACGCATGAAGTGGATATGGTGTTTGGATCCTTAGTGACCATATTTGTATCATTTTATTTTGTAGGCATGTCTTGCTTTAAAATTTCCTTTGTTAGAAATCCTATTTTGAGAATACATGTTTTCTTATCTTGATTTTTAGTTGGTAAATTTTATGCTTGCTCTAATTATTACATTTGTAAGTGTTTTTATTCTGAGTTATCCTTTGGTACCCATATTTTCTATTTTGGCACTTGGGTTTTAGGAGAAGTACTCATAATGTGAGTGGTATGCTTGAGTGATGTATCAATTATAGGACCACCATTGTCTTTGAGACTTTATATTTTTTTTATTCAATGTAAAATTATAATTTATATGATGCCCATGTATTCTATGATATGCATAATATTATTTGGATCTCCTTATGGGACGTGGATGGGTTAATTGGATCACTTTATTTCAAATCATTTTTCTTAGGGTTTCACTTGGACTCTTTGTATCTTTTTGGTCATTTATTGAATCAATTATTTTAGATGTATTCTATTTAATTTTTTCATTTGGATAAGAAACCTTGTTGGATACAACATTGCTAGATGAAGATGCAAATACATGATTTACATTAACATGTTTTAGATTTTGGACATATGGAATCTAATTTTATAATAATATGATCTTTGAACTAAACTATTTATTTTGATTTTGTAACTCTTCTATTAACTTGATCATAAGGATGATTTGATCTTTTAGGGATTCACAAGCACAAACCCTAGGTTCTTTAGATTGAACATGCATACATATACCATCTACCCTACCCCTTGAAGTAGTGATAACATGGACCTAGTTAGAGGGATGGTATCTAATACCATTGAAATCTCTGAGATGTCATGCTTGGGCATTGACAAAAGACAACAATAATCAATTTTTACTCCTTCCTTGATAGAGAGTCGTATAGTTTCATAATCATAGTAACAAAACAATCTATATCATCAATGATGAAGTAAATAAAGTAAACATAAGGAAAGAAAGGTGAAGATCATGGGTCATGTTCACCAAATTTTTAACCCTAAAATATAGATTTGGGGAATTAGGTTTAAAGGGGTAGAAATAACCTAGGGCACAAGGATGGTAGACTATCTTTATAGCATGCCAATTAATTACAAAACTTAAATATATATATATATATATAATGAATTTATTATACTGAGATATATTAAAAATATAAATTATAGATGTGTTATATATTACAATGATAGTAAAAATAAGATACTTAGTTGGTTTTAATGCTAATACATATTTGGATCTAGAATTGGCTAGAAATAAACTAGATCTGGATTCTAGACCAATCATCACATTCTGGAAATTTGAATTCTATGACCTCAGACACTTGTGTCGAACCTTGGATAGTTATGTCAATGTTTTTGTCTAACCTATATGTAAGTCAATTGCACAAAATACATATTATGTGTGTGTGTGTGTGTGTGTGTGTGTGTGACCACCTAGAATATTTTAGGTTCTTTATCGCATTCACTTTGGTGTGCTCAAATCTAGATCATGGGCTATTATTCCTTGTCAAATATCAAAACCATATTTCTTTAGTTTTATAGTGGCTATGAAAAAAATGAGTTAGTGAGCATACAGTGCCAACTTTCCCAAAATACCTCTATGTTAATGAGTATTTCCTACATAACCAATAATATAAATAAGGCCTCAAACTTATATAATTATCCCCTATGTGTTCAATGGTGTATGCATAAGGATGAAATGTGCAATAATCAAGTATATAGAGTGACCAAGCTTGTAACTTAAAAAATGTGGCTCATGGGATATTCCTTCATTACTTCAGACCTATAGATGTATTGTACCTATGACTAATATGAAAATAAGGGAAAACAAATAAGCTTTTCTCACTTGAGTTCTTGATTGAATGCCTTTAGTAAGTTTCCTTGTGAGTTGTTAGGTTTATCTTAGGTTTATGCTAGGTCCATGTTAGGTGAATAATGAATGAGGATTGAGCATGCATATATATCAATCCCTTTGGATAATATATCACATTAAAACACTTAAGACAACCTTAGATATATGTCTAATTTATAAATTATATGACTTTAAGGCAATGGAGACTTGCATTAGGATTTGAAATTAGCATCAACATAGGTATCTAATACGGACACGAGTGTTTGAGAAGTTAAAAAAAATGTATAGATCCAAAACTTGTAAAGACATAAGATAAGTAAGTTTGAAGCATTATGGGCATGATATAAGGTTTGAGTCATTACAATAAAATTATTCAGACTAAGAGATAAGAAATAGGCACAAAGAGATAGTGTATGCAAGCCTTTTAGCAATAAAAAAGGTTTAGAATTGAGAAGAATAGCTAAGGTTTGTATTTGTAAAGTGTACAAGATTAAGGTACTATATAATTAATAAATAGTGTCTACACTTACATAGATACAAAATATCCATAGCCAAGCACTCATAAATGTTAGGATCTTACAGATACAATTGATTACTTTTGTGTAAGCAACTAAACACAGAATTAAACTAGAATTATAAGTAACTAGAAATCAGAATAGCAAAGAATAAGAGATACAAGAAACAATGAAAACTTGTATTAAACTCTTCTAGAAGGAAATACAATTGAATAAATCTCTCTTTCTTCCACACCTCTCAGATGTAAAGATCTCTTTCCGTCAAGAGATCTCTCTCACAATTACAAACACAATTTAGCTACTTGAATTGATTCACCCTTTTTCTCATACCTTACAAGCTATGAAGATCTATCCGTATTATATAGGATTAGGGATCATGAGCTATGCATTATCCACCATTAGATACACCTCCTAATCAAAGGTTCAAATTAGTCCTGCCAAAAATAGAAACGCGGACTCAACACTAAAAATTAAACTTATCATGCAAACAATCTATTCATCCCATGAAAATAGACTTCTGGAACGCACAGGTGATCGACGTCAGTCCCTATCAATCTACACATGACCGACGTCAGCCGATCCATATCCGACATAGGCATCTTCTGGGTGACTCCTGACTGGTGTCGGTGACTGTGTAGTCCAACAACCTCTACATTTGCTCATCTGGTGAAGCTTTTAGCTCCACAACTCAACAATCTCCCACTTGGAGATAAACAGTTGCACCTATACCTGTACAACAACATCCTCTAGCTTGTTTCTCCATCTTCAAGCTCAATCTTGAAGACCAACAAAAGTTGAATGAAAATTCAACTTCTCCTTTGTTACCGGATTTATTAACATATCAGTAGGGTTCTTATCTGTATGGATCTTTTTCAGCTTCAACTCACCATCCTCCAATACCTATCTAATGAAGTGATACCTAAGTTGTATATGTTTAGTTCTTGAATGAAAGGCTGAATTTTTTGCCAAATGAATTGCACTTTGACTATCATTGTACAATCTGTAACTCTCTTGCTCCTTTCCCAACTCTTCCATGAACCGTGTCATCCATATCATTTCTTTGCTAGCCTCTGTGACTGCAATGTATTTTGCCTCTGTAGTAGACAAGGCAACAACCTTCTGCAACTTTGAAATCTAGCTAACTGTCGTTCCACCAACAGTGAAGACATATCCTGTGGTGCTTCTCCTGCCATCCAAGTCACCTACCATATCCGAATCTACATAACCATGTAGAGAAGTATTTGACCCTCCATAGCATAAATGCCTACTGTTGGTCCCTCTCAGATATCTGAGAATCCATTGAACTGCTTTCCAATGCTCCTTCCTTGGATTGGCCATAAACTTACTGACAACTCCCACTACTTGGGAAATATTAGGTCTAGTACATACCATTACATACATCAAGCTCCCAACTGTAGAAGCATATGGAACTCTACTCATGTACTCCACCTCATCATGTGATTTAAGACACTGTTCTTTACTCAACTTGAAGTGTCCAGCCATAGGTGTGCTTAAAGGTTTTGCATCTTGCATATTGAACCTCTCCAACACCTTGTTCACATAATCCTCTTGAGACAAAATCAAACTATGATTTTTCATGTCTCTCTTAATACTCATGCCAAGGATTTTTTTTACTGCTCCTAAATCCTTCATGGCAAATGTGTGAGCTAATTTTACCTTAAGCTCATAAATATCCTGCATGTGTGAACCTGCAACAAGCATATCATCTACATACAGTAACAGGATAATATAATTACCATTATCCAATCTATTAAAATAAACACAATGGTCAGATTGACATCTACTGAAACCATGCTCGGTCATAAACTTGTCAAACCTCAAATACCATTGTCTTGGATCCTGCTTAAGACCATATAAGCTTTTCTTCAACCTACACACAAGCTTCTCCTTAACTTTGACCTCAAAACTTTTTGGCTAATCCATATATATTTATTCATCCAAATCTCCATGAAGAAACGTTGTCTTAACATCAAGCTGCTCAAGATGCAAATCCTCAATAGCAACTAAAGACAATACAATCCGAATAGAAGTCATTTTTACTATAGGAGAAAAAAATTCACCAAAATCAATACTTGGTTTCTGTGCAAATCCCTTTACTACCAACCTGGCCTTATGTCTCATTTGTCCATTCTCACCTTCCTTTAACCTGTAAACCCATTTGTTTTTTAGTGTTTTGTTACCGGCTGGCAACTCAATCAAATCCCATGTTTGGTTCTCTTTCAAGGAATCAATTTCCTCTTTCATGCCAAGCTCCCACTATTTCTGAGATTCTACCTACATTGCTTCATCAAAACTCTCTGGTTCTCCACTATAAGTGAGCAACAAGTAGTACAACGAAGGGGAATAATGAATTGGAGGTTTACTTACCCTTTCTGACCTCCTTATGGGCATTTGAGACTCATTCATAGCTTGTTGTCCACCCAAATTCTCTGTCAGTGACAGATCTCAGTCATCTCCTGGCCTGTACCTGACCGACGTCAATTCCACCTGACCGACGTCAGTTTTTGTCTGATCGACATCAATCATTGTCTGACCAACGTCGGTTCCTGTATGACCGACATCAATTCCTACCTGACTGATGTCGATGTCTGTGTTTTTTTTAGTGTGAAAATTCTTACCCGCGAGCTCATTTTGGATCATCACCTCGTCCAAATCAACATTGATCTGCTCAAAATTCTTCAGCTTCTTGAGCTGATCACTGTACATCACTTTCTCATTGAAAACAACATCACGGCTTCTAATTATTTTGTTAGTTCCTAGATTCCACAACCAGAATCTGAAATCTCTAGAGCCATAACCAATAAAAGTGCACCTCATAGACTTATCATCCAGATTCTTTCTATTTTCTTTATCAACGTGCACAAAAGCTTCAGAACCAAAAACTCTAAGAAATGAAAGATCTACCTTTTTACCTATCCATGCCTCTTCTAGAGTTCCACCATCCAGAGTAGTAGAGGGTCCTTTGTTAATCAGGTAAACCACAGTATCTATAGCTTCTGCCCAAAACTGTAAGGGCAAACCAGCATGCAACCTCATACTCTATGCACGGTCTAATATTGTTCTATTCATCCTTTCAGCAACTCTATTTTGCTGAGGTGTCCTTAAAACCATCCTTTCCCTACGTATTCCACTCATAGAATAGTAACTTTTGAATTTATTGCTGCAGTACTCACCACCATTGTCAGATCTAAGGCACTTCAATCTCAAACCTGTTTCATTCTCAACTAAAGCTTTCCACTTCTTAAATGTGTCAAAAACATCATATTTCTCTTCAGGATGGGTACATGCATGACATCTTTCAACACCCATGTGTTTCCATTCTGCAATTTCAGCTGCACTTTTCCTTTGCCAACAATTTTATAAGGCTCATCATCCCCTAAATAGACTATTCCAAAATCTCCATGGACATAATCATTGAAAAAATCTCTATTTGGGGTTGCTTGGAAAGAGGCACCAGAATCTAAAACCCAAGATTCTATTCTAGTATCCAAAGAAAGTGTAAAAGCATCTTGTGCAATAATACCTACAACTTTTGCTTCTTCATTACCTTCATGCTGATGTTCTTATTTAACCTTCAACCAGTAGTCTTTCTTTGCATGCCCTTTCTTTCCACAATTCCAAAAAGTTATTTTTCTTCCATTTCTGGATTTGGATCTACTTCTCATCTTTGAATTTGACCTTGATCTCCCTTGCTTGCCCTTCTCTCTTTGCCTTCCCTGCTTTCAATACTTAAAGCATTACCTGATGTTTCTCTTGTACTTTTCTTGCGAGTTTCTTCATTCAAGATTACACTAACAACATCATCTACTTTCAAGATATTTGTAGCAAATGCAATATTACTAACTGCCATTACCAAACTATGCCAGCTTTCAGGTAAAGAGCATAAAATTAAGAGAGCCTTAATTTCATCATCAAAAACTATTTTGACTAAATTTAACTGATTTACTATTGCATGGAAATCATTAAGATGACTCGATACAGATTCATCTTCTTGCATTTACAAATTAAATAATTGCTTCATAAGATATACCTTATTCGAAGCTGAGGGCTTTTCATATAAATTTTCCAAAGTATCAATTAACTCTACCGTTGTCTTTGCCTGTGATAAGTTGGAAATCACAGAAGATGCCAGGCTCAACCTTATAGATTCCAGAGCCTTTCTATCAAGAACATTCCATTATTCATCTTGCATATCTGTGGGCTTGCTTGAAACCCCACCCAACGGTAAGTACAAATCTTTCTGATACAGATAATCTTCTATCTGCATCCTCCATAATTGATAATTCTTGCCGTTAAACTTCTCCATTCTTAGCTTACTTTCTTCTGCCATTGCTTTACTCCAACTCAATCAAAAACCCCTGTGAGTGACCTGTAATCAACACACACTAACCCGATCTAATACAACCTGTTAGTAAACCAAGCTCTGATACCACTTGTTAGGATCTTACAGATACAATTGATTACTTTTGTGTAAGCAACTAAACATGGAATTAAACCAGAATTATAAGTAACTAGAAATCAGAATCAACAAAGAATAAGAGATACAAGAAACAATGAAAACTTGTATTAAACTCTTCCATAAGGAAATACAATTGAAGAAATATCTCTTTCTTTCACACCTCTCAGATGTACAGATCTCTTTCCCTCAAGAGTTCTCTCTCACAATTACAAACACAATTCAGCTACTTGAATTGATTCACCTTTTTTCTCATACCTTAAAATCTATGAAGATCTATCCCTATTATATAGAATTAGGGATCATGAGCTATGCATTCTCCACCATTAGATACACCTCCTAATCAAAGGTTCAAATCAGTCCTGCCAAAAATAGAAATGTGGACTCAACACTAACAGTTAAACTTATCATGCAAACAATCTATTCATCCCATGAAAATAGACTTCTGGAACGCATAGGTGACCGACGTCGGTCCCTGTCAGTCTGCACATGACCGACGTCGGCCGATCCATAACCGACATCGACATCTTCTAGTTGACTCCTGACCGATGTCGGTGACTGTGTAGTCCAACAACCTCTGCATTTGCTCATCTGTTGAAGCTTTTAGCTCCACAACTCAACAATAAAACTATTTTTATAGATATAAAATTTTGATCTTTTATAGCATAGGTTGCCTTTTACAGCCATAACCCAATATATTACACAACCACTACACATAATCATCCATAGTCATAGCACAAAATATTTCATAGACCCTATCAAAATTATTTCATAGCATCAAAATATCTACAACTAAACACCTCATAAAACCAATCTTATTTTCAGATCCAAGTCAACCTCTACATCCACAATCACTTCCCCCAAAAAATATATTTTCTAAACTTTATAAGAAAGATAAAAATACAAAACATTCCATACTCACATAGGCACCTAACCTATGGTAGTAAATTCCAACAAGAAAAGATGCAAAGAAGGAAGATTTAAAACAAGAAAATCCAAGATTTATTAAAATTAGATAAGACATGGAATTATTATAACCAAATAAAAATCAAGCGCATAAATAGACTTTCCTTGCCATGTAATAATAATATCTTCTACATATATTGGCTAAAATATTTCAAAATTTTAAAAAATCACTCAAAAACTAATGTTATACACTCCATACCTACATCTGTTTTAACCTCTACTTAATTTTTTTGAATATAATGCCTAAATTTTTATATGAGCCACTACTAAAAAAAATTATAGTCACTAGCTTCTTCTTCATCAATATGTCTTTAAATCCCTAAAAATTTAAAGAATAAAATCTATCACAAAGTTAAATTTTCTCTATATTTTGACCAAGATTTTTCACAACTAAATAATACCAAAATAAAATCTATCGTCAATAATACTTCCGCAAAACTATACAGAATGTATTTTCTCAAAATACCAAAAGCATAAATTCTTCAAAAACAAAACCTATTGCATTTAATGTCTCTTCCTTTATAAAATAAATATCTCTAACATTTATATCCAAAATAATATATAAAACATCCTAAACCCTCATAGTCACAAGCTTATAGCAACAATCACTAAGAAATATAAACATACAACACAAGGTTTAAGAAGAAAAAATAATCATAAGAATTGAGATCACCTAGAAAAAAGCACTTTATAGTATAACCCAGAGCCTTTGGTAATACCAAAAAAATAAGTAGACGTCCAAAAAAATTCAAATCTAATAATAAATCTTCAAACAAACCCAAATCCACAACGACCATGATATGAATTTTTCAATAAAAACCCATGCAATATTTTCTAGAATTACATCCACTACCAAAAAAAATTATACAAGCCACTAATAATAAACTATTAATAAAATCAACAATTAAAAATATAATCAATTTAAAATAACTAAAATTTACATAATATAACTAATTAAGAAACACACATCAAAAAATATATATATAAATAAATCAAGCAACCCCAAAGCCCAATTTAATTAAATCTCACAATTAATATAAATTATTTAAAACTCACCTAACCCTAAAATTATACCATTCATATTTTACACATTAAACTATCTAAAATTCCATAATTAAAATATCAATCAGGTACCCTTGCGATAAACCACTTAGCAATACTAAACCAACATATAATTTACAAAACCATGCATTTATGCTTTTAAAGCTTCAACCACTTAACAATACCAAACAACATATAATTTACAAAACCATGCATATGTTATTCTAAAGATTCAATCAAAAATCACAATAAGAGTTGGAATTTTGAAACAAGACAAGAATGGTATAAAATGGTTCACATCGAAAATAAAAATGTCACTAAACCAACTAAATTCGCCAATTTATCCAAATGAATAAAATGTCACTAAACCAACTAGTTTCACCAAATGAAGAGAACCACCAAGAATAGAGATAATTTCACATAAATTTAACATAATAACATGTCAATTAATACTAAATATGAATCATAAGAATAATGTCCTAGTTAATCCCCAAATCAAGGGATTCAACCAACCAAAATTTACCACATCACTAAGTTAAGGAACACATTATGGTCAAGTTTAGGGAACCATTGATTTTAGGATATTGATAAATGACATCCATGATCCACAAATGCACATAAATAGTGTAATATCCATCTTTTGTTGTTTTTATGGCATTTTTTTATATGGTCATAACTACATAAAAACCCAATCTCTTACTTCTAATTGTCTTTGTGTGTGATTTTGTTACATGTATACATATAATATTTTCAACTTTTATCAAATACTGATGCAACCTATTTTGTAGGAACCCATTAAGACTCAACTTCTCTGAGTGCATGCCCTAAGAGGTGCATTGAGAAAGGGGTTGGAAGACCATCAGTACTTCACAAAATTATTGTCCCTTATTTCCACTTGTTACTAATCCAACCAACTCCTAAAAACCATTCCCAAAGCTATTAATCCTCTTTTTCACATTCTTATAATCATTTCCCACATTTCATCCCTCTTTTCCTTACCTTAATCCCCTTTCGATAGTCTATAGTACTAGGTCAACTAGGTCAACCCTATACTATTGTGGATAAAATTCACTTCGGGTCTAGGTCAGCTCTTGGCCAACCTAGCTCGACCTAGTGAATTTTTATCCATAACTATACTAGGTCGACTAGGGTGACCCTGTCGATCGAAACTTTCAAAAGGGATTAGGGTTAAATCCACCTATATATATAAGTTCATTTTCATCATTATTTATAAATGAATAAGAGTTATTATTCACTTACACTTATTTATAATCTACTCTTCCACCATTCTACTTGAGGAGTCTTAACTTAGGGTTTCTACTTGGAGAATCTAGTCTTGTGGAGAAGTCTTGGATGCTTTGGTATTTCTTAGTGATCCTTACAAACCACAAAACTTCTTGTGAAACCCCTTTGGCCAAGGGAGAGATTTACTCTCGATAGGTTCATCTTTCAGGTAAGTATTCTCTAACTTTGCTCCTCTATTTAGTAGATAGAAGTAGCATAAGTATTGGCTTTGAATAATATTACTCTTCTTATTCATGCATTAGGATCTTACTCCTACATGGCTTAATTGAGATTCTCCTATGCATGTTTGTTTTTTTACTAACCCCCATATTGTACCACAAGCTTTGGTGAACACTAGATTAGATTTATTTGCTTTATTTATTATTAGTTTAGTGAATATTAAAAATATAGGACCTAATTAGGGTTATTATATGATTTTGCTTAAATAGAGGCTTTAGAACCCTCCCTAGTATTTTTTTTCTGATAAGAGATCCCCTAATTAGTCCTAGTGGATCCCCACATTGGCCATGTTCCTGATGATCTAATGTATCACCAATCGAAAGTGTAAGTAGGATCTATCTTCTCTAAGTTAGGATTAATTTATAGATTTGATGCATTTTTGATTGCTTACATTCTAGTGAACCCAACGTGAATCTAACCCTTAGAGGTTTTATTTCACATTTTTCTTTACTTTATCATTTTATTTATTATTTTTATATATTTACGATACTAGGTCGATAATGTCGATATAGTTTCTAACTTTTATGCACAAGTTTAACACACAATCATATTAAAATGAGTATGTCCTATTTGTGTAGTTCTTCATCAAATATAGGCTACTCAATCAAAAAGGTCAACATAATATAGGTTTTCACTTCTAGATAGGATACTTGGTCAACCCTATTAACATAGTACACTTTTAGACTTCCAAAAAACACACTAGGTCGACAGTGTTGATATAATATTCTTCATAGGCTTCAATAAATAGGGAACTACAGAATTAGGTCGACCCAGTCGACACAGTTGGTATAATTTTCAAGTAAAAATTAGGGCACTTTAACATAAATCTCACTTTCCTCTGCATCTTCCAACCCACCAATGTTTATTTCTCTCTATCTCTATCATTTTTGTTATTCATTACAGTTTTTTTTTCATAGTTTGCAGTCATTAAAACTACCCTTATATAGAAAACTAGGTTGACCCTATCGACCTAGTTTTGTATTCTATCTTTTATCTAAAAGATTAAGTCGACACAATTTTTAACAAACCCTTGTTTTAATAGTATAGTATTGACACTGTCGACTCTGTACTATAATTTTTGCATACACTATCATCTGAATCAACACTATACTATGTTTCAAAGTTAGAATTAACACTTATATGCTAGTAATTACTTTACACTTTCACTTTTAGTTGTTTGTATGCTTAAAATATATCACATGGTCTAATTAGGTGGTTTTCAATATACCATTTAGTTGCACTACTTTTCTCTTTCTTACACACACTACCAAATCACATAATTCTAAAACGCATTTGAATAATTGTCTACCCAAGGCCTACCTACTTGGATTTTATCACCAAGGGGGAAGCTGACTTCATTTTTTGGCCAAGTATAAACATGTGGTTAATGGTATATATTGGCAAAGCACCTGATACCCTTATTGCTATAGTGTGTGAAGTGAGGGGGTAGGATCCAATACCAAGCCAATACCATTACCAACACATATCCCTTTCAACCTAAATGTCTTGAATCCATCTATAGATTGCTTTCTAGTTCCCTACTTTCAGCTAACTTCCCTATCATACTTAAAATAACACTTTAATAATCTAAAAACATTTAGGATGACCACTTAATTAGCATTTAATTTCCAAGTTGACTGCTTGTTCTTTTCTCATTATATATTGTATTGCAAAAACTTGCATTGGCCAGTATTGGTAAAAGGTTTTGTGTTGTGTGCCTCAATTGGATAATCCTCATTGACCCAATTGATTGTGTGTTTCCTTTCATTTCTTGATTTCAAAAGTACTTGCAAAAAATTTCTCATTTCTTTACACTATCATTTTGTTCAACACAGTCTCTTATAGATTATCTGTCTCCCCTACCTATAAAATTAAGTTGACCAATTCAACACAGTCTTCATTTCTACCCCTCAAGATATCATACTAAGTTGACCATGTCTATTATGTATCTTTCTATCTATTTTCTATCCTAGGTTAGAGTACTAGGTCAACCCTGTCAACTCTGTACTCTTACTGCTTTCCCTATCTACCTAACTTAGTTCTCTATTTCTCCTCAGCATTTTTTTCATTTATCTCAAGTCATCATGAAGTCCCCTATGATAATCTTCTTGGACAAATTGAATCCATATTGATAGTATATGGGATGTTAATTTTCTTAGTTTTCAAACCCTATTTACCGTACTAGGTTGACCCAGTCAACTTTGTACTCTTACTGCTTTCCCTATCTACCTAACTTAGTTCTCTATTTCTCCTCCTTAGCATTTTTTTCATTTATCTCAAGTCATCATGAAGTCCCCTATGATAATCTTCTTGGACAACTTGAATCCATTTTGATATTATATGGGATGTTCATTTCTACCTCTCTTTTCCTCCCAACAGAGCCCTCACTCTTGGGGCACCTCTTTCCCTCCTTCATATATGGATTGTAACATGGTGCAAATCACACCTCAAGATAAAGTAGGTGGATTTGATCCTTTCTATACTTATCAAGATAATTCCCATCTTCAAAATCTTCAAACCAATGTCGGAGCAATTGACATAAGTTTAATCAATAATCCCACTAATAATCCATCTTCTAATAACCATCCCCCTTATACCAATTCAGGGAGTGCTCCTACAAGCACCAACCCACCAATTGATATGACTCAACTTCTTACACAATTCATACAACAAATGAGCATAATGAAAATTTTTAACACCTCACAAATGATGCAACTACAACATCATTTGATTAATATGGCTAATCAACCTCTGACTATCCATCCTCAAGCCAATCCCAATTTCATTCCTCCACCTCTTAGAGATGCTTAAGGAAATGATATTCCTCAACCTATTATGAATAATGAAATGCTTCAAAACATTTAAAATGAGTATTTATCTCCCTTCATTATGTCTATTTATATTGGTAACATATTTACAACTATCAAGTATGATGGGACTAAAGACCCTGCCTCGTTTCTCAAAGCATTTGGAAATATTTACAAAGAGTGGATCCAAACTAATACTTTTGCCATAACTAAACTCTTAGTCAAAATTTTCACTGATGATGTATTATAATGGTACACCCAAATTTTGCAACATTCCATTTAGCAACATGAAGATTTAGTCAATCCTTTAGTTAAAGAGTTTCAACATAATGATCTTCCCAAAAATTGTCTTAGCCACTTCATCAATGCTAAATAATCTTTCACAGAATCAGCTCATGATTTCATCAAATGATGGAAATCTCTAGCCTATAAAGCTAATCATAACATGACTGATGATAATTTGTTTAAACTTTGTATAACTACTTTAACTTATTTTCTTCAATATAAGGTTCAAAATTTTGCTCCCTAAACACTTAATGAAGATCTTGACCAAGCTAAGCATCGAGACTCTCTCATGAAGCAATTCAAACCTAATCCTAAACTTCTCAAAGGATCTTTTTAAACATTTACTATTGTTATCACTGGCAATACTCCTCAAACCAATCAACACTTTGTGGAGGTAATAGAATGCTTGTATTTATTTATTTCACTACAGGTTTTGATGGCTACTCATTTTCCCTATCATGACTCTTTCCTTTTATGCAAATAGGACAAGACAGTGTGAACTATAATTCATGAAGATTTGGATGAACTATAAATAACAAGAATATAAATCATAACATGATGTGAACATGTGTAGTCTACTATGAGCTTGTCATCATCAACATCATCTCTCCTCAATTTTTTTAAGTATTTTATTGTTGTGTCATAACCCTAAACAATTGAATTATTATAAATAAGCCCACAAGATATGATAAAGTTTAATTTAATTTTTATTTATTTATTTCTCACTTTAATTATCATTTATATCCATCTAGTTATGATAATGTTTTTGAATATCTTAATGCATAAATTAGACTTTGAATAGTTTAGTTAATATTTTTTATTAATTTTTTAATTAATATTTATAAATAATTTTAAATTTATGAATATTTTAATATTTATTAATATTTTATTTTTTATTCGAATTTAATGAATATTTTTTATGAGCTTTATTTATTGACATACTTAAACCAATTTTTATTCATCAAACTCGAACTCAAACCTAAATTTTATGACTTAGATCATTATTGTGCCCATAAACTACCATAAATTTTTTATATCATAATAATAATAATAATAACAATTAATTAAAACTAATGTCACATTTATTTCACTTCTCATCTTTTACTTAAATCACCAATTAACCACTCTAACATGGATATTTATAGGAAAATGATGGAAGACAAAAATAAAGAAAGATGAGTGGGATTGGCATTGATATATTTATTAATCACATAAATATTATAATATAGATGGTTTTAACCCAAAAAAATGGTTAATTAATATTGATATTTTGTTATTCATGTTGATACGTGTTTTTTTTTAATAGTTAGTATCGATATTTTATTATTTATATTGATACAAAATACAATTCAAAATAACAAAATATAACCACTAGTTAATCATGGTAATATATAAATAAACACTTTTCTAAAAAATAATTTAGTCAATAATTTATTACTATACATAAAATTTAGATAAGAAGCCTAAAATGATTAATATGATGAGAAGGATCGTCTTTGATCTTGGAGTAACAAGTCATATTGGGAAAGAGTAAGTAATAATTGCATAAGCTAAGATCTATATCATGCAAACCCTAAGTTTGTTGAAAAATTGGGCTCCCTTGTCATGCCTAGGGTTTTAAGCCTACTCATTTGGAAAGGGACAATGATGATAGGATTGTAAGACTCATCAACGATGAAATTAGAGCCATAGGCTAGGGGAAATGGAAGATCCATCCATAAGGGAGAAGGTGCAGAAAATGCCAAGCATGTGAGAGGAGCATATGGGAAAGGGACTAAGCATTTGAATCTAGCCATGTCTCTGCATGTTAGAGCTCAGGTAAAAGTGAAACATGTGAGGGAAAAATATTAAATCTTTAGGGCATCATTGGATGAGGTTTTGATAGAGACAAATACAAGTGGTGGTGACAACAATTGATGGTTATAGAAATGCAAAAGACTTATGCAGATAACAACACATTGGGTTAGACAAAAGGACACCAAATGATACCGCTCTTACCCTTGGTGGGGAATTTATACACTTAATAGGTGGAGAGACTCTGAAAGTGGTGAAAAGAGGCATATCCTTTGTAGATGTAGTGGCTCAATCTTGTGAAAATATGATAGCAAAACATTTAGAAACGGCAAAAAAATCCTACAATGTCTTTTGGCATTGAGTCTCTCGAGGAGGTACGCCAAAATAAAGAGTGGTTCATGGCCCAAGGGTCTAATTTGTAGCTTTAAACACATGTGGCCAAGTCTGCCTTCCTTGTAAAAATGGATATCTGATTCATGGCAACCATTAATCATGGACACTTTGGAGATTCATGCATATCAGCAAGGTTTTTATTGTAATTTTTGAGAGTCTAGAAGATCAAAACAAGGTTTTTAAGGCCAAAAATTGGTGCTAGGACCAACACATTCTTCTTATGAATCCTTAATTCCCTTGGTTCAATCCTCTCCTTGAAACCATAACTAATAGACCTATCTAGGTTTAGTTGTCGCACCTCCCTCTTCAGTTATGGGTTATTTCTTATTTCTCAGACATTGGTGGGGAATTGGTAAGTTGCTAGAAATGGATGATTATACTATAATTTTTTCACACACTACCTTCACTTGCATTCTTATTTATATGGATACCTTTTAGGACCTACCAGCAGCCATGGAGTTGAAGGTCAATAACCATTATTGGACTTAAACCCTCAACTATGAGGGTTAGCCTTTAGATGTAGGAGATGTTTTAATAATGGTCATTTGACCATGAATTGTCAAAACTCTAAATATAAAGTGTAATATTCATGGTTTAAGGACATCCAATGATATCATCTTATATTATTTCTATCTTCCACTCTATATTATTGAGCAAAAGGTAGAAAAACTATTCTAGAGGTTATTCTGATGACTGATCGAGATGCGATTGTTATTCTGTCTCCACCTCTTTCTAAGGGTAAAATCACTAACATTCATGGGGCCAAGGTGGATTATGATGTGGAATTTAAAAAAAAGGGTATTTGTCTTTGGTGGTTCCCCAATAGTTAGTTCTACTCCATTTAGAGATGAGAACTCACATGATTGAGAGGATTGAACAGTAGTGACGAAGAAGAAGAAAGGACAGATCCTCCTATAATCATCCTCTACAATTATCCACTCCCACAATGGAGAGGGAAAGGGAGTGTCATAACGGCTTGTTGGTTTTTTGGTGCCCCAATGGATGTAATATTGGTTCTTTGGTCCTTTTTGGCTAAGATTTGGGTTGTTATGGTGTGTAGGTGTTGTCCACCGAGAGTTGGTGCTAGTTTTATGTTATTTCTTGGACTAGGTGTCTTTGTTGGTTGAGTTTGGTTTATTGTGGTTATTTGAAATTTATCCATCCTTATGTCTTATCGTGGTTATGTTTCAACATGTTCGTGGTTTTTAGTTTTATTTTTATTCTTCCATATTAAAAAAATAGGTGAAGGACTAGTTAACCCTCATTATCTATCAAAATAATAATAATTTCATAAGAAAAGGGGTTAAGAAAAATACCACGTGAATTTACCCTAGTACTTGACATTTGAGACCCTTAATAAAATAATCTAACTGATTATTGAAGATCACACAAATTTTGTGTCATAATATTAATTTCAAGGGCTATAATATAAGCAATGGTAGATGAGGTGGAAATAGAAGCATTGAAAACATTTTGAGAAAGCAAAGGTTTAACATCAACAAGAGTAGAAGTAATAAAAATATGAGGAATGGTTTATGAATAAATTTAGGACATGACCACATTATTAGGCATGCAAAAGGATCCTTTAGCAATTTATTCTTAATTTTTCATGATACACTCTATAAGGTATAACTTCGATTGGAGTCTCTTGACCTAGGGTTTAGTGGTCAACATATTTCAACACATACAACATTGTATACATCTATTTAGGATTAGCTTGAATGTGTTTACGAAATATAGCAAATCTTTCAGTGCTATCATTCTCATCATGGTGATTAACATTAAAAGTGTTATCTATTTGAGATCCATTCACAAAATTATCATTTAAAGGATTTCAATCATCATTTCCATGAGAATGCACAACAACGAAAAGAACATCAACATCATTAAGAACACCATTTTATTTTTCAAATAAACTTTAGATTTTAACCAAAAGAATTTCAATAAAATCATGTAATTTTAATTTAATCTATATCTTCATCGAGTAAGGATCTTATATTAATCACTTTAGGTGGAATTAGGGATAAACATATGTAACATGAAAATACCTTAGGTTTTGAATGATATATAAGCACAACAAACTAGGGTTTTAAGATAACACACAAAAGTTATCACTAATGATTTCAAAAAAATGGAACAAGCTCTATAAAAATTAGATATACCATAATGAAAGAAAGATCTAATCCTAAGGGGTGTAAGATAGCATGGGTTCACCAAAATGTACTATGGAAAAATTATTTTTACATCAAAATGAAATGCATCTACCCATACCACATCCAACTAAGTCTAGTTAGATTTCACCAAATAAAACAAAAAATCAAACTTAATTGTAATAATGAATTTTTGTTATTGATAAAAGAGGGTTGTGGGGTCCCTCACCCCTTTCATCAATAAAAAATAGTTCTTGCAATAAGATCCATTCCTCCAAGCTAGCCAAACTAAAGTTACCAAATTTATCTCAAGAGCAACAACCAAAGCTTCTTAAAAGCTTGCTAAAGATAACCAAAATTCAAAACATCATAAAATATCTTTCAATGGTAAAATTACTTCAACTTCCCAAAGGAGAGTGATTCAAACTCTCCCAAAAAAACACTTATAGAAAAAACATTCTTCTAAATCTAAATAATAACCATTTTTGTAGCCACAAAACTAAACTATCTTCTATAGTAAAACACCATATCTCATAAAGTCCAAAAATAAAAAGACTAATCTATTTTTCTAGTGAGACACATAAGCATACACTTCAAATCCAAAAAAAATCATAAAATCGGGCTTTTGGATCTAAAATCTAGACATTTCACAATAAAAATTATCTTCTACAACCACAATCAAAAATCTTCGACAACAACTACATAGAATATTCCATAACCACAATCCAAAATTTTATGTAGCCACTATAAAAGGTCTTCCTATTTAACCCTAAAATTTAGATTAGAATAACCTAGGTTTAAAGGGGTAGAGGTAGCCTAGAGCACAAAGACAGTAGAGTATCTCTATAACATGCCAATTAATTTCAAAACTCATATAATCATATACTAAAATTATTATGTTGAGATATGATAAAAATAGAAAATGCAGTGTTAAATATTAATTACAATGATAATGAAAACAATATACTTAGTTGATTATGATGTGAATACAATTTAGATCTGGAATAGACTAGATCTAGATTCTGGATCAATCATCTGATTCTAGAAATTTGACTTTTGTGACCTTAGACACTTGCATCAACCTCAGACAATTACGTTGACACTTATATCTAACCTAGACACAAGTGTCCTGTACAGAGTACCTACTAGATATGGATGTGACCACCTAGAATATTTTGGGTTATGTGTCACCTTTGCTCTAGTATGCTTAGATATGGATCATAGGATATCACTCGTCAAATAGCAAAACTTTATTTCTTCATCTTCATAGTGGCTATAGAAAAAATGGGTTAGTGGGCACATAGTGTCAAGCTACTCCAAATAAATGAGTGTTGATTACATATCTGTTACTCTTAATAAGGCCTCAAACTTATATATTTCTCCCTTACATGTTGGATTATGTATACATAAGGATGCAATGTGTGATAAACAAGTATATAGAGTGACCTATCTTGTAACTTAGAAAATGTGGTTCATCAGATTCTTTTTTAGTATTTCAGATATGTAGATGTGTTGTCCCTATGACTAATGTGGAAATAGGAGGAAATATGGAAGCTTTGATCACCTCAATCTTGTTGATTTTCTTGTTCAGTATATATATGATTTGGTGATTGCTTATCTTTTGATTAAACATATTTTTTAAGCATGTCGAAAGGGGAGGTCAAGTGTAAGCCCAAAACAAATTTGGCAAAAAGGATACCTATACCTCTTTAAATCTTATTTGATTATAACATCTCTCTTATAATATTTTACACAAAATAAAATGAAAAAATAAAAACAAACAAACAAACAAACTCTTCTATAATCTCAATAATTCCCATATACCTCTCCTATATGCTTTTACTTTTAAATCTGATTTTTTCTATTTCTTGTTGGTTCATATTTAGATTTGTTGGCATGCAATGCAATGTCTCATATTTTACAATACAATATCATACAAGAGACACTAAATCAAGGATGGGAAAATAAAACTCTCATATTTCACCATGAAAATTGCCATCAAAAGAAAATTGATATAAAATAATAATTGTTGTGTAATTTATTTTTTTAACAATGTTAATTTTCATGTTTACAAAAGTTTAGCTTTGATGAAAACATCATATTTTCTTTATAATTAAAGTTTGGTTTTCTTGTGTAAATATTTTTAGCTTATAATTGTTGTTGCATAATTTACCCATTGATTTAGTAAGGTTCTATTTTTTTAATTTTTAATTTTTAATTTTAATTTTAATTTTTTTTTATATAAATAGAATTTTTTTAATTTAGTTCTAACATATATATTTTGATTGTATTATGTTTATTTAAATTTATATTTTGATTTAGTTTTAGTTAACATTTATATATTTATGTGATTATTTAAAGAACTACAAAAATTGAACA
Source organism: Torreya grandis (assembly GCA_037957365.1). NCBI lineage: Eukaryota > Viridiplantae > Streptophyta > Pinopsida > Cupressales > Taxaceae > Torreya > Torreya grandis. Next base: position 820,449 of record JARHVA010001438.1, on the reverse strand, counting down.
ATTAAATTTCATAATCCAAAAATTCTATTATATTAAATTTTTTGTTCTATCTATTTTAGTCTAATTTAGTTTTAGAAATCATAATAGGATATAAATTAGTAGAATAACTCAACTAGATAGATATGACATTCAAACATACATTTAAATGTAAAATATTGAAAATGATTGCAATGACTTGACAAGTGGCATATGTAAATTATAGTAAGTACAAAAAAGGGATAAATACTTAATTTTTTTGGCTGACTATCTAATTATGACTATATTTTGGGAGTGGAAAATAGAGTAAAGTAGGAATATGATTTATCCTAGTCAATAACTATATTTTTGTCTGCGCATGGGCGTTGCCATCTGATCTTGGTCACTATTGACTATCAATACCGATTTGCGTGGTGGTTACTAACATGTGATGAAAAAGGGGTTTGTGACCAAAAGGTTACCTTCACTTGTCTCTGAAAGTTCTATATGTGTGATGATGAATAATCATAATATATAAATGATTGAACCCAATCACCCCCATTTAATGATTGATCGTTGCCTACATATCTGATACTCTGAGGAAAGAAATCAAGTCACATGTAATTCTCACACTTAGTGCGATTGTGAAATTGCACTCCTTCGTTATATGTATGTAGCGAATAACTTTGCTTTGATACTTGACAATATTTGTTTTGACTTGACTTTAGTGTGCTTAAAAGTTAACTTGTGATTGCTTCTAATGATTGATTTATAGTTTAGGAAGAATAAGATAGATTTTCTAAATATGCAATATTGTATAGATGTGTACTAGATAAGTGTCAATTCTCCTATTAAGTAAAATTTTGATTTGTATTTCAATTGAGTAATTTCTTATGCCTTCAACACACTCTAAATAGATGGGCTAACCCAAAATAAAAATTTGATTTTAAAAAATAATTATTGTTGGAAAAATGTGAGCCCTGACAAGTCTAGGTCATAATCAATTAGTGATACTAACCCAACCTGATGGTACTGGCCCATGCACATGTAAATTGAATTGAAGATCTGGAGATCACTGTGCAAGATAGTAAGTAGGTTTGTAAGAGACAGTGATGTTCCTATAAGTATGTAGTAGTAGAATGGAATGATCAAACTCATTAAATAACATGTAAATGTAAGAGAATAACAGAACATGACCATATTTATATATGCAAATCATACACTATAAATGTATATCAAACTTGTCATTGTCAAACACTTAACACCAAATTTTAATATCTACACTATCCAAACAATAACATAATAAAATGATATAAACACATCAACAATCAACAAAATTACATCTAAATTTAAATGTAAAAATAAACAAATATAATAATCATAAATCTTTTGCACAAACCACCTAGATTTAAGCCCATGATACATTTATTTACATAGATATTGCATATTATTTTTACTTATATTTTTATAGTCACCAAATTATTCCATATTCAAATCAGAAAGGTTAATTAAATGATAATAGCTTCTTCCAATTTTTTTTTTTTTTAAATTACTATTTTGAAAACCCACAAGGCACAAATAACAATGTAAAGGTATGAACTAATAGTTGTACACGACACTTATTTTTTTAACATTTATTATTTAAATAACTTTTTCTCACAAAACGCCCATAAATGTGCCCATCCTTGTCTCAATTTCAACCAATAATAAATTAAGAAAAGTGTGACATGTGCAATCCAATAATAATTTTAAATATTTTTAAATTTATGATTATTTAATATTTATTAATATTTTATTTATTGTTCGAATTTAAAAAAGTTTTTTTTGAACTTTATTCATTGACCAACTTAAATCAATTTTTATTCATCAAACTCAAACTCAAACCTAAAATGTATGACTTAGATCATTATTGTACCCATAAACTATCATTAAAAAATAATATCATAATAATAATAATAACAAATAATTAAAACTAACGTCACATTTCTTTCACTTCTCTTCTTTTACTTAAATCCCAATCTTTTACTTAAATCATCAATTAACCACTCTAACATGGATATTTATAGGAAAATGATGGAAGACAAAAATAAATAAAGATGAGTGGAATTAGTATTAATATATTTATTAATCACAAAAATATTATAATATAGATGATTGTTTTAACCAAAAAAGTCAATTAATTAGTATTGATATTTTGTTATTCATGTTGATACATATTTAGTTTTTTTTTTAAATGATAAATTGATATTGATATTTTGTTATTCATGTTGATCCAAAATACGGTTCAAAATAATAAAATATAATTACCAGTTCATTACAATAATATATAAGTAGACACTTTTCAAAAAAAATAGTTTCGTAAATAATTTATTACTATACACAAAATTTAGATAAAAAGCCTAAAATGATTAGTAAGATGAGAAGGATTGTCTTTGATTTTGGAGTAACAAGTCATATTGGGAAAGAGTAAGTAATAATTTCATAAGCCAAGATCTATATCATGTAAACCCTAAGTTTGTTGAAAAAATGGGCTCCCTTGTCGTGCCTAGGGTTTTAAGCCCACTCATTTGGAAAGGGACAATGATGATAGGATTGCAGGACTCATCGATGATGCAAGCAGAGCCATAGGCTATAGGAAATGGAGGATCCAACCATAAGGGAGAAAGTGCAGAAAATGCCAAGAAAGTGAGAGGAGTAGATGAGAACGAGACTAAGCATTTTATCTAGCCGTGTTTCTGCATGTTGGAGCTTAGGTAGAGGTGAAACATGTGAGGGATAAAACTTTTATCACTAGGGCATCATTGGATAAGGTTTTGATAGAGACAACTGTGAGAGGTGGTAACAATAATTGATGATTGGAGAAATGTAAATGACCTTTGCAGATAACAACACCTAGGGTTAGACACCCAAGGCTACCAAATGATGCCACTCTTTTTACCCCTAGTGGGGAGTTTCTGATCTCAAAAAGTGAGGAGACTTTGAAAGTGATGAAAAGAGGCATATCTTTTGCAGATGTGGTGGATCAATCTTGTAAAAATATGGTAGCAAAACATTTGGGAGCGGCAAAAACAAATCCTACAGGGTCCTTTGGCATTGAGGCCCTCAAGGAGGTACGCTAAAATAAAGAGTGGTTTGTGGCCAAGGGTCTAATCTATAGAATTGAACACATGTGGCTAAGTCTACCTTCCTTGCAACAATGGATATTTGATTCATGGAAACCATTAATGGTGGACACTTTGGATATTTACGCTTGTACGTAGGGTTTTTTATTATGATTTTTGAGTGTTAGAAGACTGAAACAAGGTTTGTCAAACTAAAACTTGGTGTTGGGGCCAACACATTTTTATTATGAATCCTCGGTTCCCTTGGTTCAATCCTTTCCTCAAAACCCTGACTAATAGACCTATCTAGGTTTAACTGTTGCACCTCCCTCTTCAGTTTTGGGCTACTTCTTATTTCTTAGACATTGGTGGGGTACTAGGCAAGTTGATGGAAGTGGATGATTATACTGCAAAATTTTCATACACCACCTTCGCTCACATTCTTATTTCTATGGATATTTTTTAAGATCTACCCACAACCATGGAGTTGAAGGTCAATGACCATATTTGGACTCAAACCCTCAACTATGAGGGGCTACCTTTTAGATGTCAAAGTTGTTTTGATAATGTTCATTTGGCTATGAATTGCCACAAATCTAAACATAAACTATAATATTTATGGGGTAATCACATCCAACAATATCATCTTATAGTATTTCTAGCATCCACTCTAGATATTATCAAGTAGAGGGTAGTAGAAACTATTATAGAGGTTGTTCTGGTGGTTGATCCAGACATGATTATTACTCTATCTCCACCTCTTTCTCATGGTAAAATCACTAATATTATTGAAGCCAATGTGGATTATGATGTGGAATTTTCTAAAAGGGTATTTATCTCTGGTGGTTCCCCAAGAGTTGTTTCTACTCCATTTAGAGATGAGAGCTCACATGATTAAGAGGATTGAACAATAGTGACGAAGAAGATGAAAGGACAGATCCTCCCAAAATCATCATCTATGACTCTCCACTCCCAAACTAGAGAGGGAGAGGGAGTGTCATAATGGCTTGTTGGTTTTGTGTTGCCCCAATGGATGTAATATTGGTTCTTTGGTCATTTTTGGCTGGGATTTGGGGTGTGTGGGTGTTGTCCCCTGAGACTTGGTGTTGGTTTTGTGTTATTTCTTGGATTTAGTGCCTTCATTGGTTAAGTTTGGTTTATTGTGTTTGCTTTCAATTTATCCCTCCTTATGTATTTTCATGGTTGTTTTTCGACATGGTCATGGTTTTTTGTTGTATTTTTGTTCTTCTATATTAATAAAACATGTGAGGGACTAGTTAACCCTCATTATCTATTAAAAAAAATCATTAGCAAAGGAGTTAAGCAAATATCATGTGAATTTACCCTAGTACTTGACATTTGAGACCCTTAATAAAATGATTTAACTTATTGTTGAATATCACATGCAAGTTTTGTGTCATAATATTAATTTCAAGGGTTATAATAGAAGCATTGAAAGCATTTTGAGAGAGCAAAGGTTTAACATCAACAAAAGTATAAGTAATTAAAATATGAGGAATGGTTTATGAATAAATTTGGGTCATAACCACATTATTAGGCATGCAAAAGGATCCTTTCGCAGTTTGATCTTCATTTTTCGTGATACACTCTATAAGGTATAACTTCAATTGGAGGCTCTTGACATAGGGTTTGGTGGTCGACATATTTCAATACATACAACATTACATACATCTATTTAGGATTAGCTTGAATGTGTTTATGAAATGTATCAAATCTTCCAGCACTATCATTCTCATCATGGTGATTAACATCAAAAATGTTATCAATTTGAGATCCATTCACAAAATTATCATTTAAAGGCTTTCAATCATCATTTCCATGAGAACCACAAAATGAACATCAACATCATTAAGAACACCATTTTGTTTTTCAAATAAATTCTAGATTTTAACCAAATGAATTTTCAACAAAATCCATGTAATTGTAATTTAATCTTTCACTTCATTGAGTAAGGATCTTATATTTAATCACTTTAGGTGGCATAAGGTATAAACATATGTAACATGAAAATACCTTAGGGTTTGAATGATATACAAGCACAACAAACTAGGGTTTTGAGATAACACATAAAATCTATGACTAATGATTTCAAAAAAATAGAAAAATCTATATAAAAAATAGATCTACAATAATAAAATCAAGATCTAATCCCAAGGGGTGTAAGATAACATGGGTTCACCAAAATACATTATGGAAAATTTAATTTTATATCAAAATGAAATACATCTACCCATACCACATGCAACTAAGTCTAGTTAGATTTCATCAAATAAAACAAAAAAATAAACTTAATTATATTATGTAACTTCTGTTATCGATAAAAGAGCATTGTGGGGTCCCTCACTCCTTTCATTAATTAAAAATAGTTCTTGCAATAAGATACAATCTTCCAAACTAGCCAAACTAAAATTACCAAATTTATCTCAAGAACAATAACGAAAGCTTCTTAGAATCTTACTAGAGATTACCAAAAATCAAAACATCATAATGTAACCTCTTTCAACTATAAAATACATTCAACTTTCCAAAGGAGAGTGATTCAAACTCTCTCAAAAAACACTCAAAGAAAAAACATTCTTCAAAATATAAAGTATAACCATTTTTGTAGCCACAAAACTAAACTATCTTCTATACATATCTAACAAAACACAAAAATAGAAAGCCTAATATATTTTTCCAGAAAGACATAAGCATACACTTCAAATCAAAAAAATATCATAAAATCAAGATTTTGGATCTAAAATCTAGACATTCCACAATAAAAATTATCTTCTATAACCATAACCCAAAATCTTCCACAATCATTGCACAAAATCTTCTACAATCACTACATAGAATATTCCATAACCACAATCCAAAATTTTATGTATCCACTATCAAAGGTCTTTATGTTTAACCCTAAAATTTAGATTGGAAGAACCTAGGGTTAAAAGAGTAGAGATAGTCTGGGGCACAAAGATGGTAGACTATCTTTATAACAAGTCAATTAATTTCAAAACTCATATAAACATATATTAAATTTATTTTGTTGAGATATGTTAAAAATAGAAATTACAGTGTTAAATATTAATTACAATCATAATGAAAACAATATAATTAGTTAATTATGATGATAATACAAATTTAGATCTAGAATAGACTAGAAGTAGATTAGATTTAGATTCTGGATCAATCATCAGATTTTGAAAATTTAACTTTTGTGACCTTGAACACTTGTATCGACCTCAAACAATTATATTGACACTTTTGTCTAACCTAGATGCACGTGTTTTATACAGAATGCCTATTATCTATGGATGCAACTACCTAGAATATTTTGGGTTATGTGTCACCTTTGCTTTGGTGTGCTTAGATCTATATCATGGGCTATCACTCCTTGTCAAATAGCAAAACTCTAGTTCTTCATCTTCATGGTGGTTATGGTAAAAATGGGTTAGTGAGCACATGGTATCGAGCTACTCCAAATACCCCTCTATCAATGAGTGTTTCCTTCATATCCATTACTCTAAAGAGGGCCTCAAACTTATATATCTTTCCCCTGTGTGTTGACTTATGTGTGTATAAGGATGCAATGTGTGATAAGTAAGTACATAAAGTGACCTAGTCTGTAACTTGAAAAATGTGGTCATGGGATGCTCTTTTAGTATTTTAGACCTATAGATGTGGCATCCCAATGACTTATGTATAAATAGGGGAAAATAGGGAAGCGTTTCTCACTTGAGTGCTTTCTTGAATGCCTTTGATAAGTTTCCTTGTGATTTCTTACGTTTATGTTAAGTCTATGTTAGGTCTATGCTAGGTAAGTAATGAATGAGAATTGACCATACATAGTATCAATCCCTTTGGAGAATTTATAGTATTAAATCACTTAGGTTGACTATAGTCATAAGTTTTATTTGTAAGCATGACTTTAGGGCACTAGACACTTGCATTGGAATTAGACACTAGCTTTGATGTAGGCATCTAAAGGGACATAAGTGTCTAGGAAGCTAGAAAATAAGTACAGGTCTAAAACTTGTAAAGACATAAGATAAGTAGGTTTTGAGCATTTTAAACATGATAGAAGGTCTGAGTCATTATAATAACATTGCTTTAACTAAGAGATAAATAATAGGCATAAATAGATAGTGTATATGAGCCTTTTGACAACAAAAAAGGTTTAGAACTGAGAAGAATAGCCAAGTTCTATATTTTTCAAGTGTACAATATTAAGGTGCTATATAATTTAGAAATTATGTTTACATTTCCCCCCCTTTAATCTAGTAATGAAATTTATATTTTAAAGGAAAATAAATGTGTACCTAGATGTGTATAACACACCTTGACTTTACATGAGCAATTTGAGTGCTTTGTTATTGATTGACCTACAACCAAGAGCATGTTACAATATATAATCTGTGCATATAATCTGAAAATGAAAACATTGAAATGATTGAAATAGAAAAAGGAAGGTTTAGGAATACCCCTATTTATCGATGCAACCGCCTTACCTTTTAGAAACTTGATTTGAAAAGATGTATCATTATGAATCATTGAAACTGAGATTAGAACAAATATAAATCTAGAAAGTAAATAAATTAGAAGATTCATGTCCCTAACATTGGATAACATTGTTATTTTTCATCAGCAGTTGATATTAGTTGAATCATGTAACCTAATCATACTTATAATTTTGTGAATGTGAGTGAACCAAGTCAACTCACACTTTAAATTTGGCATGTTTTGATGATGTAATCAAGTCCAACCTATAAACATGGCAATATTGAGTGATTTAATCACTTCAACCATACCAAAAGTGAACCAACTACTACAGTAGATTGGCTCAATATAGTTTATAACCATCCAACCTAGCGAGCTAAAGTCCGTAGAAATGTTTTGAAATCTGAAACTAATTTTGGTTTTATAATTTAGGTGCCCTTTGCATAGTATATGCACCTCATATATGTCTCATGCTAAAACATGGGAATAATAATGGTACCAATGTATATAATTTCTACCATAATTTTGTATCTAAATCATATAACTATGATTTTTTGCCATTTTGAAAATTGTGTAAGTGTGGAGAACATGTTTCCATAACATACCCCCACTATAATCTAAAATTGAGAACTAGTATGAGTGCGGATAACATGTTTGAAAAACATGCCTCATCTATGATTTGAATCTATGAAGAATGTGGAAGCCATGCCTCTATGGCATGCCCCCAATGATATGACCCCCTTTGAAGTGAGGGGAATTAGAAACTAGTAGTCACCTTACCTCAAAAGGTTAAGATAATTGTATAATTTGTGAATATATCATGCAACATGATAAGATTAGCATGTCTAGGTAGATATATCAATGGGGTGCATTTTATATGATCACATCAAGTCCTAAGATATATGATATTGATCATGGAAACATCTAGATAGTAATAGTACAAGTTTAACAAACAAACAAACAAACAAGATCATACACGAGATGACTCAAAAGCAAATCAAAAGATAAAGGCCCAAGGAGACCTCAAACAAGGGGCATGTTCAAATACCATACAATCAAATGGACGTGATTTAGTCAAATATCCAAAAAGTAAGGAATGACATTAAAATTTCAACATACAACAAACAATGACATATGCAAATGTCACAATATGAAAACATACGCATGAGGGCCACAATCAATGGAGCATATTCAAATGCTCAAACAAGTAATGAAATACATGAAAGTAACACACTCAAGGAAGTGAAAGAAGGAAAACATGGACAATAAGAAACTAGCATAACATATAATACTAGCCCATGGATCATATGTGTTAGCAAAAACCTTTAAGTACATAACATATCAAGTACAATGAAAAATATATAAGCATGGATAATGTCATGTGTAAGTACAAAATATCAAACATGATAATGTAAAGTGATCATATAATAATATATCCTAGGTGTATCATTATCAAATAAATGGATGCCCCTAATGTCCACATGATATGAGTAGAGGGAAGGCCCAACATCCAAAAGTGCATAGATCATGTATCTATGTATTTATGTATCACATTAAAAGGGTGCGTGAAACACATGTGGATATATAAAAGTACTAGTATACCATCTACCAAAATGGAACCAATAACATATATGCCAAAGAACCGACAAGAATATGTAGATGTCAAAAATATTTTTGGATTTCAACATTTTTTAAATTTCTTTGGTGTTTTGGAAAGGTGTTATGGACAAGGGAAAATTCCACTAGAGCCTAAGCATCTCATCAAGGAGATGCGTCTATGGAGGAAATGTATCATGTGTATCATATTCATATGTTGGCTAATCAACATCATATAGATCATACTAATATGTAGTATCATTATGATCACAATCATCAATGTAATCATTGTTATAATAAAAATCTAACTTCTTAGGTTGTTCTTGAACTTGTGATATAACATTGTGAGCAATTGTGTATGAAAAACTAATTGCACCATAGATTGGAATTGCCTTCTTGAAAGTTTTATTTTCTTAAGTATATTTATCATTGTCAAAATGGTACATCTCATTATGGGATAGGGAAGAGTCATGTATCTTTACTTGCAAAATAGGAATAGATGTAATTTATGCCTGGACCTCTTTATTTGAGGATGAAATCATAGAATTTGTAGCATTTCACTTATCTCTTTGTTCCTCTACGCATGAAGTAGATATGGTGTTTGGATCCTTAGTAACCATATTTATATCATTTTATTTTGTAGGCATGTCTTTCTTTGAAAATTCCTTTGTTAGAAACCCTATTTTGAGAATGTATGTTTGCTTATCTTGATTTTCAGTTGGAAAATTTTATGCTTGCTCTAATTATTGCATTTTTAAGTGTTTTTGTTCTTAGTTATCCTTTGGTACCCATATTTTCTATTTTGGCACTTGGGTTTTAGGAGAAGTACTCATAATGTGAGTGGTATGCTTGAATGATGTATCAATTATAGGACCACCACTATTTTTGAGACTTTGTATTTTTTTATTCAATGTAAACTAATAATTTATATGATGCCCATGCATTCTATGATATGCACAATAGTATGTGGATCTCTTTATAAGATGTAGATGGGGTAATTGGATCACTTTGTTTTGAATCATTTCTCTTAGGGTTTCACTTGGACTCTTTGTATCTTTTTGGTCATATATTGAATCACTTATTCTAGATGTATTCTATTTTATTTTTTCATTTGGATAAGAAACCTTGTTGGGTAAAACATTTCTAGATGAAGATGCAAATACATGATTAACATTATAATGTTTTGAATTTTGAGAATATGGAATTTAATTTTCTAATAATGTGATCTTTGAACTGAACTATTTATTTTTATTTTTTAACTCTTCTATTAACTTGATGATAGGAATGATATGATCTTTTAGAGATTCACAAACCCTAGGTTCTTTAGATTTAATATGCATACATATACCATCTTCCTTACCCTTTGAAAGAGTGATAGCATGGACCTGGTTAGAGGGATGGTATCTAAGAATGTTGAAAGCTCTGAGATGTCATGCTTGGGCATTGGCAGAAGACAACTATAGGGACTATAGGGACCATATCTAAAACAAATTTTTTTTTTAATGTTTGTCTATGAATATAACTTTGGTATACTTTATCCTATCAGATATCCTTTGCCAACTGAGCAAGCATCTAACCATACAAGTTAGGCATCTATTATCTTTTTCCAAATGGGCAAGCATCTAACCATACGAGTTAGGCATCCATTATGCGATGCCAAAAGGGTAGGAATCTAACCATATAGGTTAGGCATCTATTATCTTGTGCCAAATAGGCAAGCATCTAACCATATGGGTTAGACATCCTCATATGAATAGGTTATGCTCTGGCTAGAGACTTGACTCATTGGGATCAACCAGATTTTGAGTTGCTCACTATTCATTGCTCATCTCTACTGGATAAACATCAAAGTCATCATGATAGGAGTATCAAATATATAAAAATTATTCACATTATATCTCAGAATTTGGCTTAAAGCCTCGAGAACTATGATGATCCAACTAGGAACCTTCCGAGTATATCATTGAATTTTTATCTTTGCTTTGTTTATCTAAACTAGGATCTTATTCTAATGGTCTTTCCTTTTCATTTAACTTTAATATTTTTTAGCACACAACCCCAACCCCATCCTAATCATCTACGTACTGGAAGCATCCTTCACTTCCTAGACTGCCTACATACATGCTTCCAAATAGGATCAATGTGTAGTATGCATGTAGTTATATTCCTTATTTTATGCTTCATGTCAATTATAGGTCTAGGTATGCAACCCTTTCTATGGCCCAGTTCCCCAGACAATTCCGTTGTGATTGCTAACCAAACGAGAGAGTAAAAGTTTCAGTTTAATTGACTGAATACTTGTTTAACTAAACTAGCCCTGAATCTTAACAAGAATAGAAATGAACATTGCATGCTACGCCCCCTTTTTACTTTTTATTTACATAAACAATGTTTTTTATCCTTGCTTTAGATAACCTAATTTGTACAACTTCTATTGCTAAAGTTTCATTATCTTAGAGCCATATGGTTGGTGGTTTCTTGATAATAATTGGTTTAACATTATCAATCCTAGTTTTCATTGATCCTTTTTGGTGGTACTGAGTTTTGAGTAAGAAATGTACTTTTTTCATTTTTGTTTCATAAATTCACAAATCATAATCATTTAAGGTAGTTCAAGTTATTTTCTTATCTTAATTAGTGTAGTTGATCAAGAGGGATTATCCCAATCCTTGGTCTTAATGACACGACATGGCCCTTATTTCTCCTCGATGGTTTATAGGGATGATGTTTAGATGTTATTGTTGTAACCGTGTTAGGATATGGATGCAACAGCTCAAGTGCAATGGCATTACCCATAAATGTGAGCTAGAGGCACCGCTTATACCTAACACTACGTAATTTTTTTTAACTTTAAATTTTTGGTTTATGTTGAGATTTAAAAGTATTGAATACTTGAAATAAATTAATGCATTATATTTCAAAATCAAATTCTTGAGTAGGAAGGTATAAAACAAATCTATAACATAATCTTCTAGTTTAATCATCATGCTGATTTACAACAACATTATTTTTCTTTGACATTTATACCTTTAGTCTACTTAGGTAACCTTTTCTAGAAAATAACTTATACACATGGAGTTTAAGAATGTTATTTTGAACTTGAATTTAATGTTAAATAAATCCTTTATATGATTGAAAGGAGGGTTCTAAAATTGAGGGTTCAACCCTAGAATGAAGAATATTTATTTTCATACTATTCTTAATTATAATAAAATTCATCATCAAAACTCAACAATAATTAAAGTAAGGGTCCATTCGGAATATTATTTTGTGACAACTTAGATTGATTTATGGTAATTTCATGTATCTAAGCAATATTATCACAATCTAGGTTTACGCATGTAACTTCACAGACTAGATCAAATGTATTTCATAAATTTATAAGCTAGGTACATAGAAAACAAAACTCATTTATTTAATGTTATATTCTACTATTTTCACTGAACCGGGTATAGAGATCATGTTCATGTTTGTAAATAGATAGATAATGTAAAATTGTATATATCAACTGATATTAAATGAGCTCATATTTTTATATGTTATATGTCTCTCAAATATTTGATTACTTTTTTTCCATGTTATTGGATTTTACTTTCCTTAACAGTAAGTACATTATCATTTTGTTTTTAGTAATGCAAAATTCATTCTATTTTAGTTTTTTAAAAATAAATACATTATATTTTTCTTATAATTTAAATAAAATATTATATTTATCTTACAATTTAAATAAAATATTATACTTACCCGGTGCCCATTGAAATCCTTGACTGAAATGGAATGTGATTCCGCTTGAATTGAAATAGCTATGATAAAGTCTGGTGGCCATGTTGATCTTGGGATGAGTTAAAGAAGAGAAAAGAACATAACTTCATATGGAAATAATGTTAATGTCATTAGGAAAAAAGGTTAGACGTATAAATGATAAGGATTACATGGAGGCAAAAAGGCATTGATCTTCTTTCCCCAAAGCATCGAGACTCTCCTCCTAAAGCGTTGCCTCACTTCCCTCTCAGGTGTTGCCTTCAAAATGTTGATGCCTCACTACCCTCAAAGTGTTGATGCCTTTTTTTTTCCTATTTTTATGAAAGCATTGCCTCTCCCCCCTTCTAGTGTCAATGTTGCTCACACATTTATCATCTTCTTCATGCAAAATTTCCTCCAACGTGGATCCTCTCCTTTTTCCTCCTCATTGTGAATATATTTATAACTTTATTTTCCTTCATTTAAGGTTTTTAACTATTACTACGTGGCAAGTGATGTGGCAGTCTCTTTTTAATTAGCATGAGTTAAAGTGGGCGATGGCTATTAGAGAAGAGAGGTGAAGTGTTTAAATTCAAATTGCAAGAATATATATTTTAGAACTGAAAGTTTATAATTGTTTCCCCTCCCCGTGTGGCGTGGTAGAATGGTCAATTAACACATGTTATCAAATTTGTATGTAGGGTGGATTTAGTATGTAGGGTGTAGGCTTTAGGTTAGATTAGTTTTATTTTACTATTTGTTATGAGTTTATACCTAGAAATTAATAGGTATAAAATAAATCATAAATAATTTAATAAACTTAAATTATTTATGATAATATAAATAGATTAATAATAATTAAACTCTTAAATTATTTATGATAGTTTATTTAAAAGTTCTCAGAGTAAAAATAAAGAAAGAAAAGTTCATTTTATTAATTTAAAATAACCTTTGACGTATTTATCTGATATTATCAAATTGATAAAATTTTCATCTAATATTAGTCTATTCATCTCATTAAATTTTCCCTTGTTCATGATAACATTGCATATATACATTTCTACGAAATGAAATAACTTTAATTAAATCGTACCTTGATTTCACGAAATCCCATCGATGACCTAATAGATCTTTGAAATGAATGCAAAAGTTAAGTTAACTTGACAATCAACACATTCTGACTTAAAATACTAAATGAGGTCCAAAACAACTTAAAGTATGAGCACAAGTCCACAATGTGGGAAGAGAGGTCGTGACAACAACAATAATCAATTTTTACTCCTTCCTTGATAGAGAGTTGTATAGTTTCATAATCATAATAACAAAATAATATATATCATCCATGATGAAGGAAATAAAGTAAACTTAGGGAAAGAAAGACAAAGGTCATAGGTCAAGTTCACTAAATCTTTAACCTTAAAATTTAGATTAAGGGAATCTAGGTTTAAAGGGGTAGAGATAACCTAGGGCACAAGGATGGTAGACTATCTTTATAGTAGGCCAATTAATTACAAAATTTAGATAAATATATAATGAATTTATTATACTAAGATATGCTAAAAATATAAATTATAGATATGATATATATTACAATGATAATAAAAATAAGATAATTAGCCGGTTCTAATGCTAATACAGATTTGGATTTGGAATAGGCTAGAAATAGACTAGATCTAGATTCGAGACCAGTCATCACATTCTATAAATTTGAATTCTATGACCTAGAACACTTGTGTCGACCTTGAATGGTTATGTCGATGGTTTTGTCTAACCTGTATGTAAGTGATTTGAAAAAAATACCTATTAGATTTAGATGTGACCATCTAGAATATTTTAGGTTCTTTATCCCATTTGCTCTAGTGTGCTCAGATTTAGATCATGGGCTATCATTCCTTGTCAAATATCAAAACCATAGTTCTTCAACTTTATAGTGGCTATAAAAAAATGAGTTACTGAGCACACAGTTTCAAGTTGCCCAAAATACACTTATGTCAATGAGTATTGCCTACATAACCAATAATCTAAAAAATTCCTCACACTTATGTAGTTATCCATATGTGTTTGTTTGTGTATTCATAAGGATGCAATGTGTGATAATCAAGTACGTAGAGTGACCTAGATTTTAAATTGGAAAATGTGTCTCATGGGATGTTCCTTTATTAATTCAGACTTATAGATGTGTTGACCCTATGACTAATATGGAAATAAGGGAAAATAATGAAGCTTTTCTCGCTCGAGTGTTTGATTGATTGCCTTTAGTAACTTGTCTTGTGAGTTGTTAGGTTTATGCTAGGTTTATGTTAGGTGAATAATGAATGATGATTTATCATGCATATAGATCAATCCCTTTGGATAATATCTCACATTAAAACACTTAGTGCAACCCTATATATTCATTTATTTTGTAAATTCTATGACTTTAGGGCAATATACACTTGCGTTGGGATTAGAAATTAGCATCAACATAGGTGTCTAATTGGGACATAAGTGTTCTGAAAGTTGTCAAATAGGTATAGGTCCAAAACTTATAGAGACATAAGATATGTAAATTTTAAGCATTATGGGCATGATACAAGGTCTATGTCATTAGAATAATATTGTTCAGAGTAAGAGATAAGAAATAAACACAAAGAGATGTATATGCGAGCCTTTTAGCAATGAGAAAGGTCTATATTTACCAAGTGTACAAGATTAAGGTGCTATATAATTCATAAATAGTGTCTACATTTCTATAAATACAAAATATCCATAGCCAAACACTCATAAAACTATTTTTATAGATATAAAATCTTGATCTTTCACAGCATAGGTTGCCTTCTACATCCATTACCCAAAATATTCCAAAACCACTACATAAAATCATCTGCAGTCATAGCACAAAATATTTTATAGTCCCTACCAAAATTCTTCCATAACATCAAAATATCTACAACCAAACACCTCATAAAAC
The DNA here is from genome assembly GCA_037957365.1 of Torreya grandis. Taxonomy (NCBI): domain Eukaryota; kingdom Viridiplantae; phylum Streptophyta; class Pinopsida; order Cupressales; family Taxaceae; genus Torreya; species Torreya grandis. Next base: position 804,606 of record JARHVA010001438.1, on the reverse strand, counting down.
CAGTCTTATTTTTTAATCCAAATCAACCTCTACATCCATAATCACTTCTCCCAAAAAAATATGTTTTCTATAATTTATAATAAAAATAAAAATCCAAAACATTCCATACCCATATAGGTACCTAACCTATGGGAGGAAATTCTAACAAGAAGAGATGCAGATAAACAAGATTTAAAATAAGAAAATTCAAGATTTAATAAAATTAAATAGGATATGAAATTATTTTAACTAAATAAAAATTAAGGGCATAGATAATCTTTCACTGCCATGTAATAATAATATCTTCTACATATATTGTCTAAAATATTTCACAAGTTTAAAAATTCTCCCAAAAAATAATGTTATACACTCTTTGCCTACATTTGTTTTAACCTGTACTTAAAACTATTGCATCTAATACCTAAACTTCTATATAAGCCACTATTAAAAAAATTATAGTCACTAGATTTTTCTTCATTAATGTCTTTAAATCCCAAAAAATTGAAGAATAAGATCTATCGTAAGGTCAAATGTCCTCTATATTTTGACCAAAATTTTTCACAGCCAAAGAAAACCAAACTAAAATCTATCTTCAATAACAACTCTACAAATTTTCCAAAACTATAAGGAATGTATTTTCTCAAAATACCAAAAGCATAAATTATTAAAAACAAAACCTATTGAATTTAATGTCTCTTCCCTTAGAGATCAATATCTCTAAACTTTATATCATAATGAACATATAAAACATCCCAAACCCTCATAATCACAATCATTGGGAAATGTAAACATACTACACAAAGTTTAAGAAAAAATAATTATAGGAATTGAGATTACCTAGAAAAAATCACCTTATAGTATAACCAAGAGCCTTTGGTAATACAAAAATAATAAATACACCTCCAAAAAATTCTAAATTTAATAATAATTCTTCAAACAAACCAAATCCAAATCCACCATGATATAAGTTTTTCAAAAAACCTTATGTAATATTTTCTAGAACTACATCCACTATCGCAAAAAATTGTATAAACCACTAATAATAACCTATTAATAAAATTAACTATTGAAAATATAATCAATATTAAATAGATAAAATTTACAAAATATAACTAATTAAAAAAACACACACATCCAAAAAGTATATATATAAATAAATCAAGCAACCCCAAAGCCCATTTAATTAAATCTCACAACTAATATGAATTATTTGAAACTCATATAACCCTAAAATGATACCATTCATATTTTACACATTAAAATATCTAAAATTCCTTAATTAAAATATCAATCAAGTACCCTTTCAATAAACCACTTAGTAATACTAAACCAACATATAATTTACAAAACCATGTATTTGTTATTCTAAAGCTTCAACCACTTAACAATACTAAACAAAATATAATTTACAAAACCATGCATATGTTCTTTTAAAGCTTCAATAAAAAAATTACAATAAGAGTCAGAATTTTTAAACAAGACTAGAATAGAGAAAAATGGTTCACATCAAAAATAAAAATGTCACTAAACCAACTAGTTTCACCAAATGAAGAGTACCACCAAGAATAGAGAGAATTCCACACAAATTTAACACAATAACATGTCAATTGATACTAAATATGAATCATAAGACTAATATCCTAATTAATCCCCAAATCAAGGGATTCAACCAACCGAAATCTACCACATCACTAAGTTAAGGAACACATTAGGGTCAAGTTTAGGGAACCACTAATTTTAAGACATAATTTAAACTTTAGTAAAATGACATCCATGATCCATAAATGCACATAAATAGTATATTATCCTTATTTTGTTGTTTTGATGACATTTGTTTATATGGTTGTAATTACAAAAAAACCCAATCTCTTATTTTTAATTGTCTTTTTATGTGAGCCTATTACATATATACATATAATATTTTCAACTTTTATTAAATATTGATACTTTCTATCTTGAAAGAATCCTTCAAGACTCAATCTCTCTAAGTGCACATCTTACGGGGTGCACTAAAAAAGAGGTGGATAGATGATTAATGTTTCACAATATTATTGTCCCTTATTACCAATCCAACCAGTGCCTAAAAACTAATCCCTAAGCTATTAATCCTCTTTTGCACACTCTTCCAATCATTTCCCACCTTTCATCCCTTTCTTCCTCACCTTAAGCCCCTTTAGCCAGTTTATAGTACTAGGTCAATTGGGTCAACCCTGTACTATTGTGGGTAAAATTCATTTAGGGTTTAGGCTGGCTTTTGGCCAACCTAGCTCGAAACTTAGTGAATTTTCGTCCATAATTATATTAGGTCGACTGGGTCGACCCAGTCGGTTAAAATTTTCAAAAGGGTTTAGGGTTATATCCACCTATATACAAGTCCATTTCATCATTATTTATAAATGAATAAGAGTTATTATTTACTTGTGCTTATTTACAATCTATTCTTCCACCATTCTACTTGAGGAGTCTTAGCTTAGGGTTTCTACTTGGAGAATCTAGTCTTGTGGAGAAGTATTGGATGCTTTAGCCTTTTTTAGTGATCCTTACAAACCAAAAAAACCTCCTGAAAAACCCGTTTGGCCAAGGGAGAGATTGAGTCTCAATGGGTTCATCATTCAAGTAAGTATTCTCTAACTTTACTCCTTTCTTTAGTGGATGAAAGTAACACAAGTATTGGCTTTGAATAATATTACTCTTCATCTTCATACATTAGGGTCTTACTAATGCGTATCTTAATTGAGATTCTCCTATGCATGTTTGTTTGTATACTAACCTCCATATTGTGCCACAAGCTTTGGTCAACACTAGATTAGATTTATTTAATTTATTTGTTATTAGTTTAGTGAATATTGAAAACATAGGACCTAGTTAGGCTTATTGTGTGATTTTGCTTGACTGAATGCTTTAGAACCCTCCCTAGTATCACTTATTGTGATAATAGATCCCCTAATTGGGTCTATAAAATCCACATATTGGTCATGTTCCTAATTATCTAATGTATCCCTAATCAGATATGTAAGTAGGATCTATCTTCTCCAAGTTAGGATTGATTTATAGACTTGATGAATTTTTTATTACATACATTTTGGTGAACCCGATGTGAATCTAACCCTTGCAAGTTTTATTTCATGTTTTTCATTATTTTATCATTTTATTTATTATTTTTCTATATTTATGATAATAGGTTGACAATGTCTATATAGTTTATAACTTATGTGCATAAGTTTAACACATAGTTGCATCAAAATGACTATCTTGTTTGTGCAAGTCTTCATCAGATATAAGCTACTGGGTTGAACAAGTTGACACAATACAAGTTTTCACTTCCAAACAAGCTACTAGGTTGACCCTGTCAACATAGTACACTTCCAAACTTTCAGAAAACATACTAGGTCAACACTGCTAGTATAGTATTCTTCACAAGCTTTAATAAATAGGGAACTATAGAACTAGGTTGACCCAATTGACATAGTTGGCAGAATTTGCAAGTAAAAATCAGGGCACTTCAATAGCAATATCACTTTCTTCTACATATTCTAACACACCAAGGTTCCTTTCTCTGTTTCTCTATCATTTGTATTAATCATTACAAATATGTTTTTCATAATTTGTAGTCTTTAAAATTGTCCTTATATAACAAATTGGGTCGACCGTATCGACCTAGTTCTATATTTTGTCTTCCGTCTAAAAGACTAGGTTGACACTATTCTTAATAGACCCTTGTTTTAACAATATAGTAGCAACACTATCGACTCTATACTATAATATTTGCATACACTATCATATGAACTAAAATTATACTATGTTTCAAAGTTAGAATTAACACTTATATGATAGTAATTACTTTACACTTTCACTTTCAGTTGCTTGCATGCTTGGAATAGATCACATAGTCTAATTAGGTGGTTTTTCAATATACCATTTAGTTGCACTATTTTTATCTTTCTTGCACATACAACAAAATCACATTATTCCAAAACTCATTTAAACAATTATCTACCCAAAGCCTACTTACTTGGATTTCATCACCAAGGGGGAAGCTGACTTGGTTTTATGGCCAAGTATAAAAATGTGGTTATTGGTATATATTGGAAAATCCCCTGACACCTTTATCATTCCAGTGTGTGAAATAAGGGGATATACCCTAATACCAAGCTAGTACCATTGCTAACACAGATCCCTTTCAGCCCAAACATCCTAAAACCATCCATAGATTGCTTTATAATTCCCTACTTTTAGTGAACTTCCCTATCACACTTAAAATAACACTTCAATAATCTAAAAACATATAGGATGACCACTTAGTTAGCATTTACTTTCCAAGTTAATTATTTTTTATTTTCTCATTATATGTTGTATTACAAAAACTTGCATTGGAAAGTGTTGGTACATTTTTTTTTGTTGTGTGCCTCAATTGGATCATCCTAACTAACATAATTGATTGTGTGTTTCCTTTCATTTCTTGCTTTAAAATTTACTTTCAAAAATTTTCTTATTTTAGTACATTTCCATTCTATTCAACATAGTCTCTTACAAACTATATGTATCCCCTACCTACAGAACTAAGTTGACCTTGATGACACAGTCTTCTTTTCTACCCCTCAAGATATAGTACTAAGTTTATCCTTTCTATACCTATCAAGACAATTCCCATCTTCAAAATATTGAAACCAATGTGGGAGAAATTGACACAAGTTTAATCAATAATCCCACTAATAATCCATATTCTAATAACCATCTGCCTAATACGAATTCGAGGAGTGCTCCTACAAGTACCAACCCACCAATTGATATGACTCAACTTCTTGCACAAGTCATACAACAAATGAACATAATGAAAATTTATAACACCTCTCAAATGATGCAACTAAAACATCATTTGATTAATATGGCTAATCAACCTCTGACTATCCATCCTCAAGCCAATACCAATTTCATTCCTCCACCTCTTAGAGATGCTTCAGGAAATGTTATTTATCAACCTATTGTGAATTAAAAAATGCTTAAAAACATTCAAAATAAGCCTTTAGCTCCCTTCATTGTGTCCATTAATATTGGCAACATATCTCAACTATCAATTATTATGGGACTAAAGACCATGCCTCATTTCTCAAATCCTTGGCAATCTTTACAAAGAGTGGATCCAAACTAATACTTTTGTCATAACTAAACTCTTAGTCAAAATATTCATTGGAGATGTATTAGAATGGTACAACAAAATTCCACAACATTCCATTTGGAAACTTGAAGATTTAGTAAATCCTTTAGTTAAAGAGTTTCAACATAATGATCTTCCTAAAAATTATCTTAGCCACTTCATCAATGCTAAGCAATCTCCCACTGAATCAGCTCATGATTTGATGAAATGATGGAAATCTCTAGCCCATAAAGTTTATCATAACATGACTGATGATAATTTGTTTAAACTCTTCATAACTACTTTACCTCTTTTTCTTCTATATAAGGTTCAAACTTTTTCTCCCTAAATACTTAATGAATCTCTTGGCCAAGCTAAATGTCAAGACTTTCTCATGAAGCAATTCAAACCTAATCCTAAACTTCTCAAAGGATATTTTCAAACATCTACTAATGTTATCACCGGTAATACTCCTCAAACCAAACAAGGAGGTGCCAAAGTTGACATTCCTTCATCTTCTCACACACCACTCATAATGTATAAATTGAAATAATTTTAACACCCTCTAAACCTTTTACTTATCCTAACAATACTCCTAAGTGTTATGACCCTAATCAATTTTTTTGGTTCCATGCTGACATTGATCACTCCCATGAATCTCATATAGGGATCACTAAATTTATTATCTCCTATATGCTTGGTGATTCATTTAATCATGAATCCATGATCAGCCTTTTTCATCAAGAATACATCATTGATTCTCAAAAATGACAAGTTTCCAAAGTTTCTACCTTGAATAACCAAAAAATCTTTTTCCACAGCTAGTAATCAATAAAATACCAAGTATGTTTATGTTATTGATGTCGATTATGACTAATATTATAATAATGCTCATTATGTTAACATTTTTAAGGTTAATTATCATCGCAAACTAACTCACAAAGATCCTGTTACCAAACCTAAGATGCAATCTTTAGAACAACTTCTCAAAGATACTACAACCACTCATCTCACTTCAAAAGCCCATGAAGAACCATATCCTCATTTTGAAACCCCAACCATTTCTATTCCTTCAAAATATACCTTACCTCCTAAACATCATGTTGGTTCTTCTTATAAATCTCATTGGAATTTTTTTGAAGAACTTAACTCTATGCCTTGAAAGATTCCACTTATGGAGTTAGTTCGTACTTTCCCTTATCATCACAAATTCCTTATGCAACAGTTACAAGAAATTGAAGATCCATCTTCTATAGATGAATAACCATCCTCTATTGAACCTCAACCTACCAACATACATACCATTAAAATCATGTGTCCTTTTTCTAAGCCTTTATTAAATTTATTGAAGAGGACATGATCAATGATGAGATTATTTTTCGTGTCAATGATCTACCACTATTCATTAAAATATATATTAATACTAGCCTTTTTCATAAAGTTCTAGTTGATGAAGGCTTTGGTATTAATGTGACATCTTTGTGGCTTCTCCAACAACTTGGCTATAACAAGGATCATCTTAAGCAAACCCACCTCACTTGTCATAGATTTTATAAGACTAATCAAAATCCAGTTGGTTGTATTTGTCTTCCCCTAACCATCATACCTAAAACTATTCAAACTAAACTTATGGTCTTTGATTTACCCTTATCTTATAACATACTCCTTAGTTGCCCATGTACTCCTAGAATGAGGGCCATTTATTCTTCTGGTAGCCAATGCATTAAATTCTTACATAATGGAAAACAATATAAGCATGAGGTTGATCCCAACCCTTGGATTATTCAACTTCCTAATCCAAAATCTTAATATCATATTCTTACCATTCCTAAGATCAGTAGTTCTCCTTTACTCAACTTCATCAACATCAATCTTGATTTACAAGTCACTCTTGTTGATTTAGGTGATGATGGACCTAATGATTTGCATCATACTTGCAATATTACCAAGCTACCCCCTACATTTTGGAGTGGCTTCCTCCTTTATTACCTCAAGACCATACTATTCCCTTTATTGATAAGAAAACTAATTTTCCCCCTCTATGAAATGCTTAGGAGACTTATTTACCTAAAGAGGCCTTCACTTGAAATGAATTTAGAGCATATAAATTATTGAAAGACCCTCTCATCATGTCTCCACATACATTCAATAATATTGGGAATTCACCTTATAAAACTCCCCCTGAATCTCAGGCATGTACAATTTCTCCAATATATGATGATAATTATATAATGTCCCAATCTCAATATTGATACTTGGATATTTAACATTATCAAAAAAACGTAGCTCAAATCCATACTTTTAACTAGGAAATTCATACCATTTTTACGGATCATGCATTAGATCTTGAAGGTCATGTACCTCTTGTTAATTCTCTACTTCTTAATACTCCTTGGGTGTACAAAAATCATAGCTTCAAAACCTATATAAATTTTTGCATCTTCTCTACCACTTACAGATCCAATCAATGCATCCAATCCTTCCCCTCTCAAGGAAACTAACAACACACCAATCCCACTCGATCCATCTACTTCTCTTACTCCCTTGATTACACTTGATGCCAAGGCTATCGATGTCCTTCCAATACATTCTAAATATGATCACCATGGTAATAAAACTCTAGATCTCAAAGTATATGTTGATTATTATGTCCCTCTTCCTAATTTTCCTAGTGATGAAGCTATTCTTGAAATACTTCATGCTCGAGAACCTCAACTTCCTTGGTAACATCACAAACTTGGGAACTTCAAAACCAAAACCCCTTATTTTAACAACTTCATTGCTAGCATTGATCCTAAAGCTAATCCAATCTCTTGTTTACCTAATGCACCATACCATTTCCAAGATGTAAATGTTATGCTTACCAAAGAAACTACTCACATTAAATATGGTCCATCATGCCCTGAAACAATTATAGTTTTTTGCAAGCTCTCACCTACTGAATATGATAAATTTAGCTTATTTTTTGATAAATATCATGAGATTTTCATTTAGTCCTATAAGGACATACCTGGTATTAACCCTAGCATTATGGTGCATAACATAATCACTTATTCTGATGCCAAACTTATGCATCAAAAATAGTAGGAATTTCCACCCGAAGTCTCCACTTTATGTCACAAAGAAATCATCAAACTTCTCTATGCTAAATTTATCAAACTAATGGATTATTTTGAATGGGTTTATAACATATTTCCCATTCTTAAAAAGGTCACTATGGTAATTTGTATCTACATTAATTTCCATAATCTTAATCTCACCTGTCCCAAGAATAATTTCTCTTTACCTTCAATAGATGTCATTATCAATTCGATGGTTGGTTATGAATTGTCACCTCTTCTAGATGGATTTTTTGGTTACAATCAAATTCACATTTCCCTTGAAGACTAATATAAAACCACTTTCACCACAGAATGGGGCACATATTACCATGTTAAAATGCCCTTTGCCCTCAAAAATGGTAAAGCCACTTATCAAGAAGCAATGACTTACATCTTTCATGATCTTATCCATAAAATTGTTGAAACCTATGTAGATGACCTCACCACTAAGACCAAAATTCACAGGACTCATCTTCATGATCTTGCCATCATCTTCAATCATCTTATCAAATACTAAGTGAGACTAAATCCTTATGAAGGTGTCTTTGGTGTCACATCCTGAAAATTGTTAGGATTACTAGTCTTTCTCTATGGCATCGATGTTGACCCCAATTAAATTATTTTTATTATCAACATGCCCATTATTCATTCCATTCCAAACATTCACACTTATCTTAGCGAACTTGGGGAAATTATATGATTCATCCCCAAAATGGCTTACCATATCCACTTCGTCAACTCCCTTCTTAAGAAAGGTAATATTTTAGAATGGATGGATCCTTCTCAAAAAACCTTTAACAATATAAAATAATCATTGCTTCAACTACCTACACTTCATCCTCCTTTAAATGATCAATCTTTGATCCTATATACTTCTTCCACACCCATTAGAATTGGGGAAATGCTTTCCCAACAAGATGATACCAAAAGTGAGTATGCCATCTATTACATCAGTCAAGGCCTTATTAATTATGATAAATGTTACATAAAATTCAAACATGATTGCCTCGCCATATATTTTTCTTTTAGAAAGCTTTGAAATTACATGATTTATCATACCACTTATGTCATCATTCATTCCAACCCCCTTCATCACTTTTTCTCCAAAACCTTTCTTCCTAGAGATAGAATTGGCAAATGGATGGTCCTCCTTATGAAATTTGATCTTCCCATTGTTATTCAAAAATCTATCAAAGGACAAATCATAGCTGATCAACTTGCCATAGCTCATGTGCCAGCTACAAATCACCTTCAAGATAGTCTTCATGATAATAATATTATCTATATTGAAGGTCTCAATCAATCCATTTATCTTAAATATTACTTCCATAACTTCATTAATTATCTTGAATCAAGTAATCTTAATGACTCTACTATCCACCTCGATACTACCAAACTAAAATTAGTTATCGAAGAACTTCCTAAAATTAATTTTGACTTACATGAAGATACTTGGACCCTTCACTTTGATGGTGATAAATGCCTTCAAGGAGTTGGGGTAGGTTGCATTCTTACAGTCCTCTCGGTAAAATCATTCCTTTAGATTTTCACTTAAAATTTGACATTATTAACAATATGACATAGTATGAAGCTTTAATCTTGGGCATGAAAGTTGTTCTTGATTTAAATATATAATATTTTCATGCCTTAGGTGATTCTCAACTCATTTATCATCAAGTTAATGGTGACTACCAATGCAAAAGCAATAATCTAATTTCTTATCATCAAATTTCAATCACCAAAGATTTCATATCTTTCATTATTGAGTCTATTCCTTGAGATCAAAATTCTATTTTTGATTCCCTTGCTTCTTTAGCATCTTTTTTTCATCTGCACCAAATTCTTTCCAATCCCACTTTTCTTATACAAATGATAAAATATTCATCTTCTACTCAACCACAATATTCTCTCATCTGCCACATCGAGGCTGTCACCATTTGACAAAGCTCATGGTATAAAGACATCATTCAATTTTTGGAACACCAAACTTATCCTCCTAACTTAGACTCTCATGAAAAGACTTGCATTTGTAAAGAAGATTTTAAGTATGTATTTCACTGTAACATCATTTATTATCATAATGTTGAAGGTACCTTCTCCATTGTGTTATGCAAGATGAGGTTCCTCCTTTTCTTGAACAAGCACATGGGAGAATTTTTAGTGGCCACTATAGCAGACATGCTACAGCTCATAAATGCCTATGTATGGAATATTTTTGGCCCACTCTTGAAAATGATGCTATTAAATTTGATAAAAAGTGTACCCCTAACCAATTTCATGATGAATTAATTTATTCACCTCCATCCAAACTTCAAACTATCAAATATACCTAGCCTTTTTACATGTGGGGATTAGATCTCATAGGTAAATTGTCCTGATCTCAAGATGGCCATTCTTTATCATCACCGCTACCAAATATTTTACCAAATGGGTTAAGGTTATGCCCTAGTTAATGTCACCAATACCACCATATCCAAATTAATCCTTAATCAAATCATTTATTGCTTTGGTGTTCCCCATACCAACATTTTAGATAATGGTGGTAATTTCAAAAACAAATATGTCAAATAGCTCTATGCTAAATTTAAAATCAATCACAAATTTTACACACCCTATCATCCACAATATAATGGTCAAGTTGAGGCCACAAATAAAATCCTTAAAAAAATTATCCAAAAGACAATCCATGAAACCCACATAGATTGACACCTTCATCTCTATCCTGCTCTTTGGGCCTATCACACTAGCATACGTACTACCACTAGGGAAATGTCCTCTCTACTCTATGGTTCTGAGTCAATCCTTCCATTAGAAATTGATATTCATTCTCTTTGTATCTCTCTTCATGGTATTATACCTGATGAATAATTACGTGAAGCTTGCCTTCATTCCCTTAATTTCCTTGATGAACATCATCTTTCTACTTTGCAACACAATCACCAATACAAGGCTCATATTTTCAAATAACATAACAAACATGTTAAAATAGGCACATTTAATGTTGGTGATCTTGTCCTTAAATTAGACTACACTCATGATAAAGAAGGTAAATACTCCCAAAAATGGTGGGGGTCTTTATTTAGTCAAAGATATTCTTGGTCCAAGTACCTATCTCCTTAAAACCAATGAAGGTCATATTTTCAAAGAACCCACCAATGCACAATTCCTTAAAAAATATTTTTCCTAAATCCTTCCCTTATTTTCATGATTTATATATTATATCTACCTAACACTTTTTGTAGGATACTTACACAGGTCTCTCTTTCTACAATAGTTCTCTATTTTCACAAACCTTAGTCCTTCTTGTTGGTCTTTTAGTTTTCCCTTTTTCTCATGAGTTGCACTGTAAAACCATGGATAAGACCCAATCTTACTCATGATGTACTATAGTCTCTTTTTTTTTCATACTTTACTTTTTGTACCCCTTAGGTTTCTTTTTTGTGAGTTGTAGTGTAATACCATGGATAGTACCTAGCCTTCCTCACAAATACCCTCTTTTTCTTACCTCATTTATTTTTCACATGATTTTTGACACCCTCATGGGTTTCTCTTTTATGAGTTGCATTGTAAGACCATGGATAGGACTTGGCCTTCCTCATAAAATTACCATCTTATCGTTTCTTGTCTATAATGTGTTTAGCAATGATTATGAGTTTTTTATCCTTGTTCTCATCTTTAGCTTTTGCTTCCTTTATGGATAACATTTTCACAAAAAATCTATGATAGCATGTTTTCCTCAATTTCCCTCATTCTTATGATAAGTAATCACACTTTACTGTCATTGAATCCCATTTTATCACCCTTTGTCACATTTTTATAATTTAAATTAAATCAAATTGTTTCATGCTTCTTTACTTTTGATTTCCTTTCCTTTCACTCCATATTCGATAAAACAAGGTTGAAGTCAAGATAGCACTTTTATGTCACCTAAATTTATGATATACAAAAGGCAATGATATATAAAAGGTAACATACAAATCTCAAAATTTAAAATCACACCAAAAGACGTGATTACAAGCACAATCGAAGCTCAAATTCCAAAATTGGCCTCACAATAAAAGTGAGGTTAATTGGGGTGTGTTAGGCCAGTAGATTGGAATAGGAGAATTTAACAAACTCTATGGTTCTACCTACTTTCTCATGAAAGTACCCAATCTTCACAATAGATTGATGGATCTATAAATGGTCATGAGGAATGGGGAACACATTGTGAGAAGGTAGGCCCATTTTACTTTTCATGCATATAGCCTTCATGGGATGATCTACATACTTCATTTGTTGACATAAGACTTGTGTGTCCAGGAGAAGTTTTTTAGTCCTTAAGGTCAAAAGTCCTCTTGTTTTGACAAACCTAATTTGAGTGTCTTAACTTTGATAAAGAGTTCCTCTACGTTGTTTTTTCCTTCATTCTCCCCTACACCCATTTCATTTCCCCCTTGATAGGCATATGTGATTCTAAATCGGTTTTCCCTTTTCTATACTTCCTTCTTATTCACATATTAAACACATGCTAGCACTACTTTGTTTCAATTTATCTATCCTTAGAGCAAAATAATATGTTTGAGTGACTATGGATTATTTTTTTTACACCATGAATCTACATTTATAGATGTGTTTTAATTTATTTTTACTATTTTTCATTATTTAACCACCCTTTTTGTGGACACCTGAGTTCGTTTCTACTTTCACATACTTTTTCCATTGTTGAGTGAGGTTGGCTTGTTACTTCTCACTCACCAATGTTATTTTCCCTTTCATGTACCTTTTTTCATTGATGATTAAGGATTGTTACTTCTCACTCATCAATGTTGTTTTACCATTTTTATTGCCCATCTTTTTTTAAGTAAGGATTGTTACTTCTTTCACATTGATGTTTGATCACCATCCTTTTAACATGTATTTTTGGTTTGACCTGATGAGTTTTCCTCTCTTACTCAAGGTTTACTTGTTTGAGTTTTTTGATCTTTAGTAGCCTTATCTTTTTGTTACCCAATTTAATCTAAATTTTGACTTGGTCCTTTGGTCTAACATAACATTTATCAACCTAACTTACCAAATTTCTAAGTACGTCCCATCTACATAGCACCAATTATCTTAACTTTCCTACATTTATTTTTTTTACTCTTTAATTTTGTATTTTTGGGTTTGTCAAAATCAATATTTACAACCTCCATAATCAAAAATACAAACACAATAGACAACCATCCAATGATAAAGGTAAGTCAAGGTACACATACATTTACTTTTCAATTATTTCCCTTTTGGTGTTTTAAAATTGATTATTTTATGCTTTAAAATACTACAATTTTTTAAAGCCTCGATGTTATATGTTACTATGTTATTTCTTGAAGCAAAATCCCCTATTACACCTAAGTGACATGTGATGAGCTTCGAGTGCAGCATATGTATACACATAATATTTTTAATTTTTATCAAATATTGATACTTTCTATATTGTAAGAACCCATCGAGACTCAATCTCTCTGAGTTCACACCCTAAGGGGTGCACCGAGAAAGGGGTGGGTAGACTATTAGTACTTTTTAGGATTGTTGTCCCTTATTTCTACTTATTACCAATCCAACCAGCTCTTAAAAACCATTACCTAAGCTATTAATCCTATTTTACACACTTGTCTAATCATTTTTCACCTGTTGTCCCTCTTTTCCTCACCTTAAGCCCCTTTCAATAGTCTGAAGTACTAGGGGTTAACCCTATACTATTGTGGGTAAAATTCATTTAGGGTGTAGGTTGACTCTTGGCCGACCTAGCTTGTAACCTAGTGAAGTTTTATCCATAACTATACTAGGTCGACTTGGTCGACCCTATTGGGCAAAACTTTTAAAAGGGCTTAGGATTAAATTTTCCTATATATACAATTCCATTTCATCATTATTTATAAAGGAATAAGAGTTATTATTCACTTGTGCTTCTTTATAATCTGTTCTTCCACCATTCTACCTAAGGAGTCTTAGCTTAGGGTTTCTACTTAGAGAATCTAGTCTTGTGGAGAAGTATTGGATGTTTTGGCCTTTCTTAAGATCCTTAAAAACCATAACAACCTCTTGTGAAGCCTCTTTGGCTAAGGGAGAGATTGAGTCTCGATGGGTTCATCTTTCAGGTAAATATTCTCTAACTTTGCTCCTCTCTTTAGTAAATATAAGTAGCATAAATATTGGCTTCAAATAATATTACTCTTTTTTTTCATGCATTAGGGTCTTACTCATACATAGCTTAATTGAGATTCTACTATACATGTTTGTTTGTTAACTAACCCCCATATTATGCCACAAGCTTTGGTGAGCACTAGATTAGATTTCTTTGCTTTATTTGTTATTAGTTTAGTGAATATTGAAAACATAGGACCTATTTAGGGCTATTACATGATTGTTCTTGATTGGAGGCTTTAGAACCCTCCCTAGTATTTTTTATTATGATAAGAGATTCCCTAATTGGTTCTATAGGATCCCCATATTGATCATGTTTTTTATTATCTAATGTATCCCCAATCAGAAGTGTAAGCAGGATCTATCTTCTCTGAGTTAAGATTGATTTATAGACTTGATGCATTTTTGATTGCATACACTACACAACTATGATATCATAAGACTAATGTCCTAGTTAATCCCCAAATTAAGGGATTCAACTAACTGAAATCTACCACATCATTAAGTTAAGGAACACATTAGGGTCAAGTTTAAGAAACCACTGATTTTAGGACATCAAGTTAAACTTTAGGGAAATGACATCCATGATCCAAAAATGCACATAAATAGTGTATTATCATTCTTTTATTATTTTGATGACATTTAATTATATGGTTTTAATTGTACAAAAACTGAATCTCTTACTTCTAATTGTCTTTTGTGTGATCCTGTTACACCATTAATGTATAATGTAAATAAGAATATGTGTGGCTAATGTGTGGTTATAATAGCCTTTAATTATATCATATGATCATTTTATATCTTTATATTATTATTAGGGTCAACCTAACGTGTTTTAATAGCATAATTGGGGTATATATATGAGGTAGTGGTTACCATGAGATCATCATATTATAAATTATATTTTTATTGTAAGATTGTAGAGGTTTTTTCCTCAGATTATTTGTCATATTCTTCATTATTGTTCTCTTATTTCAATGATATTGTGATTTATTATTGTGATGCTACTTTAGTAGTGTAATAATTTAATTACAAGAGATATTGGAGCTTTAATTTGTGTAAAAGTGGTCAAACTTTAATTTTAAATATTTACTTATATCTTGCAAACCATTACAATTTTTTATAAATTTTTTTTTAATAAATTTGGATACTAATACATGGATTCAACAAAAACATTTTTAAGGTTTTATGATTATGTTCTATCGAGTTATTGTAATTTTAGGATTTTTCTAAATTTACTCTCTAGGTCACAATTTTAGGAATTTTGTTACTTTACATTTTCTAAAATATCTTATAAATATAGCAGGGGTATGTTCTTTAAATTTTTGGATTAGAGGTCAATGTCAAGCTGAAATCATTTGGTCAAAGTTTGGTCAAAGGTGAAAATCAATTCTACATTATCAATACATTGTATGGCAATATCATGCACTCAGGGCTGAGGCAAGTATTTTAAATATCTAATAAAAACTCCTAATAAAGAGGATATGGATCCAAAATTAGGAATCAATGGATCTTTTCTTCCAGGGTTTTCTTTAATAAATCATAAAGTGAGCTTGAGTATATGCAAACATAGAATTTGATGTGGCTAGCAAAGGAGATGTGGATAATCAAAGGATAATTGATTAAAATCAAAGTAATTATGAGAAACATGAATATGGATTTGGATAATATCATGATGGCCTTGTAGAATAATCAACAAAAACCAACCACCAATCACCAATGAACAACACAACTAGGGTGGATCTTCCAATCAGCCCAATCCAAATCCAAGTACATCACAGTCAAGAAACATGATGCTAAAAGTGGAAATTTGTAATTTTGATGGGAAGGATCCGATCACCTAGATCAACCAAATGGAGAATTTTTTTGATGTACATCGGATCCTATGTGGACAAAAGGTGGTAATGGAATCTTTATATTTATAACCTAATAAATTTATTTGGTATCGATGGGTTTCTATTCAAAATAAAAAATAAGGGTCTCACTTTCAATTGGTTAGTTTTTACTAATGAATTATAGTTAAACTATCACAATAGTGTAATGGGTAATTACCTTAGATAGTTTTCAAAACTATGCCAAACATGATCTATTAAGGATTATATTTAATAGTTTGAGAATCTATCCTTACTAATGGAGATAATCATGGATGACAATTTAAATGATTTTTTTATTGGCAGGCTTAAGGATCACATCCAACATAAGGTTTACATTTTTAATCTAAGTTTTGTATTTGAGGCTATTATCACGACATATAGATCAAAGGAGAGGGCATTCTAATTACCAAAAGGCATCCATTCTCAAGTATAAGAGATAGGAGCACTTCCATAGTCATTTCCTCAACCTACCAATTGAATTCTCAAAAAATTGAAAACAAGAGGGCAAAAGGGTTTGTTTTTATAGTGATAACAAGTAGAATTGAGCACATAAGTTTATGGAAAATAAAGTGTTCTACATTGAGGGTGTCAATGAAGAAGAATAAGATAAAGAAGTATAATGAGAGCCTAATGATGAGTTAATGGAAGAATTAAGAGAAACCCATCCAGCTATTCCTTTCCATGCATATTGAGTCATTAACACTCCACAAACCCTCAATGTAGTGTGTTTGCTGAAAATTAAAAAAATGACAGTATTGATTGACTCGGGTAGTACTCACAACTTCCTCAACAATAAATTGGTTATGCACTTAAATTATTTTTTATATTTAGCTCCACAATTTAAAGACATGATTATATATGGTGGCACAATCAATTGTTTGGGAAATTAGTATTAAACTCTCCATGGGATAATATTACTAGATAATTCTATGTTTTTCATTCATATGGGTGGAGTAGACATTGTGTTAGGATTTCAATGGTTAACTGCTTTGGGAATGATTGAGATGAATTTACAAAATACATTCATGTTTTCATTCAAAAGGAGGCAAACTTGAATTACATGGATTATATGCAAAGTCCACATAATCAAATGTAAAAGATTCTAAAAAAGGGAGCAAATGGGTTTGTGTCTTAACTATTTTCAATAGAGACACAACCACAAAAGAGATGTACAACACCAAATCTATATGGTATTATAGAGGATCACTCTATATTTTTTTTATAAATTCCAAAATTAATTGATCCCAAAATGGATCATGATTATGATGTTAAACTAGTTATAGGATTATAACATTAAGACTTATAGGTATCCATATGTGCAAAAGAGTGAGATTGAGAATATGGTATTGGAGATGATGGTATCCATCATATTCAAAAAATTTATTCTTATCTATTTATTATGGTGAATAATAAGGATGACACCTTATGCATCTATCATGACTATAGAGAACTCAATAAATATACCATAAAAGATAAGTTTCATAATCCTATAATTGATGCCTTGCTAAATGAATTACATGATGTTGTTTATTTTATAAAACTCTATCTTCATTTTTGGTATCATTAAATCAGAATTAGAGATGAGGATATTCATAAGATAGCTTTCAAAACTCATGAGCACCATTATGAATTTTTGGTGATGTCTTTTGGCCTCACTAGTGCACCTTCTACATTTCAGAGTTTGATGAACTCTATTTTTCAACCAATTCTATGGAAATTTGTCTTGGTGTTATTTGATGAAATTTTAATATATGATAAAACATGGGAGGCAGACTTGTGTCAAGTGAATTATGGTTTTAATATTATTTAGCAACATAAGATTTAAGTCAAGCCTTCCTAATTTAAGTATTTAGGCCACATTATTTGACATGAAGGTATTAAGGTGGATCCTCACAAGATCAAGGCTATGGTAGAATGGAAAGTGCCTAATACCCTTTAAAATTCTAAGGATTTTTTGAGCTCATTATTGATGATTAAAAAAATTATGGAAACATAACATCACCTCTCAAAGCCTAATTAAAGGACTCCTTCCATTGGAATGAGGCAGCCACCCAAGCATTTGAGAGGCTGAAGGAGGCCATGTGCACCACCCTAGTTATATACGCTATAAATTTATACAAAACATTCATTATAGAATGTGATGCTTCAAGGTATGGTAAGTTGGTAATACTCATGTAAGAATGATGACCCATTGCATTTGAGATTCACCAACTCAAATTTAATAATTTGCTAAAGCTTGTTAATGATAAGTAAATGACGGCCATTCTTCATGAAGTAAAACAATGGTGACCATATCTAATGATAATAAACTTTAAACTGAAGATAAATCATAATAATCTAAAATATTTTTTATAAAAATGATTATCATCAGAATAAAAACAAAAATGGGTCACTAAGATGTTGGGATATGACTTCGAAATTATATATAATAAAGTAAAGGAGAATGTCATGGTTTATGCACTATCAAGAAAGGATGAGTCAAAAGAGGAATTTTTTTGTGTAATATCCATAATACAAGCTCATTGGGTGGATGAAGTAAGATCAAAGTAGGAGAATGATGTGGTTACAAAGGATCTTATTCAAAAACTCCAACAAGATATAAGGATGTCAAATAAATTTATGTATAAAGAGACAACTCTATGGTACAATTGTAGGTTTTAAAAATTAAAAAAACTCAACCCTTAATCATAAGGTGCTTACGACATTTCATGCTTGACCATTCGGTGGGCACTCAAGCTTATTGAAAACTTATCACAGAATCAAACATGATTTATTTTGGGAAGGGATAAAAGGAGAAGCCCATAAATGGTTGGTATAATGTATGGTGAGTTAGATAAACAAATGAGAGACAATCAAGACTCAAAGTATTTTTCAACCTCTATCTATTCCTAACTAGAGGTGGGAGGAGGATTCTATGGATTTCATTATAAGGATACCAAAATCTAAAGAGAAAAATGTCATTATATATGCTATGGATGGAGTCACCAAATATGTCCATTCTTACACATTATCACATCCATTTATAGTAATAACATTTATGGATATAGATTATAATATCTATAAGACCCCAAAGATCATAGTAAGTGATAATGGTCATATATTTACTAGTAAATTTTAGACTGAGTTAATCTCTACCTAGATGGCTATTAGCTCATCTTATCATCCCTAATATGATGGGAAAATTGAGGTGGTAAACAAGTGTTTGGAGGTTTATCTTCATTGATTTGCTTTGGATGAACATGAGAGATGGGTTTAATGGTTGACCCTAACAGAATGGTAGTATAACACTTATTTTTATGCCTTATCCAAAATGTCTCCATTTTTATCAATCTATGGATACCATACACCATATATCACCTCATATTTGAGGGTCTATCCAAAGGTTTGATTAGTCAAAAACCACATTCAATACCAACAAGAGTTACTCCCTAATTTTATAAAGAAAATGGCAATATCGTGGAACTGCATGAAGTAGTAAAATGACCATCACCACATTGAAAGATAATTTGAAGTCAAATATTGGATTTTTTTGTGTTTAAAACCATACAATAAATGTCCTTGAAACAATATAAGGATTAGAAAAGTTTCACCTAAGTATTATGGACTTTATCAAGTCCAAAATTTCATAATGTAGCATAAAAATTTGAGTTACCTCAATCAATAAAGTACATCTGGTCTTCCATGTTTTTTACTTGAAAAAGGTCATTGAATAGAGATTCAACCGTAACAAAGTTAAAAAATCTTGATGAGGGATGAAGAATCATTTTATAACCTAAGGGAATAATTCAGACATGCACTAAGAGCTTGAGGATGAGGTTGATTACAAATTATTTGATCAAGAGGAAGAATAATTTTAGTGAAGATGTGACATGGGATGATGCAGTGTTCCTGCAAAATCATCCAATGATCATCAACATTAAAGAAAAAATTGGTTTGAAGGGAAGGGGCATGCTATGCCATTAACCTATTACATGTATTGCGATATTTATGGCCAACTTATGGCTATCTATATTACTAAAATTGGGATTAAGGGTTATTAATCTAATTAAGACAAACAACTGAGTACATCAGAATGCATAAGATATACAATAAATACATATCATTGATTTATAACTTAATATTTTTAGAGATGCGCTAAAATGGGAAAGTAATAAGAATTAAATGACTTAGCTAGAACTTGGGTTTGTAGGAATACAACAATGATTTTGAAACTGACTATGAGACTATGAAAGATTATTGTGAATTAGGAATAGAGATCCATACTATCCTGGGACAAGACCACACTTTTTGAATTTGGTAGGCCTACATTGGTGTCTATGGGGTGTAGCTTCATCCTTTAGATTTTTTACCCTCTATGTAAATTATGAGAGGTTTGTATTCACATATATATCTTGTATGTATATGCAGATGTACTCACATCACTGTGAGAGCCACTGTGTACCTTCTCCTTCACTCAAAACCCTAGCTCAATAAATATTGAAAATCAGGGAAACAGGCAACAAGATGGGATTGTGCTTGACCTCAACACCCCATGTCTTGAGTGATGAAAACATATCAACACTCATAATAGGGATCAAACTCCATGTAGTTATCCCATACTATGATGGCGTATGTACAATATTGATGAAAAGATATATGCTTGTGCAATCTTGTTGTGATTATGTGCTTGAAATTATGACTTGTGACCTTGTTATTGTATTTAGACCTAACTCATGAATTTTTGGGTTGTATGGAATCAAAATTGAGAATAATAAGTACTTTCATTTCACTATGTAGTCAAATAATATATGGTATTTACAATAGTGGAAGCCTTTTTCCTATCTAGTAAAAACATGGGCAAACAATGTGTTTATATAGTGGAATTTTTAGGATTTCCTTGAATTGTACTTTTGAAACATGCAAAATGACCTATTGAAATTAATTTAAATTTGATAAAATTGTAATTTAATGGTGGGAGGATGAAACCAATAGATTCAAACATGACCAACTTGTGGTATTGTCCTGAAGGAGTGGTTTTAGCTGAGGAATAGAGACAACTAAACTGAACATATGAATCGATCAAGTAATGAATCTAGGCTACTAGGAATGAGAAATAGCAACATTTAGTATTAGAATTACCTTTAAGATAGAGTATCATCCACATAAAAATAGATGAATAATGATTTAAAATCATGAAATTGATCATAGGTTAAGTTTGCATAAGGAGGGGTTATAAATGTTGGGTTTATGATCCAAAAGACTTTTGTTTTGATATTTTTAAATAAGTTGGTTCACGAAAATTGGTTGCATCCCATAAAATCTTATAAATATTTTACCCTCTTTGTAATTACTTATCCTAAAATAACACTTTACTAAAATTTGGTGTGAAATATTTTCTTTATAATGTAATTTCTAAATATTCCTCTATTGCCCCTGGGCCATCCGTGGTATCAGAGCTTGGTACCATAAGATTGAAGAGTAAATTTTTTTAAAGAGGATAGAATAAATTCAAAGACCTTGGTTGCAATTATGGAATCTAATAGATGCAAAAGTCAACAGCTTGTCTGATCTGAATAAGAAATAGTAAATTGAAGGCAAAAGTTTTTAAAGCTTTTCAACACTAGAAAAAGGTACAGTACTCCATACCAAAACAAACACAATAATCTGGCTCAAATGTGAATCTCAAAATCAAAACTGGCATAAAATATCATATCACAGAGATTTTTTTACCACATTAAAGCGTAGACTACAAATATTAGTTGTGTTATTTGAAGAGATTTGTAAGGTGCAATTTATAAAAAAAATGTTTGACTTTCTTTTTCAAATCAAAATTGATTCTTCCCTGTTGAATCTCACACTGGAATTGTATAGTGAGTGATTGCCTATTGAAACCCACACTAGAATTGTATGATAGCATTTGAAATTGATATTCAATAATGATAAAATAGTGAATGGCAGATGGGATAACCCATTAAAATTATTGAACGTGGCTGAGTGATGCACAATGAGTCCTAAAATGTAATCAGATCAAATTTGTTCAATTTTTGTTTCAACATTATTTTTTTAGATCATTGCATTTAATAAACATCTAGTAAAGAAGAAAATGATGCTTATAGAAGAAAAGTGAAGCAAATGGTGCACTGGAAGAATTGTTTGAAATTTTCACAACCTAAAAATTATGTGGGCCCCATCAGAGAAGGAAGGCGGAAGGCTGAGTTGAAGTGGTAAATCAATTTTAAATTTATGTTTTTACATGCAAAGTGGTAAAATATTATTGTAATATTTTTATTTTGACATTCCCAAAAACCAAGAATATATTTAATATCCACCCTTTAAACTTTAAATTAGAGTTGGACACTTTGATTTTTCAAAGTACATTAAAAATGAAAGTGCACGGTTTAAAACCCATTGGTGTAATGGTGTGACATTTTTGTCAAAATTATTTTTTACATTATTATTTTTCTATAAAAGGTTTGAAAATTAAAATTTTGGTGATATAAGGGTGTATTGGTGACTTTTTGAGACATATTTTTGACAAATCACCATTTTGTCTAAAATTGGTCATGTAACTAGGTGTTTCATAGGTTTTTAGACATTTTGGACATAATGGAATAATTAATTTTGTAAATTAAAGTGTATTTATATTATTATTTCAACTAATATAATGAAATTTATGTATAAAGATGCATTTTTAGTCGAATCTAACACCTTCAAAATGAAAATTATCATAACATCACTTTATGCTTGTGCTCTCAGAGATAATACCATCCATCATAAATCCCAAGATCCTTTTGATTGACACCATCTAAGTCACAACTAGAGGCTGGAGGATCCATTGGAGGTTGGAGGACAATTACACTCTCCAGTTAACTATTCACTCAGAGTTTGGGTTCATGCTTGAATAGCAATTTTTGCATGTGTTTTTTTTACTTTTGGTTCAATTTTTGGCTTTATATCTGATATTCATGACATGGAACAAACATATTTGTTTTTATTTCTCTTAATGCATGGCTTCTCACCTCTTGTCTAATAGAGGGAGAAGATTTACGCATTAGTTGGACTTCAATCAGTCATCAGTGATAGTTGATAGGGGTTGTTAGCACCAGCAATATTAGGAAAAGGTCATCAATGTTTATTGGGCATCAAGAGATGTGCCATATAGAGTACATGTTTGTCACTTGGATGGGTTCCTATGTGGGAATTTATATGGGTCAATGTAGATGGATAGACTTTCATCAGGTTCTACAAAGTATGATATGATGATCATAGGGGATGAGCAGGCCTTAATAATGTTCATCGGCCTTTTATTTCATAACTCATAGGGTAGGATTTTATATGGAGTGACATCAATTTTCATCAGTACTAGGAGGTACAATACACCAATTGAAGTTGTGATAGAGTTTATCTAATGACTTAAAATTCATTACTCCAGTTATTTATTCTTGTATACCCCTGTAGATCAAGGTGGAGTTTATTGGGTTTATGATCCAAAAGACTTTTATTTTAATGTTTTTAATTAGTTTGTTTTTAAATAATTTGGTTTACTTGAATTAGTTTCATCCCATAACCACCCGTAAAATCTTATAAATCTTTTACCTACATCGCAATTATTTATCTCAAAATAATACTTTACTAAAATTTGGTGTGAAATATTTTATTTATAATGTAATTTTTTGAATATTCCTCTATTGCATGTGGGCCATCAACAAGTGCTTTTTTTTTAACATTAAATGTTAATTTTAGTGTCTACATTTGATCCCATTTTATTCTAGTAATGCAGCAAAGTGAAACTAGTAGAGTAAAAAGAAGAGTGTTATACTTGAGCTTATATGAAAAGAATGGTTTTTAATGTAGATCATATGTTGAATTGTGCTTCATGAAAACCTACAATGAAAGATATATAAATCAATCCTTAATTAGGGGAAAAAATTGAAAATAAAGATAGAAAACTTATAGATCAGTTAACAAGGAATGAATACACCATTTCATTTACATGAACTATTGTGTTTTCTAGTGTAAAATTAGTGACTAGAGAGGGTGGAAGCCTTGGATAATTCTTCTTTGAAACACTTTTATTATACTTTTCATACCAAAATCCTCATTGGTTTGAGAATGTTCTTAAAAACTCAATATGAACTTAAATTCATCATCACATAATTTAAGGTAGTATAATAGTTTAGAATCCTTGTATAAATTTCAATAAAAAAAATCTAGTGCAAAACTGGGGCAAAAAATTGATACAATTATTGTAGATGGAATAAGATTCATTCTGGTGCAAAATTGGTGAGATGATTGGAGCAAAACTAGTGCAAAATTGGTGAAATATAATATGAATTGGGTCTAGTTTATATAACATAGAGAATGACATGAATTTTCATTCTTTCTATCAAAAATAGTGTAAAACTTGAGAAATAAAGTGATCATTTGTCACACACATGCCCCCAATCTAATATTGGAGCATATTGATTCTAATAAATAATTAATATTAGTTGAATCTTTGATTATCCCTATTTAAAACTTGGAATATATGTCATGCATGATGTCCCCAATTTGATCAAGATCTATAATGATTCGATGTATAAAAATAAAATTATTTCTTAGTAACATTGAAAAATATTATATAGACTGAGTATGTTTTTGAGAATTTAAAAGACTGTTGTTTCTAATTTATGGGATCAAAGTGCATTATTTTGGACAATCATGACCTATGTCATTGTCCAAATGGTGTGGTGTTGTCTAAATTAATTTCTAAGTAAAATATGAGCATTCATTGTGTTTAATCGAGTAAATACTATTATTTTTTATCTATGTTGTATATTTTTGTACCTTAATTCTAAGACAAGTCATTGTGTATGCCCCCTATTTTGAGGTAAGTTGTGAATCTTGCATAATAACTTAGCTCAAAAATTATGTAAATGGTGTTATAGAAAGATTGAAATATGGATTAATAATGATAATATTAGAAATCATGGCATCATATTAATAATTTGAGCAATATAGTGATGAATGATACATGTAAAACTAAGGATACATAGTGTCATGTCTAGATATATGTTAGCAATTAGGCATGTAGCGAATAATGATCATATACTAAATACTGAAAACTTATATATAACTACTCATGGAAGATACGTGATATATATCATGGCATCAACAAACTAAAAATATTAATTGTATCCATCATGACATCAAAAACTAAGTACTAGATAACAAACAAGAGCCATGGCCATGACACACACACATAAAGAGTACACGTAAGAGTACACAAAATATACTAGAATGATAAGGGGGAACATACAAGGGATGTGTTCAAATATCACACACATGCACAATAAGGCTTAGATTCATAATCAAGCATATATTCAAATGTCTACAATCTATATAAATTAAATACACACAAAACATGAAGTAGAGAAGCAAACACAATAAGCATGCATGAATAAGTAAAATTTATCTACATAAGGAATTTATAACATCATCATACACATAAACTCATGTATCTAGTTAGATATCAATGTTAAATTAAGTGATCAAATAACAAAATATTTGGGCAATGTCATGTACTATAATAAGAATAATATGAATAGTCATAGAGTGATAAAACCTAAGTAGATTATGCCCCTAGTGAACTTGTTGTGATGCAAACCAGCTATATGAGGCCTTGACTATTTTTATTAAAATAAATTAGATCTTATCTTTACTAAAACAAACTATTGGAATTAAACAAGAGCATAGTGCATGAGTATATAGAAAAGTATAGTTTTATCCATGTAAAATTTATGGGCCAGAGATAGTATCACCATCTGCAACGACATCTTAAAGTGATGGCTTATATGTTTTTAAAGTCACTCAAGTACACTTATGAAGCATATTTGATATAAAATTGGATATATATAATTACTGCATATATTAAAGCATAAATCAACTCATGTAAATGAATTACACATATCATGCATAGGTCCTACTTTTAGATTTTTTTGAAATATTTTATTTTTTGTATTTTTGAATATATATAGCTTAAAATGGAACATACTAACAAAAAAATCTTGAAAGAACCTCAAAATCAATAGGTCATGTATCTAACATAATAATGTTGACCTCTCATGAATGAAAAGTGTCAGACTGGGCCATAATCGAGGATCAGACTGGATAGGGTTTAATGCATAAATTTGAATATATATGGAGTAATAAAATCTAAAGAACAACTCAAAAAGGAATAAGTTTATCTTCACAACAAAAATTTGAATTAACATTAGCCAAAAAGTACATAAGAAGGTACATTTATAGTGAGGAATTAGGTCACCCAAAATTTAATTAACTCAAATCATAATTATAAAATGACTTAAGGTACATTTCCCTAATGACCTATTATTAACCTAAACAAGCTAATTAGACCATGTAGGAAAAACCATATAGTGGGAAAAATCCTACACTAACACCTCCTTTAAGCATAGCTTAGGTGGGTAGAAGAATTGGTTCATGGCACAAAGGCTTCATGAGGTATCCAAGTACATTGATATGATCCCTCAAAGGGGGAAGAAGAAGGATCTATTTGGACCCCAAGAAGAGCCCATAAATAAAGATTCTTGCTCTTAGTGAAGGGTTTGGTGAATATATCACCAATTTGCTTCATTATCTAGATGTAGTGGAGATCAATGACTTGCTCATGAATGAGATCCTAATTGAAATGCACATGAATCTCAATATTCTTGGTTCATTGATGGAAGATTGAATTCTTGAAAATCTAGATTGTACTTTGGTTGTCATAGAAGATAACTTTTAGTCATCAAAATTGGATGCCAAACTTAGTGAGAATCCCTTAAATCCAAATAGCCTCAGTGGAAGCATTCATATCTCTTTTTTATTCTACCTTGATAGAAGATAAATTAATAGCATTATGCTTCTTACTTGACCAACTAATCAAACCTAGACCAAGTGAAAAATTATAGCCCATATTAGACTTAAGATTCTAAATATCACCAGCCCAATCTAAATTTATATAACCAATCAAGTCAATGTCAATGCCTACTCCATAATGAATCCTGAAACTATGAGTACCTTGAATGTAGTGGATAATCCACTTAGATGATTTCTAGTGCAGTTCATATGGTTTCTAAATAAATCTAGAGACCATGCCCACTGCATATGAAATGTCAAGTCTAGTGTGCATAAGGTAGATGAGACTACCAACAAATTTTGGATATGAACTAACATCAACCAAAGGAGATGGACAATCAGCCTCAAGATTCACACTAGATAGAAAATGAGTCAGATTTGGATCATACTCAACCATTTTAAACCATGAAAGAAAGTCAAGAGCATACTTAGATTGTGCAATAGTGATCCATAAGTTAGATTGAAAAATTTCAATCCTAAGAAAGTAATGTAATAAGCCCAAGTCATTCATTAAGGACCTATAAAAAAAATTGTTTTCACTTTTGTGATGGTGGATGACTAACTCCCAATGATCAATAGGTCATGCATGTAAATAACTATAATTAATAATTAATCATCCTACCATAAAATGTAGACATTTGGATAAGAATGGCATCTGGTGAACCCAACCAAAAAATAAAGGAGTTCATCTTGGCATACCAAGATAGAGGAACTTGTTTAAGACCATAGATAGATTTTCAAAGTTTACAAACTAAGGATAAATCTTCCACAAATCCTTGTGGTTGATCCATGCATATTTCCTCTTTGAGGTCACCATGAAGAAAGGCACTCTTCACATCCATCTAATATATATCCTAGCGATGTGTTATGATTTGAGTTCATTTTTATAATTGGGGTGAAAATCTTAGTATAGTCAATGCTAGGTGCCTGAGAAAAACCCTTTGCTAATAAATGTGCTTTAAACTTGTCTACATACCCATCTGAAACAAATTTTATTTAGTAAATCCACTTACATTGAATAAGTTTTCTTCCCTTAAGAAGAGGGCCTAAATCCCAAATATTGTTCCTCAGTAAGGAACCATATTCCTCTTCCATAGTAATAACCCACTCAAGAGTATTTGATGCCTCATGAAAGGACTGTGGATTGAAATAAGATACAATGAAATCATGTGGGTCAACTTATAATTATGAATGTGTTCACCTCATGTCTGATAGAACTCCAACCCATTAGCTAGCATTTTTTAGTGTCTATCTATCCCAAAGAAGACCAGTGATCAAAGAGTCAAGAGGAGATTCCTCATTCTCTAAATATATTTTGGGAGAAGTAGGAGGTTAATCCTCATCATCATAATTAGAAGAAGAATATTTATCATTAGGAAGTTGCTCAGGTATATCTGAATCAATAGAACTATCATCAAATCCTAGTGCATCCAAGGAAGAGTGAGAGTTATCAAGTGTGTAATTTGAAATACTCTCTTTAAATTGAAAACTTATCATAATGAACAAATCATGAGTGGTGGGATAGAGAAACATATATCCCTTAACACCATTAGGATATCTATGAGGATGCAAATTTGACTCTGAGGTTCCATTGCCTTATGTTTCTTCTTTAAAATGTAGACCATAGTAGGAGATCCAAAAATTTATAAGTGTCTTATTGTGAATTTTAGACCACTCCAAGCTTTAAAAGGAGTGATTCCCTTAAATTATTTATGATGAACATATTCTAGATATAACATGAACATTTGATGGCCTTGGCCTAATGCTAAGGTGAAAGAGACTTGGAGTGTAGCATACAATTGGCCATATCTTTTAAGGACATGTTCTTGCACTCTAAAACATTATTTTATTGAGGACTATATGAAACTATATGTTCTAGTTCAATCCCCACTAATGTACATAATTACTCAAAATAGTTAAAATCATACTCACCACCATTATCAATGCAAAAAATCTTGATGGTTATACTTGATTATTTTTATACAAGCACCTTGAATTCTGGGAAATGATTAAACAACTCTAATTTATAATTAATAAAATACACCCAAGTATGCCTCTAAAAGTAATCAATAAAATTAAGCATGTATTTTATCATGTTGAATGAATATTTTAGAAATGGACCATCAGTGTCACTATGGATAATATCTAATATTTGTTTAGCTCTTTGTGATTTTCCCTTGTCATACATTTCCTTAGGATGTTTACCAAGTATGCAACCCTGGAAAACTTTGTCATAAAACTTGACTCATGGCAACCCCAAAACCATGTCTTGATGACTGAATTACTCTAGGTAGTGATAGTTGAGATGGATGAATCACTCATGCCATAATTTACTCACCCCATATAAATGAGTGATCAATGCTCTAGAGGGTTGATCTTGAGAAAAATGTGAGAAAGTATATAATCATGAATAGTGATCTACTTTCCCAAATGTAATAATGAATTCATTGTTTGATTCCCTAATAACCAATGAATTAGGTGTGATCTCGACTTTCATTCCCAAATCAATGTGAGTGATCTAATAAATAGATAGGATATTGGTGGATAAAGAGGGAACACATAAAACATCATGAAATGTCCCATCATTCACTTCAACATATCCTCTCCCACTAACTTCTATATAAGTATCACCACCCAATTACATGGAAGGCATAGAACAAGGCTCCAAGGAAGAGAACACACCATGTGATGAAGCCATGTGGAGTGATGCACCTGAATCAATAACCCATGTGGAAGGTTTTGATGTAATTGTAAGAAGTGGTTTACCCTTATATTTTCCCTTTTTAGTATCTTTAGCCTTGTAATACTCATTAGAGTGAACTTTGATTAGAAGAATCAGGGTCACTGATATTATGATTCTTGATCATCTTAGTCAATTGGTTAATTTGATTCTTCGTGCATTTGGATTCATCATGCCTAGATTTTTTATAATAGGCACATGTGAGTCACTCTTTCTTGGGTTTTTTATTTGAATAAGAGGACTCTTTTTATGATTTTGATTTAGCATCATATTTTTTACCCTTTGTTTTCTCTAGGTCTTTCTTGTTCTATTTTTTCTCCTCATTGCCATAAGCCTTAGGTTTGCCATGACTCATATTTAAGGCATGTAATTAAGATGACTTCAGTGTACCCATTTGAATGAGTTAATCTTAATCTCGAGTTAGGTCAATAAAAAATTCATCCAAAGATGACATGGTCCTTATAGATCCAAGGGTACGCTTGGTGGAGTGAAAGGTAGAAATGAATACAAAATAGTCAAATCCCAATTTGGAAAGGATGGAAATAATCAATTGATCATATTTTTTCAATGCCATATAATTTCAATTACAACCTGAGTGATTTTAACTTTGTGAAGAAGTCTTATATCATATAAAAATCACTTGGGCTCTAATTAATGAACTCATTATCCAAGTCATTACCTTTATTTGTGTTCTACTTCCCAAAGATATTTTCCAATATGTTTTATAATTCATTAGGATTAATATTAGGTTCAATATGAAAGAGCAGGTCATGAGGGATAAATAGACAGAAGATTGTAGCTTTTGTCACTTCGATTAAACCACTTCATCTTATCTGCCTCAAATGTTGGTTCTTTTTCTATACCCATTTTGATTCAGTGTAATCCTTTACTTCTCAAGATGATTTACACTTTGACTTTCCACGCATGGTATTTAAATGATGTAAGAATCAAAACTGAACTTTAATCCATGGTATAAAAAGGAAGTATGTGCTAAACTTTGTGTGCTAAAAAACTTGGAATATGTAACCCCATGAATATATATAGTTTCAAATTTACAATTCAAGAGAATATTACCAATACCTAGATCTAAACTCACATTTTCAAAAAAATAACACTTCAAAAGGAGTGATGGGCTAAAAGTTATGTGCATTTGTGTTTAACCCTAAAATGAAATGTGTTATTTTCACTTTATAGCTTAGGGTTAAGAATATATAAATGAAATGGAATAAGGGTGATAATAATATCTATAGTATGCCAATTAAATATTAAGCTTGGATATAAGAATACACTAATTTATTATGTTAAAATAGTCTAAATTAGAAAGTATAACTAGATTAAATATAGAAATGACAAAGAAGATAAGTGCGTAGCTTGTTTTGATGGTATTGCAATTTTAGATATGAAACAAGAAAAAACTAGGTGGGAATATATTTATGGAATAGTTGTCAAAATATGGATCTAGTGCCTCTATCTATCTAGATAGTTGGATCAACCCTAGATGGTTTCATCAACATTATTATCTAAGTCTAATAATAGTGTCATGTATGGAATACCTGGTGATATAGGATGTGACCACTTGGATTCTTCTAAGTTAGGCTTCACCTTCACTCTTGTGAATTTAGATCTGGGTCATGGACAGTCACTCCTTTTGAAATGGTAAAACCCTAGATTTTTATCTTCAATGTGGCCTTGGGGAAAATGGGTTAGTATGCACACAATGTTGAAATGATCCTAATGACCCCACTATCTAAGGGCATTATATATATATATATATATGAGTACTCATATAGTTCTCCCCTATATGTTGGATTATGTGTGAATCATACAATATGTGCAAAGCAAGCACAACAGTGACCTTGCTTGTAACTCTAAAATCCAGGTTCTTGGTCTACTCCTTTATTACTTCAGATCTGTAGATGTGTTGTACCTATAACTAGTATGGAAATAGAGAAGCTTTGTTTAATTGAATGTTTGATAGAGTGCTTTTGATAAGTGTATCAGTCTCTTTGGTCTTTTTCTAGGTGAGGAATGAATGAGGGTTGATCTTGTATTTATATAAATTGCTTTGGAGTATTAAATCACATTAAAGCACTTAGGCCAACCACTAAGATATGTTTCATTTGAAAATGGGGTGAATTTAAGGCACTGGACACTTGCATCAGGGCAGGATAGTAATGTTGATGTTATTTCCTATCTTGGATGTTGATGTCCAAGGAGTAACAAAATAGGTATAAGCTCAAAACTTGAAGAGGTGTATGATAATTACAGTTTAAGCATTTTGGGAAAGATAGAAGGTATGTGTCATCTATATAAGATTGGTTGGACTAATATATAATCCAAGGGGCACAAGACAGAGTGTATGTGAGGCTTATGAAATAAAGGAGAGTGTAGAACCAAGAGGAACAACCAAGTTATGGGTTTATCTTTACTTGAGTTAAATTTGAGTGCTTTTACTAGTGACTAACCTACAACTAAGAGCATGTTATAGTGTAAAATCAATGCATATAATTTGGGTTAAAATTACTTGAAATATATATGTTGAAATGTTTTTTGGCCCACATATAAATCTTGAGCAAATTATTCAAGGGGCCAGTAGAGATGTTTTAAAGCAAGCCAAAGGACTAAGCCTTGTGAAAAGTTATTTTATTTAGCTTCCCTTTTTTGGGCTAATTCATTAATCATCTTTTGGGCCTTGCAAGAGCAAGTATTTCTTTCCCTCAAGTTCTTCTCATTTGGCCAAGTATTTTCCTTGTTCTTTTCTTTTAGC
Source organism: Torreya grandis (assembly GCA_037957365.1). NCBI lineage: Eukaryota > Viridiplantae > Streptophyta > Pinopsida > Cupressales > Taxaceae > Torreya > Torreya grandis. The sequence continues at coordinate 771,971 of JARHVA010001438.1, read as the reverse complement.
CAAGTCTTTTTTGGGTTTTTTCTGTCTCCAAGTGATAAATTTCTTTTGTACAATTTGTTTGAAATAATTTATTTTAGATAAATTGTCTGAAAGAAAGGTTCCAAAGGGCACTTTCAAAAAATCTAAGAGGACATTTTCAAGCTTTAAGAGGACCATTTCAAAGTTTGTCTAAGGGTCTCTTGCCCTTCAGGAAGGACCTTTTAAAAAAAATTAAAGGACCATTTTTAGGCACCAAAGGGCACTTTTCTCAATGGGAGGACCATTTAAAAATTCTCAAAGGGTATCTTTCCCTTCAGGAGGACCACTTGAAATTTTTCTGAAGGGCACTTTCATAAAAGTTAAAGGGAATTTTTGTGGACATTTTGCTCGTGGGAAATGGTGAAATAAAAGGGCTAAAGAAATAAGGAAATAAGTAAAGGGAAATTCCTTCAGGAAAATAATCTTGAAGGATAAAGAACACAAAAAAAAACCCAAAAGAATTCCTCTGAAGGAATTCCTTCAGTAAAATTGTCTGAGGAAAGCTTGTAGAAAGGAGGCCCAACAAAGAAGTCTGAAGACTTGGAGTGAGAAGAGTTCAAATTAGTTGGCCTCCGAAAGTCTGAAGTAACTAGATTTTAGAAGTCCAAAGACTTCAAGCTCAATAAGTTTGAAGACTTATATATGGAGAAGTCCAAAGTAGAAAAGTTGGACAAGTCTGATGAGTAAGTAGGCTCAAAAAACTCAAATTAAACTGCATAGTATAAGTGAATATTCTCCAAAGACTTTAGTTATAGATTTTTATAATTCAAGTAGTTAAGAAAACTTGATTTGCACTACAAAGTGCAAATTAGGCTTTCAGAGCTACTTGACTTAGGAGAACTCATAAGTAAAGTAGTCATGAAAGCCTAAAATCGTCAAGCTAGAGGAACACAAAGACATCAGGTTTGGTCAGACAAATAAAAGGGTGTCACATGGTGTAAGTTGGAGTAGGGGTTGACCTTTCAAAGGAAAAGATGGAGGATGATCCAAGAGAATTTTCATCTAGCAGAGAATTGATGGTTCATGGAAGTAAAGCTCAAATAGACCTGAGTTATATGGATACGGTAAAACCAATGTCTTTAGATTGGTTTTCCACCTATAAGAAAGGTCTTGTCCAAGTCTAATTAGGAGTTGGTAGGTGAAAGTAATAGCTATCATCTCTGACAAATAGCCATCTAACTTGAATACATCATGGGTCAGCTTGAGTTTCCACACATGGAGACATGTGTCCTTTTCAGTAGGACACATAAAAGGGGAGGATTCCCATGTTATTTTTAATGCAAAGATCATTTCGGTCATACCATAAGTGAAATCTAGCTTCTCACGACATGGCTCCTTATAATGTGCCAAAGGGAGACTTCATTGTATGGGGAAGGCTTGCGAAGATCTTGAAAAATGCATTTTCATGGAAAGGAGGATGAAATCAGCAATAAATAATTCCTTCTCTTTCCACATAGACCTCTCTCTCTCTCTCTTTCCTTCTCTATATATATGGGCTTTCAAGCCATTTAAAAAGGTTCCTAGTTTTTATATATTTTTTATTTTGTTGGGAGATGGATGCCCATTGAGATGTTTACAAAAGCATGTTCCTTCGACTAGGCTAAACGCTATTGAAGTATTGTAAGAACTACTTCTTGAATGTAATGAGACTCAATTTCTTTGCCTATTTCCTATCTTCAATTAGTGTATTAGTATGCTTGTTTCTTGGTGGGTTTGTGAATGTGTTTATTCCTAGTCCATTAGCCTATTATTTACCTCTTTGAAGTATTTTCAAGTTTTTTAGGTCTAGATTAGTGTTCTAACTAAACCTCTTCCAATATGTGTTAGCTTGACCCTAAGATCATGCAAACCAAAGTTGCCTCATGAGTGATCTAGTGTGGTTTCAAGTATAGATGAGTGTCTATTTATTTCTAGTGCATCACCTGGTTAGCCCTCTTAGGAGCCCTTATCTCCCTTCTAACCCTTTTCCCCATGAAGTTTCATTTCAGCATTAGTTTTAGGTGATCCACCAAGAGGAACTAGCCTCTTTAAAAATCTTAGAGGCTCAACCTCACCATAGGACACCCATATCCTAAGGTTGTTCCCGTGCTTATAGCCAAAAGTGGGAGAGCCTGAAAAACCCTCTCACAGGGGTGAAATTCTATGTTATAATAGTTTCTGACATGCCCAATAAGACTAAGGTCCAAAGTAGTGGAAGAATTTTTGGTTTTGTCCTTCTACATATCAACCTTTAGAGGCATTTTTTAAAAATCAATGGTGACTCTGAGCATCTATCATCTGGTTTAAGCAGTCCAAGTGACTAATCAACATATTTGGTATGTATAATCAACCATATTTTGACCAACATGTGTATTCTCTACCTCAGCATCACACTTATCAAGCTAATAATGTTTATGTGTTCCCCTCAAGTGGCCCTCAAATGACCTATCATCCCTATCATGAGCCATCTATAATAACACTCAGGCAAACTTTAGTGAGCCTTGACAAGCATGCACTAGAGTTGCACTCATAAAAGTGTTATGGCCAAAATTTCCCTACTCATCATATTCATTATGTGAGGGATTCATTACAGAAAATAAAAGCAAATGGGCCCCTATTGAGAGAGAAAATTCAAAAAACCTCACTAATGACATGATGGATATATGTGGTTACATTCAGAGTGTTGAGGATAAGCTAGAGGGATTTGAAGAGCAACAGGGCTGACCCTGCCAACCTTTAGTACCTACTTATACATCACCTCAAGATTCTTATGTGTTGCCTATTCCTCTTCAAGTGACTATTTCAAGTGATCCTTAAAATCTTCTAAGTTCCTCATATGTTCCCCAGTCTTTTCCTTCTTAGAAATCTATCCAAGGGAGCTGTTGAAAAAATGAAGTGCCTGTTGTGGAATAGCCTATTGTTTGGGTCCAAGACTTTATCCCATTCCAAGATCCTTCTTCTATTCTTGACCACCTTAAGGAGGAGCTATTTCAAGAGAACTTAAGAAATCAAATTAGAGAGTTAGAGCTAAAGGCAAAGAAGGAAGAGGAAAGGTAGAATCAAAAGATGAAAGCAGAACCACTACCTTTCCCATCTTGGAGCCATGTTATGTAGCCAGGTAAATCAAAGGTCATTCAACCTCCATCCCTCACTCCTAAAGAGCCTATATCTTTTCCATCTTGGAAATCCATTCAGAGCAATGGGCTAAAGAAGGATGTGGTGATTCTTAAAGTCAAATAAGAAGCCTTGCAGCCTCCACTCCTTTCCCTTCAAATGCCTAGAGCCTTTCCTTCATGGAGATCCATTCAAGAAATGAAGTTTCAAGAAGAGATGTTAGATGTGGTGATATAAGAGTAAAGTCAAGAGGAGGAGTCAATTTTTGAAGAAAGTAACAAAGAGAGGTTGGCTCAGCTAAATGAGCTTTCCCTACAAAAGTTCCAAGACTCTTTCTCCCTCCCTCAAGAGCCACCAAAGAAGTTATTCCCTTGCAGGAAAAGTACTCTCTCAAGCTGCAAGCAAGGTGAATTTTTCCACCCTCCCACCATCTCCCTCTTGGAGTAAGAACCTATTTTTTAAGTAATAGAGGAGGAGCTTGCATTCAAGTTTGAGCCATCAAGGGAGGAGAAATCAAGTTTGGACCAGCTATGTATTTAGAATGTAGCTAAGATCAAGGAGGGTTTTGTTTGGTCCTAAGAGCTTCCATTTGGTGTGGTTGTGGATGAAGATTATCAAGGTGTAGAGATTGACATAGTAAATCAATTGGTTGACCATGTTGGAGAGGGCACAAATGAGCAAGAGGATCAAGATGAGGTATGGCAATAGTTGTACCATGACTTCATGGATTAAATGGAGGTTTTAAACTAGCATATGCCTCCTCTAGAGTCTAAGGATGAAGTTGTATATGAGGTTGAGGAAGCTAACCAATCCCAAGATGAGCTATCTATTGAAGGTAGTATCGATGTCTTTAAGAATGAATGGGAATGGTCAGATCTATAACCACAAAGATATGACATGTCGGGCCTTAGATGGATTGATGAACTGCCATATGACTCCTTTCAATGTAAGCTAAACACATATGGAGTTGAATTTGTCATTGTCTCAGATGACCAAGAAGAAGCTATCTTTTGGGATGACTTGAAGCTTTTTTACTTAAGTCTAGATAGCAAACCAAGCATTGGCTCAAAGGAGCCATCACATATTGTGCTTAATTAAGAGCACAAATTTGAGCCATCAAATGAGGAGATTGCAATATCCCCCATAGTCCAACATGAACCAAGTTTGGAGGAGATGAACCAGTATGTCAACATTGAGGATATGTTTGTTCCATTTCCTCCATTAGAGGGCACACCAAAAGGTTTGAACATAAAGCTACTTGGTTCACCAATTCTGGTACCTCCAAAGCAAGGTATCTTTCATCTTGATTTGTTATAGGTGAATGATAATCATACTTTCCCATTTGATCTAGGAGGGAGTATTTGTAAAGTGTAACCTTGTACATATTAGGATAGATTGCATGCTTTCTTCAAAGTGCCTTGTGCACATTTCTTTTCTGTTCTATTTTCCTTTCCTCAAAGTGTCCTAGGCACTTTGGTTTGTTTTGTTTTTCGCTATCTTTTTTAATTCAAGAGGGAGTTCCAAAAAGGGTCAGCCTTGTATCCAGTTTCAACCAGCCTTATCAACGAAAGTAGAAATTTTGTGCCCAATCGACTAGATAAGGCAAGTGAGCTGGGTTATGCAAGCATATTAGGCATGCTTCCCTACGAGTCACCAAAGATGTTGGCCATAAAATTGTGAGTGCAATAAAATTTTACAATTTTGTGTGGCTACGATAAACTTGCCAATTTTGAATGAACTCAATATTTTCGATATCTACATGAATTTATTTATAGTTAATTATAAATATATTAATTATTAAATCCAATTAACACAAAATATACACTTGAATAAGTGGGCTTGCAAGTTGTGAATACAGAGAATATCAAGGACATTTTGAACATGTACAATTTGCTCTTCCCAAGTTTTGTTGTAGATGAAAATATCATTTAATAAAATTATGATGAAGGTGTTGGTGAAGGGTCAAAATATATCATTTATTAGTTTCATGAAAGTTTTATGGGTGTTTATCAAACCAAAATGCATTACAAACCACTTTTACATTCCTTTATTCTTCTTGAATGTGGTCTTCTAGAAGTCTTAAAGACTTGACTGGACCTTGGTGATAACCAACATTGAGACCAATATTGGTGAAATACCACACACCTCAAATTTATTCTTAAATATAATCAATATGAGTGTGTACCCTATTTTTTATATTAATTTGAATCATAATATGATAAATTAGGATAATTGATTCAAACTGTATTATAAAACATCAAGAAAAATCTAAATTTAACAAACTAGAATTGACCCAATAATTGAATTTTATATATTTGGAAAGTACTAAGGAGATCAAGATATTTATATTTTATGATTTAATAATTAATTATGACTAAATTATGACATTATAAATGGGATATAAGTAGGCCTATGAGTCCCTCATATTTAGATCTGACTTTTTGTATGCATAGGGTCGCTAACGTCAAGCTAGGGTAGATCCATTGATGTAAGTGACTGAGGATGAAGTTAATGTCCTAGGATGTGTTGATGCCTAAAAGTATATCATAGGGATTAACTAAGTGTTGAGAGACATTCTTCCCATATATGAGCTCAAAGAGTCCATTGCATGAGTAGTTGGTTGTGATAATCATGTTATCTTTGGTGGAAAAGTGGCAAAGCAAATGATTGTTTCACAAAATTTGTATTAATTGGTTATTGGGAGAAACCTGGGTCTGAAAGATAACTTGTGAAAATGAAGGTAGTATATATTAAGTGAAGTGAATTATGATCAAATATAAGTCTAAAATCTAAGCCACAATGGATTGTTACAATGAGATTTAAACTAAGGTGAGTTGATTTAAAATATAAGCTATAATGGATAGTTGATTTGACATGTCTCCGTGGTATAGAGATATTGTCTATTAATTGTAAAATATAAACTATCCCCTTGACTTGGATAAGAATCAAATAAGAATTATCCAACTTGTTTCCCAAAAATACCTCTTGATTGAGAATGGACTAGCATGGAAGAATCTAAATGGGGTTATCCTAAGATGCATGCTGGAAAAATAGACTCTTGACTTGATTGAAGAATTCTATAGTGGAGTGTGTGGTAGTCATTTTGCACTTAAATTTATAGCTCAAAAAATTATGAGAGCTGGTTATTAGTGGCCATCATTGTTCAAAGATATTTCTCAGATAGTCATAAAGTACAAAAAATGCCAACACTTTATTGGGAGGATGAGAGCTTTATCTTCTCTTCCCTTGTAGCCTGTGATGATTGAAGGCCCATTCAGACAAGGGGGAATGGATTTCATTAGAGAAATTATTGATTCATTAAGTGATAGACATAGATGGATACTAGTTGCAACTGACTACTTCACAAAATGGGTTGAAGCGGTTCATACAAAGAAAGCAACACACCAGGTAGTTATGGATTTTTTGTTAAATGAGATTATTTTTAGATTTAGTGTGCCTGTTAAGGTTATCATTAACAATGACATGAGATTCAAATCCAAAACTTTAGTGGTACTGTGTAAAGAGTTTAGGATTGAATTGATCTATGCTTCCATTTACAATCCTTAGGGGAATGGGCAAGCAAAATCTAGTAACAAGAACTTGCTCAAAATCATTAAATGAACATTGGAGGCAAATAAGAAGAAGTGGGGTGAACAGATGAAGTTTGATTTGGGTGCTGACATGATCATGCCTAAGAGAGATACAAATAAAATCCCTTTGAGCTTGTTTATAGAGCTCAAGTAGTTTTGCCTATGAATTTACAGTTGTCAACCTATCAGCTCATGTAACAACTAGAATATAATGAGCAAATCAACCACTATGAAAGTAAGATGAACCAAATTATTGGGTTTGATGAAATTTGAAGACAAGATCATGAATTACACCTCAAGTTCAAGGAAAATTTGAAAAAGATATTTGATAGGAAGGTCACTCCAAGAACTTTCCAAGTAGGTGATCTTATTCTACTTTGGGACAACATGCATCAGGAGAAAGGAAAACATGGAAAATTTGACACCTTGTGAATGGGTCCCTATTCCATTCAATGCTAGATTAAGGAACACACTTTCTTCTTGAGAGACTTGGATGGTGAAATATTTGAGTTGCCAATCAATGGTAGACATCTGAAGCACTTCTTGGATTGAGTCCATCTATAACTATATGCATAATTGTATATTGTATTGTATTATTTTCTTTTGTGTTTTGTTGCATGTTCATCTTCAGATCCTCCTAATCTATTTCTTTTAGTCTGCCATTATTTTGTTGAGCCTTCATGAGTATTGTTCGTAAAATATTTTTTGGTCTTTTGTTTTGGGGTTCTTTGCATACCTTTAGGGGGTATGCATCACTGGGTGAAATCCATTATTAGTGCCCAAAATTGCACTGAATCAATTGAGCCCTTGTTAAGTATAAATTCCTAAGTCCAGCCTAAGTCAAGTATAGATGCTCAAGTCCTTAGCCTAATTTATGTCTTCAAATTTTCATTGAAAGGCTAAGTTCATGTTAAATTGGCTAAGTGTTATTTGGTCTTTACTTAGTATGTATAAAGACTTATTTGTTTCAGACTTTTTGATCGCATTAAAAAGTTTGTAGGTCTATTTGTTTCAAAAATTTTGTCCACCACAAAAATTCTGAAGGGTACTTTTCCTTCGAGAATTTTTCCCACACAAAAAGCTTGACAAAATTTTGATTTCTTTGGCAAAAGTGTAAAGTCATTTTCTTCAGCAAAAGTGTAAAGTCCAATTTCTTTAGCACCAATTTCTTCGAAGAAATTAGTTTGGACAAGATGTTTGAAATAATTGTCCCAATGAAGATAAAAATGCTAAAAACCAAATTGCTAAGGGAGAAGTGTCTGAGAGAGTTCAACACTTCAATAAAATTATCCTAGACAAAATGTTTGAAACAATTATCCTAATAAACAAAGGGCTCGAGAGTAGAAGTGCTGAGAATAAAAAGCTCACAATAATTCTGTTGAAAACATAAAAGCCAAAGATAAAGTGACCAGACCAAAAGTTTTAATGAGAAAGGTCCCAAAGAAATTCTTCCAAATTGCATAAGTGTCGAGCATGTTCATGTTGATCGATGGTTAGCTCTTGAACCGTATAGGTACCGATCGATGGTGCGATTCAGATGGAGGACTGTTTAACATAGCTCAAGGCAAACATAGAAATGGACTCGTCAGTATACTTGCACAATTTTTAATATTGCTTGAAAAGTGTCTCATGGTCAAAGGATCACATAGCATAAGTATTTTGGATGCCATGAACATCTTCTGCAAGTTTGGTGCCTTCATATTGTTTTTACTCAAGATGCAAGATTTCAAAATTTTGAACAAATAGTGTGACATCCACGTGGATGTCATTGATGGTTGTGCAAATGTCAAAATTAAGCTCAGCCATTATTCATTAGGGCTTAAATTTGATGATCGCGTGGATGTCATTAACAGTCACATAAATGTCAAGTGATGGGTGTGCAAATGTCAAACTTAAGCCATGCTAATTATCCATTGGAGCTTAAATTTGATAGTCACACATCCATCAAAGACATCCACATAAACGTCAAATGATGGGTGTGTGGACATAAAATATAAACCATGGTAAAGATCCATTGGGGCTTAAATTTGACGATCTCATGCTCATCAAAGACATTCACGCAGACATCAAATGATGGCTGCATGAACGTTAAATTTAAGTCATGGCAGAGTGAAATTTTTAGTAAAGCCTAGAATGAATGCAGGACTGCCATATGGCAAAAGGGTGCTAGCCCAAGCAAAGATTGACTATGTAAGGTGTAGAAAGCTTACAGATTCTTCAAGTGGCATGATCTCAGGGATCATAACAAATGATAGATCAAAGTCCATGAGAAAGAATGGCAGAGATGCACTGCCCCAAATGCACTTTCCTAAAATGAAACATGCTCCTTCAAGTTTCGCATTCTATTAAAAAAAAAGGAAATGACAATGGGACTTGGAAGAAGGCACAATCAAATAGGCACTTTGCACCTTCTCTTAAAGTGTAAAATACACTAGCACCTTTGGATTTTGCAAGTAGAATCGGTGAGTGGGAAAAGACAAAAGCAAGTACATGGCAAAGAAGGGAAACATCGAAGCATTTTGCACATTTGGCAAGTGCAGTTTGCTTATGGACCTCTGCATCCCACAAAAGAGAACATGATGGGTTTGGTGGAAGGTAGAGTCTTACATGCAATTCGCACCAACACAAGGTGCAATGTGCAATGTGTAATGTGCTCCTACAGTTCTGCATTTTGTAGAAGGGAAGAAAAATGAAGTTTAATAGAGAGTGGAGGTTGACGTGAATTTTTCACCAACATAAGGTGCAAAGTGAAATGTGCACCCCCACTTTCGGATCCCACAGAACAAGGCATGAAGAAGTGAATGAGCGAGAAATTAAAAAGTATAAAAAGAGGAGAAAATTCAACTCAAGGAGCTTTAGGGAGATGTTGAGGAGAAATACAATTGTGCAATTTTGCACTTGAGCAAACTGAAAATTGCACCTGGATCTCCCATTTCTATCAGTCAATGTCGGTCAACAAGGAGAACTACAAGTGCAAATTGCACCTATGTAATTTACAAATTGCAAATTTGCAAAAGGGGGCTAAAATCTCCTCTGGAGTTCAAAAGGTGAAAAATAATGCATTTTTTCATTAAAAAATAGATGAAGGAAATCCTGAAAGGCCAACTGTGAAAAGGCAAAGGTGTAAAAATGTGAAAAACAAGTTGGAGCCAAAACGTAAAAGTTGAAAATAACCTAAGTTGTTGTATCTTCATTTGATTCATTTGTCCAAACTCCTCCATGGAAGGAAACTGTAGGTTTGCAAGATCATGGTGGGCCACTCCAAAGAAGATCATTCGAACACCCATGGATCTAAAATATTTCCAAGCCATCATTGCAAGAGCAGGGTGTTTCATGGCATGCATAAGAGGAAGGACAACTATCCAGAAGTTTTTAACTATACAGACAAGTGGTCGAGAGCATCCCCTGATAGTTACACATAATGACAAAGTTTTTTCAACCTTATACCATGAATATTCTCCTTCTAGCTCGTGTGAAAGGCATCTCCCACCATGAAATCAAAAGATGTGCTCCAAATCTTCATCATTCCTCATAGAGATAGTTAGAGTTATGATTTTGCTTGCAAATAGATGAAGATTTTAGGGATGGCAAGGGAATATTTTCCAGATGGAATTATCTTAGTGGACTTGAAAGTTTGTTTTGAAATTTTGAAAATTGTGACCCACAGTCCCAAATTAAAAAATATATAAATAGGGGGCTTCTCCTCTATTCAAGGTTGTTATTAGTAATTGTTTTAGGTGTTCATTTTATCTGAGTCTAGGTTCAGTAGAAATTTTCTTAAGATCAATTGTTGTGTGTATATTTTGTCTCCCTTGCTAAGATGGTTGCAGTTGTACAACCATTAGAAATCTTTGAGAGCATGTTTATGTCTCCCTTGTCAAAAGAGCAATCTCATCATGCTTGTCCCCATGGAAGCATTTTGAAACACTAATGTGTGTAATATTTCTTTTCAAATTAATGAAAATGCTTGTGGTTCTTTGTTGTTTCCTGTAAATGAAGTGCAATGACATATTTTTCAAAAATTGTTGATTGGACATTTGGGTTTGTGCTCACTATTGGTTGTCATTTTGAGGATAGATTCAGATTATAAATTATTTCAGCATTACTTCAGGATAAGTTGTTGAATAACTTGTTAGGGTACCCTAGGTTTATGGATTTGACAGAGAAAAGCACTTGAAAGTTTAGTTTCAGTGTATGTTCTAGTCTCTCAGGGACCATTTGGTATTTACCATTATCTTGCATCTAAATTTTTTCTGCATCTTTGCTAAGAAATATTGTCATGAAATACTACAAGATACCCTACTATTTGGAAACCACCAGCACATCACCCTCCTTTTTAATAATCTAACTTGTCCTATGTGACAAATAATACACCCTTTGCATACTATAAGTGTTATTTTCCTTGTAAATGCATAATACCTTGCATATTTGAGATGTGTTTGCAATTTATGTTTTAAATTCTAGAATTGCAGTCTCTTATTCGACCCCTGTTGTTGAAGGTTACATAGAATGAAGATTGAAATCTCTTTCTCATCTGTCTTTAGTAGCTTATATACGACTTAGATCATTTGTGCATTTTGTGTGACAAGCCTTCAAGAGTGAAGCGTGCAAACTTGGTTATGCCCTGGTCATACCTATTCCTTATGACAAAAATCCTCATGGAGGTTGAATTGCAGAATCTTTCCATGTGAGCAAGCTACCCCATAGGTCCTCTCACCTTGGTTCAGGCAGAGCCAAAAGTAGCAGGGCGCTAACCATACCCTTTGTAGGTGTTTCTCAGTCATTTACTACATTCGGTATAGTCTTGATGCCAAACCCTTCCCCAACTACGATGCCATACTAGCGGGTTTTTCATCATTGTTTGTCATTTTTCTTTCAAGTGTGCAAGGTCAAGCGTACGAGGTGTACAATTGCAAACCAACACAATCTAAACTGATATCATGCTCAAGAGTTGGGGATTCAACACTGCAAACAATATAATTCATTGTAGCTACCAACATATATAGTAAAATGTCTCCTCGAGGATTCTCTTACGGTTCGCACTTCTGAAATCGAATAATGGCGAATGGACTCTTGTAAAGGTAGAAAAGGAATACTGTAATGGCAAATGAGAATTGATATACTCTTTAAACAGAGTAAAGGCACGCAAGTACCAAGTCGATGTTCAACAGATATTAGCACTTTATTTCTCAACTAGTGTTTCATTTAACTATTGTCGTTTGGCTTAAACACTATCATTTACCTTAAATGCTATCGTTGCCTTAACGTGTTGTTAATTGACATTTACCCCGTTGTGAACGCTAAGCTTCGACCAATTAATGGGGCAAGTCAACCGAAAATGAGAACACTACTACTAGTTAAAGCACTCATCGATCCATACTAATTTGGATTTATACAATTCCATACATTCATCGTATCACACCAATTTACATTCACATAAATGTTGAAAGGGAAGCGCAGATGCAGTGTCTTAGTCATGAGTAGTGAGGATTTAAGTGGGCATATCTAAGTTATCTCTCAAACATGTTTTTCATATAGCTTGGACGTAAATCTCATGTTGGCTAATTTTAACCAGAGAAAAATAAAACTGACCGTAGATTTTAGTGGGGTGGTTTTTATTTTGTGCTTGTGAATATGCAGAATAATGGTGGGGTGAGTGTATCAGCAACAGCGGCGGCGGCGGTGACACACATGGAGAAGCGTAAAACGTCTGCTTGTTCGACTGCCGGGATGGCTGCAGATTGTGCTTCTGGTGGTGGGTTGTGGAGTAAGCGGCTTTTGGAGGCTGAAAATTAGCTGGTGGATAACGCGGTCTCTGTTAATGAATAACCAGGCGCTTTGGGACCACCATCTTCGAACGTAAGCCCTGCGAGAATAATATGAAATTACTATTGCAGAATTTAGCGTGAAGTTACTATTGTATGATGGAAGACTTGGATACAATTTGAAATTTTTGTTTATAAATTGTAGCAAGGTGGTGGATAAAATACTGATCCCACATATTCCTTCGATAAAAGTTGAATGAAACATTTATTTCGACGATATTCCAGTTTTTAACCATCTTTTCTTGAGTGCCAAGTTGGAGGTTAGGAATTTCCACTTTTTGTTAGAATTTTTGGTTTCCTCTTTTTATCAATATTTTTTTAATATTTTTTCTTATGTTTTCTTTCAATCTCAAATGAGCTAAATGGTTTAGAAGATGTTTCCCACAGAAATTAATAATTCACTATTCATCTGCTTGGATTAATTAATCATTTCTTCCTTCAACATTTTAAATCTCACAAAAATTATATCCTAATCCATTAATTTAAATTAATTAACTTTATTGTTTTCCTAATGAGAAATTACATGATTTTAAAAATTCATATTTATCTAAATTTATAAATCCAATAAATCTTTGTATCATGACATCATCCCTATTTTCTAAGGTAAATTTAATGCAAATAAACAAATGTGTAAACAAGAACTATGATATGCTTTTACACATTCCGAACCTTCATCATTATATGTACACACTCCAAATTGTCATGAGTGGATTTATTACATGCTCTTATACACTTTAAACATAACATTGAATGAGATGTAAGACCTTTTTTCATCTATTGATCTTCAATCCCATCCAACGGTCCACACGAGTTAGAAAAATCTATGAATTAAGGGTTTTCTCTCCATTCTCAAAATGTTTATTTATGCAACAAAATGCTATTAATTTGTGAATCAAAGTTTCAACCCACATCATCAAGCATTCAATCAAATCATTTACTTGTAAGGGGAAGTGTTGCTAAATTGTCTATGTGTCTCAACCAACATTTGCAACTATATCACATCCGAACTCATCTAAATTTGTCTAAGAGGATAGCAAAAGTATAACTAATATTATTTTCTTATTAGAATTGCATTTCTTTTGTCTTACTCAATCTAAATACACATGTTTAGATTAGTTAGATGTTTCAATTCTATTTTAATTTACACTAACGAAATACTAATCTTTATTTTATAATGTTACAAACAACATCACATTCCTTAATAAAATTATAGTAATAATAAACCCTATAAAATTTGCAGTCATCTCATCCCTTCAAAGCACTTTCCAAGAAATAGTTTCCATTTAATTATGACAGATCCACATTGATTCTTTAATCTTTGGGTAAATGCATTCCCTCCTGTCCATTAAAATCCATTCAATAAAACAACTCCTAAATGTAAAGAAAGCTTAATGAGGAAAATGTAGTCAGCATTGGAGTTTTGGAGATTTGAATAGATCATAGTGGGTATATGTTGATGCATTGAATTTTCTTTTTTACTTGTTGATTTATGGCATTGACTTATTTTCTGTACATACAATTTCAAAAAAATTTCAATTTTTTTAATAGAGGCCTATGTACAATATTGATCAGAGTGATTATTTACCCTTTACAATGAATCAGTTGGATGAGCAATTCTAATAAATTTCAATAGAAATAAACTACAACTAAATGGAGAAGTTGAATGTCTATGCTGGAACATTAATAAACATATAAGATGTGTGAGATTTCAACTCCAAAATCATCAACTGTATCAAGAAAATGATTCAAGATATTAAGAATTCAATTTCAAATTTTTTTATTTGACATTATTAAAAAAACATTTTTACATTTAAAAGTTTTTCCCTTTTAAAATCTGGTTTACGTTTATACATTATATGATAATATCATGGTTTATAGTAGTGTTTTATTGCTTCTAATTTTCTCAATGGATAGCTATTATCAAGAATAATTTCATTTTATTAATTTGATTATTAGTAAGGTATATTGCAGAATTTGGAAGTCCTACAATTTGAATAATCTTCTATTGAACCACTCAAATAAATCGTAGCAAACCCTCCTTTTATACCATCCGTGAAAGTTATTTTATTCCCCTCATCATGATGATGTGAATTTGAGGTGAAAAAAAAGACCTCATAAAAAGTTCTTTAAAAAGGAATAATGTCTCTTATGTATGAAAATATTATAGTTAAAAAATAATTAACCTATACTTAATCATGTAGGTTAATGTTATTGATTTATTCTTAAGGAAACATTAATGAGTATATTATAGTTAAAAAATAATTAACCTGCTCCTCTTATCAAGTTATCAAATCATTTTTTTGTGTATATTGGGTAGTTATGGTTTTCAATGGTTTTGCCAAGGTTTTAAGGAAACATTAATGGAGACTGGCCACAATATTGCTGTATGTAGTACTTTAAATGGATGTTCATATTCATACTGTTCATTAGTGCTCCTTTCAATATACAAAAACTAAATTTTAAATTTATTTTTGTTTATATTCACCTTGCTTATGGTGTTCTAGACTAGATCATATCTTAGAGCCAAAAGCACCCAAATTTTATTGAAAAATTGTGTCAATGCCAGCTGACAAATGGTCACATTGATGGATTCAAGCCACAAGATAAGGAGCCAATGAATGGTTGGGCAAGTAAGGTTTTGTGCACTGCTTTCAAATATAGGTGCTCACAATTGTAAACAACACAAATTTAATGGAAAGTGCAATTTACATAGAATTAGTAGCCTATTAAGTGACAATGGTTACAAATTATAAATTAGTAGTTGTTTTGATGGTGTAAGAAATATTGAAAGGGATGTAATTTTTTGTTTTCAAGTGGTAATATAAGTTTTTTTTTGTTTTTCTAATGTTTTGTGAGCAAAACGTAAAATGGAGTCAATGATTATGAGTTTTGAATATGATACAAATACCAATTTACACTCTTTCACTTTAAAAATACTCACTTTACCAAAATAAAAATGTACATCCTACCCAACATAATAAGCTCCTTTAGGGCAAATACTAGTTGTAACCCTTATCACACATTGTCAACAAAAGAAAAAAAATCATTCAATTTTAAAATCCACTTTATGAAACAAAATTATGATATTACAAAATATTAATAATATTTTTTTTTTCAAATTATTTAAAGCACTAATATCATTATAGAAGACATATCTAAATGTAATATAATATATGAATTTTAATTTAAAAAGTCATTGCCCAAACAAACCTATACTAAAATCATGCCAAAAACTCTCATGTAAACACGAATCACCATAGAAACACATTATCTTGATGCCACATGCATCTTAAACTTTCATTTTCCACCCTACAAAATTACCTTTCATGTTAGTCCTCCATATGTCCCACCAACATGGCCTACACGTGTTTCAACCTCCCTCCTCTCTACACCTCTCTACCATGTTTTATTCAAGACATAAAACACTCCATAGTCATAGACTTAGCTAGTAACAATGAAGAACCATTTGATTGAATTATTAGTGGTGTTGGTCATGGAAAATAGGGGTGAGAGTTATGAGAAGCTGCAGACTATAGCAGGTATTGAAGAATTTTTTGCATTGAAATATTTGTAACTTTCATTTTCCATCAATCCAGTAATACAAAATTCCATTCAAATTTTACAGCTATTGCCCAGCCGCTACTTTTTTACCATGTGTTGTCAAAGCATCTAACTATGATTAGGAGTGTGGTGGATGGAACAAAGTCAATATTAAGCCCACATCTATTTTACCATTATACTTGCAGATAAGCAATCATTAAACTTGAAATTTTGTTCCCAACATAAAATTTTATGGTAGCAACATCACTGAGGTTACTAAACAAAATTTTAGAAAAGGGTTTGTTGAGTGCAATCATCCTTTGTGTTATGGTTTTTGTTGATAGATTTTCTTCAATTGAGTGCGGGATGAATTGGTGGTTGAAAGAGGGAACAAAATAATTAGTTTCAACTAGATATGGAATGTTACAAGGATGAACATACATAGGATTTGTCTACAGATCTTTGAGATGTTTTTCACATCATATTGATAGTTATCTCTCAGAGACACATTGTATAAATATATTTATGTTGACAGTTCGCAGGAGTATGTTCATAAATAGCTGGAATGTGGTCTCATAGAGTCAAAAAATACTAAAATCCTCTCTTTCATTTTGGCACAATCCATGGGAAGGTAAACCACGGTATATTTATCTGCATGGAAATAATGAGCTCTTGGTCATTAGTGAATTTCTAGAACATAGTACAAATTAAGATCAGGAATGTGATACGGTAGCATCAACCAAAAGTTGTCAAATTCATGTTTTGGTCATTAGTAGGCAAAAGTGTGTTAAGTTAGATTATAATGTGTGCCTAGAGACCTTTCAAGGTCCATTCCATGTATTTGAGTCCATTTTGGGTGTTCAATATGAACTATCTAGCTTGTTGGAGTTTTCCCTCCAAAACCAGAGATTTGAAAATTCAAATATTCAAAATGAGCCTAGAAGGCCAAATACATGTATTGGGGTATTTAGTTGGATTAAGTAGGATAAAAGAGTCTAATGAGGTCATGTGAAAGATGCTATAAATTACATAAGTCTAAAACATAAGTTAGTGGTCATATTCAAGTTTTGACATTATAAGTCCCATGTTGAAGTTGATATGTAAAAGGAGTTTATTTTATGTAACTAACTAATAACCAACCCTTAAAGTTGGTGAAAGAGAGATTGTATGGAGTTAGTAGTATTATCTTGGTGTAGGAGAGGTGGTGAGAATTTTCCAAGAATGTAATCCAGGGAGCAATGCATAATAGTTGATAAAACCTCTCAAGAGGGTGTTGAAGTCCTCATAAGGATAGTTTGTAATCAAGAAAGTTTAAAATGCATAAAGACATACAAGTTTTGTATATTCTCTTAATGATATTGATCTGTTGAATGTTTCTTTGTATCTTGATAGGCCTCTAAGGCCATGAATAATTGGATATGTGCATTGTGTGGCAAGTTTGAATCAATGGCCTATTGTTTATAGCTAAGAAAAGGTGGTTTGTATATGGTTTAGAGAAAAGAAACAAGAAATACTCATTGTAATAAGTTGGGTGAAAGTGTCCAAGATTCCTGAGAGTCCTAATAAATAAATCAAGAAGATTGAACATCATTCAAGAAAGCACTCATGGATTTAGAACCTTTGTTTACAATATTCACCGAGTAAAGTATACAGGTTATGTTGCTAAGGGCACAAATCAAGATTAGGTAAGAGGGTGATTCCTTAATTTGGTCATTGTTTAGGTCTATATTAAGAAAAAATTGCTAGGTATAGATGTCAAGACCCTATTGAAAGGGTGTAAACTGTAATATTGCAGGCAAACCCTAATATACATAGTCAAACCTTGGTTGTAAGGTGCCACAAAATAAAATGGAATTTTGAATCAATATATATGTGAAAGGCTATGGATTAAGGTAGTGGATAATATAGTATGCTATGAAGATCTTATGCATTGGTTCCTAGACTAAAATTTGTTCCTAGTTTGGAAGAGAATAATACCCAGAACACTGTTTGCAATAGGTGTCATTTTTGGTTGACACAGTTAGTTCTTGAGAATAAGGGTTGAGAGTGGAGAAAACATATGAATTTGGTTAAGGTGTTAGCTTGTTTTAGAAATAGATGTGGTAGAAGATAAATCCTAATGAACTATGGTCTGCCTTAAAATGGTAAGTTGAATTTGGAACCCTAAAACTGTCATACACTAGTATGCCATGTTTACACAGTCAGAGAGTCAAAGGAGGTTAAATTGACGAATACAAAGTGAATGGAGATGATTTTGAGTGAAATATATCTTTAAAAAAGTGTAATAAACTTTTGAATAATCCAAGTCTAGTTGAGACTACATTGGAAGAAGATTAACCCATGAAAACTTAGCACAGTCCAGAAATAAACCTATAGTTTACTGTATTTTTTTTATGTTTCTCATGTTTAATGCTTTAACAAGGTTGAATGAAGTGATGGGAAGGTAAAAAGGGTCCATATAAACCTAACACACGTTATTTTGGATTTTTAAACCCATTACAACCAAATATATCTAATTTCAAATGTCCACGGGCCTGTGTGTAGGCATACAAACCCTAGATTAGGGTTTAGGTCATAAAATGAGTTTTAAGCCTTAAATTTTGATGAAACTTGGTAGCTAGGTTTGTTTTGACATTCATAAAGTTAATCACAAGGATTTATACTTGTAAAGATAGTGTTTTATGGATTTTATCACTGTAGCAACAAAAGAGGGCTAGAAAGGCCTAAAAGAGTGTGAGTTTACAAAGGAAGTGGTAGGAAAGTGAAGAGTAAAGGATTGAAACTTTGAAATTAACTTAGAGGGGTTAATATTAGTCTATAAATGTGTCTAATTCTTTGGAAAAGTACTTAGGTTGATCAAATCAAGAATAATGGTTCAGAAAAGGCTACTAACCTTGTGAGTAGGAAGTAAGAGTTATATGAAGAGTTGAGAGGTAAGGTGAATTCTAGGGGTCATATCCGATGGAATATGATGATTGGAGATCATTATTAACAAATTATTTAATTATTAACACATAATTCTTGTTTTGGTCTTTGAGACCTATTAAGACTGATTAAATAAGGAGTAATTTGTGAGTTGCATTCTAAATGGTTAAAAGAGTGAAAGATGATAAGTATGAAATAATATTTGAGGATTCACAAGAGAGACTGATATATACTAGATAAGGATTCCAATTCTTGAAAAAACAAACAATAAGAAGACTCTATATAGTCTAGTATGCAAGTTGATACAAAACAAGGGAGATGTGACCTTATAATTAATTAGACAATCAAGTGAACCTGTATGAGACAAGAACCAGATGGAGATGAGATTAAAGACTTCTTCCTAATACCTCTACATCATTTGGTATCAGATCAAGGCAAGGTATGCTTGGGTAAAAATTGTGTTTTGAATTCTTTCCATTTTGTTTATTTGAGATAAATATAGCATGTTATGAATGTGCATGAGGAGTAATTTGTAGGGTGTTGAGGGAGAAGAGGATGTTTCAAGTTTGATCTATTATGATCAGTACAGAGGTAAATTAAATTTAGGAGAGAGAAACAATAGGCCCAAAATCCTTTGATAAGGACAAGAATCTAGTCAAGAGAAGGCTAGAAGAGAGAGAGGAAAACAGAGAATTGAAGTTCCAAGAGAGAAGAGGAAAGAAAGAAGACTCCAAAAGAGAGTCAAAAGAGTTAAGAATAGATCCTAGAGAGAGGACTCAAAGAAGAGGAAATCCCCACAAGAGGTCTAAGAGGCAAGCTTAAAGGACTTGCTAAGAGGAAGGTCTAAATAGTCCTAGAAAACAAAGAAAGTGAGAGAAGATGGATATAGAGAAAGAAATAGAGGACATAAGAAGATAATTGGGGCAGAGATTTGAGAGGATTGAGCTCATGGTGAATCTCATGGAGAGTCAAGAAATCTAATGGACTGGTTGGAGTATGAGGAAGAAAGTTAAGTGGCCACTTGAGTCACTTATGAGAAGAAGGCACAAGAAGAGTGTCTTGAAGAATGAGAAGAAGAAAGAGAGAGTAGCCCAAAGAGGCATGAGAAAGAAGATGTTGCCAAGTGAGTAAAAATAAAGAGAGATAGAGAAGAGGGTTCTCATTTAGAATAATGAGAGGGAGAAATAAGTGCTAAGGAGAGCACAAAATAATGGAGATGAAGAAAAGAAGAGAAGATGGACAATGTCCATACCAAGGACATTCAAAGAGACTATGTGGTCTCTCATTTTGTATGCTAATGTTGCTTTTAATTTTATGTTTTCAGGTATGAAGGCAAGCTTGGAGAAGGCCAAGAATGAGGCCTCAAGGTTGATGAATAATGAGCCAAGAATAGTACCCATCAAGTGGCAAGAATATGACAAAGATAAAGAACCTCTTGAAGGAGGCAAGAAGATGAAGACTGAAAGCATTCTATTTGATGAATATGAAGAGAATGAAGCATACTATGATGTATTTCCATGTATAACAGTTGAAACAAAGGAGATGGTGTACCAAGAAGACAAGAAGGTCACCCATGAATATACGAAAGAAGATATAAGCTTGCAGCAGTTGCCTATAGAGGTAAATGAGTGTTTGAGTGTTGAATTTGATTATATATATGAAGAAGGCAAGGCTGATATGCAGGTTAAAGGAAAATATGATAAATTGCATCCCTCAAAGGTGAAAATAGGCATGGATATGTATGGCTTAAATAATCAGGTGAATAAAAAAAGAGGATAACCTCAAGCAAGAGGTCAAACAAATTAAAATCATGAATAGAAGACAAGCAAAAATATGGAAACAAAAGGTAAATGGCAAAGCACATCAAGTTGGCAAGATAGATTACCAAGGCATGAGGCATGAGAGTGATGCAAAGAGAGGCAAGTGGAAGCCCAAGAAGGTACAAGGTATAAAATGGGTTGAAAATATTGTGAAAAGAGCACAAAGAGATCATATTACATGTGCGCTCCAATAAGGCATGAAGGTAGAGGAAGATAACAAACCAAGAAAGCAAGCAAAAGAGGTTAAACAAGCAAACCAAGCAAAATAAATGAAGGTAAAACCATGTGAACAAGGAAATGAATGCATAAATGAAGATAAGTGTTTGATAGATATGTTTTCCAATGTTGTTTATGATGGAATGCTGGAATTTGAATCCAATAAGGAAGATATTTTGTACATGGAAACTATTGCATTGTTGGATGAGGGTGTAGCATGGCAAGATGAGGAAGAAGCACCTCAAAGAGTTATTGAGAAGCATGATGTATAGAAAGGGGATGTTGATAAGACTCTCAAAAATGAGGGATTCCAATGAAAAGATAAATAATAAGTTGCCCAAGACATTGAAGGACAAAGTACACCAAAGTTTGATGAAGCAAATGAAAAGATTGATGCATTCAAGTTTTAAGAGGAGTTGAGAATGTTGGAGGGCATGTTTAGTCCATCAAAGGAGATAAAAATATATGAGGTATAGTAGGTACAATTCAATCAATAATTCCAAGAAACATCAAGAAAGGAGCATCAAAGAGAAGTACAAGATGTACAAATTGGCAAGTAGGCAAGCAAATGGGGTATGAATAAGCAAATATTGTGAGATATTTCATGGATAAAGTTCAAGCTGAGTTTACCTTTGATAAATGTGGATGTGACAAGCCAAAAAATTCCAAATAACATTGTACTATAGTGATGAATAAATCAATGAGCAATTGCACTTGCATAGTGAGCAAGGTGAGAGGAAAAGGCATCCAAATGAAAAAAATACTAAAGAAGAGGTAGAAAAAGAAAGTATAGAAAAAAAAAGGATGAATGTTGACATGTATGAGAGGCCAAAAGAGCCTCGTAAAAAAGGAGATATCATGAATAAGGAGAAATCACTACTAGACAAGCAAGAAACAAGTGAAAATAAAGGGGAAAGAAGCCATGAAGCAAGCATGAGGAAGAAAAATGCACACAAGTTGATTGCATATGAGCATGAGGAGGTTCAAAATGATTGGGAAAAGGTGAAATATGTAGCCAATATAAAACTACAGCAGTGGGATTACCACATGGAAGTGGAGGATGAATGGGTACAAAGAATAGACAAGGTTAAGAGGAATAAAAGCAAGCATTTGACAAAGAAAAACGAACCAAAAAAAAGGACCATTAACATGTTGAGAATGAAGGACCCTCAAAAAATCAATTGAAAATCAAGGAAGAAAGATGCATGTTCAAGTTTTTTTTTCTCCAACCTGGGGAGTATGATGCAGGAGCATCAACCAAAAGTTGTCAAATTTCATGTTTTGGTCATTAGTAGCAAAAAGTGTGTCAATTTGGAGTATAATGTGCACCTAGATACCTTTCAAGGTCCAATCCATGTATTTGAGTCCATTTGGGGTCCTCAAGATGAACTCTCTAAATTGTTGGAGTTTCCCCTCCAAAGCCAGGGACTTGAAAATTCAATTATTCAAAATGAGTCTAGAAGGCCAAATACATGTATTGGGGTATTTAGTTGGATTAAGTGGGATAAAAGAGTCTAATTAGGTCATGTAAAATATGCTAGAAGGTACATAAGTCTAAAACATGAGTTAGTGGACATATTCAAGTTTTGACATTATAAGTCCCATGTTGAAGTTGATATGTAAAAGGAGTTTGTTTTGCATAACTAACTAATAACCAACCCTTGAATTTAGTAAAAGAGAGATTGTATAGAGTTAGTAGTAGTAGCTTGGTGTAGGATAGGTGGTGAGAATGCTCCAAGAATGTAAACCAAGGATCAATGCAGAATAGTTGATAAAACCTCTCAAGAGGGTGATGAAGTCCTCATAAGGACAATTTGTAATCAAGAAAGTTTAAAATACATAAAGATAGACAAGTTTTGTATATTCTCTGAATGATATTGATCTATTGAATGTTGATTTTTATCTTGATAGGCATTGGAGGCCATGAATAGTTGGATATGTGCATTGTGTGGTAGGTTTGAATTAATGGCCTATTGTTCATAGCCAAGAAAAGGTGGTTTGTATGTGGTTTAGAGCAAAGAAGAAAGAAATAATCATTGTAAGAAGTTGGGTGAAGGTTTCCAAGATTATTTAGAGTCCTAATAAATAAATCAACAAGATTTAACATTATTCAAGACAACACTCATGGATTTAGAACCTTTGTTCATAGTCTTCACCGAGTAAAGTATGCAAGTTATGTTGCTAAGGGCACAAATCAAGATTAGGTAAGAGGGTGATTCCTTAATTTGGTCATTGTTTAGGTTGATATTAAGCAAAAAATACTAGGTATATATGTCAAGACCTTGTTGAAAGGGTGTAAACTCTAATATTGTAGGCAGACCCTAGTATACACAGTCGAACCTTGGTTGTAAGGTACCACAAAACAAAATGGAATTTTGAATCAATATATATGTGAAAGGTTGCAGATTAAAAATATTAGATAATATATTATGCTATGAATAGCTTATTCATTGGTTCCTAGACTGAAATTTGTTCCTATTTTGGAAGAGAATAATACCCAGAACACTGTTTGCAATAGGTGTATTTTTTGGTTGACACAGTCAGTTCTTGAGAATAAGGGTTGAGAGTGGAGAAAACATATGAATTTGGTTAAGGTGTTAGCTTGTTTCAGAAAGAGATGTGGTATAATACAACTCCTAATAAACTCTGGTCATGCCTTAAGATGGTAAGTTGAATTTGGAACCCTGAAATTGTTATACACTAGTATGCCCTATTTACATAGTCAGAGAGTCAAGGGAGGTTAAATTGACTAATACAAAGTGAATGGAGATGTTTTTGAGAGAAATATATCTATAAAATAGTGTAATAACCTTTGGAATAACCCATTTCTAGTTGAGACTACATTGGAAGAAGATTAACCCATGGAAACTTAGCACAGTCCAGAAATACACCTACATTTTACTGTATTTCTTTATGTTTCTCATGTTTAATGCTTTGACAAGGTTTAATGAAGTGATGGGAAGGAAAAAGGGGTCCATACAGACATAATACATGTGATTTGGTGTTTTTAAACCGATTACAACCAAAGATATGCAATTTCATATGTCCACGGGCCTGTGTGTAGGCATACAAACCCTAGATCAGGTTTTAGATCATAAAATGAATTTTTACACATGAATTTTTATGAAACTTGGTATTTGGGTTGGTTTTGACATGAATAAATTGAATAAAAAGGATTTAGACTTGTACAGATAGTATTGTATGGATTTTAGCATTGTGGCAACAAAAGAGGGCTAAAAAGGCCTAAAAGAGTGTGAGTTTACAAAGGAAGTGGTAGGAAAGTGAAGAGTAAAGGCTTGAAACTTTGAAATTACCTTAGAGGGGTTAAGATAAGTCTATAAATGTGTCTAATTCTTGGGAAAAGTGCTTATGTTGATCAAATCAAGGACAATTGTTCAGAAAAGGTTACTAACCTTGTGAGTAGGAAGTAATGGTTGTATGAAGAGTTGAGAGGTAAGGTGAATTCTAGGGGTCAGAGCAGATGGAATATGATGATTGAAGATCATTCTTGAAAAAGGATTGAATTATCAACACCTAATTATTATTTTGGTCCTTGAGACCTATTAAGAGTGTTTAAATAAGGACTAATTTGTGAGTTGCATTCTAAATGGTTAAAAGAGTGAAAGGTGATAAGTATAAATTAATATCTGAGGACTCACAAGAGAGACTAATATATAATAGAGAAGGATTATAAATCTTGAACAAGCAAACAATGATAAGACTCTATATAGTCTAGTATGCAGTTTGATATAAAACAAGGGAGATGTGACCTTATAAGTAAGTGAACAATCAAGTGAACCTGTATGAGACAAGAACCAGATGGAGATGAGATTGAAGACTTATTCATAATGCCCCTACATCAGAATGCAACCATTTTGAGCCATCTGATTCCATATATTAAAACCCATCTTAGATTTATCAATGTTATAATATGATTTCATGAGCATGTTGTATGTGTGAATAGTAGATTCAAAGCCATGTTACATCATCTCATCAAAGAGTTTAGTAGCTTCATCTAGCTTCTTGAGATTCGTCATGATTTAACCAAAACATTATAAATTTGGAAATCATGAGAAATTCCATTAATTTTAATTTCCTACAACAACTCATTAGCTCAATCCAACTCCTTTGCACTACCATACCTTATGATAAAACAAGTTTAAAAAATATCATCTAGAGAATATCTATTTTACTACATTTTCATAAAGAACTTCAATGCTCCACCCATCTTATGATATTTATAGAGGGCATGAATTATAATAGTGTATCTTATAGCATTAGGGGCAAAGGCCATTCATTTTCATGAAGGCAAAGATATTGACAACTTCATGTCCTCTTTACCTCAAAAAGGCCTTTCAATATAATGTTTTGTGTGGAAAGATCTAGTTTGAATCTTGCATGCACCATCTCATTCCATAATTTACCCACCTCTATCAATACACTTAAACTTAAATAACAACCTTGATGAATGAGCAATCATTAAACTTGAAGTTTGTCCCCAATATAAAACTTCTATGGCAACAACATCATTGAATTTGCTGAAATTTTTTCCAGAAAAGGGTTTGTTGAGTGCAATCATCCTTTGAGATATGGTTTTTGTTGATAGCCTTTCTTCAATCGAGTCTGCACTAAATTGGTGGTTGAAACATAAGGTATAAAGCAATCAGTTTTGATTGGACATCAGAGAATGGATATTTACTATAGTAATTACAAACAATATGGAATTTATTATAAATGATTATATTGCAAACCTCAAATTTTCTCATCCTGCTATTTGGTTACAAGGACTTTATGGAATTCCTAGAGGAGTGGCAATAGAAAAGGCATATATGGTGATAGTGAAGAAAGGCAAAGAGTGGAAAATCCTCCATGTAATGAAAATAATTTCTAATAAACTACCTCAAGAATATGGGCACATTATTTGAATGCTTTGAACTTTTTTGAATGTTGATAAAAAAATTTAGTGTATAATGTATTTTCATGTAATTTTAGCACTGCCAATGGGTTCTTATCTCTTAGGCTTGCTTGCTTGTAGTTTGGCTTTGTAGTGGAATATATTTTTGACAATATGCCTTACTGGAATCATAGTGGAGGGGAGAATCAAGTTTTTGTTGCGACTAATGATTATGGAACTTAAATTCACAAGATGACATTGGATCTCATGAGCCTCTAGGCATCCATCCAACAAAGGTTATATTATCTAAACCAAATTGTGGTGCTCCTAAATGCAGACACTATAAATCAGAAGTAGAAAAATTACAAATGGAAGCTTGGGATGCCATCGATGGTGAATCATAATTGACTCTAGATTCCTTTTTTCCCAAAGGGAAAGGAGGTTTCCTACCCCTTCCATTAAGGTGAGCCTTGTTAATGAGTTAGTAATCGGTTAAGGGCTTCTCGATAGGATAAATTTTTGTTTCATATTTCGAGTTTCTCTACCTACTTGTTTTGACTTTCTTGGTTTAATTGATTACTATGCTTTAGATTTTTTGTCTCTTTAGGGTAGCCTCTCTGCTTGAGCATTGCTTTTCGAACCAAGTTTTTTCATGTTATAATCACTTTGTCTCTCTATTTATTAACGTCTTTTCCCATAAAATAGACCCCTTCAACCCTAATTCATCTATCATTCATATATATATAATATTACATATTATTGTATTAATTATTATTTTATAATAATATTTATATACTATATAATATACAAATATATATAATACTATATATAATTTAAAGATATATAATAATAATATAATATACACAACAATAAAATGCCAATATCTATTTCCAATGAGGCATGGGAGAAGGTCTCAATAGGTGGTTTAGCAAATTCTTCTTAAACTATTATAAGAGTGAGTTCTTCCAAATTCAATGTTTCTGCAATATCTCCTACAACTTTAGAGTGTGTCACAAAATTAGACAAAACTATCATTTCTACGTTTGTATAACAGCTAAAATATTTTATTGATTCAAGTAAAAGATTTATATAAAAAGACTCGTCTCTTTCTAGACGCTCGTCTACTGCTTCTACTGATGCATTAAAATCAAAAATAGGATGTCATTTAATGCTCATATAACCACTTGCATCTCACTATAAACACCTCTAACGTAAATATTTGTAGTTAATGCCATTGGCCAACTGAGTATTTAAATGATTTTTATTAACAACAATCAATGACTAAATATATTAGTGAATAAAAATGACTAAGTGACCAGATTACAACAATCAGTGACTAAATCAATGACTAAATATATTACCAAATCGATCAATCAAAACAACCAATAAATGACTAAAAATGGTTTAGTCATCAATTTGGTCACATTATAAATGACTGGCAATAAACTACTAATGGTCATGTGATCATGTTTGGTCATTTATATGCAATTTTTAGTAGCTTTTTTAATCATATATTGCTCTTTTTGTACTAGTGTTATGTTTCTTGTGTTTAATGCTTTGACAAGGTTGATTGAAGTGATGGAAAGGTAAAATGGGTCCATACAAACCTAACATATGTGATTTAGGGTTTTGAAACCCATTACAACCAAAGATATCCAATTTCATATGTCCACAGGCCTGTGTGCAGGCATACAAACCCTAGATTAGGGTTTAGGTCATAAAATGAGTTTTAACCCTTGACTTTTGATGAAACTTGGTATTTGGGTTGATTTTGACATGCCTGAAGTGAATCACAAGGATTTGGACTTTTAAGAATAATATTGTATATATTTTAGCACTGTGGCAATAAAAGAGGGCTAAAAAGGCCTAAAAGAGTGTGAGTTTACAAAGGAAGTGGTATGGAATTGAAGAGTAAAGGCTTGAAACTTTTAAAGTAACTTAGAGGGGTTAAGAGTATTCTATAAATGTGTCTACTTTTTGGGAAAATTTCTTAGGTTGATCAAATCAAGGACAATTGTTCAAAAAAGGCTACTAACCTTGTGAGTAGGAAGTAAGGGTTGTATGAAGAGTTGAGAGGTAAGGTGAACTCCAGGGGTCAAAGTAGATGGAATATGATGATTGAAGATCATTATTGACAAAGGATTGAATTATCAACACCTAATTCTTGTTTTGGTCCTTGAGACCTATTACGAGTGGTTAAATAAGGACTAATTTGTGAGTTGCATTCTAAATGGTTAAAAGAGTGAAAGGTGATAAGTATGAAGTAATATTTGAGGACTCACAAGAGAGATTGATATATACTAGAGAAGGATTCTAACTCTTCAACAAGCAAACAATGAGAAGACTCTATATAGTCTAGTATGCATTTTGATATAAAACAAGGGAGATGTGACCTTATAAGCAAGTGGACAATTAAGTGAACCTGTATGAGACAAGAACCAGATGGAAATGTGATTGAAGACTTCTTCCTAATGCCTTTGCATTAGAATGCAACCATTTTAAGCCATATAATTCCATATATTAAAACCCATCTTAGATTTATCAATGTTATAATATGATTTCATGAGCATGTTGTATGAGTGAATAGTAGATTCAAAGCCATGTTGCATCATCTCATCAAAGAGTTTAATGGCTTCATCTAGTTTCTTGAGATTCATCATGATTTAACTAAGACATTATAATATTGGCAATCATGAGCAATTTCATTAATTTTAATTTCCTACAGCAACTCATAGGCTCAATCCAACTCCTTTGGACTACCATACCTTGTGATAAAACAAGTTTAAAGAATAGCATCTAGAGAATATATATTTTACTACATTTCCATAAAGAACTTCAATGCTCCACCCATCTTATACAATTTATAGAGGGCATGAATTATAATAGTGTATCTTATAGCATTAGGGGAAGGGCCATTCATTTTCATGAAGGCAAAGATCTTGACAGCTTCATGTCCTCTTTCCCTCAAAAAGGCCTTTCAACATAATGTTTTGTGTGGAAAGATCTTGTTTGAATCCTGCATCCACCATCTCATTCCACAATTTATGCACCTCTATCAATACATACTTTAAACTCAAATAACAACCTCGATGAATGAGCAATCATTAAACTTGAAATTTGTCCCCAACAAAAAAATTATATGGCAACAACATCATTGAATTTGCTGAAAAAAATTCCAGAAAAGGGTTTGTTGAGTGCAATCATCCTTTGAGCTATGGTTTTTATTGATAACCTTTCTTCAATCGATTCTACACTAAATTGGTGGTTGAAACATAGGGTACAAAGCAATCAGTTTCGATTGGATATCAAATGGATATTTACTATAGTAATTACAAACAATATGGAATTGATTATAAATGATTATATTACAAACCCTGAATTTTCTCATCCCACTATTTGGTTACAAGGACTTTATGGAATTCCTAGAGGAGTGGCAATAGAAAAGGCATATATGGTGATAGTGAAGAAAGGCAAAGAGTGGCAAACCCTCCATGTAATGAAAATAATTTCTAATCAACTACTTCAGGAATATGGGCACATTATTTGCATGCTTTGAATTTTTTCGAATGTTGATCAAAAAATTTAGTGTATAATGTATTTTTATGTAATTTTAGCACTGCCAATGGTTTCTCGTCTCTTAGGCTTGCTTGCTTGTAGTTTGGCTTTGTAGTGGAATATATTTTCGACATTATGCCTTACTAGAATTGCAGTGGAGGGGCTAATCAAGTTTTTGTTGCGACTAATGATTATGAAACTTGCTTTCACAAAAAGATGTTGGATCTAATGAGCCTCTAGGCATCCATCCAACAAAGGTTATTTTATCTAACCCAAACCACAATGCTCCTAAATGCAAACACTAGAAATCAAAGGCAGAAAAATTACAAATGGAAGCTTGAGAGGCCATCAATGGTGAATAGCAATTGACTCTAAATTCCTTTTTTTCTTAAAGGAAAATGAGGTTTCCTACCCCTTCCATTAAGGTGAGCCTTGTTAATGAGTCAGTCATGGGTTAAGAGCTTTTTGATGGGATAAAGTTTTGTTTCATATTTCGAGTTTCTCTATCTACTTGTTTTGACTTTCTTGGTTTAATTGATTACTATGCTTAAGATTTTGTGTCTCTTTAGGGTAGCCTCTTTGCTTGAGCATTGATTTTCAATCTAAGTTTTTTCATGTTGTAATCACTTTGTCTCTCTATTTATTAAAGTCTTTTCCCATAAAATAAACCCCTTCAACCCTAATTCATCTATCATTCATATATATATATATATATATATATATATATATATATATATATATATATATATATATATATATATATATATTACATATTATTGTATTAATTATTATTTTATAATAATATTTATATACTATATATAATTTAAAGATATATAATAATAATATAACATACACAACAATAAAATGCCAATATCTATTTCCAATGCGGCATGGGAGAAGGTCTCAATAGGTGGTTTAGAAAATTCTTCTTAAGAGTGAGTTCCTCCAAATTCAATGTTTCTGCAATATCTCCTACAACTTCAGAGTGTGTCACAAACTCGAACAAAACTATACCCAATTACATGTTTCATTTTCCAATAAATGTACATAAATGAAACAATTTAATGCACATATTTTAAGCCTTGTATTGGAATAATTATTGTATTCACAGTAGATTTGGTCGTTTGGAAAGGAAAAAAAAAAAAAAAAAACTTAAATTTAAAACGTCTTAATTATTTACCTTTTTATTGGGCCAAACTTGGGGGTCTTATATAGGTCTTAAGTGTTTGAAAAAAACATTAATAATCATTAATTTTCTTTCTTGGCTTTCTCAAATTTTTATTAAATTTAATAAATTATTTATTCAATTTTAATTGTATAAATCTTTACAATTTAATGATAATGATTTTTTTAATAATTTACATATTGATATGAATTAAAAATGATTAATAATATATAAAATATTTTTTGATATAATTGTGTAGGCTTAACACTTAGTAATTCTTAACAAACTTTAACAATGTCTCTATCATAACTTTGGGTACAAACTTTAAGAGTTAAAGGTTAAATATACTGAAAATAAACAACTTGATCAAATTGTCCAATTTCCCCTTTCTTCGAAAGGTTTTTTGTTGATTTTTCTTAAAATTGGTGAGTCTTTGATTAAAAATAAATTGTTTTGAACCATCAAAAATGGTAAAAAGGCATATTTCTAGACTGACTCTTGGGATAGTTATCTCCCTCTTGTTGAACAATATCACCACTTTTATGGGCTCATAGAACAAATACATCACAAAGATTAGATTGTGGTTGCCAAGTACTCTAATAGATTCAATAGAGAATGGACAATTGAAAGGAAGTGGATTTTCTGTAAAGATTGGTCTATTCAAATTCCATTGGACTCTAAAATCAAACTTCTTAACATATTCTTAAAGACAAAGATCTTTCTTGTTTAGATAAGGATGACTTATTGGCTTGGGGAGGACAGCATAATGAAATCTATAATGTGGTGGATGGTTATCGTTCTCTTTGTCATCCTTCACTTCAACCTCTCAAAAAGATTTTTATACAACTTTGGAGTCATAATCTATGGCCTAAAGTTAGATTTTTCATCTAGTTTATCCTTCATGATAGAGCTCTTATGAGAGATCAACTTATGAAAAGGGGCTTTAATAGCCCCTTTAGATGTGTGTTATGTAGGGATCATAGAAAACTTTTTCTCATATTTTCTTTTCATATCCCTTTATTACTGAACAATGCTAGCTCCTTGTGAGTCTTTTGGGCATCCCGTGGACAGGGATTTTGTCCTTAATTCAAGCCCTTCAGAATTGGAGTTGTATTTTAAATTTTGATGTCTTTTCTAATCATATTCTTTGGGCTGGGTTATCTTTTGTCTTATGGAACATGTGGAAGGAGAGAAATGCTAGAATTTTCAAGCAAAGGGTTATTGATAGTGTTTGGATTTGGTAGCACACTCTTAATAACATCAAAGAATCAGTCTTGCACTTGATGAAACACCTTGTGACACCTTCCTAGCCTGGGGTGCTTATTCTTCAGGCTCTACATATTGTTCATTCTCCCCCTCACTCTCAGTTGGATTCTATTGGCAAAGGCCATTCCATTATTCCAATTCCATGTTTCAACAAAATCTATACAGATGGTGTTTAAAGGGGAAATCCTATTTATGTTAGCATTGGAGGCATTGGTAAGGATTTGGATAATTCTATTGCTTTATTTTTTTGTCAAAATTGGTATTACTACCAACATTTCAATAGAAGGGAAAGCTATTATGGAATGTCTTAACACTACTTGGATGGTAGGGTGGAAAAACATCAGTTGGTTGTTGACTCTAAGTTTTGGATTACGCTACTTTCAAATCCTAGTTCTAACATCTCCAAGGATTAGATAATTTACAGAATTCTCTAAAAAAATCAATGGCTTCAAAAGAAATTTGACAAGGTTATTTATTTGCATACTCTTCGAGTTCTCAATAAGGTTACAGATGCACTTACTAACTAGGCTCTTGATCAATTTGAAGTGAAAGGCTCTGGTCCTCCTCCCTTATAGTGGTTGGAAAAGCTAATGAATGAGCTCTTATGCATGCTAGCCTTAGATAATAACATAATTGATTGCTAGAATCTTTATGAGGTTGTCATTTCTCCCTTAGTTGATTGTTGTTGTTTTTAGTTCTCCTTCGTTGGCTATTGGCTTCCTTTTTATTACTTTTTCTAGTTGTGGGGCGCGCTTCTAATTCTAGACTTGATTGGAATCATGATAGTTTTTATTTTTGACTGTAGTTTTTGAATGAGTCATAAAGTTTTAGTCTTGTTGATTTTCTTGCTCAATACTTACATAGCTTGATGATTGCTTATCTTTTGATTAAGCGTGTTTTTTAAATATGTTAAAAAAGGTAAACCAAGTGTAAGCCCAAGACAATTTTGATAAAAAATATATATCTCCTTGAATCTTATTCGAATATAACATCTCTCTTTTGAAATATTTTCCTCAAAATAAAATTAAAAAAAAAACTCTTTTACAATATATCTCAATGAGTGATTCCCATATACCTCTTCTATATACTTTTATGCTTTTGCTTTTCAATATAAATTTTTCTATTTCTTGTTGATTTCATATTTCCATTTATTATTTATATTTGTTAAAATGGAATGCAATATGTCTCATATATGACAATATCATACAAGAGACACTAAACCAAAGATGGGAAAATAAAACTCTCAAATTTCTCTATGAAAATTATAATCAAAAGAAATTGATAGAAATTAATAATTGTTGTGTAAATTTTTTACCCAACAATGTTAGTTTTCTGTTTGCAAAAGTTTAACTTTGAATAAAACATGTTATTTTCTTTTTAATTAAAAATTGAATTTCTTGTGTAAAGATCATTTGTTTTTAGCACAATTTACCCATTGTAGGGTTTTATTCATTTTTTAATATAAATAGCATTTTTTTAATTTAGTTTTAATTTACATATTGTAATTATATTATGTTTATTGAAATTTAGATTTTGATTTAATTTAAGCTAATATTTATGTATTTATGTGATTATTTGAAGAACTACAAAAATTGAATAACAATTAAATTTCATAATTAAGAAATTTCATCATATTAAATATTTGCTTTATCTATTTTACTCCAATTTGGTTTTAGAAATTGTAATAGGATAAAAATTAGTAGAATAATTCAAATAGATATATATGACATTCAAACATATATTTAAATGTAAAATACTAAAAATGATTCCAATGACTTGACAAGTGGCATATGCAAACTATAGTAAATACAAAAAATCGATAAATATTTAATTGTTTTGGTTGACTCTTTAATTGTGACTGTATTCTGGGAGTGAAAAATAGAGTAAAGCAGGAATATAATTTGTCCTGATCAAAAATTATATTTTTGCCTACGCATAGGTGCTGCCATCGGGTCTTGGTCACTATCGACTATCAATACCGATATGAGTGGTTGTTACTGACATGTAATGAAAAGGGGGTTTGTGAAAAAAAGGTTACCTTCACCTATCTCTAAAGCCTTTGTATATGTGATGATGAATGCTCATAATATGTACAACTCCAAAAATCAACTTACTTCACCTTAAAACCTTAAATGTACTTGAGAGGGATAGAACCCTAAAAAAAGTAAAAAAGTGTAATGGACTTCACTAACCCTAATCACCCCCATTTGACAATTGATTGTTGTCTACATATCTGATACTCTGAGGAAATAAATCAAGTCACACGTAATTCTCACACTTAGTATGATTTTGCAATTGTACTCCTTCATTATATGTATGAAACAAATAACTTTTATTTAATACTTAACAATGTTTGTTTTGACTTGACTTTAGTGTGCTTAAAAGTTGACTTGTGATTTGATCTGGGAAACACTTCAAGTAACAATTCAAGTGACGGTTCTACCCCAATTGGTAGCCAAACTTTTGAGAGTCATAACTTTTGAACCATAGCTTCGTTTTACTCCCCGTTTGAAAAATTGGAAAGTTAAGAATGAAGAGAACATGGTGAGATGGAAAAAATCTTTGCTCAATGGGTTTTGACCCTCAAAAACTCAATAAAATTGTCCTAAATTTTAATTTTAGTAGTGCAGTCTAAAAATAGTAAGTTTCTAAAAATAGTTATTCTCAAATTTTGTGTTGTATAATTCATGGAAGTTGAATCATTTCATCTCCATCAATATTGGTGACCTTCCACATCCTCATTCTACCTTTAAATAGGTATAAATAAAGATGTAGCTCAAAAATAAAATCAAACATCTCTTCCCAGAGATAGGCATATGTTGTACCTACAATTTTGAGCAATAAAACATCTTTTCTTAGAGATAGTATTATTATTTGTATGTTCTTGAAATATTCTTCAACCAAGAATTATGAGTTTTGGATCAGTGGTATCAAAGCAATTTGTCTTAAGAGTGTACGATCCTGAGCACAAGGTCAAACTATAGGAAGCTTGGGTAGAAAATACAAGATCTAGTAGACTATCCACCTATTCACTCCAAATGATCTCAAATGGCAGACAACATAGAAACATCTGATCCTTTCAAGGAAATGGTGAATGAAGCCCTCTAGTAGTAGCAAATGCAGATACTATAATAATTCACCCAAATTTTCCAATAAGTTCACGGTGAAGATTGAGCAGAAGCATTAAATAAAGAATATGAAGAGTCATCCTTCAAAATAAAAAAGGGAATTCCATGATAAGAAACCCCAGAATAGAATTACTAGAAATGGTACGATTACCATAAAAGTAGAAATCACTCCAAAGAAGAATGGCGAGCCATCAAGTCCCTACTTTTTGAGTCATAATCCTCAACATCTACTGCTCTACCTCATACACACCCAGTCGTCGAAGAGGATGAAGAAGATATTATAGATGTTGAGCCTGATGCTATCATTGCTTCATCATAGACCCATGAGGAAAGGCCAAATGACAAGGAAAGGTTTTTTTACTCTAAGTTATGGGTGAAAGGTAAGCCTCTGCATTTCATTCTTGATAGCGGGAGTCAAAAGAATTTAATCTCTACTAATGTTGTGAAAATTTTAAATGTGTCCATGAAGCCTCACTCAAAGCCATACAATATTATATGGTTGAGTCAAGGGAGAAACCTCTGTGTCACACACCAGTGTCTTATTTCATATGAAATAAAACCTTTCTAAGATGAGGTCTTGTGTGATGTGGTCAGTCTGGATGTTTGTGATGTACTCCTTAGTCATTCATGTATAATCGACATGGCATCTATGAATCAAGAACCTAAATTATTATCCTCTCTCTTAGAACATGGTGCTACATGGTACCAGAGGTACTACCTTCCACATCTATCTCCTTGATTAGTGCTAAGAAAATCATTCTCATAGTGGTCAAGCCACATAAATACAAAAGGGTCAATGTTGCAGCATTGACTACATAATCAACATACAATAAAAGCAAATAGATACCAAGTTGAGGAAGCTCATAGCCTTCCATCCATAGATTGATGGTCAAACAAAAATGGTGAACAATCAAGCCCTACACAGCTCTATAAAACACAGTCCATTCCAAGTATGCATCAGGTTCCAACCCATGACACCAAATGATGTAGTCATTCCATATCATCCACCTCTATTGAAAACTTCAAACATTGGTGATATTGATCCACAAAGTTTTTCTCCAGTGGTCAAGAGGGGCAAGATTAGCCACCAAGGTGAGTGGCTCATAGGGAATCAAATAAAAAAACAAATGCATCACTTGATAATGAATCTTGATGCAATGGGAACCTTTGCTTCTCAAGGAGGGGATAATGATCTAGGCAACACTTTAGACAATAATTCAGGTGACAGTTCTACACCAATTGGTAGTATAAATTTTAGGAATCATAAATTTTAAACCATAGCTCTATTTTACTCCCCATTTGAACCGTTGGAAAGCTAAGAATGTAGAAAACATAGTGAGATGGCATAGATCTCTGATAGATAAGTTTTAACCTTTAGAAACCTAATGGAAGTGCCCCAAATTTCAATTTTAGTAGTGTAATCTAAAAATAGTAAGTTTCTAAAAATAGATATTTCTCGAGTTTTGTGTTGTAATTCATGGAAGTCAAATCATTTCATCTCCCTCGATAT
The DNA here is from genome assembly GCA_037957365.1 of Torreya grandis. NCBI lineage: Eukaryota > Viridiplantae > Streptophyta > Pinopsida > Cupressales > Taxaceae > Torreya > Torreya grandis. The sequence continues at coordinate 735,426 of JARHVA010001438.1, read as the reverse complement.
TGATGACCTTACACATCCTCCTACCTTCAAAATAGATATAAATAAAGATGTACCTAAAAAATAAATCAGACATCTCTTCCCAGAGATAGGCATATGTTGTATCTACAATTTTGAGCAATAAAATATCTTTTCTCAAAGATTATTATTTTTATGTTCTTAAAATATTCTTCAACCAAGACTTTCAAGTTTTAGATCAGTGGTATTAGAGTGGTTTGTCTTAAGAGTGTATGATCCTAAGGATGAGGTCAGGGTATAGAAAGCTTGGGTGAAAAATACAAGATCCAATATACTATCCACCTATTCACTCCAAATGACATCAAATGGAGGACAACACTAAGACATTTGATCCTTTCAAGGAAATAGTGAATGAAGCCCTCTAATAACAATAAGCATAGATATTACAACAATTCATAGAAATTCTCCAACAAATCTTGATGGAAAATTCTAGCTCCTCATCTACACCCTCACGTCCTTTCAATGCCCCAACACCCTTCAAAGTTTAGGGTAATTTTGATATCCCTACATTTGAAGGAAAAATCAATGTTGATACAGTAGAAAATTGATTAGATCAATTGTCTTCCTATTTTTATATAAATTAATTCACCGATGAACAGAAGATCACTTATTCTCTTTTAAAAGCATCGTTACCTATCAAAAATTAGTGGGAAGTATACAAAAAGAGGTTCAATATGGATGATATTGGCCTTAAGGCAAAACCTACCTAGAATGATTTCATAAAAGATTCAAAGGAATAACACTACCCTATTGGGGCATATGATGGTTTGTATATACAGTGACAAAAATTTCACCAAGGTAAGGAATAGTCTATTCAAAATTACACTAACATTTTTCATTCTCTGTCTGCGAGATTCGACATTCAGGAAAGTGAAAAACACAAGGTTCTCAAATATTGTGGTGGACTACAATGGTACATATAGGGAGAAATGGAACTCTCTAATTTGGAAACCCTCAATGAAGCATACAAGTTCATGGTGACGATTGATCATAAGCATGAAATAAAGAAAACAAAGAGTTGGCCTTCGAAATAGAAAAGGGAATTCTAAGATAAACAATCCTGGAAGGGAAAGACTGGTAAATTATGCAATTACAACAAAATTGGAACTCACTCCAAAGAAGAATGTCAATCCATCAAGTCCCTACTTTCTAAGTCACAATCCTCAACATCTAATTCTCTACCTCATACAGAACCTGTAGTTGAAGAGGATAAAGAAGATATTATAGATATTGAGCCTGATGCCATTATTGCTTTATCACAGACCCATGAGGAAAGGCTAGATGACAAGGAAAAGGTTATTTCACTCTAAGTTATAGGTGAAAGGTAAGCCTCTATATTTCATTCTCGATAGTGGGAGTCAAAAGAATTTAATCTCTACTAATATTGTGAAAATTCTAAATCTATCCATGAAGCCTCACCTAAAGCCATTTAGTATTGGATGGTTGAGCCTAGGGAGAAACCTCTGTGTCACCCACCAATGTCTTCTTTCATAAATAATAAAACCTTTCCAAGATGATGTCTTATGTGATGTGGTCAATCTAGATTTTTGTGATGTAATCTTTGGTCATCCATTCATATATGATCGACATGGCATCTATGAATCAAGAACTTGAAGGATCACCCTCACTCTTGGAATGTATTGCTACAAGGTACCAGAGGTACCACCTTCCACATCTATCTCCTTGATTAGTGCCAATAAATTCATTCCCATGATGGTCAAGCCACAAAAATATAAAAGGGTTGATGTTGCATCCCTAATTACACAATCAACACAACAACAAAAGCAAATGGATACCAAGTTGAGGAAGTTCATAGCCTTCCATACATAGACTGATGGTCAGATAAAAATGGTGAATAATCAGGCCCTACACAACTCTACAAAGCATATTCCATTCCAAATATGCATCAAGTTCCAATCCATGACACCAAATTATGTATCCATCCCATATCATCCACCTCTATTGAACACTTTAGTCATAGCAGAATAACTAAACATTGGTGAGCTTGATCCACAGAGTTTTACTCTAGTGGTCAATAAGGGCAAGATTAACCACCAATGTGAGTGGCTCATAGGGAATAAAATAAAAACACAACTACCACACTTGATAATTAATCTTTATACAATGGGGGCCATTTCTTTTTAATGAGGGAGGAATGATCCGGGCAATAATTCAGGCAATGGTTCTATCCCAATTGGTGGCAGAACTTTTGGGAGTCATAACTTTTGAACCATAGCTTTGTTTTGCTCCCAGTTTGAATTATTAAAAATATAAGAATGAGGATAACATAGTGAGGTGGAATACATATTTTTTTGGTGGATTTTGACCCTTGAAAACCTAATGAAAGTGCCCTAAATTTCAATTTTAGTAGTGCAGTCTAAAAAAAGTAAGTTTCTAAAAATAGTTATTTCTCAAATTTTATGTTGTTTTAATTCGTGAAAGTTGAAACATTTCATCTTCCTCAAGATTGGTGACCTTACACATCCTCCTTATACCATCAAAATAGGTATAAAAAAATATTTAACCTAAAAATGAAATCAAACATCTCTTTCCATAGACAGGCATATGTTATATCTATAATTTTGAGGAATAAAACATTTTTTCTCAGAGATAGCATTATTATTTGTATGTTCTTGAAATATTTTTCAACCAAGAAGTCCAAGTTTTAAATTAGTGGTTTCAAAGTGGTTTATCTTAAGAGTGTATGATCTTGAGGATGAGGTTAGACTATAGGAAGCTTGGGTGAAAAATACAAGATCCAACATATTATCCACCTATTCGCTCCAAATGACCTCAAATGACAGACAATACTGAGACATCTGATCCTTTCAAAGAAATGGTGAATGAAGTCCTCCAGTAGTAGTAAGCTCAAATGCTACAATAATTCACCCAACTTATCTAACAAATCTTGATGGGAAATTCTTGCTCCTCAACTGCACCCCCACATCCTTTTAGTGACTCAATACCCTTCAAAGTTCAGGTGAATTTTGATATCCCTACATTTGAAAGCAAAATCAATGCTGTTGTAGTAGAAAATTGGTTGGATTAATTATCTTCCTATTTTTTTTGTATATAAATTCATCGATGAAGAGAAGATCATTTTTTCTCTTTTAAAAGCATCATTTCCTGTCAAAAATTGGTGAAAAGTGTACAAGAAGAGGTTCAATATGGATGAAATTGGCCTTGAGGTAGAACCTACTTGGAATGATTTCATAGAAGATGTAAAGGAAAAATACTACCCAATTAGAACATATGATGATTTGTATATATAGTGGCAACAACTTTGCTAAGGTAAGGAATAGTCTATTCAAGATTACACTAACATTTTTCATTCTCTATCTTCAAGATTGGGCATTCAAGAAAGTGAGAAACACAAGGTTCTCAAATACCATGGTGGACTACAATGGTACATATAGGGGGAAATAGAACTCTTCAATTTGAAAACCCTTGATGAAGTGTATAAGTTCACTATGAAGATTGAATAGAAGCATCAAAGAAAGAATACAAAGAGTCATCCTTAGAAATGGAAAAGACAATTCCAAGATAAGCAACCCCAGATTGGAAAGACTAGGAAATTGTATGATTACCATAAAAGTGTAACTCATTTCAAAGAATAATGTCGAGCCTTCAAGTCCCTACTTTCTAAGTCATAATCCTCAACATCTATTGCTCTACCTCAGACACACCTTGTAGTTAAAGAAGATGAAGAAGATATTATAGATGTTAATCTCAATGCTATCATTGCTTCATCACAGACCCACGAGGAAAGGCCAAATGACAAGGAAAGGTTGTTTCACTCTAAGTTATGAGTGAAAGGTATGCCTCTATATTTCATTCTTGATAATGGGAGTCAAAAGAATTTAATCTCTATTAATGTTGTGAATAGTCTAAATCTATCCATAAAACCTCACCTAAAGCCATACAATATTGAATGGTTGAGCCCAGAGAGAAACCTTTGTATCACCCACGAATGTCTTCTTTCATATACAATAAAACCTTTCCAAGATGAGTTCTTGTGTGATGTGGTCAATCTGGATGTTTGTGATGTACTCCTTTGCCAGCCATTCGTGTATGATCGATATGGAATTTATGAACCAAGAACCTGAACCATCACCCTAACTCTTGGAATGTGGTGCTACAGTGTACTAGAGGTACCACCTTTCACATCTATCTCCTTGATTAGTGTTAAGAAATTCATTCTCATGGTGGTCAAGCCATAGAAATATAAAAGGGCTGATGTTGAAGCCCTGAATACACAATCAACACAATAATAGAAGAAAATAGATATCAAGTTTAGGAAGTTCATATCCTTCCATCCACAGACTGATGGTCAGACAGAAATGGTGAATAATCAGACCCTACACAGCTCCAAAAAATATAGTCCATTCCAAGTATGTGTTGGGTTTCAACCCATGACACCAAATGATGTAGCTATTCCATATCATCCACCTCTATTGAACACTTCAGTCGTAGTAGAACAACTAGATATTAGTGAGCTTGATCCGTAGATTTTTGCTCTAGTGGTCAAGACGGGCAAGATTAGCCACCAAGATGAGTGGCTCATAGGCAATCAAATCAAAACACAACTTCCACACTTGATGATGAATCTTGATGCAATGGGGACCATTGATTCTTAAGGAAGGAGAAATGATCTGGACAACACATCAAGTAATAATTTGAGTGATGTTATACCCCAATTGGTGGTAGAACTTTTGGGAGTCATAACTTTTGAACCATAGCTCTATTTTACTCACCGTTTGAACCATTAGAAAGATAAGAATGAGGAGACCATGGTGAGATACCACAGATATTTTATCAATGGGTTATGTCTCTTAAAAACCTAATATAAGTGCCTCAAATTTCAATTTTAGTAGTGTAATCTAAATATAGTAAGTTTTTAAAAATAGTTATTTCTTGAATTTCATGTTGTTGTAATTCATGAAAGTCAAATTATTTCATCTCCCTGGAGATTGGTGACCTTCCACATCCTCCTTCTACCTTCAAAATAGGTATAAATAAAGATGTATCCTAAAAAGGAAATCAGACATCTCTTCTCAGAGATAGGCATATGTTGTATCTGCAATTTTGACTAATAAAACATTTTTTCTCAAAGATAACATTATTATTTGTATGTTCTTAAAATATTCTTCAACTAAGACTTTCAAGTTTTGGATCAATGGTATCAAATTATTTTATCTTAAGAGTGTATGATCTCAAAGATGAGGTTAGACTACAGGAAGCTTGGGTGGAAAATAAAAGATCCAACAAACTATCTACCGGTTCACTCCAAATGACCTCAAATGGTGGACAACATTGAGACATCCGATCCTTTCAAGGAAATGGTAAATAAAGCCCTCCAGTAGTAGCAAGCACATATGCTACAAAAATTTCACTAAATTCTTCAACAAATCTTGATGGAAAATTCTATCTCCTCATTTGCGTCCCCACATCCTTTCAGTGCTCCAACACCCTTCAAGGTTCAGGTGAATTTTTATATCCCTACATTTGAAGGAAAAATCAATGTTGATGCAGTATAAATTTTTTTGGATCAATTATCTTTCTATTTTTTTGTAAATAAATTCACCAATGAAGAGAAGATCATTTTTTCTCTTTTAAAAGCATCATTATCTGTCAAAAATTGGTGGAAAGTGTACAAAAAGAGGTTCAATATGGATGATATTGGCCTTGAGGTAAAACCTACCTAGAATTATTTCATAAAAGCTATAAAGAAAGAATACTACCCCATTAGAGCATATGATGATCTATATATACAGTGACAACAACTTTGCTAAGGTAAGGAACAGTCTGATCAAGATTATACTAACATTTTTAATTCTCTATCTCCAAAATTGGGCATTCAGGAAAGTGAGAAACACAAGGTTCTCAAATATCATGGTGGACTACAATGGTACATACATAGGAAAATAAAACTATTAAATTTGGAAAACCTTGATGAAGCATACAAGTTCATGATGAAGATTGAGTAAAATTGTGAAATAAAGAATACGAAGAGTTAGCCTTCGAAATGGAAAAGGGAATTCCAAGATAAGCAACCCCAAAAGGGAAAGACTAGAAAATGGTGTGATTACCACAAAATTGGAACTCACTCCAAAGAAGAATCTCGAGCCATCAAGTCTCTGATTTTTGAGTCATAATACTTAACATCTACTACTCTGCCTCATAGACACCCTGCAGTTGAAGAAGATGAAGAGATATTGTAGATGTTGAGCCCAATGCCATTGTTGCTTCATCATAGACCCATGAGGAAAGGCCAAATGACAAGGAAAGGTTGTTTCACTCTAAGTTATGGGTGAAAGGTAAGCCTCTACATTTTATTCTTGATAGTGGGAGTCAAAATAATTTAATCTTTGTTAATATTATGAAAAGTCTAAATCTGTCCATGAAGCCTCACCCAAACCCATATAGTATTAGATGGTTGAGCTCAGGGATAAACCTCTGTGTCACCCACTAGTGTCTTCATTCATATGCAATAAAATTTTTCCAAGATGAGGTCTTGTGTGATGTGGTCAATTTGGATGTTTATGATATACTCCTTGATCAGCCATTCATGTATGATCGACATGGCATCTATGAATCAAGAACCTAAAATATTACCCTCACTCTTGGAATGTGGTGCTACAAGGTACCAAAGGTACCACCTTCCACATCTGTCTCCCTGATTAGTGCCAAGAAATTTATTCTCATGGTGGTCAAGCCACAAAAATCTAAAAGGGTCAATATTGTAACCCTGACTACATAATTAACACAATAATAGAATCAAAAGGATAACAAGCTTAGAAAGTTCACAGCCTTCCAAAAACTGATGTTCAGATAGAAATGGTGAATAATCAGGCCCTATACAGCTCCACAAAGTATAGTCTATTATAAGTATGCATGGGGTTCCATCTCATGACACCAAATGAGGTAGCCATTCCATATCATTCACTTCTATTGAACACTTTAGTTGTAGTAAAATAACTAGACATTGGTGAGCACGATCCATAGAGTTTTGCTCCAGTGGTCAAGAGGGGCAATATTAGCCACCAAGGTGAGTGGCTCACAGGGAATCAAATTAAAACACAATTGTCACACTTAATGATGAATATTGATGCAATGGAGACCATTGATTCTCAAGAAGGGAGGAATGATCCGAGCAACACTTGAGGCAATAATTAAAGCAACGGTTCTACCCCAATTGGTGGTAAAAATTTTGGGGGTCATAACTTTTGAGCCATACTTCCATTTTACTCTCTATTTGAACTATTGGAAAGCTAAGAATGAGGAGAATGCAGTGAGATGGCATAGATATTTTTTGGTGGGTTTTGAATCCTAAAAACCCAATGGAAGTGCCCTAAATTTTAATTTTAGTAGTGTAGTCTAAAAATAGTACGTTTTTAAAAATAGTTATTTCTAAAATTCTATGTTGTTGTAATTCATGAAAGTTGAATCATTTCATCTCCCTCAAGATTGGTGACCTTCCACATCCTTATTTTGCCTTCAAAATAGGTATAAATAAAGATGTAGCCTTAAAATCAAATCAAACATCTCTTCCCTGAGATAGGCATATGTTGTATCTACAATTTTAAGCAATAAAACATCTTTTCTCAAAGATAGCATTAGTATTTGTATGTTCTTGAAATATTCTTCAACCAAAACTTCTATGTTTTGGATCAGTGGTATCAGAGAAGTTTGCCTTAAGAGTATATGATCTTGAAGATGAGGTCAGACTATAGGATGCTTGAGTGGAAAATACAAGATTCAATAGATTATCCACATGTTTTCTCTAAATGACCTCACATGATAGACAACACTGAGACATTCAATATTTTTAAGGAAATGGTGAATGAAGCCCTCTAGCAGTAGCAAGCACAGATACTACAATAATTCACCCAATTTCTTCAACAAATCTCGATGAGAAATTCAGGTTCCTCATCTGTACTCCCACATCCTTTTAGTGCCCCAACAGCCTTTAAGGTTTAGGTGAATTTTGATATCACTACATTTGAAGGCAAAATCAATGTTGATGCAGTAGAAAATTGGTTAGATCAATTGTCTTCCTATTTTTCTATAAATAAATTCACCGATGAAGAGAAGATCATTTTTGCTCTTTTGAAAGCATCATTGCCTGTCAAAAATTGGTGGGAAGTGTGTAAGAAGAGGTTCAATACAGATGATATTAGCCTTGAGGTAGAACCTACATGGAATGATTTCATAGAGACTGTAAAGGAAGAATACTACCCTATTGGAGCATATGATGACCTGTATATACAATCACAACAACTTCACCAAGGTAAGGAAAAGTTTGTTCAGATTACACTAACATTTTTTATTCTCTATCTGTGAGATTGGGCATTCAGGTAAATGAGAAACACAAGGTTTTAAAATACCGTGGTGGACTACAATGGTACATACAGGGAGAAATGTAACTCTTCAATTTGGAAACCCTTGATGAAGTGTACAGCTTTGTGGTGAAGATTGAGCAAAAGCATGAAAGAAAGAATATGAAGATTCAGCCTTAAATATGACCTCAAATGGCAGACAACACTGAGACATCTGATCTTTTCAATAAAATAGTTAATGAATCCCTCCAATAGTAGTAAGCATAGATGCTACAACAATTCACTTAAATTTTCTAATAAATCTCGATGAGAAATTTTGGTTCTTCATCTGCACCCCCACATCCTTTCTATGCCCCAACACCCTTCAAAGTATAGGTGAATTTTGATATCCCTACATTTGAAGGCAAAATCAATGTTGATGCAGTAGAAAATTGATTGGATTAATTGTCTTCCTATTTTTTTATAAATAAATTCACTAGTGAAGAGGAGATCACTTTTGCTCTTTTCAAAGCATCATTGCCTATCAAAAATTAGTGGGAGTGTAAAATAAGAGGTTCAGTATGGATGTATTGGTCTTGAGGTAGATACTACTTGAAATGATTTCATAGAAGTTGTAAAGGAAAAATACTACCAGATTGCAACATATGATAATCTATATATGCAATGGAAATAACTATGCTAAGGTAAGGAACAGTCTGTTCAAGATTACACTGACATTTTTGATTCTCTATCTATGAGATTGGGCATTCATGAAAGTGAGAAACAAAAGGTTCTTAATTAATGTTGTGGACTATAATGGTACATACAGGGGGAAATGGAACTCTTCAATTTGGAAACCCTCGATGAAGCATACAATTTCATGGTGAAGATTGAGTAGAAACATGAAAGAAAAAATATGAAGAGTCAATCTTTGAAATGGAAAATAGAATTCTAAGATAAGCAACCCCAAAAGGGAAAGACTGGAAAATGGTGTGATTACCATTAAAGTGAAACTCACTCTAAAGAAGAATGTCAAACCATCAAGTCCCTACTTTTTTAGTCATAATCCTCAACATCTACTAATCTACCTCATACACACCCTCCAATCAAAGAGGATGAAGAAGATGTTGAAGATACTAAGCTCAATGCCATTGTTGCTTCATCATAGACCCACAAGAAAAGGATAAATGACAAGAAAAGGTTGTTTCACTCTAAGTTATGGGTGAAAAGGAAGCCTCTACATTTTATTCTTGATAGTGAGAGCTAAAAGAATTCAATCTCTGCTAATGTTATGAAAAGTCTAAATCTATCCATGAAGCCTCACCCAAAGCCATATAGTATTGGATGGTTGATCCCAGGTAGAAACCTTCATGTCACCCACCAGTGTCTTCTTTTGTATGAAATAAAACCATTCCAAGATGAGGTCTTGTGTGATGTGGTCAATCTGGATGTTTGTGATGTACTCCTTAGTCAGCCATTCATGTATGATTGACATGTCATCTATGAATCAAGAACTTGAAAGATCACCCTCACTCTTAGAATGTAGTGCTACAGAGTATCAGAGATACCACCTTTCACATTTATCTCCTTGACAAGTGCCAAGAAATTCATTCTCATGGTGTTCAAGCCATAAAAATTGAAAAAGGTTGATTTTGCAGCCCTGAATACACAATCAACATAACAATAGAAGCAAATGGATACCAAGTTGAAGAAGTTCACAGCCTTCTATCCAAAGACTTATGGTCAGACAAAAATCATGAACAATCGGATCCTACACAAATATATAAATCATAATCCATTCCATGTATGCATTAGGCTCCAACCCATGACACCGAATGATGTAGCCATTCCATATCATCCACCTCCATTGAACACTTCAATCATATCAAAACAACTAGACATTGGTGAGCTTGATCCATAGAGTTTTGATTTAGTGGTCAAGAGGGGCAAGATTAGCCACCAAGGTGAGTGGCTCATAGGAAATCAAATAAAAACACAACTGCCACACTTGATGATGAATCTTGATGTAATAGGGACCATTGCTTCTCAAGGAGGGAGAAATGATTTGGGCAACAGTTTAGACAATAATTCAGGCAACGGTTCTACCCCAATTGGTGGTAGAACTTTTGGGAGTCATAACTTTTGAACCGTAGCTCCATTTTATTCCCCATTGGAACTGTTGAAAAGCTAAGAATGAGGATAATGTGGTGAGATGGCATGAAGATATGATCATTAGGTTTTGAATCTTAAAAGCCTAATAGAATTTCTCTAAATTTCAATTTTAGTAGTGTAATCTAAAAATAGTAAGTTTTTAAAAATAGTTATTTCTCAAATTTTGTGTTGTAATTCATGGAAGTTAAATAATTTCATCTCCCTCGAGATTGGTAACCTTTCACATCCTCATTTTACTTTTAAAATAGGGATAAATAAAGATGTATTCCAAAAAGGAATTCAAACATCTCTTTCCAGAGATAGTCATATGTTGTATCTAGAATTTTGAGCAATAAAATATCTTTTCTCAGAGATAGCATTATTATCTGTATGTTCTTGAAATATTTTTCAACCAAGAATTTTGAGTTTGGGATCAGTGGTATCAAATCATTTTGTCTTAAGAGTGTATGATCCTTAAGATGAGGTTAGGCTACAAGAAGCTTGAGTGTAAAATACAAGATCTAGCAGACTATCCACCTTCTCGCTCTAAACGACCTCAAATGGCAGACAACACTGAGACATCTGATCCTTTCAAAGAAATGGTGAATGAATCTCTCTAGTAGTAGCAATCATAGATGCTACAACAATTTTCCCAAATTATTCAAAAAATTCTAATGGAAAATTATGGCTCCTCATCTGCATCCCCATGTCCTTTCAGTGCCCCAACACCCTTCAAGGTTCAAGGGAATTTTGATATCCTTACATTTGAAGGCAAAATCAATGCTGATATAGTATAAAATTAGTTGGATCAATTATCTTCCTATTTTTCTATAAATAAATTCATTTATGAAGAGAAAATCACTTTTTCTCTTTTGAAAGCATCATTACTTGTCAAAAATTGAAGGAAAGTGTACAAGAAGAGGTTTAGTATGGATGATATTGGCCTTGAGGTAGAACCTACCTGGAATTATTTCATAGAAGTTATAAGGGAAGAATACTACTCCACTGAAGCATATGATGATTTGTATATACAGTGGCAATAACTTCACCAAGTTAAGAAATAGTCTAATCAAGAGTATATTGACATTTTTTATTCTGTCTGTGAGATTAGGCATTCAGGAAAGTGAGAAACACAAAGTTCTCAAATATCATGGTGGATTACAATGGTACATACAAGGGGAAATGAAATTCTTTAATTTGGAAACCCTCAGTGAAGCGTACAAGTTCATAGTGAAGATTGAGAAAAAGCATGAAAGAAAGAATACGAATAGTCAACCTTTGAAATGGAAAAGGGAATTCCAAGATAAGCAACCCCAGAATGGAAAGACTGGGAAATGATGTGATTACCATAAAAGTGGAACTCATTCCAAAGAATAATGGTGAAACATCAAGTCCTTACTTTCTAAGTCACACTCCTCAACATCTATTGCTCTGCCTCATACACACCCTACACTCGAAGAGGATACAGAAGATATTGTAGATGCTAAGCCCGATGCCATCAATACTTCATCACAGACCCATGAAGAAAGGCCAAACGATAAGGAAAGGTTGTTTCACTCTAAGTTATGGGTGAAATATAAGCTTCTGCATTTCATTATTGAAAGTGAGATTCAAAAGAATTTAATCTCTGTTAATGTTGTGAAAAGTCTAAATCTATCCATGAAGCCTCACCTAAATCCATACAATATTGGATGGTTGAGCCCAGGGAGAAACCTTCGTGTCACCCACTAGTGTCTTCTTTCATATGAAATAAAACCATTTCAAGATATGGTCTTGTGTGATGTGGTCAATCTAGATGTTTGTGATGTACTCTTTGGTCAGCCATTTATGTATGATTGACATGGCATCTATGAATCAAGAACCTGAAAGATCACCACCCTCACTCTTAGAATGCAACGTTACAGGGTACTAGAGGTACCACCTTCCACATTTGTCTCCTTGATTAGTGCCAAAAAAATCATTCCCATGGTGGTCAAGCCATAAAAATCCAAAATGGCTGATGTTACAGCTCTGATTACATAATCAACACAATAACAAAAGTAAATGGATACGAAGCTGAGGAAATTCATAGCCTTCTATCCACAGACTAATGGTCAAATAGAAATGGTGAACAATCGAGCTTTGCATAGCTCCACAAAACATAGTCCATTCCATGTATGCATCAGGTTCTAACCTATGACACCAAATGATGTAGCCATTCCATATCATTCACCTCTATTGAACACTTCAGTCGTAGCAGAACAACTAGACATTGGTAAGCTTGATCTGCAGAGTTTTGCTTTAGTGGTCAAGAGGGGCAAGATTAGCCACCAAGGTGAGTGGCTCATAGGGAATCAAACAAAACATAACTACCAAAATTGATGATGAATCTTGATGTAATGGGAACCATTACTTCTTAAGGAGGGAGAAATGATCTGAGCAACACTTTAGGTAATAATTTGGGCGATGGTTCTACCCCAATTGGTGGTAGAACTTTTGGGAGTCATAACTTTTGAACCATAGCTTCGTTTTACTCCCCATTTGAACCACTGAAAAGTGAAGAATTATAAGAATGTGGTGAGATGACACAAAGCTCTAATTGGTGGGTTTTGACCCTTTAAAACTCAATAGAAGTGCTTCAAATTTCAATTTTATTAGTGTAGTATAAAAATAGTAAGTTTCTAAAAATAGTTATTTCTCAAATTTTATGTTGTTGTAATTCATGGAAGTCAAGTCATTTCATCTCCCTTGAGATTGGTGACCTTCCACATCCTCCTTCTACCTTCAAAATAGGTATATATAAAGATGTAGCCCGAAAAGGAAATTAGACATCTCTTCATAGAGATAGGCATATGTTGTATATGCAATTTTGAGCAATAAAACATCTTTTCTCAGGGATAACATTATTATTTGTATGTTCTTGAAATATTCTTCAACCAAGACTTCTAAGTTTTGGATCATGATTGCTTCTGATGATTGATTTATTTTTATTAGATAGGTTAAAAAATAGGTTTTGAAAGGCCATGTTAGCCTTATATAGTGGAAGAGGCGAAAAATCAAGCGTTAAATCTCTAAAGGGGCGTCTCTACCAGTGGTGGTAAAATAGGTGGCAAGATCTATACACAATAGGTACTTCCACTAAAAACAAAACAAAAAAAATTGAAACACATACTTACCAGTAAAATTATAGGAAGTTTTTGCCAAACTTATCTAGGGGCCCTGACCCCTTTTTCATTGATGTTCAAGTTGTCATGGGGTCCCTCTGAATGGAGAGACATATAGGAAGGATGGACCTTTGCTTTTCTTACTTTTTTCTTCTTCTAAACCACAAACCAACCTTCCTTGTTATCAAATTGAATGCCTAAAGAGAAATCCACAACTGGGGTGTAGGGTTAGGATTTATCTTTCGTTGTTGTACCTCAAATAGAATCTACCCTAAGAGAGTCTGATTTTGAGATTTCTTTTGAGGAGGAAACTGGGATTGGCACAACCTTCCTTAGAGAGATAATATTAGCCAACAATTCATTTTTGGAGTGTAACGAGCCTTTGAAATCCTTGTTTGAAGTAAGGGATGTAGGGGCTTCAGAAGAAGAGGCAAAATCCTCACTGTCAGTGGCCCACTCTTCAATTACGGCCAGCACCGAGAGGTTTTTGGAGATGAAATATTTCCACTAGGAAGAGTCTTTCTTTTTCTTGAGGATGTTGTAGTTTTTGATCAAGTGTCTAGTGCCAAAACAACTATGACAATGAAATGGTAAGCCTTCATAGTCAATGGCTTGGGACCAGGTGCGATCTCCAACCTTCAAGATGATTTTTTCTGGAAGATTCTTGGAAGTATTAATGTTCACTAAAATCTTAGCAAAAGTAGTGAGAGAGAACCGGTCAGTATCTGGATGCATACGTAGAAATTGACCCAAAGATCTAGCAATAGCCCTTAGGTTGGATTCTATCTAGAATTGGAACAGAAGATTGGGTAGACGAACCCAGATGGGTTTAATATGCATAGGTTTGTTGAGGGGATTGAAAGTGGGAGACCAAGATTTCACAAGCAAGGGGTGGTGATTCAAGCTCCAGGGTTGATGCTTAATCTCTTCCTTATCCTCGATATTATGGAAAATAATTATAAAGTAGCCTTTAGCACAAGGGTAAATATTGAGTTTACCTGAGATAAGGGGTTTCCATTACTGTGAAATCCACCTATTAAGTTCCTGAAGCTTTGACCAGTAATCCATAGATCTACAGATTAAACCCCTAGCGGAAAAATATTCCTTCAATTTGAGGAGCTTCCTAGAACTATATTTTTGTCTACGCATAGGTGTTGCCATCGGATCTTGGTCATTATTGACTATTAAATATTGATCTAAGTGGTTGTTATTGACATGTGATGAAAAGAGGGATTCTGATCAAAAGATTACCTTCGCTTGTCTCTGAAAGCTCTGTATGTGTGATGATGAATGCTCATAATATGCGCAACTCCAAAAATCAACTTATTTCACCTTAAAACCCTAAGTGTACTTGAGAGGGATAGAACCCTACAAAAAATAGAAAAGTGTAATGGGATTCATTGACCCCAATCACCCTCGTTTGGTGATTGATCGTTGCCTACATATCTGATACTTTGAGAAAATAAATCATACCACACGTAATTCTCACACTTAGTGTGTTTGTACAATTACACTCCTTCGTTATATGTATGCAGCAAATGGCTTTGCTTTGATACTTGACAATTTTTGTTTCTACTTGACTTTAGTGTGCTTAAAACTTGACTTGTGATTGCTTCTAATTATTGATTTATAATTTAGGAAGAATAGGACATATTTTCTAAATTTTTAATATTGTATAGATGTGTACTACATAAGTGTCAATTCTCCTATTAACTGAAACTTTGATTTGTATATATATGATTTCAATTTAGTAATTTCTTTTGTCATCAACACATTCTAGGTAGATAGGCTAACCCGAAATAAAAATTTGATTTTAAAAAGTAATTGTTGCTGGAAAAAGGTGAGTATTGACAAGTTTGGGTCATTGTCAATTGATTATACTAACCCAACCTGACGGTAGTGACCCGTGCACATGTAGACTGAATTGAAGATCTAGAGTTCTTTGTGCAAGATGGTGAGTAGTTTTGAAATAGACAATGAGGTTCCTATAAGTGTATAGTAGTAGAACAGAATGATCAAATTCATAAGGTAACATGTAAGTATAAGAAAATGGTAGGGCATGACCATATTTGTGTGTGTAATTCATGCACAGTAAATATATATCAAACTTGTCATTATCAAACACTTAACGTCAAATTTTAATAACTACACTGTCCAAACAATAAAATTGTTAGGAACCCCTTATCCAACAGAAGCACAATTGATTACCTTCTTATAAGCAATTAAACACAGAATTATACCAGAATGATTAACTAGAAACTTGAGACAACAAAGAATTTGAGAGACAATACACACTCTTGTATTAAATACTACTAGAAGAAAATACAATAAGGAAGATGCCACTTCTTCCTCCACCTCAAAGGCTTGCCACACCTCAAGACCTTCTTCCCTCTCTCTCTTGCTCAACACAACCAACTCAACAACCTGAGTTGTTATCCCCTCCTTGAATGCTTCAGTTGATCTCCTTGACCTTACACCTGTAGATCTCCTTGACCTTGCTCCTTGCTTCAATGCTTTACTTGATTGCTTGCTTTACAATACATGCCTCATGGGTCTTTAAATAGGATCCCATGCATACAAAAATAGAACTCTAATTACAATAATTAGACATGCAGCTCATGACTATAATTAGTCATTTAACATGTAAACACTCGCTTCACTTAACTGACTGTTCGTCAACAACAGTTCTAGAACCGCCACAGGCGACCGACGTCGGTCCCTATCTGTCTAGTGCTGACCTATGTCGGCCAACTTTTTGCCGATGCCGGTTGCCTTCTGCACTGGTCATGACCGACGTCGGTCATGCTGCCGACGCCAGTACTTTTAGATCTTCAGCAACCTCCTATTTCTTCGTGTCTGCAACAGTTGAAGCTTTTAGCTCTACACCCTAAGAATCTCCCACTTGGAGATAAACAGCTGCAACTGTACCTGTACCTGTACACAATCTACTTTGTTCCCTTGGCTCTGTATCCCTCTTCAAAGTCACTTTTGAAGACCAACCACCACAAAACTTGTGATGCTATACCTGTCACTTATGCCAAAAGAATTTTGCTGCTCCCAAATTCTTCATGACATACTTCTGAACTAACTTTACCCTTAGCTCAGAAAACTCCCTGTATATGAAACCCTGCAATAAGCAACACAATACAATAATAAGATAATGTAGCTAATATTATCCAACCTGGTAAAGATAAATACAATGGTCAAACCTCCATTGTCTTGCAGCCTACTCAAGACCATATACCATAGCCTTCTGTCTCACATGTCCATCCACTCTCTTCTCTAACATGGGAATCCATCCCTCATCCAGTGCTTCCTTCCAGATGACAACTCCACCAATGAATACCTGTTTGGTTCTTCTCCAAGGACTCACACTCTTCATCCATGCCAAGCTCCCACTGTTTCTGGATTCTACCTGCATTGCTTCTTCCATCTTCCTAGTTCTTGACCATCAGTAAGCAATATAAAGAAGGTGAACAACGAATATGAGGTTCACTTACCCTTTCTGACCTCCATATGGGCGTTTGAGACTCCTTGATAGCTTGTTGTCCACCCAACATCCATCCCAGTGACCGATCTCGGCCATCTCCCAGTCTCCTCCTGACCGATGTCGGTTCCCTGCACTGACCCTGACTGTCGACGTCATTTCCCTGGCCGACACCGGTGTCCCCTCTGCCGACATCGGTTCCTGCCTGACCGACGTCAGACTTCTCCTGCCTGACTCTACCGACCCTACTGGTCTACACATGACCGATGTTGGTATCTACCTGACCGATGTCGGTCCCAAGTGACCGACATCGGTGTCTGTGTGTTCCTGTAAGTGATGAAATCTTCATCTACGAGCTCATCTTGGATCAAACCCCTGTCCATACTACCCTGATCAGAATCATTCAGCCCCTATGACTGATCTCTGTCCTTCATCTCCTCCATAAACACCAAGGCTTCTTTGTTCCTGTCAAAAACATCAATTTTTTTTTCCTTCAATGAACTCTATCTATGCTTTCCGAATCTGAACACATACCTTTTGAATCAAGAACGTCCATTCCTTTCTTATTCATGTGACCAAGCCTATTAAGCCACATCTTCGAATCTACAGCTAAAGTAGATAAACCAAAAGTAGAATCAGTAATACAAGTAGATAGATAAAGAGTACCTACTTTCTTATTTCTTGCTAAAACAAGTGCTCCCTTGGTAACCTTCCAAGAATCCACTGTGAGGGTTATTGTGCATCCCTCATCACCAAACCTTCCAACAGAAACCAAACTCTGCTTCAGAATTGGGACATGCATGACCTTCTTCAACACCCATGTGTTGTCCATCTGCAATCTCAGCTGCACTTTCTCTTTGCCAACTATTTGACAAGGCGTACCATCCCCTAAATAAAGCACTCCAAAGTCTCTTTGTTCATACTCATGGAACAAATCTCTGTTTGGGGATGCATGAAAAGAAGAACCATAATCTAAAACCCAAGATCCTACCTGACTATCTAAAGAAAGTATGAGAGCGTCATGTACCACAATATTTGCATCCTTTGCTTCTTCATTACCTTCATGTTGATTCTCTATATCCCTCAATCAACACTCCTTTGTGTGTCCTCTCTTTCCACAAAACTAGCAGGTAACACCTCTGGACTCGGATCTCCTTCCCACCTTCGACCTTGATTTCCCTTGCTCTATCTTCTCTCTTTGCCTTCCCCTGCTTTCTGCACTTAGAGCATTCCCTGATGATTCACCTGTGCTTCTCCTGCGTATTTCTTCATTCAAGATCACACTCACAACATCATCAAATTTTAAGATTTTAGAAGCAGATGCAGAATTACTTACTGCCATAACCAAACTATCCCAACTTTCAGGTAAAGAACATAAAATCAAGAGAGCCTTTACTTCATCATCAAAAACAATATTGACTGAAGCTAACTGGTTTACCAAACCATGGAAATCACTAAGATGAGTATGTACCGATCCACCTTCCTGCATTTGCAAAGTAAATAACTGCTTCATAAGAAATACCTTATTAGAAGCCGAGGGCTTTTCATATAAATTCGCCAAAGATTTTATCAACTCTTCCGTTGTCTTGCACTTTGATAAGTTGGAAATCACAGACGATGCAAGGCTCAACCTTATGAAACCTAGAACCTTCCGATCAAGAACACTCCATTCTTCATCTTTCATATCTGTGGGCTTGCATGCAACCCCACCCAACGGTAAGTACAAATCTTTCTGATACAGATAATCCTCTATCTGCATCCTCCAATGTTGATAATTCTTGCCGTTAAACTTCTCCATTCGTAGCTTACTTTCTTCTGCCATTGTTGAACTCCCACTCAATCAGAAAACCCTGTGAATGACTTGTAATCAACAAACAATAACCTGCTTCCTGCAAACCGTAGCTCTGATACCAACTGTTAGGAACTCCTTATCCAACGGAAGCACAATTGATTACCTTCTTATAAGCAATTAAACACAGAATTATACCAGAATGATTAAGTAACTAGAAACTTGAGACAACAAAGAATTTGAGAGACAATACACACTCTTGTATTAAATACTACTAGAAGAAAATACAATAAGGAAGATGCCACTTCTTCATCCACCTCAAAGGCTTGCCACACCTCAAGACCTTCTTCCCTCTCTCTGTTGCTCAACACAACCAACTCAACACCCTGAGTTGTTATCCCCTCCTTGAATGCTTCAGCTGATCTCCTTGACCTTACACCTGTAGATCTCCTTGACCTTGCTCCTTGCTTCAATGCTTTACTTGCTTGCTTGCTTTACAATACATGCCTCATGGGTCTTTAAATAGGATCCCATGCATACAAAAATAGAACTCTAATTACAATAATTAGACACGCAGCTCGTGACTATAATTAGTCATTTAACATGCAAACACTCGCTTCACTTAACTGACTGTTCGTCAATAGCAGTTCTGGAACCGCCACAGGCGATCGACGTCGGTCCCTGTCTGTCTGGTGCTGACTGACGTCGGCCGACTTTCTGTTGACGCCGGTTGCCTTCTGCACTGGTCATGACCGACGTCGGTCATGCTGCCGACGCCGGTACTTCTGGATCTTCAGCAACCTCTTGTTTCTTCGTGTCTACAACAGTTAAAGTTTTTAGCTCCACACCCTAACAAAAATAATAAATTAACATAAACACAATAACAATCAACACATTACATTTAAACTCAAATTAAAAAATAAACAAATATAATAATCATAAATCTTTTACATAAATCATCGAGATTTAAATCCATAACATATTTATTTACATGGTTAACACATATTATTTATATTTATATTTATTTTATAAAATTAAATTAATATTCTTGTCACCAAATTATTCCATATTCAAATCACAAAGGTTAATTACATGTTAATAATAGCTTCCTTCAAAATAACAAATGACAAAGATTAATTACATGATAATAACTTCCTTCAAAATATATATATATATATATAACCCACAAGGCACAAATAAAATGTAAAGGTATGAACTAATAGTTTTACATGACCCTTATTTTTTTAACATTTATTATTTAAATGACTTTTTCTCGCAATACACCCATATATGGGCCCATCCTTGTCTCAACTTCAACCAATAGTAAATTAAGAAAAAGTCATAGTGACGTGTAATCTCATTTCATTGGTTATAGTGACGTGTAATCTTAGAGAGTGCAACATAATCACATAAACTCATGGTATGTGTACACCAAGCTTGGATTTTCAATTTCACCCACCCTCACATTTAAATTTGCTTATGGTAATATTTCAGTTTATATAAATTTGTAGAATTTTAGTTGTGTAAGTTGATATTCTATATAAATTTGTAAAATTTTAATTGTATGATTATTATTATTATTATTATTATTATTATTTTCTGAATGTTTTCACGGTTTAAACATGCTCTATATTATTTTTTTGATATGTTTTATTTTATTAATTATTTTCATATTTTTGTTCTCCTTTCTATATATATATATAATTAATTAATTAATTTATTAAAAATATATAAAAATTATAGTATATAACTTTTATATTTATATATATGTGTATGATTTTTTTTAATTTGATTTATAATATATGACCAAAAACTAAAATAAATGGATTAAAGGTTATTAATTTTCAAGGTTAATGTATATCGAATGGGATGGAATGGCTATCATTTATATTATAAGGTTCAGTGAATATTTGAGATAAAATTTGAAATTTATCAATTTTTATTTGGCCATCAATAAATTGTCAAAATTTGATATTTTTTGGGGTTTATTTTTTCACATATTTATATTTATATGTTTGCGTTTTTCATTCCTGGTGCGTGGCAGTTTATGTAAGTTTGTAAATAGGAACAGTGGACAGCTATAAAACTTACCCATAACACCTAACAGGGCTTCGACGTTCTTCAATTAACACTTCATGGAGGTAACAGAAAGATTTTATTTATTTATTTCACTACAGGGTTTGATGGCTACTCATTTGCCTTAGCATGACTCTTTCCTTCGACACGAATAGGACAAGATAGTGTGAACTGTGATTCACAAAAATTTAGACAAACTATAAATCATGAGAATACAAATTGTAGCTTGATGCGAACATGTGTAATCTACTACAAGCTCGCCATCTTCAGCATCGTCTCTCCTCAATATTTTTGAATCTTTTATTTTTATATTGTAACCCTAAACATTTTAATTATTATAAATAGGCCCACAAAATATGATAAAATTTAATTTAATTTTTATTTATTTATTTATCTCTCTAATTATCATTTATATCCATCTAATTACGATAATATTTTTGAATATATTACTGCATAAATTAAACTTTGAATAGTTTAGTTAATGTTTTTTTATTAATTTTTTAAAATTAATATTTTAATATTTATTAATAATTTATATTTTGAAATATTTTAAATTTATAAATATTTTATTTATTGTTCAAATTTAATAGTGATTTTTTTTTTTTTTTTTTAAATTGAAAAACTTAAATCGAAAAATCTAAACCTTATGACTTAAGTCATCATTATATCCACCACCAACAAGAACAACAACAAAAACAATAATAATAACAACAATAACAATAACAATAACAATAACAATAACACATTTCTTTCACTTCTCATCTTTTATTTAAATCCCAATCTTTTACTTAAATTGCCAATTAACCACTCTTGGATATTTATAGGAAAATGATGGAAGACAAAAATAAACAAAGATGAGTGGGATTGGCATTGATATCTCTGTTAATCATAGAAATGTTATAATATACATGATTTAAAAAAAAATAGTTGGTTAGTATTAATATTTCGTTATTCATGTTGATATAAAATACAGTTTAAAATAATAAAACATAACCATCAATTAATTATGATAATATATGAGTAGACATTTTTCAAAAAAAAAAGTTTAATCAATAATTTATTAATATATACAAAATTTAGATAAGAAGTAGAAAATGATTAATATGATGAGAAGGTTCGCCTTTGATTTTGGAGTAACAAGTTATATTGGGAAAGACTAAGTAATAATTTCATAAGCCAAAATTTATATTGTGCAAACCCTAAGTTCATTAAAAAAATGAGATCCCCTGTCGTGCCTAAGGTTTTAAAGCCACTCATTTCGAAAGGGACAATGGTGATAGGATTGCAGGACTCATCGATGATGCTTGCAGAGCCACAGGCTAGGGGAAATGGAGGATCCAGCCATAAGGGAGGAGTCACAAATTCCACGAAGAGGAGAGGAGCATAAGGTAAAGGGACTAAGCATTTGAATCTAGCCATGTCTTTACATGTTGGACCTCAGGTAGAGGTGAAACATGTGATGGAGAAAGCTTTTATCACTAAGGCATCATTGGATAAAGTTTTGATAGAGACAACTGCAAGTGGTGGTGACAATAATTGATGATTGGAGAAATGTAAATGACCTATGCAGATAACACCTAGGGTTGGACACCCAAGGAGACCAAATGATGCTACTCTTTCTACCCCTGGTGGGGAGTTTCTGCTCTCAAAAAGTGAGGAGACTTTAAAAGTGGTGAAAAGAGGCATATCCTTTGCAGATGTGGTGGCTCAATCTTGTAAAAATACGATAGCAAAACATTTGGGAGAGGCAAAAACAAATCCTACAGGGTCCTTTAGCATTGAGGCCCTTGAGGAGGTGCACCAAAATAAAGATTGGTTCATGGCCAAGGGTCTAATCTATAGATTTGACCACATGTGGCCAAGTCTACCTTCCTTGCAAAAATAGATATCTGATTCCTGAAAACCATTAATGGTGGACACTTTGGAGATTTACCCCTGTGTGCAGGGTTTTTTATTATGATTTTTAAGAGTTTAGAAGACCAAAACAAGGTTTCTTAGGCCAAAACTTGGTGTTAGGGCCAACAAATTTTTATTATAAATCTACAGTTCCCTTAGTTCAATCCTCTCCTCAAAACCCTGACTAATAGACCTATCGAGGTTCAATTGTCGCACTTCCTTCTTTAGTTTTGGGCTACTTCTTGTTTCACAGACATTGGTGGGGTACTTGGCAAGTTGATGGAAGTGGATGATTATACTACAAAATTTTCATACACCACCTTTGAATGCATTCTTATTTCTATGGATATTTTTAAGGATCTACTAGTAGCCATGGAGTTGAAGGTCAATGATCATTATCGGACTCAAACCCTCAACTATGAGGCGCTACCTTTTAGATGTCAAAGGTGTTTTGATAATGGCCATTTGGGCATGAATTGTCACAAGTCTAAATAGAAATTGTAATCTTCATGGTGTAAGCACATCCAACAATATCATCTTATAGTATTTCTACCCTCCACTCTAGATATTATCGAGTAGAGGGTAGTAGAAACTATTTTAGAGGTTGTTCTAGTGGTTGATCAAGATGTGATTATTACTTTGTCTCCACGTCTTTCTCAAGATAAAACCACTAACATTATTGGGGCCAATGTCAATGTGGATTATGATGTGGCATTTTCTAAAAGAGTAGTTGTTTCTGGTGGTTCCCCAATAATTGTTTCTACTTTGTTTAGAGATGAGAGATCATGTGATTGAGAGGACTGAATAATAGTGACGAAGAAGAAGAAAGGACAAATCCTTCCATAATCATCCTCTATGACTCTCCACTCCCACACTAGGGAGGGAGAGGGAGTGTCATAATGGCTTGTTGGTTTTGTGGTGCCCCAATGGATGCAAGATTGGTTCTTTGGTCCTTTTCGGCTAGGATTTGGGTTGTGCGGGTCTTGTCCCCCGAGAGTTGGTGTTGGTTTTGTATTATTTCTCGGATTGAGTGCCTTTGTTAGTTGAGTTTGGTTTATTGTGGTTGTTTACAATTTATCCCTCCTTATGTCTTTTCATGGTTGTGTTTCGATATGGTCATGGTTTTTGGTTGTATTTTTATTCTTCCATATTAATAAAATAGGTGAGGGACTAGTTAACCCTCATTATCTATAAAAAATCATAAGCAAAGGGGTTAAGCAAAATATCATGTGAATTTACCCTAGTACTTGACATTTTAGACCCTTAAGAAAATAATTCAACTTATTGTTGAAGATCACGTGAAATTGTTGTGTCATAGTATTAATTTCAAGGGCTATAATAGAAGCATTGAAAGCATTTTGAGAAAGCAAACGTTTAACACGAACAAGAGTAGAAGTAATTAAAATATGAGGAATGGTTTATGAATAAATTCATGACATATCCACATTATTAGGCATGCCAAAGGATCCTTTAGCCGTTTGATCTTCATTTTTCATGATACACTCTATAAGGTATAACTTCGATTAGAGGCTCTTGACCTAGTTTAACCATACAAATTTTCAACAAAATCCATGTAACTGTAGTTTAATATATCACTTTATTGAGTAAGGGTCTTATATTTAATCACTTTAGGTGTCATAAGGTATAAACATATGTAACATGAAAATATCATAGGGTTTGAATGATATACAAGCATAACAAACTAGGGTTTTAAGATAACACAAAAAAACTATGACTAATGACTTTTAAAAAATGGAACATGCTATATAAAAATTAGATCTGCCATAATAAAAGCAAGATCTAATCCCAATGGGTATAAGATAACATGGGTTCACCAAAATGTACTATGGAAAAATTAGTTTTACATCAAAATGAAATACATCTACCCATACCACATCCAACTAAGTCTAGTCAGATTTCATCAAATAAAACAAAAAATCAAACTTAATTATAATACAAAACTTATGTTATCAATAAAAGAGGGTTATGGGGTCCCTCACTCCTTTCATTAATCAAAAATAGTTCTTGCAATAAGATCTAATCTTCAAAACTAGCCAAACTAAAGTTACCAGATTTATCTCGAGAGCAACAACCAAAGATTCTTAAAAGCTTACTAAAGATAACCAAAATTTAGAACATCATAATGTAACCTCTTTCAACAGTAAAATACCGTAAACTTCCCAAAGGAGAGTGATTCAATCTCTCTAAAAAAAACTCAGAGAAAAAACATTCTTCTAAATCTAAAGCATAACCATTTTTGTAGCCACAAAACTAAATTATCTTCTATATTAAAACACCATATCTCATAAAACCCAAAAATAGAAAGCGTAATATATTTTTCCAACAAGACACAAGCATACACTTCAAACCAAAAAATATTATAAAATTGGGCTTTTGGATCTAAAATCTAGATATTCCATAATAAAAATTGTCTTCTACAACCATAACCCAAAATCTTTCGCAATCATTTCACAAAATCTTCTACAACCACTACATAGAATATTCCATAACCACAATCCAATTTTTTTTTGTATCTACTATCAAAGGTCTTCTTATTTAACCCTAAAATATAGATTGGAAGAACCTAGGGTTAAAGGGGTAGAGATAGCCTAGGGCCAAAAGATGGTAGACTATCTCTATAGTAGGTCAATTAATTTCAAAACTCATATAAACATTAATTGAATTTATTATGTTGAGATATTCTAAAAATAGAAAATACAGTGTTAAATATTAATTAAAATGATAATGAAAGTAATATACTTAGTTGATTTTGACGCTAATACAGATTTAGATCTAAAGTAGATTAGAAATAGATTGTATTTAGATTCTAGATCAGTCATGAAATTCTATAAATTTGACTTTTGTGACCTCAGACACTTGCATCAACCTCAAACAGTTACATTGACACTTTTGTCTAACCTAGATGTAGGTGTCATATATAGAATACCTACTAGATATGGATGCAACCACCTAGAATATTTTGGGTTATGTGTCACCTTCCTCTGGTGTGCTTTGATCTATATCATGGACTATCACTCCTTGTCAAATAGCAAAACTCTAGTTCTTCATCTTCATGGTGGCTATGAGAAAAATGGGTTAGTGGGCACACGATGTTGAGCTACTCTAAATACCCCTCTATCAATGAGTGTTACCTTCATATTCATTAATCTGAAGAGGGCCTCAAACTTATATATTTCTACCCTACGTGTTGGCTTATGTGTGCATAAGGATGCAATGTGTGATAAGCAAGTACATAGAGTGACCTAGCTTGTAACTTAGAAAATGTGGTTCATGGGATGCTCCTTTAGTATTTCAGACATGTAGATGTGTTATCCCTATGACTGATGTGGAAATAGGGGAAAATAAGAAAGTTTTTCTCACTTGAGTGGTTGCTTGAATGCCTTTGATAAGTTGCCTTGTGATTTTTTAGGTTTGTGCTAAGTCTATGTTAGGTCTATGCTAGGTGAAGAATGAATGAGGATTGACCATGCATATATATCAATCCATTTAGATAATTTATCACATTAAATCACTTAGGCTGACCATAGGCATAAGTTTTATTTGTGAATTGTATG
Organism: Torreya grandis; assembly: GCA_037957365.1. Taxonomy (NCBI): domain Eukaryota; kingdom Viridiplantae; phylum Streptophyta; class Pinopsida; order Cupressales; family Taxaceae; genus Torreya; species Torreya grandis. Next base: position 708,976 of record JARHVA010001438.1, on the reverse strand, counting down.
ACTTTATCATACTAGACACTTGCATTGGAATTAGTAACTAGCATCGATGTAGGCATCTAATGGGAGACAAGTGTCTAGGAAGCTGGAAAATAGGTACAGGTCTAAAACTTTTAGAAACATAAGATAAGTAGGTTTTTAGCATTTTGAACATGATATAAGGTTTGAGTCATTAGAATAACATTGATTGAACTAAGAGATAAATAATAGGCAAAAATGGATAGTGTATGTGAGCCTTTTGGGAACAAAAAAGGTCTAGAACTGAGAGGAATAGACAAGGTCTATATTTTCCAAGTGTACAATAATGAGGTGCTATATAATTTTAAAAAAGTGTTTACATCTCCCCCACTTTAATCTAGTAATGAAATTTTTGTTTTAAAAGAAAATAGATACATACCTAGGTGTGTATACCACACCTTAACTTTGCATGAGCAATTTGAGTACTTTTTTGGTGATTGACCTAAAACTAAGAGCATATTACAATATATAATATGTGTATATAATCTGAAATTGAAAGCATTGAAATGATTAAAATATAAAGAGGAAGGTTTAGGAGTACCCCTCTATATTGATGCAACCACCTTACCTTTTGGTAACTTGACTTGAAAAGATGTATCATTATGAATCACTGAAACTAATATTAGGAAAAATATAAATCTAGAAAGTGCATAAATATAAATAAATTAGATGACATATGCCCCCAATGTTGGATAACATTGTTAGTTTCTATTGGCAGTTGAGATTAGCTCAATCATGTAACCTAGTCATACTTATAACTTTGTGAACATGAGTGAACCAAGTCAACTCACACTTTAAATCTGATGAGATTTGATGATGTAATCAAGTCTAACCTATAAAATTGGCAAGATTGAGTGATTTAATCAACTCAACCATACTAAAAGTGAAACAACTACTACATTAGATTGGCTCAATATAGTCTGTAACCATCCAACCTAATGAGCTAAAGTTCATAGAAATGTTTTGAAATCTAAAACTAATTTTGATTTTGTAATTTAGGTGTTGTTTGCATAACATATGCACCTCATATATGTCTCATTCTAAAACATGGGTATAATAATGGTGCCAATGTATATAAATTATACCATAATTATGTATCTAAATCATATAACTATAAATTTTGGCCAATTTAAAAATTGTGTAAGTGTGAAGAACATGTTTCCATACCATACCCCTATTATAATCTAAAATTGAGAATTGGTATGAGTGTGGATAACATGTTTTCAAAACATGCCCCCACTATAATTTAAATCTATGAAGAATGTGTAATCCATGCCTCTATGGCATGCCTCCACTAGTATGTCCCCCTTTGAGGTGACGGGAATTAGAAACTAGCAGTCACCTTACCTCAAAAGGATAAAATAATTGTATAATTTGTGAATATATATTGTAACATATAGGATTAGCATGTCTAGGTATATATATCAATGGGGTGCATTGTATATGATCACATCAAGTTCTAAGATGCATGATATAGATCATGGAAACATCTAGATAGTAATAGTACAAGTTTAACAAATAAATGAGCAAGAACATACACAAGAGCACTCAAAAGCAAATAAAAAGATAAAGGCCCAAGGAGACCTCAAACAAGAAGCATGTTCAAATACCACACGATCGAAGGGATGTGATTTAATCAAATGTCCAAAAAGTAAGGAATGACATTCAAATGTCAACATACAACAAACCATGACATGCGCAAATATCACACTATGAAAACATACGCACGAGGGCCACAATCAATGGAACATATTCAAATGCTCGAACAAGTAATAAAATTCATGAAAGGAACACACTCAAGGAATTTAAATAAGGAAAACATGGACAATAAGAAACCAACATAACATATCATACTAGCCCATGGATCATATGTGTTAGTAAAAACCATTAATTACATAGCAAATCAAGTACAATGAAAAATATATAAGCATGGATAATGGCATTTATAAGTACAGAATCTCAAACATGATAATGTAAATTGATCATATAATAATATAACCTAGGTGTATCGTTATCAAAGAAATGGATGCCCCCAATGTCTACATGATATGAGTAGAGGGAAGGCCCAACATCTGAATATGCATAGATCATGTATTTGTGTATTCATTTATCACATTGAAAGGATGCATGAAACACATGTGGATATATAAAAGTACTAGTATACCATCTACCAACATGGAGCCAACAACATAGATGCCAAAGAACTGACAAGAATATGTAGATGCCAAAAATATTTTTGGATTTCAAAGTTTTTTTCATTTCTTTGGTGTTTTGGAAAGGCGTTATTCCACTAAAGCCTAAGGATCTCATCAAGGAGATGCATCTATGGATCACATGTATCATTTCATATGATGGGTTATTGGTATCATCTAGATCATACTAATCTGTAGTATCATTATGATCACAATCATCAATGTAATCATTTCTATAGGAAAAATCTAACTTCTTAGGTTATTCTTGAACTTGTGATATAACATTGTGAGCAATTGTGTATGAAAAACTCATTGCACCATAGATTAGAATTTCCTTTTTGAAAGTTTTATTTTATTGAGTATATTCATCATTATCAAAATGTTGCATCTCATTATGGGATAGGGAAGAGTCACGTATCTTTAATTACATAATAGGAATAGATGTAATTTATGCCTTGACCTCTTTTTTGAGGATAAAATCATAGACTTTGTATCATTTCACTTAACTCTTTGCTCCTCTACGCATGAAGTGGATATGGTGTTTGGATCCTTAGTAACCATATTTGTATCATTTTATTTTGTAGGCATGTCTTGCTTTAAAATTTCCTTTGTTAGAAACCCTATTTTGAGAATACATGTTTTCTTATCTTGATTTTTAGTTGGTAAATTTTATGCTTGCTCTAATTATTACATTTGTAAGTGTTTTTATTCTGAGTTATCCTTTGGTACCCATATTTTCTATTTTGGCACTTGGGTTTTAGGAGAAGTTCTCATAATGTGAGTGGTATGCTTGAGTGATGTATCAATTATAGGACCACCATTGTCTTTGAGACTTTATATTTTTTTTATTCAATGTAAAATTATAATTTATATGATGCCCATGTATTCTATGATATACATAATATTATTTGGATCTCCTTATGGGACGTGGATGGGTTAATTGGATCACTTTATTTCAAATCATTTTTCTTAGGGTTTCACTTGGACTCTTTGTATCTTTTTGGTCATTTATTGAATCAATTATTTTAGATGTATTCTATTTAATTTTTTCATTTGGATAAGAAACCTTGTTGGATACAACATTGCTAGATGAAGATGCAAATACATGATTTCATTAACATGTTTTAGATTTTGGACATATGGAATCTAATTTTATAATAATATGATCTTTGAACTAAACTATTTATTTTGATTTTGTAATTCTTCTATTAACTTGATCATAAGGATGATTTGATCTTTTAGGGATTCACAAGCACAAACCCTAGGTTCTTTAGATTGAACATGCATACATATACCATCTACCCTACCCCTTGAAGTAGTGATAACATGGACCTAGTTAGAGGGATGGTATCTAATACCATTGAAATCTCTGAGATGTCATGCTTGGGCATTGACAAAAGACAACAATAATCAATTTTTACTCCTTCCTTGATAGAGAGTCGTATAGTTTCATAATCATAGTAACAAAACAATCTATATCATCAATGATGAAGTAAATAAAGTAAACATAAGGAAAGAAAGGTGAAGATCATGGGTCATGTTCACCAAATTTTTAACCCTAAAATATAGATTTGGGGAATTAGGTTTAAAGGGGTAGAAATAACCTAGGGCACAAGGATGGTAGACTATCTTTATAGCATGCCAATTAATTACAAAACTTAAATATATATATATATATATATATATATATATATAATGAATTTATTATACTGAGATATATTAAAAATATAAATTATAGATGTGTTATATATTACAATGATAGTAAAAATAAGATACTTAGTTGGTTTTAATGCTAATACATATTTGGATCTAGAATTGGCTAGAAATAAACTAGATCTGGATTCTAGACCAATCATCACATTCTGGAAATTTGAATTCTATGACCTCAGACACTTGTGTCGAACCTTGGATAGTTATGTCAATGTTTTTGTCTAACCTATATGTAAGTCAATTGCACAAAATACATATTATGTGTGTGTGTGTGTGTGTGTGTGTGTGTGACCACCTAGAATATTTTAGGTTCTTTATCGCATTCACTTTGGTGTGCTCAAATCTAGATCATGGGCTATTATTCCTTGTCAAATATCAAAACCATATTTCTTTAGTTTTATAGTGGCTATGAAAAAAATGAGTTAGTGAGCATACAGTGCCAACTTTCCCAAAATACCTCTATGTTAATGAGTATTTCCTACATAACCAATAATATAAATAAGGCCTCAAACTTATATAATTATCCCCTATGTGTTCAATGGTGTATGCATAAGGATGAAATGTGCAATAATCAAGTATATAGAGTGACCAAGCTTGTAACTTAAAAAATGTGGCTCATGGGATATTCCTTCATTACTTCAGACCTATAGATGTATTTTACCTATGACTAATATGAAAATAAGGGAAAACAAATAAGCTTTTCTCACTTGAGTTCTTGATTGAATGCCTTTAGTAAGTTTCCTTGTGAGTTGTTAGGTTTATCTTAGGTTTATGCTAGGTCCATGTTAGGTGAATAATGAATGAGGATTGAGCATGCATATATATCAATCCCTTTGGATAATATATCACATTAAAACACTTAAGACAACCTTAGATATATGTCTAATTTATAAATTATATGACTTTAAGGCAATGGAGACTTGCATTAGGATTTGAAATTAGCATCAACATAGGTATCTAATACGGACACGAGTGTTTGAGAAGTTAAAAAAAATGTATAGATCCAAAACTTGTAAAGACATAAGATAAGTAAGTTTGAAGCATTATGGGCATGATATAAGGTTTGAGTCATTACAATAAAATTATTCAGACTAAGAGATAAGAAATAGGCACAAAGAGATAGTGTATGCAAGCCTTTTAGCAATAAAAAAGGTTTAGAATTGAGAAGAATAGCTAAGGTTTGTATTTGTTAAGTGTACAAGATTAAGGTACTATATAATTAATAAATAGTGTCTACACTTACATAGATACAAAATATCCATAGCCAAGCACTCATAAATGTTAGGATCTTACAGATACAATTGATTACTTTTGTGTAAGCAACTAAACACAGAATTAAACTAGAATTATAAGTAACTAGAAATCAGAATAGCAAAGAATAAGAGATACAAGAAACAATGAAAACTTGTATTAAACTCTTCTAGAAGGAAATACAATTGAATAAATCTCTCTTTCTTCCACACCTCTCAGATGTAAAGATCTCTTTCCGTCAAGAGATCTCTCTCACAATTACAAACACAATTTAGCTACTTGAATTGATTCACCCTTTTTCTCATACCTTACAAGCTATGAAGATCTATCCCTATTATATAGGATTAGGGATCATGAGCTATGCATTATCCACCATTAGATACACCTCCTAATCAAAGGTTCAAATTAGTCCTGCCAAAAATAGAAACGCGGACTCAACACTAACAATTAAACTTATCATGCAAACAATCTATTCATCCCATGAAAATAGACTTCTGAAACGCACAGGTGATCGACGTCAGTCCCTAGAAATCTACACATGACTGACGTCAGCCGATCCATATCCGACATAGGCATCTTCTGGGTGACTCCTGACTGGTGTCGGTGACTGTGTAGTCCAACAACCTCTACATTTGCTCATCTGGTGAAGCTTTTAGCTCCACAACTCAACAATCTCCCACTTGGAGATAAACAGTTGCACCTATACCTGTACAACAACATCCTCTAGCTTGTTTCTCCATCTTCAAGCTCAATCTTGAAGACCAACAAAAGTTGAATGAAAATTCAACTTCTCCTTTGTTACCGGATTTATTAACATATCAGTAGGGTTCTTATCTGTATGGATCTTTTTCAGCTTCAACTCACCATCCTCCAATACCTATCTAATGAAGTGATACCTAAGTTGTATATGTTTAGTTCTTGAATGAAAGGCTGAATTTTTTGCCAAATCAATTGCACTTTGACTATCATTGTACAATCTGTAACTCTCTTGCTCCTTTCCCAACTCTTCCATGAACCGTGTCATCCATATCATTTCTTTGCTAGCCTCTGTGACTGCAATGTATTTTGCCTCTGTAGTAGACAAGGCAACAACCTTCTGCAACTTTGAAATCTAGCTAACTGTCGTTCCACCAACAGTGAAGACATATCCTGTGGTGCTTCTCCTGCCATCCAAGTCACCTACCATATCCGAATCTACATAACCATGTAGAGAAGTATTTGACCCTCCATAGCATAAATGCCTACTGTTGGTCCCTCTCAGATATCTGAGAATCCATTGAACTGCTTTCCAGTGCTCCTTCCTTGGATTGGCCATAAACTTACTGACAACTCCCACTACTTGGGAAATATTAGGTCTAGTACATACCATTACATACATCAAGCTCCCAACTGTAGAAGCATATGGAACTCTACTCATGTACTCCACCTCATCATGTGATTTAAGACACTGTTCTTTACTCAACTTGAAGTGTCCAGCCATAGGTGTGCTTAAAGGTTTTGCATCTTGCATATTGAACCTCTCCAACACCTTGTTCACATAATCCTCTTGAGACAAAATCAAACTATGATTTTTCATGTCTCTCTTAATACTCATGCCAAGGATTTTTTTTACTGCTCCTAAATCCTTCATGGCAAATGTGTGAGCTAATTTTACCTTAAGCTCAGAAATATCCTGCATGTGTGAACCTGCAACAAGCATATCATCTACATACAGTAACAGGATAATATAATTACCATTATCCAATCTATTAAAATAAACACAATGGTCAGATTGACATCTACTGAAACCATGCTCGGTCATAAACTTGTCAAACCTCAAATACCATTGTCTTGGATCCTGCTTAAGACCATATAAGCTTTTCTTCAACCTACACTCAAGCTTCTCCTTAACTTTGACCTCAAAACCTTTTGGCTAATCCATATATATTTATTCATCCAAATCTCCATGAAGAAACGTTGTCTTAACATCAAGCTGCTCAAGATGCAAATCCTCAATAGCAACTAAAGACAATACAGTCCGAATAGAAGTCATTTTTACTATAGGAGAAAAAAATTCACCAAAATCAATACTTGGTTTCTGTGCAAATCCCTTTACTACCAACCTAGCCTTATGTCTCATTTGTCCATTCTCACCTTCCTTTAACCTGTAAACCCATTTGTTTTTTAGTGTTTTGTTACCGGCTGGCAACTCAATCAAATCCCATGTTTGGTTCTCTTTTAAGGAATCAATTTCCTCTTTCATGCCAAGCTCCCACTATTTCTGAGATTCTACCTACATTGCTTCATCAAAACTCTCTGGTTCTCCACTATCAGTGAGCAACAAGTAGTACAACGAAGGGGAATAATGAATTGGAGGTTTACTTACCCTTTCTGACCTCCTTATGGGCATTTGAGACTCATTCATAGCTTGTTGTCCACCCAAATTCTCTGTCAGTGACAGATCTCAGTCATCTCCTGGCCTGTACCTGATCGACGTCAATTCCACCTGATCGACGTCAGTTTCTGTCTAACCGACATCAATCATTGTCTGACCAACGTCGGTTCCTGTATGACCGACATCAATTCCTACCTGACTGATGTCGATGTCTGTGTTTTTTTTAGTGTGAAAATTCTTACCCGCGAGCTCATTTTGGATCATCACCTCGTCCAAATCAACATTGATCTGCTCAAAATTCTTCAGCTTCTTGAGCTGATCACTGTACATCACTTTCTCATTGAAAACAACATCACGGCTTCTAATTATTTTGTTAGTTCCTAGATTCCACAACCAGAATCTGAAATCTCTAGAGCCATAACCAATAAAAGTGCACCTCATAGACTTAGCATTCAGATTCTTTCTATTTTCTTTATCAACGTGCACAAAAGCTTCAGAACCAAAAACTCTAAGAAATGAAAGATCTACCTTTTTACCTATCCATGCCTCTTCTAGAATTCCACCATCCAGAGTAGTAGAGGGTCCTTTGTTAATCAGGTAAACCACAATATCTATAGCTTCTGCCCAAAACTGTAAGGGCAAACCAGCATGCAACCTCATACTCTATGCACGGTCTAATATTGTTCTATTCATCCTTTCAGCAACTCTATTTTTCTGAGGTGTCCTTAAAACCATCCTTTCCCTACGTATTCCACTCATAGAATAGTAACTTTTGAATTTATTGCTGCAGTACTCACCACCATTGTCAGATCTAAGGCACTTCAATCTCAAACCTGTTTCATTCTCAACTAAAGCTTTCCACTTCTTAAATGTGTCAAAAACATCATATTTCTCTTTAGGATGGGTACATGCATGACATCTTTCAACACCCATGTGTTTCCATTCTGCAATTTCAGCTGCACTTTTCCTTTGCCAACAATTTTATAAGGCTCATCATCCCCTAAATAGACTATTCCAAAATCTCCATGGACATAATCATTGAAAAAATCTCTATTTGGGGTTGCTTGGAAAGAGGCACCAGAATCTAAAACCCAAGATTCTATTCTAGTATCCAAAGAAAGTGTAAAAGCATCTTGTGCAACAATACCTACAACTTTTGCTTCTTCATTACCTTCATGCTGATGTTCTTATTTAACCTTCAACCAGTAGTCTTTCTTTGCATGCCCTTTCTTTCCACAATTCCAGAAAGTTATTTTTCTTCCATTTCTGGATTTGGATCTACTTCTCATCTTTGAATTTGACCTTGATCTCCCTTGCTTGCCCTTCTCTCTTTGCCTTCCCTGCTTTCAATACTTAAAGCATTACCTGATGTTTCTCTTGTACTTTTCTTGCGAGTTTCTTCATTCAAGATTACACTAACAACATCATCTACTTTCAAGATATTTGTAGCAAATGCAATATTACTAACTGCCATTACCAAACTATGCCAGCTTTCAGGTAAAGAGCATAAAATTAAGAGAGCCTTAATTTCATCATCAAAAACTATTTTGACTAAATTTAACTGATTTACTATTGCATGGAAATCATTAAGATGACTCGATACAGATTCACCTTCTTGCATTTACAAATTAAATAATTGCTTCATAAGATATACCTTATTCAAAGCTGAGGGCTTTTCATATAAATTTTCCAAAGTATCAATTAACTCTACCATTGTCTTTGCCTGTGATAAGTTGGAAATCACAGAAGATGCCAGGCTCAACCTTATAGATCCCAGAGCCTTTCTATCAAGAACATTCCATTATTCATCTTGCATATCTGTGGGCTTGCTTGAAACCCCACCCAATGGTAAGTACAAATCTTTCTGATACAGATAATCTTCTATCTGCATCCTCCATAATTGATAATTCTTGCCGTTAAACTTCTCCATTCTTAGCTTACTTTCTTCTGCCATTGCTTTACTCCAACTCAATCAAAAACCCCTGTGAGTGACCTGTAATCAACACACACTAACCCGATCTAATACAACCTGTTAGTAAACCAAGCTCTGATACCACTTGTTAGGATCTTACAGATACAATTGATTACTTTTGTGTAAGCAACTAAACATGGAATTAAACCAGAATTATAAGTAACTAGAAATCAGAATCAACAAAGAATAAGAGATACAAGAAACAATGAAAACTTGTATTAAACTCTTCCATAAGGAAATACAATTGAAGAAATATCTCTTTCTTCCACACCTCTCAGATGTACAGATCTCTTTCCCTCAAGAGTTCTCTCTCACAATTACAAACACAATTCAACTACTTGAATTGATTCACCTTTTTTCTCATACCTTAAAATCTATGAAGATCTATCCCTATTATATAGAATTAGGGATCATGAGCTATGCATTCTCCACCATTAGATACACCTCCTAATCAAAGGTTCAAATCAGTCCTGCCAAAAATAGAAATGTGGACTCAACACTAACAGTTAAACTTATCATGCAAACAATCTATTCATCCCATGAAAATAGACTTCTGAAACGCATAGGTGACCGACGTCGGTCCCTGTCAGTCTGCACATGACCGACGTCAGCCGATCCATAACCGACATCGACATCTTCTAGTTGACTCCTGACCGATGTCGGTGACTGTGTAGTCCAGCAACCTCTGCATTTGCTCATCTATTGAAGCTTTTAGCTCCACAACTCAACAATAAAACTATTTTTATAGATATAAAATTTTGATCTTTTATAGCATAGGTTGCCTTTTACAGCCATAACCCAATATATTACACAACCACTACACATAATCATCCATAGTCATAGCACAAAATATTTCATAGACCCTATCAAAATTATTTCATAGCATCAAAATATCTACAACTAAACACCTCATAAAACCAATCTTATTTTCAGATCCAAGTCAACCTCTACATCCACAATCACTTCCCCCAAAAAATATATTTTCTAAACTTTATAAGAAAGATAAAAATACAAAACATTCCATACTCACATAGGCACCTAACCTATGGTAGTAAATTCCAACAAGAAAAGATGCAAAGAAGGAAGATTTAAAACAAGAAAATCCAAGATTTATTAAAATTAGATAAGACATGGAATTATTATAACCAAATAAAAATCAAGCGCATAAATAGACTTTCCTTGCCATGTAATAATAATATCTTCTACATATATTGGCTAAAATATTTCAAAAGTTTAAAAAATCACTCAAAAACTAATATTATACACTCCATACCTACATCTGTTTTAACCTCTACTTAATTTTTTTGAATATAATGCCTAAATTTTTATATGAGCCACTACTAAAAAAAATTATAGTCACTAGCTTCTTCTTCATCAATATGTCTTTAAATCCCTAAAAATTTAAAGAATAAAATCTATCACAAAGTTAAATTTTCTCTATATTTTGACCAAGATTTTTCACAACTAAATAATACCAAAATAAAATCTATCGTCAATAATACTTCCGCAAAACTATACGGAATGTATTTTCTCAAAATACCAAAAGCATAAATTCTTCAAAAACAAAACCTATTGCATTTAATGTCTCTTCCTTTATAAAATAAATATCTCTAACATTTATATCCAAAATAATATATAAAACATCCTAAACCCTCATAGTCACAAGCTTATAGCAACAATCACTAAGAAATATAAACATACAACACAAGGTTTAAGAAGAAAAAATAATCATAAGAATTGAGATCACCTAGAAAAAAGCACTTTATAGTATAACCCAGAGCCTTTGGTAATACCAAAAAAATAAGTAGACGTCCAAAAAAATTCAAATCTAATAATAAATCTTCAAACAAACCCAAATCCACAACGACCATGATATGAATTTTTCAATAAAAACCCATGCAATATTTTCTAGAATTACATCCACTACCAAAAAAAATTATACAAGCCACTAATAATAAACTATTAATAAAATCAACAATTAAAAATATAATCAATTTAAAATAACTAAAATTTACATAATATAACTAATTAAGAAACACACATCAAAAAATATATATATAAATAAATCAAGCAACCCCAAAGCCCAATTTAATTAAATCTCACAATTAATATAAATTATTTAAAACTCACCTAACCCTAAAATTATACCATTCATATTTTACACATTAAACTATCTAAAATTCCATAATTAAAATATCAATCAGGTACCCTTGCGATAAACCACTTAGCAATACTAAACCAACATATAATTTACAAAACCATGCATTTATGCTTTTAAAGCTTCAACCACTTAACAATACCAAACAACATATAATTTACAAAACCATGCATATGTTATTCTAAAGATTCAATCAAAAATCACAATAAGAGTTGGAATTTTGAAACAAGACAAGAATGGTATAAAATGGTTCACATCGAAAATAAAAATGTCACTAAACCAACTAATTTCGCCAATTTATCCAAATGAATAAAATGTCACTAAACCAACTAGTTTCACCAAATGAAGAGAACCACCAAGAATAGAGATAATTTCACATAAATTTAACATAATAACATGTCAATTAATACTAAATATGAATCATAAGAATAATGTCCTAGTTAATCCCCAAATCAAGGGATTCAACCAACCAAAATTTACCACATCACTAAGTTAAGGAACACATTATGGTCAAGTTTAGGGAACCATTGATTTTAGGATATTGATAAATGACATCCATGATCCACAAATGCACATAAATAGTGTAATATCCATCTTTTGTTGTTTTTATGGCATTTTTTTATATGGTCATAACTACATAAAAACCCAATCTCTTACTTCTAATTGTCTTTGTGTGTGATTTTGTTACATGTATACATATAATATTTTCAACTTTTATCAAATACTGATGCAACCTATTTTGTAGGAACCCATTAAGACTCAACTTCTCTGAGTGCATGCCCTAAGAGGTGCATTGAGAAAGGGGTTGGAAGACCATCAGTACTTCACAAAATTATTGTCCCTTATTTCCACTTGTTACTAATCCAACCAACTCCTAAAAACCATTCCCAAAGCTATTAATCCTCTTTTTCACATTCTTATAATCATTTCCCACATTTCATCCCTCTTTTCCTTACCTTAATCCCCTTTCGATAGTCTATAGTACTAGGTCAACTAGGTCAACCCTATACTATTGTGGATAAAATTCACTTCGGGTCTAGGTCAGCTCTTGGCCAACCTAGCTCGACCTAGTGAATTTTTATCCATAACTATACTAGGTCGACTAGGGTGACCCTGTCGATCGAAACTTTCAAAAGGGATTAGGGTTAAATCCACCTATATATATAAGTTCATTTTCATCATTATTTATAAATGAATAAGAGTTATTATTCACTTACACTTATTTATAATCTACTCTTCCACCATTCTACTTGAGGAGTCTTAACTTAGGGTTTCTACTTGGAGAATCTACTCTTGTGGAGAAGTCTTGGATGCTTTGGTCTTTCTTAGTGATCCTTACAAACCACAAAACTTCTTGTGAAACCCCTTTGGCCAAGGGAGAGATTTAATCTCGATAGGTTCATCTTTCAGGTAAGTATTCTCTAACTTTGCTCCTCTATTTAGTAGATAGAAGTAGCATAAGTATTGGCTTTGAATAATATTACTCTTCTTATTCATGCATTAGGATCTTACTCCTACATGGCTTAATTGAGATTCTCCTATGCATGTTTGTTTTTTTACTAACCCCCATATTGTACCACAAGCTTTGGTGAACACTAGATTAGATTTATTTGCTTTATTTATTATTAGTTTAGTGAATATTAAAAATATAGGACCTAATTAGGGTTATTATATGATTTTGCTTAAATAGAGGCTTTAGAACCCTCCCTAGTATTTTTTTTCTGATAAGAGATCCCCTAATTAGTCCTAGTGGATCCCCACATTGGCCATGTTCCTGATGATCTAATGTATCACCAATCGAAAGTGTAAGTAGGATCTATCTTCTCTAAGTTAGGATTAATTTATAGATTTGATGTATTTTTGATTGCTTACATTCTAGTGAACCCAACGTGAATCTAACCCTTAGAGGTTTTATTTCACACTTTTCTTTACTTTATCATTTTATTTATTATTTTTATATATTTACGATACTAGGTCGATAATGTCGATATAGTTTCTAACTTTTATGCACAAGTTTAACACACAATCATATTAAAATGACTATGTCCTATTTGTGTAGTTCTTCATCAAATATAGGCTACTCAATCAAAAAGGTCAACATAATATAGGTTTTCACTTCTAGATAGGATACTTGGTCAACCCTATTAACATAGTACACTTTTAGACTTCCAAAAAACACACTAGGTCGACAGTGTTGATATAATATTCTTCATAGGCTTCAATAAATAGGGAACTACAGAATTAGGTCGACCCAGTCGACACAGTTGGTATAATTTTCAAGTAAAAATTAGGGCACTTTAACATAAATCTCACTTTCCTCTGCATCTTCCAACCCACCAATGTTTATTTCTCTCTATCTCTATCATTTTTGTTATTCATTACAGTTTTTTTTTCATAGTTTGCAGTCATTAAAACTACCCTTATATAGAAAACTAGGTCGACCCTATCGACCTAGTTTTGTATTCTATCTTTTATCTAAAAGATTAAGTCGACACAATTTTTAACAAACCCTTGTTTTAATAGTATAGTATTGACACTGTCGACTCTGTACTATAATTTTTGCATACACTATCATCTGAATCAACACTATACTATGTTTCAAAGTTAGAATTAACACTTATATGCTAGTAATTACTTTACACTTTCACTTTTAGTTGTTTGTATGCTTAAAATATATCACATGGTCTAATTAGGTGGTTTTCAATATACCATTTAGTTGCACTACTTTTCTCTTTCTTACACACACTACCAAATCACATAATTCTAAAACGCATTTAAATAATTGTCTACCCAAGGCCTACCTACTTGGATTTTATCACCAAGGGGGAAGCTGACTTCATTTTTTGGCCAAGTATAAACATGTGGTTAATGGTATATATTGGCAAAGCACCTGATACCCTTATTGCTATAGTGTGTGAAGTGAGGGGGTAGGATCCAATACCAAGCCAATACCATTACCAACACATATCCCTTTCAACCTAAATGTCTTGAATCCATCTATAGATTGCTTTCTAGTTCCCTACTTTCAGCTAACTTCCCTATCATACTTAAAATAACACTTTAATAATCTAAAAACATTTAGGATGACCACTTAATTAGCATTTAATTTCCAAGTTGACTGCTTGTTCTTTTCTCATTATATATTGTATTGCAAAAACTTGCATTGGCCAGTATTGGTAAAAGGTTTTGTGTTGTGTGCCTCAATTGGATAATCCTCATTGACCCAATTGATTGTGTGTTTCCTTTCATTTCTTGATTTCAAAAGTACTTGCAAAAAATTTCTCATTTCTTTACACTATCATTTTGTTCAACACAGTCTCTTATAGATTATCTGTCTCCCCTACCTATAAAATTAAGTTGACCAATTCAACACAGTCTTCTTTTCTACCCCTCAAGATATCATACTAAGTTGACCATGTCTATTATGTATCTTTCTATCTATTTTCTATCCTAGGTTAGAGTACTAGGTCAACCCTGTCAACTCTGTACTCTTACTGCTTTCCCTATCTATCTAACTTAGTTCTCTATTTCTCCTCAGCATTTTTTTCATTTATCTCAAGTCATCATGAAGTCCCCTATGATAATATTCTTGGACAAATTGAATCCATATTGATAGTATATGGGATGTTAATTTTCTTAGTTTTCAAACCCTATTTACAGTACTAGGTTGACCCAGTCAACTTTGTACTCTTACTTCTTTCCCTATCTACCTAACTTAGTTCTCTATTTCTCCTCCTTAGCATTTTTTTCATTTATCTCAAGTCATCATGAAGTCCCCTATGATAATCTTCTTGGACAACTTGAATCCATTTTGATATTATATGGGATGTTCATTTCTACCTCTCTTTTCCTCCCAACAGAGCCCTCACTCTTGGGGCACCTCTTTCCCTCCTTCATATATGGATTGTAACATGGTGCAAATCACACCTCAAGATAAAGTAGGTGGATTTGATCCTTTCTATACTTATCAAGATAATTCCCATCTTCAAAATCTTCAAACCAATGTCGGAGCAATTGACATAAGTTTAATCAATAATCCCACTAATAATCCATCTTCTAATAACCATCCCCCTTATACCAATTCAGGGAGTGCTCCTACAAGCACCAACCCACCAATTGATATGACTCAACTTCTTACACAATTCATACAACAAATGAGCATAATGAAAATTTTTAACACCTCACAAATGATGCAACTACAACATCATTTGATTAATATGGCTAATCAACCTCTGACTATCCATCCTCAAGCCAATCCCAATTTCATTCCTCCACCTCTTAGAGATGCTTAAGGAAATGATATTACTCAACCTATTATGAATAATGAAATGCTTCAAAACATTTAAAATGAGTATTTATCTCCCTTCATTATGTCTATTTATATTGGTAACATATTTACAACTATCAAGTATGATGGGACTAAAGACCCTGCCTCGTTTCTCAAAGCATTTGGAAATATTTACAAAGAGTGGATCCAAACTAATACTTTTGCCATAACTAAACTCTTAGTCAAAATTTTCACTGATGATGTATTATAATGGTACACCCAAATTTTGCAACATTCCATTTAGCAACATGAAGATTTAGTCAATCCTTTAGTTAAAGAGTTTCAACATAATGATCTTCCCAAAAATTGTCTTAGCCACTTCATCAATGCTAAATAATCTTTCACAGAATCAGCTCATGATTTCATCAAATGATGGAAATCTCTAGCCTATAAAGCTAATCATAACATGACTGATGATAATTTGTTTAAACTTTGTATAACTACTTTAACTTCTTTTCTTCAATATAAGGTTCAAAATTTTGCTCCCTAAACACTTAATGAAGCTCTTGACCAAGCTAAGCATCGAGACTCTCTCATGAAGCAATTCAAACCTAATCCTAAACTTCTCAAAGGATCTTTTTAAACATTTACTATTGTTATCACTGGCAATACTCCTCAAACCAATCAACACTTTGTGGAGGTAATAGAAAGCTTGTATTTATTTATTTCACTACAGGTTTTGATGGCTACTCATTTTCCCTATCATGACTCTTTCCTTTTATGCAAATAGGACAAGACAGTGTGAACTATAATTCATGAAGATTTGGATGAACTATAAATAACAAGAATATAAATCATAACATGATGTGAACATGTGTAGTCTACTATGAGCTTGTCATCATCAACATCATCTCTCCTCAATTTTTTTAAGTATTTTATTGTTGTGTCATAACCCTAAACAATTGAATTATTATAAATAAGCCCACAAGATATGATAAAGTTTAATTTAATTTTTATTTATTTATTTCTCACTTTAATTATCATTTATATCCATCTAGTTATGATAATGTTTTTGAATATCTTAATGCATAAATTAGACTTTGAATAGTTTAGTTAATATTTTTTATTAATTTTTTAATTAATATTTATAAATAATTTTAAATTTATGAATATTTTAATATTTATTAATATTTTATTTTTTATTCAAATTTAATGAAGATTTTTTATGAGCTTTATTTATTGACATACTTAAACCAATTTTTATTCATCAAACTCGAACTCAAACCTAAATTTTATGACTTAGATCATTATTGTGCCCATAAACTACCATAAAATTTTTATATCATAATAATAATAATAACAATTAATTAAAACTAATGTCACATTTATTTCACTTCTCATCTTTTACTTAAATCACCAATTAACCACTCTAACATGGATATTTATAGGAAAATGATGGAAGACAAAAATAAAGAAAGATGAGTGGGATTGGCATTGATATATTTATTAATCACATAAATATTATAATATAGATGGTTTTAACCCAAAAAAATGGTTAATTAATATTGATATTTTGTTATTCATGTTGATATGTGTTTTTTTTTAATAGTTAGTATCGATATTTTATTATTTATATTGATACAAAATACAATTCAAAATAACAAAATATAACCACTAGTTAATCATGGTAATATATAAATAAACACTTTTCTAAAAAATAATTTAGTCAATAATTTATTACTATACATAAAATTTAGATAAGAAGCCTAAAATGATTAATATGATGAGAAGGATCATCTTTGATCTTGGAGTAACAAGTCATATTGGGAAAGAGTAAGTAATAATTGCATAAGCTAAGATCTATATCATGCAAACCCTAAGTTTGTTGAAAAATTGGGCTCCCTTGTCATGCCTAGGGTTTTAAGCCTACTCATTTGGAAAGGGACAATGATGATAGGATTGTAAGACTCATCAACGATGAAATTAGAGCCATAGGCTAGGGGAAATGGAAGATCCATCCATAAGGGAGAAGGTGCAGAAAATGCCAAGCATGTGAGAGGAGCATATGGGAAAGGGACTAAGCATTTGAATCTAACCATGTCTCTGCATGTTAGAGCTCAGGTAAAAGTGAAACATGTGAGGGAGAAATCTTAAATCTTTAGGGCATCATTGGATGAGGTTTTGATAGAGACAAATACAAGTGGTGGTGACAACAATTGATGGTTATAGAAATGCAAAAGACTTATGCAGATAACAACACATTGGGTTAGACAAAAGGACACCAAATGATACCGCTCTTACCCTTGGTGGGGACTTTATACACTTAATAGGTGGAGAGACTCTGAAAGTGGTGAAAAGAGGCATATCCTTTGTAGATGTAGTGGCTCAATCTTGTGAAAATATGATAGCAAAACATTTAGAAACGGCAAAAAAATCCTACAATGTCTTTTGGCATTGAGTCTCTCGAGGAGGTACGCCAAAATAAAGAGTGGTTCATGGCCCAAGGGTCTAATTTGTAGCTTTAAACACATGTGGCCAAGTCTGCCTTCCTTGTAAAAATGGATATCTGATTCATGGCAACCATTAATCATGGACACTTTGGAGATTCATGCATATCAGCAAGGTTTTTATTGTAATTTTTGAGAGTCTAGAAGATCAAAACAAGGTTTTTAAGGCCAAAAATTGGTGCTAGGACCAACACATTCTTCTTATGAATCCTTAATTCCCTTGGTTCAATCCTCTCCTTGAAACCATAACTAATAGACCTATCTAGGTTTAGTTGTCGCACCTCCCTCTTCAGTTATGGGTTATTTCTTATTTCTCAGACATTGGTGGGGAATTGGTAAGTTGCTAGAAATGGATGATTATACTATAATTTTTTCACACACTACCTTCACTTGCATTCTTATTTATATGGATACCTTTTAGGACCTACCAGCAGCCATGGAGTTGAAGGTCAATAACCATTATTGGACTTAAACCCTCAACTATGAGGGTTAGCCTTTAGATGTAGGAGATGTTTTAATAATGGTCATTTGACCATGAATTGTCAAAACTCTAAATATAAAGTGTAATATTCATGGTTTAAGGACATCCAATGATATCATCTTATATTATTTCTATCTTCCACTCTATATTATTGAGCAAAAGGTAGAAAAACTATTCTAGAGGTTATTCTGATGACTGATCGAGATGCGATTGTTATTCTGTCTCCACCTCTTTCTAAGGGTAAAATCACTAACATTCATGGGGCCAAGGTGGATTATGATGTGGAATTTTAAAACAAGGGTATTTGTCTCTGGTGGTTCCCCAATAGTTAGTTCTACTCCATTTAGAGATGAGAACTCACATGATTGAGAGGATTGAACAGTAGTGACGAAGAAGAAGAAAGGACAGATCCTCCTATAATCATCCTCTACAATTATCCACTCCCACAATGGAGAGGGAAAGGGAGTGTCATAACGGCTTGTTGGTTTTTTGGTGCCCCAATGGATGTAATATTGGTTCTTTGGTCCTTTTTGGCTAAGATTTGGGTTGTTATGGTGTGTAGGTGTTGTCCACCGAGAGTTGGTGCTAGTTTTATGTTATTTCTTGGACTAGGTGTCTTTGTTGGTTGAGTTTGGTTTATTGTGGTTATTTGAAATTTATCCATCCTTATGTCTTATCGTGGTTATGTTTCAACATGTTCGTGGTTTTTAGTTTTATTTTTATTCTTCCATATTAAAAAAATAGGTGAAGGACTAGTTAACCCTCATTATCTATCAAAATAATAATAATTTCATAAGAAAAGGGGTTAAGAAAAATACCACGTGAATTTACCCTAGTACTTGACATTTGAGACCCTTAATAAAATAATCTAACTGATTATTGAAGATCACACAAATTTTGTGTCATAATATTAATTTCAAGGGCTATAATATAAGCAATGGTAGATGAGGTGGAAATAGAAGCATTGAAAGCATTTTGAGAAAGCAAAGGTTTAACATCAACAAGAGTAGAAGTAATAAAAATATGAGGAATGGTTTATGAATAAATTTAGGACATGACCACATTATTAGGCATGCAAAAGGATCCTTTAGCAATTTATTCTTAATTTTTCATGATACACTCTATAAGGTATAACTTCGATTGGAGTCTCTTGACCTAGGGTTTAGTGGTCAACATATTTCAACACATACAACATTGTATACATCTATTTAGGATTAGCTTGAATGTGTTTACGAAATATAGCAAATCTTTCAGTGCTATCATTCTCATCATGGTGATTAACATTAAAAGTGTTATCTATTTGAGATCCATTCACAAAATTATCATTTAAAGGATTTCAATCATCATTTCCATGAGAATGCACAACAACGAAAAGAACATCAACATCATTAAGAACATCATTTTATTTTTCAAATAAACTTTAGATTTTAACCAAAAGAATTTCAATAAAATCATGTAATTTTAATTTAATCTATATCTTCATCGAGTAAGGATCTTATATTAATCACTTTAGGTGGAATTAGGGATAAACATATGTAACATGAAAATACCTTAGGTTTTGAATGATATATAAGCACAACAAACTAGGGTTTTAAGATAACACACAAAAGTTATCACTAATGATGTCAAAAAAATGGAACAAGCTCTATAAAAATTAGATATACCATAATGAAAGAAAGATCTAATCCTAAGGGGTGTAAGATAGCATGGGTTCACCAAAATGTACTATGGAAAAATTATTTTTACATCAAAATGAAATGCATCTACCCATACCACATCCAACTAAGTCTAGTTAGATTTCACCAAATAAAACAAAAAATCAAACTTAATTGTAATAATGAATTTTTGTTATTGATAAAAGAGGGTTGTGGGGTCCCTCACCCCTTTCATCAATAAAAAATAGTTCTTGCAATAAGATCCATTCCTCCAAGCTAGCCAAACTAAAGTTACCAAATTTATCTCAAGAGCAACAACCAAAGCTTCTTAAAAGCTTGCTAAAGATAACCAAAATTCAAAACATCATAAAATATCTTTCAATGGTAAAATTCCTTCAACTTCCCAAAGGAGAGTGATTCAAACTCTCCCAAAAAAACACTTATAGAAAAAACATTCTTCTAAATCTAAATTATAACCATTTTTGTAGCCACAAAACTAAACTATCTTCTATAGTAAAACACCATATCTCATAAAGTCCAAAAATAAAAAGACTAATCTATTTTTCTAGTAAGACACATAAGCATACACTTCAAATCCAAAAAAAATCATAAAATCGGGCTTTTGGATCTAAAATCTAGACATTTCACAATAAAAATTATCTTCTACAACCACAATCAAAAATCTTCGACAACAACTACATAGAATATTCCATAACCACAATCCAAAATTTTATGTAGCCACTATAAAAGGTCTTCCTATTTAACCCTAAAATTTAGATTAGAATAACCTAGGTTTAAAGGGGTAGAGGTAGCCTAGAGCACAAAGACAGTAGAGTATCTCTATAACATGCCAATTAATTTCAAAACTCATATAATCATATACTAAAATTATTATGTTGAGATATGATAAAAATAGAAAATGCAGTGTTAAATATTAATTACAATGATAATGAAAACAATATACTTAGTTGATTATGATGTGAATACAATTTAGATCTGGAATAGACTAGATCTAGATTCTGGATCAATCATCTGATTCTAGAAATTTGACTTTTGTGACCTTAGACACTTGCATCAACCTCAGACAATTACGTTGACACTTATATCTAACCTAGACACAAGTGTCCTGTACAGAGTACCTACTAGATATGGATGTGACCACCTAGAATATTTTGGGTTATGTGTCACCTTTGCTCTAGTATGCTTAGATATGGATCATAGGATATCACTCGTCAAATAGCAAAACTTTATTTCTTCATCTTCATAGTGGCTATAGAAAAAATGGGTTAGTGGGCACATAGTGTCAAGCTACTCCAAATAAATGAGTGTTGATTACATATCTGTTACTCTTAATAAGGCCTCAAACTTATATATTTCTCCCTTACATGTTGGATTATGTATACATAAGGATGCAATGTGTGATAAACAAGTATATAGAGTGACCTATCTTGTAACTTAGAAAATGTGGTTCATCAGATTCTTTTTTAGTATTTCAGATATGTAGATGTGTTGTCCCTATGACTAATGTGGAAATAGGAGGAAATATGGAAGCTTTGATCACCTCAATCTTGTTGATTTTCTTGTTCAGTATATATATGATTTGGTGATTGCTTATCTTTTGATTAAACATATTTTTTAAGCATGTCGAAAGGGGAGGTCAAGTGTAAGCCCAAAACAAATTTGGCAAAAAGGATACCTATACCTCTTCAAATCTTATTTGATTATAACATCTCTCTTATAATATTTTACACAAAATAAAATGAAAAAATAAAAACAAACAAACAAACAAACTCTTCTATAATCTCAATAATTCCCATATACCTCTCCTATATGCTTTTACTTTTAAATCTGATTTTTTCTATTTCTTGTTGGTTCATATTTAGATTTGTTGGCATGCAATGCAATGTCTCATATTTTACAATACAATATCATACAAGAGACACTAAATCAAGGATGGGAAAATAAAACTCTCATATTTCACCATGAAAATTGCCATCAAAAGAAAATTGATATAAAATAATAATTGTTGTTTAATTTATTTTTTTAACAATGTTAATTTTCATGTTTACAAAAGTTTAGCTTTGATGAAAACATCATATTTTCTTTATAATTAAAGTTTGGTTTTCTTGTGTAAATATTTTTAGCTTATAATTGTTGTTGCATAATTTACCCATTGATTTAGTAAGGTTCTATTTTTTTAATTTTTATTTTTTAATTTTAATTTTAATTTTTTTTTATATAAATAGAATTTTTTTAATTTAGTTCTAACATATATATTTTGATTGTATTATGTTTATTTAAATTTATATTTTGATTTAGTTTTAGTTAACATTTATATATTTATGTGATTATTTAAAGAACTACAAAAATTGAACAATTAAATTTCATAATCCAAAAATTCTATTATATTAAATTTTTTGTTCTATCTATTTTAGTCTAATTTAGTTTTAGAAATCATAATAGGATATAAATTAGTAGAATAACTCAACTAGATAGATATGACATTCAAACATACATTTAAATGTAAAATATTGAAAATGATTGCAATGACTTGACAAGTGGCATATGTAAATTATAGTAAGTACAAAAAAGGGATAAATACTTAATTTTTTTGGCTGACTATCTAATTATGACTATATTTTGGGAGTGGAAAATAGA
This sequence comes from Torreya grandis, assembly GCA_037957365.1. Lineage (NCBI taxonomy): Eukaryota > Viridiplantae > Streptophyta > Pinopsida > Cupressales > Taxaceae > Torreya > Torreya grandis. Next base: position 685,736 of record JARHVA010001438.1, on the reverse strand, counting down.
GTAAAGCAGGAATATGATTTATCCTAGTCAATAACTATATTTTTGTCTGCGCATGGGCGTTGCCATCTGATCTTGGTCACTATTGACTATCAATACCGATTTGCGTGGTGGTTACTAACATGTGATGAAAAAGGGGTTTGTGACCAAAAGGTTACCTTCACTTGTCTCTGAAAGTTCTATATGTGTGATGATGAATACTCATAATATATAAAACTCCAAAAATCAACTTATTTCACCTTAAAACCCTAGGCGTACTTAAGAGGGCTAGAAATCTACAAAAAAAAAGAAAAGTGTAATGGGCTTTACTGAACCCAATCACCCCCATTTAATGATTGATCGTTGCCTACATATCTGATACTCTGAGGAAAGAAATCAAGTCACATGTAATTCTCACACTTAGTGCGATTGTGAAATTGCACTCCTTCGTTATATGTATGTAGCGAATAACTTTGCTTTGATACTTGACAATATTTGTTTTGACTTGACTTTAGTGTGCTTAAAAGTTAACTTGTGATTTCTTCTAATGATTGATTTATAGTTTAGGAAGAATAAGATAGATTTTCTAAATATGCAATATTGTATAGATGTGTACTAGATAAGTGTCAATTCTCCTATTAAGTAAAATTTTGATTTGTATTTCAATTGAGTAATTTCTTATGCCTTCAACACACTCTAAATAGATGGGCTAACCCAAAATAAAAATTTGATTTTAAAAAATAATTATTGTTGGAAAAATGTGAGCCCTGACAAGTCTAGGTCATAATCAATTAGTGATACTAACCCAACCTGATGGTACTGGCCCATGCACATGTAAATTGAATTGAAGATCTGGAGATCACTGTGCAAGATAGTAAGTAGGTTTGTAAGAGACAGTGATGTTCCTATAAGTATGTAGTAGTAGAATGGAATGATCAAACTCATTAAATAACATGTAAATGTAAGAGAATAACAGAACATGACCATATTTATATATGCAAATCATACACTATAAATGTATATCAAACTTGTCATTGTCAAACACTTAACACCAAATTTTAATATCTACACTATCCAAACAATAACATAATAAAATGATATAAACACATCAACAATCAACAAAATTACATCTAAATTTAAATGTAAAAATAAACAAATATAATAATCATAAATCTTTTGCACAAACCACCTAGATTTAAGCCCATGATACATTTATTTACATAGATATTGCATATTATTTTTACTTATATTTTTATAGTCACCAAATTATTCCATATTCAAATCAGAAAGGTTAATTAAATGATAATAGCTTCTTCCAATTTTTTTTTTTTTTAAATTACTATTTTGAAAACCCACAAGGCACAAATAACAATGTAAAGGTATGAACTAATAGTTGTACACGACACTTATTTTTTTAACATTTATTATTTAAATAACTTTTTCTCACAAAACGCCCATAAATGTGCCCATCCTTGTCTCAATTTCAACCAATAATAAATTAAGAAAAGTGTGACATGTGCAATCCAATAATAATTTTAAATATTTTTAAATTTATGATTATTTAATATTTATTAATATTTTATTTATTGTTCGAATTTAAAAAAGTTTTTTTTGAACTTTATTCATTGACCAACTTAAATCAATTTTTATTCATCAAACTCAAACTCAAACCTAAAATGTATGACTTAGATCATTATTGTACCCATAAACTATCATTAAAAAATAATATCATAATAATAATAATAACAAATAATTAAAACTAACGTCACATTTCTTTCACTTCTCTTCTTTTACTTAAATCCCAATCTTTTACTTAAATCATCAATTAACCACTCTAACATGGATATTTATAGGAAAATGATGGAAGACAAAAATAAATAAAGATGAGTGGAATTAGTATTAATATATTTATTAATCACAAAAATATTATAATATAGATGATTGTTTTAACCAAAAAAGTCAATTAATTAGTATTGATATTTTGTTATTCATGTTGATACATATTTAGTTTTTTTTTTTAAATGATAAATTGATATTGATATTTTGTTATTCATGTTGATCCAAAATACGGTTCAAAATAATAAAATATAATTACCAGTTCATTACAATAATATATAAGTAGACACTTTTCAAAAAAAATAGTTTCGTAAATAATTTATTACTATACACAAAATTTAGATAAAAAGCCTAAAATGATTAGTAAGATGAGAAGGATTGTCTTTGATTTTGGAGTAACAAGTCATATTGGGAAAGAGTAAGTAATAATTTCATAAGCCAAGATCTATATCATGTAAACCCTAAGTTTGTTGAAAAAATGGGCTCCCTTGTCGTGCCTAGGGTTTTAAGCCCACTCATTTGGAAAGGGACAATGATGATAGGATTGCAGGATTCATCGATGATGCAAGCAGAGCCATAGGCTATAGGAAATGGAGGATCCAACCATAAGGGAGAAAGTGCAGAAAATGCCAAGAAAGTGAGAGGAGTAGATGAGAACGAGACTAAGCATTTTATCTAGCCGTGTTTCTGCATGTTGGAGCTTAGGTAGAGGTGAAACATGTGAGGGATAAAACTTTTATTACTAGGGCATCATTGGATAAGGTTTTGATAGAGATAACTGTGAGAGGTGGTAACAATAATTGATGATTGGAGAAATGTAAATGACCTTTGCAGATAACAACACCTAGGGTTAGACACCCAAGGCTACCAAATGATGCCACTCTTTTTACCCCTAGTGGGGAGTTTCTGATCTCAAAAAGTGAGGAGACTTTGAAAGTGATGAAAAGAGGCATATCTTTTGCAGATGTGGTGGATCAATCTTGTAAAAATATGGTAGCAAAACATTTGGGAGTGGCAAAAACAAATCCTACAGGGTCCTTTGGCATTGAGGCCCTCAAGGAGGTACGCTAAAATAAAGAGTGGTTTGTGGCCAAGGGTCTAATCTATAGAATTGAACACATGTGGCTAAGTCTACCTTCCTTGCAACAATGGATATTTGATTCATGGAAACCATTAATGGTGGACACTTTGGATATTTACGCTTGTACGTAGGGTTTTTTATTATGATTTTTGAGTGTTAGAAGACTGAAACAAGGTTTGTCAAACTAAAACTTGGTGTTGGGGCCAACACATTTTTATTATGAATCCTCGGTTCCCTTGGTTCAATCCTTTCCTCAAAACCCTGACTAATAGACCTATCTAGGTTTAACTGTTGCACCTCCCTCTTCAGTTTTGGGCTACTTCTTATTTCTTAGACATTGGTGGGGTACTAGGCAAGTTGATGGAAGTGGATGATTATACTGCAAAATTTTCATACACCACCTTCGCTCACATTCTTATTTCTATGGATATTTTTTAAGATCTACCCACAACCATGGAGTTGAAGGTCAATGACCATATTTGGACTCAAACCCTCAACTATGAGGGGCTACCTTTTAGATGTCAAAGTTGTTTTGATAATGTTCATTTGGCTATGAATTGCCACAAATCTAAACATAAACTATAATATTTATGGGGTAATCACATCCAACAATATCATCTTATAGTATTTCTAGCGTCCACTCTAGATATTATCAAGTAGAGGGTAGTAGAAACTATTATAGAGGTTGTTCTGGTGGTTGATCCAGACATGATTATTACTCTATCTCCACCTCTTTCTCATGGTAAAATCACTAATATTATTAAAGCCAATGTGGATTATGATGTGGAATTTTCTAAAAGGGTATTTATCTCTGGTGGTTCCCCAAGAGTTGTTTCTACTCCATTTAGAGATGAGAGCTCACATGATTAAGAGGATTGAACAATAGTGACGAAGAAGATGAAAGGACAGATCCTCCCAAAATCATCATCTATGACTCTCCACTCCCAAACTAGAGAGGGAGAGGGAGTGTCATAATGGCTTGTTGGTTTTGTGTTGCCCCAATGGATGTAATATTGGTTCTTTGGTCATTTTTGGCTGGGATTTGGGGTGTGTGGGTGTTGTCCCCTGAGACTTGGTGTTGGTTTTGTGTTATTTCTTGGATTTAGTGCCTTCATTGGTTAAGTTTGGTTTATTGTGTTTGTTTTCAATTTATCCCTCCTTATGTATTTTCATGGTTGTTTTTCGACATGGTCATGGTTTTTTGTTGTATTTTTGTTCTTCTATATTAATAAAACATGTGAGGGACTAGTTAACCCTCATTATCTATTAAAAAAAATCATTAGCAAAGGAGTTAAGCAAATATCATGTGAATTTACCCTAGTACTTGACATTTGAGACCCTTAATAAAATGATTTAACTTATTGTTGAATATCACGTGCAAGTTTTGTGTCATAATATTAATTTCAAGGGTTATAATAGAAGCATTGAAAGCATTTTGAGAGAGCAAAGGTTTAACATCAACAAAAGTATAAGTAATTAAAATATGAGGAATGGTTTATGAATAAATTTGGGTCATAACCACATTATTAGGCATGCAAAAGGATCCTTTCGCAGTTTGATCTTCATTTTTCTTGATACACTCTATAAGGTATAACTTCAATTGGAGGCTCTTGACATAGGGTTTGGTGGTCGACATATTTCAATACATACAACATTACATACATCTATTTAGGATTAGCTTGAATGTGTTTATGAAATGTATCAAATCTTCCAGCACTATCATTCTCATCATGGTGATTAACATCAAAAATGTTATCAATTTGAGATCCATTCACAAAATTATCATTTAAAGGCTTTAAATCATCATTTCCATGAGAACCACAAAATGAACATCAACATCATTAAGAACACCATTTTGTTTTTCAAATAAATTCTAGATTTTAACCAAATGAATTTTCAACAAAATCCATGTAATTGTAATTTAATCTTTCACTTCATTGAGTAAGGATCTTATATTTAATCACTTTAGGTGGCATAAGGTATAAACATATGTAACATGAAAATACCTTAGGGTTTGAATGATATACAAGCACAACAAACTAGGGTTTTGAGATAACACATAAAATCTATGACTAATGATTTCAAAAAAATAGAAAAATCTATATAAAAAATAGATCTACAATAATAAAATCAAGATCTAATCCCAAGGGGTGTAAGATAACATGGGTTCACCAAAATACATTATGGAAAATTTAATTTTATATCAAAATGAAATACATCTACCCATACCACATGCAACTAAGTCTAGTTAGATTTCATCAAATAAAACAAAAAAATAAACTTAATTATATTATGTAACTTCTGTTATCGATAAAAGAGCATTGTGGGGTCCCTCACTCCTTTCATTAATTAAAAATAGTTCTTGCAATAAGATACAATCTTCCAAACTAGCCAAACTAAAATTACCAAATTTATCTCAAGAACAATAACGAAAGCTTCTTAGAATCTTACTAGAGATTACCAAAAATCAAAACATCATAATGTAACCTCTTTCAACTATAAAATACATTCAACTTTCCAAAGGAGAGTGATTCAAACTCTCTCAAAAAACACTCAAAGAAAAAACATTCTTCAAAATATAAAGTATAACCATTTTTGTAGCCACAAAACTAAATTATCTTCTATACATATCTAACAAAACACAAAAATAGAAAGCCTAATATATTTTTCCAGAAAGACATAAGCATACACTTCAAATCAAAAAAATATCATAAAATCAAGATTTTGGATCTAAAATCTAGACATTCCACAATAAAAATTATCTTCTATAACCATAACCCAAAATCTTCCACAATCATTGCACAAAATCTTCTACAATCACTACATAGAATATTCCATAACCACAATCCAAAATTTTATGTATCCACTATCAAAGGTCTTTATGTTTAACCCTAAAATTTAGATTGGAAGAACCTAGGGTTAAAAGAGTAGAGATAGTCTGGGGCACAAAGATGGTAGACTATCTTTATAACAAGTCAATTAATTTCAAAACTCATATAAACATATATTAAATTTATTTTGTTGAGATATGTTAAAAATAGAAATTACAGTGTTAAATATTAATTACAATCATAATGAAAACAATATAATTAGTTAATTATGATGATAATACAAATTTAGATCTAGAATAGACTAGAAGTAGACTAGATTTAGATTCTGGATCAATCATCAGATTTTGAAAATTTAACTTTTGTGACCTTGAACACTTGTATCGACCTCAAACAATTATATTGACACTTTTGTCTAACCTAGATGCACGTGTTTTATACAGAATGCCTATTATCTATGGATGCAACTACCTAGAATATTTTGGGTTATGTGTCACCTTTGCTTTGGTGTGCTTAGATTTGTATCATGGGCTATCACTCCTTGTCAAATAGCAAAACTCTAGTTCTTCATCTTCATGGTGGTTATGGTAAAAATGGGTTAGTGAGCACATGGTATCGAGCTACTCCAAATACCCCTCTATCAATGAGTGTTTCCTTCATATCCATTACTCTAAAGAGGGCCTCAAACTTATATATCTTTCCCCTGTGTGTTGACTTATGTGTGTATAAGGATGCAATGTGTGATAAGTAAGTACATAAAGTGACCTAGTCTGTAACTTGAAAAATGTGGTCATGGGATGCTCTTTTAGTATTTCAGACCTATAGATGTGGCATCCCAATGACTTATGTATAAATAGGGGAAAATAGGGAAGCGTTTCTCACTTGAGTGCTTTCTTGAATGCCTTTGATAAGTTGCCTTGTGATTTCTTACGTTTATGTTAAGTCTATGTTAGGTCTATGCTAGGTAAGTAATGAATGAGAATTGACCATACATAGTATCAATCCCTTTGGAGAATTTATAGTATTAAATCACTTAGGTTGACTATAGTCATAAGTTTTATTTGTAAGCATGACTTTAGGGCACTAGACACTTGCATTGGAATTAGACACTAGCTTTGATGTAGGCATCTAAAGGGACATAAGTGTCTAGGAAGCTAGAAAATAAGTACATGTCTAAAACTTGTAAAGACATAAGATAAGTAGGTTTTTAGCATTTTAAACATGATAGAAGGTCTGAGTCATTATAATAACATTGCTTTAACTAAGAGATAAATAATAGGCATAAATAGATAGTGTATATGAGCCTTTTGACAACAAAAAAGGTTTAGAACTGAGAAGAATAGCCAAGTTCTATATTTTTCAAGTGTACAATATTAAGGTGCTATATAATTTAGAAATTATGTTTACATTTCCCCCCCTTTAATCTAGTAATGAAATTTATATTTTAAAGGAAAATAAATGTGTACCTGGATGTGTATAACACACCTTGACTTTACATGAGCAATTTGAGTGCTTTGTTATTGATTGACCTACAACCAAGAGCATGTTACAATATATAATCTGTGCATATAATCTGAAAATGAAAACATTGAAATGATTGAAATAGAAAAAGGAAGGTTTAGGAATACCCCTATTTATCGATGCAACCGCCTTACCTTTTAGAAACTTGATTTGAAAAGATTTATCATTATGAATCATTGAAACTGAGATTAGAACAAATATAAATCTAGAAAGTAAATAAATTAGAAGATTCATGTCCCTAACATTGGATAACATTGTTATTTTTCATCAGCAGTTGATATTAGTTGAATCATGTAACCTAATCATACTTATAATTTTGTGAATGTGAGTGAACCAAGTCAACTCACACTTTAAATTTGGCATGTTTTGATGATGTAATCAAGTCCAACCTATAAACATGGAAATATTGAGTGATTTAATCACTTCAACCATACCAAAAGTGAACCAACTACTACAGTAGATTGGCTCAATACAGTTTATAACCATCCAACCTAGCGAGCTAAAGTCCGTAGAAATGTTTTGAAATCTGAAACTAATTTTGGTTTTATAATTTAGGTGCCCTTTGCATAGTATATGCACCTCATATATGTCTCATGCTAAAACATGGGAATAATAATGGTACCAATGTATATAATTTCTACCATAATTTTGTATCTAAATCATATAACTATGATTTTTTGCCATTTTGAAAATTGTGTAAGTGTGGAGAACATGTTTCCATAACATACCCCCACTATAATCTAAAATTGAGAACTAGTATGAGTGCGGATAACATGTTTGAAAAACATGCCTCATCTATGATTTGAATCTATGAAGAATGTGGAAGCCATGCCTCTATGGCATGCCCCCAATGATATGACCCCCTTTGAAGTGAGGGGAATTAGAAACTAGTAGTCACCTTACCTCAAAAGGTTAAGATAATTGTATAATTTGTGAATATATCATGCAACATGATAAGATTAGCATGTCTAGGTAGATATATCAATGGGGTGCATTTTATATGATCACATCAAGTCCTAAGATATATGATATTGATCATGGAAACATCTAGATAGTAATAGTACAAGTTTAACAAACAAACAAACAAACAAGATCATACACGAGATGACTCAAAAGCAAATCAAAAGATAAAGGCCCAAGGAGACCTCAAACAAGGGGCATGTTCAAATACCATACAATCAAATGGACGTGATTTAGTCAAATATCCAAAAAGTAAGGAATGACATTAAAATTTCAACATACAACAAACAATGACATATGCAAATGTCACAATATGAAAACATACGCATGAGGGCCACAATCAATGGAGCATATTCAAATGCTCAAACAAGTAATGAAATACATGAAAGTAACACACTCAAGGAAGTGAAAGAAGGAAAACATGGACAATAAGAAACTAGCATAACATATAATACTAGCCCATGGATCATATGTGTTAGCAAAAACCTTTAAGTACATAACATATCAAGTACAATGAAAAATATATAAGCATGGATAATGTCATGTGTAAGTACAAAATATCAAACATGATAATGTAAAGTGATCATATAATAATATATCCTAGGTGTATCATTATCAAATAAATGGATGCCCCTAATGTCCACATGATATGAGTAGAGGGAAGGCCCAACATCCAAAAGTGCATAGATCATGTATCTATGTATTTATGTATCACATTAAAAGGGTGCGTGAAACACATGTGGATATATAAAAGTACTAGTATACCATCTACCAAAATGGAACCAATAACATATATGCCAAAGAACCGACAAGAATATGTAGATGTCAAAAATATTTTTGGATTTCAACATTTTTTAAATTTCTTTGGTGTTTTGGAAAGGTGTTATGGACAAGGGAAAATTCCACTAGAGCCTAAGCATCTCATCAAGGAGATGCGTCTATGGAGGAAATGTATCATGTGTATCATATTCATATGTTGGCTAATCAACATCATATAGATCATACTAATATGTAGTATCATTATGATCACAATCATCAATGTAATCATTGTTATAATAAAAATCTAACTTCTTAGGTTGTTCTTGAACTTGTGATATAACATTGTGAGCAATTGTGTATGAAAAACTAATTGCACCATAGATTGGAATTGCCTTCTTGAAAGTTTTATTTTCTTAAGTATATTTATCATTGTCAAAATGGTACATCTCATTATGGGATAGGGAAGAGTCATGTATCTTTACTTGCAAAATAGGAATAGATGTAATTTATGCCTGGACCTCTTTATTTGAGGATGAAATCATAGAATTTGTAGCATTTCACTTATCTCTTTGTTCCTCTACGCATGAAGTAGATATGGTGTTTGGATCCTTAGTAACCATATTTATATCATTTTATTTTGTAGGCATGTCTTTCTTTGAAAATTCCTTTGTTAGAAACACTATTTTGAGAATGTATGTTTGCTTATCTTGATTTTCAGTTGGAAAATTTTATGCTTGCTCTAATTATTGCATTTTTAAGTGTTTTTGTTCTTAGTTATCCTTTGGTACCCATATTTTCTATTTTGGCACTTGGGTTTTAGGAGAAGTACTCATAATGTGAGTGGTATGCTTGAATGATGTATCAATTATAGGACCACCACTATTTTTGAGACTTTGTATTTTTTTATTCAATGTAAACTAATAATTTATATGATGCCCATGCATTCTATGATATGCACAATAGTATGTGGATCTCTTTATAAGATGTAGATGGGGTAATTGGATCACTTTGTTTTGAATCATTTCTCTTAGGGTTTCACTTGGACTCTTTGTATCTTTTTGGTCATATATTGAATCACTTATTCTAGATGTATTCTATTTTATTTTTTCATTTGGATAAGAAACCTTGTTGGGTAAAACATTTCTAGATGAAGATGCAAATACATGATTAACATTATAATGTTTTTAATTTTGAGAATATGGAATTTAATTTTCTAATAATGTGATCTTTGAACTGAACTATTTATTTTTATTTTTTAACTCTTCTATTAACTTGATGATAGGAATGATATGATCTTTTAGAGATTCACAAACCCTAGGTTCTTTAGATTTAATATGCATACATATACCATCTTCCTTACCCTTTGAAAGAGTGATAGCATGGACCTGGTTAGAGGGATGGTATCTAAGAATGTTGAAAGCTCTGAGATGTCATGCTTGGGCATTGGCAGAAGACAACTATAGGGACCATATCTAAAACAATTTTTTTTTTTAATGTTTGTCTATGAATATAACTTTGGTATACTTTATCCTATCAGATATCCTTTGCCAACTGAGCAAGCATCTAACCATACAAGTTAGGCATCTATTATCTTTTTCCAAATGGGCAAGCATCTAACCATACGAGTTAGGCATCCATTATGCGATGCCAAAAGGGTAGGAATCTAACCATATAGGTTAGGCATCTATTATCTTGTGCCAAATAGGCAAGCATCTAACCATATGGGTTAGACATCCTCATATGAATAGGTTATGCTCTGGCTAGAGACTTGACTCATTGGGATCAACCAGATTTTGAGTTGCTCACTATTCATTGCTCATCTCTACTGGATAAACATCAAAGTCATCATGATAGGAGTATCAAATATATAAAAATTATTCACATTATATCTCAGAATTTGGCTTAAAGCCTCGAGAACTATGATGATCCAACTAGGAACCTTCCGAGTATATCATTGAATTTTTATCTTTGCTTTGTTTATCTAAACTAGGATCTTATTCTAATGGTCTTTCCTTTTCATTTAACTTTAATATTTTTTAGCACACAACCCCAACCCCATCCTAATCACCTACGTACTGGAAGCATCCTTCACTTCCTAGATTGCCTACATACATGCTTCCAAATAGGATCAATGTGTAGTATGCATGTAGTTATATTCCTTATTTTATGCTTCATGTCAATTATAGGTCTAGGTATGCAACCCTTTCTATGGCCCAGTTCCCCAGACAATTCCGTTGTGATTGCTAACCAAACGAGAGAGTAAAAGTTTCAGTTTAATTGACTGAATACTTGTTTAACTAAACTAGCCCTGAATCTTAACAAGAATAGAAATGAACATTGCATGCTACGCCCCCTTTTTACTTTTTATTTACATAAACAATGTTTTTGATCCTTGCTTTAGATAACCTAATTTGTACAACTTCTATTGCTAAAGTTTCATTATCTTAGAGCCATATGGTTGGTGGTTTCTTGATAATAATTGGTTTAACATTATCAATCCTAGTTTTCATTGATCCTTTTTGGTGGTACTGAGTTTTGAGTAAGAAATGTACTTTTTTCATTTTTGTTTCATAAATTCACAAATCATAATCATTTAAGGTAGTTCAAGTTATTTTCTTATCTTAATTAGTGTAGTTGATCAAGAGGGATTATCCCAATCCTTGGTCTTAATGACACGACATGGCCCTTATTTCTCCTCGATGGTTTATAGGGATGATGTTTAGATGTTATTGTTGTAACCGTGTTAGGATATGGATGCAACAGCTCAAGTGCAATGGCATTACCCATAAATGTGAGCTAGAGGCACCGCTTATACCTAACACTACGTAATTTTTTTTAACTTTAAATTTTTGGTTTATGTTGAGATTTAAAAGTATTGAATACTTGAAATAAATTAATGCATTATATTTCAAAATCAAATTCTTGAGTAGGAAGGTATAAAACAAATCTATAACATAATCTTCTAGTTTAATCATCATGCTGATTTACAACAACATTATTTTTCTTTGACATTTATACCTTTAGTCTACTTAGGTAACCTTTTCTAGAAAATAACTTATACACATGGAGTTTAAGAATGTTATTTTGAACTTGAATTTAATGTTAAATAAATCCTTTATATGATTGAAAGGAGGGTTCTAAAATTGAGGGTTCAACCCTAGAATGAAGAATATTTATTTTCATACTATTCTTAATGATAATAAAATTCATCATCAAAACTCAACAATAATTAAAGTAAGGGTCCATTCGGAATATTATTTTGTGACAACTTAGATTGATTTATGGTAATTTCATGTATCTAAGCAATATTATCACAATCTAGGTTTACGCATGTAACTTCACAGACTAGATCAAATGTATTTCATAAATTTATAAGCTAGGTACATAGAAAACAAAACTCATTTATTTAATGTTATATTCTACTATTTTCACTGAACCGGGTATAGAGATCATGTTCATGTTTGTAAATAGATAGATAATGTAAAATTGTATATATCAACTGATATTAAATGAGCTCATATTTTTATATGTTATATGTCTCTCAAATATTTGATTACTTTTTTTCCATGTTATTGGATTTTACTTTCCTTAACAGTAAGTACATTATCATTTTGTTTTTAGTAATGCAAAATTCATTCTATTTTAGTTTTTTAAAAATAAATACATTATATTTTTCTTATAATTTAAATAAAATATTATATTTATCTTACAATTTAAATAAAATATTATACTTACCCGGTGCCCATTGAAATCCTTGACTGAAATGGAATGTGATTCCGCTTGAATTGAAATAGCTATGATAAAGTCTGGTGGCCATGTTGATCTTGGGATGAGTTAAAGAAGAGAAAAGAACATAACTTCATATGGAAATAATGTTAATGTCATTAGGAAAAAAGGTTAGACGTATAAATGATAAGGATTACATGGAGGCAAAAAGGCATTGATCTTCTTTCCCCAAAGCATCGAGACTCTCCTCCTAAAGCATTGCCTCACTTCCCTCTCAGGTGTTGCCTTCAAAATGTTGATGCCTCACTACCCTCAAAGTGTTGATGCCTTTTTTTTTCCTATTTTTATGAAAGCATTGCCTCTCCCCCCTTCTAGTGTCAATGTTGCTCACACATTTATCATCTTCTTCATGCAAAATTTCCTCCAACGTGGATCCTCTCCTTTTTCCTCCTCATTGTGAATATATTTATAACTTTCTTTTCCTTCATTTAAGGTTTTTAACTATTACTACGTGGCAAGTGATGTGGCAGTCTCTTTTTAATTAGCATGAGTTAAAGTGGGCGATGGCTATTAGAGAAGAGAGGTGAAGTGTTTAAATTCAAATTGCAAGAATATATATTTTAGAACTGAAAGTTTATAATTGTTTCCCCTCCCCGTGTGGCGTGGTAGAATGGTCAATTAACACATGTTATCAAATTTGTATGTAGGGTGGATTTAGTATGTAGGGTGTAGGCTTTAGGTTAGATTAGTTTTATTTTACTATTTGTTATGAGTTTATACCTAGAAATTAATAGGTATAAAATAAATCATAAATAATTTAATAAACTTAAATTATTTATGATAATATAAATAGATTAATAATAATTAAACTCTTAAATTATTTATGATAGTTAATTTAAAAGTTCTCAGAGTAAAAATAAAGAAAGAAAAGTTCATTTTATTAATTTAAAATAACCTTTGACGTATTTATCTGATATTATCAAATTGATAAAATTTTCATCTAATATTAGTCTATTCATCTCATTAAATTTTCCCTTGTTCATGATAACATTGCATATATACATTTCTACGAAATGAAATAACTTTAATTAAATCGTACCTTGATTTCACGAAATCCCATCAATGACCTAATAGATCTTTGAAATGAATGCAAAAGTTAAGTTAACTTGACAATCAACACATTCTGACTTAAAATACTAAATGAGGTCCAAAACAACTTAAAGTATGAGCACAAGTCCACAATGTGGGAAGAGAGGTCGTGACAACAACAATAATCAATTTTTACTCCTTCCTTGATAGAGAGTTGTATAGTTTCATAATCATAATAACAAAATAATATATATCATCCATGATGAAGGAAATAAAGTAAACTTAGGGAAAGAAAGACAAAGGTCATAGGTCAAGTTCACTAAATCTTTAACCTTAAAATTTAGATTAAGGGAATCTAGGTTTAAAGGGGTAGAGATAACCTAGGGCACAAGGATGGTAGACTATCTTTATAGTAGGCCAATTAATTACAAAATTTAGATAAATATATAATGAATTTATTATACTAAGATATGCTAAAAATATAAATTATAGATATGATATATATTACAATGATAATAAAAATAAGATAAGTAGCCGGTTCTAATGCTAATACAGATTTGGATTTGGAATAGGCTAGAAATAGACTAGATCTAGATTCGAGACCAGTCATCACATTCTATAAATTTGAATTCTATGACCTAGAACACTTGTGTCGACCTCGAATGGTTATGTCGATGGTTTTGTCTAACCTGTATGTAAGTGATTTGAAAAAAATACCTATTAGATTTAGATGTGACCATCTAGAATATATTAGGTTCTTTATCCCATTTGCTCTAGTGTGCTCAGATTTAGATCATGGGCTATCATTCCTTGTCAAATATCAAAACCATAGTTCTTCAACTTTATAGTGGCTATAAAAAAATGAGTTACTGAGCACACAGTTTCAAGTTGCCCAAAATACACTTATGTCAATGAGTATTGCCTACATAACCAATAATCTAAAAAATTCCTCACACTTATGTAGTTATCCATATGTGTTTGTTTGTGTATTCATAAGGATGCAATGTGTGATAATCAAGTACGTAGAGTGACCTAGATTTTAAATTGGAAAATGTGTCTCATGGGATGTTCCTTTATTAATTCAGACTTATAGATGTGTTGACCCTATGACTAATATGGAAATAAGGGAAAATAATGAAGCTTTTCTCGCTCGAGTGTTTGATTGATTGCCTTTAGTAACTTGTCTTGTGAGTTGTTAGGTTTATGCTAGGTTTATGTTAGGTGAATAATGAATGATGATTTATCATGCATATAGATCAATCCCTTTGGATAATATCTCACATTAAAACACTTAGTGCAACCCTATATATTCATTTATTTTGTAAATTCTATGACTTTAGGGCAATATACACTTGCGTTGGGATTAGAAATTAGCATCAACATAGGTGTCTAATTGGGACATAAGTGTTCTGAAAGTTGTCAAATAGGTATAGGTCCAAAACTTATAGAGACATAAGATATGTAAGTTTTAAGCATTATGGGCATGATACAAGGTCTATGTCATTAGAATAATATTGTTCAGAGTAAGAGATAAGAAATAAACACAAAGAGATGTATATGCGAGCCTTTTAGCAATGAGAAAGGTCTATATTTACCAAGTGTACAAGATTAAGGTGCTATATAATTCATAAATAGTGTCTACATTTCTATAAATACAAAATATCCATAGCCAAACACTCATAAAACTATTTTTATAGATATAAATCTTGATCTTTCACAGCATAGGTTGCCTTCTACATCCATTACCCAAAATATTCCAAAACCACTAGATAAAATCATCTGCAGTCATAGCACAAAATATTTTATAGTCCCTACCAAAATTCTTCCATAACATCAAAATATCTACAACCAAACACCTCATAAAACCAGTCTTATTTTTTAATCCAAATCAACCTCTACATCCATAATCACTTCTCCCAAAAAAATATGTTTTCTATAATTTATAATAAAAATAAAAATCCAAAACATTCCATACCCATATAGGTACCTAACCTATGGGAGGAAATTCTAACAAGAAGAGATGCAGATAAACAAGATTTAAAATAAGAAAATTCAAGATTTAATAAAATTAAATAGGATATGAAATTATTTTAACTAAATAAAAATTAAGGGCATAGATAATCTTTCACTGCCATGTAATAATAATATCTTCTACATATATTGTCTAAAATATTTCACAAGTTTAAAAATTCTCCCAAAAAATAATGTTATACACTCTTTGCCTACATTTGTTTTAACCTCTACTTAAAATTATTGCATCTAATACCTAAACTTCTATATAAGCCACTATTAAAAAAATTATAGTCACTAGATTTTTCTTCATTAATGTCTTTAAATCCCAAAAAATTGAAGAATAAGATCTATCGTAAGGTCAAATGTCCTCTATATTTTGACCAAAATTTTTCACAGCCAAAGAAAACCAAACTAAAATCTATCTTCAATAACAACTCTACAAATTTTCCAAAACTATAAGGAATGTATTTTCTCAAAATACCAAAAGCATAAATTATTAAAAACAAAACCTATTGAATTTAATGTCTCTTCCCTTAGAGATCAATATCTCTAAACTTTATATCATAATGAACATATAAAACATCCCAAACCCTCATAATCACAATCATTGGGAAATGTAAACATACTACACAAAGTTTAAGAAAAAATAATTATAGGAATTGAGATTACCTAGAAAAAATCACCTTATAGTATAACCAAGAGCCTTTGGTAATACAAAAATAATAAATACACCTCCAAAAAATTCTAAATTTAATAATAATTCTTCAAACAAACCAAATCCAAATCCACCATGATATAAGTTTTTCAAAAAACCTTATGTAATATTTTCTAGAACTACATCCACTATCGCAAAAAATTGTATAAACCACTAATAATAACCTATTAATAAAATTAACTATTGAAAATATAATCAATATTAAATAGATAAAATTTACAAAATATAACTAATTAAAAAAACACACACATCCAAAAAGTATATATATAAATAAATCAAGCAACCCCAAAGCCCATTTAATTAAATCTCACAACTAATATGAATTATTTGAAACTCATATAACCCTAAAATGATACCATTCATATTTTACACATTAAAATATCTAAAATTCCTTAATTAAAATATCAATCAAGTACCCTTTCAATAAACCACTTAGTAATACTAAACCAACATATAATTTACAAAACCATGTATTTGTTATTCTAAAGCTTCAACCACTTAACAATACTAAACAAAATATAATTTACAAAACCATGCATATGTTCTTTTAAAGCTTCAATAAAAAAATTACAATAAGAGTCAGAATTTTTAAACAAGACTAGAATAGAGAAAAATGGTTCACATCAAAAATAAAAATGTCACTAAACCAACTAGTTTCACCAAATGAAGAGTACCACCAAGAATAGAGAGAATTCCACACAAATTTAACACAATAACATGTCAATTGATACTAAATATGAATCATAAGACTAATATCCTAATTAATCCCCAAATCAAGGGATTCAACCAACCGAAATCTACCACATCACTAAGTTAAGGAACACATTAGGGTCAAGTTTAGGGAACCACTAATTTTAAGACATAATTTAAACTTTAGTAAAATGACATCCATGATCCATAAATGCACATAAATAGTATATTATCCTTATTTTGTTGTTTTGATGACATTTGTTTATATGGTTGTAATTACAAAAAAACCCAATCTCTTATTTTTAATTGTCTTTTTATGTGAGCCTATTATATATATACATATAATATTTTCAACTTTTATTAAATATTGATACTTTCTATCTTGAAAGAATCCTTCAAGACTCAATCTCTCTAAGTGCACATCTTACGGGGTGCACTAAAAAAGAGGTGGATAGATGATTAATGTTTCACAATATTATTGTCCCTTATTACCAATCCAACCAGTGCCTAAAAACTAATCCCTAAGCTATTAATCCTCTTTTGCACACTCTTCCAATCATTTCCCACCTTTCATCCCTTTCTTCCTCACCTTAAGCCCCTTTCAACAGTTTATAGTACTAGGTCAGTTGGGTCAACCCTGTACTATTGTGGGTAAAATTCATTTAGGGTTTAGGCTAGCTTTTGGCCAACCTAGCTCGAAACTTAGTGAATTTTCATCCATAATTATATTAGGTCGACTGGGTCGACCCAGTCGGTTAAAATTTTCAAAAGGGTTTAGGGTTATATCCACCTATATACAAGTCCATTTCATCATTATTTATAAATGAATAAGAGTTATTATTTACTTGTGCTTATTTACAATCTATTCTTCCACCATTCTACTTGAGGAGTCTTAGCTTAGGGTTTCTACTTGGAGAATCTAGTCTTGTGGAGAAGTATTGGATGCTTTAGCCTTTTTTAGTGATCCTTACAAACCAAAAAAACCTCCTGAAAAACCCGTTTGGCCAAGGGAGAGATTGAGTCTCAATGGGTTCATCATTCAAGTAAGTATTCTCTAACTTTACTCCTTTCTTTAGTGGATGAAAGTAGCACAAGTATTGGCTTTGAATAATATTACTCTTCATCTTCATACATTAGGGTCTTACTAATGCGTATCTTAATTGAGATTCTCCTATGCATGTTTGTTTGTATAGTAACCTCCATATTGTGCCACAAGCTTTGGTCAACACTAGATTAGATTTATTTAATTTATTTGTTATTAGTTTAGTGAATATTGAAAACATAGGACCTAGTTAGGCTTATTGTGTGATTTTGCTTGACTGAATGCTTTAGAACCCTCCCTAGTATCACTTATTGTGATAATAGATCCCCTAATTGGGTCTATAAAATCCACATATTGGTCATGTTCCTAATTATCTAATGTATCCCTAATCAGATATGTAAGTAGGATCATCTTCTCCAAGTTAGGATTGATTTATAGACTTGATGAATTTTTTATTACATACATTTTGGTGAACCCGATGTGAATCTAACCCTTGCAAGTTTTATTTCATGTTTTTCATTATTTTATCATTTTATTTATTATTTTTCTATATTTATGATAATAGGTTGACAATGTCTATATAGTTTATAACTTATGTGCATAAGTTTAACACATAGTTGCATCAAAATGACTATCTTGTTTGTGCAAGTCTTCATCAGATATAAGCTACTGGGTTGAACAAGTTGACACAATACAAGTTTTCACTTCCAAACAAGCTACTAGGTTGACCCTGTCAACATAGTACACTTCCAAACTTTCAGAAAACATACTAGGTCAACACTGCTAGTATAGTATTCTTCACAAGCTTTAATAAATAGGGAACTATAGAACTAGGTTGACCCAATTGACATAGTTGGCAGAATTTGCAAGTAAAAATCAGGGCACTTCAATAGCAATATCACTTTCTTCTACATATTCTAACACACCAAGGTTCCTTTCTCTGTTTCTCTATCATTTGTATTAATCATTACAAATATGTTTTTCATAATTTGTAGTCTTTAAAATTGTCCTTATATAACAAATTGGGTCGACCGTATCGACCTAGTTCTATATTTTGTCTTCCGTCTAAAAGACTAGGTTGACACTATTCTTAATAGACCCTTGTTTTAACAATATAGTAGCAACACTATCGACTCTATACTATAATATTTGCATACACTATCATATGAACTAAAATTATACTATGTTTCAAAGTTAGAATTAACACTTATATGATAGTAATTACTTTACACTTTCACTTTCAGTTGCTTGCATGCTTGGAATAGATCACATAGTCTAATTAGGTGGTTTTTCAATATACCATTTAGTTGCACTATTTTTATCTTTCTTGCACATACAACAAAATCACATTATTCCAAAACTCATTTAAACAATTATCTACCCAAAGCCTACTTACTTGGATTTCATCACCAAGGGGGAAGCTGACTTGGTTTTATGGCCAAGTATAAAAATGTGGTTATTGGTATATATTGGCAAATCCCCTGACACCTTTATCATTCCAGTGTGTGAAATAAGGGGATATACCCTAATACCAAGCTAGTACCATTGCTAACACAGATCCCTTTCAGCCCAAACATCCTAAAACCATCCATAGATTGCTTTATAATTCCCTACTTTTAGTGAACTTCCCTATCACACTTAAAATAACACTTCAATAATCTAAAAACATATAGGATGACCACTTAGTTAGCATTTACTTTCCAAGTTAATTATTTTTTATTTTCTCATTATATGTTGTATTACAAAAACTTGCATTGGAAAGTGTTGGTACATTTTTTTTTGTTGTGTGCCTCAATTGGATCATCCTAACTAACATAATTGATTGTGTGTTTCCTTTCATTTCTTGCTTTAAAATTTACTTTCAAAAATTTTCTTATTTTAGTACATTTCCATTCTATTCAACATAGTCTCTTACAAACTATATGTATCCCCTACCTACAGAACTAAGTTGACCTTGATGACACAGTCTTCTTTTCTACCCCTCAAGATATAGTACTAAGTTTATCCTTTCTATACCTATCAAGACAATTCCCATCTTCAAAATATTGAAACCAATGTGGGAGAAATTGACACAAGTTTAATCAATAATCCCACTAATAATCCATATTCTAATAACCATCTGCCTAATACGAATTCGAGGAGTGCTCCTACAAGTACCAACCCACCAATTGATATGACTCAACTTCTTTCACAAGTCATACAACAAATGAACATAATGAAAATTTATAACACCTCTCAAATGATGCAACTAAAACATCATTTGATTAATATGGCTAATCAACCTCTGACTATCCATCCTCAAGCCAATACCAATTTCATTCCTCCACCTCTTAGAGATGCTTCAGGAAATGTTATTTATCAACCTATTGTGAATTAAAAAATGCTTAAAAACATTCAAAATAAGCCTTTAGCTCCCTTCATTGTGTCCATTAATATTGGCAACATATCTCAACTATCAATTATTATGGGACTAAAGACCATGCCTCATTTCTCAAATCCTTGGCAATCTTTACAAAGAGTGGATCCAAACTAATACTTTTGTCATAACTAAACTCTTAGTCAAAATATTCATTGGAGATGTATTAGAATGGTACAACAAAATTCCACAACATTCCATTTGGAAACTTGAAGATTTAGTAAATCCTTTAGTTAAAGAGTTTCAACATAATGATCTTCCTAAAAATTATCTTAGCCACTTCATCAATGCTAAGCAATCTCCCACTGAATCAGCTCATGATTTGATGAAATGATGGAAATCTCTAGCCCATAAAGTTTATCATAACATGACTGATGATAATTTGTTTAAACTCTTCATAACTACTTTACCTCTTTTTCTTCTATATAAGGTTCAAACTTTTTCTCCCTAAATACTTAATGAATCTCTTGGCCAAGCTAAATGTCAAGACTTTCTCATGAAGCAATTCAAACCTAATCCTAAACTTCTCAAAGGATATTTTCAAACATCTACTAATGTTATCACCGGTAATACTCCTCAAACCAAACAAGGAGGTGCCAAAGTTGACATTCCTTCATCTTCTCACACACCACTCATAATGTATAAATTGAAATAATTTTAACACCCTCTAAACCTTTTACTTATCCTAACAATACTCCTAAGTGTTATGACCCTAATCAATTTTTTTGGTTCCATGCTGACATTGATCACTCCCATGAATCTCATATAGGGATCACTAAATTTATTATCTCCTATATGCTTGGTGATTCATTTAATCATGAATCCATGATCAGCCTTTTTCATCAAGAATACATCATTGATTCTCAAAAATGACAAGTTTCCAAAGTTTCTACCTTGAATAACCAAAAAATCTTATTCCACAGCTAGTAATCAATAAAATACCAAGTATGTTTATGTTATTGATGTCGATTATGACTAATATTATAATAATGCTCATTATGTTAACATTTTTAAGGTTAATTATCATCGCAAACTAACTCA
Source organism: Torreya grandis (assembly GCA_037957365.1). Taxonomy (NCBI): domain Eukaryota; kingdom Viridiplantae; phylum Streptophyta; class Pinopsida; order Cupressales; family Taxaceae; genus Torreya; species Torreya grandis. The sequence continues at coordinate 664,043 of JARHVA010001438.1, read as the reverse complement.
CAAAGATCCTGTTACCAAACCTAAGATGCAATCTTTAGAACAACTTCTCAAAGATACTACAACCACTCATCTCACTTCAAAAGCCCATGAAGAACCATATCCTCATTTTGAAACCCCAACCATTTCTATTCCTTCAAAATATACCTTACCTCCTAAACATCATGTTGGTTCTTCTTATAAATCTCATTGGAATTTTTTTGAAGAACTTAACTCTATGCCTTGAAAGATTCCACTTATGGAGTTAGTTCGTACTTTCCCTTATCATCACAAATTCCTTATGCAACAGTTACAAGAAATTGAAGATCCATCTTCTATAGATGAATAACCATCCTCTATTGAACCTCAACCTACCAACATACATACCATTAAAATCATGTGTCCTTTTTCTAAGCCTTTATTAAATTTATTGAAGAGGACATGATCAATGATGAGATTCTTTTTCGTGTCAATGATCTACCACTATTCATTAAAATATATATTAATACTAGCCTTTTTCATAAAGTTCTAGTTGATGAAGGCTTTGGTATTAATGTGACATCTTTGTGGCTTCTCCAACAACTTGGCTATAACAAGGATCATCTTAAGCAAACCCACCTCACTTGTCATAGATTTTATAAGACTAATCAAAATCCAGTTGGTTGTATTTGTCTTCCCCTAACCATCATACCTAAAACTATTCAAACTAAACTTATGGTCTCTGATTTACCCTTATCTTATAACATACTCCTTAGTTTCCCATGTACTCCTAGAATGAGGGCCATTTATTCTTCTGGTATCCAATGCATTAAATTCTTACATAATGGAAAACAATATAAGCATGAGGTTGATCCCAACCCTTGGATTATTCAACTTCCTAATCCAAAATCTTAATATCATATTCTTACCATTCCTAAGATCAGTAGTTCTCCTTTACTCAACTTCATCAACATCAATCTTGATTTACAAGTCACTCTTGTTGATTTAGGTGATGATGGACCTAATGATTTGCATCATACTTGCAATATTACCAAGCTACCCCCTACATTTTGGAGTGGCTTCCTCCTTTATTACCTCAAGACCATACTATTCCCTTTATTGATAAGAAAACTAATTTTCCCCCTCTATGAAATGCTTAGGAGACTTATTTACCTAAAGAGGCCTTCACTTGAAATGAATTTAGAGCATATAAATTATTGAAAGACCCTCTCATCATGTCTCCACATACATTCAATAATATTGGGAATTCACCTTATAAAACTCCCCCTGAATCTCAGGCATGTACAATTTCTCCAATATATGATGATAATTATATAATGTCCCAATCTCAATATTGATACTTGGATATTTAACATTATCAAAAAAACGTAGCTCAAATCCATACTTTTAACTAGGAAATTCATACCATTTTTACGGATCATGCATTAGATCTTGAAGGTCATGTACCTCTTGTTAATTCTCTACTTCTTAATACTCCTTGGGTGTATAAAAATCATAGCTTCAAAACCTATATAAATTTTTGCATCTTCTCTACCACTTACAGATCCAATCAATGCATCCAATCCTTCCCCTCTCAAGGAAACTAACAACACACCAATCCCACTCGATCCATCTACTTCTCTTACTCCCTTGATTACACTTGATGCCAAGGCTATCGATGTCCTTCCAATACATTCTAAATATGATCACCATGGTAATAAAACTCTAGATCTCAAAGTATATGTTGATTATTATGTCCCTCTTCCTAATTTTCCTAGTGATGAAGCTATTCTTGAAATACTTCATGCTCGAGAACCTCAACTTCCTTGGTAACATCACAAACTTGGGAACTTCAAAACCAAAACCCCTTATTTTAACAACTTCATTGCTAGCATTGATCCTAAAGCTAATCCAATCTCATGTTTACCTAATGCACCATACCATTTCCAAGATGTAAATGTTATGCTTACCAAAGAAACTACTCACATTAAATATGGTCCATCATGCCCTGAAACAATTATAGTTTTTTGCAAGCTCTCACCTACTGAATATGATAAATTTAGCTTATTTTTTGATAAATATCATGAGATTTTCATTTAGTCCTATAAGGACATACCTGGTATTAACCCTAGCATTATGGTGCATAACATAATCACTTATTCTGATGCCAAACTTATGCATCAAAAATAGTAGGAATTTCCACCCGAAGTCTCCACTTTATGTCACAAAGAAATCATCAAACTTCTCTATGCTAAATTTATCAAACTAATGGATTATTTTGAATGGGTTTATAACATATTTCCCATTCTTAAAAAGGTCACTATGGTAATTTGTATCTACATTAATTTCCATAATCTTAATCTCACCTGTCCCAAGAATAATTTCTCTTTACCTTCAATAGATGTCATTATCAATTCGATGGTTGGTTATGAATTGTCACCTCTTCTAGATGGATTTTTTGGTTACAATCAAATTCACATTTCCCTTGAAGACTAATATAAAACCACTTTCACCACAGAATGGGGCACATATTACCATGTTAAAATGCCCTTTGCCCTCAAAAATGGTAAAGCCACTTATCAAGAAGTAATGACTTACATCTTTCATGATCTTATCCATAAAATTGTTGAAACCTATGTAGATGACCTCACCACTAAGACCAAAATTCACAGGACTCATCTTCATGATCTTGCCATCATCTTCAATCATCTTATCAAATACTAAGTGAGACTAAATCCTTATGAAGGTGTCTTTGGTGTCACATCTTGAAAATTGTTAGGATTACTAGTCTTTCTCTATGGCATCGATGTTGACCCCAATTAAATTATTTTTATTATCAACATGCCCATTATTCATTCCATTCCAAACATTCACACTTATCTCAGCGAACTTGGGGAAATTATATGATTCATCCCCAAAATGGCTTACCATATCCACTTCGTCAACTCCCTTCTTAAGAAAGGTAATATTTTAGAATGGATGGATCCTTCTCAAAAAACCTTTAACAATATAAAATAATCATTGCTTCAACTACCTACACTTCATCCTCCTTTAAATGATCAATCTTTGATCCTATATACTTCTTCCACACCCATTAGAATTGGGGAAATGCTTTCCCAACAAGATGATACCAAAAGTGAGTATGCCATCTATTACATCAGTCAAGGCCTTATTAATTATGATAAATGTTACATAAAATTCAAACATGATTGCCTCGCCATATATTTTTCTTTTAGAAAGCTTTGAAATTACATGATTTATCATACCACTTATGTCATCATTCATTCCAACCCCCTTCATCACTTTTTCTCCAAAACCTTTCTTCCTAGAGATAGAATTGGCAAATGGATGGTCCTCCTTATGAAATTTGATCTTCCCATTGTTATTCAAAAATCTATCAAAGGACAAATCATAGCTGATCAACTTGCCATAGCTCATGTGCCAGCTACAAATCACCTTCAAGATAGTCTTCATGATAATAATATTATCTATATTGAAGGTCTCAATCAATCCATTTATCTTAAATATTACTTCCATAACTTCATTAATTATCTTGAATCAAGTAATCTTAATGACTCTACTATCCACCTCGATACTACCAAACTAAAATTAGTTATCGAAGAACTTCCTAAAATTAATTTTGACTTACATGAAGATACTTGGACCCTTCACTTTGATGGTGATAAATGCCTTCAAGGAGTTGGGGTAGGTTGCATTCTTACAGTCCTCTCGGTAAAATCATTCCTTTAGATTTTCACTTAAAATTTGACATTATTAACAATATGACATAGTATGAAGCTTTAATCTTGGGCATGAAAGTTGTTCTTGATTTAAATATATAATATTTTCATGCCTTAGGTGATTCTCAACTCATTTATCATCAAGTTAATGGTGACTACCAATGCAAAAGCAATAATCTAATTTCTTATCATCAAATTTCAATCACCAAAGATTTCATATCTTTCATTATTGAGTCTATTCCTTAAGATCAAAATTCTATTTTTGATTCCCTTGCTTCTTTAGCATCTTTTTTTCATCTGCACCAAATTCTTTCCAATCCCACTTTTCTTATACAAATGATAAAATATTCATCTTCTACTCAACCACAATATTCTCTCATCTGCCACATCGAGGCTGTCACCATTTGACAAAGCTCATGGTATAAAGACATCATTCAATTTTTGGAACACCAAACTTATCCTCCTAACTTAGACTCTCATGAAAAGACTTGCATTTGTAAAGAAGATTTTAAGTATGTATTTCACTGTAACATCATTTATTATCATAATGTTGAAGGTACCTTCTCCATTGTGTTATGCAAGATGAGGTTCCTCCTTTTCTTGAACAAGCACATGGGAGAATTTTTAGTGGCCACTATAGCAGACATGCTACAGCTCGTAAATGCCTATGTATGGAATATTTTTGGCCCACTCTTGAAAATGATGCTATTAAATTTGATAAAAAGTGTACCCCTAACCAATTTCATGATGAATTAATTTATTCACCTCCATCCAAACTTCAACCTATCAAATATACCTAGCCTTTTTACATGTGGGGATTAGATCTCATAGGTAAATTGTCCTGATCTCAAGATGGCCATTCTTTATCATCACCGCTACCAAATATTTTACCAAATGGGTTAAGGTTATGCCCTAGTTAATGTCACCAATACCACCATATCCAAATTAATCCTTAATCAAATCATTTATTGCTTTGGTGTTCCCCATACCAACATTTTAGATAATGGTGGTAATTTCAAAAACAAATATGTCAAATAGCTCTATGCTAAATTTAAAATCAATCACAAATTTTACACACCCTATCATCCACAATATAATGGTCAAGTTGAGGCCACAAATAAAATACTTAAAAAAATTATCCAAAAGACAATCCATGAAACCCACATAGATTGACACCTTCATCTCTATCCTGCTCTTTGGGCCTATCACACTAGCATACGTACTACCACTAGGGAAATGTCCTCTCTACTCTATGGTTCTGAGTCAATCCTTCCATTAGAAATTGATATTCATTCTCTTTGTATCTCTCTTCATGGTATTATACCTGATGAATAATTACGTGAAGCTTGCCTTCATTCCCTTAATTTCCTTGATGAACATCATCTTTCTACTTTGCAACACAATCACCAATACAAGGCTCATATTTTCAAATAACATAACAAACATGTTAAAATAGGCACATTTAATGTTGGTGATCTTGTCCTTAAATTAGACTACACTCATGATAAAGAAGGTAAATACTCCCAAAAATGGTGGGGGTCTTTATTTAGTCAAAGATATTCTTGGTCCAAGTACCTATCTCCTTAAAACCAATGAAGGTCATATTTTCAAAGAACCCACCAATGCACAATTCCTTAAAAAATATTTTGCCTAAATCCTTCCCTTATTTTCATGATTTATATATTATATCTACCTAACACTTTTTGTAGGATACTTACACAGGTCTCTCTTTCTACAATAGTTCTCTATTTTCACAAACCTTAGTCCTTCTTGTTGGTCTTTTAGTTTTCCCTTTTTCTCATGAGTTGCACTGTAAAACCATGGATAAGACCCAATCTTACTCATGATGTACTATAGTCTCTTTTTTTTTCATACTTTACTTTTTGTACCCCTTAGGTTTCTTTTTTGTGAGTTGTAGTGTAATACCATGGATAGTACCTAGCCTTCCTCACAAATACCCTCTTTTTCTTACCTCATTTATTTTTCACATGATTTTTGACACCCTCATGGGTTTCTCTTTTATGAGTTGCATTGTAAGACCATGGATAGGACTTGGCCTTCCTCATAAAATTACCATCTTATCGTTTCTTGTCTATAATGTGTTTAGCAATGATTATGAGTTTTTTATCCTTGTTCTCATCTTTAGCTTTTGCTTCCTTTATGGATAACATTTTCACAAAAAATCTATGATAGCATGTTTTCCTCAATTTCCCTCATTCTTATGATAAGTAATCACACTTTACTGTCATTGAATCCCATTTTATCACCCTTTGTCACATTTTTATAATTTAAATTAAATCAAATTGTTTCATGCTTCTTTACTTTTGATTTCCTTTCCTTTCACTCCATATTCGATAAAACAAGGTTGAAGTCAAGATAGCACTTTTATGTCACCTAAATTTATGATATACAAAAGGCAATGATATATAAAAGGTAACATACAAATCTCAAAATTTAAAATCACACCAAAAGACGTGATTACAAGCACATCTCCAATCGAAGCTCAAATTCCAAAATTGGCCTCACAATAAAAGTGAGGTTAATTGGGGTGTGTTAGGCCAGTAGATTGGAATAGGAGAATTTAACAAACTCTATGGTTCTACCTACTTTCTCATGAAAGTACCCAATCTTCACAATAGATTGATGGATCTATAAATGGTCATGAGGAATGGGGAACACATTGTGAGAAGGTAGGCCCATTTTACTTTTCATGCATATAGCCTTCATGGGATGATCTACATACTTCATTTGTTGACATAAGACTTGTGTGTCCAGGAGAAGTTTTTTAGTCCTTAAGGTCAAAAGTCCTCTTGTTTTGACAAACCTAATTTGAGTGTCTTAACTTTGATAAAGAGTTCCTCTACGTTGTTTTTTCCTTCATTCTCCCCTACACCCATTTCATTTCCCCCTTGATAGGCATATGTGATTCTAAATCGGTTTTCCCTTTTCTATACTTCCTTCTTATTCACATATTAAACACATGCTAGCACTACTTTGTTTCAATTTATCTATCCTTAGAGCAAAATAATATGTTTGAGTGACTATGGATTATTTTTTTTACACCATGAATCTACATTTATAGATGTGTTTTAATTTATTTTTACTATTTTTCATTATTTAACCACCCTTTTTGTGGACACCTGAGTTCGTTTCTACTTTCACATACTTTTTCCATTGTTGAGTGAGGTTGGCTTGTTACTTCTCACTCACCAATGTTATTTTCCCTTTCATGTACCTTTTTTCATTGATGATTAAGGATTGTTACTTCTCACTCATCAATGTTGTTTTACCATTTTTATTGCCCATCTTTTTTTAAGTAAGGATTGTTACTTCTTTCACATTGATGTTTGATCACCATCCTTTTAACATGTATTTTTGGTTTGACCTGATGAGTTTTCCTCTCTTACTCAAGGTTTACTTGTTTGAGTTTTTTGATCTTTAGTAGCCTTATCTTTTTGTTACCCAATTTAATCTAAATTTTGACTTGGTCCTTTGGTCTAACATAACATTTATCAACCTAACTTACCAAATTTCCAAGTACGTCCCATCTACATAGCACCAATTATCTTAACTTTCCTACATTTATTTTTTTTACTCTTTAATTTTGTATTTTTGGGTTTGTCAAAATCAATATTTACAACCTCCATAATCAAAAATACAAACACAATAGACAACCATCCAATGATAAAGGTAAGTCAAGGTACACATACATTTACTTTTCAATTATTTCCCTTTTGGTGTTTTAAAATTGATTATTTTATGCTTTAAAATACTACAATTTTTTAAAGCCTCGATGTTATATGTTACTATGTTATTTCTTGAAGCAAAATCCCCTATTACACCTAAGTGACATGTGATGAGCTTCGAGTGCAGCATATGTATACACATAATATTTTTAATTTTTATCAAATATTGATACTTTCTATATTGTAAGAACCCATCGAGACTCAATCTCTCTGAGTTCACACCCTAAGGGGTGCACCGAGAAAGGGGTGGGTAGACTATTAGTACTTTTTAGGATTTTTGTCCCTTATTTCTACTTATTACCAATCCAACCAGCTCTTAAAAACCATTACCTAAGCTATTAATCCTATTTTACACACTTGTCTAATCATTTTTCACCTGTTGTCCCTCTTTTCCTCACCTTAAGCCCCTTTCAATAGTCTGAAGTACTAGGGGTTAACCCTATACTATTGTGGGTAAAATTCATTTAGGGTGTAGGTTGACTCTTGGCCGACCTAGCTTGTAACCTAGTGAAGTTTTATCCATAACTATACTAGGTCGACTTGGTCGACCCTATTGGGCAAAACTTTTAAAAGGGCTTAGGATTAAATTTTCCTATATATACAATTCCATTTCATCATTATTTATAAAGGAATAAGAGTTATTATTCACTTGTGCTTCTTTATAATCTGTTCTTCCACCATTCTACCTAAGGAGTCTTAGCTTAGGGTTTCTACTTAGAGAATCTAGTCTTGTGGAGAAGTATTGGATGTTTTGGCCTTTCTTAAGATCCTTAAAAACCATAACAACCTCTTGTGAAGCCTCTTTGGCTAAGGGAGAGATTGAGTCTCGATGGGTTCATCTTTCAGGTAAATATTCTCTAACTTTGCTCCTCTCTTTAGTAAATATAAGTAGCATAAATATTGGCTTCAAATAATATTACTCTTTTTTTTCATGCATTAGGGTCTTACTCATACATAGCTTAATTGAGATTCTACTATACATGTTTGTTTGTTAACTAACCCCCATATTATGCCACAAGCTTTGGTGAGCACTAGATTAGATTTCTTTGCTTTATTTGTTATTAGTTTAGTGAATATTGAAAACATAGGACCTATTTAGGGCTATTACATGATTGTTCTTGATTGGAGGCTTTAGAACCCTCCCTAGTATTTTTTATTATGATAAGAGATTCCCTAATTGGTTCTATAGGATCCCCATATTGATCATGTTTTTTATTATCTAATGTATCCCCAATCAGAAGTGTAAGCAGGATCTATCTTCTCTGAGTTAAGATTGATTTATAGACTTGATGCATTTTTGATTGCATACACTACACAACTATGATATCATAAGACTAATGTCCTAGTTAATCCCCAAATTAAGGGATTCAACTAACTGAAATCTACCACATCATTAAGTTAAGGAACACATTAGGGTCAAGTTTAAGAAACCACTGATTTTAGGACATCAAGTTAAACTTTAGGGAAATGACATCCATGATCCAAAAATGCACATAAATAGTGTATTATCATTCTTTTATTATTTTGATGACATTTAATTATATGGTTTTAATTGTACAAAAACCGAATCTCTTACTTCTAATTGTCTTTTGTGTGATCCTGTTACACCATTAATGTATAATGTAAATAAGAATATGTGTGGCTAATGTGTGGTTATAATAGCCTTTAATTATATCATATGATCATTTTATATCTTTATATTATTATTAGGGTCAACCTAACGTGTTTTAATAGCATAATTGGGGTATATATATGAGGTAGTGGTTACCATGAGATCATCATATTATAAATTATATTTTTATTGTAAGATTGTAGAGGTTTTTTCCTCAGATTATTTGTCATATTCTTCATTATTGTTCTCTTATTTCAATGATATTGTGATTTATTATTGTGATGCTACTTTAGTAGTGTAATAATTTAATTACAAGAGATATTGGAGCTTTAATTTGTGTAAAAGTGGTCAAACTTTAATTTTAAATATTTACTTATATCTTGCAAACCATTACAATTTTTTATAAATTTTTTTTTAATAAATTTGGATACTAATACATGGATTCAACAAAAACATTTTTAAGGTTTTATGATTATGTTCTATCGAGTTATTGTAATTTTAGGATTTTTCTAAATTTACTCTCTAGGTCACAATTTTAGGAATTTTGTTACTTTACATTTTCTAAAATATCTTATAAATATAGCAGGGGTATGTTCTTTAAATTTTTGGATTAGAGGTCAATGTCAAGCTGAAATCATTTGGTCAAAGTTTGGTCAAAGGTGAAAATCAATTCTACATTATCAATACATTGTATGGCAATATCATGCACTCAGGGCTGAGGCAAGTATTTTAAATATCTAATAAAAACTCCTAATAAAGAGGATATGGATCCAAAATTAGGAATCAATGGATCTTTTCTTCCAGGGTTTTCTTTAATAAATCATAAAGTGAGCTTGAGTATATGCAAACATAGAATTTGATGTGGCTAGCAAAGGAGATGTGGATAATCAAAGGATAATTGATTAAAATCAAAGTAATTATGAGAAACATGAATATGGATTTGGATAATATCATGATGGCCTTGTAGAATAATCAACAAAAACCAACCACCAATCACCAATGAACAACACAACTAGGGTGGATCTTCCAATCAGCCCAATCCAAATCCAAGTACATCACAGTCAAGAAACATGATGCTAAAAGTGGAAATTTGTAATTTTGATGGGAAGGATCCGATCACCTAGATCAACCAAATGGAGAATTTTTTTGATGTACATCGGATCCTATGTGGACAAAAGGTGGTAATGGAATCTTTATATTTATAACCTAATAAATTTATTTGGTATCGATGGGTTTCTATTCAAAATAAAAAATAAGGGTCTCACTTTCAATTGGTTAGTTTTTACTAATGAATTATAGTTAAACTATCACAATAGTGTAATGGGTAATTACCTTAGATAGTTTTCAAAACTATGCCAAACATGATCTATTAAGGATTATATTTAATAGTTTGAGAATCTATCCTTACTAATGGAGATAATCATGGATGACAATTTAAATGATTTTTTTATTGGCAGGCTTAAGGATCACATCCAACATAAGGTTTACATTTTTAATCTAAGTTTTGTATTTGAGGCTATTATCACGACATATAGATCAAAGGAGAGGGCATTCTAATTACCAAAAGGCATCCATTCTCAAGTATAAGAGATAGGAGCACTTCCATAGTCATTTCCTCAACCTACCAATTGAATTCTCAAAAAATTGAAAACAAGAGGGCAAAAGGGTTTGTTTTTATAGTGATAACAAGTAGAATTGAGCACATAAGTTTATGGAAAATAAAGTGTTCTACATTGAGGGTGTCAATGAAGAAGAATAAGATAAAGAAGTATAATGAGAGCCTAATGATGAGTTAATGGAAGAATTAAGAGAAACCCATCCAGCTATTCCTTTCCATGCATATTGAGTCATTAACACTCCACAAACCCTCAATGTAGTGTGTTTGCTGAAAATTAAAAAAATGACAGTATTGATTGACTCGGGTAGTACTCACAACTTCCTCAACAATAAATTGGTTATGCACTTAAATTATTTTTTATATTTAGCTCCACAATTTAAAGACATGATTATATATGGTGGCACAATCAATTGTTTGGGAAATTAGTATTAAACTCTCCATGGGATAATATTACTAGATAATTCTATGTTTTTCATTCATATGGGTGGAGTAGACATTGTGTTAGGATTTCAATGGTTAACTGCTTTGGGAATGATTGAGATGAATTTACAAAATACATTCATGTTTTCATTCAAAAGGAGGCAAACTTGAATTACATGGATTATATGCAAAGTCCACATAATCAAATGTAAAAGATTCTAAAAAAGGGAGCAAATGGGTTTGTGTCTTAACTATTTTCAATAGAGACACAACCACAAAAGAGATGTACAACACCAAATCTATATGGTATTATAGAGGATCACTCTATATTTTTTTTATAAATTCCAAAATTAATTGATCCCAAAATGGATCATGATTATGATGTTAAACTAGTTATAGGATTATAACATTAAGACTTATAGGTATCCATATGTGCAAAAGAGTGAGATTGAGAATATGGTATTGGAGATGATGGTATCCATCATATTCAAAAAATTTATTCTTATCTATTTATTATGGTGAATAATAAGGATGACACCTTATGCATCTATCATGACTATAGAGAACTCAATAAATATACCATAAAAGATAAGTTTCATAATCCTATAATTGATGCCTTGCTAAATGAATTACATGATGTTGTTTATTTTATAAAACTCTATCTTCATTTTTGGTATCATTAAATCAGAATTAGAGATGAGGATATTCATAAGATAGCTTTCAAAACTCATGAGCACCATTATGAATTTTTGGTGATGTCTTTTGGCCTCACTAGTGCACCTTCTACATTTCAGAGTTTGATGAACTCTATTTTTCAACCAATTCTATGGAAATTTGTCTTGGTGTTATTTGATGAAATTTTAATATATGATAAAACATGGGAGGCAGACTTGTGTCAAGTGAATTATGGTTTTAATATTATTTAGCAACATAAGATTTAAGTCAAGCCTTCCTAATTTAAGTATTTAGGCCACATTATTTGACATGAAGGTATTAAGGTGGATCCTCACAAGATCAAGGCTATGGTAGAATGGAAAGTGCCTAATACCCTTTAAAATTCTAAGGATTTTTTGAGCTCATTATTGATGATTAAAAAAATTATGGAAACATAACATCACCTCTCAAAGCCTAATTAAAGGACTCCTTCCATTGGAATGAGGCAGCCACCCAAGCATTTGAGAGGCTGAAGGAGGCCATGTGCACCACCCTAGTTATATACGCTATAAATTTATACAAAACATTCATTATAGAATGTGATGCTTCAAGGTATGGTAAGTTGGTAATACTCATGTAAGAATGATGACCCATTGCATTTGAGATTCACCAACTCAAATTTAATAATTTGCTAAAGCTTGTTAATGATAAGTAAATGACGGCCATTCTTCATGAAGTAAAACAATGGTGACCATATCTAATGATAATAAACTTTAAACTGAAGATAAATCATAATAATCTAAAATATTTTTTATAAAAATGATTATCATCAGAATAAAAACAAAATGGGTCACTAAGATGTTGGGATATGACTTCGAAATTATATATAATAAAGTAAAGGAGAATGTCATGGTTTATGCACTATCAAGAAAGGATGAGTCAAAAGAGGAATTTTTTTGTGTAATATCCATAATACAAGCTCATTGGGTGGATGAAGTAAGATCAAAGTAGGAGAATGATGTGGTTACAAAGGATCTTATTCAAAAACTCCAACAAGATATAAGGATGTCAAATAAATTTATGTATAAAGAGACAACTCTATGGTACAATTGTAGGTTTTAAAAATTAAAAAAACTCAACCCTTAATCATAAGGTGCTTACGACATTTCATGCTTGACCATTCGGTGGGCACTCAAGCTTATTGAAAACTTATCACAGAATCAAACATGATTTATTTTGGGAAGGGATAAAAGGAGAAGCCCATAAATGGTTGGTATAATGTATGGTGAGTTAGATAAACAAATGAGAGACAATCAAGACTCAAAGTATTTTTCAACCTCTATCTATTCCTAACTAGAGGTGGGAGGAGGATTCTATGGATTTCATTATAAGGATACCAAAATCTAAAGAGAAAAATGTCATTATATATGCTATGGATGGAGTCACCAAATATGTCCATTCTTACACATTATCACATCCATTTATAGTAATAACATTTATGGATATAGATTATAATATCTATAAGACCCCAAAGATCATAGTAAGTGATAATGGTCATATATTTACTAGTAAATTTTAGACTGAGTTAATCTCTACCTAGATGGCTATTAGCTCATCTTATCATCCCTAATATGATGGGAAAATTGAGGTGGTAAACAAGTGTTTGGAGGTTTATCTTCATTGATTTGCTTTGGATGAACATGAGAGATGGGTTTAATGGTTGACCCTAACAGAATGGTAGTATAACACTTATTTTTATGCCTTATCCAAAATGTCTCCATTTTTATCAATCTATGGATACCATACACCATATATCGCCTCATATTTGAGGGTCTATCCAAAGGTTTGATTAGTCAAAAACCACATTCAATACCAACAAGAGTTACTCCCTAATTTTATAAAGAAAATGGCAATATCGTGGAACTGCATGAAGTAGTAAAATGACCATCACCACATTGAAAGATAATTTGAAGTCAAATATTGGATTTTTTTGTGTTTAAAAACATACAATAAATGTCCTTGAAACAATATAAGGATTAGAAAAGTTTCACCTAAGTATTATGGACTTTATCAAGTCCAAAATTTCATAATGTAGCATAAAAATTTGAGTTACCTCAATCAATAAAGTACATCTGGTCTTCCATGTTTTTTACTTGAAAAAGGTCATTGAATAGAGATTCAACCGTAACAAAGTTAAAAAATCTTGATGAGGGATGAAGAATCATTTTATAACCTAAGGGAATAATTCAGACATGCACTAAGAGCTTGAGGATGAGGTTGATTACAAATTATTTGATCAAGAGGAAGAATAATTTTAGTGAAGATGTGACATGGGATGATGCAGTGTTCCTGCAAAATCATCCAATGATCATCAACATTAAAGAAAAAATTGGTTTGAAGGGAAGGGGCATGCTATGCCATTAACCTATTACATGTATTGCGATATTTATGGCCAACTTATGGCTATCTATTTTACTAAAATTGGGATTAAGGGTTATTAATCTAATTAAGACAAACAACTGAGTACATCAGAATGCATAAGATATACAATAAATACATATCATTGATTTATAACTTAATATTTTTAGAGATGTGCTAAAATGGGAAAGTAATAAGAATTAAATGACTTAGCTAGAACTTGGGTTTGTAGGAATACAACAATGATTTTGAAACTGACTATGAGACTATGAAAGATTATTGTGAATTAGGAATAGAGATCCATACTATCCTGGGACAAGACCACACTTTTTGAATTTGGTAGGCCTACATTGGTGTCTATGGGGTGTAGCTTCATCCTTTAGATTTTTTACCCTCTATGTAAATTATGAGAGGTTTGTATTCACATATATATCTTGTATGTATATGCAGATGTACTCACATCACTGTGAGAGCCACTGTGTACCTTCTCCTTCACTCAAAACCCTAGCTCAATAAATATTGAAAATCAGGGAAACAGGCAACAAGATGGGATTGTGCTTGACCTCAACACCCCATGTCTTGAGTGATGAAAACATATCAACACTCATAATAGGGATCAAAATCCATGTAGTTATCCCATACTATGATGGCGTATGTACAATATTGATGAAAAGATATATGCTTGTGCAATCTTGTTGTGATTATGTGCTTGAAATTATGACTTGTGACCTTGTTATTGTATTTAGACCTAACTCATGAATTTTTGGGTTGTATGGAATCAAAATTGAGAATAATAAGTAATTTCATTTCACTATGTAGTCAAATAATATATGGTATTTACAATAGTGGAAGCCTTTTTCCTATCTAGTAAAAACATGGGCAAACAATGTGTTTATATAGTGGAATTTTTAGGATTTCCTTGAATTGTACTTTTGAAACATGCAAAATGACCTATTGAAATTAATTTAAATTTGATAAAATTGTAATTTAATGGTGGGAGGATGAAACCAATAGATTCAAACATGACCAACTTGTGGTATTGTCCTGAAGGAGTGGTTTTAGCTAAGGAATAGAGACAACTAAACTGAACATATGAATCGATCAAGTAATGAATCTAGGCTACTAGGAATGAGAAATAGCAACATTTAGTATTAGAATTACCTTTAAGATAGAGTATCATCCACATAAAAATAGATGAATAATGATTTAAAATCATGAAATTGATCATAGGTTAAGTTTGCATAAGGAGGGGTTATAAATGTTGGGTTTATGATCCAAAAGACTTTTGTTTTGATATTTTTAAATAAGTTGGTTCACGAAAATTGGTTGCATCCCATAAAATCTTATAAATATTTTACCCTCTTTGTAATTACTTATCCTAAAATAACACTTTACTAAAATTTGGTGTGAAATATTTTCTTTATAATGTAATTTCTAAATATTCCTCTATTGCCCCTGGGCCATCCGTGGTATCAGAGCTTGGTACCATAAGATTGAAGAGTAAATTTTTTTAAAGAGGATAGAATAAATTCAAAGACCTTGGTTGCAATTATGGAATCTAATAGATGCAAAAGTCAACAGCTTGTCTGATCTGAATAAGAAATAGTAAATTGAAGGCAAAAGTTTTTTAAGCTTTTCAACACTAGAAAAAGGTACAGTACTCCATACCAAAACAAACACAATAATCTGGCTCAAATGTGAATCTCAAAATCAAAACTGGCATAAAATATCATATCACAGAGATTTTTTTACCACATTAAAGCGTAGACTACAAATATTAGTTGTGTTATTTGAAGAGATTTGTAAGGTGCAATTTATAAAAAAAATGTTTGACTTTCTTTTTCAAATCAAAATTGATTCTTCCCTGTTGAATCTCACACTGGAATTGTATAGTGAGTGATTGCCTATTGAAACCCACACTAGAATTGTATGATAGCATTTGAAAGTGATATTCAATAATGATAAAATAGTGAATGGCAGATGGGATAACCCATTAAAATTATTGAACGTGGCTGAGTGATGCACAATGAGTCCTAAAATGTAATCAGATCAAATTTGTTCAATTTTTGTTTCAACATTATTTTTTTAGATCATTGCATTTAATAAACATCTAGTAAAGAAGAAAATGATGCTTATAGAATAAAAGTGAAGCAAATGGTGCACTGGAAGAATTGTTTGAAATTTTCACAACCTAAAAATTATGTGGGCCCCATCAGAGAAGGAAGGCGGAAGGCTGAGTTGAAGTGGTAAATCAATTTTAAATTTATGTTTTTACATGCAAAGTGGTAAAATATTATTGTAATATTTTTATTTTGACATTCCCAAAAACCAAGAATATATTTAATATCCACCCTTTAAACTTTAAATTAGAGTTGGACACTTTGATTTTTCAAAGTACATTAAAAATGAAAGTGCACGGTTTAAAACCCATTGGTGTAATGGTGTGACATTTTTGTCAAAATTATTTTTTACATTATTATTTTTCTATAAAAGGTTTGAAAATTAAAATTTTGGTGATATAAGGGTGTATTGGTGACTTTTTGAGACATATTTTTGACAAATCACCATTTTGTCTAAAATTGGTCATGTAACTAGGTGTTTCATAGGTTTTTAGACATTTTGGACATAATGGAATAATTAATTTTGTAAATTAAAGTGTATTTATATTATTATTTCAACTAATATAATGAAATTTATGTATAAAGATGCATTTTTAGTCGAATCTAACACCTTCAAAATGAAAATTATCATAACATCACTTTATGCTTGTGCTCTCAGAGATAATACCATCCATCATAAATCCCAAGATCCTTTTGATTGACACCATCTAAGTCACAACCAGAGGCTGGAGGATCCATTGGAGGTTGGAGGACAATTACACTCTCCAGTTAACTATTCACTCAGAGTTTGGGTTCATGCTTGAATAGCAATTTTTGCATGTGTTTTTTTTACTTTTGGTTCAATTTTTGGCTTTATATCTGATATTCATGACATGGAACAAACATATTTGTTTTTATTTCTCTTAATGCATGGCTTCTCACCTCTTGTCTAATAGAGGGAGAAGATTTACGCATTAGTTGGACTTCAATCAGTCATCAGTGATAGTTGATAGGGGTTGTTAGCACCAGCAATATTAGGAAAAGGTCATCAATGTTTATTGGGCATCAAGAGATGTGCCATATAGAGTACATGTTTGTCACTTGGATGGGTTCCTATGTGGGAATTTATATGGGTCAATGTAGATGGATAGACTTTCATCAGGTTCTACAAAGTATGATATGATGATCATAGGGGATGAGCAGGCCTTAATAATGTTCATCGGCCTTTTATTTCATAACTCATAGGGTAGGATTTTATATGGAGTGACATCAATTTTCATCAGTACTAGGAGGTACAATACACCAATTGAAGTTGTGATAGAGTTTATCTAATGACTTAAAATTCATTACTCCAGTTATTTATTCTTGTATACCCCTGTAGATCAAGGTGGAGTTTATTGGGTTTATGATCCAAAAGACTTTTATTTTAATGTTTTTAATTAGTTTGTTTTTAAATAATTTGGTTTACTTGAATTAGTTTCATCCCATAACCACCCGTAAAATCTTATAAATCTTTTACCTACATCGCAATTATTTATCTCAAAATAATACTTTACTAAAATTTGGTGTGAAATATTTTATTTATAATGTAATTTTTTGAATATTCCTCTATTGCATGTGGGCCATCAACAAGTGCTTTTTTTTTAACATTAAATGTTAATTTTAGTGTCTACATTTGATCCCATTTTATTCTAGTAATGCAGCAAAGTGAAACTAGTAGAGTAAAAAGAAGAGTGTTATACTTGAGCTTATATGAAAAGAATGGTTTTTAATGTAGATCATATGTTGAATTGTGCTTCATGAAAACCTACAATGAAAGATATATAAATCAATCCTTAATTAGGGGAAAAAATTGAAAATAAAGATAGAAAACTTATAGATCAGTTAACAAGGAATGAATACACCATTTCATTTACATGAACTATTGTGTTTTCTAGTGTAAAATTAGTGACTAGAGAGGGTGGAAGCCTTGGATAATTCTTCTTTGAAACACTTTTATTATACTTTTCATACCAAAATCCTCATTGGTTTGAGAATGTTCTTAAAAACTCAATATGAACTTAAATTCATCATCACATAATTTAAGGTAGTATAATAGTTTAGAATCCTTGTATAAATTTCAATAAAAAAAATCTAGTGCAAAACTGGGGCAAAAAATTGATACAATTATTGTAGATGGAATAAGATTCATTCTGGTGCAAAATTGGTGAGATGATTGGAGCAAAACTAGTGCAAAATTGGTGAAATATAATATGAATTGGGTCTAGTTTATATAACATAGAGAATGACATGAATTTTCATTCTTTCTATCAAAAATAGTGTAAAACTTGAGAAATAAAGTGATCATTTGTCACACACATGCCCCCAATCTAATATTGGAGCATATTGATTCTAATAAATAATTAATATTAGTTGAATCTTTGATTATCCCTATTTAAAACTTGGAATATATGTCATGCATGATGTCCCCAATTTGATCAAGATCTATAATGATTCGATGTATAAAAATAAAATTATTTCTTAGTAACATTGAAAAATATTATATAGACTGAGTATGTTTTTGAGAATTTAAAAGACTGTTGTTTCTAATTTATGGGATCAAAGTGCATTATTTTGGACAATCATGACCTATGTCATTGTCCAAATGGTGTGGTGTTGTCTAAATTACTTTCTAAGTAAAATATGAGCATTCATTGTGTTTAATCGAGTAAATACTATTATTTTTTATCTATGTTGTATATTTTTGTACCTTAATTCTAAGACAAGTCATTGTGTATGCCCCCTATTTTGAGGTAAGTTGTGAATCTTGCATAATAACTTAGCTCAAAAATTATGTAAATGGTGTTATAGAAAGATTGAAATATGGATTAATAATGATAATATTAGAAATCATGGCATCATATTAATAATTTGAGCAATATAGTGATGAATGATACATGTAAAACTAAGGATACATAGTGTCATGTCTAGATATATGTTAGCAATTAGGCATGTAGCGAATAATGATCATATACTAAATACTGAAAACTTATATATAACTACTCATGGAAGATACGTGATATATATCATGGCATCAACAAACTAAAAATATTAATTGTATCCATCATGACATCAAAAACTAAGTACTAGATAACAAACAAGAGCCATGGCCATGACACACACACATAAAGAGTACACGTAAGAGTACACAAAATATACTAGAATGATAAGGGGGAACATACAAGGGATGTGTTCAAATATCACACACATGCACAATAAGGCTTAGATTCATAATCAAGCATATATTCAAATGTCCACAATCTATATAAATTAAATACACACAAAACATGAAGTAGAGAAGCAAACACAATAAGCATGCATGAATAAGTAAAATTTATCTACATAAGGAATTTATAACGTCATCATACACATAAACTCATGTATCTAGTTAGATATCAATGTTAAATTAAGTGATCAAATAACAAAATATTTGGGCAATGTCATGTACTATAATAAGAATAATATGAATAGTCATAGAGTGATAAAACCTAAGTAGATTATGCCCCTAGTGAACTTGTTGTGATGCAAACCAGCTATATGAGGCCTTGACTATTTTTATTAAAATAAATTATATCTTATCTTTACTAAAACAAACTATTGGAATTAAACAAGAGCATAGTGCATGAGTATATAGAAAAGTATAGTTTTATCCATGTAAAATTTATGGGCCAGAGATAGTATCACCATCTGCAACGACATCTTAAAGTGATGGCTTATATGTTTTTAAAGTCACTCAATTACACTTATGAAGCATATTTGATATAAAATTGGATATATATAATTACTGCATATATTAAAGCATAAATCAACTCATGTAAATGAATTACACATATCATGCATAGGTCCTACTTTTAGATTTTTTTGAAATATTTTATTTTTTGTATTTTTGAATATATATAGCTTAAAATGGAACATACTAACAAAAAAATCTTGAAAGAACCTCAAAATCAATAGGTCATGTATCTAACATAATAATGTTGACCTCTCATGAATGAAAAGTGTCAGACTGGGCCATAATCGAGGATCAGACTGGATAGGGTTTAATGCATAAATTTGAATATATATGGAGTAATAAAATCTAAAGAACAACTCAAAAAGGAATAAGTTTATCTTCACAACAAAAATTTGAATTAACATTAGCCAAAAAGTACATAAGAAGGTACATTTATAGTGAGGAATTAGGTCACCCAAAATTTAATTAACTCAAATCATAATTATAAAATGACTTAAGGTACATTTCCCTAATGACCTATTATTAACCTAAACAAGCTAATTAGACCATGTAGGAAAAACCATATAGTGGGAAAAATCCTACACTAACACCTCCTTTAAGCATAGCTTAGGTGGGTAGAAGAATTGGTTCATGGCACAAAGGCTTCATGAGGTATCCAAGTACATTGATATGATCCCTCAAAGGGGGAAGAAGAAGGATCTATTTGGACCCCAAGAAGAGCCCATAAATAAAGATTCTTGCTCTTAGTGAAGGGTTTGGTGAATATATCACCAATTTGCTTCATTATCTAGATGTAGTGGAGATCAATGACTTGCTCATGAATGAGATCCTAATTGAAATGCACATGAATCTCAATATTCTTGGTTCATTGATGGAAGATTGAATTCTTGAAAATCTAGATTGTACTTTGGTTGTCATAGAAGATAACTTTTAGTCATCAAAATTGGATGCCAAACTTAGTGAGAATCCCTTAAATCCAAATAGCCTCAGTGGAAGCATTCATATCTCTTTTTTATTCTACCTTGATAGAAGATAAATTAATAGCATTATGCTTCTTACTTGACCAACTAATCAAACCTAGACCAAGTGAAAAATTATAGCCCATATTAGACTTAAGATTCTAAATATCACCAGCCCAATCTAAATTTATATAACCAATCAAGTCAATGTCAATGCCTACTCCATAATGAATCCTGAAACTATGAGTACCTTGAATGTAGTGGATAATCCACTTAGATGATTTCTAGTGTAGTTCATATGGTTTCTAAATAAATCTAGAGAGCATGCCCACTGCATATGAAATGTCAAGTCTAGTGTGCATAAGGTAGATGAGACTACCAACAAATTTTGGATATGAACTAACATCAACCAAAGGAGATGGACAATCAGCCTCAAGATTCACACTAGATAGAAAATGAGTCAGATTTGGATCATACTCAACCATTTTAAACCATGAAAGAAAGTCAAGAGCATACTTATATTGTGCAATAGTGATCCATAAGTTAGATTGAAAAATTTCAATCCTAAGAAAGTAATGTAATAAGCCCAAGTCATTCATTAAGGACCTATAAAAAAAATTGTTTTCACTTTTGTGATGGTGGATGACTAACTCCCAATGATCAATAGGTCATGCATGTAAATAACTATAATTAATAATTAATCATCCTACCATAAAATGTAGACATTTGGATAAGAATGGCATCTGGTGAACCCAACCAAAAAATAAAGGAGTTCATCTTGGCATACCAAGATAGAGGAACTTGTTTAAGACCATAGATAGATTTTCAAAGTTTACAAACTAAGGATAAATCTTCCACAAATCCTTGTGGTTGATCCATGCATATTTCCTCTTTGAGGTCACCATGAAGAAAGGCACTCTTCACATCCATCTAATATATATCCTAGCGATGTGTTATGATTTGAGTTCATTTTTATAATTGGGGTGAAAATCTTAGTATAGTCAATGCTAGGTGCCTGAGAAAAACCCTTTGCTAATAAATGTGATTTAAACTTGTCTACATACCCATCTGAAACAAATTTTATTTAGTAAATCCACTTACATTGAATAAGTTTTCTTCCCTTAAGAAGAGGGCCTAAATCCCAAATATTGTTCCTCAGTAAGGAACCATATTCCTCTTCCATAGTAATAACCCACTCAAGAGTATTTGATGCCTCATGAAAGGACTGTGGATTGAAATAAGATACAATGAAATCATGTGGGTCAACTTATAATTATGAATGTGTTCACCTCATGTCTGATAGAACTCCAACCCATTAGCTAGCATTTTTTAGTGTCTATCTATCCCAAAGAAGACCAGTGATCAAAGAGTCAAGAGGAGATTCCTCATTCTCTAAATATATTTTGGGAGAAGTAGGAGGTTAATCCTCATCATCATAATTAGAAGAAGAATATTTATCATTAGGAAGTTGCTCAGGTATATCTGAATCAATAGAACTATCATCAAATCCTAGTGCATCCAAGGAAGAGTGAGAGTTATCAAGTGTGTAATTTGAAATACTCTCTTTAAATTGAAAACTTATCATAATGAACAAATCATGAGTGGTGGGATAGAGAAACATATATCCCTTAACACCATTAGGATATCTATGAGGATGCAAATTTGACTCTGAGGTTCCATTGCCTTATGTTTCTTCTTTAAAATGTAGACCATAGTAGGAGATCCAAAAATTTATAAGTGTCTTATTGTGAATTTTAGACCACTCCAAGCTTTAAAAGGAGTGATTCCCTTAAAATATTTATGATGAACATATTCTAGATATAACATGAACATTTGATGGCCTTGGCCTAATGCTAAGGTGAAAGAGACTTGGAGTGTAGCATACAATTGGCCATATCTTTTAAGGACATGTTCTTGCACTCTAAAACATTATTTTATTGAGGACTATATGAAACTATATGTTCTAGTTCAATCCCCACTAATGTACATAATTACTCAAAATAGTTAAAATCATACTCACCACCATTATCAATGCAAAAAATCTTGATGGTTATACTTGATTATTTTTATACAAGCACCTTGAATTCTGGGAAATGATTAAACAACTCTAATTTATAATTAATAAAATACACCCAAGTATGCCTCTAAAAGTAATCAATAAAATTAAGCATGTATTTTATCATGTTGAATGAATATTTTAGAAATGGACCATCAGTGTCACTATGGATAATATCTAATATTTGTTTAGCTCTTTGTGATTTTCCCTTGTCATACATTTCCTTAGGATGTTTACCAAGTATGCAACCCTGGAAAACTTTGTCATAAAACTTGACTCATGGCAACCCCAAAACCATGTCTTGATGACTGAATTACTCTAGGTAGTGATAGTTGAGATGGATGAATCACTCATGCCATAATTTACTCACCCCATATAAATGAGTGATCAATGCTCTAGAGGGTTGATCTTGAGAAAAATGTGAGAAAGTATATAATCATGAATAGTGATCTACTTTCCCAAATGTAATAATGAATTCATTGTTTGATTCCCTAATAACCAATGAATTAGGTGTGATCTCGACTTTCATTCCCAAATCAATGTGAGTGATCTAATAAATAGATAGGATATTGGTGGATAAAGAGGGAACACATAAAACATCATGAAATGTCCCATCATTCACTTCAACATATCCTCTCCCACTAACTTCTATATAAGTATCACCACCCAATTACATGGAAGGCATAGAACAAGGCTCCAAGGAAGAGAACACACCATGTGATGAAGCCATGTGGAGTGATGCACCTGAATCAATAACCCATGTGGAAGGTTTTGATGTAATTGTAAGAAGTGGTTTACCCTTATATTTTCCCTTTTTAGTATCTTTAGCCTTGTAATACTCATTAGAGTGAACTTTGATTAGAAGAATCAGGGTCACTGATATTATGATTCTTGATCATCTTAGTCAATTGGTTAATTTGATTCTTCGTGCATTTGGATTCATCATGCCTAGATTTTTTATAATAGGCACATGTGAGTCACTCTTTCTTGGGTTTTTTATTTGAATAAGAGGACTCTTTTTATGATTTTGATTTAGCATCATATTTTTTACCCTTTGTTTTCTCTAGGTCTTTCTTGTTCTATTTTTTCTCCTCATTGCCATAAGCCTTAGGTTTGCCATGACTCATATTTAAGGCATGTAATTAAGATGACTTCAGTGTACCCATTTGAATGAGTTAATCTTAATCTCGAGTTAGGTCAATAAAAAATTCATCCAAAGATGACATGGTCCTTATAGATCCAAGGGTACGCTTGGTGGAGTGAAAGGTAGAAATGAATACAAAATAGTCAAATCCCAATTTGGAAAGGATGGAAATAATCAATTGATCATATTTTTTCAATGCCATATAATTTCAATTACAACCTGAGTGATTTTAACTTTGTGAAGAAGTCTTATATCATATAAAAATCACTTGGGCTCTAATTAATGAACTCATTATCCAAGTCATTACCTTTATTTGTGTTCTACTTCCCAAAGATATTTTCCAATATGTTTTATAATTCATTAGGATTAATATTAGGTTCAATATGAAAGAGCAGGTCATGAGGGATAAATAGACAGAAGATTGTAGCTTTTGTCACTTCGATTAAACCACTTCATCTTATCTGCCTCAAATGTTGGTTCTTTTTCTATACCCATTTTGATTCAGTGTAATCCTTTACTTCTCAAGATGATTTACACTTTGACTTTCCACGCATGGTATTTAAATGATGTAAGAATCAAAACTGAACTTTAATCCATGGTATAAAAAGGAAGTATGTGCTAAACTTTGTGTGCTAAAAAACTTGGAATATGTAACCCCATGAATATATATAGTTTCAAATTTACAATTCAAGAGAATATTACCAATACCTAGATCTAAACTCACATTTTCAAAAAAATAACACTTCAAAAGGAGTGATGGGCTAAAAGTTATGTGCATTTGTGTTTAACCCTAAAATGAAATGTGTTATTTTCACTTTATAGCTTAGGGTTAAGAATATATAAATGAAATGGAATAAGGGTGATAATAATATCTATAGTATGCCAATTAAATATTAAGCTTGGATATAAGAATACACTAATTTATTATGTTAAAATAGTCTAAATTAGAAAGTATAACTAGATTAAATATAGAAATGACAAAGAAGATAAGTGCGTAGCTTGTTTTGATGGTATTGCAATTTTAGATATGAAACAAGAAAAAACTAGGTGGGAATATATTTATGGAATAGTTGTCAAAATATGGATCTAGTGCCTCTATCTATCTAGATAGTTGGATCAACCCTAGATGGTTTCATCAACATTATTATCTAAGTCTAATAATAGTGTCATGTATGGAATACCTGGTGATATAGGATGTGACCACTTGGATTCTTCTAAGTTAGGCTTCACCTTCACTCTTGTGAATTTAGATCTGGGTCATGGACAGTCACTCCTTTTGAAATGGTAAAACCCTAGATTTTTATCTTCAATGTGGCCTTGGGGAAAATGGGTTAGTATGCACACAATGTTGAAATGATCCTAATGACCCCACTATCTAAGGGCATTATATATATATATATATATATATATATATATATATATATATATATATATGAGAACTCATATAGTTCTCCCCTATATGTTGGATTATGTGTGAATCATACAATATGTGCAAAGCAAGCACAACAGTGACCTTATATATATATATATATATATATATGAGTACTCATATAGTTCTCCCCTATATGTTGGATTATGTGTGAATCATACAATATGTGCAAAGCAAGCACAACAGTGACCTTGCTTGTAACTCTAAAATCCAGGTTCTTGGTCTACTCCTTTATTACTTCAGATCTGTAGATGTGTTGTACCTATAACTAGTATGGAAATAGAGAAGCTTTGTTTAATTGAATGTTTGATAGAGTGCTTTTGATAAGTGTATCAGTCTCTTTGGTCTTTTTCTAGGTGAGGAATGAATGAGGGTTGATCTTGTATTTATATAAATTGCTTTGGAGTATTAAATCACATTAAAGCACTTAGGCCAACCACTAAGATATGTTTCATTTGAAAATGGGGTGAATTTAAGGCACTGGACACTTGCATCAGGGCAGGATAGTAATGTTGATGTTATTTCCTATCTTGGATGTTGATGTCCAAGGAGTAACAAAATAGGTATAAGCTCAAAACTTGAAGAGGTGTATGATAATTACAGTTTAAGCATTTTGGGAAAGATAGAAGGTATGTGTCATCTATATAAGATTGGTTGGACTAATATATAATCCAAGGGGCACAAGACAGAGTGTATGTGAGGCTTATGAAATAAAGGAGAGTGTAGAACCAAGAGGAACAACCAAGTTATGGGTTTATCTTTACTTGAGTTAAATTTGAGTGCTTTTACTAGTGACTAACCTACAACTAAGAGCATGTTATAGTGTAAAATCAATGCATATAATTTGGGTTAAAATTACTTGAAATATATATGTTGAAATGTTTTTTGGCCCACATATAAATCTTGAGCAAATTATTCAAGGGGCCAGTAGAGATGTTTTAAAGCAAGCCAAAGGACTAAGCCTTGTGAAAAGTTATTTTATTTAGCTTCCCTTTTTTGGGCTAATTCATTAATCATCTTTTGGGCCTTGCAAGAGCAAGTATTTCTTTCCCTCAAGTTCTTCTCATTTGGCCAAGTATTTTCCTTGTTCTTTTCTTTTAGCCAAGTCTTTTTTGGGTTTTTTCTGTCTCCAAGTGATAAATTTCTTTTGTACAATTTGTTCGAAATAATTTATTTTAGATAAATTGTCTGAAAGAAAGGTTCCAAAGGGCACTTTCAAAAAATCTAAGAGGACATTTTCAAGCTTTAAGAGGACCATTTCAAAGTTTGTCTAAGGGTCTCTTGCCCTTCAGGAAGGACCTTTTAAAAAAAATTAAAGGACCATTTTTAGGCACCAAAGGGCACTTTTCTCAATGGGAGGACCATTTAAAAATTCTCAAAGGGTATCTTTCCCTTCAGGAGGACCACTTGAAATTTTTCTGAAGGGCACTTTCATAAAAGTTAAAGGGAATTTTTGTGGACATTTTGCTCGTGGGAAATGGTGAAATAAAAGGGCTAAAGAAATAAGGAAATAAGTAAAGGGAAATTCCTTCAGGAAAATAATCTTGAAGGATAAAGAACACAAAAAAAAACCCAAAAGAATTCCTCTGAAGGAATTCCTTCAGTAAAATTGTCTGAGGAAAGCTTGTAGAAAGGAGGCCCAACAAAGAAGTCTGAAGACTTGGAGTGAGAAGAGTTCAAATTAGTTGGCCTCCGAAAGTCTGAAGTAACTAGATTTTAGAAGTCCAAAGACTTCAAGCTCAATAAGTTTGAAGACTTATATATGGAGAAGTCCAAAGTAGAAAAGTTGGACAAGTCTGATGAGTAAGTAGGCTCAAAAAACTCAAATTACACTGCATAGTATAAGTGAATATTCTCCAAAGACTTTAGTTATAGATTTTTATAATTCAAGTAGTTAAGAAAACTTGATTTGCACTACAAAGTGCAAATTAGGCTTTCAGAGCTACTTGACTTAGGAGAACTCATAAGTAAAGTAGTCATGAAAGCCTAAAATCGTCAAGCTAGAGGAACACAAAGACATCAGGTTTGGTCAGACAAATAAAAGGGTGTCACATGGTGTAAGTTGGAGTAGGGGTTGACCTTTCAAAGGAAAAGATGGAGGATGATCCAAGAGAATTTTCATCTAGCAGAGAATTGATGGTTCATGGAAGTAAAGCTCAAATAGACCTGAGTTATATGGATACGGTAAAACCAATGTCTTTAGATTGGTTTTCCACCTATAAGAAAGGTCTTGTCCAAGTCTAATTAGGAGTTGGTAGGTGAAAGTAATAGCTATCATCTCTGACAAATAGCCATCTAACTTGAATACATCATGGGTCAGCTTGAGTTTCCACACATGGAGACATGTGTCCTTTTCAGTAGGACACATAAAAGGGGAGGATTCCCATGTTATTTTTAATGCAAAGATCATTTCGGTCATACCATAAGTGAAATCTAGCTTCTCACGACATGGCTCCTTATAATGTGCCAAAGGGAGACTTCATTGTATGGGGAAGGCTTGAGAAGATCTTGAAAAATGCATTTTCATGGAAAGGAGGATGAAATCAGCAATAAATAATTCCTTCTCTTTCCACATAGACCTCTCTCTCTCTCTCTTTCCTTCTCTATATATATGGGCTTTCAAGCCATTTAAAAAGGTTCCTAGTTTTTATATATTTTTTATCTTGTTGGGAGATGGATGCCCATTGAGATGTTTACAAAAGCATGTTCCTTCGACTAGGCTAAACGCTATTGAAGTATTGTAAGAACTACTTCTTGAATGTAATGAGACTCAATTTCTTTGCCTATTTCCTATCTTCAATTAGTGTATTAGTATGCTTGTTTCTTGGTGGGTTTGTGAATGTGTTTATTCCTAGTCCATTAGCCTATTATTTACCTCTTTGAAGTATTTTCAAGTTTTTTAGGTCTAGATTAGTGTTCTAACTAAACCTCTTCCAATATGTGTTAGCTTGACCCTAAGATCATGCAAACCAAAGTTGCCTCATGAGTGATCTAGTGTGGTTTCAAGTATAGATGAGTGTCTATTTATTTCTAGTGCATCACCTGGTTAGCCCTCTTAGGAGCCCTTATCTCCCTTCTAACCCTTTTCCCCATGAAGTTTCATTTCAGCATTAGTTTTAGGTGATCCACCAAGAGGAACTAGCCTCTTTAAAAATATTAGAGGCTCAACCTCACCATAGGACACCCATATCCTAAGGTTGTTCCCGTGCTTATAGCCAAAAGTGGGAGAGCCTGAAAAACCCTCCCACAGGGGTGAAATTCTATGTTATAATAGTTTCTGACATGCCCAATAAGACTAAGGTCCAAAGTAGTGGAAGAATTTTTGGTTTTGTCCTTCTACATATCAACCTTTAGAGGCATTTTTTAAAAATCAATGGTGACTCTGAGCATCTATCATCTGGTTTAAGCAGTCCAAGTGACTAATCAACATATTTGGTATGTATAATCAACCATATTTTGACCAACATGTGTATTCTCTACCTCAGCATCACACTTATCAAGCTAATAATGTTTATGTGTTCCCCTCAAGTGGCCCTCAAATGACCTATCATCCCTATCATGAGCCATCTATAATAACACTCAGGCAAACTTTAGTGAGCCTTGACAAGCATGCACTAGAGTTGCACTCATAAAAGTGTTATGGCCAAAATTTCCCTACTCATCATATTCATTATGTGAGGGATTCATTACAGAAAATAAAAGCAAATGGGCCCCTATTGAGAGAGAAAATTCAAAAAACCTCACTAATGACATGATGGATATATGTGGTTACATTCAGAGTGTTGAGGATAAGCTAGAGGGATTTGAAGAGCAACAGGGCTGACCCTGCCAACCTTTAGTACCTACTTATACATCACCTCAAGATTATTATGTGTTGCCTATTCCTCCTCAAGTGACTATTTCAAGTGATCCTTAAAATCTTCTAAGTTCCTCATATGTTCCCCAGTCTTTTCCTTCTTAGAAATCTATCCAAGGGAGCTGTTGAAAAAATGAAGTACCTATTGTGGAATAGCCTATTGTTTGGGTCCAAGACTTTATCCCATTCCAAGATCCTTCTTCTATTCTTGACCACCTTAAGGAGGAGCTATTTCAAGAGAACTTAAGAAATCAAATTAGAGAGTTAGAGCTAAAGGCAAAGAAGGAAGAGAAAAGGTAGAATCAAAAGATGAAAGCAGAACCACTACCTTTCCCATCTTGGAGCCATGTTATGTAGCCAGGTAAATCAAAGGTCATTCAACCTCCATCCCTCACTCCTAAAGAGCCTATATCTTTTCCATCTTGGAAATCCATTCAGAGCAATGGGCTAAAGAAGGATGTGGTGATTCTTAAAGTCAAATAAGAAGCCTTGCAGCCTCCACTCCTTTCCCTTCAAATGCCTAGAGCCTTTCCTTCATGGAGATCCATTCAAGAAATGAAGTTTCAAGAAGAGATGTTAGATGTGGTGATATAAGAGTAAAGTCAAGAGGAGGAGTCAATTTTTGAAGAAAGTAACAAAGAGAGGTTGGCTCAGCTAAATGAGCTTTCCCTACAAAAGTTCCAAGACTCTTTCTCCCTCCCTCAAGAGCCACCAAAGAAGTTATTCCCTTGCAGGAAAAGTACTCTCTCAAGCTGCAAGCAAGGTGAATTTTTCCACCCTCCCACCATCTCCCTCTTGGAGTAAGAACCTATTTTTTAAGTAATAGAGGAGGAGCTTGCATTCAAGTTTGAGCCATCAAGGGAGGAGAAATCAAGTTTGGACCAGCTATGTATTTAGAATGTAGCTAAGATCAAGGAGGGTTTTGTTTGGTCCTAAGAGCTTCCATTTGGTGTGGTTGTGGATGAAGATTATCAAGGTGTAGAGATTGACATAGTCAATCAATTGGTTGACCATGTTGGAGAGGGCACAAATGAGCAAGAGGATCAAGATGAGGTATGGCAATAGTTGTACCATGACTTCATGGATTAAATGGAGGTTTTAAACTAGCATATGCCTCCTCTAGAGTCTAAGGATGAAGTTGTATATGAGGTTGAGGAAGCTAACCAATCCCAAGATGAGCTATCTATTGAAGGTAGTATCGATGTCTTTAAGAATGAATGGGAATGGTCAGATCTATAACCACAAAGATATGACATGTCGGGCCTTAGATGGATTGATGAACTGCCATATGACTCCTTTCAATGTAAGCTAAACACATATGGAGTTGAATTTGTCATTGTCTCAGATGACCAAGAAGAAGCTATCTTTTGGGATGACTTGAAGCTTTTTTACTTAAGTCTAGATAGCAAACCAAGCATTGGCTCAAAGGAGCCATCACATATTGTGCTTAATTAAGAGCACAAATTTGAGCCATCAAATGAGGAGATTGCAATATCCCCCATAGTCCAACATGAACCAAGTTTGGAGGAGATGAACCAGTATGTCAACATTGAGGATATGTTTGTTCCATTTCCTCCATTAGAGGGCACACCAAAAGGTTTGAACATAAAGCTACTTGGTTCACCAATTCTGGTACCTCCAAAGCAAGGTATCTTTCATCTTGATTTGTTATAGGTGAATGATAATCATACTTTCCCATTTGATCTAGGAGGGAGTATTTGTAAAGTGTAACCTTGTACATATTAGGATAGATTGCATGCTTTCTTCAAAGTGCCTTGTGCACATTTCTTTTCTGTTCTATTTTCCTTTCCTCAAAGTGTCCTAGGCACTTTGGTTTGTTTTGTTTTTTTCTATCTTTTTTAATTCAAGAGGGAGTTCCAAAAAGGGTCAGCCTTGTATCCAGTTTCAACCAGCCTTATCAACGAAAGTAGAAATTTTGTGCCCAATCGACTAGATAAGGCAAGTGAGCTGGGTTATGCAAGCATATTAGGCATGCTTCCCTACGAGTCACCAAAGATGTTGGCCATAAAATTGTGAGTGCAATAAAATTTTACAATTTTGTGTGGCTACGATAAACTTGCCAATTTTGAATGAACTCAATATTTTCGATATCTACATGAATTTATTTATAGTTAATTATAAATATATTAATTATTAAATCCAATTAACACAAAATATACACTTGAATAAGTGGGCTTGCAAGTTGTGAATACAGAGAATATCAAGGACATTTTGAACATGTACAATTTGCTCTTCCCAAGTTTTGTTGTAGATGAAAATATCATTTAATAAAATTATGATGAAGGTGTTGGTGAAGGGTCAAAATATATCATTTATTAGTTTCATGAAAGTTTTATGGGTGTTTATCAAACCAAAATGCATTACAAACCACTTTTACATTCCTTTATTCTTCTTGAATGTGGTCTTCTAGAAGTCTTAAAGACTTGACTGGACCTTGGTGATAACCAACATTGAGACCAATATTGGTGAAATACCACACACCTCAAATTTATTCTTAAATATAATCCATATGAGTGTGTACCCTATTTTTTATATTAATTTGAATCATAATATGATAAATTAGGATAATTGATTCAAACTGTATTATAAAACATCAAGAAAAATCTAAATTTAACAAACTAGAATTGACCCAATAATTGAATTTTATATATTTGGAAAGTACTAAGGAGATCAAGATATTTATATTTTATGATTTAATAATTAATTATGACTAAATTATGACATTATAAATGGGATATAAGTAGGCCTATGAGTCCCTCATATTTAGATCTGACTTTTTGTATGCATAGGGTCGCTAACGTCAAGCTAGGGTAGATCCATTGATGTAAGTGACTGAGGATGAAGTTAATGTCCTAGGATGTGTTGATGCCTAAAAGTATATCATAGGGATTAACTAAGTGTTGAGAGACATTCTTCCCATATATGAGCTCAAAGAGTCCATTGCATGAGTAGTTGGTTGTGATAATCATGTTATCTTTGGTGGAAAAGTGGCAAAGCAAATGATTGTTTCACAAAATTTGTATTAATTGGTTATTGGGAGAAACCTGGGTCTGAAAGATAACTTGTGAAAATGAAGGTAGTATATATTAAGTGAAGTGAATTATGATCAAATATAAGTCTAAAATCTAAGCCACAATGGATTGTTACAATGAGATTTAAACTAAGGTGAGTTGATTTAAAATATAAGCTATAATGGATAGTTGATTTGACATGTCTCCGTGGTATAGAGATATTGTCTATTAATTGTAAAATATAAACTATCCCCTTGACTTGGATAAGAATCAAATAAGAATTATCCAACTTGTTTCCCAAAAATACCTCTTGATTGAGAATGGACTAGCATGGAAGAATCTAAATGGGGTTATCCTAAGATGCATGCTGGAAAAATAGACTCTTGACTTGATTGAAGAATTCTATAGTGGAGTGTGTGGTAGTCATTTTGCACTTAAATTTATAGCTCAAAAAATTATGAGAGCTGGTTATTAGTGGCCATCATTGTTCAAAGATATTTCTCAGATAGTCATAAAGTACAAAAAATGCCAACACTTTATTGGGAGGATGAGAGCTTTATCTTCTCTTCCCTTGTAGCCTGTGATGATTGAAGGCCCATTCAGACAAGGGGGAATGGATTTCATTAGAGAAATTATTGATTCATTAAGTGATAGACATAGATGGATACTAGTTGCAACTGACTACTTCACAAAATGGGTTGAAGCGGTTCATACAAAGAAAGCAACACACCAGGTAGTTATGGATTTTTTGTTAAATGAGATTATTTGTAGATTTAGTGTGCCTGTTAAGGTTATCATTAACAATGACATGAGATTCAAATCCAAAACTTTAGTGGTACTGTGTAAAGAGTTTAGGATTGAATTGATCTATGCTTCCATTTACAATCCTTAGGGGAATGGGCAAGCAAAATCTAGTAACAAGAACTTGCTCAAAATCATTAAATGAACATTGGAGGCAAATAAGAAGAAGTGGGGTGAACAGATGAAGTTTGATTTGGGTGCTGACATGATCATGCCTAAGAGAGATACAAATAAAATCCCTTTGAGCTTGTTTATAGAGCTCAAGTAGTTTTGCCTATAAATTTACAGTTGTCAACCTATCAGCTCATGTAACAACTAGAATATAATGAGCAAATCAACCACTATGAAAGTAAGATGAACCAAATTATTGGGTTTGATGAAATTTGAAGACAAGATCATGAATTACACCTCAAGTTCAAGGAAAATTTGAAAAAGATATTTGATAGGAAGGTCACTCCAAGAACTTTCCAAGTAGGTGATCTTATTCTACTTTGGGACAACATGCATCAGGAGAAAGGAAAACATGGAAAATTTGACACCTTGTGAATGGGTCTCTATTCCATTCAATGCTAGATTAAGGAACACACTTTCTTCTTGAGAGACTTGGATGGTGAAATATTTGAGTTGCCAATCAATGGTAGACATCTGAAGCACTTCTTGGATTGAGTCCATCTATAACTATATGCATAATTGTATATTGTATTGTATTATTTTCTTTTGTGTTTTGTTGCATGTTCATCTTCAGATCCTCCTAATCTATTTCTTTTAGTCTGCCATTATTTTGTTGAGCCTTCATGAGTATTGTTCGTAAAATATTTTTTGGTCTTTTGTTTTGGGGTTCTTTGCATACCTTTAGGGGGTATGCATCACTGGGTGAAATCCATTATTAGTGCCCAAAATTGCACTGAATCAATTGAGCCCTTGTTAAGTATAAATTCCTAAGTCCAGCCTAAGTCAAGTATAGATGCTCAAGTCCTTAGCCTAATTTATGTCTTCAAATTTTCATTGAAAGGCTAAGTTCATGTTAAATTGGCTAAGTGTTATTTGGTCTTTACTTAGTATGTATAAAGACTTATTTGTTTCAGACTTTTTGATCGCATTAAAAAGTTTGTAGGTCTATTTGTTTCAAAAATTTTGTCCACCACAAAAATTCTGAAGGGTACTTTTCCTTCGAGAATTTTTCCCACACAAAAAGCTTGACAAAATTTTGATTTCTTTGGCAAAAGTGTAAAGTCATTTTCTTCAGCAAAAGTGTAAAGTCCAATTTCTTTAGCACCAATTTCTTCGAAGAAATTAGTTTGGACAAGATGTTTGAAATAATTGTCCCAATGAAGATAAAAATGCTAAAAACCAAATTGCTAAGGGAGAAGTGTCTGAGAGAGTTCAACACTTCAATAAAATTATCCTAGAAAAAATGTTTGAAACAATTATCCTAATAAACAAAGGGCTCGAGAGTAGAAGTGCTGAGAATAAAAAGCTCACAATAATTCTGTTGAAAACATAAAAGCCAAAGATAAAGTGACCAGACCAAAAGTTTTAATGAGAAAGGTCCCAAAGAAATTCTTCCAAATTGCATAAGTGTCGAGCATGTTCATGTTGATCGATGGTTAGCTCTTGAACCGTATAGGTACCGATCGATGGTGCGATTCAGATGGAGGACTGTTTAACATAGCTCAAGGCAAACATAGAAATGGACTCGTCAGTATACTTGCACAATTTTTAATATTGCTTGAAAAGTGTCTCATGGTCAAAGGATCACATAGCATAAGTATTTTGGATGCCATGAACATCTTCTGCAAGTTTGGTGCCTTCATATTGTTTTTACTCAAGATGCAAGATTTCAAAATTTTGAACAAATAGTGTGACATCCACGTGGATGTCATTGATGGTTGTGCAAATGTCAAAATTAAGCTCAGCCATTATTCATTAGGGCTTAAATTTGATGATCGCGTGGATGTCATTAACAGTCACATAAATGTCAAGTGATGGGTGTGCAAATGTCAAACTTAAGCCATGCTAATTATCCATTGGAGCTTAAATTTGATAGTCACACATCCATCAAAGACATCCACATAAACGTCAAATGATGGGTGTGTGGACATAAAATATAAACCATGGTAAAGATCCATTGGGGCTTAAATTTGACGATCTCATGCTCATCAAAGACATTCATGCAGACATCAAATGATGGCTGCATGAACGTTAAATTTAAGTCATGGCAGAGTGAAATTTTTAGTAAAGCCTAGAATGAATGCAGGACTGCCATATGGCAAAAGGGTGCTAGCCCAAGCAAAGATTGACTATGTAAGGTGTAGAAAGCTTACAGATTCTTCAAGTGGCATGATCTCAGGGATCATAACAAATGATAGATCAAAGTCCATGAGAAAGAATGGCAGAGATGCACTGCCCCAAATGCACTTTCCTAAAATGAAACATGCTCCTTCAAGTTTCGCATTCTATTAAAAAAAAAGGAAATGACAATGGGACTTGGAAGAAGGCACAATCAAATAGGCACTTTGCACCTTCTCTTAAAGTGTAAAATACACTAGCACCTTTGGATTTTGCAAGTAGAATGGGTGAGTGGGAAAAGACAAAAGCAAGTACATGGCAAAGAAGGGAAACATCGAAGCATTTTGCACATTTGGCAAGTGTAGTTTGCTTATGGACCTCTGCATCCCACAAAAGAGAACATGATGGGTTTGGTGGAAGGTAGAGTCTTACATGCAATTCGCACCAACACAAGGTGCAATGTGCAATGTGTAATGTGCTCCTACAGTTCTGCATTTTGTAGAAGGGAAGAAAAATGAAGTTTAATAGAGAGTGGAGGTTGACGTGAATTTTTCACCAACATAAGGTGCAAAGTGAAATGTGCACCCCCACTTTCGGATCCCACAGAACAAGGCATGAAGAAGTGAATGAGCGAGAAATTAAAAAGTATAAAAAGAGGAGAAAATTCAACTCAAGGAGCTTTAGGGAGATGTTGAGGAGAAATACAATTGTGCAATTTTGCACTTGAGCAAACTGAAAATTGCACCTGGATCTCCCATTTCTATCAGTCAATGTCGGTCAACAAGGAGAACTACAAGTGCAAATTGCACCTATGTAATTTACAAATTGCAAATTTGCAAAAGGGGGCTAAAATCTCCTCTGGAGTTCAAAAGGTGAAAAATAATGCATTTTTTCATTAAAAAATAGATGAAGGAAATCCTAAAAGGCCAACTGTGAAAAGGCAAAGGTGTAAAAATGTGAAAAACAAGTTGGAGCCAAAACGTAAAAGTTGAAAATAACCTAAGTTGTTGTATCTTCATTTGATTCATTTGTCCAAACTCCTCCATGGAAGGAAACTGTAGGTTTGCAAGATCATGGTGGGCCACTCCAAAGAAGATCATTCGAACACCCATGGATCTAAAATATTTCCAAGCCATCATTGCAAGAGCAGGGTGTTTCATGGCATGCATAAGAGGAAGGACAACTGTCCAGAAGTTTTTAACTATACAGACAAGTGGTCGAGAGCATCCCCTGATAGTTACACATAATGACAAAGTTTTTTCAACCTTATACCATGAATATTCTCCTTCTAGCTCGTGTGAAAGGCATCTCCCACCATGAAATCAAAAGATGTGCTCCAAATCTTCATCATTCCTCATAGAGATAGTTAGAGTTATGATTTTGCTTGCAAATAGATGAAGATTTTAGGGATGGCAAGGGAATATTTTCCAGATGGAATTATCTTAGTGGACTTGAAAGTTTGTTTTGAAATTTTGAAAATTGTGACCCACAGTCCCAAATTTAAAAATATATAAATAGGGGGCTTCTCCTCTATTCAAAGTTGTTATTAGTCATTGTTTTAGGTGTTCATTTTATCTGAGTCTAGGTTCAGTAGAAATTTTCTTAAGATCAATTGTTGTGTGTATATTTTGTCTCCCTTGCTAAGATGGTTGCAGTTGTACAACCATTAGAAATCTTTGAGAGTATGTTTATGTCTCCCTTGTCAAAAGAGCAATATCATCATGCTTGTCCCCATGGAAGCATTTTGAAACACTAATGTGTGTAATATTTCTTTTCAAATTAATGAAAATGCTTGTGGTTCTTTGTTGTTTCCTGTAAATGAAGTGCAATGACATATTTTTCAAAAATTGTTGATTGGACATTTGGGTTTGTGCTCACTATTGGTTGTCATTTTGAGGATAGATTCAGATTATAAATTATTTCAGCATTACTTCAGGATAAGTTGTTGAATAACTTGTTAGGGTACCCTAGGTTTATGGATTTGACAGAGAAGCACTTGAAAGTTTAGTTTCAGTGTATGTTCTAGTCTCTCAGGGACCATTTGGTATTTACCATTATCTTGCATCTAAATTTTTTCTGCATCTTTGCTAAGAAATATTGTCATGAAATACTACAAGATACCCTACTATTTGGAAACCACCAGCACATCACCCTCCTTTTTAATAATCTAACTTGTCCTATGTGACAAATAATACACCCTTTGCATACTATAAGTGTTATTTTCCTTGTAAATGCATAATACCTTGCATATTTGAGATGTGTTTGCAATTTATGTTTTAAATTCTAGAATTGCAGTCTCTTATTCGACCCCTGTTGTTGAAGGTTACATAGAATGAAGATTGAAATCTCTTTCTCATCTGTCTTTAGTAGCTTATATACGACTTAGATCATTTGTGCATTTTGTGTGACAAGCCTTCAAGAGTGAAGTGTGCAAACTTGGTTATGCCCTGGTCATACCTATTCCTTATGACAAAAATCCTCATGGAGGTTGAATTGCAGAATCTTTCCATGTGAGCAAGCTACCCCATAGGTCCTCTCACCTTGGTTCAGGCAGAGCCAAAAGTAGCAGGGCGCTAACCATACCCTTTGTAGGTGTTTCTCAGTCATTTACTACATTCGGTATAGTCTTGATGCCAAACCCTTCCCCAACTACGATGCCATACTAGCGGGTTTTTCATCATTGTTTGTCATTTTTCTTTCAAGTGTGCAAGGTCAAGCGTACGACGTGTACAATTGCAAACCAACACAATCTAAACTGATATCATGCTCAAGAGTTGGGGATTCAACACTGCAAACAATATAATTCATTGTAGCTACCAACATATATAGTAAAATGTCTCCTCGAGGATTCTCTTACGGTTCGCACTTCTGAAATCGAATAATGGCGAATGGACTCTTGTAAAGGTAGAAAAGGAATACTGTAATGGCAAATGAGAATTGATATACTCTTTAAACAGAGTAAAGGCACGCAAGTACCAAGTCGATGTTCAACAGATATTAGCACTTTATTTCTCAACTAGTGTTTCATTTAACTATTGTCGTTTGGCTTAAACACTATCATTTACCTTAAATGCTATCGTTGCCTTAACGTGTTGTTAATTGACATTTACCCCGTTGTGAACGCTAAGCTTCGACCAATTAATGGGGCAAGTCAACCGAAAATGAGAACACTACTACTAGTTAAAGCACTCATCGATCCATACTAATTTGGATTTATACAATTCCATACATTCATCGTATCACACCAATTTACATTCACATAAATGTTGAAAGGGAAGCGCAGATGCAGTGTCTTAGTCATGAGTAGTGAGGATTTAAGTGGGCATATCTAAGTTATCTCTCAAACATGTTTTTCATATAGCTTGGACGTAAATCTCATGTTGGCTAATTTTAACCAGAGAAAAATAAAACTGACCGTAGATTTTAGTGGGGTGGTTTTTATTTTGTGCTTGTGAATATGCAGAATAATGGTGGGGTGAGTGTATCAGCAACAGCGGCGGCGGCGGTGACACACATGGAGAAGCGTAAAACGTCTGCTTGTTCGACTGCCGGGATGGCTGCAGATTGTGCTTCTGGTGGTGGGTTGTGGAGTAAGCGGCTTTTGGAGGCTGAAAATTAGCTGGTGGATAACGCGGTCTCTGTTAATGAATAACCAGGCGCTTTGGGACCACCATCTTCGAACGTAAGCCCTGCGAGAATAATATGAAATTACTATTGCAGAATTTAGCGTGAAGTTACTATTGTATGATGGAAGACTTGGATACAATTTGAAATTTTTGTTTATAAATTGTAGCAAGGTGGTGGATAAAATACTGATCCCACATATTCCTTCGATAAAAGTTGAATGAAACATTTATTTCGACGATATTCCAGTTTTTAACCATCTTTTCTTGAGTGCCAAGTTGGAGGTTAGGAATTTCCACTTTTTGTTAGAATTTTTGGTTTCCTCTTTTTATCAATATTTTTTTAATATTTTTTCTTATGTTTTCTTTCAATCTCAAATGAGCTAAATGGTTTAGAAGATGTTTCCCACAGAAATTAATAATTCACTATTCATCTGCTTGGATTAATTAATCATTTCTTCCTTCAACATTTTAAATCTCACAAAAATTATATCCTAATCCATTAATTTAAATTAATTAACTTTATTGTTTTCCTAATGAGAAATTACATGATTTTAAAAATTCATATTTATCTAAATTTATAAATCCAATAAATCTTTGTATCATGACATCATCCCTATTTTCTAAGGTAAATTTAATGCAAATAAACAAATGTGTAAACAAGAACTATGATATGCTTTTACACATTCCGAACCTTCATCATTATATGTACACACTCCAAATTGTCATGAGTGGATTTATTACATGCTCTTATACACTTTAAACATAACATTGAATGAGATGTAAGACCTTTTTTCATCTATTGATCTTCAATCCCATCCAACGGTCCACACGAGTTAGAAAAATCTATGAATTAAGGGTTTTCTCTCCATTCTCAAAATGTTTATTTATGCAACAAAATGCTATTAATTTGTGAATCAAAGTTTCAACCCACATCATCAAGCATTCAATCAAATCATTTACTTGTAAGGGGAAGTGTTGCTAAATTGTCTATGTGTCTCAACCAACATTTGCAACTATATCACATCCGAACTCATCTAAATTTGTCTAAGAGGATAGCAAAAGTATAACTAATATTATTTTCTTATTAGAATTGCATTTCTTTTGTCTTACTCAATCTAAATACACATGTTTAGATTAGTTAGATGTTTCAATTCTATTTTAATTTACACTAACGAAATACTAATCTTTATTTTATAATGTTACAAACAACATCACATTCCTTAATAAAATTATAGTAATAATAAACCCTATAAAATTTGCAGTCATCTCATCCCTTCAAAGCACTTTCCAAGAAATAGTTTCCATTTAATTATGACAGATCCACATTGATTCTTTAATCTTTGGGTAAATGCATTCCCTCCTGTCCATTAAAATCCATTCAATAAAACAACTCCTAAATGTAAAGAAAGCTTAATGAGGAAAATGTAGTCAGCATTGGAGTTTTGGAGATTTGAATAGATCATAGTGGGTATATGTTGATGCATTGAATTTTCTTTTTTACTTGTTGATTTATGGCATTGACTTATTTTCTGTACATACAATTTCAAAAAAATTTCAATTTTTTTAATAGAGGCCTATGTACAATATTGATCAGAGTGATTATTTACCCTTTACAATGAATCAGTTGGATGAGCAATTCTAATAAATTTCAATAGAAATAAACTACAACTAAATGGAGAAGTTGAATGTCTATGCTGGAACATTAATAAACATATAAGATGTGTGAGATTTCAACTCCAAAATCATCAACTGTATCAAGAAAATGATTCAAGATATTAAGAATTCAATTTCAAATTTTTTTATTTGACATTATTAAAAACATTTTTACATTTAAAAGTTTTTCCCTTTTAAAATCTGGTTTACGTTTATACATTATATGATAATATCATGGTTTATAGTAGTGTTTTATTGCTTCTAATTTTCTCAATGGATAGCTATTATCAAGAATAATTTCATTTTATTAATTTGATTATTAGTAAGGTATATTGCAGAATTTGGAAGTCCTACAATTTGAATAATCTTCTATTGAACCACTCAAATAAATCGTAGCAAACCCTCCTTTTATACCATCCGTGAAAGTTATTTTATTCCCCTCATCATGATGATGTGAATTTGAGGTGAAAAAAAAGACCTCATAAAAAGTTCTTTAAAAAGGAATAATGTCTCTTATGTATGAAAATATTATAGTTAAAAAATAATTAACCTATACTTAATCATGTAGGTTAATGTTATTGATTTATTCTTAAGGAAACATTAATGAGTATATTATAGTTAAAAAATAATTAACCTGCTCCTCTTATCAAGTTATCAAATCATTTTTGTGTGTATATTGGGTAGTTATGGTTTTCAATGGTTTTGCCAAGGTTTTAAGGAAACATTAATGGAGACTGGCCACAATATTGCTGTATGTAGTACTTTAAATGGATGTTCATATTCATACTGTTCATTAGTGCTCCTTTCAATATACAAAAACTAAATTTTAAATTTATTTTTGTTTATATTCACCTTGCTTATGGTGTTCTAGACTAGATCATATCTTAGAGCCAAAAGCACCCAAATTTTATTGAAAAATTGTGTCAATGCCAGCTGACAAATGGTCACATTGATGGATTCAAGCCACAAGATAAGGAGCCAATGAATGGTTGGGCAAGTAAGGTTTTGTGCACTGCTTTCAAATATAGGTGCTCACAATTGTAAACAACACAAATTTAATGGAAAGTGCAATTTACATAGAATTAGCAGCCTATTAAGTGACAATGGTTACAAATTATAAATTAGTAGTTGTTTTGATGGTGTAAGAAATATTGAAAGGGATGTAATTTTTTGTTTTCAAGTGGTAATATAAGTTTTTTTTTGTTTTTCTAATGTTTTGTGAGCAAAACGTAAAATGGAGTCAATGATTATGAGTTTTGAATATGATACAAATACCAATTTACACTCTTTCACTTTAAAAATACTCACTTTACCAAAATAAAAATGTACATCCTACCCAACATAATAAGCTCCTTTAGGGCAAATACTAGTTGTAACCCTTATCACACATTGTCAACAAAAGAAAAAAAATCATTCAATTTTAAAATCCACTTTATGAAACAAAATTATGATATTACAAAATATTAATAATATTTTTTTTTTCAAATTATTTAAAGCACTAATATCATTATAGAAGACATATCTAAATGTAATATAATATATGAATTTTAATTTAAAAAGTCATTGCCCAAACAAACCTATACTAAAATCATGCCAAAAACTCTCATGTAAACACGAATCACCATAGAAACACATTATCTTGATGCCACATGCATCTTAAACTTTCATTTTCCACCCTACAAAATTACCTTTCATGTTAGTCCTCCATATGTCCCACCAACATGGCCTACACGTGTTTCAACCTCCCTCCTCTCTACACCTCTCTACCATGTTTTATTCAAGACATAAAACACTCCATAGTCATAGACTTAGCTAGTAACAATGAAGAACCATTTGATTGAATTATTAGTGGTGTTGGTCATGGAAAATAGGGGTGAGAGTTATGAGAAGCTGCAGACTATAGCAGGTATTGAAGAATTTTTTGCATTGAAATATTTGTAACTTTCATTTTCCATCAATCCAGTAATACAAAATTCCATTCAAATTTTACAGCTATTGCCCAGCCGCTACTTTTTTACCATGTGTTGTCAAAGCATCTAACTATGATTAGGAGTGTGGTGGATGGAACAAAGTCAATATTAAGCCCACATCTATTTTACCATTATACTTGCAGATAAGCAATCATTAAACTTGAAATTTTGTTCCCAACATAAAATTTTATGGTAGCAACATCACTGAGGTTACTAAACAAAATTTTAGAAAAGGGTTTGTTGAGTGCAATCATCCTTTGTGTTATGGTTTTTGTTGATAGATTTTCTTCAATTGAGTGCGGGATGAATTGGTGGTTGAAAGAGGGAACAAAATAATTAGTTTCAACTAGATATGGAATGTTACAAGCATGAACATACATAGGATTTGTCTACAGATCTTTGAGATGTTTTTCACATCATATTGATAGTTATCTCTCAGAGACACATTGTATAAATATATTTATGTTGACAGTTCGCAGGAGTATGTTCATAAATAGCTGGAATGTGGTCTCATAGAGTCAAAAAATACTAAAATCCTCTCTTTCATTTTGGCACAATCCATGGGAAGGTAAACCACGGTATATTTATCTGCATGGAAATAATGAGCTCTTGGTCATTAGTGAATTTCTAGAACATAGTACAAATTAAGATCAGGAATGTGATACGGTAGCATCAACCAAAAGTTGTCAAATTCATGTTTTGGTCATTAGTAGGCAAAAGTGTGTTAAGTTAGATTATAATGTGTGCCTAGAGACCTTTCAAGGTCCATTCCATGTATTTGAGTCCATTTTGGGTCTTCAATATGAACTATCTAGCTTGTTGGAGTTTTCCCTCCAAAACCAGAGATTTGAAAATTCAAATATTCAAAATGAGCCTAGAAGGCCAAATACATGTATTGGGGTATTTAGTTGGATTAAGTAGGATAAAAGAGTCTAATGAGGTCATGTGAAAGATGCTATAAATTACATAAGTCTAAAACATAAGTTAGTGGTCATATTCAAGTTTTGACATTATAAGTCCCATGTTGAAGTTGATATGTAAAAGGAGTTTATTTTATGTAACTAACTAATAACCAACCCTTAAAGTTGGTGAAAGAGAGATTGTATGGAGTTAGTAGTATTATCTTGGTGTAGGAGAGGTGGTGATAATTTTCCAAGAATGTAATCCAGGGAGCAATGCATAATAGTTGATAAAACCTCTCAAGAGGGTGTTGAAGTCCTCATAAGGATAGTTTGTAATCAAGAAAGTTTAAAATGCATAAAGACAGACAAGTTTTGTATATTCTCTTAATGATATTGATATGTTGAATGTTTCTTTGTATCTTGATAGGCCTCTAAGGCCATGAATAATTGGATATGTGCATTGTGTGGCAAGTTTGAATCA
The DNA here is from genome assembly GCA_037957365.1 of Torreya grandis. Taxonomy (NCBI): domain Eukaryota; kingdom Viridiplantae; phylum Streptophyta; class Pinopsida; order Cupressales; family Taxaceae; genus Torreya; species Torreya grandis. Next base: position 619,811 of record JARHVA010001438.1, on the reverse strand, counting down.
ATGGCCTATTGTATATAGCTAAGAAAAGGTGGTTTGTATATGGTTTAGAGAAAAGAAACAAGAAATCCTCATTGTAATAAGTTGGGTGAAAGTGTCCAAGATTCCTGAGAGTCCTAATAAATAAATCAAGAAGATTGAACATCATTCAAGAAAGCACTCATGGATTTAGAACCTTTGTTTACAATATTCACCGAGTAAAGTATACAGGTTATGTTGCTAAGGGCACAAATCAAGATTAGGTAAGAGGGTGATTCCTTAATTTGGTCATTGTTTAGGTCTATATTAAGAAAAAATTGCTAGGTATAGATGTCAAGACCCTATTGAAAGGGTGTAAACTGTAATATTGCAGGCAAAACCTAATATACATAGTCAAACCTTGGTTGTAAGGTGCCACAAAATAAAATGGAATTTTGAATCAATATATATGTGAAAGGCTATGGATTAAGGTAGTGGATAATATAGTATGCTATGAAGATCTTATGCATTGGTTCCTAGACTAAAATTTGTTCCTAGTTTGGAAGAGAATAATACCCAGAACACTGTTTGCAATAGGTGTCATTTTTGGTTGACACAGTTAGTTCTTGAGAATAAGGGTTGAGAGTGGAGAAAACATATGAATTTGGTTAAGGTGTTAGCTTGTTTTAGAAATAGATGTGGTAGAAGATAAATCCTAATGAACTATGGTCATGCCTTAAAATGGTAAGTTGAATTTGGAACCCTAAAACTGTCATACACTAGTATGCCATGTTTACACAGTCAGAGAGTCAAAGGAGATTAAATTGACGAATACAAAGTGAATGGAGATGATTTTGAGTGAAATATATCTTTAAAAAAGTGTAATAAACTTTTGAATAATCCAAGTCTAGTTGAGACTACATTGGAAGAAGATTAACCCATGAAAACTTAGCACAGTCCAGAAATAAACCTATAGTTTACTGTATTTTTTTTATGTTTCTCATGTTTAATGCTTTAACAAGGTTGAATGAAGTGATGGGAAGGTAAAAAGGGTCCATATAAACCTAACACACGTTATTTTGGATTTTTAAACCCATTACAACCAAATATATCTAATTTCAAATGTCCACGGGCCTGTGTGTAGGCATACAAACCCTAGATTAGGGTTTAGGTCATAAAATGAGTTTTAAGCCTTAAATTTTGATGAAACTTGGTAGCTAGGTTTGTTTTGACATTCATAAAGTTAATCACAAGGATTTATACTTGTAAAGATAGTGTTTTATGGATTTTATCACTGTAGCAACAAAAGAGGGCTAGAAAGGCCTAAAAGAGTGTGAGTTTACAAAGGAAGTGGTAGGAAAGTGAAGAGTAAAGGATTGAAACTTTGAAATTAACTTAGAGGGGTTAATATTAGTCTATAAATGTGTCTAATTCTTTGGAAAAGTACTTAGGTTGATCAAATCAAGAATAATGGTTCAGAAAAGGCTACTAACCTTGTGAGTAGGAAGTAAGAGTTATATGAAGAGTTGAGAGGTAAGGTGAATTCTAGGGGTCATATCAGATGGAATATGATGATTGGAGATCATTATTAACAAATTATTTAATTATTAACACATAATTCTTGTTTTGGTCTTTGAGACCTATTAAGACTGATTAAATAAGGAGTAATTTGTGAGTTGCATTCTAAATGGTTAAAAGAGTGAAAGATGATAAGTATGAAATAATATTTGAGGACTCACAAGAGAGACTGATATATACTAGATAAGGATTCCAATTCTTGAAAAAACAAACAATAAGAAGACTCTATATAGTCTAGTATGCAAGTTGATACAAAACAAGGGAGATGTGACCTTATAATTAATTAGACAATCAAGTGAACCTGTATGAGACAAGAACCAGATGGAGATGAGATTAAAGACTTCTTCCTAATACCTCTACATCATTTGGTATCAGATCAAGGCAAGGTATGCTTGGGTAAAAATTGTGTTTTGAATTCTTTCCATTTTGTTTATTTGAGATAAATATAGCATGTTATGAATGTGCATGAGGAGTAATTTGTAGGGTGTTGAGGGAGAAGAGGATGTTTCAAGTTTGATCTATTATGATCAGTACAGAGGTAAATTAAATTTAGGAGAGAGAAACAATAGGCCCAAAATCCTTTGATAAGGACAAGAATCTAGTCAAGAGAAGGCTAGAAGAGAGAGAGGAAAACAGAGAATTGAAGTTCCAAGAGAGAAGAGGAAAGAAAGAAGACTCCAAAAGAGAGTCAAAAGAGTTAAGAATAGATCCTAGAGAGAGGACTCAAAGAAGAGGAAATCCCCACAAGAGGTCTAAGAGGCAAGCTTAAAGGACTTGCTAAGAGGAAGGTCTAAATAGTCCTAGAAAACAAAGAAAGTGAGAGAAGATGGATATAGAGAAAGAAATAGAGGACATAAGAAGATAATTGGGGCAGAGATTTGAGAGGATTGAGCTCATGGTGAATCTCATGGAGAGTCAAGAAATCCAATGGACTGGTTGGAGTATGAGGAAGAAAGTTAAGTGGCCACTTGAGTCACTTATGAGAAGAAGGCACAAGAAGAGTGTCTTGAAGAATGAGAAGAAGAAAGAGAGAGTAGCCCAAAGAGGCATGAGAAAGAAGATGTTGCCAAGTGAGCAAAAATAAAGAGAGATAGAGAAGAGGGTTCTCATTTATAATAATGAGAGGGAGAAATAAGTGCTAAGGAGAGCACAAAATAATGGAGATGAAGAAAAGAAGAGAAGATGGACAATGTCCATACCAAGGACATTCAAAGAGACTATGTGGTCTCTCATTTTGTATGCTAATGTTGCTTTTAATTTTATGTTTTCAGGTATGAAGGCAAGCTTGGAGAAGGCCAAGAATGAGGCCTCAAGGTTGATGAATAATGAGCCAAGAATAGTACCCATCAAGTGGCAAGAATATGACAAAGATAAAGAACCTCTTGAAGGAGGCAAGAAGATGAAGACTGAAAGCATTCTATTTGATGAATATGAAGAGAATGAAGCATACTATGATGTATTTCCATGTATAACAGTTGAAACAAAGGAGATGGTGTACCAAGAAGACAAGAAGGTCACCCATGAATATACGAAAGAAGATATAAGCTTGCAGCAGTTGCCTATAGAGGTAAATGAGTGTTTGAGTGTTGAATTTGATTATATATATGAAGAAGGCAAGGCTGATATGCAGGTTAAAGGAAAATATGATAAATTGCATCCCTCAAAGGTGAAAATAGGCATGGATATGTATGGCTTAAATAATCAGGTGAATAAAAAAAGAGGAGAACCTCAAGCAAGAGGTCAAACAAATTAAAATCATGAATAGAAGACAAGCAAAAATATGGAAACAAAAGGTAAATGGCAAAGCACATCAAGTTGGCAAGATAGATTACCAAGGCATGAGGCATGAGAGTGATGCAAAGAGAGGCAAGTGGAAGCCCAAGAAGGTACAAGGTATAAAATGGGTTGAAAATATTGTGAAAAGAGCACAAAGAGATCATATTACATGTGTGCTCCAATAAGGCATGAAGGTAGAGGAAGATAACAAACCAAGAAAGCAAGCAAAAGAGGTTAAACAAGCAAACCAAGCAAAATAAATGAAGGTAAAACCATGTGAACAAGGAAATGAATGCATAAATGAAGATAAGTGTTTGATAGATATGTTTTCCAATGTTGTTTATGATGGAATGCTGGAATTTGAATCCAATAAGGAAGATATTTTGTACATGGAAACTATTGCATTGTTGGATGAGGGTGTAGCATGGCAAGATGAGGAAGAAGCACCTCAAAGAGTTATTGAGAAGCATGATGTATAGAAAGGGGATGTTGATAAGACTCTCAAAAATGAGGGATTCCAATGAAAAGATAAATAATAAGTTGCCCAAGACATTGAAGGACAAAGTACACCAAAGTTTGATGAAGCAAATGAAAAGATTGATGCATTCAAGTTTTAAGAGGAGTTGAGAATGTTGGAGGGCATGTTTAGTCCATCAAAGGAGATAAAAATATATGAGGTATAGTAGGTACAATTCAATCAATAATTCCAAGAAACATCAAGAAAGGAGCATCAAAGAGAAGTACAAGATGTACAAATTGGCAAGTAGGCAAGCAAATGGGGTATGAATAAGCAAATATTGTGAGATATTTCATGGATAAAGTTCAAGCTGAGTTTACCTTTGATAAATGTGGATGTGACAAGCCAAAAAATTCCAAATAACATTGTACTATAGTGATGAATAAATCAATGAGCAATTGCACTTGCATAGTGAGCAAGGAGAGAGGAAAAGGCATCCAAATGAAAAAAATACTAAAGAAGAGGTAGAAAAAGAAAGTATAGAAAAAAAAAGGATGAAGGTTGACATGTATGAGAGGCCAAAAGAGCCTCGTAAAAAAGGAGATATCATGAATAAGGAGAAATCACTACTAGACAAGCAAGAAACAAGTGAAAATAAAGGGGAAAGAAGCCATGAAGCAAGCATGAGGAAGAAAAATGCACAGAAGTTGATTGCATATGAGCATGAGGAGGTTAAAAATGATTGGGAAAAGGTGAAATATGTAGCCAATATAAAACTACAGCAATGGGATTACCACATGGAAGTGGAGGATGAATGGGTACAAAGAATAGACAAGGTTAAGAGGAATAAAAGCAAGCATTTGACAAAGAAAAACGAACCAAAAAAAAGGACCATTAACATGTTGAGAATGAAGGACCCTCAAAAAATCAATTGAAAATCAAGGAAGAAAGATGCATGTTCAAGTTTTTTTTTCTCCCTCCTGGGGAGTATGATGCAGGAGCATCAACCAAAAGTTGTCAAATTTCATGTTTTGGTCATTAGTAGCAAAAAGTGTGTCAATTTGGAGTATAATGTGCACCTAGATACCTTTCAAGGTCCAATCCATGTATTTGAGTCCATTTGGGGTCCTCAAGATGAACTCTCTAAATTGTTGGAGTTTCCCCTCCAAAGCCAGGGACTTGAAAATTCAATTATTCAAAATGAGTCTAGAAGGCCAAATACATGTATTGGGGTATTTATTTGGATTAAGTGGGATAAAAGAGTCTAATTAGGTCATGTAAAATATGCTAGAAGGTACATAAGTCTAAAACATGAGTTAGTGGACATATTCAAGTTTTGACATTATAAGTCCCATGTTGAAGTTGATATGTAAAAGGAGTTTGTTTTGCATAACTAACTAATAACCAACCCTTGAATTTAGTAAAAGAGAGATTGTATAGAGTTAGTAGTAGTAGCTTGGTGTAGGATAGGTGGTGAGAATGCTCCAAGAATGTAAACCAAGGATCAATGCAGAATAGTTGATAAAACCTCTCAAGAGGGTGATGAAGTCCTCATAAGGACAATTTGTAATCAAGAAAGTTTAAAATACATAAAGATAGACAAGTTTTGTATATTCTCTGAATGATATTGATCTATTGAATGTTGATTTGTATCTTGATAGGCATTGGAGGCCATGAATAGTTGGATATGTGCATTGTGTGGTAGGTTTGAATTAATGGCCTATTGTTCATAGCCAAGAAAAGGTGGTTTGTATGTGGTTTAGAGCAAAGAAGAAAGAAATAATCATTGTAAGAAGTTGGGTGAAGGTTTCCAAGATTATTTAGAGTCCTAATAAATAAATCAACAAGATTTAACATTATTCAAGACAACACTCATGGATTTAGAACCTTTGTTCATAGTCTTCACCGAGTAAAGTATGCAAGTTATGTTGCTAAGGGCACAAATCAAGATTAGGTAAGAGGGTGATTCCTTAATTTGGTCATTGTTTAGGTTGATATTAAGCAAAAAATACTAGGTATATATGTCAAGACCTTGTTGAAAGGGTGTAAACTCTAATATTGTAGGCAGACCCTAGTATACACAGTCGAACCTTGGTTGTAAGGTACCACAAAACAAAATGGAATTTTGAATCAATATATATGTGAAAGGTTGCAGATTAAAAATATTAGATAATATATTATGCTATGAATAGCTTATTCATTGGTTCCTAGACTGAAATTTGTTCCTATTTTGGAAGAGAATAATACCCAGAACATTGTTTGCAATAGGTGTATTTTTTGGTTGACACAGTCAGTTCTTGAGAATAAGGGTTGAGAGTGGAGAAAACATATGAATTTGGTTAAGGTGTTAGCTTGTTTCAGAAAGAGATGTGGTATAATACAACTCCTAATAAACTCTGGTCATGCCTTAAGATGGTAAGTTGAATTTGGAACCCTGAAATTGTTATACACTAGTATGCCCTATTTACATAGTCAGAGAGTCAAGGGAGGTTAAATTGACTAATACAAAGTGAATGGAGATGTTTTTGAGAGAAATATATCTATAAAATAGTGTAATAACCTTTGGAATAACCCATTTCTAGTTGAGACTACATTGGAAGAAGATTAACCCATGGAAACTTAGCACAGTCCAGAAATACACCTACATTTTACTGTATTTCTTTATGTTTCTCATGTTTAATGCTTTGAAAAGGTTTAATGAAGTGATGGGAAGGAAAAAGGGGTCCATACAGACATAATACATGTGATTTGGTGTTTTTAAACCGATTACAACCAAAGATATGCAATTTCATATGTCCACGGGCCTGTGTGTAGGCATACAAACCCTAGATCAGGTTTTAGATCATAAAATGAATTTTTACACATGAATTTTTATGAAACTTGGTATTTGGGTTGGTTTTGACATGACTAAATTTAATAAAAAGGATTTAGACTTGTACAGATAGTATTGTATGGATTTTAGCATTGTGGCAACAAAAGAGGGCTAAAAAGGCCTAAAAGAGTGTGAGTTTACAAAGGAAGTGGTAGGAAAGTGAAGAGTAAAGGCTTGAAACTTTGAAATTACCTTAGAGGGGTTAAGATAAGTCTATAAATGTGTCTAATTCTTGGGAAAAGTTCTTATGTTGATCAAATCAAGGACAATTGTTCAGAAAAGGTTACTAACCTTGTGAGTAGGAAGTAATGGTTGTATGAAGAGTTGAGAGGTAAGGTGAATTCTAGGGGTCAGAGCAGATGGAATATGATGATTGAAGATCATTCTTGAAAAAGGATTGAATTATCAACACCTAATTATTATTTTGGTCCTTGAGACCTATTAAGAGTGTTTAAATAAGGACTAATTTGTGAGTTGCATTCTAAATGGTTAAAAGAGTGAAAGGTGATAAGTATAAATTAATATCTGAGGACTCACAAGAGAGACTAATATATAATAGAGAAGGATTATAAATCTTGAACAAGCAAACAATGATAAGACTCTATATAGTCTAGTATGCAGTTTGATATAAAACAAGGGAGATGTGACCTTATAAGTAAGTGAACAATCAAGTGAACCTGTATGAGACAAGAACCAGATGGAGATGAGATTGAAGACTTCTTCATAATGCCCCTACATCAGAATGCAACCATTTTGAGCCATCTGATTCCATATATTAAAACCCATCTTAGATTTATCAATGTTATAATATGATTTCATGAGCATGTTGTATGTGTGAATAGTAGATTCAAAGCCATGTTACATCATCTCATCAAAGAGTTTAGTAGCTTCATCTAGCTTCTTGAGATTCGTCATGATTTAACCAAAACATTATAAATTTGGAAATCATGAGCAATTCCATTAATTTTAATTTCCCACAACAACTCATTAGCTCAATCCAACTCCTTTGCACTACCATACCTTATGATAAAACAAGTTTAAAAAATATCATCTAGAGAATATCTATTTTACTACATTTTCATAAAGAACTTCAATGCTCCACCCATCTTATGATATTTATAGAGGGCATGAATTATAATAGTGTATCTTATAGCATTAGGGGCAAAGGCCATTCATTTTCATGAAGGCAAAGATCTTGACAACTTCATGTCCTCTTTACCTCAAAAAGGCCTTTCAATATAATGTTTTGTGTGGAAAGATCTAGTTTGAATCTTGCATCCACCATCTCATTCCATAATTTACCCACCTCTATCAATACACTTAAACTTAAATAACAACCTTGATGAATGAGCAATCATTAAACTTGAAGTTTGTCCCCAATATAAAACTTCTATGGCAACAACATCATTGAATTTGCTGAAATTTTTTCCAGAAAAGGGTTTGTTGAGTGCAATCATCCTTTGAGATATGGTTTTTGTTGATAGCCTTTCTTCAATCGAGTCTGCACTAAATTGGTGGTTGAAACATAAGGTATAAAGCAATCAGTTTTGATTGGACATCAGAGAATGGATATTTACTATAGTAATTACAAACAATATGGAATTTATTATAAATGATTATATTGCAAACCTCAAATTTTCTCATCCTGCTATTTGGTTACAAGGACTTTATGGAATTCCTAGAGGAGTGGCAATAGAAAAGGCATATATGGTGATAGTGAAGAAAGGCAAAGAGTGGAAAATCCTCCATGTAATGAAAATAATTTCTAATAAACTACCTCAAGAATATGGGCACATTATTTGAATGCTTTGAACTTTTTTGAATGTTGATCAAAAAATTTAGTGTATAATGTATTTTCATGTAATTTTAGCACTGCCAATGGGTTCTTATCTCTTAGGCTTGCTTGCTTGTAGTTTGGCTTTGTAGTGGAATATATTTTTGACAATATGCCTTACTGGAATCATAGTGGAGGGGAGAATCAAGTTTTTGTTGCGACTAATGATTATGGAACTTAAATTCACAAGATGACATTGGATCTCATGAGCCTCTAGGCATCCATCCAACAAAGGTTATATTATCTAAACCAAATTGTGGTGCTCCTAAATGCAGACACTATAAATCAGAAGTAGAAAAATTACAAATGGAAGCTTGGGATGCCATCGATGGTGAATCATAATTGACTCTAGATTCCTTTTTTCCCAAAGGGAAAGGAGGTTTCCTACCCCTTCCATTAAGGTGAGCCTTGTTAATGAGTTAGTGATTGGTTAAGGGCTTCTCGATAGGATAAATTTTTGTTTCATATTTCAAGTTTCTCTACCTACTTGTTTTGACTTTCTTGGTTTAATTGATTACTATGCTTTAGATTTTTTGTCTCTTTAGGGTAGCCTCTCTGCTTGAGCATTGCTTTTCGAACCAAGTTTTTTCATGTTATAATCACTTTGTCTCTCTATTTATTAACGTCTTTTCCCATAAAATAGACCCCTTCAACCCTAATTCATCTATCATTCATATATATATAATATTACATATTATTGTATTAATTATTATTTTATAATAATATTTATATACTATATAATATACAAATATATATAATACTATATATAATTTAAAGATATATAATAATAATATAATATACACAACAATAAAATGCCAATATCTATTTCCAATGAGGCATGGGAGAAGGTCTCAATAGGTGGTTTAGCAAATTCTTCTTAAACTATTATAAGAGTGAGTTCTTCCAAATTCAATGTTTCTGCAATATCTCCTACAACTTTAGAGTGTGTCACAAAATTAGACAAAACTATCATTTCTACGTTTGTATAACAGCTAAAATATTTTATTGATTCAAGTAAAAGATTTATATAAAAAGACTCGTCTCTTTCTAGACGCTCGTCTACTGCTTCTACTGATGCATTAAAATCAAAAATAGGATGTCATTTAATGCTCATATAACCACTTGCATCTCACTATAAACACCTCTAACATAAATATTTGTAGTTAATGCCATTGGCCAACTGAGTATTTAAATGATTTTTATTAACAACAATCAATGACTAAATATATTAGTGAATAAAAATGACTAAGTGACCAGATTACAACAATCAGTGACTAAATCAATGACTAAATATATTACCAAATCGATCAATCAAAACAACCAATAAATGACTAAAAATGGTTTAGTCATCAATTTGGTCACATTATAAATGACTGGCAATAAACTACTAATGGTCATGTGATCATGTTTGGTCATTTATATGCAATTTTTAGTAGCTTTTTTAATCATATATTGCTCTTTTTGTACTAGTGTTATGTTTCTTGTGTTTAATGCTTTGACAAGGTTGATTGAAGTGATGGAAAGGTAAAATGGGTCCATACAAACCTAACATATGTGATTTAGGGTTTTGAAACCCATTACAACCAAAGATATCCAATTTCATATGTCCACAGGCCTGTGTGCAGGCATACAAACCCTAGATTAGGGTTTAGGTCATAAAATGAGTTTTAACCCTTGACTTTTGATGAAACTTGGTATTTGGGTTGATTTTGACATGCCTGAAGTGAATCACAAGGATTTGGACTTTTAAGAATAATATTGTATATATTTTAGCACTGTGGCAATAAAAGAGGGCTAAAAAGGCCTAAAAGAGTGTGAGTTTACAAAGGAAGTGGTATGGAATTGAAGAGTAAAGGCTTGAAACTTTTAAAGTAACTTAGAGGGGTTAAGAGTATTCTATAAATGTGTCTACTTTTTGGGAAAATTTCTTAGGTTGATCAAATCAAGGACAATTGTTCAAAAAAGGCTACTAACCTTGTGAGTAGGAAGTAAGGGTTGTATGAAGAGTTGAGAGGTAAGGTGAACTCCAGGGGTCAAAGTAGATGGAATATGATGATTGAAGATCATTCTTGACAAAGGATTGAATTATCAACACCTAATTCTTGTTTTGGTCCTTGAGACCTATTACGAGTGGTTAAATAAGGACTAATTTGTGAGTTGCATTCTAAATGGTTAAAAGAGTGAAAGGTGATAAGTATGAAGTAATATTTGAGGACTCACAAGAGAGATTGATATATACTAGAGAAGGATTCTAACTCTTCAACAAGCAAACAATGAGAAGACTCTATATAGTCTAGTATGCATTTTGATATAAAACAAGGGAGATGTGACCTTATAAGCAAGTGGACAATTAAGTGAACCTGTATGAGACAAGAACCAGATGGAAATGTGATTGAAGACTTCTTCCTAATGCCTTTGCATTATAATTCAACCATTTTAAGCCATATAATTCCATATATTAAAACCCATCTTAGATTTATCAATGTTATAATATGATTTCATGAGCATGTTGTATGAGTGAATAGTAGATTCAAAGCCATGTTGCATCATCTCATCAAAGAGTTTAGTGGCTTCATCTAGTTTCTTGAGATTCATCATGATTTAACTAAGACATTATAATATTGGCAATCATGAGCAATTTCATTAATTTTAATTTCCTACAGCAACTCATAGGCTCAATCCAACTCCTTTGGACTACCATACCTTGTGATAAAACAAGTTTAAAGAATAGCATCTAGAGAATATATATTTTACTACATTTCCATAAAGAACTTCAATGCTCCACCCATCTTATACAATTTATAGAGGGCATGAATTATAATAGTGTATCTTATAGCATTAGGGGAAGGGCCATTCATTTTCATGAAGGCAAAGATCTTGACAGCTTCATGTCCTCCTTCCCTCAAAAAGGCCTTTCAACATAATGTTTTGTGTGGAAAGATCTTGTTTGAATCCTGCATCCACCATCTCATTCCACAATTTATGCACCTCTATCAATACATACTTTAAACTCAAATAACAACCTCGATGAATGAGCAATCATTAAACTTGAAATTTGTCCCCAACAAAAAAATTATATGGCAACAACATCATTGAATTTGCTGAAATTTTTTCCAGAAAAGGGTTTGTTGAGTGCAATCATCCTTTGAGCTATGGTTTTTATTGATAACCTTTCTTCAATCGATTCTACACTAAATTGGTGGTTGAAACATAGGGTACAAAGCAATCAGTTTCAATTGGATATCAAATGGATATTTACTATAGTAATTACAAACAATATGGAATTGATTATAAATGATTATATTACAAACCCTGAATTTTCTCATCCCACTATTTGGTTACAAGGACTTTATGGAATTCCTAGAGGAGTGGCAATAGAAAAGGCATATATGGTGATAGTGAAGAAAGGCAAAGAGTGGCAAACCCTCCATGTAATGAAAATAATTTCTAATCAACTACTTCAGGAATATGGGCACATTATTTGCATGCTTTGAAGTTTTTCGAATGTTGATCAAAAAATTTAGTGTATAATGTATTTTTATGTAATTTTAGCACTGCCAATGGTTTCTCGTCTCTTAGGCTTGCTTGCTTGTAGTTTGGATTTGTAGTGGAATATATTTTTGACATTATGCCTTACTAGAATTGCAGTGGAGGGGCTAATCAAGTTTTTGTTGCGACTAATGATTATGAAACTTGCTTTCACAAAAAGATGTTGGATCTAATGAGCCTCTAGGCATCCATCCAACAAAGGTTATTTTATCTAACCCAAACCACAATGCTCCTAAATGCAAACACTAGAAATCAAAGGCAGAAAAATTAAAAATGGAAGCTTGAGAGGCCATCAATGGTGAATAGCAATTGACTCTAATTTCCTTTTTTTCTTAAAGGAAAATGAGGTTTCCTACCCCTTCCATTAAGGTGAGCCTTGTTAATGAGTCAGTCATGGGTTAAGAGCTTTTTGATGGGATAAAGTTTTGTTTCATATTTCGAGTTTCTCTATCTACTTGTTTTGACTTTCTTGGTTTAATTGATTACTATGCTTAAGATTTTGTGTCTCTTTAGGGTAGCCTCTTTGCTTGAGCATTGATTTTCAATCTAAGTTTTTTCATGTTGTAATCACTTTGTCTCTCTATTTATTAAAGTCTTTTCCCATAAAATAAACCCCTTCAACCCTAATTCATCTATCATTCATATATATATATATATATATATATATATATATATATATATATATATATATATTACATATTATTGTATTAATTATTATTTTATAATAATATTTATATACTATATATAATTTAAAGATATATAATAATAATATAACATACACAACAATAAAATGCCAATATCTATTTCCAATGCGGCATGGGAGAAGGTCTCAATAGGTGGTTTAGCAAATTCTTCTTAAGAGTGAGTTCCTCCAAATTCAATGTTTCTGCAATATCTCCTACAACTTCAGAGTGTGTCACAAACTCGAACAAAACTATACCCAATTACATGTTTCATTTTCCAATAAATGTACATAAATGAAACAATTTAATGCACATATTTTAAGCCTTGTATTGGAATAATTATTATATTCACAGTAGATTTGGTCGTTTGGAAAGGAAAAAAAAAAAAAAAAAAAACTTAAATTTAAAACGTCTTAATTATTTACCTTTTTATTGGGCCAAACTTGGGGGTCTTATATAGGTCTTAAGTGTTTGAAAAAAACATTAATAATCATTAATTTTCTTTCTTGGCTTTCTCAAATTTTTATTAAATTTAATAAATTATTTATTCAATTTTAATTGTATAAATCTTTACAATTTAATGATAATGATTTTTTTAATAATTTACATATTGATATGAATTAAAAATGATTAATAATATATAAAATATTTTTTGATATAATTGTGTAGGCTTAACACTTAGTAATTCTTAACAAACTTTAACAATGTCTCTATCATAACTTTGGGTACAAACTTTAAGAGTTAAAGGTTAAATATACTGAAAATAAACAACTTGATCAAATTGTCCAATTTCCCCTTTCTTCGAAAGGTTTTTTGTTGATTTTTCTTAAAATTGGTGAGTCTTTGATTAAAAATAAATTGTTTTGAACCATCAAAAATGGTAAAAAGGCATATTTCTAGACTGACTCTTGGGATAGTTATCTCCCTCTTGTTGAACAATATCACCACTTTTATGGGCTCATAGAACAAATACATCACAAAGATTAGATTGTGGTTGCCAAGTACTCTAATAGATTCAACAGAGAATGGACAATTGAAAGGAAGTGGATTTTCTGTAAAGATTGGTCTATTCAAATTCCATTGGACTCTAAAATCAAACTTCTTAACATATTCTTAAAGACAAAGATCTTTCTTGTTTAGATAAGGATGACTTATTGGCTTGGGGAGGACAGCATAATGAAATCTATAATGTGGTGGATGGTTATCGTTCTCTTTGTCATCCTTCACTTCAACCTCTCAAAAAGATTTTTATACAACTTTGGAGTCATAATCTATGGCCTAAAGTTAGATTTTTCATCTAGTTTATCCTTCATGATAGAGCTCTTATGAGAGATCAACTTATGAAAAGGGGCTTTAATAGCCCCTTTAGATGTGTGTTATGTAGGGATCATAGAAAACTTTTTCTCATATTTTCTTTTCATATCCCTTTATTACTGAACAATGCTAGCTCCTTGTGAGTCTTTTGGGCATCCCGTGGACAGGGATTTTGTCCTTAATTCAAGCCCTTCAGAATTGGAGTTGTATTTTAAATTTTGATGTCTTTTCTAATCATATTCTTTGGGCTGGGTTATCTTTTGTCTTATGGAACATGTGGAAGGAGAGAAATGCTAGAATTTTCAAGCAAAGGGTTATTGATAGTGTTTGGATTTGGTAGCACACTCTTAATAACATCAAAGAATCAGTCTTGCACTTGATGAAACACCTTGTGACACCTTCCTAGCCTGGGGTGCTTATTCTTCAGGCTCTACATATTGTTCATTCTCCCCCTCACTCTCAGTTGGATTCTATTGGCAAAGGCCATTCCATTATTCCAATTCCATGTTTCAACAAAATCTATACAGATGGTGTTTAAAGGGGAAATCCTATTTATGTTAGCATTGGAGGCATTGGTAAGGATTTGGATAATTCTATTGCTTTATTTTTTTGTCAAAATTGGTATTACTACCAACATTTCAATAGAAGGGCAAGCTATTATGGAATGTCTTAACACTACTTGGATGGTAGGGTGGAAAAACATCAGTTGGTTGTTGACTCTAAGTTTTGGATTACGCTACTTTCAAATCCTAGTTCTAACATCTCCAAGGATTAGATAATTTACAGAATTCTCTAAAAAAATCAATGGCTTCAAAAGAAATTTGACAAGGTTATTTATTTGCATACTCTTCGAGTTCTCAATAAGGTTACAGATGCACTTACTAACTAGGCTCTTGATCAATTTGAAGTGAAAGGCTCTGGTCCTCCTCCCTTATAGTGGTTGGAAAAGCTAATGAATGAGCTCTTATGCATGCTAGCCTTAGATAATAACATAATTGATTGCTAGAATCTTTATGAGGTTGTCATTTCTCCCTTAGTTGATTGTTGTTGTTTTTAGTTCTCCTTCGTTGGCTATTGGCTTCCTTTTTATTACTTTTTCTAGTTGTGGGGCGCGCTTCTAATTCTAGACTTGATTGGAATCATGATAGTTTTTATTTTTGACTGTAGTTTTTGAATGAGTCATAAAGTTTTAGTCTTGTTGATTTTCTTGCTCAATACTTACATAGCTTGATGATTGCTTATCTTTTGATTAAGCGTGTTTTTTAAATATGTTAAAAAAGGTAAACCAAGTGTAAGCCCAAGACAATTTTGATAAAAAATATATATCTCCTTGAATCTTATTCGAATATAACATCTCTCTTTTGAAATATTTTCCTCAAAATAAAATTAAAAAAAAAACTCTTTTACAATATATCTCAATGAGTGATTCCCATATACCTCTTCTATATACTTTTATGCTTTTGCTTTTCAATATAAATTTTTCTATTTCTTGTTGATTTCATATTTCCATTTATTATTTATATTTGTTAAAATGGAATGCAATATGTCTCATATATGACAATATCATACAAGAGACACTAAACCAAAGATGGGAAAATAAAACTCTCAAATTTCTCTATGAAAATTATAATCAAAAGAAATTGATAGAAATTAATAATTGTTGTGTAAATTTTTTACCCAACAATGTTAGTTTTCTGTTTGCAAAAGTTTAACTTTGAATAAAACATGTTATTTTTTTTTAATTAAAAATTGAATTTCTTGTGTAAAGATCATTTGTTTTTAGCACAATTTACCCATTGTAGGGTTTTATTCATTTTTTAATATAAATAGCATTTTTTTAATTTAGTTTTAATTTACATATTGTAATTATATTATGTTTATTGAAATTTAGATTTTGATTTAATTTAAGCTAATATTTATGTATTTATGTGATTATTTGAAGAACTACAAAAATTGAATAACAATTAAATTTCATAATTAAGAAATTTCATCATATTAAATATTTGCTTTATCTATTTTACTCCAATTTGGTTTTAGAAATTGTAATAGGATAAAAATTAGTAGAATAATTCAAATAGATATATATGACATTCAAACATATATTTAAATGTAAAATACTAAAAATGATTCCAATGACTTGACAAGTGGCATATGCAAACTATAGTAAATACAAAAAATCGATAAATATTTAATTGTTTTGGTTGACTCTTTAATTGTGACTGTATTCTGGGAGTGAAAAATAGAGTAAAGCAGGAATATAATTTGTCCTGATCAAAAATTATATATTTGCCTACGCATAGGTGCTGCCATCGGGTCTTGGTCACTATCGACTATCAATACCGATATGAGTGGTTGTTACTGACATGTAATGAAAAAGGGGTTTGTGAAAAAAAGGTTACCTTCACCTATCTCTAAAACCTTTGTATATGTGATGATGAATGCTCATAATATGTACAACTCCAAAAATCAACTTACTTCACCTTAAAACCTTAAATGTACTTGAGAGGGATAGAACCCTAAAAAAAGTAAAAAAGTGTAATGGACTTCACTAACCCTAATCACCCCCATTTGACAATTGATTGTTGTCTACATATCTGATACTCTGAGGAAATAAATCAAGTCACACGTAATTCTCACACTTAGTATGATTTTGCAATTGTACTCCTTCATTATATGTATGAAACAAATAACTTTTATTTAATACTTAACAATGTTTGTTTTGACTTGACTTTAGTGTGCTTAAAAGTTGACTTGTGATTTGATCTGGGAAACACTTCAAGTAACAATTCAAGTGACGGTTATACCCCAATTGGTAGCCAAACTTTTGAGAGTCATAACTTTTGAACCATAGCTTCGTTTTACTCCCCGTTTGAAAAATTGGAAAGTTAAGAATGAAGAGAACATGGTGAGATGGAAAAAATCTTTGCTCAATGGGTTTTGACCCTCAAAAACTCAATAAAAGTGTCCTAAATTTTAATTTTAGTAGTGCAGTCTAAAAATAGTAAGTTTCTAAAAATAGTTATTCTCAAATTTTGTGTTGTATAATTCATGGAAGTTGAATCATTTCATCTCCATCAATATTGGTGACCTTCCACATCCTCATTCTACCTTTAAATAGGTATAAATAAAGATGTAGCTCAAAAATAAAATCAAACATCTCTTCCCAGAGATAGGCATATGTTGTACCTACAATTTTGAGCAATAAAACATCTTTTCTTAGAGATAGTATTATTATTTGTATGTTCTTGAAATATTCTTCAACCAAGAATTATGAGTTTTGGATCAGTGGTATCAAAGCAGTTTGTCTTAAGAGTGTACGATCCTGAGCACAAGGTCAAACTATAGGAAGCTTGGGTAGAAAATACAAGATCTAGTAGACTATCCACCTATTCACTCCAAATGATCTCAAATGGCAGACAACACAGAAACATCTGATCCTTTCAAGGAAATGGTGAATGAAGCCCTCTAGTAGTAGCAAATGCAGATACTATAATAATTCACCCGAATTTTCTAATAAGTTCATGGTGAAGATTGAGCAGAAGCATTAAATAAAGAATATGAAGAGTCATCCTTCAAAATAAAAAAGGGAATTCCATGATAAGCAACCCCAGAATAGAATTACTAGAAATGGTACGATTACCATAAAAGTAGAAATCACTCCAAAGAAGAATGGCGAGCCATCAAGTCCCTACTTTTTGAGTCATAATCCTCAACATCTACTGCTCTACCTCATACACACCCAGTCGTTGAAGAGGATGAAGAAGATATTATAGATGTTGAGCCTGATGCTATCATTGCTTCATCATAGACCCATGAGGAAAGGCCAAATGACAAGGAAAGGTTTTTTTACTCTAAGTTATGGGTGAAAGGTAAGCCTCTGCATTTCATTCTTGATAGCGGGAGTCAAAAGAATTTAATCTCTACTAATGTTGTGAAAATTTTAAATGTGTCCATGAAGCCTCACTCAAAGCCATACAATATTATATGGTTGAGTCAAGGGAGAAACCTCTGTGTCACACACCAGTGTCTTCTTTCATATGAAATAAAACCTTTCTAAGATGAGGTCTTGTGTGATGTGGTCAGTCTGGATGTTTGTGATGTACTCCTTAGTCATTCATGTATAATCGACATGGCATCTATGAATCAAGAACCTAAATTATTATCTCCTCTCTTAGAACATGGTGCTACATGGTACCAGAGGTACTACCTTCCACATCTATCTCCTTGATTAGTGCTAAGAAAATCATTCTCATAGTGGTCAAGCCACATAAATACAAAAGGGTCAATGTTGCAGCATTGACTACATAATCAACATACAATAAAAGCAAATAGATACCAAGTTGAGGAAGCTCATAGCCTTCCATCCATAGATTGATGGTCAGACAAAAATGGTGAACAATCAAGCCCTGCACAGCTCTATAAAACACAGTCCATTCCAAGTATGCATCAGGTTCCAACCCATGACACCAAATGATGTAGTCATTCCATATCATCCACCTCTATTGAAACTTCAAACATTGGTGATATTGATCCACAAAGTTTTTCTCCAGTGGTCAAGAGGGGCAAGATTAGCCACCAAGGTGAGTGGCTCATAGGGAATCAAATAAAAAAACAAATGCATCACTTGATAATGAATCTTGATGCAATGGGAACCTTTGCTTCTCAAGGAGGGGATAATGATCTAGGCAACACTTTAGACAATAATTCAGGTGACAGTTCTACACCAATTGGTAGTATAAATTTTAGGAATCATAAATTTTAAACCATAGCTCTATTTTACTCCCCATTTGAACCGTTGGAAAGCTAAGAATGTAGAAAACATAGTGAGATGGCATAGATCTTTGATAGATAGGTTTTAACCTTTAGAAACCTAATGGAAGTGCCCCAAATTTCAATTTTAGTAGTGTAATCTAAAAATAGTAAGTTTCTAAAAATAGATATTTCTCGAGTTTTGTGTTGTAATTCATGGAAGTCAAATCATTTCATCTCCCTCGATATTGATGACCTTACACATCCTCCTACCTTCAAAATAGATATAAATAAAGATGTACCTAAAAAATAAATCAGACATCTCTTCCCAGAGATAGGCATATGTTGTATCTACAATTTTGAGCAATAAAATATCTTTTCTCAAAGATTATTATTTGTATGTTCTTAAAATATTCTTCAACCAAGACTTTCAAGTTTTAGATCAGTGGTATTAGAGTGGTTTGTCTTAAGAGTGTATGATCCTAAGGATGAGGTCAGGGTATAGAAAGCTTGGGTGAAAAATACAAGATCCAATAGACTATCCACCTATTCACTCCAAATGACATCAAATGGAGGACAACACTGAGACATTTGATCCTTTCAAGGAAATAGTGAATGAAGCCCTCTAATAACAATAAGCATAGATATTACAACAATTCATAGAAATTCTCCAACAAATCTTGATGGAAAATTCTAGCTCCTCATCTACACCCTCACGTCCTTTCAATGCCCCAACACCCTTCAAAGTTTAGGGTAATTTTGATATCCCTACATTTGAAGGAAAAATCAATGTTGATACAGTAGAAAATTGATTAGATCAATTGTCTTCCTATTTTTATATAAATTAATTCACCGATGAAGAGAAGATCACTTATTCTCTTTTAAAAGCATCGTTACCTATCAAAAATTAGTGGGAAGTATACAAAAAGAGGTTCAATATGGATGATATTGGCCTTAAGGCAAAACCTACCTAGAATGATTTCATAAAAGATTCAAAGGAATAACACTACCCTATTGGGGCATATGATGGTTTGTATATACAGTGACAAAAATTTCACCAAGGTAAGGAATAGTCTATTCAAAATTACACTAACATTTTTCATTCTCTGTCTGCGAGATTCGACATTCAGGAAAGTGAAAAACACAAGGTTCTCAAATATTGTGGTGGACTACAATGGTACATATAGGGAGAAATGGAACTCTCTAATTTGGAAACCCTCAATGAAGCATACAAGTTCATGGTGACGATTGATCATAAGCATGAAATAAAGAATACAAAGAGTTAGCCTTCGAAATAGAAAAGGGAATTCTAAGATAAACAATCCTGGAAGGGAAAGACTGGTAAATTATGCAATTACAACAAAATTGGAACTCACTCCAAAGAAGAATGTCAATCCATCAAGTCCCTACTTTCTAAGTCACAATCCTCAACATCTAATTCTCTACCTCATACAGAACCTGTAGTTGAAGAGGATAAAGAAGATATTATAGATATTGAGCCTGATGCCATTATTGCTTTATCACAGACCCATGAGGAAAGGCTAGATGACAAGGAAAAGGTTATTTCACTCTAAGTTATAGGTGAAAGGTAAGCCTCTATATTTCATTCTCGATAGTGGGAGTCAAAAGAATTTAATCTCTACTAATATTGTGAAAATTCTAAATCTATCCATGAAGCCTCACCTAAAGCCATTTAGTATTGGATGGTTGAGCCTAGGGAGAAACCTCTGTGTCACCCACCAATGTCTTCTTTCATAAATAATAAAACCTTTCCAAGATGATGTCTTATGTGATGTGGTCAATCTAGATTTTTGTGATGTAATCTTTGGTCATCCATTCATATATGATCGACATGGCATCTATGAATCAAGAACTTGAAGGATCACCCTCACTCTTGGAATGTATTGCTACAAGGTACCAGAGGTACCACCTTCCACATCTATCTCCTTGATTAGTGCCAATAAATTCATTCCCATGATGGTCAAGCCACAAAAATATAAAAGGGTTGATGTTGCATCCCTAATTACACAATCAACACAACAACAAAAGCAAATGGATACCAAGTTGAGGAAGTTCATAGCCTTCCATACATAGACTGATGGTCAGATAAAAATGGTGAATAATCAGGCCCTACACAACTCTACAAAGCATATTCCATTCCAAATATGCATCAAGTTCCAATCCATGACACCAAATTATGTATCCATCCCATATCATCCACCTCTATTGAACACTTTAGTCATAGCAGAATAACTAAACATTGGTGAGCTTGATCCACAGAGTTTTACTCTAGTGGTCAATAAGGGCAAGATTAACCACCAATGTGAGTGGCTCATAGGGAATAAAATAAAAACACAACTACCACACTTGATAATTAATCTTTATACAATGGGGGCCATTTCTTTTTAATGAGGGAGGAATGATCCGGGCAATAATTCAGGCAATGGTTCTATCCCAATTGGTGGCAGAACTTTTGGGAGTCATAACTTTTGAACCATAGCTTTGTTTTGCTCCCAGTTTGAATTATTAAAAATATAAGAATGAGGATAACATAGTGAGGTGGAATACATATTTTTTTGGTGGATTTTGACCCTTGAAAACCTAATGAAAGTGCCCTAAATTTCAATTTTAGTAGTGCAGTCTAAAAAAAGTAAGTTTCTAAAAATAGTTATTTCTCAAATTTTATGTTGTTTTAATTCGTGAAAGTTGAAACATTTCATCTTCCTCAAGATTGGTGACCTTACACATCCTCCTTATACCATCAAAATAGGTATAAAAAAATATTTAACCTAAAAATGAAATCAAACATCTCTTTCCATAGACAGGCATATGTTATATCTATAATTTTGAGGAATAAAACATTTTTTCTCAGAGATAGCATTATTATTTGTATGTTCTTGAAATATTTTTCAACCAAGAAGTCCAAGTTTTAAATTAGTGGTTTCAAAGTGGTTTATCTTAAGAGTGTATGATCTTGAGGATGAGGTTAGACTATAGGAAGCTTGGGTGAAAAATACAAGATCCAACATATTATCCACCTATTCGCTCCAAATGACCTCAAATGACAGACAATACTGAGACATCTGATCCTTTCAAAGAAATGGTGAATGAAGTCCTCCAGTAGTAGTAAGCTCAAATGCTACAATAATTCACCCAACTTATCTAACAAATCTTGATGGGAAATTCTTGCTCCTCAACTGCACCCCCACATCCTTTTAGTGACTCAATACCCTTCAAAGTTCAGGTGAATTTTGATATCCCTACATTTGAAAGCAAAATCAATGCTGTTGTAGTAGAAAATTGGTTGGATTAATTATCTTCCTATTTTTTTTGTAAATAAATTCATCGATGAAGAGAAGATCATTTTTTCTCTTTTAAAAGCATCATTTCCTGTCAAAAATTGATGAAAAGTGTACAAGAAGAGGTTCAATATGGATGAAATTGGCCTTGAGGTAGAACCTACTTGGAATGATTTCATAGAAGATGTAAAGGAAAAATACTACCCAATTAGAACATATGATGATTTGTATATATAGTGGCAACAACTTTGCTAAGGTAAGGAATAGTCTATTCAAGATTACACTAACATTTTTCATTCTCTATCTTCAAGATTGGGCATTCAAGAAAGTGAGAAACACAAGGTTCTCAAATACCATGGTGGACTACAATGGTACATATAGGGGGAAATAGAACTCTTCAATTTGAAAACCCTTGATGAAGTGTATAAGTTCACTATGAAGATTGAATAGAAGCATCAAAGAAAGAATACAAAGAGTCATCCTTAGAAATGGAAAAGACAATTCCAAGATAAGCAACCCCAGATTGGAAAGACTAGGAAATTGTATGATTACCATAAAAGTGTAACTCATTTCAAAGAATAATGTCGAGCCTTCAAGTCCCTGCTTTCTAAGTCATAATCCTCAACATCTATTGCTCTACCTCAGACACACCTTGTAGTTAAAGAAGATGAAGAAGATATTATAGATGTTAATCTCAATGTTATCATTGCTTCATCACAGACCCACGAGGAAAGGCCAAATGACAAGGAAAGGTTGTTTCACTCTAAGTTATGAGTGAAAGGTATGCCTCTATATTTCATTCTTGATAGTGGGAGTCAAAAGAATTTAATCTCTATTAATGTTGTGAATAGTCTAAATCTATCCATAAAACCTCACCTAAAGCCATACAATATTGAATGGTTGAGCCCAGAGAGAAACCTTTGTATCACCCACCAATGTCTTCTTTCATATACAATAAAACCTTTCCAAGATGAGTTCTTGTGTGATGTGGTCAATCTGGATGTTTGTGATGTACTCCTTTGCCAGCCATTCGTGTATGATCGATATGGAATTTATGAACCAAGAACCTGAACCATCACCCTAACTCTTGGAATGTGGTGCTACAGTGTACTAGAGGTACCACCTTTCACATCTATCTCCTTGATTAGTGTTAAGAAATTCATTCTCATGGTGGTCAAGCCATAGAAATATAAAAGGGCTGATGTTGAAGCCCTGAATACACAATCAACACAATAATAGAAGAAAATAGATATCAAGTTTAGGAAGTTCATATCCTTCCATCCACAGACTGATGGTCAGACAGAAATGGTGAATAATCAGACCCTACACAGCTCCAAAAAATATAGTCCATTCCAAGTATGTGTTGGGTTTCAACCCATGACACCAAATGATGTAGCTATTCCATATCATCCACCTCTATTGAACACTTCAGTCGTAGTAGAACAACTAGATATTAGTGAGCTTGATCCGTATATTTTTGCTCTAGTGGTCAAGACGGGCAAGATTAGCCACCAAGATGAGTGGCTCATAGGCAATCAAATCAAAACACAACTTCCACACTTGATGATGAATCTTGATGCAATGGGGACCATTGATTCTTAAGGAAGGAGAAATGATCTGGACAACACATCAAGTAATAATTTGAGTGATGTTATACCCCAATTGGTGGTAGAACTTTTGGGAGTCATAACTTTTGAACCATAGCTCTATTTTACTCACCGTTTGAACCATTAGAAAGATAAGAATGAGGAGACCATGGTGAGATACCACAGATATTTTATCAATGGGTTATGTCTCTTAAAAACCTAATATAAGTGCCTCAAATTTCAATTTTAGTAGTGTAATCTAAATATAGTAAGTTTTTAAAAATAGTTATTTCTTGAATTTCATGTTGTTGTAATTCATGAAAGTCAAATTATTTCATCTCCCTGGAGATTGGTGACCTTCCACATCCTCCTTCTACCTTCAAAATAGGTATAAATAAAGATGTATCCTAAAAAGGAAATCAGACATCTCTTCTCAGAGATAGGCATATGTTGTATCTGCAATTTTGACTAATAAAACATTTTTTCTCAAAGATAACATTATTATTTGTATGTTCTTAAAATATTCTTCAACTAAGACTTTCAAGTTTTGGATCAATGGTATCAAATTATTTTATCTTAAGAGTGTATGATCTCAAAGATGAGGTTAGACTACAGGAAGCTTGGGTGGAAAATAAAAGATCCAACAAACTATCTACCGGTTCACTCCAAATGACCTCAAATGGTGGACAACATTGAGACATCCGATCCTTTCAAGGAAATGGTAAATAAAGCCCTCCAGTAGTAGCAAGCACATATGCTACAAAAATTTCACTAAATTCTTCAACAAATCTTGATGGAAAATTCTATCTCCTCATTTGCGTCCCCACATCCTTTCAGTGCTCCAACACCCTTCAAGGTTCAGGTGAATTTTTATATCCCTACATTTGAAGGAAAAATCAATGTTGATGCAGTATAAATTTTTTTGGATCAATTATCTTTCTATTTTTTTGTAAATAAATTCACCAATGAAGAGAAGATCATTTTTTCTCTTTTAAAAGCATCATTATCTGTCAAAAATTGGTGGAAAGTGTACAAAAAGAGGTTCAATATGGATGATATTGGCCTTGAGGTAAAACCTACCTAGAATTATTTCATAAAAGCTATAAAGAAAGAATACTACCCCATTAGAGCATATGATGATCTATATATACAGTGACAACAACTTTGCTAAGGTAAGGAACAGTCTGATCAAGATTATACTAACATTTTTAATTCTCTATCTCCAAAATTGGGCATTCAGGAAAGTGAGAAACACAAGGTTCTCAAATATCATGGTGGACTACAATGGTACATACATAGGAAAATAAAACTCTTAAATTTGGAAAACCTTGATGAAGCATACAAGTTCATGATGAAGATTGAGTAAAAGTGTGAAATAAAGAATACGAAGAGTTAGCCTTCGAAATGGAAAAGGGAATTCCAAGATAAGCAACCCCAAAAGGGAAAGACTAGAAAATGGTGTGATTACCACAAAATTGGAACTCACTCCAAAGAAGAATCTCGAGCCATCAAGTCTCTGATTTTTGAGTCATAATACTTAACATCTACTACTCTGCCTCATAGACACCCTGCAGTTGAAGAAGATGAAGAGATATTGTAGATGTTGAGCCCAATGCCATTGTTGCTTCATCATAGACCCATGAGGAAAGGCCAAATGACAAGGAAAGGTTGTTTCACTCTAAGTTATGGGTGAAAGGTAAGCCTCTACATTTTATTCTTGATAGTGGGAGTCAAAATAATTTAATCTTTGTTAATATTATGAAAAGTCTAAATCTGTCCATGAAGCCTCACCCAAACCCATATAGTATTAGATGGTTGAGCTCAGGGATAAACCTCTGTGTCACCCACTAGTGTCTTCATTCATATGCAATAAAAATTTTCCAAGATGAGGTCTTGTGTGATGTGGTCAATTTGGATGTTTATGATATACTCCTTGATCAGCCATTCATGTATGATCGACATGGCATCTATGAATCAAGAACCTAAAATATTACCCTCACTCTTGGAATGTGGTGCTACAAGGTACCAAAGGTACCACCTTCCACATCTGTCTCCCTGATTAGTGCCAAGAAATTTATTCTCATGGTGGTCAAGCCACAAAAATCTAAAAGGGTCAATATTGTAACCCTGACTACATAATTAACACAATAATAGAATCAAAAGGATAACAAGCTTAGAAAGTTCACAGCCTTCCAAAAACTGATGTTCAGATAGAAATGGTGAATAATCAGGCCCTATACAGCTCCACAAAGTATAGTCTATTATAAGTATGCATCGGGTTCCATCTCATGACACCAAATGAGGTAGCCATTCCATATCATTCACTTCTATTGAACACTTTAGTTGTAGTAAAATAACTAGACATTGGTGAGCATGATCCATAGAGTTTTGCTCCAGTGGTCAAGAGGGGCAATATTAGCCACCAAGGTGAGTGGCTCACAGGGAATCAAATTAAAACACAATTGTCACACTTAATGATGAATATTGATGCAATGGAGACCATTGATTCTCAAGAAGGGAGGAATGATCCGAGCAACACTTGAGGCAATAATTAAAGCAACGGTTCTACCCCAATTGGTGGTAAAATTTTTGGGGGTCATAACTTTTGAGCCATACTTCCATTTTACTCTCTATTTGAACTATTGGAAAGCTAAGAATGAGGAGAATGCAGTGAGATGGCATAGATATTTTTTGGTGGGTTTTGAATCCTAAAAACCCAATGGAAGTGCCCTAAATTTTAATTTTAGTAGTGTAGTCTAAAAATAGTACGTTTTTAAAAATAGTTATTTCTAAAATTCTATGTTGTTGTAATTCATGAAAGTTGAATCATTTCATCTCCCTCAAGATTGGTGACCTTCCACATCCTTATTTTGCCTTCAAAATAGGTATAAATAAAGATGTAGCCTTAAAATCAAATCAAACATCTCTTCCCTGAGATAGGCATATGTTGTATCTACAATTTTAAGCAATAAAACATCTTTTCTCAAAGATAGCATTAGTATTTGTATGTTCTTGAAATATTCTTCAACCAAAACTTCTATGTTTTGGATCAGTGGTATCAGAGAAGTTTGCCTTAAGAGTATATGATCTTGAAGATGAGGTCAGACTATAGGATGCTTGAGTGGAAAATACAAGATTCAATAGATTATCCACATGTTTTCTCTAAATGACCTCACATGATAGACAACACTGAGACATTCAATATTTTTAAGGAAATGGTGAATGAAGCCCTCTAGCAGTAGCAAGCACAGATACTACAATAATTCACCCAATTTCTTCAACAAATCTCGATGAGAAATTCAGGTTCCTCATCTGTACTCCCACATCCTTTTAGTGCCCCAACAGCCTTTAAGGTTTAGGTGAATTTTGATATCACTACATTTGAAGGCAAAATCAATGTTGATGCAGTAGAAAATTGGTTAGATCAATTGTCTTCCTATTTTTCTATAAATAAATTCACCGATGAAGAGAAGATCATTTTTGCTCTTTTGAAAGCATCATTGCCTGTCAAAAATTGGTGGGAAGTGTGTAAGAAGAGGTTCAATACAGATGATATTAGCCTTGAGGTAGAACCTACATGGAATGATTTCATAGAGACTGTAAAGGAAGAATACTACCCTATTAGAGCATATGATGACCTGTATATACAATCACAACAACTTCACCAAGGTAAGGAAAAGTTTGTTCAGATTACACTAACATTTTTTATTCTCTATCTGTGAGATTGGGCATTCAGGTAAATGAGAAACACAAGGTTTTAAAATACCGTGGTGGACTACAATGGTACATACAGGGAGAAATGTAACTCTTCAATTTGGAAACCCTTGATGAAGTGTACAGCTTTGTGGTGAAGATTGAGCAAAAGCATGAAAGAAAGAATATGAAGATTCAGCCTTAAAAATGACCTCAAATGGCAGACAACACTGAGACATCTGATCTTTTCAATAAAATAGTTAATGAATCCCTCCAATAGTAGTAAGCATAGATGCTACAACAATTCACTTAAATTTTCTAATAAATCTCGATGAGAAATTTTGGTTCTTCATCTGCACCCCCACATCCTTTCTATGCCCCAACACCCTTCAAAGTATAGGTGAATTTTGATATCCCTACATTTGAAGGCAAAATCAATGTTGATGCAGTAGAAAATTGATTGGATTAATTGTCTTCCTATTTTTTTATAAATAAATTCACTAGTGAAGAGGAGATCACTTTTGCTCTTTTCAAAGCATCATTGCCTATCAAAAATTAGTGGGAGTGTAAAATAAGAGGTTCAGTATGGATGTATTGGTCTTGAGGTAGATACTACTTGAAATGATTTCATATAAGTTGTAAAGGAAAAATACTACCAGATTGCAACATATGATAATCTATATATGCAATGGAAATAACTATGCTAAGGTAAGGAACAGTCTGTTCAAGATTACACTGACATTTTTGATTCTCTATCTATGAGATTGGGCATTCATGAAAGTGAGAAACAAAAGGTTCTTAATTAATGTTGTGGACTATAATGGTACAGACAGGGGGAAATGGAACTCTTCAATTTGGAAACCCTCGATGAAGCATACAATTTCATGGTGAAGATTGAGTAGAAACATGAAAGAAAAAATATGAAGAGTCAATCTTTGAAATGGAAAATAGAATTCTAAGATAAGCAACCCCAAAAGGGAAAGACTGGAAAATGGTGTGATTACCATTAAAGTGAAACTCACTCTAAAGAAGAATGTCAAACCATCAAGTCCCTACTTTTTTAGTCATAATCCTCAACATCTACTAATTTACCTCATACACACCCTCCAATCAAAGAGGATGAAGAAGATGTTGAAGATACTAAGCTCAATGCCATTGTTGCTTCATCATAGACCCACAAGAAAAGGATAAATGACAAGAAAAGGTTGTTTCACTCTAAGTTATGGGTGAAAAGGAAGCCTCTACATTTTATTCTTGATAGTGAGAGCTAAAAGAATTCAATCTCTGCTAATGTTATGAAAAGTCTAAATCTATCCATGAAGCCTCACCCAAAGCCATATAGTATTGGATGGTTGATCCCAGGTAGAAACCTTCATGTCACCCACCAGTGTCTTCTTTTGTATGAAATAAAACCATTCCAAGATGAGGTCTTGTGTGATGTGGTCAATCTGGATGTTTGTGATGTACTCCTTAGTCAGCCATTCATGTATGATTGACATGTCATCTATGAATCAAGAACTTGAAAGATCACCCTCACTCTTAGAATGTAGTGCTACAGAGTATCAGAGATACCACCTTTCACATTTGTCTCCTTGATAAGTGCCAAGAAATTCATTCTCATGGTGTTCAAGCCATAAAAATTGAAAAGGGTTGATTTTGCAGCCCTGACTACACAATCAACATAACAATAGAAGCAAATGGATACCAAGTTGAAGAAGTTCACAGCCTTCTATCCAAAGACTTATGGTCAGACAAAAATCATGAACAATCGGATCCTACACAAATATATAAATCATAATCCATTCCGTGTATGCATTAGGCTCCAACCCATGACACCGAATGATGTAGCCATTCCATATCATCCACCTCCATTGAACACTTCAATCATATCAAAACAACTAGACATTGGTGAGCTTGATCCATAGAGTTTTGATTTAGTGGTCAAGAGGGGCAAGATTAGCCACCAAGGTGAGTGGCTCATAGGAAATCAAATAAAAACACAACTGCCACACTTGATGATGAATCTTGATGCAATAGGGACCATTGCTTCTCAAGGAGGGAGAAATGATTTGGGCAACAGTTTAGACAATAATTCAGGCAACGGTTCTACCCCAATTGGTGGTAGAACTTTTGGGAGTCATAACTTTTGAACCGTAGCTCCATTTTATTCCCCATTGGAACTGTTGAAAAGCTAAGAATGAGGATAATGTGGTGAGATGGCATGAAGATATGATCATTAGGTTTTGACTCTTAAAAGCCTAATAGAATTTCTCTAAATTTCAATTTTAGTAGTGTAATCTAAAAATAGTAAGTTTTTAAAAATAGTTATTTCTCAAATTTTGTGTTGTAATTCATGGAAGTTAAATAATTTCATCTCCCTCGAGATTGGTAACCTTTCACATCCTCATTTTAATTTTAAAATAGGGATAAATAAAGATGTATTCCAAAAAGGAATTCAAACATCTCTTTCCAGAGATAGTCATATGTTGTATCTAGAATTTTGAGCAATAAAATATCTTTTCTCAGAGATAGCATTATTATCTGTATGTTCTTGAAATATTTTTCAACCAAGAATTTTGAGTTTGGGATCAGTGGTATCAAAGCATTTTGTCTTAAGAGTGTATGATCCTTAAGATGAGGTTAGGATACAAGAAGCTTGAGTGTAAAATACAAGATCTAGCAGACTATCCACCTTCTCGCTCTAAACGACCTCAAATGGCAGACAACACTGAGACATCTGATCCTTTCAAAGAAATGGTGAATGAATCTCTCTAGTAGTAGCAATCGTAGATGCTACAACAATTTTCCCAAATTATTCAAAAAATTCTAATGGAAAATTATGGCTCCTCATCTGCATCCCCATGTCCTTTCAGTGCCCCAACACCCTTCAAGGTTCAAGGGAATTTTGATATCCTTACATTTGAAGGCAAAATCAATGCTGATATAGTATAAAATTAGTTGGATCAATTATCTTCCTATTTTTCTATAAATAAATTCATTTATGAAGAGAAAATCACTTTTTCTCTTTTGAAAGCATCATTACTTGTCAAAAATTGAAGGAAAGTGTACAAGAAGAGGTTTAGTATGGATGATATTGGCCTTGAGGTAGAACCTACCTGGAATTATTTCATAGAAGTTATAAGGGAAGAATACTACTCCACTGAAGCATATGATGATTTGTATATACAGTGGCAATAACTTCACCAAGTTAAGAAATAGTCTAATCAAGAGTATATTGACATTTTTTATTCTGTCTGTGAGATTAGGCATTCAGGAAAGTGAGAAACACAAAGTTCTCAAATATCATGGTGGATTACAATGGTACATACAAGGGGAAATGAAATTCTTTAATTTGGAAACCCTCAGTGAAGCGTACAAGTTCATAGTGAAGATTGAGAAAAAGCATGAAAGAAAGAATACGAATAGTCAACCTTTGAAATGGAAAAGGGAATTCCAAGATAAGCAACCCCAGAATGGAAAGACTGGGAAATGATGTGATTACCATAAAAGTGGAACTCATTCCAAAGAATAATGGTGAAACATCAAG
Organism: Torreya grandis; assembly: GCA_037957365.1. Taxonomy (NCBI): domain Eukaryota; kingdom Viridiplantae; phylum Streptophyta; class Pinopsida; order Cupressales; family Taxaceae; genus Torreya; species Torreya grandis. The sequence continues at coordinate 588,919 of JARHVA010001438.1, read as the reverse complement.
TCCTTACTTTCTAAGTCACACTCCTCAACATCTATTGCTCTGCCTCATACACACCCTACAGTCGAAGAGGATACAGAAGATATTGTAGATGCTAAGCCCGATGCCATCAATACTTCATCACAGACCCATGAAGAAAGGCCAAACGATAAGGAAAGGTTGTTTCACTCTAAGTTATGGGTGAAATATAAGCTTCTGCATTTCATTATTGAAAGTGAGATTCAAAAGAGTTTAATCTCTGTTAATGTTGTGAAAAGTCTAAATCTATCCATGAAGCCTCACCTAAATCCATACAATATTGGATGGTTGAGCCCAGGGAGAAACCTTCGTGTCACCCACTAGTGTCTTCTTTCATATGAAATAAAACCATTTCAAGATATGGTCTTGTGTGATGTGGTCAATCTAGATGTTTGTGATGTACTCTTTGGTCAGCCATTTATGTATGATTGACATGGCATCTATGAATCAAGAACCTGAAAGATCACCACCCTCACTCTTAGAATGCAACGTTACAGGGTACTAGAGGTACCACCTTCCACATTTGTCTCCTTGATTAGTGCCAAAAAAATCATTCCCATGGTGGTCAAGCCATAAAAATCCAAAATGGCTGATGTTACAGCTCTGATTACATAATCAACACAATAACAAAAGTAAATGGATACGAAGCTGAGGAAATTCATAGCCTTCTATCCACAGACTAATGGTCAAATAGAAATGGTGAACAATCGAGCTTTGCATAGCTCCACAAAACACAGTCCATTCCATGTATGCATCAGGTTCTAACCTATGACACCAAATGATGTAGCCATTCCATATCATTCACCTCTATTGAACACTTCAGTCGTAGCAGAACAACTAGACATTGGTAAGCTTGATCTGCAGAGTTTTGCTTTAGTGGTCAAGAGGGGCAAGATTAGCCACCAAGGTGAGTGGCTCATAGGGAATCAAACAAAACATAACTACCAAAATTGATGATGAATCTTGATGTAATGGGAACCATTACTTCTTAAGGAGGGAGAAATGATCTGAGCAACACTTTAGGTAATAATTTGGGCGATGGTTCTACCCCAATTGGTGGTAGAACTTTTGGGAGTCATAACTTTTGAACCATAGCTTCGTTTTACTCCCCATTTGAACCACTGAAAAGTGAAGAATTATAAGAATGTGGTGAGATGACACAAAGCTCTAATTGGTGGGTTTTGACCCTTTAAAACTCAATAGAAGTGCTTCAAATTTCAATTTTATTAGTGTAGTATAAAAATAGTAAGTTTCTAAAAATAGTTATTTCTCAAATTTTATGTTGTTGTAATTCATGGAAGTCAAGTCATTTCATCTCCCTTGAGATTGGTGACCTTCCACATCCTCCTTCTACCTTCAAAATAGGTATATATAAAGATGTAGCCCGAAAAGGAAATTAGACATCACTTCATAGAGAGGCATATGTTGTATATGCAATTTTGAGCAATAAAACATCTTTTCTCAGGGATAACATTATTATTTGTATGTTCTTGAAATATTCTTCAACCAAGACTTCTAAGTTTTGGATCATGATTGCTTCTGATGATTGATTTATTTTTATTAGATAGGTTAAAAAATAGGTTTTGAAAGGCCATGTTAGCCTTATATAGTGGAAGAGGCGAAAAATCAAGCGTTAAATCTCTAAAGGGGCGTCTCTACCAGTGGTGGTAAAATAGGTGGCAAGATCTATACACAATAGGTACTTCCACTAAAAACAAAACAAAAAAAATTGAAACACATACTTACCAGTAAAATTATAGGAAGTTTTTGCCAAACTTATCTAGGGGCCCTGACCCCTTTTTCATTGATGTTCAAGTTGTCATGGGGTCCCTCTGAATGGAGAGACATATAGGAAGGATGGACCTTTGCTTTTCTTACTTTTTTCTTCTTCTAAACCACAAACCAACCTTCCTTGTTATCAAATTGAATGCCTAAAGAGAAATCCACAACTGGGGTGTAGGGTTAGGATTTATCTTTCGTTGTTGTACCTCAAATAGAATCTACCCTAAGAGAGTCTGATTTTGAGATTTCTTTTGAGGAGGAAACTGGGATTGGCACAACCTTCCTTAGAGAGATAATATTAGCCAACAATTCATTTTTGGAGTGTAACGAGCCTTTGAAATCCTTGTTTGAAGTAAGGGATGTAGGGGCTTCAGAAGAAGAGGCAAAATCCTCACTGTCAGTGGCCCACTCTTCAATTACGGCCAGCACCGAGAGGTTTTTGGAGATGAAATATTTCCACTAGGAAGAGTCTTTCTTTTTCTTGAGGATGTTGTAGTTTTTGATCAAGTGTCTAGTGCCAAAACAACTATGACAATGAAATGGTAAGCCTTCATAGTCAATGGCTTGGGACCAGGTGCGATCTCCAACCTTCAAGATGATTTTTTATGGAAGATTCTTGGAAGTATTAATGTTCACTAAAATCTTAGCAAAAGTAGTGAGAGAGAACCGGTCAGTATCTGGATGCATACGTAGAAATTGACCCAAAGATCTAGCAATAGCCCTTAGGTTGGATTCTATCTAGAATTGGAACAGAAGATTGGGTAGACGAACCCAGATGGGTTTAATATGCATAGGTTTGTTGAGGGGATTGAAAGTGGGAGACCAAGATTTCACAAGCAAGGGGTGGTGATTCAAGCTCCAGGGTTGATGCTTAATCTCTTCCTTATCCTCGATATTATGGAAAATAATTATAAAGTAGCCTTTAGCACAAGGGTAAATATTGAGTTTACCTGAGATAAGGGGTTTCCATTACTGTGAAATCCACCTATTAAGTTCCTGAAGCTTTGACCAGTAATCCATAGATCTACAGATTAAACCCCTAGCGGAAAAATATTCCTTCAATTTGAGGAGCTTCCTAGAACTATATTTTTGTCTACGCATAGGTGTTGCCATCGGATCTTGGTCATTATTGACTATTAAATATTGATCTAAGTGGTTGTTATTGACATGTGATGAAAAGAGGGATTATGATCAAAAGATTACCTTCGCTTGTCTCTGAAAGCTCTGTATGTGTGATGATGAATGCTCATAATATGCGCAACTCCAAAAATCAACTTATTTCACCTTAAAACCCTAAGTGTACTTGAGAGGGCTAGAACCCTTCAAAAAATAGAAAAGTGTAATGGGATTCATTGACCCCAATCACCCTCGTTTGGTGACTGATCGTTGCCTACATATCTGATACTTTGAGAAAATAAATCATACCACACGTAATTCTCACACTTAGTGTGTTTGTACAATTACACTCCTTCGTTATATGTATGCAGCAAATGGCTTTGCTTTGATACTTGACAATTTTTGTTTCTACTTGACTTTAGTGTGCTTAAAACTTGACTTGTGATTGCTTCTAATTATTGATTTATAATTTAGGAAGAATAGGACATATTTTCTAAATTTTTAATATTGTATAGATGTGTACTACATAAGTGTCAATTCTCCTATTAACTGAAACTTTGATTTGTATATATATGATTTCAATTTAGTAATTTCTTTTGTCATCAACACATTCTAGGTAGATAGGCTAACCCGAAATAAAAATTTGATTTTAAAAAGTAATTGTTGCTGGAAAAAGGTGAGTATTGACAAGTTTGGGTCATTGTCAATTGATTATACTAACCCAACCTGACGGTAGTGACCCGTGCACATGTAGACTGAATTGAAGATCTAGAGTTCTTTGTGCAAGATGGTGAGTAGTTTTGAAATAGACAATGAGGTTCCTATAAGTGTATAGTAGTAGAACAGAATGATCAAATTCATAAGGTAACATGTAAGTATAAGAAAATGGTAGGGCATGACCATATTTGTGTGTGTAATTCATGCACAGTAAATATATATCAAACTTGTCATTATCAAACACTTAACGTCAAATTTTAATAACTACACTGTCCAAACAATAAAATTGTTAGGAACCCCTTATCCAACAGAAGCACAATTGATTACCTTCTTATAAGCAATTAAACACGGAATTATACCAGAATGATTAACTAGAAACTTGAGACAACAAAGAATTTGAGAGACAATACACACTCTTGTATTAAATACTACTAGAAGAAAATACAATAAGGAAGATGCCACTTCTTCCTCCACCTCAAAGGCTTGCCACACCTCAAGACCTTCTTCCCTCTCTCTCTTGCTCAACACAACCAACTCAACAACCTGAGTTGTTATCCCCTCCTTGAATGCTTCAGTTGATCTCCTTGACCTTACACCTGTAGATCTCCTTGACCTTGCTCCTTGCTTCAATGCTTTACTTGATTGCTTGCTTTACAATACATGCCTCATGGGTCTTTAAATAGGATCCCATGCATACAAAAATAGAACTCTAATTACAATAATTAGACATGCAGCTCATGACTATAATTAGTCATTTAACATGTAAACACTCGCTTCACTTAACTGACTGTTCGTCAACAACAGTTCTAGAACCGCCACAGGCGACCGACGTCGGTCCCTATCTGTCTAGTGCTGACCTATGTCGGCCAACTTTTTGCCGATGCCGGTTGCCTTCTGCACTGGTCATGACCGACGTCGGTCATGCTGCCGACGCCAGTACTTTTAGATCTTCAGCAACCTCCTATTTCTTCGTGTCTGCAACAGTTGAAGCTTTTAGCTCTACACCCTAAGAATCTCCCACTTGGAGATAAACAGCTGCAACTGTACCTGTACCTGTACACAATCTACTTTGTTCCCTTGGCTCTGTATCCCTCTTCAAAGTCACTTTTGAAGACCAACCACCACAAAACTTGTGATGCTATACCTGTCACTTATGCCAAAAGAATTTTGCTGCTCCCAAATTCTTCATGACATACTTCTGAACTAACTTTACCCTTAGCTCAGAAAACTCCCTGTATATGAAACCCTGCAACAAGCAACACAATACAATAATAAGATAATGTAGCTAATATTATCCAACCTGGTAAAGATAAATACAATGGTCAAACCTCCATTGTCTTGCAGCCTACTCAAGACCATATACCATAGCCTTCTGTCTCACGTGTCCATCCACTCTCTTCTCTAACATGGGAATCCATCCCTCATCCAGTGCTTCCTTCCAGATGACAACTCCACCAATGAATACCTGTTTGGTTCTTCTCCAAGGACTCACACTCCTCATCCATGCCAAGCTCCCACTGTTTCTGGATTCTACCTGCATTGCTTCTTCCATCTTCCTAGTTCTTGACCATCAGTAAGCAATATAAAGAAGGTGAACAACGAATATGAGGTTCACTTACCCTTTCTGACCTCCATATGGGCGTTTGAGACTCCTTGACAGCTTGTTGTCCACCCAACATCCATCCCAGTGACCGATCTCGGCCATCTCCCAGTCTCCTCCTGACCGATGTCGGTTCCCTGCACTGACCCTGACTGTCGACGTCATTTCCCTGGCCGACACCGGTGTCCCCTCTGCCGACATCGGTTCCTGCCTGACCGACGTCGGACTTCTCCTGCCTGACTCTACCGACCCTACTGGTCTACACATGACCGATGTCGGTATCTACCTGACCGATGTCGGTCCCAAGTGACCGACATCGGTGTCTCTGTGTTCTTGTAAGTGATGAAATCTTCATCTACGAGCTCATCTTGGATCAAACCCCTGTCCATACTACCCTGATCAGAATCATTCAGCCCCTATGACTGATCTCTGTCCTTCATCTCCTCCATAAACACCAAGGCTTCTTTGTTCCTGTCAAAAACATCAATTTTTTTTTCCTTCAATGAACTCTATCTATGCTTTTCGAATCTGAACACATACCTTTTGAATCAAGAACGTCCATTCCCTTCTTATTCATGTGACCAAGCCTATTAAGCCACATCTTCGAATCTACAGCTAAAGTAGATAAACTAGAAGTAGAATCAGTAATACAAGTAGATAGATAAAGAGTACCTACTTTCTTACTTCTTGCTAAAACAAGTGCTCCCTTGGTAACCTTCCAAGAATCCACTGTGAGGGTTATTGTGCATCCCTCATCACCCAACCTTCCAACAGAAACCAAACTCTGCTTCAGAACTGGGACATGCATGACCTTCTTCAACACCCATGTGTTGTCCATCTGCAATCTCAGCTGCACTTTCTCTTTGCCAACTATTTGACAAGGCGTACCATCCCCTAAATAAAGCACTCCAAAGTCTCTTTGTTCATACTCATGGAACAAATCTCTGTTTGGGGATGCATGAAAAGAAGAACCATAATCTAAAACCCAAGATCCTACCTGACTATCTAAAGAAAGTATGAGAGCGTCATGTACCACAATATTTGCATCCTTTGCTTCTTCATTACCTTCATGTTGATTCTCTATATCCCTCAATCAACACTCCTTTGTGTGTCCTCTCTTTCCACAAAACTAGCAGGTAACACCTCTGGACTCGGATCTCCTTCCCACCTTCGACCTTGATTTCCCTTGCTCTATCTTCTCTCTTTGCCTTCCCCTGCTTTCTGCACTTAGAGCATTCCCTGATGATTCACCTGTGCTTCTCCTGCGTATTTCTTCATTCAAGATCACACTCACAACATCATCAAATTTTAAGATTTTAGAAGCAGATGCAGAATTACTTACTGCCATAACCAAACTATCCCAACTTTCAGGTAAAGAACATAAAATCAAGAGAGCCTTTACTTCATCATCAAAAACAATATTGACTGAAGCTAACTGGTTTACCAAACCATGGAAATCACTAAGATGAGTATGTACCGATCCACCTTCCTGCATTTGCAAAGTAAATAACTGCTTCATAAGAAATACCTTATTAGAAGCCGAGGGCTTTTCATATAAATTCGCCAAAGATTTTATCAACTCTTCCGTTGTCTTGCACTTTGATAAGTTGGAAATCACAGACGATGCAAGGCTCAACCTTATGAAACCTAGAGCCTTCCGATCAAGAACACTCCATTCTTCATCTTTCATATCTGTGGGCTTGCATGCAACCCCACCCAACGGTAAGTACAAATCTTTCTGATACAGATAATCCTCTATCTGCATCCTCCAATGTTGATAATTCTTGCCGTTAAACTTCTCCATTCGTAGCTTACTTTCTTCTGCCATTGTTGAACTCCCACTCAATCAGAAAACCCTGTGAATGACTTGTAATCAACAAACAATAACCTGCTTCCTGCAAACCGTAGCTCTGATACCAACTGTTAGGAACTCCTTATCCAACGGAAGCACAATTGATTACCTTCTTATAAGCAATTAAACACAGAATTATACCAGAATGATTAAGTAACTAGAAACTTGAGACAACAAAGAATTTGAGAGACAATACACACTCTTGTATTAAATACTACTAGAAGAAAATACAATAAGGAAGATGCCACTTCTTCATCCACCTCAAAGGCTTGCCACACCTCAAGACCTTCTTCCCTCTCTCTGTTGCTCAACACAACCAACTCAACACCCTGAGTTGTTATCCCCTCCTTGAATGCTTCAGCTGATCTCCTTGACCTTACACCTGTAGATCTCCTTGACCTTGCTTCTTGCTTCAATGCTTTACTTGCTTGCTTGCTTTACAATACATGCCTCATGGGTCTTTAAATAGGATCCCATGCATACAAAAATAGAACTCTAATTACAATAATTAGACACGCAGCTCGTGACTATAATTAGTCATTTAACATGCAAACACTCGCTTCACTTAACTGACTGTTCGTCAATAGCAGTTCTGGAACTGCCACAGGCGATCGACGTCGGTCCCTGTCTGTCTGGTGCTGACTGACGTCGGCCGACTTTCTGTTGACGCCGGTTGCCTTCTGCACTGGTCATGACCGACGTCAGTCATGCTGCCGACGCCGATACTTCTGGATCTTCAGCAACCTCTTGTTTCTTCGTGTCTACAACAGTTGAAGTTTTTAGCTCCACACCCTAACAAAAATAATAAATTAACATAAACACAATAACAATCAACACATTACATTTAAACTCAAATTAAAAAATAAACAAATATAATAATCATAAATCTTTTACATAAATCATCGAGATTTAAATCTATAACATATTTATTTACATGGTTAACACATATTATTTATATTTATATTTATTTTATAAAATTAAATTAATATTCTTGTCACCAAATTATTCCATATTCAAATCACAAAGGTTAATTACATGTTAATAATAACTTCCTTCAAAATAACAAATGACAAAGATTAATTACATGATAATAACTTCCTTCAAAATATATATATATATATATAACCCACAAGGCACAAATAAAATGTAAAGGTATGAACTAATAGTTTTACATGACCCTTATTTTTTTAACATTTATTATTTAAATGACTTTTTCTCGCAATACACCCATATATGGGCCCATCCTCGTCTCAACTTCAACCAATAGTAAATTAAGAAAAAGGTGACGTGTAATCTCATTTCATTGGTTATAGTGACGTGTAATCTTAGAGAGTGCAACATAATCACATAAACTCATGGTATGTGTACACCAAGCTTGGATTTTCAATTTCACCCACCCTCACATTTAAATTTGCTTATGGTAATATTTCAGTTTATATAAATTTGTAGAATTTTAGTTGTGTAAGTTGATATTCTATATAAATTTGTAAAATTTTAATTGTATGATTATTATTATTATTATTATTATTATTATTTTCTGAATGTTTTCACGGTTTAAACATGCTCTATATTATTTTTTTGATATGTTTTATTTTATTAATTATTTTCATATTTTTGTTCTCCTTTCTATATATATATATAATTAATTAATTAATTTATTAAAATATATTTATTAAAAATATATAAAAATTATAGTATATAACTTTTATATTTATACATATGTGTATGATTTTTTTTAATTTGATTTATAATATATGACCAAAAACTAAAATAAATGGATTAAAGGTTATTAATTTTCAAGGTTAATGTATATCGAATGGGATGGAATGGCTATCATTTATATTATAAGGTTCAGTGAATATTTGAGATAAAATTTGAAATTTATCAATTTTTATTTGGCCATCAATAAATTGTCAAAATTTGATATTTTTTGGGGTTTATTTTTTCACATATTTATATTTATATGTTTGCATTTTTCATTCCTGGTGCGTGGCAGTTTATGTAAGTTTGTAAATAGGAACAGTGGACAGCTATAAAACTTACCCATAACACCTAACAGGGCTTCGACGTTCTTCAATTAACACTTCATGGAGGTAACAGAAAGATTTTATTTATTTATTTCACTACAGGGTTTGATGGCTACTCATTTGCCTTAGCATGACTCTTTCCTTCGACACGAATAGGACAAGATAGTGTGAACTGTGATTCACAAAAATTTAGACAAACTATAAATCATGAGAATACAAATTGTAGCTTGATGCGAACATGTGTAATCTACTACAAGCTCGCCATCTTCAGCATCGTCTCTCCTCAATATTTTTGAATCTTTTATTTTTATATTGTAACCCTAAACATTTTAATTATTATAAATAGGCCCACAAAATATGATAAAATTTAATTTAATTTTTATTTATTTATTTATCTCTCTAATTATCATTTATATCCATCTAATTACGATAATATTTTTGAATATATTACTGCATAAATTAAACTTTGAATAGTTTAGTTAATGTTTTTTTATTAATTTTTTAAAATTAATATTTTAATATTTATTAATAATTTATATTTTGAAATATTTTAAATTTATAAATATTTTATTTATTGTTCAAATTTAATAGTGATTTTTTTTTTTTTTTTTAAATTGAAAAACTTAAATCGAAAAATCTAAACCTTATGACTTAAGTCATCATTATATCCACCACCAACAAGAACAACAACAAAAACAATAATAATAACAACAATAACAATAACAATAACAATAACACATTTCTTTCACTTCTCATCTTTTATTTAAATCCCAATCTTTTACTTAAATTGCCAATTAACCACTCTTGGATATTTATAGGAAAATGATGGAAGACAAAAATAAACAAAGATGAGTGGGATTGGCATTGATATCTCTGTTAATCATAGAAATGTTATAATATACATGATTTAAAAAAAAATAGTTGGTTAGTATTAATATTTCGTTATTCATGTTGATATAAAATACAGTTTAAAATAATAAAACATAACCATCAATTAATTATGATAATATATGAGTAGACATTTTTCAAAAAAAATAGTTTAATCAATAATTTATTAATATATACAAAATTTAGATAAGAAGTATAAAATGATTAATATGATGAGAAGGTTCGCCTTTGATTTTGGAGTAACAAGTTATATTGGGAAAGACTAAGTAATAATTTCATAAGCCAAAATTTATATTGTGCAAACCCTAAGTTCATTAAAAAAAATGAGATCCCCTGTCGTGCCTAAGGTTTTAAAGCCACTCATTTCGAAAGGGACAATGGTGATAGGATTGCAGGACTCATCGATGATGCTTGCAGAGCCACAGGCTAGGGGAAATGGAGGATCCAGCCATAAGGGAGGAGTCACAAATTCCACGAAGAGGAGAGGAGCATAAGGTAAAGGGACTAAGCATTTGAATCTAGCCATGTCTTTACATGTTGGACCTCAGGTAGAGGTGAAACATGTGATGGAGAAAGCTTTTATCACTAAGGCATCATTGGATAAAGTTTTGATAGAGACAACTGCAAGTGGTGGTGACAATAATTGATGATTGGAGAAATGTAAATGACCTATGCAGATAACACCTAGGGTTGGACACCCAAGGAGACCAAATGATGCTACTCTTTCTACCCCTGGTGGGGAGTTTCTGCTCTCAAAAAGTGAGGAGACTTTAAAAGTGGTGAAAAGAGGCATATCCTTTGCAGATGTGGTGGCTCAATCTTGTAAAAATACGATAGCAAAACATTTGGGAGAGGCAAAAACAAATCCTACAAGGTCCTTTAGCATTGAGGCCCTTGAGGAGGTGCACCAAAATAAAGATTGGTTCATGGCCAAGGGTCTAATCTATAGATTTGACCACATGTGGCCAAGTCTACCTTCCTTGCAAAAATAGATATCTGATTCCTGAAAACCATTAATGGTGGACACTTTGGAGATTTGCCCCTGTGTGCAGGGTTTTTTATTATGATTTTTAAGAGTTTAGAAGACCAAAACAAGGTTTCTTAGGCCAAAACTTGGTGTTAGGGCCAACAAATTTTTATTATAAATCTACAGTTCCCTTAGTTCAATCCTCTCCTCAAAACCCTGACTAATAGACCTATCGAGGTTCAATTGTCGCACTTCCTTCTTTAGTTTTGGGCTACTTCTTGTTTCACAGACATTGGTGGGGTACTTGGCAAGTTGATGGAAGTGGATGATTATACTACAAAATTTTCATACACCACCTTTGAATGCATTCTTATTTCTATGGATATTTTTAAGGATCTACTAGTAGCCATGGAGTTGAAGGTCAATGATCATTATCGGACTCAAACCCTCAACTATGAGGCGCTACCTTTTAGATGTCAAAGGTGTTTTGATAATGGCCATTTGGGCATGAATTGTCACAAGTCTAAATAGAAATTGTAATCTTCATGGTGTAAGCACATCCAACAATATCATCTTATAGTATTTCTACCCTCCACTCTAGATATTATCGAGTAGAGGGTAGTAGAAACTATTTTAGAGGTTGTTCTGGTGGTTGATCAAGATGTGATTATTACTTTGTCTCCACGTCTTTCTCAAGATAAAACCACTAACATTATTGGGGCCAATGTCAATGTGGATTATGATGTGGCATTTTCTAAAAGAGTAGTTGTTTCTGGTGGTTCCCCAATAATTGTTTCTACTTTGTTTAGAGATGAGAGATCATGTGATTGAGAGGACTGAATAATAGTGACGAAGAAGAAGAAAGGACAAATCCTTCCATAATCATCCTCTATGACTCTCCACTCCCACACTAGGGAGGGAGAGGGAGTGTCATAATGGCTTGTTGGTTTTGTGGTGCCCCAATGGATGCAAGATTGGTTCTTTGGTCCTTTTCGGCTAGGATTTGGGTTGTGCGGGTCTTGTCCCCCGAGAGTTGGTGTTGGTTTTGTATTATTTCTCGGATTGAGTGCCTTTGTTAGTTGAGTTTGGTTTATTGTGGTTGTTTACAATTTATCCCTCCTTATGTCTTTTCATGGTTGTGTTTCGATATGGTCATGGTTTTTGGTTGTATTTTTATTCTTCCATATTAATAAAATAGGTGAGGGACTAGTTAACCCTCATTATCTATAAAAAATCATAAGCAAAGGGGTTAAGCAAAATATCATGTGAATTTACCCTAGTACTTGACATTTTAGACCCTTAAGAAAATAATTTAACTTATTGTTGAAGATCACGTGAAATTGTTGTGTCACAGTATTAATTTCAAGGGCTATAATAGAAGCATTGAAAGCATTTTGAGAAAGCAAACGTTTAACACGAACAAGAGTAGAAGTAATTAAAATATGAGGAATGGTTTATGAATAAATTCATGACATATCCACATTATTAGGCATGCCAAAGGATCCTTTAGCCGTTTGATCTTCATTTTTCATGATACACTCTATAAGGTATAACTTCGATTAGAGGCTCTTGACCTAGTTTAACCATACAAATTTTCAACAAAATCCATGTAACTGTAGTTTAATATATCACTTTATTGAGTAAGGGTCTTATATTTAATCACTTTAGGTGTCATAAGGTATAAACATATGTAACATGAAAATATCATAGGGTTTGAATGATATACAAGCATAACAAACTAGGGTTTTAAGATAACACAAAAAAACTATGACTAATGACTTTTAAAAAATGGAACATGCTATATAAAAATTAGATCTGCCATAATAAAAGCAAGATCTAATCCCAATGGGTATAAGATAACATGGGTTCACCAAAATGTACTATGGAAAAATTAGTTTTACATCAAAATGAAATACATCTACCCATACCACATCCAACTAAGTCTAGTCAGATTTCATCAAATAAAACAAAAAATCAAACTTAATTATAATACAAAACTTATGTTATCAATAAAAGAGGGTTATGGGGTCCCTCACTCCTTTCATTAATCAAAAATAGTTCTTGCAATAAGATCTAATCTTCAAAACTAGCCAAACTAAAGTTACCAGATTTATCTCGAGAGCAACAACCAAAGATTCTTAAAAGCTTACTAAAGATAACCAAAATTTAGAACATCATAATGTAACCTCTTTCAACAGTAAAATACCGTAAACTTCCCAAAGGAGAGTGATTCAATCTCTCTAAAAAAAACTCAGAGAAAAAACATTCTTCTAAATCTAAAGCATAACCATTTTTGTAGCCACAAAACTAAATTATCTTCTATATTAAAACACCATATCTCATAAAACCCAAAAATAGAAAGCGTAATATATTTTTCCAACAAGACACAAGCATACACTTCAAACCAAAAAATATTATAAAATTGGGCTTTTGGATCTAAAATCTAGATATTCCATAATAAAAATTGTCTTCTACAACCATAACCCAAAATCTTTCGCAATCATTTCACAAAATCTTCTACAACCACTACATAGAATATTCCATAACCACAATCCAATTTTTTTTTGTATCTACTATCAAAGGTCTTCTTATTTAACCCTAAAATATAGATTGGAATAACCTAGGGTTAAAGGGGTAGAGATAGCCTAGGGCCAAAAGATGGTAGACTATCTCTATAGTAGGTCAATTAATTTCAAAACTCATATAAACATTAATTGAATTTATTATGTTGAGATATTCTAAAAATAGAAAATACAGTGTTAAATATTAATTAAAATGATAATGAAAGTAATATACTTAGTTGATTTTGACGCTAATACAGATTTAGATCTAAAGTAGATTAGAAATAGATTGTATTTAGATTCTAGATCAGTCATGAAATTCTATAAATTTGACTTTTGTGACCTCAGACACTTGCATCAACCTCAAACAGTTACATTGACACTTTTGTCTAACCTAGATGTAGGTGTCATATATAGAATACCTACTAGATATGGATGCAACCACCTAGAATATTTTGGGTTATGTGTCACCTTCCTCTGGTGTGCTTTGATCTATATCATGGACTATCACTCCTTGTCAAATAGCAAAACTCTAGTTCTTCATCTTCATGGTGGCTATGAGAAAAATGGGTTAGTGGGCACACGATGTTGAGCTACTCTAAATACCCCTCTATCAATGAGTGTTACCTTCATATTCATTAATCTGAAGAGGGCCTCAAACTTATATATTTCTACCCTACGTGTTGGCTTATGTGTGCATAAGGATGCAATGTGTGATAAGCAAGTACATAGAGTGACCTAGCTTGTAACTTAGAAAATGTGGTTCATGGGATGCTCCTTTAGTATTTCAGACATGTAGATGTGTTATCCCTATGACTGATGTGGAAATAGGGGAAAATAAGAAAGTTTTTCTCACTTGAGTGGTTGCTTGAATGCCTTTGATAAGTTGCCTTGTGATTTTTTAGGTTTGTGCTAAGTCTATGTTAGGTCTATGCTAGGTGAAGAATGAATGAGGATTGACCATGCATATATATCAATCCATTTAGATAATTTATCACATTAAATCACTTAGGCTGACCATAGGCATAAGTTTTATTTGTGAATTGTATGACTTTATCATACTAGACACTTGCATTGGAATTAGTAACTAGCATCGATGTAGGCATCTAATGGGAGACAAGTGTCTAGGAAGCTGGAAAATAGGTACAGGTCTAAAACTTTTAGAAACATAAGATAAGTAGTTTTTTAGCATTTTGAACATGATATAAGGTTTGAGTCATTAGAATAACATTGATTGAACTAAGAGATAAATAATAGGCAAAAATGGATAGTGTATGTGAGCCTTTTGGGAACAAAAAAGGTCTAGAACTGAGAGGAATAGACAAGGTCTATATTTTCCAAGTGTACAATAATGAGGTGCTATATAATTTTAAAAAAGTGTTTACATCTCCCCCACTTTAATCTAGTAATGAAATTTTTGTTTTAAAAGAAAATAGATACATACCTAGGTGTGTATACCACACCTTAACTTTGCATGAGCAATTTGAGTACTTTTTTGGTGATTGACCTAAAACTAAGAGCATATTACAATATATAATATGTGTATATAATCTGAAATTGAAAGCATTGAAATGATTAAAATATAAAGAGGAAGGTTTAGGAGTACCCCTCTATATTGATGCAACCACCTTACCTTTTGGTAACTTGACTTGAAAAGATGTATCATTATGAATCACTGAAACTAAGATTAGGAAAAATATAAATCTAGAAAGTGCATAAATATAAATAAATTAGATGACATATGCCCCCAATGTTGGATAACATTGTTAGTTTCTATTGGCAGTTGAGATTAGCTCAATCATGTAACCTAGTCATACTTATAACTTTGTGAACATGAGTGAACCAAGTCAACTCACACTTTAAATCTGATGAGATTTGATGATGTAATCAAGTCTAACCTATAAAATTGGCAAGATTGAGTGATTTAATCAACTCAACCATACTAAAAGTGAAACAACTACTACATTAGATTGGCTCAATATAGTCTGTAACCATCCAACCTAATGAGCTAAAGTTCATAGAAATGTTTTGAAATCTAAAACTAATTTTGATTTTGTAATTTAGGTGTTGTTTGCATAACATATTCACCTCATATATGTCTCATTCTAAAACATGGGTATAATAATGGTGCCAATGTATATAAATTATACCATAATTATGTATCTAAATCATATAACTATAAATTTTGGCCAATTTAAAAATTGTGTAAGTGTGAAGAACATGTTTCCATACCATACCCCTATTATAATCTAAAATTGAGAATTGGTATGAGTGTGGATAACATGTTTTCAAAACATGCCCCCACTATAATTTAAATCTATGAAGAATGTGTAATCCATGCCTCTATGGCATGCCTCCACTAGTATGTCCCCCTTTGAGGTGATGGGAATTAGAAACTAGCAGTCACCTTACCTCAAAAGGATAAAATAATTGTATAATTTGTGAATATATATTGTAACATATAGGATTAGCATGTCTAGGTAGATATATCAATGGGGTGCATTGTATATGATCACATCAAGTTCTAAGATGCATGATATAGATCATGGAAACATCTAGATAGTAATAGTACAAGTTTAACAAATAAATGAGCAAGAACATACACAAGAGCACTCAAAAGCAAATAAAAAGATAAAGGCCCAAGGAGACCTCAAACAAGAAGCATGTTCAAATACCACACGATCGAAGGGATGTGATTTAATCAAATGTCCAAAAAGTAAGGAATGACATTCAAATGTCAACATACAACAAACCATGACATGCGCAAATATCACACTATGAAAACATACGCACGAGGGCCACAATAAATGGAACATATTCAAATGCTCGAACAAGTAATAAAATTCATGAAAGGAACACACTCAAGGAATTTAAATAAGGAAAACATGGACAATAAGAAACCAACATAACATATCATACTAGCCCATGGATCATATGTGTTAGTAAAAACCATTAATTACATAGCAAATCAAGTACAATGAAAAATATATAAGCATGGATAATGGCATTTATAAGTACAGAATCTCAAACATGATAATGTAAATTGATCATATAATAATATAACCTAGGTGTATCGTTATCAAAGAAATGGATGCCCCCAATGTCTACATGATATGAGTAGAGGGAAGGCCCAACATCTGAATATGCATAGATCATGTATTTGTGTATTCATTTATCACATTGAAAGGATGCATGAAACACATGTGGATATATAAAAGTACTAGTATACCATCTACCAACATGGAGCCAACAACATAGATGCCAAAGAACTGACAAGAATATGTAGATGCCAAAAATATTTTTGGATTTCAAAGTTTTTTTCATTTCTTTGGTGTTTTGGAAAGGCGTTATTCCACTAAAGCCTAAGGATCTCATCAAGGAGATGCATCTATGGATCACATGTATCATTTCATATGATGGGTTATTGGTATCATCTAGATCATACTAATCTGTAGTATCATTATGATCACAATCATCAATGTAATCATTTCTATAGGAAAAATCTAACTTCTTAGGTTATTCTTGAACTTGTGATATAACATTGTGAGCAATTGTGTATGAAAAACTCATTGCACCATAGATTAGAATTTCCTTTTTGAAAGTTTTATTTTATTGAGTATATTCATCATTATCAAAATGTTGCATCTCATTATGGGATAGGGAAGAGTCACGTATCTTTAATTGCATAATAGGAATAGATGTAATTTATGCCTTGACCTCTTTTTTGAGGATGAAATCATAGACTTTGTATCATTTCACTTAACTCTTTGCTCCTCTACGCATGAAGTGGATATGGTGTTTGGATCCTTAGTAACCATATTTGTATCATTTTATTTTGTAGGCATGTCTTGCTTTAAAATTTCCTTTGTTAGAAACCCTATTTTGAGAATACATGTTTTCTTATCTTGATTTTTAGTTGGTAAATTTTATGCTTGCTCTAATTATTACATTTGTAAGTGTTTTTATTCTGAGTTATCCTTTGGTACCCATATTTTCTATTTTGGCACTTGGGTTTTAGGAGAAGTTCTCATAATGTGAGTGGTATGCTTGAGTGATGTATCAATTATAGGACCACCATTGTCTTTGAGACTTTATATTTTTTTTATTCAATGTAAAATTATAATTTATATGATGCCCATGTATTCTATGATATGCATAATATTATTTGGATCTCCTTATGGGACGTGGATGGGTTAATTGGATCACTTTATTTCAAATCATTTTTCTTAGGGTTTCACTTGGACTCTTTGTATCTTTTTGGTCATTTATTGAATCAATTATTTTAGATGTATTCTATTTAATTTTTTCATTTGGATAAGAAACCTTGTTGGATACAACATTGCTAGATGAAGATGCAAATACATGATTTACATTAACATGTTTTAGATTTTGGACTTATGGAATCTAATTTTATAATAATATGATCTTTGAACTAAACTATTTATTTTGATTTTGTAACTCTTCTATTAACTTGATCATAAGGATGATTTGATCTTTTAGGGATTCACAAGCACAAACCCTAGGTTCTTTAGATTGAACATGCATACATATACCATCTACCCTACCCCTTGAAGTAGTGATAACATGGACCTAGTTAGAGGGATGGTATCTAATACCATTGAAATCTCTGAGATGTCATGCTTGGGCATTGACAAAAGACAACAATAATCAATTTTTACTCCTTCCTTGATAGAGAGTCGTATAGTTTCATAATCATAGTAACAAAACAATCTATATCATCAATGATGAAGTAAATAAAGTAAACATAAGGAAAGAAAGGTGAAGATCATGGGTCATGTTCACCAAATTTTTAACCCTAAAATATAGATTTGGGGAATTAGGTTTAAAGGGGTAGAAATAACCTAGGGCACAAGGATGGTAGACTATCTTTATAGCATGCCAATTAATTACAAAACTTAAATATATATATATATATATATATATATATATATATATATATATATATATATATATATATATATATAATGAATTTATTATACTGAGATATATTAAAAATATAAATTATAGATGTGTTATATATTACAATGATAGTAAAAATAAGATACTTAGTTGGTTTTAATGCTAATACATATTTGGATCTAGAATTGGCTAGAAATAAACTAGATCTGGATTCTAGACCAATCATCACATTCTGGAAATTTGAATTCTATGACCTCAGACACTTGTGTCGAACCTTGGATAGTTATGTCAATGTTTTTGTCTAACCTATATGTAAGTCAATTGCACAAAATACATATTATGTGTGTGTGTGTGTGTGTGTGACCACCTAGAATATTTTAGGTTATTTATCGCATTCACTTTGGTGTGCTCAAATCTAGATCATGGGCTATTATTCCTTGTCAAATATCAAAACCATATTTCTTTAGTTTTATAGTGGCTATGAAAAAAATGAGTTAGTGAGCATACAGTGCCAACTTTCCCAAAATACCTCTATGTTAATGAGTATTTCCTACATAACCAATAATATAAATAAGGCCTCAAACTTATATAATTATCCCCTATGTGTTCAATGGTGTATGCATAAGGATGAAATGTGCAATAATCAAGTATATAGAGTGACCAAGCTTGTAACTTAAAAAATGTGGCTCATGGGATATTCCTTCATTACTTCAGACCTATAGATGTATTGTACCTATGACTAATATGAAAATAAGGGAAAACAAATAAGCTTTTCTCACTTGAGTTCTTGATTGAATGCCTTTAGTAAGTTTCCTTGTGAGTTGTTAGGTTTATCTTAGGTTTATGCTAGGTCCATGTTAGGTGAATAATGAATGAGGATTGAGCATGCATATATATCAATCCCTTTGGATAATATATCACATTAAAACACTTAAGACAACCTTAGATATATGTCTAATTTATAAATTATATGACTTTAAGGCAATGGAGACTTGCATTAGGATTTGAAATTAGCATCAACATAGGTATCTAATACGGACACGAGTGTTTGAGAAGTTAAAAAAAATGTATAGATCCAAAACTTGTAAAGACATAAGATAAGTAAGTTTGAAGCATTATGGGCATGATATAAGGTTTGAGTCATTACAATAAAATTATTCAGACTAAGAGATAAGAAATAGGCACAAAGAGATAGTGTATGCAAGCCTTTTAGCAATAAAAAAGGTTTAGAATTGAGAAGAATAGCTAAGGTTTGTATTTGTTAAGTGTACAAGATTAAGGTAATATATAATTAATAAATAGTGTCTACACTTACATAGATACAAAATATCCATAGCCAAGCACTCATAAATGTTAGGATCTTACAGATACAATTGATTACTTTTGTGTAAGCAACTAAACACAGAATTAAACTAGAATTATAAGTAACTAGAAATCAGAATAGCAAAGAATAAGAGATACAAGAAACAATGAAAACTTGTATTAAACTCTTCTAGAAGGAAATACAATTGAATAAATCTCTCTTTCTTCCACACTTCTCAGATGTAAAGATCTCTTTCCGTCAAGAGATCTCTCTCACAATTACAAACACAATTTAGCTACTTGAATTGATTCACCCTTTTTCTCATACCTTACAAGCTATGAAGATCTATCCCTATTATATAGGATTAGGGATCTTGAGCTATGCATTATCCACCATTAGATACACCTCCTAATCAAAGGTTCAAATTAGTCCTGCCAAAAATAGAAACACGGACTCAACACTAACAATTAAACTTATCATGCAAACAATCTATTCATCCCATGAAAATAGACTTCTGAAATGCACAGGTGATCGACGTCAGTCCCTATCAATCTACACATGACCGACGTCAGCCGATCCATATCCGACATAGGCATCTTCTGGGTGACTCCTGACTGGTGTCGGTGACTGTGTAGTCCAACAACCTCTACATTTGCTCATCTGGTGAAGCTTTTAGCTCCACAACTCAACAATCTCCCACTTGGAGATAAACAGTTGCACCTATACCTGTACAACAACATCCTCTAGCTTGTTTCTCCATCTTCAAGCTCAATCTTGAAGACCAACAAAAGTTGAATGAAAATTCAACTTCTCCTTTGTTACCGGATTTATTAACATATCAGTAGGGTTCTTATCTGTATGGATCTTTTTCAGCTTCAACTCACCATCCTCCAATACCTATCTAATGAAGTGATACCTAAGTTGTATATGTTTAGTTCTTGAATGAAAGGCTGAATTTTTTGCCAAATCAATTGCACTTTGACTATCATTGTACAATCTATAACTCTCTTGCTCCTTTCCCAACTCTTCCATGAACCGTGTCATCCATATCATTTCTTTGCTAGCCTCTGTGACTGCAATGTATTTTGCCTCTGTAGTAGACAAGGCAACAACCTTCTGCAACTTTGAAATCTAGCTAACTGTCGTTCCACCAACAGTGAAGACATATCCTGTGGTGCTTCTCCTGCCATCCAAGTCACCTACCATATCCGAATCTACATAACCATGTAGAGAAGTATTTGACCCTCCATAGCATAAATGCCTACTGTTGGTCCCTCTCAGATATCTGAGAATCCATTGAACTGCTTTCCAGTGCTCCTTCCTTGGATTGGCCATAAACTTACTGACAACTCCCACTACTTGGGAAATATTAGGTCTAGTACATACCATTACATACATCAAGCTCCCAACTGTAGAAGCATATGGAACTTTACTCATGTACTCCACCTCATCATGTGATTTAAGACACTGTTCTTTACTCAACTTGAAGTGTCCAGCCATAGGTGTACTTAAAGGTTTTGCATCTTGCATATTGAACCTCTCCAACACCTTGTTCACATAATCCTCTTGAGACAAAATCAAACTATGATTTTTCATGTCTCTCTTAATACTCATGCCAAGGATTTTTTTTACTGCTCCTAAATCCTTCATGGCAAATGTGTGAGCTAATTTTACCTTAAGCTCAGAAATATCCTGCATGTGTGAACCTGCAACAAGCATATCATCTACATACAGTAACAGGATAATATAATTACCATTATCCAATCTATTAAAATAAACACAATGGTCAGATTGACATCTACTGAAACCATGCTCGGTCATAAACTTGTCAAACCTCAAATACCATTGTCTTGGATCCTGCTTAAGACCATATAAGCTTTTCTTCAACCTACACACAAGCTTCTCCTTAACTTTGACCTCAAAACCTTTTGGCTAATCCATATATATTTATTCATCCAAATCTCCATGAAGAAACGTTGTCTTAACATCAAGCTGCTCAAGATGCAAATCCTCAATAGCAACTAAAGACAATACAGTCCGAATAGAAGTCATTTTTACTATAGGAGAAAAAAATTCACCAAAATCAATACTTGGTTTCTGTGCAAATCCCTTTACTACCAACCTGGCCTTATGTCTCATTTGTCCATTCTCACCTTCCTTTAACCTGTAAACCCATTTGTTTTTTAGTGTTTTGTTACCGGCTGGCAACTCAATCAAATCCCATGTTTGGTTCTCTTTCAAGGAATCAATCTCCTCTTTCATGCCAAGCTCCCACTATTTCTGAGATTCTACCTACATTGCTTCATCAAAACTCTCTGGTTCTCCACTATTAGTGAGCAACAAGTAGTACAACGAAGGGGAATAATTAATTGGAGATTTACTTACCCTTTCTGACCTCCTTATGGGCATTTGAGACTCATTCATAGCTTGTTGTCCACCCAAATTCTCTGTCAGTGACAGATCTCAGTCATCTCCTGGCCTGTACCTGACCGACGTCAATTCCACCTGACCGACGTCAATTTTTGTCTGACCGACATCAATCATTGTCTGACCAACGTCGGTTCCTGTATGATCGACATCAATTCCTACCTGACTGATGTCGATGTCTGTGTTTTTTTTAGTGTGAAAATTCTTACCCACGAGCTCATTTTGGATCATCACCTCGTCCAAATCAACATTGATCTGCTCAAAATTCTTCAGCTTCTTGAGCTGATCACTGTACATCACTTTCTCATTGAAAACAACATCACGGCTTCTAATTATTTTGTTAGTTCCTAGATTCCACAACA
Organism: Torreya grandis; assembly: GCA_037957365.1. Classification (NCBI taxonomy): domain Eukaryota; kingdom Viridiplantae; phylum Streptophyta; class Pinopsida; order Cupressales; family Taxaceae; genus Torreya; species Torreya grandis. Next base: position 566,382 of record JARHVA010001438.1, on the reverse strand, counting down.
AGAATCTGAAATCTCTAGAGCCATAACCAATAAAAGTGCACCTCATAGACTTAGCATTCAGATTCTTTCTATTTTCTTTATCAACGTGCACAAAAGCTTCAGAACTAAAAACTCTAAGAAATGAAAGATATACCTTTTTACCTATCCATGCCTCTTCTAGAATTCCACCATCCAGAGTAGTAGAGGGTCCTTTGTTAATCAGGTAAACCACAATATCTATAGCTTCTGCCCAAAACTGTAAGGGCAAACCAGCATGCAACCTCATACTCTATGCACGGTCTAATATTGTTCTATTCATCCTTTCAGCAACTCTATTTTTCTGAGGTGTCCTTAAAACCATCCTTTCCCTACGTATTCCACTCATAGAATAGTAACTTTTGAATTTATTGCTGCAGTACTCACCACCATTGTCAGATCTAAGGCACTTCAATCTCAAACATGTTTCATTCTCAACTAAAGCTTTCCACTTCTTAAATGTGTCAAAAACATCATATTTCTCTTTAGGATGGGTACATGCATGACATCTTTCAACACCCATGTGTTTCCATTCTGCAATTTCAGCTGCACTTTTCCTTTGCCAACAATTTTATAAGGCTCATCATCCCCTAAATAGACTATTCCAAAATCTCCATGGACATAATCATTGAAAAAATCTCTATTTGGGGTTGCTTGGAAAGAGGCACCAGAATCTAAAACCCAAGATTCTATTCTAGTATCCAAAGAAAGTGTAAAAGCATCTTGTGCAACAATACCTACAACTTTTGCTTCTTCATTACCTTCATGCTGATGTTCTTATTTAACCTTCAACCAGTAGTCTTTCTTTGCATGCCCTTTCTTTCCACAATTCCAGAAAGTTATTTTTCTTCCATTTCTGGATTTGGATCTACTTCTCATCTTTGAATTTGACCTTGATCTCCCTTGCTTGCCCTTCTCTCTTTGCCTTCCCTGCTTTCAATACTTAAAGCATTACCTGATGTTTCTCTTGTACTTTTCTTGCGAGTTTCTTCATTCAAGATTACACTAACAACATCATCTACTTTCAAGATATTTGTAGCAAATGCAATATTACTAACTGCCATTACCAAACTATGCCAGCTTTCAGGTAAAGAGCATAAAATTAAGAGAGCCTTAATTTCATCATCAAAAACTATTTTGACTAAATTTAACTGATTTACTATTGCATGGAAATCATTAAGATGACTTGATACAGATTCACCTTCTATCATTTACAAATTAAATAATTGCTTCATAAGATATACCTTATTCGAAGCTGAGGGCTTTTCATATAAATTTTCCAAAGTATCAATTAACTCTACCGTTGTCTTTGCCTGTGATAAGTTGGAAATCACAGAAGATGCCAGGCTCAACCTTATAGATCCCAGAGCCTTTCTATCAAGAACATTCCATTATTCATCTTGCATATCTGTGGGCTTGCTTGAAACCCCACCCAATGGTAAGTACAAATCTTTCTGATACAGATAATCTTCTATCTGCATCCTCCATAATTGATAATTCTTGCCGTTAAACTTCTCCATTCTTAGCTTACTTTCTTCTGCCATTGCTTTACTCCAACTCAATCAAAAACCCCTGTGAGTGACATGTAATCAACACACACTAACCCGATCTAATACAACCTGTTAGTAAACCAAGCTCTGATACCACTTGTTAGGATCTTACAGATACAATTGATTACTTTTGTGTAAGCAACTAAACATGGAATTAAACCAGAATTATAAGTAACTAGAAATCAGAATCAACAAAGAATAAGAGATACAAGAAACAATGAAAACTTGTATTAAACTCTTCCATAAGGAAATACAATTGAAGAAATATCTCTTTCTTCCACACCTCTCAGATGTACAGATCTCTTTCCCTCAAGAGTTCTCTCTCACAATTACAAACACAATTCAACTACTTGAATTGATTCACCTTTTTTCTCATACCTTAAAATCTATGAAGATCTATCCCTATTATATAGAATTAGGGATCATGAGCTATGCATTCTCCACCATTAGATACACCTCCTAATCAAAGGTTCAAATCAGTCCTGCCAAAAATAGAAATGTGGACTCAACACTAACAGTTAAACTTATCATGCAAACAATCTATTCATCCCATGAAAATAGACTTCTGGAAAGCATAGGTGACCGACGTCGGTCCCTGTCAGTCTGCACATGACCGACGTCAGCCGATCCATAACCGACATCGACATCTTCTAGTTGACTCCTGACCGATGTCGGTGACTGTGTAGTCCAGCAACCTCTGCATTTGCTCATCTGTTGAAGCTTTTAGCTCCACAACTCAACAATAAAACTATTTTTATAGATATAAAATTTTGATCTTTTATAGCATAGGTTGCCTTTTACAGCCATAACCCAATATATTACACAACCACTACACATAATCATCCATAGTCATAGCACAAAATATTTCATAGACCCTATCAAAATTATTTCATAGCATCAAAATATCTACAACTAAACACCTCATAAAACCAATCTTATTTTCAGATCCAAGTCAACCTCTACATCCACAATCACTTCCCCCAAAAAATATATTTTCTAAACTTTATAAGAAAGATAAAAATACAAAACATTCCATACTCACATAGGCACCTAACCTATGGTAGTAAATTCCAACAAGAAAAGATGCAAAGAAGGAAGATTTAAAACAAGAAAATCCAAGATTTATTAAAATTAGATAAGACATGGAATTATTATAACCAAATAAAAATCAAGCGCATAAATAGACTTTCCTTGCCATGTAATAATAATATCTTCTACATATATTGGCTAAAATATTTCAAAAGTTTAAAAAATCACTCAAAAACTAATGTTATACACTCCATACCTACATCTGTTTTAACCTCTACTTAATTTTTTTGAATATAATGCCTAAATTTTTATATGAGCCACTACTAAAAAAAATTATAGTCACTAGCTTCTTCTTCATCAATATGTCTTTAAATCCCTAAAAATTTAAAGAATAAAATCTATCACAAAGTTAAATTTTCTCTATATTTTGACCAAGATTTTTCACAACTAAATAATACCAAAATAAAATCTATCGTCAATAATACTTCCGCAAAACTATACGGAATGTATTTTCTCAAAATACCAAAAGCATAAATTCTTCAAAAACAAAACCTATTGCATTTAATGTCTCTTCCTTTATAAAATAAATATCTCTAACATTTATATCCAAAATAATATATAAAACATCCTAAACCCTCATAGTCACAAGCTTATAGCAACAATCACTAAGAAATATAAACATACAACACAAGGTTTAAGAAGAAAAAATAATCATAAGAATTGAGATCACCTAGAAAAAAGCACTTTATAGTATAACCCAGAGCCTTTGGTAATACCAAAAAAATAAGTAGACGTCCAAAAAAATTCAAATCTAATAATAAATCTTCAAACAAACCCAAATCCACAACGACCATGATATGAATTTTTCAATAAAAACCCATGCAATATTTTCTAGAATTACATCCACTACCAAAAAAAATTATACAAGCCACTAATAATAAACTATTAATAAAATCAACAATTAAAAATATAATCAATTTAAAATAACTAAAATTTACATAATATAACTAATTAAGAAACACACATCAAAAAATATATATATAAATAAATCAAGCAACCCCAAAGCCCAATTTAATTAAATCTCACAATTAATATAAATTATTTAAAACTCACCTAACCCTAAAATTATACCATTCATATTTTACACATTAAACTATCTAAAATTCCATAATTAAAATATCAATCAGGTACCCTTGCGATAAACCACTTAGCAATACTAAACCAACATATAATTTACAAAACCATGCATTTATGCTTTTAAAGCTTCAACCACTTAACAATACCAAACAACATATAATTTACAAAACCATGCATATGTTATTCTAAATATTCAATCAAAAATCACAATAAGAGTTGGAATTTTGAAACAAGACAAGAATGGTATAAAATGGTTCACATCGAAAATAAAAATGTCACTAAACCAACTAATTTCGCCAATTTATCCAAATGAATAAAATGTCACTAAACCAACTAGTTTCACCAAATGAAAAGAACCACCAAGAATAGAGATAATTTCACATAAATTTAACATAATAACATGTCAATTAATACTAAATATGAATCATAAGAATAATGTCCTAGTTAATCCCCAAATCAAGGGATTCAACCAACCAAAATTTACCACATCACTAAGTTAAGGAACACATTATGGTCAAGTTTAGGGAACCATTGATTTTAGGATATTGATAAATGACATCCATGATCCACAAATGCACATAAATAGTGTAATATCCATCTTTTGTTGTTTTTATGGCATTTTTTTATATGGTCATAACTACATAAAAACCCAATCTCTTACTTCTAATTGTCTTTGTGTGTGATTTTGTTACATGTATACATATAATATTTTCAACTTTTATCAAATACTGATGCAACCTATTTTGTAGGAACCCATTAAGACTCAACTTCTCTGAGTGCATGCCCTAAGAGGTGCATTGAGAAAGGGGTTGGAAGACCATCAGTACTTCACAAAATTATTGTCCCTTATTTCCACTTGTTACTAATCCAACCAACTCCTAAAAACCATTCCCAAAGCTATTAATCCTCTTTTTCACATTCTTATAATCATTTCCCACATTTCATCCCTCTTTTCCTTACCTTAATCCCCTTTCGATAGTCTATAGTACTAGGTCAACTAGGTCAACCCTATACTATTGTGGATAAAATTCACTTCGGGTCTAGGTCAGCTCTTGGCCAACCTAGCTCAACCTAGTGAATTTTTATCCATAACTATACTAGGTCGATTAGGGTGACCCTGTCGATCGAAACTTTCAAAAGGGATTAGGGTTAAATCCACCTATATATATAAGTTCATTTTCATCATTATTTATAAATGAATAAGAGTTATTATTCACTTACACTTATTTATAATCTACTCTTCCACCATTCTACTTGAGGAGTCTTAACTTAGGGTTTCTACTTGGAGAATCTAGTCTTGTGGAGAAGTCTTGGATGCTTTGGTCTTTCTTAGTGATCCTTACAAACCACAAAACTTCTTGTGAAACCCCTTTGGCCAAGGGAGAGATTTAATCTCGATAGGTTCATCTTTCAGGTAAGTATTCTCTAACTTTGCTCCTCTATTTAGTAGATATAAGTAGCATAAGTATTGGCTTTGAATAATATTACTCTTCTTATTCATGCATTAGGATCTTACTCCTACATGGCTTAATTGAGATTCTCCTATGCATGTTTGTTTTTTTACTAACCCCCATATTGTACCACAAGCTTTGGTGAACACTAGATTAGATTTATTTGCTTTATTTATTATTAGTTTAGTGAATATTAAAAATATAGGACCTAATTAGGGTTATTATATGATTTTGCTTAAATAGAGGCTTTAGAACCCTCCCTAGTATTTTTTTTCTGATAAGAGATCCCCTAATTAGTCCTAGTGGATCCCCACATTGGCCATGTTCCTGATGATCTAATGTATCACCAATCGAAAGTGTAAGTAGGATCTATCTTCTCTAAGTTAGGATTAATTTATAGATTTGATGCATTTTTGATTGCTTACATTCTAGTGAACCCAACGTGAATCTAACCCTTAGAGGTTTTATTTCACACTTTTCTTTACTTTATCATTTTATTTATTATTTTTATATATTTACGATACTAGGTCGATAATGTCGATATAGTTTCTAACTTTTATGCACAAGTTTAACACATAATCATATTAAAATGACTATGTCCTATTTGTGTAGTTCTTCATCAAATATAGGCTACTCAATCAAAAAGGTCAACATAATATAGGTTTTCACTTCTAGATAGGATACTTGGTCAACCCTATTAACATAGTACACTTTTAGACTTCCAAAAAACACACTAGGTCGACAGTGTTGATATAATATTCTTCATAGGCTTCAATAAATAGGGAACTACAGAATTAGGTCGACCCAGTCGACACAGTTGGTATAATTTTCAAGTAAAAATTAGGGCACTTTAACATAAATCTCACTTTCCTCTGCATCTTCCAACCCACCAATGTTTATTTCTCTCTATCTCTATCATTTTTGTTATTCATTACAGTTTTTTTTCATAGTTTGCAGTCATTAAAACTACCCTTATATAGAAAACTAGGTCGACCCTATCGACCTAGTTTTGTATTCTATCTTTTATCTAAAAGATTAAGTCGACACAATTTTTAACAAACCCTTGTTTTAATAGTATAGTATTGACACTGTCGACTCTGTACTATAATTTTTGCATACACTATCATGTGAATCAACACTATACTATGTTTCAAAGTTAGAATTAACACTTATATGCTAGTAATTACTTTACACTTTCACTTTTAGTTGTTTGTATGCTTAAAATATATCACATGGTCTAATTAGGTGGTTTTCAATATACCATTTAGTTGCACTACTTTTCTCTTTCTTACACACACTACCAAATCACATAATTCTAAAACGCATTTAAATAATTGTCTACCCAAGGCCTACCTACTTGGATTTTATCACCAAGGGGGAAGCTGACTTCATTTTTTGGCCAAGTATAAACATGTGGTTAATGGTATATATTGGCAAAGCACCTGATACCCTTATTGCTATAGTGTGTGAAGTGAGGGGGTAGGATCCAATACCAAGCCAATACCATTACCAACACATATCCCTTTCAACCTAAATGTCTTGAATCCATCTATAGATTGCTTTCTAGTTCCCTACTTTCAGCTAACTTCCCTATCATACTTAAAATAACACTTTAATAATCTAAAAACATTTAGGATGACCACTTAATTAGCATTTAATTTCCAAGTTGACTGCTTGTTCTTTTCTCATTATATATTGTATTGCAAAAACTTGCATTGGCCAGTATTGGTAAAAGGTTTTGTGTTGTGTGCCTCAATTGGATAATCCTCATTGACCCAATTGATTGTGTGTTTCCTTTCATTTCTTGATTTCAAAAGTACTTGCAAAAAATTTCTCATTTCTTTACACTATCATTTTGTTCAACACAGTCTCTTATAGATTATCTGTCTCCCCTACCTATAAAATTAAGTTGACCAATTCAACACAGTCTTCTTTTCTACCCCTCAAGATATCATACTAAGTTGACCATGTCTATTATGTATCTTTCTATCTATTTTCTATCCTAGGTTAGAGTACTAGGTCAACCCTGTCAACTCTGTACTCTTACTGCTTTCCCTATCTACCTAACTTAGTTCTCTATTTCTCCTCAGCATTTTTTTCATTTATCTCAAGTCATCATGAAGTCCCCTATGATAATCTTCTTGGACAAATTGAATCCATATTGATGGTATATGGGATGTTAATTTTCTTAGTTTTCAAACCCTATTTACAGTACTAGGTTGACCCAGTCAACTTTGTACTCTTACTGCTTTCCCTATCTACCTAACTTAGTTCTCTATTTCTCCTCCTTAGCATTTTTTTCATTTATCTCAAGTCATCATGAAGTCCCCTATGATAATCTTCTTGGACAACTTGAATCCATTTTGATATTATATGGGATGTTCATTTCTACCTCTCTTTTCCTCCCAACAGAGCCCTCACTCTTGGGGCACCTCTTTCCCTCCTTCATATATGGATTGTAACATGGTGCAAATCACACCTCAAGATAAAGTAGGTGGATTTGATCCTTTCTATACTTATCAAGATAATTCCCATCTTCAAAATCTTCAAACCAATGTCGGAGCAATTGACATAAGTTTAATCAATAATCCCACTAATAATCCATCTTCTAATAACCATCCCCCTTATACCAATTCAGGGAGTGCTCCTACAAGCACCAACCCACCAATTGATATGACTCAACTTCTTACACAATTCATACAACAAATGAGCATAATGAAAATTTTTAACACCTCACAAATGATGCAACTACAACATCATTTGATTAATATGGCTAATCAACCTCTGACTATCCATCCTCAAGCCAATCCCAATTTCATTCCTCCACCTCTTAGAGATGCTTAAGGAAATGATATTCCTCAACCTATTATGAATAATGAAATGCTTCAAAACATTTAAAATGAGTATTTATCTCCCTTCATTATGTCTATTTATATTGGTAACATATTTACAACTATCAAGTATGATGGGACTAAAGACCCTGCCTCGTTTCTCAAAGCATTTGGAAATATTTACAAAGAGTGGATCCAAACTAATACTTTTGCCATAACTAAACTCTTAGTCAAAATTTTCACTGATGATGTATTATAATGGTACACCCAAATTTTGCAACATTCCATTTAGCAACATGAAGATTTAGTCAATCCTTTAGTTAAAGAGTTTCAACATAATGATCTTCCCAAAAATTGTCTTAGCCACTTCATCAATGCTAAATAATCTTTCACAGAATCAGCTCATGATTTCATCAAATGATGGAAATCTCTAGCCTATAAAGCTAATCATAACATGACTGATGATAATTTGTTTAAACTTTGTATAACTACTTTAACTTCTTTTCTTCAATATAAGGTTCAAAATTTTGCTCCCTAAACACTTAATGAAGCTCTTGACCAAGCTAAGCATCGAGACTCTCTCATGAAGCAATTCAAACCTAATCCTAAACTTCTCAAAGGATCTTTTTAAACATTTACTATTGTTATCACTGGCAATACTCCTCAAACCAATCAACACTTTGTGGAGGTAATAGAAAGCTTGTATTTATTTATTTCACTACAGGTTTTGATGGCTACTCATTTTCCCTATCATGACTCTTTCCTTTTATGCAAATAGGACAAGACAGTGTGAACTATAATTCATGAAGATTTGGATGAACTATAAATAACAAGAATATAAATCATAACATGATGTGAACATGTGTAGTATACTATGAGCTTGTCATCATCAACATCATCTCTCCTCAATTTTTTTAAGTATTTTATTGTTGTGTCATAACCCTAAACAATTGAATTATTATAAATAAGCCCACAAGATATGATAAAGTTTAATTTAATTTTTATTTATTTATTTCTCACTTTAATTATCATTTATATCCATCTAGTTATGATAATGTTTTTGAATATCTTAATGCATAAATTAGACTTTGAATAGTTTAGTTAATATTTTTTATTAATTTTTTAATTAATATTTATAAATAATTTTAAATTTATGAATATTTTAATATTTATTAATATTTTATTTTTTATTCAAATTAAATGAAGATTTTTTATGAGCTTTATTTATTGACATACTTAAACCAATTTTTATTCATCAAACTCGAACTCAAACCTAAATTTTATGACTTAGATCATTATTGTGCCCATAAACTACCATAAAATTTTTATATCATAATAATAATAATAACAATTAATTAAAACTAATGTCACATTTATTTCACTTCTCATCTTTTACTTAAATCACCAATTAACCACTCTAACATGGATATTTATAGGAAAATGATGGAAGACAAAAATAAAGAAAGATGAGTGGGATTGGCATTGATATATTTATTAATCACATAAATATTATAATATAGATGGTTTTAACCCAAAAAAATGGTTAATTAATATTGATATTTTGTTATTCATGTTGATATGTGTTTTTTTTTAATAGTTAGTATCGATATTTTATTATTTATATTGATACAAAATACAATTCAAAATAACAAAATATAACCACTAGTTAATCATGGTAATATATAAATAAACACTTTTCTAAAAAATAATTTAGTCAATAATTTATTACTATACATAAAATTTAGATAAGAAGCCTAAAATGATTAATATGATGAGAAGGATCGTCTTTGATCTTGGAGTAACAAGTCATATTGGGAAAGAGTAAGTAATAATTGCATAAGCTAAGATCTATATCATGCAAACCCTAAGTTTGTTGAAAAATTGGGCTCCCTTGTCATGCCTAGGGTTTTAAGCCTACTCATTTGGAAAGGGACAATGATGATAGGATTGTAAGACTCATCAATGATGAAATTAGAGCCATAGGCTAGGGGAAATGGAAGATCCATCCATAAGGGAGAAGGTGCAGAAAATGCCAAGCATGTGAGAGGAGCATATGGGAAAGGGACTAAGCATTTGAATCTAGCCATGTCTCTGCATGTTAGAGCTCAGGTAAAAGTGAAACATGTGAGGGAGAAATCTTAAATCTTTAGGGCATCATTGGATGAGGTTTTGATAGAGACAAATACAAGTGGTGGTGACAACAATTGATGGTTATAGAAATGCAAAAGACTTATGCAGATAACAACACATTGGGTTAGACAAAAGGACACCAAATGATACCGCTCTTACCCTTGGTGGGGACTTTATACACTTAATAGGTGGAGAGACTCTGAAAGTGGTGAAAAGAGGCATATCCTTTGTAGATGTAGTGGCTCAATCTTGTGAAAATATGATAGCAAAACATTTAGAAACGGCAAAAAAATCCTACAATGTCTTTTGGCATTGAGTCTCTCGAGGAGGTATGCCAAAATAAAGAGTGGTTCATGGCCCAAGGGTCTAATTTGTATCTTTAAACACATGTGGCCAAGTCTGCCTTCCTTATAAAAATGGATATCTGATTCATGGCAACCATTAATCATGGACACTTTGGAGATTCATGCATATCAGCAAGGTTTTTATTGTAATTTTTGAGAGTCTAGAAGATCAAAACAAGGTTTTTAAGGCCAAAAATTGGTGCTAGGACCAACACATTCTTCTTATGAATCCTTAATTCCCTTGGTTCAATCCTCTCCTTGAAACCATAACTAATAGACCTATCTAGGTTTAGTTGTCGCACCTCCCTCTTCAATTATGGGTTATTTCTTATTTCTCAGACATTGGTGGGGAATTGGTAAGTTGCTAGAAATGGATGATTATACTATAATTTTTTCACACACTACCTTCACTTGCATTCTTATTTATATGGATACCTTTTAGGACCTACCAGCAGCCATGGAGTTGAAGGTCAATAACCATTATTGGACTTAAACCCTCAACTATGAGGGTTAGCCTTTAGATGTAGGAGATGTTTTAATAATGGTCATTTGACCATGAATTGTCAAAACTCTAAATATAAAGTGTAATATTCATGGTTTAAGGACATCCAATGATATCATCTTATATTATTTCTATCTTCCACTCTATATTATTGAGCAAAAGGTAGAAAAACTATTCTAGAGGTTATTCTGATGACTGATCGAGATGCGATTGTTATTCTGTCTCCACCTCTTTCTAAGGGTAAAATCACTAACATTCATGGGGCCAAGGTGGATTATGATGTGGAATTTTAAAAAAAGGGTATTTGTCTCTGGTGGTTCCCCAATAGTTAGTTCTACTCCATTTAGAGATGAGAACTCACATGATTGAGAGGATTGAACAGTAGTGACGAAGAAGAAGAAAGGACAGATCCTCCTATAATCATCCTCTACAATTATCCACTCCCACAATGGAGAGGGAAAGGGAGTGTCATAACGGCTTGTTGGTTTTTTGGTGCCCCAATGGATGTAATATTGGTTCTTTGGTCCTTTTTGGCTAAGATTTGGGTTGTTATGGTGTGTAGGTGTTGTCCACCGAGAGTTGGTGCTAGTTTTATGTTATTTCTTGGACTAGGTGTCTTTGTTGGTTGAGTTTGGTTTATTGTGGTTATTTGAAATTTATCCATCCTTATGTCTTATCGTGGTTATGTTTCAACATGTTCGTGGTTTTTAGTTTTATTTTTATTCTTCCATATTAAAAATATAGGTGAAGGACTAGTTAACCCTCATTATCTATCAAAATAATAATAATTTCATAAGAAAAGGGGTTAAGAAAAATACCACGTGAATTTACCCTAGTACTTGACATTTGAGACCCTTAATAAAATAATCTAACTGATTATTGAAGATCACACAAATTTTGTGTCATAATATTAATTTCAAGGGCTATAATATAAGCAATGGTAGATGAGGTGGAAATAGAAGCATTGAAATCATTTTGAGAAAGCAAAGGTTTAACATCAACAAGAGTAGAAGTAATAAAAATATGAGGAATGGTTTATGAATAAATTTAGGACATGACCACATTATTAGGCATGCAAAAGGATCCTTTAGCAATTTATTCTTAATTTTTCATGATACACTCTATAAGGTATAACTTCGATTGGAGTCTCTTGACCTAGGGTTTAGTGGTCAACATATTTCAACACATACAACATTGTATACATCTATTTAGGATTAGCTTGAATGTGTTTACGAAATATAGCAAATCTTTCAGTGCTATCATTCTCATCATGGTGATTAACATTAAAAGTGTTATCTATTTGAGATCCATTCACAAAATTATCATTTAAAGGATTTCAATCATCATTTCCATGAGAATGCACAACAACGAAAAGAACATCAACATCATTAAGAACACCATTTTATTTTTCAAATAAACTTTAGATTTTAACCAAAAGAATTTCAATAAAATCATGTAATTTTAATTTAATCTATATCTTCATCGAGTAAGGATCTTATATTAATCACTTTAGGTGGAATTAAGGATAAACATATGTAACATGAAAATACCTTAGGTTTTGAATGATATATAAGCACAACAAACTAGGGTTTTAAGATAACACACAAAAGTTATCACTAATGATTTCAAAAAAATGGAACAAGCTCTATAAAAATTAGATATACCATAATGAAAGAAAGATCTAATCCTAAGGGGTGTAAGATAGCATGGGTTCACCAAAATGTACTATGGAAAAATTATTTTTACATCAAAATGAAATGCATCTACCCATACCACATCCAACTAAGTCTAGTTAGATTTCACCAAATAAAACAAAAAATCAAACTTAATTGTAATAATGAATTTTTGTTATTGATAAAAGAGGGTTGTGGGGTCCCTCACCCCTTTCATCAATAAAAAATAGTTCTTGCAATAAGATCCATTCCTCCAAGCTAGCCAAACTAAAGTTACCAAATTTATCTCAAGAGCAACAACCAAAGCTTCTTAAAAGCTTGCTAAAGATAACCAAAATTCAAAACATCATAAAATATCTTTCAATGGTAAAATTCCTTCAACTTCCCAAAGGAGAGTGATTCAAACTCTCCCAAAAAAACACTTATAGAAAAAACATTCTTCTAAATCTAAATTATAACCATTTTTGTAGCCACAAAACTAAACTATCTTCTATAGTAAAACACCATATCTCATAAAGTCCAAAAATAAAAAGACTAATCTATTTTTCTAGTAAGACACATAAGCATACACTTCAAATCCAAAAAAAATCATAAAATCGGGCTTTTGGATCTAAAATCTAGACATTTCACAATAAAAATTATCTTCTACAACCACAATCAAAAATCTTTGACAACAACTACATAGAATATTCCATAACCACAATCCAAAATTTTATGTAGCCACTATAAAAGGTCTTCCTATTTAACCCTAAAATTTAGATTAGAATAACCTAGGTTTAAAGGGGTAGAGGTAGCCTAGAGCACAAAGACAGTAGAGTATCTCTATAACATGCCAATTAATTTCAAAACTCATATAATCATATACTAAAATTATTATGTTGAGATATGATAAAAATAGAAAATGCAGTGTTAAATATTAATTACAATGATAATGAAAACAATATACTTAGTTGATTATGATGTGAATACAATTTAGATCTGGAATAGACTAGATCTAGATTCTGGATCAATCATCTGATTCTAGAAATTTGACTTTTGTGACCTTAGACACTTGCATCAACCTCAGACAATTACGTTGACACTTATATCTAACCTAGACACAAGTGTCCTGTACAGAGTACCTACTAGATATGGATGTGACCACCTAGAATATTTTGGGTTATGTGTCACCTTTGCTCTAGTATTCTTAGATATGGATCATAGGATATCACTCGTCAAATAGCAAAACTTTATTTCTTCATCTTCATAGTGGCTATAGAAAAAATGGGTTAGTGGGCACATAGTGTCAAGCTACTCCAAATAAATGAGTGTTGATTACATATCTGTTACTCTTAATAAGGCCTCAAACTTATATATTTCTCCCTTACATGTTGGATTATGTATACATAAGGATGCAATGTGTGATAAACAAGTATATAGAGTGACCTATCTTGTAACTTAGAAAATGTGGTTCATCAGATTCTTTTTTAGTATTTCAGATATGTAGATGTGTTGTCCCTATGACTAATGTGGAAATAGGAGGAAATATGGAAGCTTTGATCACCTCAATCTTGTTGATTTTCTTGTTCAGTATATATATGATTTGGTGATTGCTTATCTTTTGATTAAACATATTTTTTAAGCATGTCGAAAGGGGAGGTCAAGTGTAAGCCCAAAACAAATTTGGCAAAAAGGATACCTATACCTCTTTAAATCTTATTTGATTATAACATCTCTCTTATAATATTTTACACAAAATAAAATGAAAAAATAAAAACAAACAAACAAACAAACTCTTCTATAATCTCAATAATTCCCATATACCTCTCCTATATGCTTTTACTTTTAAATCTGATTTTTTCTATTTCTTGTTGGTTCATATTTAGATTTGTTGGCATGCAATGCAATGTCTCATATTTTACAATACAATATCATACAAGAGACACTAAATCAAGGATGGGAAAATAAAACTCTCATATTTCACCATGAAAATTGCCATCAAAAGAAAATTGATATAAAATAATAATTGTTGTGTAATTTATTTTTTTAACAATGTTAATTTTCATGTTTACAAAAGTTTAGCTTTGATGAAAACATCATATTTTCTTTATAATTAAAGTTTGGTTTTCTTGTGTAAATATTTTTAGCTTATAATTGTTGTTGCATAATTTACCCATTGATTTAGTAAGGTTCTATTTTTTTAATTTTTATTTTTTAATTTTAATTTTAATTTTTTTTTATATAAATAGAATTTTTTTAATTTAGTTCTAACATATATATTTTGATTGTATTATGTTTATTTAAATTTATATTTTGATTTAGTTTTAGTTAACATTTATATATTTATGTGATTATTTAAAGAACTACAAAAATTGAACAATTAAATTTCATAATCCAAAAATTCTATTATATTAAATTTTTTGTTCTATCTATTTTAGTCTAATTTAGTTTTAGAAATCATAATAGGATATAAATTAGTAGAATAACTCAACTAGATAGATATGACATTCAAACATACATTTAAATGTAAAATATTGAAAATGATTGCAATGACTTGACAAGTGGCATATGTAAATTATAGTAAGTACAAAAAAGGGATAAATACTTAATTTTTTTGGCTGACTATCTAATTATGACTATATTTTGGGAGTGGAAAATAGAGTAAAGCAGGAATATGATTTATCCTAGTCAATAACTATATTTTTGTCTGCGCATGGGCGTTGCCATCTGATCTTGGTCACTATTGACTATCAATACCGATTTGCGTGGTGGTTACTAACATGTGATGAAAAAGGGGTTTGTGACCAAAAGGTTACCTTCACTTGTCTCTGAAAGTTCTATATGTGTGATGATGAATACTCATAATATATAAAACTCCAAAAATCAACTTATTTCACCTTAAAACCCTAGGCGTACTTAAGAGGGCTAGAAATCTACAAAAAAATAGAAAAGTGTAATGGGCTTTACTGAACCCAATCACCCCCATTTAATGATTGATCGTTGCCTACATATCTGATACTCTGAGGAAAGAAATCAAGTCACATGTAATTCTCACACTTAGTGCGATTGTGAAATTGCACTCCTTCATTATATGTATGTAGCGAATAACTTTGCTTTGATACTTGACAATATTTTTTTTGACTTGACTTTAGTGTGCTTAAAATTTAACTTGTGATTGCTTCTAATGATTGATTTATAGTTTAGGAAGAATAAGATAGATTTTCTAAATATGCAATATTGTATAGATGTGTACTAGATAAGTGTCAATTCTCCTATTAAGTAAAATTTTGATTTGTATTTCAATTGAGTAATTTCTTATGCCTTCAACACACTCTAAATAGATGGGCTAACCCAAAATAAAAATTTGATTTTAAAAAATAATTATTGTTGGAAAAATGTGAGCCCTGACAAGTCTAGGTCATAATCAATTAGTGATACTAACCCAACCTGATGGTACTGGCCCATGCACATGTAAATTGAATTGAAGATCTGGAGATCACTGTGCAAGATAGTAAGTAGGTTTGTAAGAGACAGTGATGTTCCTATAAGTATGTAGTAGTAGAATGGAATGATCAAACTCATTAAATAACATGTAAATGTAAGAGAATAACAGAACATGACCATATTTATATATGCAAATCATACACTATAAATGTATATCAAACTTGTCATTGTCAAACACTTAACACCAAATTTTAATATCTACACTATCCAAACAATAACATAATAAAATGATATAAACACATCAACAATCAACAAAATTACATCTAAATTTAAATGTAAAAATAAACAAATATAATAATCATAAATCTTTTGCACAAACCACCTAGATTTAAGCCCATGATACATTTATTTACATAGATATTGCATATTATTTTTACTTATATTTTTATAGTCACCAAATTATTCCATATTCAAATCAGAAAGGTTAATTAAATGATAATAGCTTCTTCCATTTTTTTTTTTTTTTAAATTACTATTTTGAAAACCCACAAGGCACAAATAACAATGTAAAGGTATGAACTAATAGTTGTACACGACACTTATTTTTTTAACATTTATTATTTAAATAACTTTTTCTCACAAAACGCCCATAAATGTGCCCATCCTTGTCTCAATTTCAACCAATAATAAATTAAGAAAAGTGTGACATGTGCAATCCAATAATAATTTTAAATATTTTTAAATTTATGATTATTTAATATTTATTAATATTTTATTTATTGTTCGAATTTAAAAAAGTTTTTTTTGAACTTTATTCATTGACCAACTTAAATCAATTTTTATTCATCAAACTCAAACTCAA
Source organism: Torreya grandis (assembly GCA_037957365.1). NCBI lineage: Eukaryota > Viridiplantae > Streptophyta > Pinopsida > Cupressales > Taxaceae > Torreya > Torreya grandis. The sequence continues at coordinate 549,435 of JARHVA010001438.1, read as the reverse complement.
ACCTAAAATGTATGACTTAGATCATTATTGTACCCATAAACTATCATTAAAAAATAATATCATAATAATAATAATAACAAATAATTAAAACTAACGTCACATTTCTTTCACTTCTCTTCTTTTACTTAAATCCCAATCTTTTACTTAAATCATCAATTAACCACTCTAACATGGATATTTATAGGAAAATGATGGAAGACAAAAATAAATAAAGATGAGTGGAATTAGTATTAATATATTTATTAATCACAAAAATATTATAATATAGATGATTGTTTTAACCAAAAAAGTCAATTAATTAGTATTGATATTTTGTTATTCATGTTGATACATATTTAGGTTTTTTTTTTAAATGATAAATTGATATTGATATTTTGTTATTCATGTTGATCCAAAATACGGTTCAAAATAATAAAATATAATTACCAGTTCATTACAATAATATATAAGTAGACACTTTTCAAAAAAAATAGTTTCGTAAATAATTTATTACTATACACAAAATTTAGATAAAAAGCCTAAAATGATTAGTAAGATGAGAAGGATTGTCTTTGATTTTGGAGTAACAAGTCATATTGGGAAAGAGTAAGTAATAATTTCATAAGCCAAGATCTATATCATGTAAACCCTAAGTTTGTTGAAAAAATGGGCTCCCTTGTCGTGCCTAGGGTTTTAAGCCCACTCATTTGGAAAGGGACAATGATGATAGGATTGCAGGACTCATCGATGATGCAAGCAGAGCCATAGGCTATAGGAAATGGAGGATCCAACCATAAGGGAGAAAGTGCAGAAAATGCCAAGAAAGTGAGAGGAGTAGATGAGAACGAGACTAAGCATTTTATCTAGCCGTGTTTCTGCATGTTGGAGCTTAGGTAGAGGTGAAACATGTGAGGGATAAAACTTTTATCACTAGGGCATCATTGGATAAGGTTTTGATAGAGACAACTGTGAGAGGTGGTAACAATAATTGATGATTGGAGAAATGTAAATGACCTTTGCAGATAACAACACCTAGGGTTAGACACCCAAGGCTACCAAATGATGCCACTCTTTTTACCCCTAGTGGGGAGTTTCTGATCTCAAAAAGTGAGGAGACTTTGAAAGTGATGAAAAGAGGCATATCTTTTGCAGATGTGGTGGATCAATCTTGTAAAAATATGGTAGCAAAACATTTGGGAGCGGCAAAAACAAATCCTACAGGGTCCTTTGGCATTGAGGCCCTCAAGGAGGTACGCTAAAATAAAGAGTGGTTTGTGGCCAAGGGTCTAATCTATAGAATTGAACACATGTGGCTAAGTCTACCTTCCTTGCAACAATGGATATTTGATTCATGGAAACCATTAATGGTGGACACTTTGGATATTTACGCTTGTACGTAGGGTTTTTTATTATGATTTTTGAGTGTTAGAAGACTGAAACAAGGTTTTTCAAACTAAAACTTGGTGTTGGGGCCAACACATTTTTATTATGAATCCTCGGTTCCCTTGGTTCAATCCTTTCCTCAAAACCCTGACTAATAGACCTATCTAGGTTTAACTGTTGCACCTCCCTCTTCAGTTTTGGGCTACTTCTTATTTCTTAGACATTGGTGGGGTACTAGGCAAGTTGATGGAAGTGGATGATTATACTGCAAAATTTTCATACACCACCTTCGCTCACATTCTTATTTCTATGGATATTTTTTAAGATCTACCCACAACCATGGAGTTAAAGGTCAATGACCATATTTGGACTCAAACCCTCAACTATGAGGGGCTACCTTTTAGATGTCAAAGTTGTTTTGATAATGTTCATTTGGCTATGAATTGCCACAAATCTAAACATAAACTATAATATTTATGGGGTAATCACATCCAACAATATCATCTTATAGTATTTCTAGCGTCCACTCTAGATATTATCAAGTAGAGGGTAGTAGAAACTATTATAGAGGTTGTTCTGGTGGTTGATCCAGACATGATTATTACTCTATCTCCACCTCTTTCTCATGGTAAAATCACTAATATTATTGAAGCCAATGTGGATTATGATGTGGAATTTTCTAAAAGGGTATTTATCTCTGGTGGTTCCCCAAGAGTTGTTTCTACTCCATTTAGAGATGAGAGCTCACATGATTAAGAGGATTGAACAACAGTGACGAAGAAGATGAAAGGACAGATCCTCCCAAAATCATCATCTATGACTCTCCACTCCCAAACTAGAGAGGGAGAGGGAGTGTCATAATGGCTTGTTGGTTTTGTGTTGCCCCAATGGATGTAATATTGGTTCTTTGGTCATTTTTGGCTGGGATTTGGGGTGTGTGGGTGTTGTCCCCTGAGACTTGGTGTTGGTTTTGTGTTATTTCTTGGATTTAGTGCCTTCATTGGTTAAGTTTGGTTTATTGTGTTTGTTTTCAATTTATCCCTCCTTATGTATTTTCATGGTTGTTTTTCGACATGGTCATGGTTTTTTGTTGTATTTTTGTTCTTCTATATTAATAAAACATGTGAGGGACTAGTTAACCCTCATTATCTATTAAAAAAAATCATTAGCAAAGGAGTTAAGCAAATATCATGTGAATTTACCCTAGTACTTGACATTTGAGACCCTTAATAAAATGATTTAACTTATTGTTGAATATCACGTGCAAGTTTTGTGTCATAATATTAATTTCAAGGGTTATAATAGAAGCATTGAAAGCATTTTGAGAAAGCAAAGGTTTAACATCAACAAAAGTATAAGTAATTAAAATATGAGGAATGGTTTATGAATAAATTTGGGTCATAACCACATTATTAGGCATGCAAAAGGATCCTTTCGCAGTTTGATCTTCATTTTTCTTGATACACTCTATAAGGTATAACTTCAATTGGAGGCTCTTGACATAGGGTTTGGTGGTCAACATATTTCAATACATACAACATTACATACATCTATTTAGGATTAGCTTGAATGTGTTTATGAAATGTATCAAATCTTCCAGCACTATCATTCTCATCATGGTGATTAACATCAAAAATGTTATCAATTTGAGATCCATTCACAAAATTATCATTTAAAGACTTTCAATCATCATTTCCATGAGAACCACAAAATGAACATCAACATCATTAAGAACACCATTTTGTTTTTCAAATAAATTCTAGATTTTAACCAAATGAATTTTCAACAAAATCCATGTAATTGTAATTTAATCTTTCACTTCATTGAGTAAGGATCTTATATTTAATCACTTTAGGTGGCATAAGGTATAAACATATGTAACATGAAAATACCTTAGGGTTTGAATGATATACAAGCACAACAAACTAGGGTTTTGAGATAACACATAAAATCTATGACTAATGATTTCAAAAAAATAGAAAAATCTATATAAAAAATAGATCTACAATAATAAAATCAAGATCTAATCCCAAGGGGTGTAAGATAACATGGGTTCACCAAAATACATTATGGAAAATTTAATTTTATATCAAAATGAAATACATCTACCCATACCACATGCAACTAAGTCTAGTTAGATTTCATCAAATAAAACAAAAAAATAAACTTAATTATATTATGTAACTTCTGTTATCGATAAAAGAGCATTGTGGGGTCCCTCACTCCTTTCATTAATTAAAAATAGTTCTTGCAATAAGATACAATCTTCCAAACTAGCCAAACTAAAATTACCAAATTTATCTCAAGAACAATAACGAAAGCTTCTTAGAATCTTACTAGAGATTACCAAAAATCAAAACATCATAATGTAACCTCTTTCAACTATAAAATACATTCAACTTTCCAAAGGAGAGTGATTCAAACTCTCTCAAAAAACACTCAAAGAAAAAACATTCTTCAAAATATAAAGTATAACCATTTTTGTAGCCACAAAACTAAATTATCTTCTATACATATCTAACAAAACACAAAAATAGAAAGCCTAATATATTTTTCCAGAAAGACATAAGCATACACTTCAAATCAAAAAAATATCATAAAATCAAGATTTTGGATCTAAAATCTAGACATTCCACAATAAAAATTATCTTCTATAACCATAACCCAAAATCTTCCACAATCATTGCACAAAATCTTCTACAATCACTACATAGAATATTCCATAACCACAATCCAAAATTTTATGTATCCACTATCAAAGGTCTTTATGTTTAACCCTAAAATTTAGATTGGAAGAACCTAGGGTTAAAAGAGTAGAGATAGTCTGGGGCACAAAGATGGTAGACTATCTTTATAACAAGTCAATTAATTTCAAAACTCATATAAACATATATTAAATTTATTTTGTTGAGATATGTTAAAAATAGAAATTACAGTGTTAAATATTAATTACAATCATAATGAAAACAATATAATTAGTTAATTATGATGATAATACAAATTTAGATCTAGAATAGACTAGAAGTAGACTAGATTTAGATTCTGGATCAATCATCAGATTTTGAAAATTTAACTTTTGTGACCTTGAACACTTGTATCGACCTCAAACAATTATATTGACACTTTTGTCTAACCTAGATGCACGTGTTTTATACAGAATGCCTATTATCTATGGATGCAACTACCTAGAATATTTTGGGTTATGTGTCACCTTTGCTTTGGTGTGCTTAGATTTGTATCATGGGCTATCACTCCTTGTCAAATAGCAAAACTCTAGTTCTTCATCTTCATGGTGGTTATGGTAAAAATGGGTTAGTGAGCACATGGTATCGAGCTACTCCAAATACCCCTCTATCAATGAGTGTTTCCTTCATATCCATTACTCTAAAGAGGGCCTCAAACTTATATATCTTTCCCCTGTGTGTTGACTTATGTGTGTATAAGGATGCAATGTGTGATAAGTAAGTACATAAAGTGACCTAGTCTGTAACTTGAAAAATGTGGTCATGGGATGCTCTTTTAGTATTTCAGACCTATAGATGTGGCATCCCAATGACTTATGTATAAATAGGGGAAAATAGGGAAGCGTTTCTCACTTGAGTGCTTTCTTGAATGCCTTTGATAAGTTGCCTTGTGATTTCTTACGTTTATGTTAAGTCTATGTTAGGTCTATGCTAGGTAAGTAATGAATGAGAATTGACCATACATAGTATCAATCCCTTTGGAGAATTTATAGTATTAAATCACTTAGGTTGACTATAGTCATAAGTTTTATTTGTAAGCATGACTTTAGGGCACTAGACACTTGCATTGGAATTAGACACTAGCTTTGATGTAGGCATCTAAAGGGACATAAGTGTCTAGGAAGCTAGAAAATAAGTACAGGTCTAAAACTTGTAAAGACATAAGATAAGTAGGTTTTTAGCATTTTAAACATGATAGAAGGTCTGAGTCATTATAATAACATTGCTTTAACTAAGAGATAAATAATAGGCATAAATAGATAGTGTATATGAGCCTTTTGACAACAAAAAAGGTTTAGAACTGAGAAGAATAGCCAAGTTCTATATTTTTCAAGTGTACAATATTAAGGTGCTATATAATTTAGAAATTATGTTTACATTTCCCCCCCTTTAATCTAGTAATGAAATTTATATTTTAAAGGAAAATAAATGTGTACCTGGATGTGTATAACACACCTTGACTTTACATGAGCAATTTGAGTGCTTTGTTATTGATTGACCTACAACCAAGAGCATGTTACAATATATAATCTGTGCATATAATCTGAAAATGAAAACATTGAAATGATTGAAATAGAGAAAGGAAGGTTTAGGAATACCCCTATTTATCGATGCAACCGCCTTACCTTTTAGAAACTTGATTTGAAAAGATGTATCATTATGAATCATTGAAACTGAGATTAGAACAAATATAAATCTAGAAAGTAAATAAATATAAATAAATTAGAAGATTCATGTCCCTAACATTGGATAACATTGTTATTTTTCATCAGCAGTTGATATTAGTTGAATCATGTAACCCAATCATACTTATAATTTTGTGAATGTGAGTGAACCAAGTCAACTCACACTTTAAATTTGGCATGTTTTGATGATGTAATCAAGTCCAACCTATAAACATGGCAATATTGAGTGATTTAATCACTTCAACCATACCAAAAGTGAACCAACTACTACAGTAGATTGGCTCAATACAGTTTATAACCATCCAACCTAGCGAGCTAAAGTCCATAGAAATGTTTTGAAATCTGAAACTAATTTTGGTTTTATAATTTAGGTGCCCTTTGCATAGTATATGCACCTCATATATGTCTCATGCTAAAACATGGGAATAATAATGGTACCAATGTATATAATTTCTACCATAATTTTGTATCTAAATCATATAACTATGATTTTTTGCCATTTTGAAAATTGTGTAAGTGTGGAGAACATGTTTCCATAACATACCCCCACTATAATCTAAAATTGAGAACTAGTATGAGTGCGGATAACATGTTTGAAAAACATGCCTCATCTATGATTTGAATCTATGAAGAATGTGGAAGCCATGCCTCTATGGCATGCCCCCAATGATATGACCCCCTTTGAAGTGAGGGGAATTAGAAACTAGTAGTCACCTTACCTCAAAAGGTTAAGATAATTGTATAATTTGTGAATATATCATGCAACATGATAAGATTAGCATGTCTAGGTAGATATATCAATGGGGTGCATTTTATATGATCACATCAAGTCCTAAGATATATGATATTGATCATGGAAACATCTAGATAGTAATAGTACAAGTTTAACAAACAAACAAACAAACAAGATCATACACGAGATGACTCAAAAGCAAATCAAAAGATAAAGGCCCAAGGAGACCTCAAACAAGGGGCATGTTCAAATACCATACAATCAAATGGACGTGATTTAGTCAAATATCCAAAAAGTAAGGAATGACATTAAAATTTCAACATACAACAAACAATGACATATGCAAATGTCACAATATGAAAACATACGCATGAGGGCCACAATCAATGGAGCATATTCAAATGCTCAAACAAGTAATGAAATACATGAAAGTAACACACTCAAGGAAGTGAAAGAAGGAAAACATGGACAATAAGAAACTAGCATAACATATAATACTAGCCCATGGATCATATGTGTTAGCAAAAACCTTTAAGTACATAACATATCAAGTACAATGAAAAATATATAAGCATGGATAATGTCATGTGTAAGTACAAAATATCAAACATGATAATGTAAAGTGATCATATAATAATATATCCTAGGTGTATCATTATCAAATAAATGGATGCCCCTAATGTCCACATGATATGAGTAGAGGGAAGGCCCAACATCCAAAAGTGCATAGATCATGTATCTATGTATTTATGTATCACATTAAAAGGGTGCGTGAAACACATGTGGATATATAAAAGTACTAGTATACCATCTACCAAAATGGAACCAATAACATATATGCCAAAGAACCGACAAGAATATGTAGATGTCAAAAATATTTTTGGATTTCAACATTTTTTAAATTTCTTTGGTGTTTTGGAAAGGTGTTATGGACAAGGGAAAATTCCACTAGAGCCTAAGCATCTCATCAAGGAGATGCGTCTATGGAGGAAATGTATCATGTGTATCATATTCATATGTTGGCTAATCAACATCATATAGATCATACTAATATGTAGTATCATTATGATCACAATCATCAATGTAATCATTGTTATAATAAAAATCTAACTTCTTAGGTTGTTCTTGAACTTGTGATATAACATTGTGAGCAATTGTGTGTGAAAAACTAATTGCACCATAGATTGGAATTGCCTTCTTGAAAGTTTTATTTTCTTAAGTATATTTATCATTGTCAAAATGGTACATCTCATTATGGGATAGGGAAGAGTCATGTATCTTTACTTGCAAAATAGGAATAGATGTAATTTATGCCTGGACCTCTTTATTTGAGGATGAAATCATAGAATTTGTAGCATTTCACTTATCTCTTTGTTCCTCTACGCATGAAGTAGATATGGTGTTTGGATCCTTAGTAACCATATTTATATCATTTTATTTTGTAGGCATGTCTTTCTTTGAAAATTCCTTTGTTAGAAACCCTATTTTGAGAATGTATGTTTGCTTATCTTGATTTTCAGTTGGAAAATTTTATGCTTGCTCTAATTATTGCATTTTTAAGTGTTTTTGTTCTTAGTTATCCTTTGGTACCCATATTTTCTATTTTGGCACTTGGGTTTTAGGAGAAGTACTCATAATGTGAGTGGTATGCTTGAGTGATGTATCAATTATAGGACCACCACTATTTTTGAGACTTTGTATTTTTTTATTCAATGTAAACTAATAATTTATATGATGCCCATGCATTCTATGATATGCACAATAGTATGTGGATCTCTTTATAATATGTAGATGGGGTAATTGGATCACTTTGTTTGAATCATTTCTCTTAGGGTTTCACTTGGACTCTTTGTATCTTTTTGGTCATATATTGAATCACTTATTCTAGATGTATTCTATTTTATTTTTTCATTTGGATAAGAAACCTTGTTGGGTAAAACATTTCTAGATGAAGATGCAAATACATGATTAACATTATAATGTTTTGGATTTTGAGAATATGGAATTTAATTTTCTAATAATGTGATCTTTGAACTGAACTATTTATTTTTATTTTTTAACTCTTCTATTAACTTGATGATAGGAATGATATGATCTTTTAGAGATTCACAAACCCTAGGTTCTTTAGATTTAATATGCATACATATACCATCTTCCTTACCCTTTGAAAGAGTGATAGCATGGACCTGGTTAGAGGGATGGTATCTAAGAATGTTGAAAGCTCTGAGATGTCATGCTTGGGCATTGGCAGAAGACAACTATAGGGACTATAGGGACCATATCTAAAACAAAATTTTTTTTTAATGTTTGTCTATGAATATAACTTTGGTATACTTTATCCTATCAGATATCCTTTGCCAACTGAGCAAGCATCTAACCATACAAGTTAGGCATCTATTATCTTTTTCCAAATGGGCAAGCATCTAACCATACGAGTTAGGCATCCATTATGCAATGCCAAAAGGGTAGGAATCTAACCATATAGGTTAGGCATCTATTATCTTGTGCCAAATAGGCAAGCATCTAACCATATGGGTTAGACATCCTCATATGAATAGGTTATGCTCTGGCTAGAGACTTGACTCATTGGGATCAACCAGATTTTGAGTTGCTCACTATTCATTGCTCATCTCTACTGGATAAACATCAAAGTCATCATGATAGGAGTATCAAATATATAAAAATTATTCACATTATATCTCAGAATTTGGCTTAAAGCCTCGAGAACTATGATGATCCAACTAGGAACCTTCCGAGTATATCATTGAATTTTTATCTTTGCTTTGTTTATCTAAACTAGGATCTTATTCTAATGGTCTTTCCTTTTCATTTAACTTTAATATTTTTTAGCACACAACCCCAACCCCATCCTAATCACCTACGTACTGGAAGCATCCTTCACTTCCTAGACTGCCTACATACATGCTTCCAAATAGGATCAATGTGTAGTATGCATGTAGTTATATTCCTTATTTTATGCTTCATGTCAATTATAGGTCTAGGTATGCAACCCTTTCTATGGCCCAGTTCCCCAGACAATTCCGTTGTGATTGCTAACCAAACGAGAGAGTAAAAGTTTCAGTTTAATTGACTGAATACTTGTTTAACTAAACTAGCCCTGAATCTTAACAAGAATAGAAATGAACATTGCATGCTACGCCTCCTTTTTACTTTTTATTTACATCAACAATGTTTTTGATCCTTGCTTTAGATAACCTAATTTGTACAACTTCTATTGCTAAAGTTTCATTATCTTAGAGCCATATGGTTGGTGGTTTCTTGATAATAATTGGTTTAACATTATCAATCCTAGTTTTCATTGATCCTTTTTGGTGGTACTGAGTTTTGAGTAAGAAATGTACTTTTTTCATTTTTGTTTCATAAATTCACAAATCATAATCATTTAAGGTAGTTCAAGTTATTTTCTTATCTTAATTAGTGTAGTTGATCAAGAGGGATTATCCCAATCCTTGGTCTTAATGACACGACATGGCCCTTATTTCTCCTCGATGGTTTATAGGGATGATGTTTAGACGTTATTGTTGTAACCGTGTTAGGATATGGATGCAACAGCTCAAGTGCAATGGCATTACCCATAAATGTGAGCTAGAGGCACCGCTTATACCTAACACTACGTAATTTTTTTTAACTTTAAATTTTTGGTTTATGTTGAGATTTAAAAGTATTGAATACTTGAAATAAATTAATGCATTATATTTCAAAATCAAATTCTTGAGTAGGAAGGTATAAAACAAATCTATAACATAATCTTCTAGTTTAATCATCATGCTGATTTACAACAACATTATTTTTCTTTGACATTTATACCTTTAGTCTACTTAGGTAACCTTTTCTAGAAAATAACTTATACACATGGAGTTTAAGAATGTTATTTTGAACTTGAATTTAATGTTAAATAAATCCTTTATATGATTGAAAGGAGGGTTCTAAAATTGAGGGTTCAACCCTAGAATGAAGAATATTTATTTTCATACTATTCTTAATGATAATAAAATTCATCATCAAAACTCAACAATAATTAAAGTAAGGGTCCATTCGGAATATTATATTGTGACAACTTAGATTGATTTATGGTAATTTCATGTATCTAAGCAATATTATCACAATCTAGGTTTACGCATGTAACTTCACAGACTAGATCAAATGTATTTCATAAATTTATAAGCTAGGTACATAGAAAACAAAACTCATTTATTTAATGTTATATTCTACTATTTTCACTGAACCGGGTATAGAGATCATGTTCATGTTTGTAAATAGATAGATAATGTAAAATTGTATATATCAACTGATATTAAATGAGCTCATATTTTTATATGTTATATGTCTCTCAAATATTTGATTACTTTTTTTCCATGTTATTGGATTTTACTTTCCTTAACAGTAAGTACATTATCATTTTGTTTTTAGTAATGCAAAATTCATTCTATTTTAGTTTTTTAAAAATAAATACATTATATTTTTCTTATAATTTAAATAAAATATTATATTTATCTTACAATTTAAATAAAATATTATACTTACCCGGTGCCCATTGAAATCCTTGACTGAAATGGAATGTGATTCCGCTTGAATTGAAATAGCTATGATAAAGTCTGGTGGCCATGTTGATCTTGGGATGAGTTAAAGAAGAGAAAAGAACATAACTTCATATGGAAATAATGTTAATGTCATTAGGAAAAAAGGTTAGACGTATAAATGATAAGGATTACATGGAGGCAAAAAGGCATTGATCTTCTTTCCCCAAAGCATCGAGACTCTCCTCCTAAAGCGTTGCCTCACTTCCCTCTCAGGTGTTGCCTTCAAAACGTTGATGCCTTCTTTTTTTTTCCTATTTTTATGAAAGCATTGCCTCTCCCCCCTTCTAGTGTCAATGTTGCTCACACATTTATCATCTTCTTCATGCAAAATTTCCTCCAACGTGGATCCTCTCCTTTTTCCTCCTCATTGTGAATATATTTATAACTTTCTTTTCCTTCATTTAAGGTTTTTAACTATTACTACGTGGAAGGTGATGTGGTAGTCTCTTTTTACTTAGCATAAGTTAAAGTGTGCGATGGCTATTAGAGAAGAGAGGTGGAGTGTTTAATTTCAAACTGCAAGAATATATATTTTAGAACTGAAAGTTTATAATTATTTCCCCTCCCCGTATGGCGTGGTAGAAGGGTCAATTATCATGTGTTATCAAATTTGATGCATGGTGGATTTAGTACATAGGGTGTAGGCTTTAAGTTAGATTAGTTTTATTTTACTATTTGTTATCATTTTATACCTAATAATTAATAGGTATAAAATAAATTATAAATAAATTAATAATAATTAAACTCAAATTATTTACGATAATTTATTTGAAATTCTTAGAATAAAAATAAAGAAAGAAAAGTTCATTTTATTAATTTAAAATAAATTTTGATGTATTTATCTGATATTATCGAACTGATAAAAAAAATTCTAATATTAATCCATTCATCTCATTAAATTTTCCCTTGTTCATGACAATATTACATATATACATTTCTATGAAAGGAAATAACATTAATAAAATCATACCTTGCTTTCACGAAATCTCATTGATGACCTGATAGATCTTTGAAATCAACACAAAAATTAAGTTAACTTGAAAATCAACTCATTCTGACATAAAATACTAAATGAGGTCCAAAACAACTTAAAGTATGAGCACAAGTCCACAATGTGGGAAGAGAGGTTGTGACATCATCCCCCCTTAGATTATGCATTATCCTAATGCACTACAAAAGTTTGATTGAGTTCATAAATTTTAAAATAAAATTGGAAACATGTTTTTCATTTCTTCGATGTCCTCCCAAGTTGTACTTCCTTCACCATATTGATCCCACTATACCTTGGACTGATCAACCTCTCTATTGCATAATTAGTACTGACACCTCTCCAACACTTTGTATGGCTCTATTGTTATTATGTTGAGTTTCTAGACCCACAAAGCATTCTAGTTTAAAATGTGTTTATTATCAAGCACATATGTTTTAAGAAGTGACACATGGAAGAAATCATGAATGCGACTCAGTTGCAGGGGTAAGGCTAATCAATAGGCTACTAGGTTGGTTCTCTCTAGGATCTCAAAAGGTCCTACAAAGCAAGGAGCTAACTTTGCCTTTTTCCTAAAGGTTATAGAACTTTTGTGCAGTCTGAAGCTTAAAAATGCTTTATCACCAATCAAGAATTCTCTTTGAACTCTCTTCTTATCTGTGTAGCTCTTTTGTCTATCTGATGATTCCTTCAAAATCGGCCTTATAACCTTCACATGTCCCTCCATGTCTTTCAACATTTCAGGACCAATTACTATTCTGTCCTCAATGTTATCCCAGCTAAGTAGCATTCAATAGCTTCTCCCATATAGAGCTTCACATGAAGCCATACCTAAAGATGTTTGAAATGAGTTATTATAGGAAAATTCTACCAATGGAAGATAAGTTTTCCATTTGGTTTGCTAATCCATATAGTACATCCTTAAGAGGTCTTCTACAACCTAATTTGTCCTTTCTATTTTCGCATCTGTCTCAAGATGAAATGCGAAACTAAAGTTTAATTGTGTACCTAAAATTGACTGTAGGGTCATCCAAAATAGTGAAGTAAACTTGGAATCTCTATTTGAAATGATCCTTTCTAGAACTCTATGCAATCTAACCACTTCCTTTACAAATCGGTTGGCTAAAGTTGGTGTATCATCAGTTAAATTCTTAGGTATGAGATACGCTACTTTAGTAATCTTGTTGATGACCACCATAATAGCATCATTTCTATAGGGTATCATAGGTAATCCTTGTATGAAATATATATTGACAAATTTCCATTTATATTATGAAATGTCATGTAGATATAAAAGTCCTGCAGGATGATGGTGTTATACTTGAACCCTCTAACATTCCAAGAATCATGTTATATATAATACTATATCTCTTTTCATCCCTTGCCAAAAGTACAGTTTCTTAAGATCAGCATACAGTTTATTTACCCCTAGATGACCTGAGTAGGGTGCATCATGTGCTTCAATCAAAATTATCTTCCTTAAGTCTTCTACATCTGGAACATAGATCCTATTCTTATACCGAAGCAAATCCTCACCGTCCAAGGTATATCCTTCAGTTCTTAGGTCTTTCAAATTTTATCTTATCATTGTTCTCACTTGAGTATACCAATAATCTTGTTTTTGTCCTTCCAGTATTTTCCCTTTTAGATTAAATCTAAGCGTTGTTATATTTTTGAGGTGTCTTCTCCTACTCAAAGCATCAACAAACCTATTCTCCTTTCCCTTGATATACTCAATTTCAAAATCATACTCACTTAAGAACTCCAACCACCTTCCTTGCATAGCATTTAGATTAGGTTGAGTGAATATGTAGCTTAGCCTTTGATGGTCAATTTTTAGTTCAAAAGGTTTCCCAATAAGGAAATTTCTCCACTTCTATAAGGTGTGAAATTTTTTCGCCAATTCTAAATCATGAGGGGCATACTTTACTTCATGGGTTTTCAATTTCATAGACTCATATGCAATTACACCATCATTATAAATGAGTACTCCTCCCAATCCTTCGATGGATGCATCTGATACAACCACAAAATATCCATTCAGATCAGGTACCTTCAAGATGGGTGTCATCATCAACTTTTCCTTCAAAATCTGGAAAGCTTTATCACACTGCTCTATCCATATAAACTTCTTACCTTTCTTTTGTAATGTCATAATTAGGTTGGTGATCCTATAAAAACCTTCAACAAATTTCTTATAATATCTTGCTAACCCCATGAAACTCCTTACTTCTGATACGCTCTTGGGGATTGGCCATTCCATTATTGCCTTTATCTTGTCTAGATCTATTGCAATTCCTTCTTTGGATATGATGTGGCCTAGATAGTGAATTTCCTTCTTAAAGAATGCACATTTAGATAACTTACCATATAGTTAAAGTTCTCTCAACCTCTAAAAAATTGATTGAAGATGTGCTAAGTGTTCTTCCTCATTCTTAGAGTAAATTAGGATGTCATCTATGAACACCAAGACAAACTTATCTAGGTAATTATGGCACACACTATTCATTAAGTTCATAAATGCTAAATGAGCATTTGTCACTCCAAAGGGTACTATAGTAAACTCATAGTGTCTATATCTGATCTTGAAAGCAGTTTTTGGAATATCCTCCTCCTTTATTCTTAGCTGATGATATCTTGATCGAAGGTATATCTTCAAGAAAATTGTTGCTCCTTTCATTTTCTCAAAAAGGTCTTCTATTTGAGGTAGGGGATATCTATTTTTAATTGTGAGCTTGTTCAGTTGATCTATAAACTTTAAGCAATATTACACTAATGTAATTTTATTTTTATTCACAATATTAATTTATAGAATAATAAAAAAATCACTTACAAAGCATGAATTTAACAAAATAATTCACAACATTCAACACATAATTTTATATCGGAGTTCAACACGAAGGCCTACGTCTTCGAGTCCAATATCGATCAATGTATTAGTAAAAATGCTTGAAAAATAATTACAAACTTCTCCAAATTTAAAAATTAACAACTAAAAAGTTGTTATATGGGCAAAAATAATGCTAGTCTCTTTTTGGACTTCTTAGCTATTATGCCTCTATCACCCTCTGTGAGCCACACGAAATCCTTTGCTAATTTCTTATAGAAAACTTGATTAGCTTCTTCATTATTATTCAAATACAATTTCTTAGCCTTATATAACTGTTTAATTCTACTGCCCACTCAGTTGGGCCTTATCACTTTTACTTGGGAAGATAGGGTTTGAATCCCTTGGCTTAGTCTTAGCATTTAAAATAAATCCATTTGTCCCACATTTGAGAAGTGGGGAAATTCATGATAGTTTATATACCATGAAGTTCATGGTGATTAATACCAAGTGTTTGGCATAAACATGTATCACGATGGGCTTGGTGAGGATTGTGGTAAGTATGTGGTGTGTGTGGCATGGAACATGGGGTTTGTTAAGGCTTATGGGTTTGGCATGGAAATTTTTGGATAAAACGTGGCATGATTTGGATGGTATGTGATTTCAAGTGGAATTTGGTGGCATGTTGGGATATGGAATGTGGAAGGTATATTGGATGGAACATGGAACATAGGGTTACGTGGAAAATTAAATATGATTTGTTTGGAACATTCAAAAATGAAATTGGACTATGGTAGTTAATTGGAAGGTGAAAAGCCACGTGGTGGCTTAAGGACCCATCAAATGGTCAAATATCCTCTTGAACCTTGTCAACCACTCACCATGTCACTTTTCGATGTCCAACTAGATGTTCCATTCAAACACCAATTTTTTTAACTTACCCAATTCAATTTTTGACGTGTGATATCTTGTGTATAAGGGCTCTATTTTGTGAACCGTGACTTGTGATGGAAAGATTTGGATGAACTCTATGCATTATAATTATTATTAAATCATTCCATGTTGGATAATTTCTACATTTTGACCAAATTTGACTTATTTTGACCAATTTGACTAGAACTTTGACTAGCTACACAAGGAACTTATGAGCTTCATTTTTTGCATTCTATATATCGTTGAAAAGGTCTCAACGGGATCTATGCAATGGTGTAAGTTTTGATCTACTTTAGTATGTTTTCTAAATTGACCTGTAGATCATTAGCATTCTATAATCAATACATAATCTTAGAGCTCTCTTTCTTTTTAACAAATAATACGGGTGCTCCCCAAGGAGAGACACTTGGTGTAATCAATCCTTTACTCAAGATTTCCTCTAGTTTAATTTTAAGTTCCATCAACTCAGTGGTGTTCATTCTATAAGGTGCTCTAGAAACTGGCTCAGCTCCTGGTAAAATATCAATTGAGAAATCAAATTCTCTCTTAGGGGGCATTCTAGGTAATTCTTTAGGAAACACATCCTCAGATTCTTTTAGGAATGGATATCCTTCCAGGGTTGGTTTGTCTTTTCTCTTATCCTTATCATCTATCATAACCATGAAAATTAGAACTCCCTTCCTTTTCTCTTTCTTCAGAGACATAGTTGATATGGTTTCTACTTTTATGGGCCTATGACCCCCTTGAATCATGACCCATCTCCCCTCATCGCTATAACACCTAACCAACTTGATATAATAGTCTATTTCAGCTTAGTGCTTGGTGATCCAACTCATCCCTATTATTACATCATAGCCTCCTAAGGGTGCTACAAATAGGTCTAAGCTTGCTCAAAATTTGAGAATTATATTTTACCTTGGGTAGACATTGAGACACTTCTTTGACTACCTTATCCCCATACTAGACCATACATGATGAATTCATGTGATTCACTGGAAGAGACATTTTTCCTACTAATTCTATAGAAATAAAATATTATGATGAACTAGTATCTATGAGAATTGAAATGGGTTTACCCAATAATTTACTTGTAGCTTCAACTGGCACATTTTAGTATCTATTTTGGTGATTCCTTAATATAACATTGATCCTTTGTTGTGGTCCCCTCTGAGGCTGATTGGCCCTTATATATCCTTACATCCTTGGGCACTCTTGGGCAAAGTGATTTCCTCTATAAGCAAAACATCCTCCTAGCAGGAATTTTGGTACTGGGTTCCTCAGGGCATTACTAGAAATCTATGGAGGATACATTGGGCGATTGTAATTTCTTTGATCATTCTTGTTATTATCTCCTCCCTTGTTATTGTTCCTTCCAAAATTATTTCTCTAATTTTTATTTCGTGGGGGTGCTCTACCTGTTGGATTTATTCTTGGGTTTTTATCCACATCTTGCTCTCTCCTGAAATTTGGTTTCCTTTTGAAGGCTATGTTTCTTTTATTGTTAAAGTTTTGTCTTGCCATAGCTAGGGCTTGAAACTTCCATTCCTATTTGAGGTATTTTTATATCACTTCGTTTATGTGCATGGCTGTGCATATATACTTTTTCTCCTATGTTTGCATTCATTCCTAGGATGAACTTTCTAGTCTGACCTCTTTCATCCTTCTAGTACATGGGCACATACTTAAGTAATTTGGTGAATATATCCCAACACTATTGGACTAACATGCCTCCCTACCTTAGGTTGTGAAATTTAGTCATCTTCTCATCAAAGAATAACTGGGGTAACAATATCTTCCTGAAATAGAAATCAAACTGATCCTAGGTCAAATTTTCCTTGGTTATTCCATTTAATTCCTTCGTGTTAGTCCATCAGCTAGCTACCTCTGCTACCAGTTGGTAGGATCCCCAAAACACTTTAGTTGTATCATTTTAGTTTCTCAAGTTGAATTACTTCTCTATCTCATTTATCTAACTCTTAGCTCCTTCACCTAACTATTTCTCGTCAAACTTGGGGGGTAAAATCTTCTTTAAATCCTTGCTTAGATAAAAAAATGGAACTTCAATTCTGGGAGATAAAACCTTCATTTCATTGACTGGTGGTGTATTTTTAATGAACATTTTCCATTGCCTTAAATTACACATAGGTTCAATCGATGATGTAGAATTCAAGTGATGTACATGTAGAGGAAAAATGCTCGGGGGTGCACTGGATGGTGTAGGTGAGCGTGGCCATAGGTGCCTTGATGAAGTACTCATTGTTGCCTAGGTCCAAGCAAGGTTTGGATATTTTTTGACATATTTTTATATATTTGTTACTGTCAACAAATACATTTATACAACGTAGTAGGCGTTGAACAAACATTAATTTAACAGAGCATTGAACCAAACATATTGTTTAAAATACATGTGCGCACTCTTAAGTAAAATACACACTCCCCTCACATCCATCGATCATGATTAGTTCTAATTTTCATTCTCTTGTGCACAACATATGGGATGCTTGACACATTTTGCTATGGGAAACACACAATGCTGAATAGACTACAAACAAACCAATTAAAAAATAAATTTTAATGCAAAATTAAACTATATTTAGATTATGATTACTGTGAACACATTTCATAGAGTTTCATTAATCATTTCATTTGTTATACATATAAAATTAATTTTGTAAACCTTCATTGTTCATCAACATTACATTCATCTGCATTCTAAAAACATAGTATATCCCAAAAAAGACTTTTTACAAAATAGAGTATTGGGTTAGCTTTGCTTGGAATTCTATAGAGGCAACTGGAGAGAAAACAATAAATGCAGTTGATGTTTTCTATATTTTCTTGCCTTGACCTAAGATCATTGATCACCTACTCAAGTGAATCTATTTTATCTCTTTAATCGATCAAAAAATGAAAATGGCATTTATCCCCGATTCTCTATTTTTTGGACCCTGTTGTTCAACATTATCATTATTAGGTTCTGTGTTTCTCACATTTTCCCTTTGATTCCTAGTTGATCATCTAGGTCTCCCCATTTGGTTCCCTGATAGAAATAACATAATCCCTTAAGTTTTCATTCAAGATAATTGATAGCATAACTATCTTTTTGATAACTCTAATTTTTCTCATACATTCTATTATTGATCATTGATCATAGTCACACATAGGATTAACAAAAATTAACATTTGATAATCTCATTCATCTTTTTATTACATAGATTTATTAGCTTTAGAGAGGATAAGCTTCATGACTATAACATATATATGTTTGTATAACATTAATTCAAAATTCTTTTAAATATAATCTTCTTCATCTAGTTCCATTTCTTTGGGAACTTCATCTTCTAAGTGAACCACATATCGATGGCATTAGTTATATTCTTTACATACTTCAGGGCTTATGTAAGGTGTGTCAGAACCCATTCCAAACAAAAAATCTCTTATTATTGAGGGCCTCTTAATTGGACGTTTGACTATAGGTTCAATCATATTTGGTTTTGTTTCAACTGGTTCCACTTTTAAAGATTTGAGTTTACTTAGGAGTGCAACTATTATTTCTGAGTCAGAAGTGTAAATGGTTTATTTTGAAGTGGAGGGAAGTCCCTTTTTCCCATTATTCTTTGTTCCTTTTCCTTTTCCTTTCCATAAAGTTTTTTGATGAGCCATATCTGAACAAATCATTTTAACCAAATTATCTTCTCATAGTTTTCAATTTTCTCAACAAGTTAACATCAATAATTAATATTTTACTAAGTGTAGGTCATAGTAGGTTTAAGGCCTAGATTTCAAACCTAAGCTCTGATACCACAATGTAGGGACCATATGGACCATATCCTAAAACATAGATTTTTTTTTAAAATGTTTGTCTATGAATATAACTTGGGTATACTTTATCTTATCAAATATCCCTTGCCAATCAGGCAAGCATCTAACCATACGGGTTAGGCATATATTATCCTTTGCCAAATGGGTAAGCATCTAACCATATGGGTTAGGCATCTATTATCCTATGCCAAATGGGCAAGCATCTAACCATATGGGTTAGGCATCTATTATCTTGTGCCAAATAGGCAAGCATCTAACCATAGGGGTTAGGCATATTCATATGAATAGGTTATGCTCTGGCTAGAGAATAAACTCATCAAGATCAATTAGATCGTAAGTCACTCACTATTCACCACTCATCTCTACTAGATAATCACTGAGGTTGTCATGATAGGATTATCAAACATATAATAAATAGGCACATTTTGCCTCATAATTTGGCCTAAAGCCTCGAGAACTATGATGATCCAACCAGGATCTTTTCGAGTATATCATAAAATTTTATCTTTGCTTCATTTATTTAAACTAGGGTCTTATTATAATGGTCTTGCCTTTTTATTTAAATTTATTCTCATTTAGCATACAACCCTAACCCCATCTTAATCACCTATATATTGGAAGCATCCTTCACTTCCCAAACTATTTACATACCTGCTTTTAAATAAGATCAAGGTGTAGTATGCATGTAGTTATGTTTACTATTTTATGTTTCATGTGAACTGTAGGTCTAGGTATGCATCCCTTTCTAGGGCCCAATTTCCTAGACAATTCATCGATGATTTCTACCCAAATAGGATCATAAAAGTATCAATTTAATTGACTAAATACTTGTTTAACTAAACCAACCCTGAATATTAACAAGAATAGAAATGAGCATTACATGTTATTCCCCCTTTTTAATTTTCATTTACATCAACAATGTTTATGATCCTTCTTTTAGACAACCTAATTCATATAACTATTGTTGCCAAAGTTTCATTATCTGAGAGCTATATAGTTGGTGGTTTCTTGATAATAATTGGTTTAACATTCTCAATCCTAGTTGTCATTACTTCTTTTTGGTGGTAGCGAGTTTTGAGTAAGAAATGTACTTTCTCCATTTTTTTTTATAAGTTCACAAATCAAAATCATTTAAGGTAGTTCAAGTCATTTTCTTATCTTAATTAGTGTACTTTACCAAGAGGGATTATCCCACCCCTTGGTCTTAATGACACAACATGGCTCTTATTTCTCCCCAATGGTTTATATGGATGATGTCCAAATGTTGTTGTTATAGCTATGTTAGGCTATAGATGCATAGCTCAAGCATGATGGCATTACCCATAAATGTGAGTTAGAGACACTACTTAATACGAAACATTGCGTAGATTTATTTAACCTTAAATTTTTGGTCTAAGTTGAGATTTAAAAGTATAGAATACTTGAAATAAATTAATGCATTATATTTCGAAAGCAAATTCTTGAGTAAGAAGGTAGAAAACAAATCTATAACATATTATCCTAGTTTAATCATCATGTCGATTTACAACAACATTATTTTTTTTTGACATTTATACCTTTAGTCTACTTAAGTAACCTTTTCAAGAAAATAACTTATACACATGGAGTTTAAGAAGATATTTTGAATTTGAATTTAATGTTAAATAAATCCTTTATATGCTTGAAAGGAGGGTTCTAAAATTGAGGGTTCAACCCTAGAATGAAGAATATTTATTTTAATACTATGCTTACTGATAATAAAATTCATCATCAAAACTCAACAACAATCAAAGTAAGGGTCCGCTTGAAATATTGTTTTATGACAATTTAGATTGCTTTATGGTAATTTCATGTATCTAATCAATATTCTCACAATCTAAGTTTACGCATGTAACTTGACAGACTAGATCAAATGTATTTCATAAATTTATAAACTAGGTATATAGAAAACAAAACTCATTTATTTAATGCTATATTCTACTCTTTTCACTGAATCGGGTATAGAGATCATATTAATGTTTGTAAATAGATACATAATGTAAAATTATATATATCAACTAGTATTAAATGAGCTCATATTGTTATATGTTATATGTCTCTCAAATATTTAATTACCTTTTTTTTCACATTATTATTTTTTACTTTACCTAATATCAAGTAACATTATCATTTTGTTTCTAGTAATACAAAATTTATTCTATTTTAGTTTTATAAAAATAAATACATTATATTTTTCTTAGAATTTAAATAAAATATTATACTTACCCAATGCCCGTTGAAATCCTTGACTGAAATGGATTGTGGTTCTGCTTGAATTGAAATAACTGAGATAAAGTCTGGTGGTGGTGTTGATTTTGGGCTGAGTTAAAGAAGAGAAAGGAACATAACTCGATATGGTAATAACTTTAATGTCGTTGGGTGAAAAGGTTGGACATAGAGATGACAAACATTACATGGAGGTAAAAAGGCATTGATCTTCTTTCCCCAAAGCATTGGTTCCCTACCACCTTCAAAGTGTTGATGCCTTTTTTTTACCTATTTTTATGAAAGGATTGCCTCTCCCCCCTTCCAGCGTCAATGCTGCTCACACATTTATCATCTTCTTCATGCAAAATTTCCTCCAACGTGGATCCTCTCCTTTTTCCTCCTCATTGTGAATATATTTATAACTTTCTTTTCCTTCATTTAAGGTTTTTAACTATTACTACGTGGCAAGTGATGTGGCAGTCTCTTTTTAATTAGCATGAGTTAGAGAAGAGAGGTGAAGTGTTTAAATTCAAACTGCAAGAATATATATTTTAGAACTGAAAGTTTATAATTGTTTCCCCTCCCCGTGTGGCGTGGTAGAATGGTCAATTAACACATGTTATCAAATTTGTATGTAGGGTGGATTTAGTATGTAGGGTGTAGGCTTTAGGTTAGATTAGTTTTATTTTACTATTTGTTATGAGTTTATACCTAGAAATTAATAGGTATAAAATAAATCATAAATAATTTAATAAACTTAAATTATTTATGATAATATAAATAGATTAATAATAATTAAACTCTTAAATTATTTATGATAGTTTATTTAAAAGTTCTCAGAGTAAAAATAAAGAAAGAAAAGTTCATTTTATTAATTTAAAATAACCTTTGACGTATTTATCTGATATTATCAAATTGATAAAATTTTCATCTAATATTAGTCTATTCATCTCATTAAATTTTCCCTTGTTCATGATAACATTGCATATATACATTTCTACGAAATGAAATAACTTTAATTAAATCGTACCTTGATTTCACGAAATCCCATCGATGACCTAATAGATCTTTGAAATGAATGCAAAAGTTAAGTTAACTTGACAATCAACACATTCTGACTTAAAATACTAAATGAGGTCCAAAACAACTTAAAGTATGAGCACAAGTCCACAATGTGGGAAGAGAGGTCGTGACAACAACAATAATCAATTTTTACTCCTTCCTTGATAGAGAGTTGTATAGTTTCATAATCATAATAACAAAATAATATATATCATCCATGATGAAGGAAATAAAGTAAACTTAGGGAAAGAAAGACAAAGGTCATAGGTCAAGTTCACTAAATCTTTAACCTTAAAATTTAGATTAAGGGAATCTAGGTTTAAAGGGGTAGAGATAACCTAGGGCACAAGGATGGTAGACTATCTTTATAGTAGGCCAATTAATTACAAAATTTAGATAAATATATAATGAATTTATTATACTAAGATATGCTAAAAATATAAATTATAGATATGATATATATTACAATGATAATAAAAATAAGATAATTAGCCGGTTCTAATGCTAATACAGATTTGGATTTGGAATAGGCTAGAAATAGACTAGATCTAGATTCGAGACCAGTCATCACATTCTATAAATTTGAATTCTATGACCTAGAACACTTGTGTCGACCTCGAATGGTTATGTCGATGGTTTTGTCTAACCTGTATGTAAGTGATTTGAAAAAAATACCTATTAGATTTAGATGTGACCATCTAGAATATTTTACGTTCTTTATCCCATTTGCTCTAGTGTGCTCAGATTTAGATCATGGGCTATCATTCCTTGTCAAATATCAAAACCATAGTTCTTCAACTTTATAGTGGCTATAAAAAAATGAGTTACTGAGCACACAGTTTCAAGTTGCCCAAAATACACTTATGTCAATGAGTATTGCCTACATAACCAATAATCTAAAAAATTCCTCACACTTATGTAGTTATCCATATGTGTTTGTTTGTGTATTCATAAGGATGCAATGTGTGATAATCAAGTACGTAGAGTGACCTAGATTTTAAATTGGAAAATGTGTCTCATGGGATGTTCCTTTATTAATTCAGACTTATAGATGTGTTGACCCTATGACTAATATGGAAATAAGGGAAAATAATGAAGCTTTTCTCGCTCGAGTGTTTGATTGATTGCCTTTAGTAACTTGTCTTGTGAGTTGTTAGGTTTATGCTAGGTTTATGTTAGGTGAATAATGAATGATGATTTATCATGCATATAGATCAATCCCTTTGGATAATATCTCACATTAAAACACTTAGTGCAACCCTATATATTCATTTATTTTGTAAATTCTATGACTTTAGGGCAATATACACTTGCGTTGGGATTAGAAATTAGCATCAACATAGGTGTCTAATTGGGACATAAGTGTTCTGAAAGTTGTCAAATAGGTATAGGTCCAAAACTTATAGAGACATAAGATATGTAAGTTTTAAGCATTATGGGCATGATACAAGGTCTACGTCATTAGAATAATATTGTTCAGAGTAAGAGATAAGAAATAAACACAAAGAGATGTATATGCGAGCCTTTTAGCAATGAGAAAGGTCTATATTTACCAAGTGTACAAGATTAAGGTGCTATATAATTCATAAATAGTGTCTACATTTCTATAAATACAAAATATCCATAGCCAAACACTCATAAAACTATTTTTATAGATATAAAATCTTGATCTTTCACAGCATAGGTTGCCTTCTACATCCATTACCCAAAATATTCCAAAACCACTACATAAAATCATCTGCAGTCATAGCACAAAATATTTTATAGTCCCTACCAAAATTCTTCCATAACATCAAAATATCTACAACCAAACACCTCATAAAACCAGTCTTATTTTTTAATCCAAATCAACCTCTACATCCATAATCACTTCTCCCAAAAAAATATGTTTTCTATAATTTATAATAAAAATAAAAATCCAAAACATTCCATACCCATATAGGTACCTAACCTATGGGAGGAAATTCTAACAAGAAGAGATGCAGATAAACAAGATTTAAAATAAGAAAATTCAAGATTTAATAAAATTAAATAGGATATGAAATTATTTTAACTAAATAAAAATTAAGGGCATAGATAATCTTTCACTGCCATGTAATAATAATATCTTCTACATATATTGTCTAAAATATTTCACAAGTTTAAAAATTCTCCCAAAAAATAATGTTATACACTCTTTGCCTACATTTGTTTTAACCTCTACTTAAAACTATTGCATCTAATACCTAAACTTCTATATAAGCCACTATTAAAAAAATTGTAGTCACTAGATTTTTCTTCATTAATGTCTTTAAATCCCAAAAAATTGAAGAATAAGATCTATCGTAAGGTCAAATGTCCTCTATATTTTGACCAAAATTTTTCACAGCCAAAGAAAACCAAACTAAAATCTATCTTCAATAACAACTCTACAAATTTTCCAAAACTATAAGGAATGTATTTTCTCAAAATACCAAAAGCATAAATTATTAAAAACAAAACCTATTGAATTTAATGTCTCTTCCCTTAGAGATCAATATCTCTAAACTTTATATCATAATGAACATATAAAACATCCCAAACCCTCATAATCACAATCATTGGGAAATGTAAACATACTACACAAAGTTTAAGAAAAAATAATTATAGGAATTGAGATTACCTAGAAAAAATCACCTTATAGTATAACCAAGAGCCTTTGGTAATACAAAAATAATAAATACACCTCCAAAAAATTCTAAATTTAATAATAATTCTTCAAACAAACCAAATCCAAATCCACCATGATATAAGTTTTTCAAAAAACCTTATGTAATATTTTCTAGAACTACATCCACTATCGCAAAAAATTGTATAAACCACTAATAATAACCTATTAATAAAATTAACTATTGAAAATATAATCAATATTAAATAGATAAAATTTACAAAATATAACTAATTAGAAAAACACACACATCCAAAAAGTATATATATAAATAAATCAAGCAACCCCAAAGCCCATTTAATTAAATCTCACAACTAATATGAATTATTTGAAACTCATATAACCCTAAAATGATACCATTCATATTTTACACATTAAAATATCTAAAATTCCTTAATTAAAATATCAATCAAGTACCCTTTTAATAAACCACTTAGTAATACTAAACCAACATATAATTTACAAAACCATGTATTTGTTATTCTAAAGCTTCAACCACTTAACAATACTAAACAAAATATAATTTACAAAACCATGCATATGTTCTTTTAAAGCTTCAATAAAAAAATTACAATAAGAGTCAGAATTTTTAAACAAGACTAGAATAGAGAAAAATGGTTCACATCAAAAATAAAAATGTCACTAAACCAACTAGTTTCACCAAATGAAGAGTACCACCAAGAATAGAGAGAATTCCACACAAATTTAACACAATAACATGTCAATTGATACTAAATATGAATCATAAGACTAATATCCTAATTAATCCCCAAATCAAGGGATTCAACCAACCGAAATCTACCACATCACTAAGTTAAGGAACACATTAGGGTCAAGTTTAGGGAACCACTAATTTTAAGACATAATTTAAACTTTAGTAAAATGACATCCATGATCCATAAATGCACATAAATAGTATATTATCCTTATTTTGTTGTTTTGATGACATTTGTTTATATGGTTGTAATTACAAAAAAACCCAATATCTTATTTTTAATTGTCTTTTTATGTGAGCCTATTACATATATACATATAATATTTTCAACTTTTATTAAATATTGATACTTTCTATCTTGAAAGAATCCTTCAAGACTCAATCTCTCTAAGTGCACATCTTAAGGGGTGCACTAAAAAAGAGGTGGATAGATGATTAATGTTTCACAATATTATTGTCCCTTATTACCAATCCAACCAGTGCCTAAAAACTAATCCCTAAGCTATTAATCCTCTTTTGCACACTCTTCCAATCATTTCCCACCTTTCATCCCTTTCTTCCTCACCTTAAGCCCCTTTCAACAGTTTATAGTACTAGGTCAATTGGGTCAACCCTGTACTATTGTGGGTAAAATTCATTTAGGGTTTAGGCTGGCTTTTGGCCAACCTAGCTCGAAACTTAGTGAATTTTCGTCCATAATTATATTAGGTCGACTGGGTCGACCCAGTCGGTTAAAATTTTCAAAAGGGTTTAGGGTTATATCCACCTATATACAAGTCCATTTCATCATTATTTATAAATGAATAAGAGTTATTATTTACTTGTGCTTATTTACAATCTATTCTTCCACCATTCTACTTGAGGAGTCTTAGCTTAGGGTTTCTACTTGGAGAATCTAGTCTTGTGGAGAAGTATTGGATGCTTTAGCCTTTTTTAGTGATCCTTACAAACCAAAAAAACCTCCTGAAAAACCCCTTTGGCCAAGGGAGAGATTGAGTCTCAATGGGTTCATCATTCAAGTAAGTATTCTCTAACTTTACTCCTTTCTTTAGTGGATGAAAGTAGCACAAGTATTGGCTTTGAATAATATTACTCTTCATCTTCATACATTAGGGTCTTACTAATGCGTATCTTAATTGAGATTCTCCTATGCATGTTTGTTTGTATACTAACCTCCATATTGTGCCACAAGCTTTGGTCAACACTAGATTAGATTTATTTAATTTATTTGTTATTAGTTTAGTGAATATTGAAAACATAGGACCTAGTTAGGCTTATTGTGTGATTTTGCTTGACTGAATGCTTTAGAACCCTCCCTAGTATCACTTATTGTGATAATAGATCCCCTAATTGGGTCTATAAAATCCACATATTGGTCATGTTCCTAATTATCTAATGTATCCCTAATAAGATATGTAAGTAGGATCTATCTTCTCCAAGTTAGGATTGATTTATAGACTTGATGAATTTTTTATTACATACATTTTGGTGAACCCGATGTGAATCTAACCCTTGCAAGTTTTATTTCATGTTTTTCATTATTTTATCATTTTATTTATTATTTTTCTATATTTATGATAATAGGTTGACAATGTCTATATAGTTTATAACTTATGTGCATAAGTTTAACACATAGTTGCATCAAAATGACTATCTTGTTTGTGCAAGTCTTCATCAGATATAAGCTACTGGGTTGAACAGGTTGACACAATACAAGTTTTCACTTCCAAACAAGCTACTAGGTTGACCCTGTCAACATAGTACACTTCCAAACTTTCAGAAAACATACTAGGTCAACACTGCTAGTATAGTATTCTTCACAAGCTTTAATAAATAGGGAACTATAGAACTAGGTTGACCCAATTGACATAGTTGGCAGAATTTGCAAGTAAAAATTAGGGCACTTCAATAGCAATATCACTTTCTTCTACATATTCTAACACACCAAGGTTCCTTTCTCTGTTTCTCTATCATTTGTATTAATCATTACAAATATGTTTTTCATAATTTGTAGTCTTTAAAATTGTCCTTATATAACAAATTGGGTCGACCGTATCGACCTAGTTCTATATTTTGTCTTCCGTCTAAAAGACTAGGTTGACACTATTCTTAATAGACCCTTGTTTTAACAAAATAGTAGCAACACTATCGACTCTATACTATAATATTTGCATACACTATCATATGAACTAAAATTATACTATGTTTCAAAGTTAGAATTAACACTTATATGATAGTAATTACTTTACACTTTCACTTTCAGTTGCTTGCATGCTTGGAATAGATCACATAGTCTAATTAGGTGGTTTTTCAATATACCATTTAGTTGCACTATTTTTATCTTTCTTGCACATACAAAAAAATCACATTATTCCAAAACTCATTTAAACAATTATCTACCCAAAGCCTACTTACTTGGATTTCATCACCAAGGGGGAAGCTGACTTGGTTTTATGGCCAAGTATAAAAATGTGGTTATTGGTATATATTGCCAAATCCCCTGACACCTTTATCATTCCAGTGTGTGAAATAAGGGGATATACCCTAATACCAAGCTAGTACCATTGCTAACACAGATCCCTTTCAGCCCAAACATCCTAAAACCATCCATAGATTGCTTTATAATTCCCTACTTTTAGTGAACTTCCCTATCACACTTAAAATAACACTTCAATAATCTAAAAACATATAGGATGACCACTTAGTTAGCATTTACTTTCCAAGTTAATTATTTTTTATTTTCTCATTATATGTTGTATTACAAAAACTTGCATTGGAAAGTGTTGGTACATTTTTTTTTGTTGTGTGCCTCAATTGGATCATCCTAACTAACATAATTGATTGTGTGTTTCCTTTCATTTCTTGCTTTAAAATTTACTTTCAAAAAATTTCTTATTTTAGTACATTTCCATTCTATTCAACATAGTCTCTTACAAACGATATGTATCCCCTACCTACAGAACTAAGTTGACCTTGATGACACAGTCTTCTTTTCTACCCCTCAAGATATAGTACTAAGTTTATCCTTTCTATACCTATCAAGACAATTCCCATCTTCAAAATATTCAAACCAATGTGGGAGAAATTGACACAAGTTTAATCAATAATCCCACTAATAATCTATATTCTAATAACCATCTGCCTAATACGAATTCGAGGAGTGCTCCTACAAGTACCAACCCACCAATTGATATGACTCAACTTCTTGCACAAGTCATACAACAAATGAACATAATGAAAATTTATAACACCTCTCAAATGATGCAACTAAAACATCATTTGATTAATATGGCTAATCAACCTCTGACTATCCATCCTCAAGCCAATACCAATTTCATTCCTCCACCTCTTAGAGATGCTTCAGGAAATGTTATTTATCAACCTATTGTGAATTAAAAAATGCTTAAAAACATTCAAAATAAGCCTTTAGCTCCCTTCATTGTGTCCATTAATATTGGTAACATATCTCAACTATCAATTATTATGGGACTAAAGACCATGCCTCATTTCTCAAATCCTTGGCAATCTTTACAAAGAGTGGATCCAAACTAATACTTTTGTCATAACTAAACTCTTAGTCAAAATATTCATTGGAGATGTATTAGAATGGTACAACAAAATTCCACAACATTCCATTTGGAAACTTGAAGATTTAGTAAATCCTTTAGTTAAAGAGTTTCAACATAATGATCTTCCTAAAAATTATCTTAGCCACTTCATCAATGCTAAGCAATCTCCCACTGAATCAGCTCATGATTTCATGAAATGATGGAAATCTCTAGCCCATAAGGTTTATCATAACATGACTGATGATAATTTGTTTAAACTCTTCATAACTACTTTACCTCTTTTTCTTCTATACAAGGTTCAAACTTTTTCTCCCTAAATACTTAATGAAGCTCTTGGCCAAGCTAAATGTCAAGACTTTCTCATGAAGCAATTCAAACCTAATCCTAAACTTCTCAAAGGATATTTTCAAACATCTACTAATGTTATCACCGGTAATACTCCTCAAACCAAACAAGGAGTTGCCAAAGTTGACATTCCTTCATCTTCTCACACACCACTCATAATGTAGAAATTGAAATAATTTTAACACCCTCTAAACCTTTTACTTATCCTAACAATACTCCTAAGTGTTATGACCCTAATCAATTTTTTTGGTTCCATGCTGACATTGATCACTCCCATGAATCTCATATAGGGATCACTAAATTTATTATCTCCTATATGCTTGGTGATTCATTTAATCATGAATCCATGATCAGCCTTTTTCATCAAGAATACATCATTGATTCTCAAAAATGACAAGTTTCCAAAGTTTCTACCTTGAATAACCAAAAAATCTTTTTCCACAGCTAGTAATCAATAAAATACCAAGTATGTTTATGTTATTGATGTCGATTATGACTAATATTATAATAATGCTCATTATGTTAACATTTTTAAGGTTAATTATCATCGCAAACTAACTCACAAAGATCCTGTTACCAAACCTAAGATGCAATCTTTAGAACAACTTCTCAAAGATACTACAACCACTCATCTCACTTCAAAAGCCCATGAAGAACCATATCCTCATTTTGAAACCCCAACCATTTCTATTCCTTCAAAATATACCTTACCTCCTAAACATCATGTTGGTTCTTCTTATAAATCTCATTGGAATTTTTTTGAAGAACTTAACTCTATGCCTTGAAAGATTCCACTTATGGAGTTAGTTCGTACTTTCCCTTATCATCACAAATTCCTTATGCAACAGTTACAAGAAATTGAAGATCCATCTTCTATATATGAATAACCATCCTCTATTGAACCTCAACCTACCAACATACATACCATTAAAATCATGTGTCCTTTTTCTAAGCCTTTATTAAATTTATTGAAGAGGACATGATCAATGATGAGATTCTTTTTCGTGTCAATGATCTACCACTATTCATTAAAATATATATTAATACTAACCTTTTTCATAAAGTTCTAGTTGATGAAGGCTTTGGTATTAATGTGACATCTTTGTGGCTTCTCCAACAACTTGGCTATAACAAGGATCATCTTAAGCAAACCCACCTCACTTGTCATAGATTTTATAAGACTAATCAAAATCTAGTTGGTTGTATTTGTCTTCCCCTAACCATCATACCTAAAACTATTCAAACTAAACTTATGGTCTTTGATTTACCCTTATCTTATAACATACTCCTTAGTTGCCCATGTACTCCTAGAATGAGGGCCATTTATTCTTCTGGTAGCCAATGCATTAAATTCTTACATAATGGAAAACAATATAAGCATGAGGTTGATCCCAACCCTTGGATTATTCAACTTCCTAATCCAAAATCTTAGTATCATATTCTTACCATTCCTAAGATCAGTAGTTCTCCTTTACTCAACTTCATCAACATCAATCTTGATTTACAAGTCACTCTTGTTGATTTAGGTGATGATGGACCTAATGATTTGCATCATACTTGCAATATTACCAAGCTACCCCCTACATTTTGGAGTGGCTTCCTCCTTCTTTATTACCTCAAGACCATACTATTCCCTTTATTGATAAGAAAACTAATTTTCCCCCTCTATGAAATGCTTAGGAGACTTATTTACCTAAAGAGGCCTTCACTTGAAATGAATTTAGAGCATATAAATTATTGAAAGACCCTCTCATCATGTCTCCACATACATTCAATAATATTGGGAATTCACCTTATAAAACTCCCCCTGAATCTCAGGTATGTACAATTTCTCCAATATATGATGATAATTATATAATGTCCCAATCTCAATATTGATACTTGGATATTTAACATTATCAAAAAAACGTAGCTCAAATCCATACTTTTAACTAGGAAATTCATACCATTTTTACGGATCATGCATTAGATCTTGAAGGTCATGTACCTCTTGTTAATTCTCTACTTCTTAATACTCCTTGGGTGTATAAAAATCATAGCTTCAAAACCTATATAAATTTTTGCATCTTCTCTACCACTTACAGATCCAATCAATGCATCCAATCCTTCCCCTCTCAAGGAAACTAACAACACACCAATCCCACTCGATCCATCTACTTCTCTTACTCCCTTGATTACACTTGATGCCAAGGCTATCGATGTCCTTCCAATACATTCTAAATATGATCACCATGGTAATAAAACTCTAGATCTCAAAGTATATGTTGATTATTATGTCCCTCTTCCTAATTTGCCTAGTGATGAAGCTATTCTTGAAATACTTCATGCTCGAGAACCTCAACTTCCTTGGTAACATCACAAACTTGGGAACTTCAAAACCAAAACCCCTTATTTTAACAACTTCATTGCTAGCATTGATCCTAAAGCTAATCCAATCTCTTTTTTACCTAATGCACCATACCATTTCCAAGATGTAAATGTTATGCTTACCAAAGAAACTACTCACATTAAATATGGTCCATCATGCCCTGAAACAATTATAGTTTTTTGCAAGCTCTCACCTACTGAATATGATAAATTTAGCTTATTTTTTGATAAATATCATGAGATTTTCATTTAGTCCTATAAGGACATACCTGGTATTAACCCTAGCATTATGGTGCATAACATAATCACTTATTCTGATGCCAAACTTATGCATCAAAAATAGTGGGAATTTCCACCCGAAGTCTCCACTTTATGTCACAAAGAAATCATCAAACTTCTCGATGCTAAATTTATCAAACTAATGGATTATTTTGAATGAGTTTATAACATATTTCCCATTCTAAAAAAGGTCACTATGGTAATTTGTATCTACATTAATTTCCATAATCTTAATCTCACCTGTCCCAAGAATAATTTCTCTTTACCTTCAATAGATGTCATTATCAATTCGATGGTTGGTTATGAAATGTCACCTCTTCTAGATGGATTTTTTGGTTACAATCAAATTCACATTTCCCTTGAAGACTAATATAAAACCACTTTCACCACAGAATGGGGCACATATTACCATGTTAAAATGCCCTTTGCCCTCAAAAATGGTAAAGCCACTTATCAAGAAGCAATGACTTACATCTTTCATGATCTTATCCATAAAATTGTTGAAACCTATGTAGATGACCTCACCACTAAGACCAAAATTCACAGGACTCATCTTCATGATCTTGCCATCATCTTCAATCATCTTATCAAATACTAAGTGAGACTAAATCCTTATGAAGGTGTCTTTGGTGTCACATCCAGAAAATTGTTAGGATTACTAGTCTTTCTCTATGGCATCGATGTTGACCCCAATTAAATTATTTTTATTATCAACATGCCCATTATTCATTCCATTCCAAACATTCACACTTATCTCAGTGAACTTGGGGAAATTATATGATTCATCCCCAAAATGGCTTACCATATCCACTTCGTCAACTCCCTTCTTAAGAAAGGTAATATTTTAGAATGGATGGATCCTTCTCAAAAAACCTTTAACAATATAAAATAATCATTGCTTCAACTACCTACACTTCATCCTCCTTTAAATGATCGATCTTTGATCCTATATACTTCTTCCACACCCATTAGAATTGGGGAAATGCTTTCCCAACAAGATGATACCAAAAGTGAGTATGCCATCTATTACATCAGTCAAGGCCTTATTAATTATGATAAATGTTACATAAAATTCAAACATGATTGCCTCGCCATATATTTTTCTTTTAGAAAGCTTTGAAATTACATGATTTATCATACCACTTATGTCATCATTCATTCCAACCCCCTTCATCACTTTTTCTCCAAAACCTTTCTTCCTAGAGATAGAATTGGCAAATGGATGGTCCTCCTTATGAAATTTGATCTTCCCATTGTTATTCAAAAATCTATCAAAGGACAAATCATAGCTGATCAACTTGCCATAGCTCATGTGCCAGCTACAAATCACCTTCAAGATAGTCTTCATGATAATAATATTATCTATATTGAAGGTCTCAATCAATCCATTTATCTTAAATATTACTTCCATAACTTCATTAATTATCTTGAATCAAGTAATCTTAATGACTCTACTATCCACCTCGATACTACCAAACTAAAATTAGTTATCAAAGAACTTCCTAAAATTAATTTTGACTTACATGAAGATACTTGGACCCTTCACTTTGATGGTGATAAATGCCTTCAAGGAGTTGGGGTAGGTTGCATTCTTACAGTCCTCTCGGTAAAATCATTCCTTTAGATTTTCACTTAAAATTTGACATTATTAACAATATGACATAGTATGAAGCTTTAATCTTGGGCATGAAAGTTGTTCTTGATTTAAATATATAATATTTTCATGCCTTAGGTGATTCTCAACTCATTTATCATCAAGTTAATGGTGATTACCAATGCAAAAGCAATAATCTAATTTCTTATCATCAAATTTCAATCACCAAAGATTTCATATCTTTCATTATTGAGTCTATTCCTTGAGATCAAAATTCTATTTTTGATTCCCTTGCTTCTTTAGCATCTTTTTTTCATCTGCACCAAATTCTTTCCAATCCCACTTTTCTTATACAAATGATAAAATATTCATCTTCTACTCAACCACAATATTCTCTCATCTACCACATCGAGGCTGTCACCATTTGACAAAGCTCATGGTATAAAGACATCATTCAATTTTTGGAACACCAAACTTATCCTCCTAACTTAGACTCTCATGAAAAGACTTGCATTTGTAAAGAAGATTTTAAGTATGTATTTCACTGTAACATCATTTATTATCATAATGTTGAAGGTACCTTCTCCATTGTGTTATCCAAGATGAGGTTCCTCCTTTTCTTGAACAAGCACATGGGGGAATTTTTAGTGGCCACTATAGCAGACATGCTACAGCTCGTAAATGCCTATGTATGGAATATTTTTGGCCCACTCTTGAAAATGATGCTATTAAATTTGATAAAAAGTGTACCCCTAACCAATTTCATGATGAATTAATTTATTCACCTCCATCCAAACTTCAAACTATCAAATATACCTAGCCTTTTTACATGTGGGGATTAGATCTCATAGGTAAATTGCCCTGATCTCAAGATGGCCATTCTTTATCATCACCGCTACCAAATATTTTACCAAATGGGTTAAGGTTATGCCCTAGTTAATGTCACCAATACCACCATATCCAAATTAATCCTTAATCAAATCATTTATTGCTTTGGTGTTCCCCATACCAACATTTTAGATAATGGTGGTAATTTCAAAAACAAATATGTCAAATAGCTCTATGCTAAATTTAAAATCAATCACAAATTTTACACACCCTATCATCCAAAATATAATGGTCAAGTTGAGGCCACAAATAAAATCCTTAAAAAAATTATCCAAAAGACAATCCATGAAACCCACATAGATTGACACCTTCATCTCTATCCTGCTCTTTGGGCCTATCACACTAGCATACGTACTACCACTAGGGAAATGTCCTCTCTACTCTATGGTTCTGAGTCAATCCTTCCATTAGAAATTGATATTCATTCTCTTTGTATCTCTCTTCATGGTATTATACCTGATGAATAATTACGTGAAGCTTGCCTTCATTCCCTTAATTTCCTTGATGAACATCATCTTTCTACTTTGCAACACAATCACCAATACAAGGCTCATATTTTCAAATAACATAACAAACATGTTAAAATAGGCACATTTAATGTTGGTGATCTTGTCCTTAAATTAGACTACACTCATGATAAAGAAGGTAAATACTCCCAAAAATGGTGGGGGTCTTTATTTAGTCAAAGATATTCTTGGTTTAAGTACCTATCTCCTTAAAACCAATGAAGGTCATATTTTCAAAGAACCCACCAATGCACAATTCCTTAAAAAATATTTTGCCTAAATCCTTCCCTTATTTTCATGATTTATATATTATATCTACCTAACACTTTTTGTAGGATACTTACACAGGTCTCTCTTTCTACAATAGTTCTCTATTTTCACAAACCTTAGTCCTTGTTGGTCTTTTAGTTTTCCCTTTTTCTCATGAGTTGCATTGTAAAACCATGGATAAGACCCAATCTTACTCATGATGTACTATAGTCTTTTTTTTTTTCATACTTTACTTTTTGTACCCCTTAGGTTTCTTTTTTGTGAGTTGTAGTGTAATACCATGGATAGTACCTAGCCTTCCTCACAAATACCCTCTTTTTCTTACCTCATTTATTTTTCACATGATTTTTGACACCCTCATGGGTTTCTCTTTTATGAGTTGCATTGTAAGACCATGGATAGGACTTGGCCTTCCTCATAAAATTACCATCTTATCGTTTCTTGTCTATAATGTGTTTAGCAATGATTATGAGTTTTTTATCCTTGTTCTCATCTTTAGCTTTTGCTTCCTTTGTGGATAACATTTTCACAAAAAATCTATGATAGCATGTTTTCCTCAATTTCCCTCATTCTTATGATAAGTAATCACACTTTACTGTTATTGAATCCCATTTTATCACCCTTTGTCACATTTTTATAATTTAAATTAAATCAAATTGTTTCATGCTTCTTTACTTTTGATTTCCTTTCCTTTCACTCCATATTCGATAAAACAAGGTTGAAGTCAAGATAGCACTTTTATGTCACCTAAATTTATGATATACAAAAGGCAATGATATATAAAAGGTAACATACAAATCTCAAAATTTAAAATCACACCAAAAGACGTGATTACAAGCACATCTCCAATCGAAGCTCAAATTCCAAAATTGGCCTCACAATAAAAGTGAGGTTAATTGGGGTGTGTTAGGCTAGTAGATTGGAATAGGAGAATTTAACAAACTCTATGGTTCTACCTACTTTCTCATGAAAGTACCCAATCTTCATAATAGATTGATGGATCTATAAATGGTCATGAGGAATGGGGAAAACATTGTGAGAAGGTAGGCCCATTTTACTTTTCATGCATATAGCCTTCATGGGATGATCTACATACTTCATTTGTTGACATAAGATTTGTGTGTCCAGGAGAAGTTTTTTAGTCCTTAAGGTCAAAAGTCCTCTTGTTTTGACAAACCTAATTTGAGTGTCTTAACTTTGATAAAGAGTTCCTCTACGTTGTTTTTTCCTTCATTCTCCCCTACACCCATTTCATTTCCCCCTTGATAGGCATGTGTGATTCTAAATCGGTTTTCCCTTTTCTATACTTCCTTCTTATTCACATATTAAACACATGCTAGCACTACTTTGTTTCAATTTATCTATCCTTAGAGCAAAATAATATGTTTGAGTGACTATGGATTATTTTTTTTACACCATGAATCTACATTTATAGATGTGTTTTAATTTATTTTTACTATTTTTCATTATTTTACCACCCTTTTTGTGGACACCTGAGTCCATTTCTACTTTCACATACTTTTTCCATTGTTGAGTGAGGTTGGCTTGTTACTTCTCACTCACCAATGTTATTTTCCCTTTCATGTACCTTTTTTCATTGATGATTAAGGATTGTTACTTCTCACTCATCAATGTTGTTTTACCATTTTTATTGCCCATCTTTTTTTAAGTAAGGATTGTTACTTCTTTCACATTGATGTTTGATTACCATCCTTTTAACATGTATTTTTGGTTTGACCTGATGAGTTTTCCTCTCTTACTCAAGGTTTACTTGTTTGAGTTTTTTGATCTTTAGTAGCCTTATCTTTTTGTTACCCAATTT
The DNA here is from genome assembly GCA_037957365.1 of Torreya grandis. Taxonomy (NCBI): domain Eukaryota; kingdom Viridiplantae; phylum Streptophyta; class Pinopsida; order Cupressales; family Taxaceae; genus Torreya; species Torreya grandis. The sequence continues at coordinate 511,411 of JARHVA010001438.1, read as the reverse complement.
AATCTAAATTTTGACTTGGTCCTTTGGTCTAACATAACATTTATCAACCTAACTTACCAAATTTCCAAGTACGTCCCATCTACATAGCACCAATTATCTTAACTTTCCTACATTTATTTTTTTACTCTTTAATTTTGTATTTTTGGGTTTGTCAAAATCAATATTTACACCCTCCATAATCAAAAATACAAACACAATAGACAACCATCCAATGATAAAGGTAAGTCAAGGTACACATACATTTACTTTTCAATTATTTCCCTTTTGGTGTTTTAAAATTGATTATTTTATGCTTTAAAATACTACAATTTTTTAAAGCCTCGATGTTATATGTTACTATGTTATTTCTTGAAGCAAAATCCCCTATTACACCTAAGTGACATGTGATGAGCTTCGAGTGCGGCATATGTATACACATAATATTTTTAATTTTTATCAAATATTGATACTTTCTATATTGTAAGAACCCATCGAGACTCAATCTCTCTGAGTTCACACCCTAAGGGGTGCACCGAGAAAGGGGTGGGTAGACTATTAGTACTTTTTAGGATTGTTGTCCCTTATTTCTACTTATTACCAATCCAACCAGCTCTTAAAAACCATTACCTAAGCTATTAATCCTATTTTACACACTTGTCTAATCATTTTTCACCTGTTGTCCCTCTTTTCCTCACCTTAAGCCCCTTTCAATAGTCTAAAGTTCTAGGGGTTAACCCTATACTATTGTGGGTAAAATTCATTTAGGGTGTAGGTCGACTCTTGGCCGACCTAGCTTGTAACCTAGTGAAGTTTTATCCATAACTATACTAGGTCGACTTGGTCGACCCTATTGGCCAAAACTTTTAAAAGGGCTTAGGATTAAATTTTCCTATATATACAATTCCATTTCATCATTATTTATAAAGGAATAAGAGTTATTATTCACTTGTGCTTCTTTATAATCTGTTCTTCCACCATTCTACCTAAGGAGTCTTAGCTTAGGGTTTCTACTTAGAGAATCTAGTCTTGTGGAGAAGTATTGGATGTTTTGGCCTTTCTTAAGATCCTTAAAAACCATAACAACCTCTTGTGAAGCCTCTTTGGCTAAGGGAGAGATTGAGTCTCGATGGGTTCATCTTTCAGGTAAATATTCTCTAACTTTGCTCCTCTCTTTAGTAAATATAAGTAGCATAAATATTGGCTTCAAATAATATTACTCTTTTTTTTCATGCATTAGGGTCTTACTCATACATAGCTTAATTGATATTCTACTATACATGTTTGTTTGTTAAGTAACCCCCATATTATGCCACAAGCTTTGGTGATCACTAGATTAGATTTCTTTGCTTTATTTGTTATTAGTTTAGTGAATATTGAAAACATAGGACCTAGTTAGGGCTATTACATGATTGTTCTTGATTGGAGGCTTTAGAACCCTCCCTAGTATTTTTTATTATGATAAGAGATTCCCTAATTGGTTCTATAGGATCCCCATATTGATCATGTTTTTTATTATCTAATGTATCCCCAATCAGAAGTGTAAGCAGGATCTATCTTCTCTGAGTTAAGATTGATTTATAGACTTGATGCATTTTTGATTGCATACACTACACAACTATGATATCATAAGACTAATGTCCTAGTTAATCCCAAAATTAAGGGATTCAACTAACTGAAATCTACCACATCATTAAGTTAAGGAACACATTAGGGTCAAGTTTAAGAAACCACTGATTTTAGGACATCAAGTTAAACTTTAGGGAAATGACATCCATGATCCAAAAATGCACATAAATAGTGTATTATCATTCTTTTATTATTTTGATGACATTTAATTATATGGTTGTAATTGTACAAAAACCTAATCTCTTACTTCTAATTGTCTTTTGTGTGATCCTGTTACACCATTAATGTATAATGTAAATAAGAATATGTGTGGCTAATGTGTGGTTATAATAGCCTTTAATTATATCATATGATCATTTTATATCTTTATATTATTATTAGGGTCAACCTAACGTGTTTTAATAGCATAATTGGGGTATATATATGAGGTAGTGGTTACCATGAGATCATCATATTATAAATTATATTTTTATTGTAAGATTGTAGAGGTTTTTTCCTCAGATTATTTGTCATATTCTTCATTATTGTTCTCTTATTTCAATGATATTGTGATTTATTATTGTGATGCTACTTTAGTAGTGTAATAATTTAATTACAAGAGATATTGGAGCTTTAATTTGTGTAAAAGTGGTCAAACTTTAATTTTAAATATTTACTTATATCTTGCAAACCATTACAATTTTTTATAAATTTTTTTTTAATAAATTTGGATAATAATACATGGATTCAACAAAAACATTTTTAAGGTTTTATGATTATGTTTTATCGAGTTATTGTAATTTTAGGATTTTTCTAAATTTACTCTCTAGGTCACAATTTTAGGAATTTTGTTACTTTACATTTTCTAAAATATCTTATAAATATAGCAGGGGTATGTTCTTTAAATTTTTGGATTAGAGGTCAATGTCAAGCTGAAATCATTTGGTCAAAGTTTGGTCAAAGGTGAAAATCAATTCTACATTATCAATACATTGTATGGCAATATCATGCACTCAGGGTTGAGGCAAGTATTTTAAATATCTAATAAAAACTCCTAATAAAGAGGATATGGATCCAAAATTAGGAATCAATGGATCTTTTCTTCCAGGGTTTTCTTCAATAAATCATAAAGTGAGCTTGAGTATATGCAAACATAGAATTTGATGTGGCTAGCAAAGGAGATGTGGATAATCAAAGGATAATTGATTAAAATCAAAGTAATTATGAGAAACATGAATATGGATTTGGATAATATCATGATGGCCTTGTAGAATAATCAACAAAAACCAACCACCAATCACCAATGAACAACACAACTAGGGTGGATCTTCCAATCAGCCCAATCCAAATCCAAGTACATCACAGTCAAGAAACATGATGCTAAAAGTGGAAATTTGTAATTTTGATGGGAAGGATCCGATCACCTAGATCAACCAAATGGAGAATTTTTTTGATGTACATCGGATCCTATGTGGACAAAAGGTGGTAATGGAATCTTTATATTTATAACCTAATCAATTTATTTGGTATCGATGGGTTTCTATTCAAAATAAAAAATAAGGGTCTCACTTTCAATTGGTTAGTTTTTACTAATGAATTATAGTTAAACTATCACAATAGTGTAATGGGTAATTACCTTAGATAGTTTTCAAAACTATGCCAAACATGATCTATTAAGGATTATATTTAATAGTTTGAGAATCTATCCTTACTAATGGAGATAATCATGGATGACAATTTAAATGATTTTTTTATTGGCAGGCTTAAGGATCACATCCAACATAAGGTTTACATTTTTAATCTAAGTTTTGTATTTGAGGCTATTATCACGACATATAGATCAAAGGAGAGGGCATTCTAATTACCAAAAGGCATCCATTCTCAAGTATAAGAGATAGGAGCACTTCCATAGTCATTTCCTCAACCTACCAATTGAATTCTCAAAAAATTGAAAACAAGAGGGCAAAAGGGTTTGTTTTTATAGTGATAACAAGTAGAATTGAGCACATAAGTTTATGGAAAATAAAGTGTTCTACATTGAGGGTGTCAATGAAGAAGAATAAGATAAAGAAGTATAATGAGAGCCTAATGATGAGTTAATGGAAGAATTAAGAGAAACCCATCCAGCTATTCCTTTCCATGCATATTGAGTCATTAACACTCCACAAACCCTCAATGTAGTGTGTTTGCTGAAAATTAAAAAAATGACAGTATTGATTAACTCTGGTAGTACTCACAACTTCCTCAACAATAAATTGGTTATGCACTTAAATTATTTTTTATATTTAGCTCCACAATTTAAAGACATGATTATATGTGGTGGCACAATCAATTGTTTGGGAAATTAGTATTAAACTCTCCATGGGATAATATTACTAGATAATTCTATGTTTTTCATTCATATGGGTGGAGTAGACATTGTGTTAGGATTTCAATGGTTAACTACTTTGGGAATGATTGAGATGAATTTACAAAATACATTCATGTTTTCATTCAAAAGGAGGCAAACTTGAATTACATGGATTATATGCAAAGTCCACATAATCAAATGTAAAAGATTCTAAAAAAGGGAGCAAATGGGTTTGTGTCTTAACTATTTTCAATAGAGACACAACCACAAAAGAGATGTACACCACCAAATCTATATGGTATTATAGAGGATCACTCTATATTTTTTTTATAAATTCCAAAATTAATTGATCCCAAAATGGATCATGATTATGATGTTAAACTAGTTATAGGATTATAACATTAAGACTTACAGGTATCCATATGTGCAAAAGAGTGAGATTGAGAATATGGTATTGGAGATGATGGTATCCATCATATTCAAAAAATTTATTCTTATCTATTTATTATGGTGAATAATAAGGATGACACCTTATGCATCTATCATGACTATAGAGAACTCAATAAATATACCATAAAAGATAAGTTTCATAATCCTATAATTGATGACTTGCTAAATGAATTACATGATGTTGTTTATTTTATAAAACTCTATCTTCATTTTTGGTATCATTAAATCAGAATTAGAGATGAGGATATTCATAAGATAGCTTTCAAAACTCATGAGCACCATTATGAATTTTTGGTGATGTCTTTTGGCCTCACTAGTGCACCTTCTACATTTCAGAGTTTGATGAACTCTATTTTTCAACCAATTCTATGGAAATTTGTCTTGGTGTTATTTGATGAAATTTTAATATATGATAAAACATGGGAGGCAGACTTGTGTCAAGTGAATTATGGTTTTAATATTATTTAGCAACATAAGATTTAAGTCAAGCCTTCCTAATTTAAGTATTTAGGCCACATTATTTGACATGAAGGTATTAAGGTGGATCCTCACAAGATCAAGGCTATGGTAGAATGGAAAGTGCCTAATACCCTTAAAAATTCTAAGGATTTTTTGAGCTCATTATTGATGATTAAAAAAATTATGGAAACATAACATCACCTCTCAAAGCCTAATTAAAGGACTCCTTCCATTGGAATGAGGCAGCCACCCAAGCATTTGAGAGGCTGAAGGAGGCCATGTGCACCACCCTAGTTATATACGCTATAAATTTATACAAAACATTCATTATGGAATGTGATGCTTCAAGGTATGGTAAGTTGGTAATACTCATGTAAGAATGATGACCCATTGCATTTGAGATTCACCAACTCAAATTTAATAATTTGCTAAAGCTTGTTAATGAGAAGTAAATGACGGCCATTCTTCATGAAGTAAATCAATGGTGACCATATCTAATGATAATAAACTTTAAACTGAAGATAAATCATAATAATCTAAAATATTTTTTATAAAAATGATTATCATCAGAATAAAAACAAAAATGGGTCACTAAGATGTTGGGATATGACTTCGAAATTATATATAATAAAGGAAAGGAGAATGTCATGGTTTATGCACTATCAAGAAAGGATGAGTCAAAAGAGGAATTTTTTTGTGTAATATCCATAATACAAGCTCATTGGGTGGATGAAGTAAGATCAAAGTAGGAAAATGATGTGGTTACAAAGGATCTTATTCAAAAACTCCAACAAGATATAAGGATGTCAAATAAATTTATGTATAAAGAGACAACTCTATGGTACAATTGTAGGTTTTAAAAATTAAAAAAAACTCAACCCTTAATCATAAGGTGCTTACGACATTTCATGCTTGACCATTCGGTGGGCACTCAAGCTTATTGAAAACTTATCACAGAATCAAACATGATTTATTTTGGGAAGGGATAAAAGGAGAAGCCCATAAATGGTTGGTATAATGTATGGTGAGTTAGATAAACAAATGAGAGACAATCAAGACTCAAAGTATTTTTCAACCTCTATCTATTCCTAACTAGAGGTGGGAGGAGGATTCTATGGATTTCATTATAAGGATACCAAAATCTAAAGAGAAAAATGTCATTATATATGCTATGGATGGAGTCACCAAATATGTCCATTCTTACACATTATCACATCCATTTATAGTAATAACATTTATGGATATAGATTATAATATCTATAAGACCCCAAAGATCATAGTAAGTGATAATGGTCATATATTTACTAGTAAATTTTAGACTGAGTTAATCTCTACCTAGATGGCTCTTAGCTCATCTTATCATCCCTAATATGATGGGAAAATTGAGGTGGTAAACAAGTGTTTGGAGGGTTATCTTCATTGATTTGCTTTGGATGAACATGAGAGATGGGTTTAATGGTTGACCCTAACAGAATGGTAGTATAACACTTATTTTTATGCCTTATCCAAAATGTCTCCATTTTTATCAATATATGGATACCATACACGATATATCACCTCATATTTGAGGGTCTATCCAAAGGTTTGATTAGTCAAAAACCACATTCAATACCAACAAGAGTTACTCCCTAATTTTATAAAGAAAATGGCAATATCGTGGAACTGCATGAAGTAGTAAAATGACCATCACCACATTGAAAGATAATTTGAAGTCAAATATTGGATTTTTTTTGTGTTTAAAACCATACAATAAATGTCCTTGAAACAATATAAGGATTAGAAAAGTTTCACCTAAGTATTATGGACTTTATCAAGTCCAAAATTTCATAATGTAGCATAAAAATTTGAGTTACCTCAATCAATAAAGTACATCTGGTCTTCCATGTTTTTTACTTGAAAAAGGTCATTGAATAGAGATTCAACCGTAACAAAGTTAAAAAATCTTGATGAGGGATGAAGAATCATTTTATAACCTAAGGGAATAATTCAGACATGCACTAAGAGCTTGAGGATGAGGTTGATTACAAATTATTTGATCAAGAGGAAGAATATTTTTAGTGAAGATGTGACATGGGATGATGCAGTGTTCCTGCAAAATCATCCAATGATCATCAACATTAAAGAAAAAATTGGTTTGAAGGGAAGGGGCATGCTATGCCATTAACCTATTACATGTATTGTGATATTTATGGCCAACTTATGGCTATCTATTTTACTAAAATTGGGATTAAGGGTTATTAATCTAATTAAGACAAACAACTGAGTACATCAGAATGCATAAGATATACAATAAATACATATCATTGATTTATAACTTAATATTTTTAGAGATGTGCTAAAATGGGAAAGTAATAAGAATTAAATGACTTAGCTAGAACTTGGGTTTGTAGGAATACAACAATGATTTTGAAACTGACTATGAGACTATGAAAGATTATTGTGAATTAGGAATAGAGATCCATACTATCCTGGGACAAGACCACACTTTTTGAATTTGGTAGGCCTACATTGGTGTCTATGGGGTGTAGCTTCATCCTTTAGATTTTTTACCCTCTATGTAAATTATGAGAGGTTTGTATTCACATATATATCTTGTATGTATATGCAGATGTACTCACATCACTGTGAGAGCCACTGTGTACCTTCTCCTTCACTCAAAACCCTAGCTCAATAAATATTGAAAATCAAGGAAACAGGCAACAAGATGGGATTGTGCTTGACCTCAAAACCCCATGTCTTGAGTGATGAAAACATATCAACACTCATAATAGGGATCAAACTCCATGTATTTATCCCATACTATGATGGCGTATGTACAATATTGATGAAAAGATATATGCTTGTGCAATCTTGTTGTGATTATGTGCTTGAAATTATGACTTGTGACCTTGTTATTGTATTTAGACCTAACTCATGAATTTTTGGGTTGTATGGAATCAAAATTGAGAATAATAAGTACTTTCATTTCACTATGTAGTCAAATAATATATGGTATTTACAATAGTGGAAGCCTTTTTCCTATCTAGTAAAAACATGGGCAAACAATGTGTTTATATAGTGGAATTTTTAGGATTTCCTTGAATTGTACTTTTGAAACATGAAAAATGACCTATTGAAATTAATTTAAATTTGATAAAATTGTAATTTAATGGTGGGAGGATGAAACCAATAGATTCAAACATGACCAACTTGTGGTATTGTCCTGAAGGAGTGGTTTTAGCTGAGGAATAGAGACAACTAAACTGAACATATGAATCGATCAAGTAATGAATCTAGGCTACTAGGAATGAGAAATAGCAACATTTAGTATTAGAATTACCTTTAAGATAGAGTATCATCCACATAAAAATAGATGAATAATGATTTAAAATCATGAAATTGATCATAGGTTAAGTTTGCATAAGGAGGGGTTATAAATGTTGGGTTTATGATCCAAAAGACTTTTGTTTTGATATTTTTAAATAAGTTGGTTCACGAAAATTGGTTGCATCCCATAAAATCTTATAAATCTTTTACCCTCTTTGTAATTACTTATCCTAAAATAACACTTTACTAAAATTTGGTGTGAAATATTTTCTTTATAATGTAATTTCTAAATATTCCTCTATTGCCCCTGGGCCATCCGTGGTATCAGAGCTTGGTACCATAAGATTGAAGAGTAAATTTTTTTAAAGAGGATAGAATAAATTCAAAGACCTTGGTTGCAATTATGGAATCTAATAGATGCAAAAGTCAACAGCTTGTCTGATCTGAATAAGAAATAGTAAATTGAAGGCAAAAGTTTTTTAAGCTTTTCAACACTAGAAAAAGGTACAGTACTCCATACCAAAACAAACACAATAATCTGGCTCAAATGTGAATCTCAAAATCAAAACTGGCATAAAATATCATATCACAGAGATTTTTTTACCACATTAAAGCTTAGACTACAAATATTAGTTGTGTTATTTGAAGAGATTTGTAAGGTGCAATTTATAAAAAAAATGTTTGACTTTCTTTTTCAAATCAAAATTGATTCTTCCCTGTTGAATCTCACACTGGAATTGTATAGTGAGTGATTGCCTATTGAAACCCACACTATAATTGTATGATAGCATTTGAAAGTGATATTCAATAATGATAAAATAGTGAATGGCAGATGGGATAACCCATTAAAATTATTGAACGTGGCTGAGTGATGCACAATGAGTCCTAAAATGTAATCAGATCAAATTTGTTCAATTTTTGTTTCAACATTATTTTTTTAGATCATTGCATTTAATAAACATCTAGTAAAGAAGAAAATGATGCTTATAGAAGAAAAGTGAAGCAAATGGTGCACTGGAAGAATTGTTTGAAATTTTCACAACCTAAAAATTATGTGGGCCCCATCAGAGAAGGAAGGCGGAAGGCTGAGTTGAAGTGGTAAATCAATTTTAAATTTATGTTTTTACATGCAAAGTGGTAAAATATTATTGTAATATTTTTATTTTGACATTCCCAAAAACCAAGAATATATTTAATATCCACCCTTTAAACTTTAAATTAGAGTTGGACACTTTGATTTTTCAAAGTACATTAAAAATGAAAGTGCACGGTTTAAAACCCATTGGTGTAATAGTGTGACATTTTTGTCAAAATTATTTTTTACATTATTATTTTTCTATAAAAGGTTGGAAAATTAAAATTTTGGTGATATAAGGGTGTATTGGTGACTTTTTGAGACATATTTTTGACAAATCACCATTTTGTCTAAAATTGGTCATGTAACTAGGTGTTTCATAGGTTTTTAGACATTTTGGACATAATGGAATAATTAATTTTGTAAATTAAAGTGTATTTATATTATTATTTCAACTAATATAATGAAATTTATGTATAAAGATGCATTTTTAGTCAAATCTAACACCTTCAAAATGAAAATTATCATAACATCACTTTATGCTTGTGCTCTCAGAGATAATACCATCCATCATAAGTCCCAAGATCCTTTTGATTGACACCATCTAAGTCACAACTGGAGGCTGGAGGATCCATTGGAGGTTGGAGGACAATTACACTCTCCAGTTAACTATTCACTCAGAGTTTGGGTTCATGCTTGAATGGCAATTTTTGCATGTGTTTTTTTTACTTTTGGTTCAATTTTTGGCTTTATATCTGATATTCATGACATGGAACAAACATAGTTGTTTTTATTTCTCTTAATGCATGGCTTCTCACCTCTTGTCTAATAGAGGGAGAAGATTTAGGCATTAGTTGGACTTCAATCAGTCATCAGTGATAGTTGATAGGGGTTGTTAGCACCAGCAATATTAGGAAAAGGTCATCAATGTTTGTTGGGCATCAAGAGATGTGCCATATAGAGTACATGTTTGTCACTTGGATGGGTTCCTATGTGGGACTTTATATGGGTCAATGTAGATGGATAGACTTTCATCAGGTTCTACAAAGTATGATATGATGATCATAGGGGATGAGCAGGCTTTAATAATGTTCATCGGCCTTTTATTTCAGAACTCATAGGGTAGGATTTTATATGGAGTGACATCAATTTTCATCAGTACTAGGAGGTACAATACACCAATTGAAGTTGTGATAGAGTTTATCTAATGACTTAAAATTCATTACTCCAGTTATTTATTCTTGTATACCCCTGTAGATCAAGGTGGAGTTTATTGGGTTTATGATCCAAAAGACTTTTATTTTAATGTTTTTAAATAATTTGGTTTACTTGAATTAGTTTCATCCCATAACCACCCATAAAATCTTATAAATCTTTTACCTACATCGCAATTATTTATCTCAAAATAATACTTTACTAAAATTTGGTGTGAAATATTTTATTTATAATGTAATTTTTTGAATATTCCTCTATTGCATGTGGGCCATCAACAAGTGCTTTTTTTTTAACATTAAATGTTAATTTTAGTGTCTACATTTGATCCCATTTTATTCTAGTAATGCAGCAAAGTGAAACTAGTAGAGTAAAAAGAAGAGTGTTATACTTGAGCTTATATGAAAAGAATGGTTTTTAATGTAGATCATATGTTGAATTGTGCTTCATGAAAACCTACAATGAAAGATATATAAATCAATCCTTAATTAGGGGAAAAAATTGAAAATAAAGATAGAAAACTTATAGATCAGTTAACAAGGAATGAATACACCATTTCATTTACATGAACTATTGTGTTTTCTAGTGTAAAATTAGTGACTAGAGAGGGTGGAAGCCTTGGATAATTCTTCTTTGAAACACTTTTATTATACTTTTCATACCAAAATCCTCATTGGTTTGAGAATGTTCTTAAAAACTCAATATGAACTTAAATTCATCATCACATAATTTAAGGTAGTATAATAGTTTAGAATCCTTGTATAAATTTCAATAAAAAAAATCTAGTGCAAAATTGGGGCAAAAAATTGATACAATTATTGTAGATGGAATAAGATTCATTCTGGTGCAAAATTGGTGAGATGATTGGAGCAAAACTAGTGCAAAATTGGTGAAATATAATATGAATTGGGTCTATTTTATATAACATAGAGAATGACATGAATTTTCATTCTTTCTATCAAAAATAGTGTAAAACTTGAGAAATAAAGTGATCATTTGTCACACACATGCCCCCAATCTAATATTGGAGCATATTGATTCTAATAAATAATTAATATTAGTTGAATCTTTGATTATCCCTATTTAAAACTTGGAATATATGTCATGCATGATGTCCCCAATTTGATCAAGATCTATAATGATTCGATGTATAAATCTAAAATTATTTCTTAGTAACATTGAAAAATATTATATAGACTGAGTATGTTTTTGAGAATTTAAAAGACTGTTGTTTCTAATTTATGGGATCAAAGTGCATTATTTTGGACAATCATGGCCTATGTCATTGTCCAAATGGTGTGGTGTTGTCTAAATTACTTTCTAAGTAAAATATGAGCATTCATTGTGTTTAATCGAGTAAATACTATTATTTTTTTATCTATGTTGTATATTTTTGTACCTTAATTCTAAGACAAGTCATTGTGTATGCCCCCTATTTTGAGGTAAGTTGTGAATCTTGCATAATAACTTAGCTCAAAAATTATGTAAATGGTGTTATAGAAAGATTGAAATATGGATTAATAATGATAATATTAGAAATCATGGCATCATATTAATAATTTGAGCAATATAGTGATGAATGATACATGTAAAACTAAGGATACATAGTGTCATGTCTAGATATATGTTAGCAATTAGGCATGTAGCGAATAATGATCATATACTAAATACTGAAAACTTATATATAACTACTCATGGAAGATACGTGATATATATCATGGCATCAACAAACTAAAAATATTAATTGTATCCATCATGACATCAAAAACTAAGTACTAGATAACAAACAAGAGCCATGGCCATGACACACACACATAAAGAGTACACGTAAGAGTACACAAAATATACTAGAAGGATAAGGGGGAACATACAAGGGACGTGTTCAAATATCACACACATGCACAATAAGGCTTAGATTAATAATCAAGCATATATTCAAATGTCCACAATCTATATAAATTAAATACACACAAAACATGAAGTAGAGAAGCAAACACAATAAGCATGCATGAATAAGTAAAATTTATCTACATAAGGAATTTATAACATCATCATACACATAAACTCATGTATCTAGTTAGATATCAATGTTAAATTAAGTGATCAAATAACAAAATATTTGGGCAATGTCATGTACTATAATAAGAATAATATGAATAGTCATAGAGTGATAAAACCTAAGTAGATTATGCCCCTAGTGAACTTGTTGTGATGCAAACCAGCTATATGAGGCCTTGACTATTTTGATTAAAATAAATTATATCTTATCTTTACTAAAACAAACTATTGGAATTAAACAAGAGCATAGTGCATGAGTATATAGAAAAGTATAGTTTTATCCATGTAAAATTTATGGGCCAGAGATAGTATCACCATCTGCAACGACATCTTAAAGTGATGGCTTATATGTTTTTAAAGTCACTCAAGTACACTTATGAAGCATATTTGATATAAAATTGGATATATATAATTACTGCATATATTAAAGCATAAATCAACTCATGTAAATGAATTACACATATCATGCATAGGTCCTACTTTTAGATTTTTTTGAAATATTTTATTTTTTGTATTTTTGAATATATATAGCTTAAAATGGAACAAACTAACAAAAAAATCCTGAAATAACCTCAAAATCAATAGGTCATGTATCTAACATAATAATGTTGACCTCTCATGAATGAAAAGTGTCAGACTGGGCCATAATCGAGGATCAGACTGGATAGGGTTTAATGCATAAATTTGAATCTATATGGAGTAATAAAATCTAAAGAACAACTCAAAAAGGAATAAGTTTATCTTCACAACAAAAATTTGAATTAACATTAGCCAAAAAGTACATAAGAAGGTACATTTATAGTGAGGAATTAGGTCACCCAAAATTTAATTAACTCAAATCATAATTATAAAATGACTTAAGGTACATTTCCCTAATGACCTATAATTAACCTAAACAAGCTAATTAGACCATGTAGGAAAAACCATATAGTGGAAAAAATCCTACACTAACACCTCCTTTAAGCATAGCTTAGGTGGGTAGAAGAATTGGTTCATGGCACAAAGGCTTCATGAGGTATCCAAGTACATTGATATGATCCCTCAAAGGGGGAAGAAGAAGGATCTATTTGGACCCCAAGAAGAGCCCATAAATAAAAATTCTTGCTCTTAGTGAAGGGTTTGGTGAATATATCACCAATTTGCTTCATTATCTAGATGTAGTGGAGATCAATGACTTGCTCATGAATGAGATCCTAATTGAAATGCACATGAATCTCAATATTCTTGGTTCATTGATGGAAGATTGAATTCTTGCAAATCTAGATTGTACTTTGGTTGTCATAGAAGATAACTTTTAGTCATCAAAATTGGATGCCAAACTTAGTGAGAATCCCTTAAATCCAAATAGCCTCAGTGGAAGCATTCATATCTCTTTTTTATTCTACCTTGATAGAAGATAAATTAATAGCATTATGCTTCTTACTTGACCAACTAATCAAACCTAGACCAAGTGAAAAATTATAGCCCATATTAGACTTATGATTCTAAATATCGCCAGCCCAATCTAAATTTATATAACCAATCAAGTCAATGTCAATGCCTACTCCATAATGAATCCTGAAACTATGAGTACCTTGAATGTAGTGGATAATCCACTTAGATGATTTCTAGTGCAGTTCATATGGTTTCTAAATAAATCTAGAGACCATGCCCACTGCATATGAAATGTCAAGTCTAGTGTGCATAAGGTAGATGAGACTACCAACAAGTTTTGGATATGAACTAACATCAACCAAAGGAGATGGACAATCAGCCTCAAGATTCACACTAGATAGAAAATGAGTCAGATTTGGATCATACTCAACCATTTTAAACCATGAAAGAAAGTCAAGAGCATACTTAGATTGTGCAATAGTGATCCATAAGTTAGATTGAAAAATTTCAATCCTAAGAAAGTAATGTAATAAGCCCAAGTCATTCATTAAGGACCTATAAAAAAAATTGTTTTCACTTTTGTGATGGTGGATGACTAACTCCCAATGATCAATAGGTCATGCATGTAAATAACTATAATTAATAATTAATCATCCTACCATAAAATGTAGACATTTGGATAAGAATGGCATCTGGTGAACCCAACCAAAAAATAAAGGAGTTCATCTTGGCATACCAAGATAGAGGAACTTGTTTAAGACCATAGATAGATTTTCAAAGTTTACAAACTAAGGATAAATCTTCCACAAATCCTTGTGGTTGATCCATGCATATTTCCTCTTTGAGGTCACCATGAAGAAAGGCACTCTTCACATCCATCTAATATATATCCTAGCGATGTGTTATGATTTGAGTTCATTTTTATAATTGGGGTGAAAATCTTAGTATAGTCAATGCTAGGTGCCTGAGAAAAACCCTTTGCTAATAAATGTGCTTTAAACTTGTCTACATACCCATCTAATACAAATTTTATTTAGTAAATCCACTTACATTGAATAAGTTTTCTTCCCTTAAGAAGAGGGCCTAAATCCCAAATAGTGTTCCTCAGTAAGGAACCATATTCCTCTTCCATAGTAATAACCCACTCAAGAGTATTTGATGCCTCATGAAAGGACTGTGGATTGAAATAAGATACAATGAAATCATGTGGGTCAACTTATAATTATGAATGTGTTCACCTCATGTCTGATAGAACTCCAACCCATTAGCTAGCATTTTTTAGTGTCTATCTATCCCAAAGAAGACCAGTGATCAAAGAGTCAAGAGGAGATTCCTCATTCCTTAAATATATTTTGGGAGAAGTAGGAGGTTAATCCTCATCATCATAATTAGAAGAAGAATATTTATCATTAGGAAGTTGCTCAGGTATATCTGAATCAATAAAACTATCATCAAATCCTAGTGCATCCAAGGAAGAGTGAGAGTTATCAAGTGTGTAATTTGAAATACTCTCTTTAAATTGAAAACTTATCATAATGAACAACTCATGAGTGGTGGGATAGAGAAACATATATCCCTTAACACCATTAGGATATCTATGAGGATGCAAATTTGACTCTGAGGTTCCATTGCCTTATGTTTCTTCTTTAAAATGTAGACCATAGTAGGAGATCCAAAAATTTATAAGTGTCTTATTGTGAATTTTAGACCACTCCAAGCTTTAAAAGGAGTGATTCCCTTAAATTATTTATGATGAACATATTCTAGATATAACATGAACATTTGATGGCCTTGGCCTAATGCTAAGGTGAAAGAGACTTGGAGTGTAGCATACAATTGGCCATATCTTTTAAGGACATGTTCTTGCACTCTAAAACATTATTTTATTGAGGACTATATGAAACTATATGTTCTAGTTCAATCCCCACTAATGTACATAATTACTCAAAATAGTTAAAATCATACTCACCACCATTATCAATGCAAAAAATCTTGAGGGTTATACTTGATTATTTTTATACAAGCACCTTGAATTCTGGAAAATGATTAAACAACTCTAATTTATACTTAATAAAATACACCCAAGTATGCCTCTAAACGTAATCAATAAAATTAAGCATGTATTTTATCATGTTGAATGAATATTTTAGAAATGGACCATCAGTGTCACTATGGATAATATCTAATATTTGTTTAGCTCTTTGTGATTTTCCCTTGTCATACATTTCCTTAAGATGTTTACCAAGTATGCAACCCTGGAAAACATTGTCATAAAACTTGACTCATGGCAACCCCAAAACCATGTCTTGATGACTGAATTACTCTAGGTAGTGATAGTTGAGATGGATGAATCACTCATGCCATAATTTACTCACCCCATATAAATGAGTGATCAATGCTCTAGAGGGTTGATCTTGAGAAAAATGTGAGAAAGTATATAATCATGAATAGTGATCTACTTTCCCAAATGTAATAATGAATTCATTGTTTGATTCCCTAATAACCAATGAATTAGGTGTGATCTCGACTTTCAATCCCAAATCAATGTGAGTGATCTAATAAATAGATAGGATATTGGTGGATAAAGAGGGAACACATAAAACATCATGAAATGTCCCATCATTCACTTCAACATATCCTCTCCCACTAACTTCTATATAAGTATCACCACCCAATTACATGGAAGGCATAGAAAAAGGCTCCAAGGAAGAGAACACACCATGTGATGAAGCCATGTGGAGTGATGCACCTGAATCAATAACCCATGTGGAAGGTTTTGATGTAATTGTAAGAAGTGGTTTACCCTTATATTTTCCCTTTTTAGTATCTTTAGCCTTGTAATACTCATTAGAGTGAACTTTGATTAGAAGAATCAGGGTCACTGATATTATGATTCTTGATCATCTTAGTCAATTGGTTAATTTGATTCTTCGTGCATTTGGATTCATCATGCCTAGATTTTTTATAATAGGCACATGTGAGTCACTCTTTCTTGGGTTTTTTATTTGAATAAGAGGACTCTTTTTATGATTTTGATTTAGCATCATATTTTTTACCCTTTGTTTTCTCTAGGTCTTTCTTGTTCTATTTTTTCTCCTCATTGCCATAAGCCTTAGGTTTGCCATGACTCATATTTAAGGCATGTAATTAAGATGACTTCAGTGTACCCATTTGAATGAGTTAATCTTAATCTCGAGTCAGGTCAATAAAAAATTCATCCAAAGATGACATGGTCCTTATAGATCCAAGGGTACGCTTGGTGGAGTGAAAGGTAGAAATGAATACAAAATAGTCAAATCCCAATTTGGAAAGGATGGAAATAATCAATTGATCATATTTTTTCAATGCCATATAATTTCAATTACAACCTGAGTGATTTTAACTTTCTGAAGAAGTCTTATATCATATCAAAATCACTTGGGCTCTAATTAATGAACTCATTATCCAATTCATTACCTTTATTTGTGTCCTACTTCCCAAAGATATTTTCCAATATGTTTTATAATTCATTAGGATTAATATTAGATTCAATATGAAAGAGCAGGTCATGAGGGATAAATAGACATAGAAGATTGTAGCTTTTGTCACTTCGATTAAACCACTTCATCTTATCTGCCTCAAATGTTGGTTCTTTTTCTATACCCATTTTGATTCAGTGTAATCCTTTACTTCTCAAGATGATTTACACTTTGACTTTCCACGCATGGTATTTAAATGATGTAAGAATCAAAACTGAACTTTAATCCATGGTATAAAAAGGAAGTATGTGCTAAACTTTGTGTGCTAAAAAACTTGGAATATGTAACCCCATGAATATATATAGTTTCAAATTTACAATTCAAGAGAATATTACCAATACCTAGATCTAAACTCGCATTTTCAAAAAAATAACACTTCAAAAGGAGTAATGGGCTAAAAGTTATGTGCATTTGTGTTTAACCCTAAAATGAAATGTGTTATTTTCACTTTATAGCTTAGGGTTAAGAATATATAAATGAAATGGAATAAGGGTGATAATAATATCTATAGTATGCCAATTAAATATTAAGCTTGGATATAAGAATACACTAATTTATTATGTTAAAATAGTCTAAATTAGAAAGTATAACTAGATTAAATATAGAAATGACAAAGAAGATAAGTACGTAGCTTGTTTTGATGGTATTGCAATTTTAGATATGAAACAAGAAAAAACTAGGTGGGAATATATTTATGGAATAGTTGTCAAAATATGGATCTAGTGCCTCTATCTATCTAGATAGTTGGATCAACCCTAGATGGTTTCATCAACATTATTATCTAAGTCTAATAATAGTGTCATGTATGGAATACCTGGTGATATAGGATGTGACCACTTGGATTCTTCTAAGTTAGGCTTCACCTTCACTCTTGTGAATTTAGATCTGGGTCATGGACAGTCACTCCTTTTGAAATGGTAAAACCCTAGATTTTTATCTTCAATGTGGCCTTGGGGAAAATGGGTTAGTATGCACACAATGTTGAAATGATCCTAATGACCCCACTATCTAAGGGCATTATATATATATATATATATATATATATATATATATATATATATATATATATATGAGTACTCATATAGTTCTCCCCTATATGTTGGATTATGTGTGAATCATACAATATGTGCAAAGGAAGCACAACAATGACCTTGCTTGTAACTCTAAAATCCAGGTTCTTGGTCTACTCCTTTATTACTTCAGATCTGTAGATGTGTTGTACCTATAACTAGTATGGAAATAGAGAAGCTTTGTTTAATTGAATGTTTGATAGAGTGCTTTTGATAAGTGTATCAGTCTCTTTGGTCTTTTTCTAGGTGAGGAATGAATGAGGGTTGATCTTGTATTTATATAAATTGCTTTGGAGTATTAAATCACATTAAAGCACTTAGGCCAACCACTAAGATATGTTTCATTTGAAAATGGGGTGAATTTAAGGCACTGGACACTTGCATCAGGGCAGGATAGTAATGTTGATGTTATTTCCTATCTTGGATGTTAATGTCCAAGGAGTAACAAAATAGGTATAAGCTCAAAACTTGAAGAGGTGTATGATAATTACAGTTTAAGAATTTTGGGAAAGATAGAAGGTATGTGTCATCTATATAAGATTGGTTGGACTAATATATAATCCAAGGGGCACAAGACAGAGTGTATGTGAGGCTTATGAAATAAAGGAGAGTGTAGAACCAAGAGGAACAACCAAGTTATGGGTTTATCTTTACTTGAGTTAAATTTGAGTGCTTTTACTAGTGACTAACCTACAACTAAGAGCATGTTATAGTGTAAAATCAATGCATATAATTTGGGTTAAAATTACTTGAAATATATATGTTGAAATTTTTTTTTGCCCACATATAAATCTTGAGCAAATTATTCAAGGGGCCAGTAGAGATGTTTTAAAGCAAGCCAAAGGACTAAGCCTTGTGAAAAGTTATTTTATTTAGCTTCCCTTTTTTGGGCTAATTCATTAATCATCTTTTGGGCCTTGCAAGAGCAAGTATTTCTTTCCCTCAAGTTCTTCTCATTTGGCCAAGTATTTTCCTTGTTCTTTTCTTTTAGCCAAGTCTTTTTTGGGTTTTTTCTATCTCCAAGTGATAAATTTCTTTTGGACAATTTGTTCGAAATAATTTCTTTTAGATAAATTGTCTGAAAGAAAGGTTCCAAAGGGCACTTTCAAAAAATCTAAGAGGACATTTTCAAGCTTTGAGAGGACCATTTCAAAGTTTGTCTAAGGGTCTCTTGCCCTTCAGGAAGGACCTTTTAAAAAAAATTAAAGGACCATTTTTAGGCACCAAAGGGCACTTTCCTCAATGGGAGGACCATTTAAAAATTCTTAAAGGGTATCTTTCCCTTCGAGAGGACCACTTGAAATTTTTCTGAAGGGCACTTTCATAAAAGTTAAAGGGAATTTTTATGGACATTTTGCTCGTGGGAAATGGTGAAATAAAAGGGATAAAGAAATAAGGAAATAAGTAAAGGGAAATTCCTTCAGGAAAATAATCTTGAAGGATAAAGAACACAAAAAAAAACCCAAAAGAATTCCTCTGAAGGAATTCCTTCAGTAAAATTGTCTGAGGAAAGCTTGTAGAAAGGAGGCCCAACAAAGAAGTCTGAAGACTTGGAGTGAGAAGAGTTCAAATTAGTTGGCCTCCAAAAGTCTGAAGTAACTAGATTTTAGAAGTCCAAAGACTTCAAGCTCAATAAGTTTGAAGACTTATATATGGAGAAGTCCAAAGTAGAAAATTTGGACAAGTCTGATGAGTAAGTAGGCTAAAAAAACTCAAATTACACTGCATAGTATAAGTGAATATTCTCCAAAGACTTTAGTTATAGATTTTTATAATTCAAGTAGTTAAGAAAACTTGATTTGCACTACAAAGTGAAAATTAGGCTTTCAGAGCTACTTGACTTAGGAGAACTCATAAGTAAAGTAGTCATGAAAGCCTAAAATCGTCAAGCTAGAGGAACACAAAGACATCAGGCTTGGTCAGACAAATAAAAGGGTGTCACATGGTGTAAGATGGAGCAGGGGTTGACCTTTCAAAGGAAAAGATGGAGGATGATCCAAGAGAATTTTCATCTAGCAGAGAATTGATGGTTCATGGAAGTAAAGCTCAAATAGACCTGAGTTATATGGATACGGTAAAACCAATGTCTTTAGATTGGTTTTCCACCTATAAGAAAGGTCTTGTCCAAGTCTAATTAGGAGTTGGTAGGTGAAAGTAATAGCTATCATCTCTGACAAATAGCCATCTAACTTGAATACATCATGGGTTAGCTTGAGTTTCCACACATGGAGACATGTGTCCTTTTCAGTAGGACACATAAAAGGGGAGGATTCCCATGTTATTTTTAATGCAAAGATCATTTCGGTCATACCATAAGTGAAATCTAGCTTCTCACGACATGGCTCCTTATAATGTGCCAAAGGGAGACTTCATTGTATGGGGAAGGCTTGAGAAGATCTTGAAAAATGCATTTTCATGGAAAGGAGGATGAAAGCAGCAATAAATAATTCCTTCTCTTTCCACATAGACCTCTCTCTCTCTCTCTTTCCTTCTCTATATATATGGGCTTTCAAGCCATTTAAAAAGGTTCCTAGTTTTTATATATTTTTTATCTTGTTGGGAGATGGATGCCCATTGAGATGTTTACAAAAGCATGTTCCTTCGACTAGGCTAAACGCTATTGAAGTATTGTAAGAACTACTTCTTGAATGTAATGAGACTCAATTTCTTTGCCTATTTCCTATCTTCAATTAGTGTATTAGTATGCTTGTTTCTTGGTGGGTTTGTGAATGTGTTTATTCCTAG
Source organism: Torreya grandis (assembly GCA_037957365.1). Classification (NCBI taxonomy): domain Eukaryota; kingdom Viridiplantae; phylum Streptophyta; class Pinopsida; order Cupressales; family Taxaceae; genus Torreya; species Torreya grandis. Next base: position 490,210 of record JARHVA010001438.1, on the reverse strand, counting down.
TCCATTAGCCTATTATTTACCTCTTTGAAGTATTTTCAAGTTTTGTAGGTCTAGATTAGTGTTCTAACTAAACCTCTTCCAATATGTGTTAGCTTGACCCTAAGATCATGCAAACCAAAGTTGCCTCATGAGTGATCTAGTGTGGTTTCAAGTATAGATGAGTGTCTATTTATTTCTAGTGCATCACCTGGTTAGCCCTCTTAGGAGCCCTTATCTCCCTTCTAACCCTTTTCCCCATGAAGTTTCATTTCAGCATTAGTTTTAGGTGATCCACCAAGAGGAACTAGCCTCTTTAAAAATCTTAGAGGCTCAACCTCACCATAGGACACCCATATCCTAAGGTTGTTCCCGTGCTTATAGCCAAAAGTGGGAGAGCCTGAAAAACTCTCCCACAGGGGTGAAATGTTATAATAGTTTCTGACATACCCAATAAGACTAAGGTCCAAAGTAGTGGAAGAATTTTTGGTTTTGTCCTTCTACATATCAACCTTTAGAGGCATTTTTAAAAAATCAATGGTGACTCTGAGCATCTATCATCTGGTTTAAGTAGTCCAAGTGACTAATCAACATATTTGGTATGTATAATCAACCATATTTTGACCAACATGTGTATTCTCTACCTCAGCATCACACTTATCAAGCTAATAATGTTTATGTGTTCCCCTCAGGTGGCCCTCAAATGACCGATCATCCCTATCATGAGCCATCTATAATAACACTCAGGCAAACTTTAGTGAGCCTTGACAAGCATGCACTAGAGTTGCACTCATAAAAGTGTTATGGCCAAAATTTCCCTACTCATCATATTCATTATGTGAGGGATTCATTACAGAAAATAAAAGCAAATGGGCCCCTATTGAGAGAGAAAATTCAAAAAACCTCACTAATGACATGATGGATATATGTGGTTACATTCAGAGTGTTGAGGATAAGCTAGAGGGATTTGAAGAGCAACAGGGCTGACCCTGCCAACCTTTAGTACCTACTTATACATCACCTCAACCTTCTTATGTGTTGCCTATTCCTCCTCAAGTGACTATTTCAAGTGATCCTTAAAATTTTCTAAGTTCCTCATATGTTCCCCAGTCTTTTCCTTCTTAGAAATCTATCCAAGGGCGCTGTTGAAAAAATGAAGTGCCTGTTGTGGAATAGCCTATTGTTTGGGTCCAAGACTTTATCCCATTCCAAGATCCTTCTTCTATTCTTGACCACCTTAAGGAGGAGCTATTTCAAGAGAACTTAAGAAATCAAATTAGAGAGTTAGAGCTAAAGGAAAAGAAGGAAGAGGAAAGGTAGAATCAAAAGATGAAAGCAGAACCACTACCTTTCCCATCTTGGAGCCATGTTATGTAGCTAGGTAAATCAAAGGTCATTCAACCTCCATCTCTCACTCCTAAAGAGCCTATATCTTTTCCATCTTGGAAATCCATTCAGAGCAATGGGCTAAAGAAGGATGTGGTGATTCTTAAAGTCAAATAAGAAGCCTTGCAGCCTCCACTCCTTTCCCTTCAAATGCCTAGAGCCTTTCCTTCATGGAGATCCATTCAAGAAGTGAAGTTTCAAGAAGAGATGTTGGATGTGGTGATATAAGAGTAAATTCAAGATGAGGAGTCAATTTTTGAAGAAAGTAAAAAAGAGAGGTTGGCTCAGCTAAATGAGCTTTCCCTACAAAAGTTCCAAGACTCTTTCTCCCTCCCTCAAGAGCCACCAAAGAAGTTATTCCCTTGCAGGAAAAGTACTCTCTCAAGCTGCAAGCAAGGTGAATTTTTCCACCCTCCCACCATCTCCCTCTTGGAGTAAGAACCTATTTTTTAAGTAATAGAGGAGGAGCTTGCATTCAAGTTTGAGCCATCAAGGGAGGAGAAATCAAGTTTGGACCAGCTATGTATTTAGAATGTAGCTAAGATCAAGGAGGGTTTTGTTTGGTCCTAAGAGCTTCCATTTGGTGTGGTTGTGGATGAAGATTATCAAGGTGTAGAGATTGACATAGTCAATCAATTGGTTGAACATGTTGGAGAGGGCACAAATGAGCAAGAGGATCAAGATGAGGTATGGCAATAGTTGTACCATGACTTCATGGATTAAATGGAGGTTTTAAACTAGCATATGCCTCCTCTAGAGTCTAAGGATGAAGTTGTATATGAGGTTGAGGAAGCTAACCAATCCCAAGATGAGCTATCTATTGAAGGTAGTATCGATGTCTTTAAGAATGAATGGGAATGGTCAGATCTATAACCACAAAGATATGACATGTCGGGCCTTAGATGGATTGATGAACTGCCATATGACTCCTTTCAATGTAAGCTAAACACATATGGAGTTGAAGTTGTCATTGTCTCAGATGACCAAGAAGAAGCTATCTTTTGGGATGACTTGAAGCTTTTTTACTTAAGTCTAGATAGCAAACCAAGCATTGGCTCAAAGGAGCCATCACATATTGTGCTTAATTAAGAGCACAAATTTGAGCCATCAAATGAGGAGATTGCAATATCCCCCATAGTCCAACATGAACCAAGTTTGGAGGAGATGAACCAGTATGTCAACATTGAGGATATGTTTGTTCCATTTCCTCCATCAGAGGGCACACCAAAAGGTTTGAACATAAAGCTACTTGGTTCACCAATTCTGGTACCTCCAAAGCAAGGTATCTTTCATCTTGATTTGTTATAGGTGAATGATAATCATACTTTCCCATTTGATCTAGGAGGGAGTACTTGTAAAGTGTAACCTTGTACATATTAGGATAGATTGCATGCTTTCTTCAAAGTGCCTTGTGCACATTTCTTTTCTGTTATATTTTCCTTTCCTCAAAGTGTCCTAGGCACTTTGGTTTGTTTTGTTTTTTGCTATCTTTTTTAATTCAAGAGGGAGTTCCAAAAAGGGTCAGCCTTGTATCCAGTTTCAACCAGCCTTATCAATGAAAGTAGAAATTTTGTGCCCAATCGACTAGATAAGGCAAGTGAGCTGGGTTATGCAAGCATATTAGGCATGCTTCCCTACGAGTCACCAAAGATGTTGGCCATTTTTTCGGCCCATATATAAAGATTGACCAAATTCTTTAGGGGGCCAATAGAGATGTTTTAAATCAAGCCAAAAGACTAAGCCTTATGCAAAGTTCTTTTATTTGGCTTCCCTTTTTTGGGCTAAGTCATTGATCATCTTTAGGGCCTTGTAGGAGCAAGTATTTCTTTCCCTTGGGTTATTTTCTTTTGGCCAAGTCTTTTCCTTGTTCTTTTCTTTTAGCCAAGCCTTTTTTGGGTTTTTTTTGTCTCCAAGTGATAAATTTCTTTCAGATAATTTGTTTGAAAGAAAGGTTTTGAAGGGCAATTTCAAAAAAATTGTGAGGACCTTTTCAAGCTTTGAGAGGACCATTTTAAAGTTTGTTGAAGGGTTTCTTGCCCTTCAGGAAGGACCTTATCAAAAAATTTGAATGACCATTTTCAGGCACCAAAGGGCACTTTCCTCAGTGAGAGGACTATTTCAAAATTCTCAAAGGGTATCTTTCCCTTCGAGAGGACCACTTGACAATTTGCCAAAGGGCATTTTTAAAAAATTTAAAGGGAATTCCCGTAGACATTTTACCCATGGGAAATGGTGAAATAAAAGGGTCAAATAAATAAGGAAACAAGTAAAAGGAAATTCCTTTGGGAAAATAATCTTGAAGGACAAAGATTGCAAAAAATAAACCCAAAAGAATTCCTTTGAAGGAATTCCTTTGAGAAAATTATATGAGGAAAGCCCAAAGAAGGGAGGCCTGACAAAGAAGTCTAAAGACTTGGAGTGAGAAGAGTCTGAAGTAGCTAGCCTCCAAAATTTTGAATTAATTAGCTTTCAAAAGTCTAAAAACTTCAAGCTCAACAAGTCCAAAGACTTATATATGGAGAAGTCCAAATTAGAACAGCTAGACAAGTGCGATGAGTAAGTAGGCTCAGAGAACCCAAATTACACTATATAGTGTAAGTCAAGAGTCTCCAAAGACTTTACTTATATATTTTTATAAGTCAAGTAGTTAAGAAAACTTGATTTGCACTATGAAGTGTAAATCAGGCTTTCAAAGCTACTTGACTTAGGAGAATTCATAAGTAAAGTAGTCATGAAAGCATGAATTTGTCAAGTTAGAGGAACTTGAAGACATTAGGCTTGGTCAAATGAATAAAAGGGTACCACATGGTGTAAGTTGGAGTAAGGTTTGACCTTTAAAATGACTATATGGAGGATGATCCAAGAGCATTTCTAGTTGGTAGAGAATCGACAGTTCATGGAAGTGAAGCTTAAATAGACTCGAGTTTTATGGATATGATAAAACCAATGTCTTTATATTAGTTTTTTGTCTATAAGAAAGGTCTGGTTTAGGCATAAGTAAGAGTTGGTAGGTGAAATTAATGGCCATCATCTCTAACAAATAGCCATCTAAATTGAATGCAACATGGGTCAACTTAAGTTTCCACACATGGAGACCCACATCCTTTTTAGCAAGACACGTAAAAGGAGAAGCTCATCATGCTATTTTTAATGTAAAGATCATTTTATCTGTGTTACAAGTGACATCCAACTACTCATGACATGGCTCCTTTAAATGCACCAAAGGGAGAATTCAATGCCCGGGGAGGGCTTGAGAAGATCTTGAATGGTGTATTTTCATGGAAAGAAGGAGGATGAAATAAAAAATCAATAAATTCTTCTCTTTCCACATAGACCTCTCTCTCTCTTCCTTTCTCTATATATATGGGATTTTAAGCCATTTAAAATGGTTCCCAATTTTTATATTTTTTATCATCTTACTGGGAGACGGATGCCCATTGAGACATTTGTAAAAGTGTGCCCCTTCGACTAGGCTAACCCTATCAAAGTATTGTAAAAACTAACTCTTGAATGTAATAAGACTTGATTTCCTTGCCTATTTCTTATCTTCAATTAGTGATTTAGTATGCTTGTTACTTGGTGGGTTTGTGAATGCATTTACTCCTAGTCCATTAGCCTATTGCTTACCTCTTTGAAGTATTTTCAAGTTTTGGAGGTCTGGATTACTATTCTGACTGAACCTCTTCCAACATGTGTTAGTTTGACCCTAAGATTTTGCAAGCCTAAGTCACTCAATGACTGATCTAGTGTTGGTTCAAGCATAGACGAGTGTCCATTTATTTTTGGTACATCACTTGGTTATCCCTCTTAGGATTCCTTATCTCCTTTATAACCCTTTTCCCTATGAAGTTTCATTTTATCATTAGTTTTAGGTGATCCACTAAGAGGAATTAGCCTCTTTAAAAATCCTAAAGGCTCAACCTCAACATAGGACACCCCCATCCTAAGTTTATTCCCATGCTTATAGCCAAAAGTGGGAGATTCAGAAAAACTCTCTCATAGGGGTGCAATTCCATGCTATAACAATATCAAAATGAAATAGTAATTTTTAGGAGTACAATTGTGTGTCAATGTAACCACCTTGCTTATTGGCAAGTTGTTTTGCAAAAGATGTATCATTGTAAGGATTTGATATTGAGATTAGGATAAATATAGATAAATATTTAAAGTGCATATATATAAGGAGATAGAGATATAGAGAGAGATCATAAGGTACATGCCCCCAACTTTGGATCAAAATTGATTTATCACCTAATATTTGAGATTAGCTAAACCATGCAAACCAATTATATGTATAACTTAGCGAGGCTGGATGATCAAGTCCAACTCAAAAACTTGCAAATATTGAGTGATTTGATCACCTCAACCATACCAAAAGGTGAACCAACTACTGCATTATATTGGATCTATAGGGTCCATATAATTATGTGGGGTATCGCTAGGCGCAATGGTTTTGGATATAAAACTGATTTGGATTTTGAAATATTAGGCACATGTTGCATAACATATGCACCTTAGATATGTCTCATATTAAAACTATGTACAATAATGGTACCAATGTATAAAATTATACCATAATTTTGAATATGAATAATATATTTATGTGTTTTAGCTAATTTGGATAATTGTGTAAGTGTGGAGGACATGCTTCCAAAGCATGCCCCCACTATATATAGATAAATCTAAAAATTTATATAACTACCAATGTGGAGGACATATTTTCCAAAACATGCCCCCACTATAAACTAGAAATGTCGAATACTAAATGGGTGTGGAGAACATGCTTCCAAAGAATTACCCCACTAAATATATGAACTGATATAAGTACCATATACTAAATAAATGTGGAGAACATGCTTTCTAAGCATACCCCCACTAAATCTAAAAATTTTGAATGTGTCAAAGCCATGCCCATATGACATGCCCTCACTAAATCTACAAATTGATAAAAGTACCAAATACTAGAAGAGTGTGGAGAACATACTTCCAAATCATACCCCCACTAAATCTAAGAACTATTCCAACTGTGGAGAACATGCTTCCCAAGCATTACCCCACTAATATGCCCCCCATTTGAGGTGACAAAAAAATAAGAACTAGGATTTACCTCACCTTAAAAAGGTAAGATAACTGTAAAATCTATGAATGTAACCATGTAGCATATAGAAGGAACACGTCTAGGTAAATGTATCATTGAAGTGCATAGAACCAATGTGATCACATGTAGGCCGAAGATTCATGATAAAGATCATGTAAATGTGTATATAGTAACAATACAAGTTCAACAAGAACATAATCACACACACAAGAGTACTCAAAAGCAAGTCAATAAGCAATGGTCCAAAGAGATCACAAACAAGGGGCATGTTCAAATGTCACACAATTGAAGGGACATGACTTAGTCAAATTTACATGAAAACAAGGATGGAATATTCAAATGTCTATACAACAAGAAATGACATATACAAATTTAAATGAAATCATACATAGGCATGAGGGACTAAAGCCAAAGATCATATTAAAATTCTTGAACAAGCAAGATAAGACACTCAAAGAAGTACATAAAGTAAACCATAAGCAACTAGCATAGACATGTCATAGTGTCCCATGGATCCAATGTGTTAGAAAAGTATGTTAAGTGTATAACATATGAAGTACCCTATGTAAGATATAATCATGGATAATAGGCATGTGTAAGTACATATGTAATCTCAAACATGATAGTGTAGATTGTTCATAGAATCATATAGCCTATGTGTATCAAGATATAAGAAGTGGATACCCCCAATTTCCATATGACATGAGTAGAGGGAAAGCCTAACATCTGAAATATGAGTGTATCATGTATTTGTGTATGCTTGTATCACACCCAATATATAAGTGTGACACATATGTGTATGTAAAAGTAACTTAGTATGTGGTCCATCAATATGGAAGTAACATATGGATGCCAAGGAGCCAATATAATAGGTAAGTACCTGAAAGTGTTTTTGAATTTTTTGGATGTTTTTATTTTTTATTTTCTTGGGTGTATTTTTTTGGGATTTTTTTTTTTTGCATATTTTTGGAATTTTTTGGAGAGACTAGTCCATGATCCTATCCAATGGATGATCATAGGTGTCTCCCCCATTCAGTGCCTTACAACCTTAATTTATATATTTTAAATTTTTTGCATCATGATTGGATAGGTTGAAAAGGTACATAGCATGTTCCTCTTCATGCTTTGCATGTATATTAGAAGAGCTAGTGTTATCATTTAGACTATATATTAATTTTACTTCATAATAAAATTAAATACCTTTTTTATTTTAGCCAATTATTTCTTCCATTTGGTATGTCCAAAGAGTTCTTAGTGTAAACTCATATGGAAATATGGTAGGCATAACCCAAACCCATGTCTGAATAACTTTGGGACTGCAAATAATAATTATTATTATTATTATGTTACCAAGGGAGTTTTTCCAACATCCTTTATTTTTTAAGCTCTTTAGATCAAATCCAATTTGTTGTTAACGTTTTACATTACAATTATTTTTTTCTTGTGTAGGATCAACATGGTTATGCCAAAAATAAGTGTTTCCCATGTATAATTTAATTGTTAAATCTTATTGGCATGGACTCTTTTTTTTGTGTTCATTTTGAGACTCTTTCATAGGGTATGGACCTTTTATTAGCCCCATGTTAAGTATTTTTTTCAAACAAGTCATATAGAGATTAGGAATACCACATTTTTTATCATAATGTTCCTTAGGTAATTGATCTCCCTCCATTATGTGAGGGATAAAACTTTTGAATTTGGAGGGAGATATGTTGAGCTCTTTTGAATTAAGTAATGATAAATGAAGCATATATGTTCACATCATTATGTAAATGGGTAAATGATCCATATTGTTTATGCAATGCCATTTCCTTTAATTGGGAAGAATGCCTCTACTAAATATAAATTACAATTCCAAATCAGACGGTCTAAATGCTAGCTCATATGATGTAATTTTGAATTGACTGGTATAATCTTGAAAGGATTCACCATCACATTATTTGAAATTATGAAAATGTTCTAATGTAAGTTTTGGTATCTTTTGAATATTGAAATACATGAAGAATGCATCCTCAAATTTTAAAAATATGGCTAAGGAACCCTTTGGTAAACTATAGAACTAGTTATAAATCTCATTCGAAATGCTCAAATGGAATACCTTTAGTATAAATTTGTCATATTTTATCCATTGACAAAAAGAGTGTACATAACATAACATGTGGTTTAATGGATATTTATGTGTCTCAAAATAGGTAAACATGGTAGCTCAAAACTTGGTGGATAAGGATATTCAAGTACACATTGTGCAAGAGGTTGATTATTGAATGATATTACATTTTCATTGTTATTATGGATATCCACTTATATTTGGAGTAAGGAAATTTGTTTTTGAAGATCCCCAATAGTAATCATCATAGATATAATATATTTCATGGGGATAGTGGTGTTTTCCATGGGTTTCATCAATGGTTCCAATGCACCACCTATTTTAAATCTAGGCATATGAGTATCATCATCCTCATGTATAAAAAGTTCAAGTTCATGATCATTAAATTTGGGATATTTTGATTGTGGTATGGGATCTTTAAACTTTGGTACCAATCATATATCATTGGAGTGGTTCAAACCATGGGAAGGATTTATTTCATGTACCTTTGGTAATGAAATAACAATCTTATCTTGGGAGATGTTTGGTAATGTAGAAATTTTTGGGGTTTTAATGATTTTGCTTAAAGGCATGTCCCTATATTAGTTATTTATAATTTCTTTGTGTAGTTTTCAAAAAAATTGTCTATCAAAATAAGGAGCCTCTTGGTCATATGTACCCACTTATTTGGTAACATGTATATGCTTTATTCCTTGGTGAGTCATGGATTTGTTTGAAAACCCCAACCATTGTCTATTTGTATTGGTATTTTTAAGAGATATAAGGTGGGTTATACCTTGATCATATTTTCCCAATCCTTGGTCTGGTATTCATACTTTTGTAAGTATCAAGTGAAAAAATCACATAATGTTGGTATAGGAATCATGGAAAAAATTTATGGATCCTCCATAAGATGGATCAATTTATCTCTTGGAATGTTGGGAGTATGGACCTAATTAGAGGGATACAAGCTACCACCATTTAATGTTTTTATATTACATACTTTAGTTCTTGGGTGAAGGCAAGAGTAGTTAATTTTTATTCCTCCCTTGCGGGAGATTTGAATTGTTTAATAATCATAGTCATCAAATCAATCAATATCATCCATGATAACCAATCAGTAAATAAACATAGGAAGAAATTAAAAAAACTCGATAACCTAAGGTTTGTATGTTTAAAGATTAGGTTCACCAAACGTTTAACCCCAAAATGAAATATGTGTTGTTTTCACTTTATATATTAGGGCTAAAATATATAAATTAAATGGCACAAGGGTGATAATCAGATCTATAGCAAGCAAATTAAATGTTAAATTCAAATTTAAGCATACACTAAATTTATTATGTTGAGATTGTCAAAATATGGAAAGTACAACTAGGCTAGATATAGAAATGACAAAGAAGATAAGTACTTAGGTTGTTCTAATTCTAATGTAGTTCTAGATATGGAACAACTTGAAAGTAGGTGGGAAGATAGTTTTGGAATAGTTGTCATATTCTAGATTAGTGCCTCTAGCTATTTGGATAATTGCATTGACCCTATATGGTTGCAATGCCATTATTTTCTAAGTTTGATGATAGTATCTTGTGAAATAAGATGCAACCACCTAGATGATTTTAGGTTTGGATTCACCTTCACTCTAGTTCATTTAGGTCTAAGTCATGGATAGTCACTCCTTATGAAATGGCAAAATTATAGATGTCCATCTTCAATGTGGCCTTGGGGGAAAATGGGTTAGTGGGCACACGACGTTGAGTTGAATCCAATGACACCACTATCAAAGGGTGATGCCTATATATATAACACTATAGAAGAGGTTCTTAGACTCATGTAGTTCTCCCCTACATGTTAGTTTATGTGTGAATCATATAATATGTGCAAATCAAGTACAATAGTGACCTAGTTTGTAACTCTAAAAATTGGGCTTTTGGGCTACTCCTTTAGTAGTTCACATCTATAGATTTGTTGTACTTATAATTGGTATGGAAATAGGGAAGCTTTGTTCAATTTAATTCTTGATAGAGTGCTTTTGATAAGTGTCTTAGTCTCTTTGGTATTTTTCTAGGTGAGGAATGAATGAGGGTTGATCTTGTATTTATATCAATCCCTTTAGAGTAGTAACTCACATTAAAGCACTTAAGCCAACCATTAGGATACATTTCATTTGTAAATTGGATGACTTTAAGGCACTAGACACTTGTATTAGGGTAGGATAGTAGCATCGATGCTATTGTATGTCCCAAATGTTAGTGTCTATGGAGTATAAAAATATGTACATGCTCAGAACTTGTAGAGGTGTAATATAAGTACATTTTAAGCATTTTAAAAAAGATATAATGTTTGTGTCATCAATATAATATTGGTCAAGCTAAGAGATATGCCAAGGGACATAAGATAGAGTACATGTAAGCAGAAGTAAGGAGAGTTTAGGACTAAGAGGAATAGCCAAGGTCTAATTTTTCCAAGTGTACAAGACTAAGGTTCTACATAATCATAAAATATCATCTACAATTTGAATTTATAGATGTCAAGGATGATCTCTACTTTACAAATTTTGAAAAAAATTGGGTGTGTAAAAGATTGGTTAGGTGCTAAAATTAATCCCCCATTAGTAGGAATCAAAATTAAATCCCCCTTCATGTGACCATACTATATAACCAATGAGATAAGACCTTTTTTGAGTGCTCCCTCTCCCCCTTTTGTTTGATGTGGAAGTGAGATACCCAAAAATTGCCTCCATTTTTTAGATGAATAGTTTCATAGTTCATACAATGAAATTTAATGTGTTCTTGCAAGTCACTATGAAAATAGGGTGGGTAGAACCTTGTTGGGTGAATATTTTGTCATCAACTAACTGACGGAAAAATGGGTATATCAATCACATCACAATGAGATTTATACGGCAAAATGGGTGTGGTTACCACAGCATAATGAGATAAATTTCTCCTCTTAGCAAGGGGAGGTTCCCTATAAACTATAATATACTAATATAAACTGAAAATAGACTAAGGGGTGAAATCATACCATCCATCTCTCTTTTTCTATAGATGATGTTAAAAAAAATAGAGGAAAATTCTTATGTAATTAATGAAGGCATTTCTCTTCTTTCAAAAATGATGTTCAGCAAATAGTAGGAATTCTTTTTTGGGTAGTAACTGGATCCACAAGAAACCCATGAAAGCATAAAATCTTTCATTATTTCTCCTACTGATTTAGGACAAAGTAACACAGTATTATGAAGTGTAGCACAAAGTCTCCATCAAAAACTACAACAGAGTGAAAGATTATGAAGGATAAAGGGATCTCAAAGTCTCTCCAGTATCCTTTACACTAAAACACAAAACACATAGACTAAAGACAATTATGACAGCACAAAGTCTCCCACAGTCAGCTTCAGGACATCTTCCAGATTATTTCCACTTGTTCTACTTATTTTATTAAATGGACAAGATTGTATTTAGGAAAAAGACATAAGAATGATTTCCTAGATAACACAAGCTATTTCAACACAAAGTCTGAAAGGTCACTTGCTTTCTCATTCACTTGATAAAATATGATTAACAGTCTGATCTCAAAGTCTCAAAAATGCCTTTCAATTTGGGCAAAGTTTCACTTCTAATAACAGAGAGATATCCCTTATTAAAAATGAGAAATTAAAATATATAGCATTCAAAGAAAGACTTGGACACTTATTTTCACAAAATGGCCCATGCTGCATTGAATGCATTGGAAATTTTGTGAAGGGGCCATGCTAGAATAGGTTATCAGCCTTAACTTTGGTGTTCTAAATCATCTCAAATGTCTCCTCTAAATCATGATTTGCCTGGTCTTCTTTATGATGCTTACATGGTTATCCATTCACCTTTACTCAATGAAGAAAAATAGGCCATGCCATTAAATGCTTGCACTCTCTGAGGTCCATCTGGTGGACTACTCCACCTACTAGAATAACTCTTTTGCATATATTTTTGGATTCTCTATATCATTCTCTCTTTCCTTTCTACATTTTGTCTCTTCTTGGTGATATAAGCTCTCAGGGCTATCTTATCACTTTCTACTGGCTCCTTCAGCTCCTTTTTCAGTGGATCACTGAGTTTGTCCTTGGGTCTGCATTATTTGAAAATCAACAGTTATTCCATAATCTTGAATTTGACGTTCATGGGGATGTCACCTGTCACTTGAACCATTTTGAACCTTGAACCTTTTGGAGTTCACCGGTTTAATGGTTCAATATTTCAAAGTTCAACGGTTCAGCAGTTTGATGGTTTAATATTTTGTAAAGAACTTCATTCACTTAGTCTTCTTAATGAGTTCAAGGTGTCATTGAACTAATTATTTGAACCATTTGGTTGATCCTTTTTTTGGAATCCTCCACTTGAATCATTCGCTCAAACTTTGAACTTTGAACTTTGAACTTTGAACCCTTTGATCCTTTCAATCTGTTGAACTCGTTGAACCTTTGAACTCTTTCAGAGGTGGAGTTCAATGGTTCAACAATTCAATAGTTCATTCCAACTCTTTGAACCCCACCATTGAATGCTTTTGATTGAACCTTGGCATTGAACCATCCTTATAATTTATTAGGAAATTCCTTAAGTGTTTTGAACTTCCCCTTGAGAAAGCCTGCCTATTGAACCTACAATTTCCTTAGCTAAAAAGGCTCAAATAATTGAAAGACTTGACTGCTCAGAACATTTTGAGAAATAAAGAGACCATTTTGGCCTACAGGACCAAAATGGTCGACATGTTTTCCACAAAAAAAAGTAATGGAATTTGGGAACAACAAACCTATGGTGTGTTTTCAAAAAGGTCAAATTCAATCATCTATGCATGTAATATAGTCATATTCCACTATTTGGCAGGGTCTATAGAAGTTACAAATAGGCATGTCAGGGTCTGATAGGGTTATTGACAAGGCTATTCAAGTTTAGCAATGTTGTTAATAGGTCTATCAGGGTCTAGAAATGTTTTTGGAAAGGTTTTTGGGTTCCAAAGAGGTTTCTATTAGGGTTATCAGGGTTTGATGAGTGTGCACATAGCCACCCAAAAGTCTACCACCTACAAAAATTGCCTATGAGGGTTGAAAATTTTGCCAAGTTATAAAAACCATCAAAAAATGCAGATTTTATTTGACTTATCCAAAAATTGACAAAGACCTAGTGTGTTTCTTGACAAACCCAAAAATGTTGTTTCCTCAAAAACACTAAAAGTATGAATTTTTATAGAATTCATAAAATGGCCTTGAACCCTCTTTAAATGTTTGAAAATGGACTGTCATGAAACTATGTCATGTTCATAGCCATTCCTAGGGTTTTGACATCTTTTAAAGATAGTGGTGTTATTTTTTTTTTCACTTATATACTTTGGGTATGCATATTTTTATGAATTTATAAGAAACCCCACTAAACCCTAGAAAATTAAAATCAATGAAAAATTATGAACAAGTTAGAATGCAATATCTCACAATAGAATCGATGGATTCACCTACTAGCATAGATCTGATACCATATCAAAGTGGTTCAAAATCAAGGATCAGACTGTATAGGGTTGAATGCATGATGTTGAATCTGTATGTACTAATGAAATCTGAAAAACAACTCAAAAAGGAAGAAGTTTATCTTCACAACAAAAAGTTACATTAACATTCATTAGCCAAAAAGTACATAGGAAGGTGAATTATATAGTGATGAATTAGGTCACCCAAAAAGGTATTTAACTCAACTCATAATTAGAAAATTAATTAAGGTACATTTCCCGAATGACCTATTATCAACCTAAGCAAGCTAATTAGACCATGTAGGTAAAACCACATAGTGAGAAAAATCCTACACTAACAAAAAGGAGTATGCCACTATGAAATATTTGGTTTCAATTTAGAATCTAAAAAATGATTTGGCTATGTAACATAGGTGCCATTTTATTTATGATAATATGTATTATGTTGTGTATGTTGTTTAGTATTATGAACTTTAGGACTCTTTGGAACCCATCGTGTAGTATAAAAACTCTTTGTTGGTTTTCTTTGGGGAACATGCTTAATGTCCTATAATACCAATCTAAGGCATGATGGAGTATAAAATGGCTCTCTATAATCTATGACAAGTCGCCACTTAAGTGGATTTCAAGGATAGATCTCCTTATAAATTTGACCACTTGCTTATAAACTTTTTGAATAGGTCGAACCTTTTTAGGTTGTTCACCTTATATATGTTGTGTAGGAACAATAACCTTTGGTTGGAGGGCTATTCATATGTAATACCATGAATTTTGATAATGTCAATAGTGAAAATTCATTATAAACATTTGTCTACTATAGATGATATTGCATGAAGCTATTGAATCCAAGGACGTCCCAATAACATATTGAAGACTCATACACAAGGTATTATTATAAACTTGGTGGTAATTTTATCTCACCAATATAATTATGAACATGGGTATTTTATCCCTTAATTATTATGGTTTTAAAAAATATGTCTTTAATAACTTTGATGTTTTCATAGTCCATTAGATCAACTAGAAAGATTTTTTGGAAAAAATTGTGTGTGTTTCTATGATCGATGCATTTCAAATCACCACCCATGATTCATCATAAAGAATAAACATGTTTATTCTTGATGATGAATCATAGGTGATGATTTTAAATTCTTCAATCATAAAAATGCGCATAATTTTTTCCCAAAAAATCTTTCTACTCTATTATATCTTTATTTGTGTAGCCAAAATGTGAGAGAAGTGTGATAGTGAATGTATTCATACTTGAAACGTTATCAACTATAACACTTTATCTATTTTTTTGATCAATATAAGTGTGAATGAACAAAGAATGAAAATCAAAATCAACATCTACTATCTCATGTTCATTGAATATAGTAAGTGGTATAAATGGCTATGAAACATGATATGTACCAACAATGTCATTTAAAGGATGTTGTTTGTATGTTTAAGGATGATAAGAATATGGTGGAGGATGTGCATTATATGTGTAGTGTACTTTTATTTTATTTGTTATTTCTTCACATGTATGCTTAGGTAAAGGATCAATGACTATCTTCATTATTCCCCTATCACTTGGTTATGCCTTTGTACTTTCAGTAGATATACCCACATCAATGATGTTCTCATATATGAAATCTTGTATCTTATGTCTTAATTTAATACATATGTTGGTAGTATTCCTTGGTGCTTTATGAAAATCACAAAAATCATGTTGATCAAATCCATTTGGAAGAGGTTTACTCACATCAACCTATTTAATGGGAGGGGACAATATGAGGTGACATTCTGATAAATTTTGTAATACCTTTTAGGAAGATTCTGTAAATTTGGTAAATTATCTCCTTAGATAATAAGTTAACATGTTATGTTTATTAGGTTCTAAAACTACATTCACTATATCTTTGGATCACTCGTATTTTCACTTGGATTCACCCTGTATGGTGTCTTACTCAAATTCTTTGTATTAAAAGTAGGAACTGGAATGGTGACATATTTTATATTATTCATTTAAAACAACTTAACCTCTCTTTCCTTAATTATATGACATAAATTAGTAAATGATGTAAACTATTTAAACATAATAGATTCATGTAGAGGTGGAAGTAATCTCTATTTTCAAATATGTCTTGAAATTCCTTATCTTCTATAAGATTCATCATCTTGGATAACATGTTCTTTTATTATAATATGTAATCTGCAATAAGATAATTGGATTCTTGTTTGAGATTATCAATTTGAGCATATAAAATATTTTCACTTATGTTAATTGAAAAATGCACAAGGGAAAAAATTGTTGAATAATTGAATGCCTAAACTTACTGATATGGTAAATCGTTAAACCATATTAGAGCATAATCTTTTAAAAACCTAGAAAATAACTTGGTCAAAAATATATCCTTAGATGCATAATCAAAACATGTTGCAGGAAATGCTCTCAAATATTACTCAAGGTCACCTTTTCCATCAGACAATGTAAGCTTAGGTGCCACAAAACTAAGTGGTAAAGGATAGGCTGAAATATGTTAAGCCAATAGAGTATGCAATAAAAAAATTTATTCAAGTGTCTGGGTATGTAATACCTTAGTCTAAAAAGTTGTAATATTTTACATAAGGGATTGTATATCATGAATAAAATGTGTGCTAACCAAAGGTGGTGTAACAAGTGACAAAGCAGGGATTGGCATATTGAACTATTGAAATCCCTGGGTTGTCCCCATAATATATGTTGGTATAAAATTTATATTTAGTGATGTAGAGAAAGGTAAGGACTCCATGGAAGTATATGTCTTATATTATTTAGCTATACTTGCACTTTTAATTTCCAAAATGTTTTATAAAATATTATGAAATTCATGAGGTTGTTCATGAATTATTTATCAAAAATTATTAATAACTTTCACTTTATTAGGCTCTTTTTATCATCATTTATAGGTGGAACTACATCTTGATACTCATCTTGAGATTCAATATTGTCTTGATTATATTGTTCATGTTCTAGAGCATTGTCATGCACTTCTACATATTGAGTTTGTTTAATATTAATTGAATATCTTGATATACCCTTGTTCTTATCCATATTATATGCCTTATCAAAGGAAATCTGAGTATACTCAACTTGAGTACCACTTATTCTATCACTTCTAAGGGAGGTAGAAACAAATTTCTTAGATGGCATAAAATATGAAATAGAAACTTGAAAGATTATTGTGACTAAAGAATTTACTAAATCTAAAAACCCTAATATAATAATTGGGAATAATAAAAATAAGAAAATAAACCCTAATAACATGAATGGTTAGAGTTTTAAAATATTCAAAAATTAATGGGTTCACCAATATGTTTTATAAAAATTGGGATTTAGGGGTATTAATCTAATTAAGACAAATAACTAAGTAAATCATAATTCATAATATATATGATAAATACACATTGTTGATTTATAACTTACTATTTTTAGAGACATGCTAAAAAGGAAAAATATTAAGAAATAAATGACTTAGCTAGAACTTAGGTCTACAGAATTGCAACAATGACTATGAAAGTGATAGATTGTGAGTGGTTGTTTTGAATCAATAATAGTACTCTACATTATCTTGGGATAAGGTCACATTGTTTGGACTTGGTCAACCTACACTAGTGTTTTTAGGGTGTGGCTATATCCTTTATATTTTTTTCTCTCTTTTTAAATTATAAAAAGTACGCCTTCACCTATAGATATTATATATATGAAAATGTCTTTGCTTTGTTTTAGGATCCATTGTGTAGCTTATCTTTCACTAAAAACCCTAGCTCAATGACAAGAGTGAACAAATATTGTAAATGAGGGAAATGGACAAAGGGATAAAGTTGTGTTTGACCTCAAAATATTGTGTTGAGTTTGCCTACATATCAATACTATGAAGAGGGATAATATTCCATGTAGTTATCCCATGTTATGGTGGTGTATGCACAATACTAGTGAAATTTTATATGTTGGTGTAATCTTGATGTGATTATGTGCTTGAAGAAATGACCTGTGACCTTATTTTTGTATTCAGACCTAGGTCAAGTATTTTTTTCACTGTGTGGACTCAAAACTGGGAAGAATAGGTACATTTGTCTCTATGTATAGTTATATAATATTTGTTATTTACAATAGTGGAAGACTTTTTTCCATCTATTGAAAAAATTGGTATAAAATATGATTATATAGTGTACTTTTTGGGAAATCCTCAAATTTGACTTGTGAAATGTTTAGATTGGAAAATTAGTCATGATTGGCCTATAAGTTTGTCTTGAAGGAGTTGTTTTGTTTGAGGAATATATAAATCTAAAATGGAAATATGAATCAGTCAAGTAGTGAGTCTAAGTTTATTGGAATGAGAAATATGAGCATTTGTTATCAAATTTGCCTTTAAGATAGAGGGTCATCCACATAGAAGTATAGGAATAATATTATAAAGTTGTGGAATTGAGCATAGTTTAATTGTACATAAGGAATGGCTACAAGTGCATTGTTTTAGTATTAAATTTTGAGTTTAGTGTCTAAATTATCAAACATTCAATTATGTTATGATCATTTCTATAGCTTCATCTTGTTATTAGGGTCATCTTAGATTATTTTGATGGCATAATTAGGGTTAGATATATGAGGTAGTGATTGGTATTTTATCATCATATTCTAAATTCTATTCTTATTGTAAGTAGAGGTTTCCCCCTCAAAGTGAATTAGTCATATTCTTCATTATTCTACTCTTGTTTCAATTATAATGTGATTTATTGTAGTAATTCTACTTTAGTGATGTAGTAATTTCACTCTAGGTTTTGATTAGCATGTTGTTTCATTTGATTTTTTGTCATTTCCAAGTTCTCTCTTAGGCTAGAGAGTACCTCTTGTTGGGGTTGAATGTGTTATTCTAATTCCCAAACCTTTGGTTGAGCCCTCATAAATGAGGTGATGGATGGTTGGTGGCACCCATACAATTCCAAATTTTGAGACATTATGGATGTGGTATATGTAGATACCTAAACCTGGTCACATGTATTTGATAATGTTCACTGACCTATCCACTTGGAGTGACCCTGTTCTCATGTCAACTAACATCTAGTTTATAAATTTGAAATATTATTTCTGATCTTATTTCACATTTCATAAGGTTGGCTAAAGTAAATTATCAAAATGTTTTATTGTAAATACATTCAGTATTTCTAGTTTGGCACTACCTAGTGAGCACTTACACACAATGTCACATTGATAAAATATAACCTATTACTATAAAATTTAACATCATTCATATTGAGTAGTCAATGTCCAAGTATAAGTCATCTCAAATTAAATCATGAGTTATTATTTTCAAGTATCAAATCCATATTTCTAATTGCATACATATAGCCAAAGAACATAATTTCACAATCACTCTATGTGGGAGAGCCATGTGTGGATTGATTCCATCTTTATATTATCTCTATATTTAGATAGATTTCATTCATCAATAGGTGATTTGGTTCAGCTCAACCCATTACACTCTCCCTCTCCTTTGTGTAGGTTTCTAGCTCTCACAAAGACCCCTAGGGTTTCTAAAGCAAAAGGAAGAAAATAGTGATCTTCATGTGGCATAAACAGAATAGAAACATCTAATCCCACTTATCTAACATATACATAGAAGGAAAAACAATTAGTATTTTATCATAGTCAATGTAGACAATTTCGCTATTAAAGGACATGATCAGTTTGTGTTATTGTCCAAGGAGCGTGGACCTATCTAGAAACATATTTAGATTTTAATTCATACCATAAATATTCAAATTAACTATTTATGCTAATATTCACACTCAAATATCATAAAAAATAAATAAGTAATATGGATCTAAATTAAATTAATTCCTTTCTAGTGTTTTCCAAACATAACATGTTTCTATATTTAACAAGTTGTAATAAGAATTATTAATAATTATATATCTTTAGCATTCTGATCTTTCAAAGTTTATACTTATTAAACAACATTTTAATTGTTAAATCAAAAATAAAAGAAAACACATTGGTGAACATGTACTTTTTTTAGCATTGCTTTCTTTTCATTTTTTGTTTTAGGGTTTAGTTGAATTCATGATTTCCAAACACCAAAGAGAAATTTGATTGTCTTTTAATGGATTGGTTGAGCACTTCTCTATGATTTATCTTTGATATTAGGGTTTCAATTTTAATTCATGATTTCCATGCACAAAAATATTTTATTTTTTTGACTTTCAATTTATTTTTCTTTCCTTTCTTATTTTTCTATATATTGTGTTATGATAGTTTTAAAACCCATAGGAGTTATCATTCTAGGTAAAGTGTCTTCAATATTATCTAAGACATGGTGCAAAGGCTACTACTCCAATAGTCAAGATATTAGACAAAATTATCTACAAAATTTATTTCCCACGTACCTCACTATATTGAAAATGCATAGTGTTTTAACTTTTCAACCATATGAAGTCTTTCAGTTGTTTGGTTTTGTAGTGCGCTAGTAAGTGGTTATCCCTAGGATGCTACTCTCAGCATACCTTAGAGATGGTATAGCATGGATACGAGAGGGTTTAATACTCCATATTTAGTGTCATTTGGGCCTTAATCACTTTTGATGAATAAGATCAATATATTTGAAAGCCTATAAGTCAAACCCACCCATTCTCCCTTTTTTTACCCATTTGCATGATTGGATGATTTTTGTACAAGAATGGATCTATTTTTAAAATTATCATATATGTTTTATTCACAATTATATAATAATAATTTTGTCTGTCAAAATATTATACAAATTATTCAAAATTTACAAGTTACTATTTTTAATAAATTCAACCTAAAGGATGAATGTTGTATTTATTTTTCAATTAATTTATGGGTTTCATTTATCTAGTGATTTTTACCAAAAATCTCTTTTCATTTCCATAAATACCTCATAATTTTGATTTTTTGGTTGTTTATTTATTTTTCACCTCATATAGTGGTTATATTAGATCTTTATGGTGTATACTATCTAATTTAAATAATGATAGTTCTAATTGCATGATGTCAACCAAAAATATTCAATATATTTTATAATCATGCAATGAAATTTGAAACACTAATGTACAATAAAATCAAAGTTACAATCAATCATAATACTTCTTATGTGTTTATGAAATCTAATGTGACCCACCCTATAGTGAAAAATGAAGGTAACCAACATATCTTTCCTCAACCTCCCACACATCCTTTTGATGTGTTTGTCTACATATTCAATAAAATTTACCTTAGTCTTGTGCTTGTGAATCCTTTCAAGATCATATAGTCATTATGAGAGAGTCCATAGAAGAGTTGGAAAATCAAAATCAATATTTCAATTCAAGGATCATATCACTTGACAATAAAAAAGCATATACAAAGAATCCATAGCATGTCAGTGTTAATCATATATTTACATCTCCATCCAAATAGTTTATGCCTAAAAAGACTCCATCTCATGATTGGAATCCAAAATAAGATACCTCTACAACTATTAATCTAAAAAGTGTACATCAAACTAATAAGAGTTCAAGTGAGATTATAAGATAAATGTTTGAAAACAAGTAGATCACATTACCTCATATCCATCCTATAAAAATACTTTGGCTTCCATTTGAGCTTATATGATTGTGTACTCTTACTCTTACATACTACATGAGCACACATTGATTCTTTACCAATGGTGGCATGTAGATTCTTATCTACACATACAATATTTAGCTACATTGTTGTGATACACATAAATATCTAGTGCACATTGTGCCTTGACACATTTTTTATATTTTTAGAATCCTTCCCATTCTTTTATTTTTGAATCCTTGATACTCTCCCTTGTATATGTATCAAAAAATACTAAAAAATCAATGTAATTCAAGAATAAACCAGGAAAAACAAATATTTCAAAAATACAAAAACATTCAAAATATCCTCAAAAAATAAAAAAATTGGACCTGAACATGACATGAGTTGCTATTTTACTTATTTACAGATGTTATATATCACATGTTTTGATAGATAGCATACACTCTTACATACATGCATGCATTTCATGAATTATATGAGTGTGATGCAAGACATACATAATATACATGGATTTTAAAATGTTTGTTTCCCTTCTACCTAGTGGATATACCTATGTTAGGGGTGTCTTATACTACATGTTAAATTACCACATGTTGCATCTATCTATGACCTCTATACCATGTCGAGCTACATATCTTATGAGTTTCTTACTAATTACTCATATTTTAGACTATGTTATAAGGATATACTATTTTAATATGATGTGACATTAGTACATATGGATGTGTAGACTAGTTTCACTTATTTAATGCTCCTTGAATGATGTTACTTCATTGCATGATAGGATAGGCATTGTTTGTTTATAGTGTGTGGCCCTTGGCCCTTTGTAAAAATCACATTGTTGCTAAAACTCAAGTTCTCATTGTGATAATTCTCTTCACTGATGTAACGAATGTTTTCATTGCTACAACACTTTACTCCCCAAGTTATGTTTTGTTGTCATGCCTCCCACCAAGTTGTGTTTTTTTGTCATGCCTCTCACTTCCCCTCATCCACTTGGTCTCATGGAGGTTATTAAAATCTTTTGTTGATTCATTTTATAAAATAAAATAAATTCAACAAATGATCAAAAGAGTTTTAATTAAATTTTCATTTAATAATTATTTAAAAATTATTATTATTAAAAAGGGAAAATAAATTATTTTGCATGCAAATCTTTGAAAATACATACAAATTTCTAAATTTACGGGCTTTTTGAAGTTAATTTCCAAAATAGAAGAAGCGGTTTTTTCTTCCACACACACATACACAATAAATTTTAAGAAGTTTTCCAAGAAGTTGGAATAAGTTAGAAAAGTAAAACTTGACTTCCTTTCCCTGATTCCACGCATTCATTTTTCCTTCATCTTAGGGTAGGTATTTTAAAAAGAGGCAGTTATTATATTTTTCATTCTTTACAAGTGGAAAACAAATAAAATAAGAAGTTGAAGAAAAAGTAATGGTAGTAACACAAAATCACATAACAACCATTTTCTCTAAAGAATTTTAAGAAGCCATAAAAAGCCATGAAGAAATATTGAATAAGTTGGAAAAGTTGTGAAGAAGTATTGAACACCTTCTAAAAGCTATGAAGAATTGAATATTTTAGAGAAGCCGTAAAAGTGGTTTTGTGCAATTTCTTGATCATTTAAAAGTTCTAAAAGCTCATTCGAGACCACAAAATTAATTCAAGAGTTTTCAACACAAGAAACTATGCATGCATCCATATTTTTAAAAAACTTCAAATCTTTCACTATGACGTCTCATTTCAAGATTCATGAATAATTTTCAATTGGTTTCTCAAAATTATACTCCAGTCTTGGAAAGTATTTTTTAAATTCATGATTATCAAAAATTTTGAAACTATTTTTAAGAATCCCAAAGATATTATAATAGAACATAAGTGGTTTTCAAGTTTTAGAAGGTAATTTTTAAGATTATCGCACAAGAAAATTAGTAGTTTTAAATGATAAACAATAAGTGTTTTTGTCAAGACCCTCGATTATTTTTCAACCTTCAATAACTCATTCAATACTGCATAACCATCTTTGAGGCCTCCAAATCATAACATAATGCATTCATTCACATTTTTAAGCAATTATAAATTCCTTTATATGACATCTCACTCTAGGTGGTATAAATAAATTTTAATTGGTTTTGAGAGCTATTCATCATTTTTGAAAAATAAATCTTCAAATTTGTGGTTATCAAGAATTCTAAGACAGTTTCCAATAATTCCAAATAATTTTTTTCCCTAGCTTCAAGGTGGTTTTCAAGTTTTCAAAGGCAAAAAAATCAGTAGTTTTTAAAAGTAAGCAATAAATTAGTTTTATCAATTTTTCTAACTATCTTGCAGGTTTTAATAGCCCATTTAAGGCTACATCATCATCTCCAAATCATTAAAATCCAAATATTATGCATGCATCAACATATTTCAATAGCTAAAAACTACCCACTATGGCATCCTACTGCAAAAACTTCCAATAAATATTGGTTGTTATAAAAAAAGGTTTTTTGTCTTTCGTCATTCCAAAAAAAAATTATCCAATTCCAACATGGTTTTCAAAGGCTCTAAGGTAGTTTTTGTAATAATATAAATGCGTAGTATTCAATAACAATAAAAATAAAATGCATGGTAATTGACTTGGTTGCATTAAAAGTGGTTTGATATCTTTCTCCAAGGTAATTACAATAAGCTTCATCACCCAACAACATTGGTAACTTATAACTTTATAGACCATTCAAATTATTTATAAAGAGAATGAACACCATACCAAATCAGTTCTAATGCCATACTTAAAGAAAACAATACTTTTTTGATAGTTTCTTCACCTTTTTTGTGGTATGTGGTAGTCATAAATAGATTTTAAAGAGTCAAATATATATATATATATATATATATATATATATATATATATATATATATATATATATATATATATATATATATATATATATATATATATATATATATATATATATGTATATATATATAATTTAATCATCACCAAAACACATTTTGCCCAAGTAAGAGGTGGTTTTAAATTTTTCAATGGTCTTCACTAATATTAAGATAGATTAACAACTTGAAAAAACACATTATTTCAATAAATTTCAAATGCAGTTTTCCAGAGGAAAGAAGCAAACTTTAAGGAATCAAGAACTCCAAACCTAAAAGTGCCATATATTCTCCTTGAATTTTTAAATTTTATTTCTAAAAAAGGCTCAAAAAATTCATGTAAAGGTGGTTTTTAAATCTGGCTTACTTTTTGAGCTATTTTCTACAAAGTTATTTGTACACAAAATTTGTCTTTATAAAGGTGGACATAGAGACTTTGACCTGACACCTTGTTTCCCCTCTTTTTCAATTTGTCCTTCTTTGAAAATCTTGTAGTTTGTATTTGTTTCACTTTATTTGTATTTTTTCGACTCTTTTTCAATTTCTACATCAACATAAACAGGCTTAAAATATAAAGTTCAAGGTGTCATATTCATTTTCATGCTAGAGTTAGAATATGAACACATCATGGACATAAACCTTGGACATGTTAATATGCAGTAATTCTATGATAGAATCATATCCAAGGGAAAATCATATCATGAGGTGAACCTATGACTACAAATTACCTCAAGCCATGACCTTTTTTTTTCATTGCAATGTCTAGAACATGGGATTACATGTGCAAAACACTATAATCCTCAAAATCGAGGAGTGTTAAATTATAACAATGAGCTAGTTCTCTTGATCAATATTGAATACATTGAAGACATTTTTAGAATCTTAGGTTATGAAGAACACTTTGAGATCAACAAAGAGTCTTCTTAGAAAATATGGGATACAGATCCAATCAAATTCTTGAAATTCTTGAATTAGCATTAGATGATCATTAAATGATCTAATGTCAAGATATTTCCTAAATAATTACCATGGAGAGACTTTTTCAAGAAGTAACCAACATCATCACTCTACTCAGCTGAGTGTTTTAAATCCCATTAGCACGTTACTTCCAATCATGGATATACGAGTTCATATGTTTTATCCTTCATGGAAAATAATCCATTGATTGGTTGATGATCATAAGTAATGTTATGCACAAAAAATTAATAAATGTGAGAATGATAGGTCATTTAAACATGACATCATACCTGCTATATAGCATAGCTAGGAGAAAAATATTTGTAGGCCTAGAAACCAAAGGGTTATTGCTCTAATATTAAACATAGTTTATCACTTATATCCTCAACTCAAGATCAAATATAGTGCAAATATTTTAGGAAAGATAATGAATCATTCATCTTTCATGTGATCAAGATGCTTGAAAATGATCCCAATAAGAGATTCTCAGTGTAATAAATGGATACAATCACAAAATGGGGTAGTTGGTTTATCCAATTCCCTACCTTATCTTACATCAGAGTTTGTGAGTTCAATGAGTTATATATAAATTACCAAAGTACATAAGTGGAAAATGGGATATAATAGAGTTATGTCAACAATGGCATCATTAAACCATTTCCTAGGAGAAAATCATAAAAATGGTGTTCACTTCCCAATTTCAATCAAGAAATATAAATGTTCTTCTTCTCATAAATTTGAATTAATGGATACCTAAATGGCCATGGTGACCCTTCACTCATTCATTAGAATATGGGAATTTGACATTAGTGGATTCATTAAAGGCACTTTGGGAGAAAAATATAAGCATCAATCACAAATTCAAGACTAATGCATAGATTCAAAGTATGATATCAATGTGTGTCTCGGAGATTATTCTAGAAAGACTCTAAGGAAAATAATTTCTTTTATTCTAAAAATTATACTTAGAGGAGTCGGGATGATAAACAGAACTTGATTGGTCCTTCCTATAATGAGATTTCCTTAGAGCCTATTCCTATCATTGATTGGTCCAAAAGAGAAGTAATGTTAGTGAAAGACAGAACTCAAAATATCAAAGAACATATTCTCTCTTGACTATAAAAAAAGATACAATAATTCTCTATAATCAAAAACAATCAATCTCAAAGTCACAAATCATCCAAGACAATTATCCCTAAGCCTGCAAGGTTGTGAACATATTATATAAAATGACCTTCACCAGTAGTCAACACTATAGAGGCAATTGATATTACAAATATTTTTATCAAGGAAATCACTCCAAAAGTTATTCAAAATTGTACCAACATTCAAGTAAACATAGATAATGAATGAGAAAGAGTAAGCATTTTAGAAATCTCACAACCTAGTTTTTCTCCATATGTTCCTATTAGCCCTAAGTCTCATGGATTGAATACCAATTGTAGTCATCTAAAATATAAGTTTGGTGCAATGAGTGTCACTTGAGACCACCTTATCCATAGATTATCCCTAGACCTATCTTAGGTTCTCTATTGATCACTTTCTAACTTTTATGTGAGTCTAACCCATTCCCAAATATACCAAAAGTAGCACTAAGCCACCCCCTAGGCACCCATGTCTCTTTTTCACCTGTTCCTACCACCTAACCATTAGCATAGTACTTTGTATTATATCACACTATGTTATTGACCAAAGGGTAGTGTTAATGTCCCCTTGCTCTTTACTCTCCAAATGGATATCTTTTCTTTTCTCAAAGCACCCTTAAGGTTGGCCTAGACCTATTACACATCTTGACAAGCACCAAAATGCTACATATAGACCACTTTCATTTATTTATCCCCTAGATGAAAATAAAATGCAAATACTCATAAACAAACTCAAAATAATTGTGCAAATCAAGGTCATTGATCCCTATTCTACCCTAATTATGCATACATCCATAAAAATCAACCTAGAGATCAGATTAATTAGATTTCTAATCTCAAGTCACACTCAAAACACTCAAATCAACACTGATACTACCATTCAATTGCACTTTCACTTGCACCAACACTTAGATTGGGAGAACTACATCATAATTGATCCCCTTTCAAGGTATTGCTAATTAGGCAATACTTAGCACATGGGGTATTGAGGTCATGTCCATCCTACCCTATTAACACCACTCTTTTTCTATGTATGCTCCTCAAATAACCCAATAAACATGGAGGCCTAGGGTTTCACATTGAAAGTAATAAAAATAGGGCACAGATAATAAACTAACATTCATTCACATAGGCACAGACTTCTCATAACTAGGTGAAGGTCCCCCCAAAATCTCACTATCCCTACTACAAAAGGACACTAGTGCACATAAGACACTAGCATGGTGCACTACTATCTAGAGGACCACATTATTATCCAAGAGGGTTTTTTACTCCTAATATCTATTTATGACACACTACATAGTTCTTGTACTAATTTTTAGGTTGTCACTTGTTCATCTCAATCAGTTTCTAGCTGACATCTCTTATAATTCATTGTTGTTTATAGGCTAAACAAACTGATCAATTATTTTATAAATTAGAGGCTATTGATATTGCTATATTTATTCTCTAATTTATTATTCTAGCACTTTAATAACCTAAGTTTTTACATTCCATAACTCTCTTAAAATTTAAATCATTTGGTGAACTTGACTTACTTTGAATAGTACAAAAACCTTAGCCATAAATGTTATTAGGGTTTTTATCCTTTTGTTTCCTATTTTTAGTGGTTATTTTAGGGTTTTTAGACATGATATGTTCTAACCTAGAAACCCTCTTCCAAGTTGCATTACCAAATTTCATGGATCAAGAAGATCTTTTCCTCCTCATCTCCAAGAGGGTGATAACTACTTTCCCTCTAACCAAGTATATTCTATCACTCCTCCAAGAGGTGAGGTAACTTATGTTATTGTTTCAAATGTATATAATTAGCCTATCCATCTTTCAAAGCCTTCCCTTCTCGTATCCCCCATTTAGGATGTGTGCTTGCATGTTAAATCAGAAGTAACAAGGGTTTTCATTTGTGAGACTCTAAAGGATGAAATTGTCATTATGAACAAACAAATTTCAAAATTGTAGAATAAAAATCAGTTATTAAGTTAAAAGGTCACATTATTATCAAATCAGATTATATGTACAAAGCCTTCAAGGCACACTAGTGTCAATCATGTATATGCATCTTCACCTAGTCAATTTTTGACAAGCAATGTTGCTTATCAAAAAAAATCATAACAAAGTGCACCTACAAGTAGTGATTCAAAAATTACTCAAACATCAATAAAATTTCAAGTGATATTTTAAAGAAAATTATTAAATCTAAGTTGATTGACCTACCTCCTCTACATCTAATGAAGAGATACAAATATTATTGTGCATATCATAGAATGCATGGGCACCACATTAATTCATGTTTAGAATTGAAAAGGAAAATAAAATAGGTACTTGATAGGGATGAGTCCAAAAGTGGCACATCATCCATTAAATATACAATGGCACATGTACAAATTCAAAAAGGGTCAAATTTAGAAACCATACCAAAGTGGTTACCAAAGCATATCTCGAAATAATAAAAGGTTCACAAAGAAAAATCAGAGAAATAAATCATAAAACAAGCACCAATAAATCCAGTGAAGGATATAAATATATCTCTCCAAAATGAGGTCCCACTTTCAAAATATTATGGGTTTGGTCAAAAATATCTATAACAGTTTGATTATCAAGGTCAAGGGTTGGGAAAACATGCCTAAGGCATCATTACTCCTATTATAGTAGTTGATAATGTTGGTCAACAAGTTTTGGGATTTATGGAACATAATAAATCAAGTCATTCATAGGCATAATTTATCAAGGAAAAATATCAAGATACAAAGGTGATATCACAAAAAACATAAGAGTAAGAACCATCACAAAGATAAAATCATGATAAGCCAACAAACAATCTCAAAATAGGAAATCCAGCAAAATGGCCTCCAAAGCATCATATGCATACAATAGGCATAGTTTTAAAGGTCACAGTCACAAAAAATATTTAAAATTAGAATTCAAAAAGGTCTATTCCATAGAATGAGGCAATCCCTTATGCTCATCCAGATAAAATAGAAGTCAACATTGGCACTCCATTGGTATAAAATCAAGATGATAATTATGAGTGGAATAATACAATTTATTATGACTGCTAATATACTAACAATGAACAATACTTAGATTCACATTGTAACTTAATTCATTCACAACACATCCATCACACTTCATGAGAGGTCACTCTTCTTTTGTTTGACACAGGAGACCTTGATAGTGAGTCTCTTGTGAGACTCATCGGTTAGTATGTTCCTCTCTACTTGTACAAAATTACATTTTCATATTGCTTGTAAATATATTATACTCAAAAAATATAAAGGCATTCAAATATTTCTCAGAAAATACAAATTTAAGATTGTATGCATTTTCATGATTACATTCCTTTTATTTGCCTGGTATTAAATATGTTATCTATGTTAGTGTAGTCAATTTTTATCATACATACATCCTTCACTTGTTCTCATCGAGTGTTCACATATTATTATAGGACTTAGCTCCATAATCTAAATCTATATTTGCTACTATTTACCCATTGGGGTCACATACACAAATATGTAGATTCACCATTGGGGTCATTATACTACACAGCTTCTGATTTTCTAGGTTATATCATTATATACTGTAGTAAATTTTTTTCAACTACTACTACTATAGACTTATCTTATGTACATATTTTCTATTATACATATTTATATCACATGTTCATGCACACTTTCATTTCTAGTTTTCCTAGTTTAGACTTGATTGTGTCTCTTTGCTTCTACATCTATTCAAGGGCATTTGAATATGTCATTTTTATATGGATCTAAACCACTTCCTTTCACTGTATGTATACTTTAACCATGCACCCATATCCTTGTTTTTTATTTCTTGATTATGTATGCAAACATTTGAACATGTCCTTCCATGTGGCTCTAAGCCAACCTTTATTTCTCTTTGTATATGTGGGCATTTGAACATGTCCTTTTATGTTTTCCTTTTCTCAAACTTAGTGACATGTGTCCATGTCCCTTGTATTATGGCCCATTGGCCTACTTTTTGTGCCTCATGTGTTTGTATGCATGCTTTTATGTATGCATCATGGTCATGACACTTGTGCCTTGATTGTTACATTCACATCTAGTTTTTGATGTCATGAGGGACCTCATACATCTCCGCTTCCTCCTTGGGTGCCTTGATGGACACCATGCCCCATCCCCTAGGTAGTTACTCAAATTATATTTAAATTTTTTATTCATATGCATGCTTACATTATTATATATATCTTGACAAACTTGTGAATGTTATATCTAATATACATCATAAATTACCAACTTATGCTCAAACTATTTTACCTTTCAATGTCATGTATACACATTATATTATTTTATCATATGAATATCATATGTTTTCATTCTAACACACATGATGCATATATTTTATTTTGAGGATAGTTATTGAGAAAGGTTAAACAACCCCCCTCAAAAGAGGAGGCATTCACAAGGCTTGGTCATAGAGATCAGGCCATCCTAGTACACAACATAGTTTTTAACACAAACATAGAATACAGAGCCCAAATTCAAGAAAATATAGTGAAACATGGTCACATATATGTCAGGATCTTGCTGCCCACTAAGGGCACACTTGATTACCTTTGTATTAGCAACTAAACACAGAATTTAACCAGAATGAATAAGTAACTAGAAATATGAAACAACACAGGATATGAGAGACAATACCCAATTGTATTAATACTCATTCAGAAGAAAATACAATAAAGAAGATGCCACACTTCTTCTTCCCACACCTATAGAGCTCCCAAACTTCTAGGGTTCACCTGTAATTCTCCTTCAACACTTCACTCTCTCATCACAGTCACAATAATCAACTCAAACACAGAGTTGTTGTTCACCTCCACCAGTCAGTAATAACGCTGCCAATACACCAAGTACACAACTATACTCCAAGTAGATCTCCCTTTCCTTGCTGCCACCTGAAAATCAACAGACCTTACTTACCATGTAGATATATCTACACCCTGAAGAACCCTTGTCCTTGCCTCACCAAGTCCTCATGATACCAGTCTGGAACCCGCATGCAAATTGCATGCACACACAAGTTGCCAACGTTGGTTCCTTCATGACCGATGTCAGCCGACTCATGCTTTTAGCTCCACAACCTAACAATATAGATCAGTCTCAGTTTTGCATGGAAACAACACATTTGGTTAATAGTGTGGCATAAAAGACACTATCATAGTGTGATATTGACCATGGGACCATGCTATTAGTCAGTATCCCTAGAAATAGAAAAATCCAAAATTATTAGAATGGTACAATATTTATAGTTCATATTTGTACAATCTCAAGCACAGAGTATCAGATAGGTTTAGAATATTCTTGGTTTTTACATAGATTACATAGGTTTGCTAAGATTGGGGGCATCATGTATGGCATTATCACTCCCAATTTAGTTTTATATACTCATACACATATTATTATGACTCAATCTAGAATCCATATACATAGATATCATATTCATGAGCATGTGTGAGGCACATTTTTTCTATATGTTTAGTTTGGCACCAATACTCTTAGATGTAATAGAAGCTCCATGTCATTCCCCATGTTAATACTCCAAACACCATTTCCACTATTTTTTCACCAAGTTTACACTAGATTAATGCATTATCCTATCTAAAATTGTTGGAATTATCGAGTGTCCCCTGAGCTACATTTTAAATTTCTTGAGTGGCCCCTAAGCTATTTTACATTTCAAAGTTTTTGAGTGGTCCCAAATCCATCCTACATAGTTTTAGTTACATTATAAATTTTTAGTTGCATCATGTAGTTTTAGTTTTAGATGCATCTACTATACATGGGAAGGAAATGATGGAATCATAGCCTACTTGAGTTCTTGATCCACCTATATAGGAGGGTTGGTCAACCCATCATTCTAATCCAAGTTATTCATTGATTATGATATATTGAATAGGTATGGGCAATTATGGAGTCAAGGATAGAATGAGTTATTAAGCCAACCACACATGAGGATTGAGAAAGCCAGCATCTCATTCCATGTTACCCATCATTTTATCACCAACTATACTCACACATAGGATGTCACTAGATTTTTGCATTGGTTCACATACCTAATGAGGTGTATTCTTTCCTTTCCTCTCTCATCTCTTTACTAAGATTTATATTTATTTTTTACATTTATTAAGTAGGGATTGATTCATCATGTTTCATTTAAAAGACACATAATTAACACACTTCACAAACTCAAACCTAAATTCATAGGCTTCACCTCTTAGGTAAGTCCAGGTACATTTCTTTTCCTTTATCCTATTCATTTATCCTTGATACATTTATAGAATAAAGAGGGGGCAAATGTAGTCATATAAAATGTCATTTTAGTGTAATGAGTGTCACTTGAGACCGCCTTATCTTTAGATTAGCTCTAAACCTATTTTAGAGCCTCTCTTGATCACTTTTCAGCTTTCATGTGAATCTGACCCATTCCCAGATATACCAAAAGTAACACTAATCCATCCCTAGGCACTCAAGTCTCTTTATCACCTATTCCTACCACTTGGGCATTAGTGTAGTCCCCTTGACTATAGTGCAGTATGTTATTTACCAAAGGGAAATATTAATTCCCCCTTACTCTTTACTCTCCCAATGGATATCTTTTTATTTCTCAAAGCACCCTTAAGGTCAGTCTAGACCTATTTCACATCTTGACAAACACCAAAATGCTTTATATAGACCACTTTCATTGTTTTATCCCCTAGATGGAAATCAAATGCAAATACTCATAAACAAACTCAAAAATAATTATGCAAATTAAGTTCATTTATCCCTATTCTACCCTACTTCTACATACATCTATATACAATAACCTAGAGCCTAGATTACTCAGATTTCCAATCTCAAGTCACACTCAAAGCACTAAAATTGACACTCATACTAGCATTCACTTGAACTTACACTATCACTTAGATTAGGATAACAACATCAAGATTGATCCCCTTTTGAGGTATTAGTATGTAAGCAACGCTCAGCACATTGGGTGTTGAGGCCACATCTAACCTACCCTATTAATGCCACTCTTTTTCTACTTGTCCTCCTCAAATACCTTAAAAAACATGGAGGCCTAGGGTTTTGCATTTAAAATAGCCACAACAAGACACAGACAAAGAACTAACATTCATTCACACAAGCATAAACTTGTCAGAACTAGGAAAATGTCCACCTAAACTATCATTGTCCCAACTACCAAAGGACACTACCAGCATAGAACATTATAGCATAGTGTGCTACTATCTAGAGGGTTTCATTATTATCTAGGAGGGTTTTTTACTCTTGATTACTATTTACAACACCTTACACAGTTCTTGTACCAATTTTTAGACTATCACTTGTCCATCTCAATCATTTTATAGCTAAGTACATATCTTATAATTCATTGTTATTTATAAGCTAAGGAAATAAATCAATTATTGTAAAAATTAGAGGCTATTGATATTTTTATATTTATTCCCTGATTTATTATTCTATAACTTTAACAATCTAGGGTTTTACATTCTATAACTCCCTTAAAAGTTAAATCACCAATACTTCTCTATAATACATAGCCTTTGATAACAATCAAGCCACAATTTTCATCTCCTTAGATTCTCCTAAAATCTCATAATAAACATAACTTCCTTAGCTTATGTTAGTTATAGTTCAATCACCTCCTCCAGTTAAAACCCAAATTGAAGTTCATTGAACAATCCAAAGTGATCCTCCCATCGTTGATACATTGGCATGGTTATATGAAGTCATAAAGAAAATAAAAATAGTTATCAAACCAATCACTATTGAATTTGGATCAATCACATCCATAATAGTTTCTCTTCCACCTATGAAAAAGCATAAGTGATTTCTAAAGTCACCATGAACAAATAATAAATCATATTTGTAGAGGTTACAATACCCATTATTGATAGAAATAAATAAGACATGTCAATTAAAGACTATTAACTTTCTACATTGATGCTGAGAAGATATGTAATGGAGGGAGATAAAGAAAATGCACAAGAATCATTGGACGTAATCATTCAACCCATGAATAAGTAAAAATCTCAAGTGACATGATACAAAAAGGAAAATCAATAATTTGTGGCATATGCTCAACATCTCATCAATCCATTAGTATTTTATTTGTCCTAATACCCCTAATGATTGCATTGACAGATACAAACATGATTCTAGTGTCAAGAGAATAAGGAAACATGGGAAAAGTGATGAAGATGTGGTCAAAAAATATGTTGGTACATGGATTAAATTTTATCAATGACATCATGAGGATATTTTAAAAGATACAAATAGGATTGAATGCATTGATATGATTTGAGTCAAAGTTTGATCATGAGATGTCATTCATTGAATTAATATTCCCTAATTTTCATTGCATGATCCAATTGGGTTTTTCTTCACTCATCACTGATGGAATTCTCAAGAGTTAACATCACGATTTTCATGATAAGTGGTCCAATGTTTTTAACCTTCTAAGATAGATGCTCAAGAATGCAAAAGTTAAACTTTGATAGCATCAAAGATAGATGCATTGAAATTCTATCTAACATCTATGAGTTCATTGAATAAATCCTTTATTTCATGAGGAGAATCAATTCATTTCCACAATGCAATTCAAATAAAAAAACTTAGAGTTGGTCAAGAATGAATATTTTGTCTTTAAGTTTCAATGTTTCCTCTATTAAAAATTTAAATAAACTTCAAATCTTATTTGAAGAAACTTAAAATAAGTTGACTAAATACCATCTCATCCATAATCTCATTTTTGAAGTGTAGATGGTCAATGAATTGTGTATCATAACCCATGAATTATTGAAGGTAGAAGACATCAAGAAGGCACTTGAGTGTTTCAGGAAAACCTGAGCCTTAAGTAACAAAGATGCAAATATGTGATCTGGCCTAATAGCACATGTTCATTATGATATGACTAGGTAGGTGAATTAGGTTTCAATTTACTGAATCAAGTTAGATTGAGTGTTAATCATCAACGAAGCCTATATCCCACTTCATATCCACTAGTAAATGGATTGTATATGAAAAGACATAATTTTGAAAGGGTCCCACTTTGTCCAACCATGGGTTATTTAATAAAGTTTATTTTCTTTCATAAATTCACTTTATTTTATAAAAATTTATTTTTATAAATTTATTTATTTTATCAATAAAAGTAATGATGTAATAACTAAAAAATTTCTATTTTTCATAAAGTCACTTTCTAGGTCCTATTTTCTTGTAAAAACCTAACTAGATTTTATAACTACCTTAAAATGTTATTAAAAAGAGTTATTGAGTATTTTGACCACTTTTAATAAGGGAAATAAATTTTGGCAAGATAGGAAGTTGCATGTATAGTCTCTTGAAGAATCAATACAAAAAAGATTTACAAGACTTTGTGCCTCAAGTTTACTTGATTGAATGATATGCATGTGTATGTTATTATTTTTTATCTTTATTTCAATTTGATAAAATATTATATTATTGTTAGATAGTCATGCATGCAAAACTTTAGTGTAGAAGTCCATTTAAATTTGCATTGAAGGTTTTATATTTGAGAAGCCTTGGTGAGATTGAAAACAAATTTGATAGTTGTTTTTATAAGAAAATACTGAGTCATTGCATGACTATTTAGTCATTCAATTTATTTGGTGCATATACCTTATTTTTATGTCTAAGATATGTCTTTCTTATCTCATTTGAATGATAAAGGTTTCTTTCTTTGAAATCTTCACTCGTAGGGAATTTATGGTCATTTTCTATGTTTAACCGACTAAGATCATCCTCTCTATAGGGGACTTATTTCCTTTCTCTTTCCCTTATCTCTTTTCCTTCATTTTCCTTCTCACCTTCCTGTACTTTCAAGTTAAAAGTACAAACCCCCCAAAAAAATGTTTTTATAAATAATTTATTTTTCTTGTTGTGTGTTTGATTTCAATAAAGGTAGCACCACCTCCTAATAGGAGAGGGACTTTGTCCCATGACTAATGATATAAACTCCCAAATTTTTCATCTTGACAAATTATTCGATGAATAATATGCATAACATACTATATCTTGTAGCACAAATTCAGGGGACATGATACTTGTTCATGCACATATATACAATTTTTCAAAGTCAAAAGGCATGATAGTTATTCATGTGCATATCAAATATAATATAATTTACAAATTCAAAGGCAAATGTTTACTTCAATTAGATCTATTTGTCACTGAGTTGATGATAAGGGCATGAATATTCTTCATTTTTTATTGATCATGAAATTAGAATCTAGATCTGATTACAACATTATGATTCGATATGTAACAGGTGATGTACGTTTGATTGTAGTGATAATCAAGGGCCTTAGAATTAATTATAATTGACCCATTGTGTGGTTATTTTTTTTTTTACAGGTGATGCACATTTGAGTCTATTGACACTCAATGGACTTAGAATCACTTCTAGTGAACCCATTGTGATTCCACTTTTTTGGATTAGTACATTGGGTACTTTTCCCCATTTATGGGATTTGGAACATGCAAATTTCCAACTCAAGGGATTAATTAGTTTTTAAAAAGTTAGATTTGATCACTCTCAATTCACCATTTGTTCAAAATCTCTCCAAGTGCTTCAACAAAGGGTCATGATTCACTGTGTTTTATAGGTTACAAAGCAAAATAGTTTCATCTCTCTATAGGCGTACTCCTTCATTGCTCTTTGTTCATATTTCAAATTTCAAAGTTTCAAATTTTTCAAACTTCAAATATGAATAACGACTACTTCAAATGTTTTTTTAATATTTGATAAAAATGAGTAACTACATAATTGGAGTATCCTATCAAAGACAAAGTGTGTTATACACACTCAATTTTAATTTGTTCTTCTTTACTCTAGCGATTTCTTTAATAGAATAAAGGGGGAAGGAATGTAGATACCTAAATCTGGTAACAATTACTTTAAAATGTTAATTCTTGACACATCTTAAACCAATTGACTTGCATTCAAATACATGACTCTTATTTATCATTCCTCTAAGCCATTTATTTATATATGAGCTCGAAGCTTTGAACATTATCACTACTACACATAACTTTCTAATTCAAATACTAAAATCACTTTCTGATACCCTTAGGCTACCTCCAACTCAAGACAAATGTCCTTGATTCTTTAGGATAGGTCTACTTCAAACAGACATGTTTGTTGTCATAGACCTTTCCACTTGGAAAGGACTTATCCTCGTATCAATTAATGGCTAATGTCCAAAGTCAAAATATTATTTTGGGTCATCCCACACATTTCATGAGGTCAATTAAAGGAAATTATCAAAAGGTTTCACTATAAATATAAATCAAATGTTATTCATTATTGCAAGCTTGGCAGTGCATATTAAGCACTTACACATTGTCACATTGAGAAAACATGCCTTATTCCTCCTAAATTCAAGATCATTCCTAGGAAGTAGTCACAAGCTAATTCTAAAACATCTAAAATTAAATTAAGAGTTATCATTGTCAAGTGTCAAAGCCATATTTCTTGATACATACATATAATCAAGGAGCATAATTTCACAATCATTATAGGTGATAAAATTACATTTGGATTGATTCCCTCTTTGAAGTATCTAGATACATACGCAACAGTCAATTATCAAGGGGGTGATTGGGGTCATCTCAACCCATTACACTCTTCTTCTCTTTTTTGTAGGTTTATAACTCTCATGAAGACCCCTAGGATTTTCAAAGCAAAATGAGGGAAACAACAATCTTCACATGGCATAGACAGAATTGAAAGATCTCAATCTGCTTAGCAGACACATGCATAGAAGATGAAATAGTCAATATTTCATCATAGTCAACATGGGCAAGTCCAAATTCAAAGGACATAGTTGGCCTATGATATTGTCTAGGGCTTAGACTTGTCTACAAACATCTTTAGATGTTGTTTCTAATCATGAACAGTCATAGTCTTGTTTTCTATTAATTTTCACACTCAGACATAAAAAATAGTCAACCAAGAATTTGGATCTAAGCTAAGTTAATTTATTTCTAGTGTTTTCCAAAAATAACATGTTTCTATATTTAATAATTTATAATCATGATTATTAATAATTTTATATCTTTATCATTCTAATTTTTTAAATTTGTATATTTATTAAATAAACATTTTAATTTTTAAATAAAAAATAGGGTAAAATGGTATGAAAAGAAGTATTATACCACCATTCTAGTAGTGGAAACCATTGAGCCCATCTCTCTTATTTTTTCAACACAAAACATCGAAGATAACCTTCTAAGAACTTATTGACCACCTAATATTGTCCATCTATTGGGGATGATATCACGAGTTACGATCCAGTTGAGTACCCAAGCAAGGGAATAACTCAGTCCAAAAATGACTAGTAAATATAGAATCATGATCACTTACTATGATTTTTGGGGTCCCATGTAGCTGTTGAAATATATTCATAAAAATAAATGTTACTGTAATGGCTATAAAAGGATGTGACAAGGCAAAAAAATGGTCATAATTGGTGATTTTATCAACTACAACCATGATGATATTTTTTGATTCCAACTTGGGCAACCTTATGATAAAATATTTAGAAACCTCCTTGTAGCACTAGCTAAAAATAGATAACTATTTTATAAGACTATAGATCTTAATTGTCTCACTCTTGTTTTATTGGCACACCATGCATTCTACCATAAATTTTGAGACTTCTCCTTTGAGCCCTTCCTACGAGAATTCCTCTTTGATTTTATGATGTGTCTTCAAAAATCTTGAGTACCCACAGACTGTTGAAACATATAGCTTCTCAAGAGCCTTATGCTTAAGGGTTGACTTATACTATAGGTGTGGTCAATCCTTGTACTATAGAGAGTTCCCTTTCCATAAAAATTTTCCTAGCATGTTTAAATCCTATTGGATCTTCTAAATGAGAGTTTGTGTATATGTGTCATTATACTATTTCAATCTTACCACCTCCACAAAATCTACATATAAAAATATGGATATGACACACAATAGTGCTTATGTAGACTCATCCTTCCTGGATAGTGCATTAGCCACTACATTCTACACATTTTTTTGTAGGTGGTCTCAAATTCATATTCCAACATCTTTATGACCCATTTTTTTGTTTTTTTTATGATAACCTTTTTTTCTTAAAAATATTTTAAATTATCATAATTTGTCTTCACTTTAAAGTGTATGTCCATCAAATGTGATCTCCATTATCTAATTATATGAAGGATAGCCATCATTTCCTTCACATAAATAGGCTTCAAAAAATTCTTGCCCTTGAGTTTTTAACTCTCAAATGCAATAGTTCATCCTTCTTGCATGAATATTTCACCCATGTCATACCCCAAAGCATCACACTCGATAATGAAAAAATCTTGGATAGCTAGATTAGGAGTGGTGTTAGCCCTAAGTCTCATGGATTGATTACAAAAACTACTCTACAATACATGGCCTTTAATAACAATTGATCCCTAATTTTCATCTCTTAATATTTTAATGGAATCTCACAATAATCTCAACCTACTCAGCTTGTGTTGGTTGAATGTAAATCACCTCCTATAGTTAAAACCCAAATTAAAGTTCATTCAAAAATCCAGAGTGATCCTTACATCATTGAGACATCGGCATGAAGTTGTCAACAAAATGAAAAGAGTTGTCAAACCAATCAATATTGAATTTGAAGCAATATCATCCTTTTCATCTCCTCATCTTACAAATAAGCCCAAGGTGATTTATAAAGTCACCACGAATGAACAAAGAATCATATTTACAGGGATTGTGACACCCATTACTAATAAAAATAAATAATATATGTCAATTTAAGACTATAAAATTTATATAGTGATGTTAGGAAAATATAAAATGGAGGTAGATAAAATAAATGCATGAGGAGTGTTAAATGTGATAATTCAATGTATAGAGAATTATAAATCTTAAGCGACATGATACAAAAATTAAAATCAACAATTGGTGGCATATGTTCAACATCTCATCAATCCAGTAGTATCTTCTTCTATCCCATTACCTCTAGTGATTGCACTGATAGATATGAACATGATTCCAATGTCAATATAAATTCACAATATAGGCAAGGTGATAAAGACATGGTCAAAAAATATGTTGGTGCATAGATTGATGTTGATTGATGACATCATGAGGATATTTGACAAGATTCAAATAGGATTGAATGCACTAATAAGATTTTAGTTAGAATTTTCCTGGGAGATATCACTCATTGAATCAATCTTCCCCAATTTTCACAATTTGATCCAACTGGGTTTCTCTTCACTTGACACTAATGGAATTCTCAATATTCAACATCGTATTCTTCATTTCAAGTGGTCCAATGATGTCAACTTATGAATATAAATTCTCAAGATTGTAAAATTTAAACATGATAGCATCAAAGAGAAGAAGTTAAATTCAATCCAACATCTAATAGCTCATTGAATAAATCCCTTCTAATTTATTTCATGATGAGAATCAAGTCAATTTCATAATGTGACTCAAATAAAAATTGTCAAAGTTGGTCAAGAGTGAATACTTTGTGTGTTTACGTTTCAATGTTTCCTCTATTACAAAGTTCAACAAACTCCAAATCCTATTTGAAGAAATAAAAAATAATTTCATTGAATACCATCTATTCCTAAGCTTATTTCAAAAGTGAATATGGTTTATGAAGTTTGTTTCATAACCTAATAATTCTCAGAGACAGAAGACATCAAAAAGGTATTTGAGTTTTTAATTGAACTATAAGCCTCAAAGAATGAACATGCAAAGATGTGATCGGGCCAAGTAGTATGTGTTCATTTCGTAAGACTAGGATAGATGAACTAGCTATCAGTTGACTAGAGTAAATTGGATAGAGCATCAGTCATTAACGAAGCCTAGATTCCACTCTTATTCTACCAATAAATGGAATGTGCAGGAAAGTCACAAGTTAGAAAGGGTTTCACTTCATCCAACCATGGGTTATTTAATAAAGTTATTTTTATTTCATAAATTCACATTATTTTATTTAAAAAAATTATTTTTATAAAGTGATTTATTTTATAAATAAAAGTGATGATGTGATAAATGAACTTTTATATTTTTCATAAAGTCAATTTTTAGGTCCTATTTTCTTATAAGACCATGATTAACTTTTATAACTATATTGAAAAGTTATAAAAATGAGTTATTGGGTCATCTAGACCACTTTTGATAGGAAAAATAAATTTGGGCAAGACAAGAAGATAGGAAGTTGCATGTACATCCTCTTGAAGAATCAATACAAAAATAATTTTTAGGACTTTGTACCTCAAGTTTATTGATTGAATGATATACTTGTGTATGTTATTTTGTTTTTATCCTTTCAATTTTATAAATTGTTGTACTTTTTTTATATAGTCATGCATGCAAAACTTTAGTGTATAAGTCCATTTAAACTTGTGTTAAAGGTTTTTTATTTGAGAAGCCTTGATGAGATTGAAAACAAATTTGAATAGTTTTTTCATAGGGAAATACAGAGTCATCGCATGTCCTTTAAGTCATTCAATTTATTTGGTGTATGTACCTTATTCATATGTCTAAGATATGTTTTTCCTATCTTATTTTAATGATAAAGGTTTCCTTCTTTAAAATCTTCACTCTTAGGGTGTTTGTGGTCATTTTTTGTGTTTAACCAGCTAAGATTGTCGTATTCCATCTATGCTACTTATTTCCTCTCTCTTTCCCTTTCGCTTTTCCTTCATTTTACTTTATTTTCACCTTTACATAATTTCAAGTTAAAATTATGAACCCCCATAAATCAAATTTTTTGTTTTAAATAACTTAATTTTCTGATTATGTGTTTGCTTTCAATAAAGGTAGCCCTGCATGTTAATAGAAGAGGAACTTTGTTCCATGACTATTTACTAAAAATCCCCAATTTGTCTTCTTGAAAAATTACTCAACCAATAGTTTTTTGACCCCACCATGTAGCACATCTTTGTGTTTTTCATGTGGCCCACATGTGAAATTTTTTGTACTTGGCTCTTCTAGCAATTCAAGGGCCAGTTCAACAACCAGATATTGATTGGGATCAACCTGCACAATCAAATATTAACTTTGATATCATACATTGTGATTAGGAGTATAATTAAGTTGATGTTATTCAATTCAAGATCACTTTGAAAATATTAAACTAGGAACTAGATCATTCATAAAGAGAATAAAGGATTCTTGAGCATAGGATAGCTTGTAGACCTCATCAAACAATGCACAATCCAGATCAATAAATTATGTGTATGACTATTATTTTAAACCAAGATCTTGATCATCAACCTATTCTAGATTGGATAAAAAATTATTGAAGAATATATCGATTCAAGTCTTTGATCACTCACCTGGGATAACAAAACAAGTTACACCCAATTCAATATTGTCAATGCAATAATTAACATAGAAGAAGATCGTACTGCTATTATTTAAATAAATGTAGAAATTATTTCAAGGAGACAATCAAAAAGATAAGTGATAATATTAGTTCATATAGCTTCCAAAATATATTCTATGATAATAGATTCTTATCATGACCATCATATCAGTTCAGGCTCTAATACTTTAATTAAATCTTAATTGGTTAAACAAAACATAAGAAGCCATTTCCTCAATTTTCTTAGAATTTGCATGGGATAACATAACCAATACAACATAGTTTTAAATAATTATTGAAGTATTATAATAAGAGGAAGATCATGTCACTTAGCATAAAGAACTAAAGCAATAGTTGCATGAAGAATACAACAAAGAAGACCAACTTAAAGAATACTTCAAATTCAGCCTATACCTCGGCAACATTAGTGTTCCTTCCAAATTGGTATAAAGATAATTTACCAAATCAAGTAAATCTCAAGGTAACACATATCCCTTCTATCAATTGAAAAGACTTCTAGTTTTAAGCTAAATCATGAGCAGAAAACTAAAATCAAAAGATCAGTCAATCTTCCATCCAGTCCCAAAAAAATAAACAACTATAAGGCAGTTCAATACTAATTCAAGCTCTTATCTTCGTAGGTAATTTTATTCCTTTGTAATAATTTTTTTCAACCATGGTAGTACCATGGGGTAATGCAATAAAGCCATTAGCTTTGGGGAAATTACATGAACTTCTAAAGAGTTCACAGAAGAACTTCCTTAATTTTTTAGGTGATAGTAAACAATAGTCAGATGAACATATTTTAGCTTTATCTATAGCATGTGGAATATTAGGGGTAGAATATGAAGACATTGTAGTCATATTTTTCATTAAAAATCTTCAACATGGAGTAACTTACTAGTTCTACCACCTCCCTCTATGTTCCATCACCAATTGGGATAACATGAAAACTAAATTTGAAAGGATATTTAAAACAACAGGAGATAATCATGCATTTCTCACACATATTAATAAAATTAATAAATAATCCCATAGTCCCATGCATATTTTGTATCCAAATTTAATAAGCTACTCAATAAGATACTAGTGATACCCAAGCCAATGGCAGAAAATTAAAAGTGATTTTTTATAAATTCATAATTTTTAGAAGTGAGTTATTAGTTAAGAAGAGTCATAGTAGTTGATTTAGATGAAGCTCAAAAATTATCCATTGATGTAGAAGATGTCATTCTAATGAATGGAAAACTAAAGAGAGAACCTTAAAAAGTTCAAATACAAAGTTCAAATCAAACTTGTATTAAACAACTTCTATAAAAAATGGCTAATAACATAACTGT
Organism: Torreya grandis; assembly: GCA_037957365.1. NCBI lineage: Eukaryota > Viridiplantae > Streptophyta > Pinopsida > Cupressales > Taxaceae > Torreya > Torreya grandis. The sequence continues at coordinate 445,840 of JARHVA010001438.1, read as the reverse complement.
ACTTAAGAAGCCAATACCACAAAAATCACATGCTCCTCCTTATTAGGGCATTCCTAAAATAAATTATGTGCCTTTTCAAAGTAATCATCCTTGATTTCAATCTCCTCAGTGAAATCTTTCCATATAAGCACCTTTGAGTTCAAATATAAATGCTCATGTGAATGTTGTTATAGAAACAAAAGAGATTTTTTAATATGAATAAATTAAAGAAGAAATTGAAATAAAAAATCTAGATCTTCAAGAGTTTGAGATAGAATAATCTGGTGGCAACTCCATGAACATGTTCTTAAAATATGATTCAGGTGAAGATGACTATGATGATATTGTTGGAGATATGAATAGTCAATCATTTGTGATCTTCATTAGAACTCAAAATCAAAAAAAAAATGATAAATAAGAAGAAACTCTAAAATTCATTCTTTTGCGAGGAATTTTTTCACCAATACAAATGAAAGGCAAAAATATAATGGCTAATATAGGTGAATATCCTCAAATAACTATTTCCACTTATCTAAAAGGTAACAATGATATGAACATTTCTTAACCCATTGAAAGTTATTCTCCTACTAGTTTACCTATTTTTGATATAATTGAACATATAAATAAAACAAAAATACAAATGTATTAGGCTAATTATCTGAGATCAAACCTTAACCAATTAAATAGACTAGTAGATTTTATCAAAGGTAAAAATCCCAACGTAAAAAAATCCAATGTCAAGGGGATACTAGCAACTCCATCCTCTTTTAATCCACTAAACTCCATGCTAGATGTCACATCCAAATCCAATAAAGTTAAACCCTTTTATATTTACCTTTTCCTCAAGGAATACAAAGTAAAAAATAGTATCATTGATATTGGAACTTTTGATAACATGATGCCTACTAAAGTTACTCATGCCCTTCATTTGACCTGCACAAAGACCTTTAGCCATTATTACTCCATAAAATCAAAATATGTACCTCTTGTTGGTCATATCAAATATCCTCAGGTTGCCCTAGCTTATTTTTCTCATAAAAAGATCAAGATGAATATCATGGTAACATACATTTTAGCCACTTATGGCATCTTATTTAGAAGATAATTTTTGAAAAGAACGCAATGGTGAAATTCAGCTAGATCTTTCTCATGCCATAATTCCTATCAAAGGATTCAAGAAACGCATGGAACATGAGTTGAAGACTAAATACACTTTGTAAAGAGTAGATGACCCTAGAGCAGGGATTTTATATGAAGATGCAAGAATAGATAATTATCTACTTATGACAAAGGAGGATTTAAAAATTATGGAAGTGATGAAAAGTGATCCTAATGACATATGGATGCTTAAATTTGAAGGTGATTATCTCTCACCTGGTGCAAGAGTAGGATTTAATCTTATATCATTTAGCAAAGAGATTTTTTCTTTCTCGTATAAGTTATTATTTGAATGCACCAACAACAATGTTGAGTATGAAGCACTACTACTTGGTTTATAGGTTATCAAAGAAATGGAAATCAGGTATCTGAAAGTTTTAAGAGATGCAGAACCAGTTGTCAAACAGATAAAATTTTAATATCAAGTGAAAAATGACTATCTCAAGCACTATAGAAACAAATTTTGGGATAATATATAATATTTTGAATCCTTTTCTATAACAATAATTCCAACAGAAAGAAATGGCAAAGTAGATGCCCTCATAATATCTAATTCTTTATTAATCCCTCATTTAGTTATTGGAAAATAAAAGTACATGGTTGAGTTGGTATATAGACCTATTGTACCAAACAATTCAAAAAATTGACAAATTTTTAATAACAATTGACAAGTTTTTAATAACAAGCAATAAATTATCACTTTTCTTGAAAAATATGATATTTTCATAACCCTATATTTTTATGGAAATGAATAATCATATAGAGAATATTCAACATAAACTCATAAGGAAAGAACTACTGAAGAAAAAAATAAGGAGTGTTTAAATTTAAGGGAAAAAAATTTCTAAAGATTTGGTTTCCTTAGAATAACTCTTTGACAACCATGACATATTTATCAAAAATAAAATGCATAAATATTCTCTTAATTTAGCAAATTATGAAAAGGTAAATATTGGTTCTGAAGAATAACCCAAGTTGGTAAAAATTGGAAAATATTGCTCTCCTAAAGAGAGAAGAAAACTTATCACTTTAATTCAGAAATATATTGATATTATCATGTATCTATGTATGGATCTCAAATATTTCTGACCAAATGAAATGCAACACACAGTTCTAGTCAAGCCTGATGCTAAACCTTTCAAGCAAAAACAAAGGTAATATAATCCAAAATTAGTAGGGACAATTTTCAAATAAATTTAGAAAATTTTGAATGCTTGAATTATCTTTCCTAATCATCATTAAAAATGAGTTGATAATATTATACTAGTTCATAAGAAGAATGGATAAATCAAGTTATGAGTAGATTTCATGAATTTGAATTAGGTGTTGTTAAAATACAACTATCCCATACCCATCATATATCAAGTTCTTCAAATAGTTATAGGTTCATAAAAGCTCTATATGTTAGATGGCTTCTTAGGATACAATAAAATAGAAGTCGACTGAGAAGATCAACACAAGATTACATTCACAACTCCTTGGGGTATGTTTGTGTATTGTAGAATGCCATTTGGTTTGATCAATGTAGGTGATACATTTCAAATAGCCATGGACCTTATTTTTAAAGATATAAAAAATAAGACAATTGTGGTATATCTGGATTATTTAATAGTGTTTTCAAAGAAAAGAGAAGATCACTATGAGCATCTCAAAAAAGTGTTCTAAAAATGTTGTCTTCATGAAATTTCTCTAAAATCTAAGAAATCTATTTTTGGGGTGACTAGAGGGAAACTCCTTGGACACATTGACTCGAAATAAGGAATAAAATTTGAATTAGAAAGAGTTGAATCAATCCATAAATTATCTTTGCCAACCAGTGAGCCAGGTGTGTACTCATTTTTCAAGAAAGTGAACTTTTTAAGAATATGTGTTCATGATTTTGTAGAACTTACCAGGCACATTATTGTAATGATGAAAGGAAAACCTTCGTTCAAATGGAAAAATTATGGTAAATAAGTATTTGAAAATATTAAATATGCCATTGCACACACACCTACCCTAGTCTACCTAGATTTCAAGAATTAATTCATCATGTACTATTATTCTTTAGACCATACTCTTCCAATTCTGATTTAAAATAAAAATGAAGGGATTGAGTCACTGATCTCCTTCATGAGCTTTGTCTTAAGTAATATGAGTTGAAACATTCTCTATAATAAAAACATGCATATACCATTATGAAATTTGTTAAGTAATTCAGGTATTATACCCTTAATTCACATTCCATTGTGATTGTACAAAATACGGTGGTAAAGTCTATTCTAACTCAATAGGAACCAAATTCAAAATGAAGCAATTGAATCACTAAGGTTCAAGAATATGACATCAATATTAAACCCACTAAGTTAGTTTGAGGTAAGGGTTTGTGTCAAATTATAACAAAATAAGTAAATGCTCAAGATATTCCTACTTCATCATGTGCAAATGATCATAATAAAGAATTACCTCATTCTATTTGTAGACTCCACTCATAAATGGTAATTTGATATTGTCTTCTTCTTTACATATGGAGAATGTCACTCTCACTTGAATACAATAAATATGTTATTTAGTATGGCACATTATTCAATAAAAATATTGATCACTTCTTTCTCAGATGCGTTGATAAAGAATAATAGAAAAAACTTCTAGAAGCTTTTCACAATCAAACTTGTGGTGGGAATTTTTCTACTCCAATGACAACATATAAAATATTGATATCCCATTAATATTGGCCTATGTTTTTCAAATATTATTATGAATGGGTAATGAAGTGTGAAGCATGTCAACAATTCATCAAACAACCAAAGCTTACAGCGTTTCCCCTCAAGCCCATGGTGTTATAGGAGACTTTCCAATAGTGGGGGTTAGATTTTGTAAAAATAGTGAACCCTCATTTGAGTGATGGTCACACTCACGTTCATACCACTACATATCATTTTACCAAGTGGGTAGAGGTTATCCCATTCAAGTAGACTACTTTTGAAGTTGCGTGTAATTTTATTAAGGAAAACATCTTGGTAAGATATGGTGCTCCACAAAAAATTATAACAGATAATGCATCTAAATTTTATTAATCTAAACTAATTAGATTATTTTATATTTATGTAATTTCTTTGTGACATTATTTTTATTATTACCCATAAGGAAATGGTCACGCAAAATCAAGTAATAAGAACTTGGTCACCATCATCTGTAAGTTGGTTGTTGAAAATCATATAAACTAACACAAGAAACTATATGACGCATTGTGGTCAAATTACATCACACCTAAAAAGGCTATTGGCATGTCTCATTTTTAATTAATATATGGGATAGATGTAACAATTCCAATAACACTTCAATTGTCTACACTACAGCTAGCAAGAGCCATTAAGAATTAGAATTTTGGAAGTATACTAGATAAGAGGATCCTATATATAAACAAGCTTGAAGAAGATACAATAAGGGTCATAAACATAATTGAAAAACATCATGCCCAAGTTAAAGTTCCCTTTCACAAAAAGGCAAATAAAAGAGACTTACAAGTTGGGGATTTAGTACTCCTATGAGATAAGTGAAGAGAACCAAAAGGGAGTTATGGTAAATGTGAATCTCTAAAGATAGGTTCATTTAGAATAAGACATTTTTGCATAGATAATACTTTCTATATGGTGTATCGATATGGTACACATCTCCCATTACCCTATAATGGGTAATACCTAAAGCTTTACTTCAAATGAAATCAATTGGTTGGTGGCCACCAAACATATACGTGGGTGAATCTAGGATTTTATTTATTTGTTTTCCCATTCCTTTTTCCATTTCCTTGATTTGGCTTTCCCGTTACTGTTTAATGTTCCTTGTTTTGTCCTTTATCTCTCCCCTCTCAAATTTTTAAGGTCTTGTTCTTTCAAAACTATCCTAAGAAGTGATTTGACTACTCAACCCAATGGATAAGGCAAGTGATATGGCTCGTTAGTGCGTATTTATATCTCATACATTTGAGATTGGTGAATTGACTATTAGTTGGTTGGATCATAATTAAAAAATAACCTAATCTACAAAACCAAAGATTCTAAAGTTTGAGTTATATCTTGAGCAATCTATTTCCTCAACTGGAGCCAAGTGTTGTACTCATAATTTTTCATGCAAAATTATAGCCTACCTATAATAAAATTTTCAAATCAATCATTTGAAACATTATTTGGAGATATCATTAATGTAATTGGTTGCCTACAACTAATCTTTTTACTCCCACCAAGATTAGTTTGTAAATAAAAATTATGTGTGCATGATTATGACAATGTACGAGTCGACATCAACACCAGCGGAACCTTGTGCTCAACCAATGGTACCCATCTAATTATGTGTTAAATGATCATGTTATTGTAACTCAAGTTCCCATTATGACACTTCTCTTAAATGATGCAAAAAAATTTCCCATTGTTATGACACTTAACTCCCCGAGCTTCATTTGACTGTCATGCTTTGCACTTCCCCTTGTTTGCTTGGTCTCATGGAAATTATTAAAACATTTTGTTTGTTCATTTTACAAAAAAAGTAAAATCAAAAAATGAACAAAATAGTTTTAATTAAATTTTAATGTAATCTTTATTATTAAAAAGGGAAAACAAATTGCTTTTCAGGCAAATGTGTGCAAATACATATAAATTTTTAAAGGTACAAACTTTTTGAAGCTAATTTCTAAAATATAAGAAGCGATGTTTTCTTCTGCACACACACATGAGGGGAATTTGAAGAAGTTTTCTAATAAGTTAGAATAAGCTGAAAAATTAAAACTTGACTTCCCTTTCCTGATTCCCTGCATTCATTTTTCCATCATCTCCAGATACATATTTTAAGGAGAGGCAATTATTATGTTTTTTGTTCTTTAGAAGTGGCAAATAAATAAAATAAAAAAATTGAATAAATAGTAACAGTAAAAACATAAAATTTTAGAATGGCCATTTTCTTCGAAGAACTTCAAGAACTTATGAAAAATCCATGAAGTGAAGAAATCCTGAACACCTCCAAAAAGTTGTGAATAAATACTGAAGAAATTGGAAAATTCATGAAGAAGCATTAAACACCTTCTAAAAGCCATGAAGACTTGAACATTTCAGAGAAGCCATAAAAGTAGTTTTTTGCAATTTTATGATCATCTCAAAGTTATAAAATCTCATTCGAGACCACAAAATTAATTCAAGAGATTTCAACATAAGAAAATATGCATGCATCCATATTTACAAAAAGCTTCAAATCTCTCACTATAGCGTCTTATTTCAAGATTTATGAATAATTTTTAATTAGTTTTCAAAATTATACTCCATTATTGGCAAGGTATTCTGAAAATTCATGATTATCAAAAAATTTGAACTGCTTTTAAGAATCCCAAAGAGATTACAACAGAAAATAAGTTGTTTTCAAGTTTTAGAAGGTAATTGTCAAGATTGTCATGCAAGAAAATTAGTAGTTTTAAACAGTAAATAGGAAGTATTTTTGTCAAGACTTCTAGTTATTTTTCAAGATTCAATAGCTCATTCAATACTGCATAACCATCCCCGAAGCCTCTAGATTAGAAAATAATACATGCATTCATATTTTCAAGCAACTGTAAATTCCTTTGTATGGCATCCCTCTTCAAGTGGTATAAATGAATTTTAATTGGTTTTTAGAGCTATTCAGCATTCTTGGAAAATAATTCTTCAAATTTGTGATTATTAAAAATTCTAAAATAGTTTTCAATCATTTCAAAAATGTTTTTTTTTCCATCTTTTCAAGGTGGTTTTCAAGTTTTCAAAGGCAAGAAAATGAACAATTTTTAAAAGCAAGCAAGAAAGTGGTTTTCTCAAGTCTTCTAGCTATCCTTCAAGTTTTAATAGCTCATTTATGGCTGCATCATCATATCTAATTCATTCAAATCTAAATATTATGCATGCATCAACATATTTCAAGAGATATAAACTACCCACTATGGCATCCCACTGTTAGGTTGTGGAGCTAAAAGCTTCACTGATGCAAACAGGGGAGGAGGTTGTTGAAGGTTGTTGAGTTGTAGAGCAACCGGTGTCGGTCTGATCAGCCGACGTCAGTTAGGTTAGTGAAGAGAAGCAATCGACATAGGTTAGGGATCGGCCGACGTCGGTCACCTCCAGGCAGACAGAGACCGACGTCCATCGCCTGTGCAATTCAGAACTGCAAGTTTTACGGGCAATTAGTTAATGAATCAAGTGTTTGCATGTCAAGAGCCAAATTTAGACTAGAAGTTGTGGATCTAATTATTGTAATTAGATGTCTAATTATTGTTTGGATGAGATCTATATAATAGACTCATGGGTTGTATTGTAAAAGTGTGCTAGTTTGAGTTGAGCAAAGTTAGCTCCTTCTGTGTGTGAGGTGAGCAAGGGTGTTCCTCCTAGTTCCACAGCAGTACCAAGTGTGGGTGCTGGTTTTGAAGAATCAGAAAGGTTCTTCAGGGGTGTAGGATCTTGGTCAGCAGGTGTGCATGGCTACGTTAGGAGATCTGCATGGTAAGTAAGATCATTGATCTACAGGTGTATGTGTGTGCATGATCCAAGTTTGCAGGTGTGCAGAACCAGATTGATTTGAAAGTGTGCAAGATCAGGGAGGACAGCAACACAACAGGGAGCAAGATCAGGCAGGATCTACTTGGAGTACAGTGTGTACTCGATTGGAGAGCAAAGAGGAAGGCAAGGCAGTTCCTTCTATAAGTAAGGTCTGTTGAGTTGCAAGTTGTTGCAAGTTCAGAGGAGATCTACTTGAAGTACGATTGTGTACTTGGAGTGCGTGGAGCACTTGTGGAGTGCATGGAGCACTGGTGTACTGGCAGTAGTGGATACTAACTGGTTAGAGGTGAACACCAACTCTGTGTTTGAGTTGTGTGTTGGGACCGTAAGAGAGAGAGCTTTGAGGGAAGATTTACTGTTTATGCCCTAGAGGTGTGGGAGCCCTAGAGGTGTGTAAGGAAGAAGAACTGTGGCAATCTTCTTTGTTGTATTTCCTTCTGGAAGAGTATTAATACAATTGTGTATTGTCTCTCATATTCTGTGTTGTTTCTGAATTCTAGTTACTTGTGATTCTGGTTTAATTCCACATGTAAGTTGCTTGTATTTGGTAATCAATTATGTGCTTCTGTATTTCCCAACAAGTGGTATCAGAGCTAAGGTTGCAGGGAGCAGGTTTGTGTTTAGTTACAGGTCACTCTCAGGGGTTTCTGATTGAGTGGGAGTATAGCAACAGCAGAAGAAAGTAAGCTACGAATGGAGAAACTGAATAGCATGAATGGTCACTTACAGTGTTATGGAAAGAAAGAGCAGGTAAAGAAAAATTGTTGATTTGTGGAAGATCAGCATGAAGGAACTGAAGAAGCAGATGTTGCAGGTGATGTGGCACAGGATGCTTTGGTATGTTTCTTGGATAAAGTAGAATCTTGTTTTATAGATTTTGTTGCCTCTTTCCATGCAGTCCGAAATAGAGTATCTTTTCATGGTAAGGTCTTTGGAGACTTTGGAAAGATTTATTTAGGGGCTGGTGTGCCTTGCCAAAGAATTGGCAAAGGGGAAGTGAAGCTGAAATTGCAGGCAGCCAACACATGGGTGTTGAAGGAGGTCATGCAGGTCCCAATGTTGAAGATATAGCTAATTTGTTCAGAAAATTTGGGTGATGAGAGATGCACAAGAACTCTCACAGCGAATGCACTTGAATTAGCTGGTGGTAAGAAAGTAGGTACCCTTTATCTACTTGCTTATATTATTGATTCTTCTTCTGTTGCAGAGACGTGGCTTTGTAGGCTTGGTCACATGAGCAAAAAGGAGATGCATGTTCTTAAGAGGAAGTTAGATGTGTTTGACAGGCTTAAGAACTGGAAAGCCTTGGTGTTTATGGAGAAGATGGCAGACAGAGATCAGTGGAGAAGGCTGAGTACCTCTGAGCAAAGCAGTTTGGACAGGGATTTGATTCAAAGAAAGCTCACGGGTAAAAAGTCATCACTCACAAGAAAACATAGGTATCGACATCGGTCAGGAGGAACCAGCATCAAATAGACAGGTGCTGATGTCGGTTATGTGCAGACCGAAGCTGGTGATGTCGGGCAGGGTAAGACCGATGTTGGTCAGGAGGACTGACATCGGCAATAGGTAAGACCGACATCGGTCAGAGTACCGATGTTGGCAATAGGGACACTGACGTCAGTAGAGTTGGTAGTCAGGACAAGCGCATGGAAACTAATGTCAGTCAAATGCAGACTGTGTAGTGACTGAGGTCGGTCACTGTAACGGATTTTGGGTAGACAACAAGCTGTCAAGGAGTCTCAAATGCCCATATGGAGGACTGAAAGGGTAAGTAAGCCTCAAATTCATTGTTCCTCTTCTTTATACTCATTGCTTACTACAGAGCAGGAAGGATCCAGGAAACAGTGGGAGCATGGCATGAACAGGTATGCAGAACCAAGTGAGAGATTTGGTAGGTTTGCCAGCCGGTATGAAAGCAAAGAGATGAATGGATACCTTAGTTAAAGAATAGAGAGAATGGACACGTGAGACAGAAGACCAGGTCATATGGTCTTGAGGAAGTTACAGGACAGTGGTACAGGTTTTGACAAGTGGATGACAAAGCAGGGCTTTAGTCAATGTCAGTGTAACCATTGTGTTTGTCTTACCAGGTGGATGATGGTCATGACATTATCCTGTTACTGTATGTGGATGGTATGCTAGCTAGCAAGTTTGTACATACAGGGTTTTGCTGAGCTAAGGGTAAGGTTAGTTCAGTGGCATGTCATGAGGAATTTGGAGCAACGAAATTCTTTGACATGAGAGACATGGAAGATCACAAGTTGATTTTGTCTCCATTGGGAGCTGATGTGAATCAGGTGTTAGTGAGGTTCAATACGCAAGATGCAGAACCGGATCACACCAAGGGCTGGACAGTTCAGTGTCCAAATTCACATGAGGTCTGGTATAGACCTGAGTTTTCCCTAGTGGGTGTTGTCAGAGAGTTAGGAGCCAATTCGGGGAAGTGGGTTCTCAGGTATTTGAGAGGGACCAGCAGCAGGGATTCATACTATGCAGGGTCAGGACTTCACTACATGGGTTTGTAGGTTCGGATGTGGCAGGTTACTCGGATGACAGGAGGTGCACCACAAGTTGTGTGGTGGGTGGTCTTCAAGATTCATCTTGAAGAGGGATACAAGCTAGGAAATAGATTAGACGAGGTACAGGTATAGGTACAGTGTAGCTATTTATCTCCAAGTGGGAGATTGTTAGGTTGTGGAGCTAAAAGCTTCACTGATGCAAACAAGGGAGGAGGTTGCTGAAGGTTGTTGAGTTGTAGAGAAACTGGCGTCGGTCTGATTAGCCAATGTCGGTCAGGTTAGTGAAGAGAAGCAACTGACATCGGTCAGGGATCGGCTGACGTTGGTCACCTCTAGGCAGACAGGGACCGACGTCAGTCGCCTGTGTGATTCAGAACTGCAAGTTTTATGGGCAGTTAGTTAATGAACCAAGTGTTTACATGTCAAGAGCCAAATTTAGACTAGAAGCTACAGATCTAATTATTGTAATTAGATGTCTAATTATTGTTTGGATGAGATCTATATAATAGACTCATGGGTTGTATTGTAAAAGTGTGCTAGTTTGAGTTGAGCAAAGTTAGCTCCTTCTATGTGTGAGGTGAGAAAGGGTGTTCCTCCTAGTTCCACAGCAGTACCAAGTGTGGGTGCTGGTTTTGGAGAATCAAAAGGGTTCTTCAGGGGTGTAGGATCTTGGTCAGTAGGTGTGCATGGCTACGTTAGAAGATCTACATGGTAAGTAAGATCATTGATCTGCAGGTGTATGTGTGTGCATGATCCAGGTTTGCAAGTGTGCAGAACCAGATTGATTTTCAAGTGTGCAAGATCAGGGAGGATAGCAACACAACAGGGAGCAAGATCAGGCAGGATCTACTAGGAGTACGGTGTGTTCTCGGTTGGAGAGCAAAGAGGAAGGCAAGGCAGTTCCTTCCATAAGTAAGGTCTGTTGAGTTGCAGGTTGTTGCAAGTTTAGAGGAGATCTACTTGAAGTATGATTGTGTACTTGGAATGCATGGAGCACTGGTGTACTGGCAGTAGTGGATACTGACTGGTTGGAGGTGAACACCAACTCTGTATTTGAGTTGTGTGTTGGGACCGTAAGAGAGAGAGCTTTGAGGGAAGATTTACTGTTTATGCCCTAGAGGTGTGGGAGCCCTAGAGGTGTGTAAGGAAGAAGAACTGTGGCAATCTTCTTTGTTGTATTTCCTTCTGGAAGAGTATTAATACAATTGTGTATTGTCTCTCATATTTTGTGTTGTTTCTGAATTCTAGTTACTTGTGATTCTGGTTTAATTCTGCATGTAAGTTGCTTGTATTTGGTAATCAATTGTGTGCTTCCATATTTCCCAACACCCACTACAAAAACTTTCAATAAATATTGGTTGTTATAAAAAAAAAGTTTATTATATTTTCTCATTCCAAAATATGATCTCCAATTCCAACGTGCTTTTCAAAGGCTCTAAAGCAGTTTTGAAAACAATATAAATGCATGCTCTTCAAGAACAATAACAAGAAAATGCATGATAGTTGACTTGGTTGTAACAACAGCGGTTTGGAATCTTTCTTCCAAGTAATTTCAAGAAGTTTCATCACCAAAAAATAGTGGTAACTTAAAGCTACATAGATCATTCAAAATATTTATAAAGAGAATGAACACCATACAAAATCGGTTCCAATGCCATACTTCAAGAACACAATACTTGTTTAATAGTTTCTTCACATTTTTCATGGCACATGGCAGTCATAAATAGCTTTTAAAGAGTTGTATGTGTTTTCCTTCCAAGAACACATTACATGCAAAGTGTTGGTTCATTGCCCAAGTAGGAGGTGGTTTTAAATTTTTCAATGATCTTCATTAATATTAAGATAGATTAACAACTTGTAAAAACACGTCATTTCAAAAAAAATCAAAGGCAATTTTCAAGAGGAAAGAAGTGGATTTTAAGGAATCAAGAACTCCAAACACAAAAGGCCATATATTCTCCTTTTCTTGAGTTTTTAAATTTTATTTCTAAAAAGGCTCAAAAAAATCATGGGAAGGTAGTTTTTAAATTTGGCCTACTTTCTAAGCTATTTTCTACAAAGTCATATTTATGCAAATTTTATATTTGTAAAAGGTGGACCCAAAAATTGACTTGGCAACTTGTTTTCCCTCTTTTTCAACTCATCCTTCTCTGAGAAGCTTGTAGTTTACAGATGTTTCACTTTCTTTATATTTTTCTACTCTTTTACAATGTCACATCAACATGAATGGGTTTAAAATATGAATTTCAAGGCATCACATAGATTTATGTAATGGAGTTATAATATGAACACATCATGGACACAAACCTTGGATGCTTCAATATGCAACAATTCTATGACAAAATCATATCCAAATGAAAAATTGTATTCATGAGGCAAATATACGATTGTGGATTGCCTCAAGTGTGGCCTTTCCTATTGCAATGCAGTGTCCAGAACTTATGATTGTGTGTGTGGAACACTATATTCCCAAAAAGTAAGGATTGTTCAATTCCAAAAATGAGCCAATTCTCTTGATTAGTCTTGAATACATTGAAAACACTTTTGGAATCTCTAACTATATTGAGATCAGAAAAGAGTCTTCTCAAAAAATATGGGATGTGGATCCACTCAAATGATCCAAATTCATGAATTGTAATTGGATGGTCGTCAATTGAGCCAACATTAAGAAATTTTTTAAAGATTTTCCAAGGAATTAATTTTGCCAAGAAGTTATCGACATCGTGACTCTCCTCAACTGAGTGTTTGGAATCCCATCTACACACAAACAAATCATGAATATGAGAATGGCATGTCATTTATACATGATCTCATACCTGGTACACAACATAGCTAGGAGAAAAATATTTACAGGCCTAGAGACTAACAAAGTTATGGCTCTAGGACCGAACAGAGTATATCACTTCTATCCTCAGCTCTAGATCAAATATAATGTGAAACATTTGAAGTGAGTTAACATCATGTTCCTCTTTCACATGATCAAGATGCTTAAAAATGATCCTAGTAATATATTCTCAGTGCAAATAATGGACACAATCACCAAATAGGGTAGTTGGCTTATCAAATTCCCTACCTTATCCTACATTAGAGTTAGTGAATTATTTGGAATTCCATATAAATTTCCAAATTACGTAAGTATAAAATGGGCTTTAATGGAGTTATGTCAATAGTTGTCATTAGTAAACCATTTCTTGGGATAAAAACATAACACTGATGTTCATTTCCCAATTTCAATTGAGAAATATATATGCCCTTCATATCGCAAAGTTGAATTAATGGATACCAAAATGGCTATGGTGACCCCTCACCCATTTGTCACAAGATGGGAATTTGACATTAGTGGATTTATTAAAGGCATTTTAGGAGAAAAATACAAGCATCAATCACAAATTGAAAACTATTGGGTAGATTGTAAAGATGATAGCAATGAGCATCTCATGGATTATTCTAGAATGACTCTAAGGCAAATAATTACTTTTAATCTGAAAAGTGTACCTAGAGGAGTCATAGATGACAAGAAAAACTTGATTTGTCATTAGAGCCTATTCCTATCATTGATTGGTTCATAAGGGAAGCAATGTCAATGGAGGACATAACTCAAAATATCAACAAATGTAGTCTCTCTTGGCTACAAAAAAGAATACAAGAATGCTTTGTAATATAAAAATCAACCTCAAAGTCACGGATCATCAAAGACTGTTCAGAAAGAGAAAGTCTCTAATCCTGCAAGGTCATCAACATAGTCTATGAAATGACCTTCACCGATAGTCAACACCATAGTCGCAGTTGATATTAGAAATATTTTTATCAAGAAAATCATTATAGAAGCTACTCAACATTGTATCAATATACATATAAACATGGATGATGAATGAAAAAGAGTGAGCATTTTATAATTCTCACAATCCAATTTTTCTCCATATGTTCCTACTAGCCCTGAGTCTCACAAATTGATTACCAATAATACTCTGTAATACATAGACTTTGATAATAATCAAGCCCTAATTGTCATCTCCTCAAATTCTCCTATAATATCACAACAAGTATAATGTACTCAACTTGTGTTGGTGTTTCAATCATCTCCTCCAATTAAAACCCAAATTGAAGTTCATTCAGCAATCCAAAGTGATCCTCCTGTCACTGACACATCAACATGGTTCTATGAAGTCATCAAGAAAAGAAAAAGAGTTTTTAAATCAATCACTATTGACTTTGAAGCAATCTCAACCTTTTCATCTCCTCTTCTTGCGAAGAATCCTAAATTAATTTCTAAAGTCACTACGAACAAACAAGGAATCAAATTTGTAGATATTGTGACACCCATTGTTGATAAAAATAAATAAGACATGTCAATTGAAGACTATTAACTTTCTACAGTGATGTTGGGAAGATATACAATGGAGGGAGTTAAGATTTACAATGGAGGGAGATAAGATTTACAATGTAGGGAGACAAATCAAATGCACAAGAATCATTGAATGTGATCATTCAACGCATGGAGAAGTACAAATCTCAAGTGACACAATACAAAAAGTAAAATCAAAAATTCATGGCATATGTTCAACATCTCCTCAATCCAATAGTATTTTCTTATGTCCTAATACCTTCAACGATCACATTGACAGATAAAGACATGTTTCCAGTGTCAAGATAAATTAAAAACATGGCCAAAGTGATGAATACATGGGCTAGAAAATATGTTGGTGCATGGATTCAAGTTGATCGATCACATCATGAGGATATTTGACAAGATAAAAATAGGATTGAACGCACTAATAATATTTGAGTCAGAGTTCATCCAAAAGATGTCACTCATTGAATCAATCATCCCTGATTTTCACAACATGATCCAATTGGGTTTCTATTCACTTTTCATTGATGGAATTCTCAAGAGTCAACATCATGGTGTTCATGTCAAATGGTCCAATTTTGTCAACTTTTGAAGGAATATGATCAAGAATGCAAAATTTAAACTTGATAGCATTAAAGAGATAGGCAACAAAATTTTATCCAACATCCAGGAGTTCTTTGAATAAATCTTTATGATTTATTTCAAGATAAGAATCAATTCATTTCCACAATGGAATTCAAATAACAATTGTTGGAGTTGGTCAAGAATGAATATTTTGCATCTTTAGGTTTCAATGTCTCTTTTATTATGAAGTTCAACAAATTCCAAATCTTGTTTGAAGAAATAAAAAGTACTTTGACTAAATATCATCCCATTCCTGAGCTCATTTCTAAAGTGTAGATGGTTTGTGAAGTTTGTTTCATGACCCAATAATTCTCAAAGGTGGAAGACATCAAGAAGGCACTGAATGTTTTAGGCAACTTCTAGCCTCAAAGAATGAACATACAAATATGTGATCTGGCCCAATAATGCATGTTCATTCTCATATGACTGGGATAGGCAAATTCATTGTCAATTGACCAGATCAAATTGGATAGAGCCCCAGTCATCAGTGAAGCCTAGATCCCACTCTTAATCAACCAGTAAATGGATTGTGCAAGCAAAGTCACAAGTTTGAAAGGGTCTCAATTCGTCCAACTATGGGTTATTTAATAAATTTGGTTTTATTTCATAAAGTCATTTTATTTT
The DNA here is from genome assembly GCA_037957365.1 of Torreya grandis. Classification (NCBI taxonomy): domain Eukaryota; kingdom Viridiplantae; phylum Streptophyta; class Pinopsida; order Cupressales; family Taxaceae; genus Torreya; species Torreya grandis. The sequence goes on along the minus strand of JARHVA010001438.1, from coordinate 430,034 downwards.
ATAAAATTATTTTATTTCTATAAAGTGTTTTATTTTATCAATAAAAGTGATCATATAATAAATGATTTTTGTATACTTTTCATAAAGTCACTTTTTAGGTCCTATTTTCTTGTAAAACCCTAACTAACTTTTATAACTACCTTAAGAAGTTATAAAAATGAGTTATTGGGTAATTTGGACCACTTTTGATAGGAAAAAGAAATTTTGGCAAGACAAGAAGTTGTATGTACGGTCTCTTGAAGAATCAATACAAAAAATATTTTCAAGACTTTGTGCCTCAAGTTTACTTGATTGAATGATATGCATATGTTTATTATTATTTTTTATCCTTATTCTTTCAATTTGATAAAATCTTATATTTTTGTTAGATAGTCATGCATGAAAAACTTTAGTGTAGAAGTCCATTTAAATATGCGTTAAAGATTTTTTTTTTGAGAAGCCTTGGTGAGATTGAAAACAAATTTGATAGTTGTTTTTATAAGGAAATACAGAGTCATTGCATGTATTTTTAGTCATTCAAATTCTTTGGTGCATGTACCTTATTTGTATGTCTAAGATATATCTTTCCTATCTCATTTGAATGATAAATGTTTCTTTCTTTGAAATCTCCACTTTCAAGTTGTTTGTGGTCATTTTCTGTGTTTAACTAGCTAAGATCATCCTCCCTCTACACGACTTATTTCCTTTATCTTTCCCTTATCACTTTTTCTTCATTTTCCTTTCTTGTCACTTTCCTATACTTTCAAGTTAAAAGTATAAACCCCCATAAAATAATGTTTTTGTTGTAAATAATTTACTTTTCTTGTTGTGTGTTTGCTTTCAATAAAAATAGCTTTGTCTGCTAATAGGAGAGGGACTTTGTCCCATGACTAATGACCGAAACTCACTAATTTATCTTTTTAACAAATTATTTAGCCAATAAGATGCATATCATTCTATATCATTTAGCATAATTCAAGGGACATGATACTTATTCATGCACATATATACAATTTTTCGAAGTAAAAATGCATGATACTTATTCATGTGCGTATCAAATACAATACAATTTAAAAATTCAAAGGCAAATGTTTACTTCAATTCAAATCTATTTGGCACTGAGGTCATGATGGGGGCATGAATATTATTTATTCTTTGTCGATCACGCAAGTATAATCTAGATTTATTTATAGCTTTGTGATTCGATATATAACTGGTGATGTGCATTCAAGTCTAGTGACATTCAAGGGCCTTGGCATTACTTATAATGAACCCATTGTGTGGTTATATATATATATATATATATATATATATATATATATATATATATATTATTATTATTTTTTATTTTTTTATTTTTTATTTTTTTTACAGGTGATATACGTTCGAGTCTAATGACACTCAATGGCCTTAGCATCAATTATAATGAAAACACAGTGGTTCCACTTTTTTAGATTAGTACATTGGGTACTTTTTCCCATTCATGAGAGTTGGAACATGCATATTTCCAACTCAAGGACTTGGTTAGTTATTCAAAAATTATAGTTTATCACTCTCAATTTGTCATTGGTTCAAGATCTCTCCAAGTGCTTTAATAAGGGGGAATGCTTCACTATGTTTTACATGTTACAGGGCAACATGGTTTCATCTCTCTATAAGTGTACTCCATTGTTCTCTGTTCAAATTTTCAAATTTTTCAAACTTTAAATATGAACAATGACTTCTTCATGTGTTGTTGCAAGGTTTGGTAAAAGGAGTACCTACACAATTGAAGTATCCTATCAAAGACAAAGTATGTTATACACACTTGGGTTTAATTATTTATCCTTTACTCTAGCAACCTCATTACTAAAATAAAGGGTGGGGGAAGGGGGGAATGTAGAGACCTAAATTTGGTCATATGTACTTGACAATGTTGATTCTTAAAGCATCCTAAACCACTTGACTTGCATTCAAATACATGACTCTTATATTTTATTCCACTAAGCCATTTGTCTATATACGGGCTCGACCCTTTGTTCATTGTCACTACTACACATAACTTTCCAAGTCAAATGTTCAAACTACTTGATAATACCTTTAGACTACCTCCAACTCAAGACAAATGTCCTTAATTCTCTGGGACAAGTTTGCCCTAGCCTAAAATGATCATTATCACGAACCTTTCCACCTAGAAAGGCCTTGTCCATGTGCCAATTACTGGCTAGTGTCCAAATTCAAAATATTATTTTGGGTCTTCCCACACATTTCATAAGGTTGGCTAAAGGAAATTATTAAAAGTTTTACTATATAATTAAATAAAATGTCATTTTTATTGTGAGCTTGGCACTACCTATTGAGCACTTACACAATAGCACATTGAGCAAATATGCCCTATTCCTCTAAAATTTAGTATCATTCTTAAGAATTAATCACAAACTAAGTCTAAAACATTTTAAAGCAAATTACGTGTTATCATTGTCAAGTATCAAAGTAATATTCATTTTGTGTACATATAACCAAGGAACACAATTGCATAATTGCACAATCACTATAGATGGAAAAATTACATGTGGCTTGACTCCATTTTCAGAGTATCTAGATACGTAGGCAACGGTAAATCATCACGAGGGTGATTGGGGACAGCTCAACCCATTACACTCTTCCTCTCACAAAAACCTCTAGGGTTTTCAAAGTAAAAGGAGGTAAACAAAGATCTTCGCGTGGCATAAACAAAATTGAAACATCTTAGTCTACTTCACAGACAAATGCACGGAAGGAAAAATAGTCACTATTTCATCATAGTCAACGTGGACAACTCTGCAGTCAAAAAACACAGTTGGTCTACGCTATTATCTAAGGAACAGAGTTGTCTAGAAACATCTTCATATTTTGAATCTGATCCTAAATAGTCACAGTCCTGCTTTATGTTAATTTTCACACCCAAACATCAAAAACAGTCAAAAAAGAATTTAGATCTAAGCTAAGTTAATTTATTTCTAGTATTTTCCAAAAATACAATCTTTATATATTTAATAAGTTTCAATCAGAATTGTTAATAACTATATATATTTATCATTCTGATTTTTAAAAGTTTTATACTTATTAAATAACATTTCAATTTTTAAATAAAAACACGGTAAAATAGTATGGAAATAAGTATTATACCACTATTATAGTAGTGGTAACAATTAAGCTCATCTCTCTTATTTGTCTGACACAAAATATCAAAGATAACCCTCCAAGCACTTGTTGACCACCTAAGATTGTCCATCAATTGGGAATGATATGACAAGCTACAATCAAGTTGAGTACCCAAGCAAGGGAATAATTGTCTAAAAATGACTAGTAAATATAGAATCACAATCACTTACTATGATTTGTGGGGTCCCATATAGCTTCTAAACTATATTCATAAAAAATAAATGTTATTGTACTTGCTATAAAAGGATGTGACAAGGAAAAAAATGGTCATAATTGGTGAATCTATCAACAACAGCCATGATGATATTTTTTGCTTCCGACTTGGGTAACCTTATGATAAAATCTTTAAAAACCTCCTTGCAATGCTAGTTAGAAATAAATCATAGATTTAGAAGACCGTAGATCTTAATTGTCTCGCTCTTGTTTTGTTGGCACACCATGCATTCTGCGAAAGATTTCTAGACTTCACCTTTGATCCTTTCTTAAGAGAATTCCTCTTTGATTCTATGATGTCTTCAAAAATCTTGAGTACCCACTGACTGTCGAAGCATATAACTTCTCAAGAACCTTATGCTTAAGGGTTCAATTCCGGCATAGGTATAGTCAATCCTTTTACCATAGAGAGTCCCATAACCGTAAAAAATTATTTGACATGCTCGAATCCTATTAGAGCTTCTAAATGAGAGTCTGTGTATATATGTCATTCTATTATTCCAATCTTGACACCTCCATCAAATCTACTTTTAAAAATATGGATATGGCACACAATAGTGCTTTTGTAGACTCTTCTTTCCTGGATACTGCATCAACCACTACATTCTCCATTTGTTTTTTGTAGATGGTCTCAAATTCATATTCCAACATCTTTGTGAGCCTTTTTTTTGTTCCTTTGATGGTAAACTTTGTTCTAAAAAATATTTTAGATTATCATAATTTTTCTTCCCCTTAAAGTGTTTGCCCATCAAATATGATCTCCATCATCTGACTATATAAAGGATAGCCATCATTTCCTTCACATAAATAGGCTTCAACAAATCCTTGTCCTTGAGTTGGTTACTCTCAAATGCAATAGTTCATCCTTTTTGCATGAATATTGCCCTCATGCCATACCCCAAAGCATCACACTCGATAATGAAAGTTTTGGAAAAATGTTGGGTAGCTAGAATAGGAGTGGTGCACCTGACTTTTTTCAACGTCTCAAATGCCTTGGTGGCTACCTTATTTCAATGGAAAGAGTCTTTCAATGAAGTTGGAGTGGTGTTGTTATGTTATCGTATTTTATTACAAATAGATGTTAGTAACTTGTGAGCCCTAAGAAGCTCAGTAAGTTATTAAGGATTATAGGCACTTTCCATTCAACTATGGCTTTGATCTTGTGAGGTTCCACCTTTATACCTCCATGGGAAACAATGTCACCCAGATACTTCACCTCCTTGACTCTAAAAGCACACTTGGAAGATTTGGCATAAAACTATTTTTCTTCCATAATTCCTAAACCATGATTCACATGTTGCAAATGTTTGCCCATGTTTTGTTGTATATCAATATGTAATCAAAAAACACCAAGACAAATTTCTACAAAAATGGCGGAAAGGCATAATCTATTAAACTCTGAAATGTATATGGTGCATTTGTGAGGCTAAAGGGCATCACAAAGAATTTATAGTGGTCGTCATGGGTTTTGAAAGTTGCCTTATGTATATCCTCGTCTTTGATTTGATTTGATAATACCCTGGGTTGTCAAGTATACAACACCATTTAGTTCATGTAGCAAATCATCAGTTATAAAAATTAGAAACTCATCTTTGATGGTGTACTTGTTGAGCTACATGTACTCTAGACATATGCGTTGATTGTCATTCTTCTTACTCACCATCACCATTAGAGAGGAATAAGCACTCTAGGTATGTCGGATAATCTCTACTTTGAGTATCTCTTTTACCATCTTCTAAATTTCACTCTTCTTTGCATATGGTTATTTATAAGGTTTGATGTTGGGTGGTTGGATCACTAATAATTGTTGAATGGGATGATCATGATCCCTTTTGTGTGGTAATCATTTCGGCATATCTCCAAAAACTATTGTCTTGACAATTTTTTGTAAATCTGGTGACCAAGGCACCTTTGTTAGTTGTGCTTCTACGAAAAAACTTGTGCTACAAACCTATCCACTCCCTTTTTAAGGATCTTCTATATCTGAGGAGGGCTAACCAACTGTGAAGATTTTGCATGTAGCCCATGTAGTTCAAATGTCCTTTCTAAATGAAAATGTATGAATTACTCCTGAAAATTCAACTCAAATCATTCTCAAGGTAGTGAGTCATTGGACTCCCAACACAATGTATGTGTCGCCCATGGGAATGGCGAACATAGGGCAATCTAATAGGAACTCTCCTATGGTGAGTTTAATACAATGTCATTTTCCTGTACAACTAACTATACCACCATCTGCAATCCTGACTTAAAATTCTATAATTGGATAAACAAAATAGTTCAAACAAGCAACCAACTTATTGTTCATGAAATTGTGTCCTAAGTCAATCAATACAGTCACCCTCTTGTTTTTTAAGAAACCCACTACCTCGAAGGTTTATAGGATGTTAATCACTGAAAGTCCATGGCCAAAAACAATTAGTTGGATATATAGTCTCCTCATATGGGTCATCAACACCTTCTAATTCTATTTATCCATCCTCTTCTTCATTGGCACCCTCAATGTAGAACAATTTTTTTTCAACCCATTTATGTATGCGACTATATTTCCTATCATAATTAAAACATAACCATTTTGCCCTTTTCTCTTCAATTTGTTGAAGAGTCAATCTATTAGGTTGAACAAATGACGATGCTAGAGTGTTTTGATCTTTCATGCTTGTGAAGACTTGTCTTATGTTGACCATTGATCTTTCCTTTGCCTTGCAAGCCACAAGAATTAAATGTGTACCTCATGTTGAATGTAATCCTCGAGTCCCACAAAAAATAGACCGTTCAAGTTTTCATCCATAATCATCTCTATACGCAAGGATAGACTTTGTAATAGCTAGATATAATTTATGGCTGGTCCTATGTTTTGCAATATGACTAATTAGTTGCAATAATTCTCCATCACACTATAGTTATAGTGCATCTGCAATGCCTTAGTAAAAACTAACCAAGTGACATACAATGTTCTTTTAAGCACAAAACCATCAATACCAAATGAATTGTTTGGCCTCTCACATATAAGGATGCCATTGTGACATTTTTGTCCACATAAGATCTTATGTAAATTGAAAAAAATCTCCATTTAGCGGATCTAGACACCAAAATCTTTTCCATCAAACTTATGCATGTCCACTGTTTGCTTTATATTCTAAGGCCTCAAAATGGCACCAATCAAGGGTTGGAGTTGTATTGTAATCGAATTTGGAAAGCGTTGACCAAAAGAACCACCCTAGTTGCACTGAACATTGGTGAATTGTGGTTGGTTTTGTGAATTCTGTTGAGGCACAATATATGAAATCTCTGCCTAAGTCGACCCAATTACTAACTGATTTTGTCCAGATCTCCTCAATTGTTTGCACCCTGATCAATTTAATTCTCTTATATCTATCGCAAACAACCCTTCAACAAAAAATTTGCCAATTTTCGTTTTGGACTCCCATTTGTTCTTTGTTTGGCATTTTTTTCTAGAATGTCAAAACCCCTTGACTCGACCCCTCACATAAGAACTGCAATGCAAAGATTTGAAAGACCAGGGTTTGAGGTTTACGATTCAAAGTTGGGATTAAAAAAAAGTTATTGAGGAATTACACCAATGGGATCATCTCACTGAGACGAATCCAATGACAGTGATGTTGTGCGAGGGTACAAAAAATTTGAAAAAGTCAAATAAAAAACTCAAAATTATAGTTACCAAATATATGTCATCAAGATCACCCCACCAAAACAATTCCAACAACTATTATATTGTACTAAGGTCCATTTTTTATTTTTTATTTTTTATTTTTTAAACAATACCATACACAACTAAAAAAAATTAAATTCTTTGCAAATCTAAACAACAAAAATATTTGGCTATTTCTCCTACGATGTTGGAAATGTTGAAAATAAAGACAGAGATAAGGATGAAGATGGTTGGGGTTCTATTCTTGGTGCTACAAACCCACAAGGTTTTGGAGGCTAGAGAGGGTAGGTTGACAAACTCGACAATCCCTCACCTCATTATCGCTCCTAGTGCCTAATGTGAACTATGTTTTATAGCTTTGCTTTATAGCTCTTTGGCCTTGTCAGCTATTTTGTTGAAGAGTTTTTTCAAATTGTATTACACTAATGTTTTCTCTCACCTTTTGTCGATGTGACTCTTGGAATGTGAATTCTTTCACTCGTTTTTTTGTATAATTCATTGTACGTTAATTTTTGAAAATACATTGAACTGAGTTTTCAATCAAATAAAAAACATTATTTTTTCAAGCTTTCAACAACACAAATATTAATTTATACCAAAAAAAAATGCAACAAAAAAAATTGACCCAAATCGAAACTCTGATATCACTTGTAATGAAAGTACTTAGACACTCTGATACCACTTGTAATGAAAGTACTTAGACAAGGAAAGTAAAATATCAACAATGGATCTCAATATAAATATCAAGAGTAGAATAAGACCAATGACTTAATAATAAAGGCATAATAAAACAGATCCACATAATATGATTGCAAGCAGAACAAAATATTGAAACTATATGAATAAATCATTTTTAATGCGCAACTTCCATAACCTTATAATAAGAATAAAATTCATAATATGATCCTCCACTACTAAACACTACCTCCTATGTATACCCTACTAAAACTTTGGATGATCCATAAACTGACACCACTACCAATATCATAAAAATGGAAATTATGATATGACTAAATAAAGTCATGCTAGCCACAAATTGGCCCCCCATACCTCAAATACACACTAGTGGTTAAGGGCACTGCAACCACCTTGAACATTCTCAAGACAACTAGTTACTTAAGTTTATCAATTTTATCATAGATCCGTGTATTGTATCAGTTTAATAATGTACACCTTGTCAAAGCTATTGCAGTGTCTATCCGTAAGTGATGTTCTTGGAATAACTCGAGATATACGCATGTTACGTGCAGGGTTGAGCCCTAAGATTCAATTTGTACCTTAACATTAGATACTGTCGTATATGTAATATTTACAGGAAACAGAATAAATGCAGCCTCCTCCCTCCACGTTCACAACAAATAAAACACGATTAAATGAATATATCCACATAAACTAGGAATTTTTGAACCTATGACCAGAAATATGGAAGGTTGCAACCTGATTAGAAGCGCAGAAATTCAATTCTTATGTTCTAAAGAATGAGAGATGGCATACTCTTATTTATGAATGATTCACAGATCCCAATCATAATATCATTGCTACCACCATTTCCACCTCATTACAAAAGAAGCCTTTAACACTCTTGAAAAGCAAAGATTGGGAGGTGGGATAACAACAGAATTGCAAGAATATTAGGAGCTTTGTTGACGGTGAAACATTTAGAAGTAATTTTAAAAATAAAACTTTGGCTTTTAAGCATTCACGATTTGAACTTTAAAAATCAATCAATTCAATGCGAAAAAAAAACAGCTGGTACAGGCAAGATATAAGATTGCAGGCATATTACAACCAAGTATCATCAAATAAATATGGAGATGCATGAGACATGTGGAGATGCATAATCAAGGATGAGACATGCTTGGCTAAGATTCCTTTCTATCCAAATTTCTTTTTGGATTGTTTGCATAACATCACGACTAAGAAATCATTCTTGCTGTGAGCATATATCCTGCAAAAGCCCTCATGGAAAGCTTCATTGGTATCCATTGGAGTGCAGCGATACTGATAGAAAACTATCCAATTACTTTGCTTCTAAAATTCTCATCGTAGCACCAGATTGGAAGCTTCCAACAAACACTTGCCAAAAAAACAGTGTCACATAAACCCCTTACGCTTGTGTCTCGCTTGTGAAATTCAATAGCGATTAGTGAATGTTGGTCCTCCTAGTGGTTGAGAAACAAGACCTCTTTCCAACTCTTTAGGATTAGGCACATGGTGTATATTTGAGAAAAATTGCATGGGATTCGGTCCTTCTATTCTACTTCCCACCTGTGAATTTCTTATCCACTCAGCATTAACTGGGGCAACGTTAACAGAGGGTATTCTTTCTTTAAACATGATGTCTTCATATAACTCGCTGTAGTAATGTGGTTTCTTCGAGGGATGTGAATTTGACAAGCTTACAGTATCTTCTGACACTCTTTTGTGTCCATGCGGAAGGCCCTGTGAGGCATAAACTTCAAGATCTTCCTGTGGTCTGAGCTGATCCTGTTCATAGATACGATAAACTCTATTCAAATGTTCAGCCCTTTCCAGCCCAGAAATATCTGATTTACCTTTCTCTATATCCTCACTGAACCTCAAACCTGATATTCCACCATCCCCTGACTGTAAAGTGCTGGATGTGTATGGTGGGTGCAGAGAATCCTGATGTTTTTCTTTAAGATGAAAATTACCTTCATCAACCCGCTCGCTAAACATACGACTTTGAACACTGATTCCCCTAGGCTGTAAGCTAGAACCATACCGAGAACTCCGGAAGTAATTATCGCTTGCATCCATACCATATGGACCGTTTGCAACTCTTACATTGGTCAATAAACCTCTTTCCTTGACATGAATATCCTCTCCACATCCCACAGTGGGTGAATTGTGAGGACTGATATCCATACTCTTTTCGGATTGAGTTTCTGCAAGATCCAAAGCAGAATAACCCCTTGTTCCACCAGCAATTGAGTGACCTGGCAATAAGTTTTGACAACTTTGTACCTTCCCGTCAACAAACCCTTCAGGACAAAATAATTGGAGAAGAGCAGAAACCTGCCAAAAATTACATAAGGTAAATCAATAAAGGCAGCACAAGAAAACGATTTTTTGTTTGAATATCCACCTGAGATAATTATATTGAAGCGAACATATGGAATAATAACAGGTACCAATAAGTGCAAAAAGCAGAGAGAAGAATTTAGAACCTGCTGGGAACTAAGTTCATTTTTAAACTTGTTGTGAGCATAGTAATTGTCTTCTATTGCTTTTCTGAAAACCTTCTCGGAAAGAGGTTTGCATTCCCTGCAAATGCGAAACCGCACCTGCTCAAATTCAAGATGCAAAAACCAAGTTAATTCAGGCATGAAAATCTTGTCTGTTTATAATCACTAAAACCCAGAGGTCATGTTAGTAGAATAACTCCTATTGCTCCTCTACACGCTAATGACACACAATTGACATCTTGACATTTTTAAAAAAATACAGTTAGCCATGCAGCAGCACATCATTATCTTGGTTTCAGTGCCAAATCTGGAAAAAAACGATTTTAAGTACAGATCTTACTTTTGAGTTCTTGTTTAAACTCCAGAAAAAAAACTTTCGAGTCCTTTATGTTGCCTATGTACCGTAAATGCACTTTAAACATATTTTGATCTCGGATACTTTAATTCAAACTTGTACTTGCCAACACAGAAATAATGCATAGCCTAAAGTCCATAGTTCAAAAACTCATACTTGGCAAAAAATCGGCAGCCCAAAAATTTGGCTCAGTCTCACGACTCAGCAAATCTCGGTAAAACTTGAAAAATGTTCGTGAGTTAAAATATATATAAATTCATAAAATTAACTCACACCCCTGTCAAAATCCTTGAAATCGGATTAAAATCACTTAACAGCAACTGGTAAATGATCAAATGTGTTTTAACATAGCAAAAATAGTATAAAATCGAATGCAAAAAGTGAATTAAAAAACGAAAAATAGTGCGACTGTTATTACACATCAGTAGGCAAGTTTGCAGTAGCCAAGGGAGAATCTCGCCTGGTCCTTTGACTCCAGAGTTTTGCAGTTTCTCAGCAATTTTTCGCTAGTTATAGAACTGCAGCCTAAACTAATACAGAGACCAAATTATCTATAGGAGCCATAGGCACGTAAGTTTTAACATATTTCCCAAAATAGCAAATTATAACAAAAATTTAGTTCAGCGCAAATGGCATATTAGAAATGCCATTAAGAATGTATAACAGTAGCCGTCAACATTCATTCTAAGCTTGGTAAACAAAGAATATCATCAAAACCAATTTTTTGTGCTTCCCATCAATTTTTGCTACTTCCATTTTTATTAGGAACATTTTCCCAAAACTTTCTTGGAGAGCCCTCCTCTATTGAAATGGTAAGCTCACAAAGGAGATCAAAGAAACTGATTATTGGACTTTGAAGGAATTCTGAGGCCGTAAGCAAGGATGTAAAGAGTTCAATCGATGAATTTGTTGGCTAAGATCTTAACAGTCTTTATGAACATGAAGCTGACAATGAATGTGCTTCTGAAAGCTTACTAAATTGATGTGATCGTCAATCCCTTGTATTTTCTTTCCAGAAAAGGCATAATCTACAGTCATCAATGCTAGCTGAAGGTTAGGAGTGCTGGGATTAGGGACAAAAATGAGTTGATTTTCTTTCTCTTGTTTTTAGTTCTACCGCTAACATCCTGGTTACAGCTACCTTTTCAATTTAGAAGTCATAATCTGAAAAACCATATTATGTTATATAATAGATAAAAAAAAATTCATAGACCTTCACCGCTTGATTTGAACTTATGCTGAAACTTAGAAGCCATAATTAACCAATTGGAAATGGAATGCTGTAACTTAAAAGCAACACTTCACCAATTGGAAACGGAAGCCAAGAAAGTTAGATACGAGGAAGAGGGCTGAAAGCAGCTCCACTGAGAAGGGTTCAGCTGCTTTTCTGTTGTTTACTTCATTTTTAAAGCAAAATGAAATGCTTGTTATATAGACACGATGCTTAGAAAATATGTTTCCCTTTAAATGGACGGAAAAAACCCTCTGATGAATTTAAGACAGAATTTCATCCAAAGCAGCACCTCAAGACAAATAGATGTTAAATTTAACTGCTCATCTAATGACAATACTATGTATAACGGATACAATGCTTCCTTGGACATTAACCATTTGATTTAAACTTATTCTGACATTTAGGAGGAGCAATTCTTAACTAACTGGAAACATAAGCCAAGAAATTTCAATACGAGGAAGAGGGTAGAGAGCACATCTCCTGAGAAGATTTCAGCTGCTTTTCTGTTGTTTACTTTCCTTCAATTTTTGAAGCAAAAATGAAATGCATAAAGACATGATTTTTTAAAATATCTGTTTCCCCTTGGATGGACAGAAAAGGCCCTCTGACAAACTCGATATAATTTCATCCGAACCAGCACCTCAAGATTAATAGATGTTAAATTGAATTGCTCTACATATTTTGTATAGTATATCAGGTGGACTGTCAAAAGTGGAGCCAATAACTAGCCAATTCCTCTCAATATCTGAGAGAGAACTCATCCCTAATAATTATTTCATAATTATCTCATCGTCAAATCACAAAAAGACTGCTAGGTGACATCTAGACATGCTACCAAGTCAACACTCAGTCTCTCATATGGATTGATACAATCATTGTCTTTTGTGCGTCAGTCAATTATTATATTTGAACATACGCTTCTTAATTTCAAAGCCAGCATCTAACTTTGCAACATTGATGACACGGTCAAAATGAAAGATAGTGACCTTCAATTCCAATTAAAAGTAGATGGTGTTAAAACAAGTGTCACCGCATTCGCCAATTTTTATTGCAGAAATTTGAAATTCGTTGAATTTCAATAAACACTATTAAATTCATTCAAATTCGTCTAATATTCGTTTCAGTTGAGATTCATGAATTCTAGGGTTAATTTTTCATCTTGTTGTCTGTCGTTTTCCATCGATGAAGACTGTGCGAATGAACCCTGGCACCGTTTCTCTGTTGAGTGATGGCAAAGCCCTAAACGGGTCCACGACTGCAGCGACTGCCCTAAGTTTATCGTGTTTTTCGTGACTGCAGTGATCAGTTTGCATCCACGACCTGCGTCTGAGTGCCCGTGCGTCCACGCGAACTATGAACTTCGGCTCTACCCATACGACGTGTTAGTGTGACAAATCATTCCCTGTGCATCGATGATTCCATACGACCGCCCTAAGTTAGCTTAATATATAAAAATTTATATATTTTTTCGGGGATCATTATAAGCTGGAAGCTAAGTAACCATATAGATTATTATATTAATTTCGTAATTGTACATTTGTTTTCTTTTTTTAAATACATATACATTAACATATACTTATAGTTATTAGATTATAGAATATGGTTATTTTTATAATTAATAATAGAATATAAAAATATTATATATAATATATTTTATAATTTACAATTTTATATTTTAAAAAATGAGTATATTTCTATTAGCCGAATTTAATCACGAATTTTATTTTAAACTTTTTACTTCTGATTTTTTTCCTCGGCAAATTCGAACACGAATTTGAATGTGGTGACTATGGTTAAAACAGCGAGTAGCATTTCCTTGAATCTGATAAAGCATCAATTTTAACATTGGCATCATGTCATGTATCTTTTGCTGATCTCTTCCCATTTTTAAATTTGTCATTAAATCTTCGACTTCGGCCAATAACTATACCACTCTAGGAAATTGGGGTTCAACATCAGCTTGTTGGCTACCAAACTTGTTCCCATTATAATGTATATAGACAAATACACACATCCTATAAAGGATGCAGCTGCCAATTAAGCCTTATGGCTATAAGCGCTTTTATAAAATTAATACTTTTGACCATAGTTACCAAGTTTGGAAATCCAGATCCATTCGAGAGGGCAAAAAATCCAAAAATCTGGAATTCTTCAAAAAGTTCGAAAAAATCCTATCTGAAATGTGTGTGAGAGAGAGAGAACATAGTTTTATAAATATGCAAAATTGACAAATACAATGAAAAACATTAATAAAGTAATATAAAATGTTAATATTATATTGTATCTATGGTTTCTGGGCATTTTTTTCCGCAGAAAACCTTTTAAAATTTTGAAAAAAAAAAGGGCCGACCCAGACGAACTTATTCGGGCTGGCCAAAAAATCCAGATCTGGCCAGATTTGGTGCAGATCCGGCCGAATTTGGCAATGCTATTATTAGGACAAAGGATGACTTTTATCTTGTTTTGTCCTTTCATAAATAAAAAGTGCCCTAGAATTTTCTTTAACAGGCCTTATGAAATTTTGCTTTCAAAATAATAAGTTTTTTTTATCACTTGTAAAATTTTCCCCAAGTCGCATTAACTAGGCTACCAGATACACCCTCAAAGGAAGGGAAATGTCATATATGGTATCCTACCATCCAACGCAGGTCCAGGAACAATACACATGTATCCAATGTAATCAACCTCAAAATACCGGAAAAAAAAGTAACCGGTCATTTGGGTTCGGTTCAGTGGGATATTTTCTCAACTTAATTTCCAGATTGTTGGCTACCAAACTTGTTCCCATTCTAATACATATAGACAAATGTGAACAGGCTATAAAGGGTGCACCTGCCAATTAGGCCTTGCAGCTAGATGCCCTTTTATAAAAGAATAAATTTTAAGTTCTAAAACAATTTTTCAATGATTTTATATTATTAGGACACAGAACTTAATTTATCTTGTTTTTCCCTTCCATAAATAAAAAGCTCACTAGAGTTTTCCTTAATAGAACTTAAGCAATTTCCTTTTTATAAGTCTTCAAAAAAAATAAGTTTTTATAATCACTCGTAAAAATTTCCCAGTGGGGCATTAACTAGGTTACAGGATACACCTTCCGAGGAATGGATATGCCATATATTGTATCCAGCACAGGGCCAGTCGTGCAATCTTGCATCACCCAAAAATAGGTGTCAATGTTTGTGCATGTTTTGTTGTTTTGGCACGGTGGAAGGTGGTCCAAGGAAAACATCAGCACTCCAACACTTCAATGGTATCAACTACATCAGAGAGCATCAGTTTCAAGCAACATGATTCCAAGTGAATTGGTTGAGTTTCTCAACCATCAGTACAATCCAGGAAGCGGTTGCATCTGTTTAAGGCCAAAACCAATAGGTTGTGGGGCAGAGAACAAACGGGCATCAAGGACATCTCAAAAAGTTATGCACTTTCAAAAAAGCAGCATCTCGTTTTGCATCTGTATGCAAAAGATATGGCCTCCAAAAGATAGCAAACTTTGCACGCTAACAAACCGCAAGGTTAAGTGGTGGTTTTTAAACAGCCCTGGCGGTTTTGCGACCAATGGTCTGCATGAAGCAGTAGTTTCAACTGTGTGGAATGCAACAAAAAAGCGTAAAGGACCAGAATGATGCACAGTGGGTTGTTGAGCATTTTGTCTTCGTAGGGGCATCTCCAGAAGACATGAATGAAGTGGTTTCACATCAAAAAGGCAGTCTCTTGTGGAGAAGAGATTTAGGAGTGCTTGTGAGAGAGCAAAGAGCAAAACATGTCCATTGAGGGACTCTTTGTAATGTTAAATTCTTTATGTATGTAGTGAGTATGTGGGTGTGTTGGTTCTGTAATCTGAAATCAGAACATGAATAAAGTGTAATGCTTTGTGTCAACTTAAGTAAATTATGTGTGAATGTGTCTACTGTTGAGAAAGTTGAGTAAACGCTGCAAGGAAAAGGTTGTTCTTCATTGGACCCCCTTTCCTTGACTGCATCAATTAATATCAGAGAAAAGTAACAACTTTGGGATAAGTTGGAGAGTGTTTGTCCTCCATTAAGAAAGAATGGGTAGAGGCATGAATGGAGTAAGAGAGGGTTGAGTGTTCTCCATTTTGTGTAGGTAGGTAGAGAACTGCAGATACATCCTCCATTGAGTGCACAGTGGTAGAGGGCCCTCCATCTTGTGTGGGTGGGTAGAGAAGAGGGGTGAGAGAGATGGATGCGAGGTGGGCATCCCATGTGGCTGAGCTGAAAGTTGTGTTGAGGGCAATGCAAGTCCAAGTGAGAGTTGAGGCAAGGACGAGGAGGAAGGGTGGTTCCATACCACTCATAGTAGAGATTGAGAAGTTGAAGGAAGAATTGATGATTGTACAAGTCATGCTAGACAGCATGAGAGGAGATATTGATTCTACAAGGGAGGAGAAAGAGAGATAGAGGAGGACATGGATCACACCATGTATTGCAGAGATGAAGAGAAGGAAGGTTTCTTGTTATAAGAGAACCTTGGGGCTGATTAAAGAGGCTTTAGTGGAAGGAGCAGCAAAGGTATGAAAGTGGTGGTGAAGGAAGCACAAGTGAATGAACATGATGAGGATTTGGAGGAAGCATTGAGTAGAGAGGAAGATGAGGAGATTGTAGCAAAAGTAGAGGTCGCAGCTGAAATGGTGGTTCATGAACATCCCATATTTGAAAAGGAATAAGCTATGTTACCGTATACGCGCCTGCAGACCCTAGTACATGTACGAAACATCACAGGATATGGGTACGGCAAGGAAATGGCGGAGAAACGCCCAGGGCACGTCCCCGGGCCTGCAGATACGGCTAGATATGACCTGGGGCGTATCTGGGCGTATCCACAGGCCCAGGAAAGTATCCTGGGCATATCCACTAAGCATCCAAGCAGAAAAACGTTTTTTTTTTTTCCCCTTTCAATTCGCCTAATGAAAAGTCAAACATGGACTTCAAAATACAATTAAACTATAGGGTGAAGCAGTCCAGGGGACGACAGGTGTGTACTTTAAGCTATATGGTGAGGCACGAGTAATTTCTTCTATTAACTAAACTCAGAAAAAAGCTGTCGAGTTACTGATTTCCTTCAGGATCTCAGCCTTTTAAGCAGTGGTAGATAAGCTATAGATGTGTAGTTTGCTATAGAAGATATGAATTACATTATACTATATTGTTACATGATATAGATGGTGCAGTTATGAGCTACTGTAGAGTTCTCTACATACTAACTAGGCCTTGAACATTGATTCAAAGTGTTTTTGAAATAGAAAAGATTAAAACCGTGCCTTGGGTAATTTGCTGAGTTGTCTTTAATATTTATTTTTGTCCATACATTGTAACATTTGCACTATATACCTATTATAAAACTAATCTAAGTTTGACCATTGAATATTATGATATTTGGCATTGAATTATGAGTATGTTTTGTGGTTATTTAACTTATTTTGTTTCCTTTATGCATATTATGTGGTTAATTTTGTTTATATGGCTATATTTTTATATTTTTTATTTTTTATATATATTTTTGTGCAGCCGTATCCAAAACGTATCCAAACCCAAAAAAAAATCCCCGTATGTGATTCTCGTACCCATATCGGTATCGGACCATCTCCTACTTGAAGAAGAGATGAAGATGATTGAGAGAATGTTTAATTCCCATGATGATTTTGTTTCAAATAGTGGGGAAAGTACAGCAGCTGAGAAGGAAATAAAAGACGTGTTTCTAGCATGCATCTTTGGAAGCAATGTGAGGGAGAGGTGTTGGTGGAAGGGTATCTTGCAGAATAAAAGTTGCCTTGTGAGCAACTGAAGGTTGCCATGGGAGATAGGGGAAGTGCAGAGAAAGAGGGAGAAACTCTTGGAGACTGTGGTCTTATAGTGGTTTCCGAGAGGGAGCAAGAAGCGGAAGCATGGAGTGAAAAAGTGGAGAATGGTGTAGAAGATACTTGGTGGAGGTGGGCAGATAGTGGCGAGACAAAACCCACAAGAGGATGGATAAGGAGGAAGAAAATTTTATTGGTGGATGTGGATGGTCTATGGTCCAGCAGATGGCTGGAAAAGGAAAAGGGGATTGGATGGAAAGCTTTGGAGGTGCCTCACATGATAGGGCACACCACAGCTTTACATCTCAAGTTAGAAGGATGGTGCTACCATCTAGCCCAAATTTGTGAGCACTACGCTCACAAACTCTTTTATGGGTTGTTTGATGCAAGAGCATTTCAGAAGATCAAGCAATCTTGCATCACCCAAAAATGTGTCAGTGTTTGTGCATGTTTTGTGGTTTTGGTATAGTGGAAGGTGGTCCAAGGGAATCATCAGCACTCCAACACTTTAATGACATCAACTATATCAGAGAACATCAATTTCAAGCAGTGAAATGGTTCCAAGTGCGTTAATTGAGATTCTCAACCATCGGGACAATTTGGGAAGTGGTTGCATTTGTTGAAGGCCTAAAACCAATGTGTTGTGAGATAAAGGCAAAGGCAAAAAGGACATCAAGGACATATCCAAACCAGAATGTGATTGCATATTTGGATTCTCCTCGAAAAATTATGCACTTCAAAAAAAACATCTTGTTTCAAGTCTAGACTCTATATGCAAAAGCTATGCCTCCAGAAGATGGCAAACCTTGCACAATGACAACCGCCGAGCGGTTTTGCAAGGTTAAGTGGTGAATTCGTGACTACCAGTCTGCATCAAGTGGCGGTTTTGCAATTGCTGCAGTGGTTTCAAAACTGCTGGTCTACATGAGACGGCGGTTTCGCCCACATGGAATGCAAAAATAAAGTAACAGCCCAAAATGGTGAACCGTCGGTTGTTGAGAGTTTTATATTCATAGGGGCATCTCTAGAAGGCATAAATAAAGTGGTTGCAGATGGAAAAGGCAATCTCTTCTAGAGAAGAGAATTGGGAGTGCTTGTGAGAGAGCAGAGAGCAGAACATGTCCGTTGAGGGACTGTTTGTAATGTTACCTTCTTCATGTATTTAATATGTGAGTGTATGTGTTGGTTCTGTAATCTGAAATTAGGACATGAATAAAGTGTAATGTTTTGTGTGAACTGTGAGTACATGATGTGTGAATGTGTCTACTACTGATAGAGTTGAGTAAAGGCTGCAAAATAAAAGGTTGTCCTTCATTGGACCCCCTATCCTTCATTGCATTGGCCAAGAACAATACACTTGTATCCAACCTAATTAACCCCAAAAAAAACGAAAAAAAAGGTAACCGAACATTAACTAAGCTACTGGATACACCCGCTAAGGAATGAATATGTCATGTGCGTGTATCCAGCACGGATCCGGGAATAATATGCTCATAGCTGGTGTAATCTCAACCCCACAAAAAGCCAATAAAGAAGGTAAAAACAATAAAAAAATAAAGAAAATGCTTAAAGTATTTTTCCTCTTTTAACAAATCCTGTTACATTTCAAAAATTATGAAAAGTACATTGAATTTTCTACCTGTTTTTGTATTTTTTTCACATGTATATATATATGAATATTTGTTGTGTTTGATCTGTGTCCATATCATATCTTTTCAAAACCGAGATATCAGTATCAATTATCATACCCGTGTAGGGTACCATACTCGTAGCCATGCAACATAGCAAATAAATAATCACTCCTACAAGACCTTTTAATAAATTACTTTTACAGGAAGGGGTACAATGTTTTGGTTCACAGTTTAGATATGAAGCACAAAGATGTTTAAAAATCACTTTTGGTCATATAGGCTCAAAAGAATATGCCCAAGGGCACCAATCTTGATAAATCTAACTTACAAAGTTTGAACATAGGAATTAATTGTGCACCTCAAGAGCAGAACCTTACAAAAAACCTCCTCAATCTTCTTTTTATATTTGTAAGGTTCTGCTCTTGAGGCGCACAACTAATTCCTATGTTTAAACTTCATAAGTTAGATTTATCAAGATATATGTGTGTGAATATTTATTGTATTCAATCTGCGCCCATATCATATCTTTTCAAAACTGAGATATCTGTACCAATTATCGTACCCGTGTAGGGTACCATACCATACTCGTACCCATGCAACATAGCAAATAAATAATCACTCCTATAAGACATTTTAATAAATTACTTATAGGGGAAGGGGCACAATTCTTCGTGCACAGTTTAGACATGAAGCACAAAGACTTTAAAAAATCACTTTTGGTCATATAGAACCAAAAGAATATGCCCAAGGGCACCAATCTTGATAGATCTAACTTACAAAGCGTGAACATAGAAATTTAATTGCGCACCTCAAGAGCAGAACCTTACAAAAAACCTCAATCTTCTTTGAACCTTCTAAATTTCATCAAGTCTGACGATATGGCTGTATCATAAATCCATATTCTTTTCCAGCATTTAAGTGACATGGCCTAGGGACAGTTTGCATTTTGAGAATGGTAAATGTGGTCATTCCATGCAGAAGCAGATTTGTTTGAATCCTTCGTGGTTCCTTTTCTCCAACAGGGCACATTCCGGGATTCTGATGTCTGATTGTTTGAGATTTCAGGGAGTTCATCTTTCATGCATGGTCAATGAGACATTTGATATGTCAATCATCAACTGTGACATGAGCTAATGGTGCTCACAGCTTTCAAAACATGTGATAGTGGAAGAACACAACCGATTTGAAAAACATTGTTTAAGGAAAGTATTTTAGGCAGTGACGTCATTTTCCTAAATGCCTAATGCTCATGGCATCAGCAATGACTATTTTCCATTGAATCATCATTTACCTCTTTTTGGTCAAGATTATGCAGAAATAAATCATAGCAGGTACATTGAAGGGAAACCACACAGTTTTCTTTTTGTTGAACAAGAAAATAACAAAGCTTATGGGCTTTGTCATTGTTCGTGCAACATCTGCTTCTCTCTAATAATCTTTGCTCGTCTTTGTCAAACTCTTACAACATAAATTGTGCAGTGGCGGGGTGACAAGAGGGGGTTTATATTAGTATTTTTTTAAGCTTTTGGGTGCAGATTTGAATGGCCTCTGATGATAACTAGAAAACCATGACAGCAACACGAGGCACTGATTTTACAAAGTGATGTGTACCAAACAAGTAAAAGAATCGAGGTAAAGATGCTGGATTCATAAAGGATGAACAAAAAGAGTGTATTGGTTCATAAACTATTCTATCACAATTTTTCCAGCAGTCTTTTCCTCTAGCATATTGGTTCTTAAAAATTGATTTGTTAGGCTTTTCATACAAGGCGTCTAACATGAAGAAGTACTCCTCCATAACTAAAGTAGTTCAGAGCATTCATAAATACAGCATTTTTACTTAATTGTCATACTACATGACTCTAATATGTGTACGATAAAATATCACAATAATGAATAAAATGATATGCCGATGATATGCAGCAATATTTAGACATATCATGTGACTGCCACGCCACAATTAATGAACATTTTATCGTACACATAGTAGTCACAATAATGAATAAAATGATATGTTGATGGTATGCAGCTATATTTAGACATATCATGTGACTGCCATGCCATAATTAATGAACATGAAATGACTAAAGAATCTCATAACCTTCTCCCTTCTTAGTTTTACAATTGTCTACAGGACTCAACTTCACATAGCCAACTTGGTACTTCTGAAAAGGATTTTATAATGCACTAAAAAGGCTTCTTCCAGAAGGGGAAAACACTTTTAATATTCATTCCACATTTTACATGTCTATGTATTACAAAACCACACATTTTCAAAAATTTCCCACGTATTGTTTTCGAAACTCCACCTTATTTTCACCATTCCATACGAGACCTTTCTACTCCAAAAACCTGAATGAAATGCAGGGTGAATGTGCAGAAAAGTTCCTTCCAGTTACAGTATTTACATACCCAAAAAGTTATTTAATTTCCTGTTCTTTGTAGATTAAAAACCAATCTGTAGGTGAATGAAAGGCAAAAGAAAAACATAAAAGGGGGGCTAAAAGGACTGGCTGTGATCCTATAGACAATGGCTCGGATGCAACTAAAATAAATCCCTAAACTCTATCTAAGGGTCTTCCACATGTTTTGAATTGCAAGCTAACTCTCAGTCCTTGAGACTACTGGCTAATGGATGCAATACAATAATCAGCTTCATGTTGTCCACACTTGGTAGAGTTAAATACTGCATTATGGATGACTCAATTCTTTATGCCCTCACATATTTATTGTATTGCCAGATATATCAAGATAAATTATGGATGTGTAGGCATATTGTCTTGTAAGAACAAACCGGGGGTGTACCCAGGCAGGCAGGGGTGCATGCAGGGGTGTACCTGAAGTGAACCCTGGACCAAACCAAACCGGGATTGGTACCCAGTTCGAACCGGACTGGGATCAGGAGTCGAGGGGGCAAACCCAGTAACATTCAGAACAACCAGTCCCAATCTCCCAAGCCTCACTCAAGGTTGCAATGAAAACATTTAGCAACAAGGCTTGCCCATTTATACTTTCAGTTTTTCAGAAGATTAAATAAATCAACAATTGAGTTTGGTTTTAGTTTTTGGAATCTGGGATAACATTTGCCAGAAATTATGATACTATCATATTCATTTTGTGCTTACAGACAAAAAAACAGAAAACCCTTACGTATGTGCAGTCTAAAATATAACATGACACTTTAATAATATTACTTGTCTGACAAATGCTAAGCATGGGCAAAGGTGAACCAAAAATGAGAAAACCAAGAAAGCAAACCTAAATTGTGCATGCAATAGCTCAAAGAGGTTACGCCTCGTATTAAACCAGATAACCATGAAGTGGCTAAACGTATTTACCTGAGAAGGAAAAGCCCCGCCAAATGCCATGGGACTTAGATTAAGACCACCATTTGAAGTTGCCTCAAAAATGCCTTGCAACTCTCTTGAATCCAGCACAAACAGGAACAGCTTAGTTCCCGGCACGATACGTTTGACCAAATTTATCTGATGAGTAGGCAGGCCAAACAAACCAAATTGAAAGCAAATCTGCCTAGTTTTTCCATTGCACATGAATATAACCCCTGGAGGTACACCATCCACTTTCACTTTTTCATCATGCTCCTTAGGCTTGCCATCTGCTGGAACTAAAGTTGCAGGTACTTTTTCCAACTTGGGATCAGGAACACCTGCTGAAGGGCCATGTCCTGTAACTAACCTGTTTGGCAAAGAATCTACTATAGCTTCATCAGTAATACACTTAGCCTGAGCAGGTGTACCAGCCAATCTAGTTTCATCCACCTGCTTTGATCTTTCCACGTGTTGGGTATACATTGGACCAAACCTAACAGAGTCATCTTCCTGTGTAGGTTTGTTCATAAGCTCTCTTCCCGAAGAAAATCTGGTAGATGAAGTATCATGTCTTGGTTCCTCAATAGAATGCTTAGGCCAAACACCAAGAGAAATATTTAAAGTGGGTTTATCCTGTTTTTCTTCATTCACTACCTGAGATCCACTTAAACCAAGCCTTCCAAATGCATCCTCATGTCTCTTTTCGTCAGGGACAAGAAGAAGCTGAGATCTGGAATGAGAACTAGTGGCCATATCATCTTGTCTAGATTGGACACTCGTGGAGAATGTTATATTTGGTGACTTACTCTGACCGCTTTCATGAATAGGATACAAAGGTTGACCATTAGCTGAGCCCAAAGTAGAATGTTGTTTGTCCATTCTGGATCTATTGATGGTTTCTGAGTTCTCACCACCTGTTCCATATAATTTTGAGATCATTCTATTGTAAGGTCCAGCGGGGAAATCCCCACCAAAATCTTGGCCATTAATCAGGAAACTTTCCCATCTTGGCAGAGAAATTGCATCACTTCCATTTCTTTGCTCCATTGCATTAATCAAAATGCTCTTTTGATGCCTGGCAATGGATGTAAAACCATAAAAATTAACAATAAATATTATGTTTTGATGATAAAAGAAACAACCACAATCATCGTCAAACAATCTCAAAGAGAAAGAAAAGGGAGGAAACCCTAGTCGGCAATTACAAGCCAACAAAAGGTTATTTAATATATAAATCCAAACGTGGTGTTAGCCAAGGATGCAGCAAGCTGACAACTCAAGGGGCACCAAGTCAAGATTACCACCTCACTCTTAACACAAACCAAAAAGGATCATTTCTACAATTCTATGCATTTAGCCAGCTACTTGGCCATAATTAGACACAAAGTGAATACATTGGAATGAGCACGTCTCAAATCCTTGAGATGGATTTGCACCTTCAGCATATGACTGACAATTTTCAAGGGGTGTCGAAAATCAGAGGGTTGGGAGATTCATTGTTCAAGACTGATTGGATCCTCTTACAACATGGACAACACTCAAGACTGAAGTTGTTTGATATATAAAACGACATTCATATTTGTCTGTGACAATCACAAACAAAAATGCAAGTTCCATTGGTCCCCAAGAAATCCTAAAGAAAGTCACAAATTTATGGTAAATGTTTAAAAGATCCTGGAAAAGAGGAGAAGAAAGATAGCATAGAAAGACATTCTGTAGTATGAGATATCATATAGCTTACCTACATGTACTACAAATCCATGAATTTGCACAGCATTCATTTCTAAGTATTAATATCACTTCAAAGCATTAAGTAAAAGGTAGGAGAGAAGGTAAATGAAAGAATGCAATAAGTAAAAAAACATGTTTGTTAACAAAAAACACCTAACAAAGTAGATTGCTGAAATTCACCACAACATTCTTCAAACACTATCATTATTAAAGGAAAGAACAGAAAGGGGTCCGGACACAGATTTGCTAACACGAAGACCATACAACTGTCATAAAGGCCTTTAGGCCCTCGACCTAAAGTTTAATAGGATACCAATGTTCCAAATGCATTGCACACCTGACACTGTCACACAAAACATGATAGACTTAAAGCACTTTTCCTTAGTCCAGCCAGTTGGAGCTATGCCTGACCATCAATTTCACTTCCTCAAAGCTAATATTGTTTCGATAGACAGCTGCAATCCTAGATATCCCCATGCATGGATTCAATGGGTGAAAAACAGTGCGGTAATGTAGTGCATACACTTTGTGCAGAAATGGAATAAAATTAAGAACAGAAACCAGCTCAGTGACTAGTGACTACAATGTTCACTCTGCAAAGGTCCAGTTAGTTGTGCTTTAATCTTCTATAGTAATCAATTATTCTGTTTTATCTCTAGCCATACTTCAGTATCAGCATATAGAAGGGAAAATCGAGGAGATCAGTTACTAATAACATAAATGATTTCATGTCCATCGGGCTCTCCCCTGGCAGTAAGTTGGAAAGCTTCCAACCATGACGACCCACATTCAAAACCCAGCAGCCATGGTCCCCATGATAATACAACTGTTAAAAACAGTCCCCAACCATGAACACAGTTGTGCCACACATTTTAGTTGATTTTGTGACGCATTTCATGCCATGGTCCATTACTTAGTCTTTAGTCTCTATACATATAGATTTTAGATCTTTTGTTCTACAAATTATCTGTTAGGCTTCTAATTTAGTGTTTGGTGTGAATTTTACTATTTAGTATTTAGTTTGACATAAATTCATGTTTGTAAAGATTACATACAATAGAATAAATAAAATCCCCTCTATATTGTGAAATTTTATACATTTATACCATTTTTGCTGAGTTCTCTGTCGAGTCTCAAATGGACACTTTACTATTCAACTTGCTAAGTCACGTCTGAGTCATGTATCCTTAATGTCGATAGATAACATCTTGAAAAGTTCCTTGATGCTTAATCCTCTAGCATGATCATGGGAAACTAGTGTTCCGCAAGGAAAAACCACTGTCCTCTAGAGGCACAAGGGACAGAGACCAAACATATCCCCCCCCCCCATGTCCTCCTTCCACCTCTCGTTGCCGCCCTCAGGACATTCCCTCTCGGTGCCGCCCCGAGTTATTTTGCTTTTTTGGGGATGTATTGGCATCCTTGAGACGCTTGATGGTCATCCCCATGTTAAGGATGTCCCTCAACCATCCTGGGGACATCAAGATGTCCCTGACATCAATCAACTTTAAAAACAAAGGGGTTTGGGTGGGCATTTTGAAAAAATCACCTAATCCTTAGATACTTTAAATTTTGATTACAACGATCTGCAAGGCCAAAGAAATCTGCCTTGAGGCAAGGTTTCTTCTTAAGATGAATTTCCAGTTATTGCTTATAGAAAGGCCATATTTGGCTTTTCCCATGGCTCATGAGAGACAATGGACACAACTTAATTTCCGATGTACTATTACCCAAGAGAGGATACACGCTTTGAAGCTCAACTTTAAATGAAGTTTCCATTCTTATGGCTACATCTCTAGGTTGAACGGGTGTTTCTACAAGTAATAATACTTAATTGTGTGCTTATCCAGCTCTCTAAATGGAATTGGCAGCAGTTGCAAGAATATACATAGATGTCAAGTTGAATGTTTGATTACCTTACAAGAGGAACATATAGGTGGTAGAGTGGGAACAATATTGGGCTCTTGACTACAGTGGATTCCTTTTAAATGTTTTAAATGTCATGAGTATGCCCACTTATTCAATATTAGGACACTCAGCCTAATGGTAAAGTCATGACTCGAGGACAGTGACCTTAGACATCCAGAAAATACATCAAGTGACCAGCCCCAAAGAATTTTCAACATAGGTTTGAATTCCACCTACAAATATATTTAATAGCCTTGCAATGACAACAATCACAACAAAGGTACATCTAAAGTTCTGAAGCAAAGAACATTCGCTCTAATTACTTTCAAAAATCTCCAAAATAATAAATATTGCAGACAAAATGATGTAACTATAACATACAATGATCATGATAGTGGAGCAAAGCTCCTAATAATAAGGGATGCATAGCTGCCCTAAAAGTGGTTACCCTTTGAGATTAATAGTCTACAACATATTCCAAGGATAACCAATACCCTTCAAAGGGATTGATGCAAACAGAACTGATGAGGCCAAATTAGTAGCTGCCTTACTCCTCAGCCAGCACATACACTCACTCTCAAATGGACACACACACGGCACAAGAACTCAGAATGGAAACCAAACACTGTCTTTATCGAATGAACATACAATATTACACAGATTCACACACACACACCATTTTCCCTACTGAACCATGAAAAAGATATTATACTCAATCCCATGTACTGGCTTCAAGGAACATACATCACATTTGCAGGCTCTCTAGCTCTACTTCTCTCTCTCATAGAGCTAAACTTTGTTCTATCTCAGCTCTACTCTCTCTTGGAGTTTGGAACTCTCTCTTCTCTGACAACTTCATCCCCTTAACTAACTTCCACCCTGTTTTGCCAAAATGGATCTGAATCTTGCTTGACACTAACACCCTGCAAGGCTCTTCGAGCTCCCTTTGCCTTCGAAAACAGTCCACACGTTATGTTTTTGGTGAAACCCTGCAATAGGATCATGGGCAACGGAAAGCAAGCAGAATCCAGTGACAGCAATAAGGACTTGGATTTGAAGGGTTTCTTTGAACCTGAGCAAGAGGCAAAGGAACCAAAAGCCAAAATCACAGAGCAAACTGAAGATGCACAACTGTGAAATTTACACATTCAAGAGCAAGAAGGGCAGAGGACACTGCAAGACTCTATGCCAAATGGGTCCAACAAGATATATAAAGAACAATAGGGAACATTGGTATTGAGTCTGTGCCAAAACTTGCGACTTTGAGTGACTATTGAACATAGCAAAAAAGATCATTACGTCTTCAATTGTTTTGAGATTATCAAGATGTGTTCCCAACAAAGTTTTCACAAGTCGAGGGGGTAGACCTTTCATTGGGACAGATGCACATAAAACTCAAGGAGTAAACACGGTCTATCAAGAAGTGTCCATACATACTAAATCCCAACATGAAGTTTAAAGTTAGGGCTGAATTTGACGAGATGCAGGAAGCAGGAATTATTTATCCAGTGAAAAAAGCAGACTAGGTAAGTCCAATGGTTGTTCAACCCCAAAAGTCAAGGGAGATCTGAGTCTATGGGGACTACAGGGCATTGAATGATGCCTATGTTAATGACCCATTTCGGAAACGAAGTTTTTGAGTCGATCACAAGGCACGAAGTTTATTCCTTCATAGATGGCTTCAATGGCTACCATCAGATACTGATCGCAGTCGAAGATCAAAGGTAAAACCACTTTTGCAACAAAATGGGACTCCTCCGCTTACAAGGCAATGCAAATTGGTCTAAAAAATGCTCCTGTTGTTTTCTCTAGGGCTGTGGTCACTGCATTCAAATATTCCATCCATGATTTTCTACAAGTATATCTTAATAATTGGTTTGTATTCTTTTTATTTAAATAACACCTATCCAAATAGTGACTCGTGTTAGAACAATGCTGAGCTTTGCTCATCGCTTTGAATTAAAAAAAGTGTTTCTTCTTTAAACCGTTTAGTGTTCTCTTAGGTCACATATTGAGCCGTATTCTCTTTATTTAAAGAACACCTATCCAAACTACGACTCATGTTACAACAATGCTGAGCTTTGCGCAAAGCTTTGAATTTGAAAAAGTGTTTTTTCTTTAAACCGTTTAGTGTTCTCTTAGGTCACATAGTATGCAGCGATGGTATTTTGGTTGATCAAGATAAAATCGCAGTCATTATAAGTATGCCACCTCCTGCAAGCTCTACAAAAGGGCGATTGTTCCTACGACATACAAGATATTATCGCAAGTTCATCAAAGGATATGTAGCTATATCTACTCTAATGGAGAGACTATTGCATAAAGATACAAAGTTTGAATAGATTGTTGAGTATCAGGCATCTTTTGTGGATTGAAAGCAGAGATTGATAATAGCCCCAGTATTGGTGTTTCTCGATTGAAGTAAGCCATTTCATGTGCATGTAGAAGCCAATAGACAGAGGTTTGGATCACCCCATTCACTTCGCAAGTAGAAAATTGTCAGCAGTCAAGAAGAATTACAGTACTACAAAACGAGAGGCCCTAACTATGGTGTTTGCACTACATAAATTCAAGCATTATCTCTTAGCGACACCATTTGAATTCTTTACAAACCACCAAGCCCTAAGATATCTAGCGAATAAGCCCATGCTAGTTAGAATGATATCCAAGTGGCTAATGTTATTCCAAGAATTCCAATTTAAGATCAATGTTAAATCTGGAAGAGAAAACATGGGACCAAATCATCTTGGTCGAACAAGGAATGGTGAGGAGCTAGAAAAATTTCAAGATGAGTCATCGGATGCGCACTTATTCAGAGTCTTTGCGATCACGGAGAATATGGAGGACATAGCCAATTTCTTAGAACAAAGAGTTTTTCCTATGAACTATGTTGAGAAAGACAAAAGGCAATTGGTCACACGAGCTATACCATTCAATATTATTAATGGGCTTATGTACAAGACGGGTAAGAAAGATGTGTTGCGTAGAATAGCCTTGGATCATGACACCTCAATTGTTGGATGAGGCACATCAAGGAGTCACAAGAGGACACTTAGGAGGAGAATCCACTAAAAGGAAGATATTACAAAGTGGTCTATGGTGGCCCACCATGTTTCAAGATGCGCATAGAATCACAAAGCACTACGACGTTTGTCAACTAATAAGAAGGCCGAATCAAAGTGATGAAATGCCTCTGAATCCAATGTTAGCAGTGCAGCGATTTGAACAATGGCGAATTGACTTTGTAGGACCTATTAATCCGCAAAGCAAACACAGTCATGCGAAATATATATTTACTGCGACGGATTACTTTACAGAATAGGTTGAAGTTGTTACGACACCAAGTTGCAATGCCAAAGACTCAACCAAATTTTTGCATGAGAACATCATAACCAAGTTTGGTTGTCCAGTAAAGTTAGTCAGCAACAAAGGTAGGCACTTTCTCAATAACACTATCAAGACCCTGACAGAGGAATTTATGAGGTCGCACCATAAGAGCACAGGTTATCACCCTCAAGCAAATGGACAGGGAGAAGCATCCAACAAAGTCCTTGAGAAGATGCTTACAAAAATATGCAACATACAAAGAGACAATTGAGATGATCAAATTCTTACGATCATATGGGCATATATGACTAATTATAAACGTGCGACAGGGTTCACCCCTTCCCAACTGGTCTATGGAATAAAAGAAAATATGCTTATGGAATATATAGTTCTTAGTCTACAAATCGAATTAATAATGGGACTGGGAGATTAAGATTCACTTCAGGCAAGGTTGTTAAGATCTAACTCACAAAGTAAACTCGACAAAGAGCAAGTTGGACATAGGTAATAAATAAGCAAAGTCAAAAAACATGGCATGATAGCAATCTACGATCTAAAGAGTTTTATCCAAAGCAGACAATATTATTGTACGATAGCAGATTTCAATCACATCAGGTAAACTACGCATTTGATGGAAAGGAAAATGCATCATGCACAAAGTATAGTAGCACGGAACAATAGTGCCAAGGGACTTTCAAGGAACAATCCTTCTAGGGCATGTAAATGGCAACAGGCTTAAGCCTTACCGCCAAATATCTCTATTAATCTCATGCTGAAAAATTAAGTGGGTGTCGAGCAGCACCACGTAGTTAGGATTTTTGTTTCTTCTATTGTTTTCTTGTCTTTTTGTAGGTTTGTGGTGTAGCTGTGTACAGTGCGATCTCTATATCATAGGAAATCGGAACATAATCTAAAAAGTCAACGTCACAAAGTATGAAAAGAAAGCAGCAAAGCAATGAAAAGGGCAACACAAAGGAGAGTTAACACGGGGTCAATCAATTAAGTCGAGAACAAAGCACTGACAAAAAGGGTACGAAGGACAAACAACAAACAGTCACTCACAAAGTGGTTAATGACAACGCACTTCAAAGATTACATCTTTCCCAGAGCAGATCGGTGTGTCAGAATCATGTGATGTACAATAAAAGAAAGTCAATAGAGATGAAAAGACAATGCGTCATAACAAGAATTTCCATCGAATGAAGCAATGCACTTATCTATCAAAATGCTAACTTCACATCACAGAAACCAAGGGTATTTAAATCAAAGAACATATCACCTCAAATACAGCTCAACAAATACATTGTGAAGTGTCAAATAAGTGTACGTGGGATAATCTATATAAGGGAGGGCATACAGAGTGATATACCACTGCAATCCATTGAGAACAAGAGCCCCCTTTGATTTGAGCTTTAATCAAGCACCTCAACACAGATTTGTTAGCAGTACGCATTTGAGCTATTTCCATATACTAAGGGTTTACAAAGCAACGATAATGGATCGATCACAACTTTTGATACCTTTGAGTGATGCACAGGAGGAGATGGAAATTGGGTTGGCATTGAGACAGACAAGGTACCGTGATCCTGACCCCTTTGATTTCGTAGAGGCCTCAGAGACAGTTTTGTTCACACCAGATCCAATCATCGATGCGCAACCAAGAGCCTTAGCCATACAACAACAGCTGCGAGCTTCCAATGTTGAGCGCATAATCAAGCTTCCAACTTTTGGACAACTAGACGAAGTGGTGATGATGCGGCCAAGCAGGTATAATGACGGGCAATTCACTTTTCCTAAGATGTTACCATCTACATCAATGCTTTAACAATGGCGAGGGCAACAAGACTTCCAACCCGAAGCAAATTCCTCTTGTCGTACAAAACCAAAAACCCTCCGATTCATTCAAACATGAGAAAATTATGCCAAAGGATCCAAGGAATCCCCCTTGATTCAATATGGGATGCCGCAATGCGAGTGCTCTTTGATTGCATTTCGTGCAAATTTTGGTAGACCAAAAGTTCACCCCAGGGAACAAAAGTGGTCATCGACATTGCATATCACATAATCCAGCTACACAAGAATTTCAATTGGCCAAAACTTCTAGTGGCTAAGCTGGTTTCCAACATGGAAAAGATCATTTCGAGTGTGTCGCAGACTTTCTAATACCAGTTCCTAGTATTGTTGCTCTACTTCACACAATGGAAGTCTCCTAACGGCCCTATCACACCTAATGCACATTTTTGGCCTGGGACGGCCTTGCAGAATCTTGTTTGGACCAAAACAGGACAGTACCATGCATAGCTAGACTGCTTCAATCAATGGTGGATTGAAGTACAGGTCTTATTGCATTACATCCTAGGGTGCCCACCAATGTTATGCATTACCTCACACCACATGCAATGATCACCAAACTACATGATGGCGTGCGGATACGACTTCATGGATTTGCCAAACCATCATTCGTTCCATTGCCATTCTTCATCGCCATGTCGGGCACACAAGCAGGGGCTTTGCGGTAGCAAGCATTGTTAGCAAGAACTGTGCAACCTCTATGATCTATGCCTTTGGGCGCACAAGTCTTTGCCACAAGGAGAGGCGCCAACACAACAAGCTCAGTGAGAAACCAGTCAACTTCATCTCAGCCAGCTACAAGGAAACACAAGGCTCCAGTACACAAAGCATCCTCTCCACCCAAGAAGCGTACTTGCAGTACGAACCCATGGCTCAATGACAAGTTTATGCCCCCGATTGCCACAAAGTATGATTTGAAGACATTGGGAGTTATTGCGTAGGAGGTCTACAACTAAATGTTGCAGGACATAGGCCAAGACATCTATGAGGAAGAGGAGACGGAATTATTCTTCTAGAAGGCAGTGCAAACCTGCGAACTGCGCAACAATGCCCCGTCGATAATGTTGGTGGAGATACCGACACCTCCTGAGTCTATCATCGTGAATACAGTTGCAGAGGAGGAGAGCAAACGAAGGATTGCCTCTATCTTTCAGGAAGGTGCACCTAGAGCAGTGTCGTCAACAATACCGATGCCACAACCACAAACGATAGCATATAGCTAGAGGGAAAAGAGCAGCCAGAAACACGACAAGAAAGTCCCCAACCGTTGCTCATGTGCAAACCATGATCACACGCAATGCCATGGACTTCTCCTTCCATTGCAGAGCGCATGGACTCATTTGTCGCACCACAAACAGTGGAGAAGAGCGAACCCGAAGAAGAGCAAGCAACATAATAACAGAGTATTGTGAAGACTCGCTAAGCAAAGTGCCAAAAGAAAACTCTGGTCTAGCCTCCTCGCACAAAAACTACAATGAGTAAGCATACAATGGTGATGTCTTCCCCCTTCCCCTTCCCTTCAACATTCACCCTCTTTACCCCTCCATCTCCCCATTCCCCTGCTCATCTACAAAAAGAGGACATCCTAGCACAAGAGAAAGTTGCATAGGGCAAAAAAAAGCAATAGAATTCTCAAAAGGAAGTAGAGAAAAAGGAAAGAAGAGAAGAGGAAAAAAAGAATAAAAAAGTTGAGCATAAGGCCAAAGAAGAAGAACAAAGGAAGAAACAAGAGGCAGAGAAATAGAAAAAGGAGGAAGACGCTACCATGAAGAAGAAGCAAAAAGAGGAAGAACGCTGCGTAGAATAAGGATGACAAAGTCACATAGAAGAAGGAAGAAGAAGAGGGGCAGCAGAAGAAACAAGAAACTGCAAAAAAGAAGCAAGAAGATAAGGCAACACAGGAGGCACAAGCGAAGAACGTTGAGGCTAACGCAACAACCAAGGAAGCCAAAGAGAAACAAAAGAAAGTTCTGTGTAAGCAAGAAGAGGAGAAAAAGAAAAGCACTGATGAGCAAGCTACAAAGGATGTTGCATAGAGGCTAAACAAACAACACCACAGGCAAAGACGACTACCAAGGCCAAGGAAGAACAAAAACTGAAGAAAAAGGTCGAACAACCAAAGCAATCTACGAAGCTGACAGTAGAAGAGCCCAAACAACAACTAATTTTTGAAGCCCCATAACCCTCTAGCACATCACAAAGCTAAGGATTGGCACTAAGAGGTGCTCAAGAAGAGGCATCACAGGAAAAAACCATCAACCAGCCAACGGTTATGGGGCATGCAAGCACCACCCCTACAACGAACAACCTTCACACTACCGGTTGCGCAGATTCAACACAAGTCATCCCCTGCCACAACTGCTGCAACACCTTCACTTTGACCACGGCAAGCCAAGAAGCATCACTTGGTGTGTCTCAACTCACCCTGACAAAGCAAATTGAGTGAGCTACTGCATTCCATGAATCCATAGTGCAGAAAACATCTAAGATGGAACAAGATAACCTCCAACTGAGAGAGGAAAATGCAGGCTTGCATGTGCGGTTATCCAAGGCACGAGCAATTATAGATATCATGTCTAGCGTTGGTCACTCAAGTGTTGGCCGACCAGGTAATGTCCGGGGAGAAACAATTCATTGCCTTACTCTAGCAACTCACCATGGATTGGGTAGTTAAAAAAAAAATATGCCGAAGCTCAGAGCACAAGGTCAACAATTGAAAGCAGAAACAAAAATGATCTTTCAACTGCTAGAAGAATATGACTAAGTCTTGGACATTGCTTCGCAACAAGCCACCCAAGTTGCTCGCAATCTACTTGATTGGAAGAAGCAGTTGGAGAACACATTGGGCAACGTTCAACTGGACTTATCCAAGGCAAACAACCAAGGCAACTATGCACGATCATATAGCTACTCCAGGTCAAATGGGTGTTGTGCTAAAGGAGTCTCTTCACTCTATAGAAACACTCTCATGGAGAAAATGACAATATGGCAGAATGAGATGCTTTGCAGCACGTTTGTTGGTGTGTAGAGCCAATGGTACACAGATCGAAGGGAAGAAATGTCAAGACATTCAACTCTGGCTTTCTCAACAAGGGCTACCATTACCATCACAAAAGATGAAGACATCCAAAACATCATGTAGTGCCAAGCTCTGTTGCAAACATTGATTAGCATGGTGCAAGTCACCCTTGTAGATTGGAAGCAATTCAAGCAAGATCTATCACATTTGGGCAATTCCATTGTTGCGATTGTCAATGAGCCTCAGTTCATCCCCCCACCCAACTCGCACAGGAACTACAAACCAAGAAAGTAGAAAAGGTGGGACGGAAAGCTGCCCAAACGCAACACACACCTCTAGTAGTTGACTCTGCAACGACATCTTCCTCAACATTAACTTTAGCGACTCATCTTCTTCGCAACCTCCTCTAGTTCCAACAATGCACTCCATGGCACCTCCATCTCTTTAGGTATTGCACAATTCTCAGTTTTGTAAATTTTGAAGGATTTTGAAGTAGGGAACGCCATTAGCATTAGACGCAAACCCAGGATGGTTGAAAATCTGTAAAGGGCAGCCCCTTGATGATGCCAATCTATTGAAAACTCGCAAGGACGGTAGATTGCTACAGTTATTATTTGAAAACACGAAAGGACGACAAAGTAGTGTGCAAGAGATGAAAACCAGTAAACAACACCTTGAGTGATTATTGCAAGCAATGTTTTTGGACCAACCGTTTAGCATAGGGACTTCCAACAACTCCAGCACTAGGCACAATTCTTGCAACTTTGTCTTGGGATGAGACGATTGTTTAAGTCTAGGAAAGTGTTGGTAACTTGGTAGTGGACTTAGGACTGTAAAATCGCAGTGTTAATGCATGACAGGTGTGCGATGAATAACATTTTGTATAACGTATAACATTTTGTCTGTATTCGGCCTATGCATGTTTGTCAAAAGACATAGAATATGAAAAGTCTTCTTTGAAGGAAGATATGAAAGGTTAGAATGCGAAGCGGCAGATCATTGTGAGTCTATAAATAGTAATCAAATGTAAAGGAAAACAATTTTGAATAATAAGAGATTACTATAGAGATTGATTCATGGTTCTTCAAATGCCTTTTGTCCTTGTTTCCTGCGCAATTGAATCCTGTTATGTTCGAATTTGTTTAATCATATAATAATGAATGTTTTGTACACCTAAGTCTGCGTTTCTATGGATAATCAGTAAA
Organism: Torreya grandis; assembly: GCA_037957365.1. Taxonomy (NCBI): domain Eukaryota; kingdom Viridiplantae; phylum Streptophyta; class Pinopsida; order Cupressales; family Taxaceae; genus Torreya; species Torreya grandis. Next base: position 394,366 of record JARHVA010001438.1, on the reverse strand, counting down.
AACTAAACTAAATGAATTATTTGCTTTGTTTTTTAATCTTGTCAAAGTTATGAAATTGTACTCTATACTCTTGGCAATTTTTGTCTTTCAATGCAAAAGATCCATGGGAAGATACAACCCTGAATAGACGACATGATGAGCAAAAGGTTAAGGAACATAGGTTGTGGATAGAGTTGTGCAAGGAAAAATAGGAGACGGGAAAGAAGAAATCAACAGAGCAAAGGATGGGAAAGAAGTCAAAGGGCAGCACAAAGAACAAAGGACAGCACAAAGCACAACATGGTCAAAGGCACGACACAGAGCATCGAACACAGAACGTCGACCCACAAAAATTCTAGGGCACAACAGCATCTAAAACATGAACAAGCAAACCCTGTGAAGAGTAACTATCAAAGACCTAGGCCTTTGTGTTTCTATTTCCGACATCAAGGCACTTGCGAGTGGATTGTGGATTTGTCTTTACGGGTGATGATGCACCTACATATACAGTGAGAACTATCATTGATTTATATATCACTCAAAGTGAAGACAGACACTGCAAATGTAGTGAGGCAAGGGTAGAAGGGCAGTAAAAGCCATGACTTTTAGGGCACACAAAACAACAACAAAATGAATATTTACATATTCAAGTAGAAAAGCAAAATGTGAGTTCAAAGTTTACACAACAATGAGTAATTTGACACAGTTTGCAATAGAAGGTGAACACCAACAACAGATTCATAAAGGAGCATACAGTCCAGCAATGAACATACACTTATGAGCCAGATTTTGTGCCATCCACAGGTTCATACAATGAACAAGATGGAGCCCCCTCTGACGTAGGAGCTATGTTGTTTGGGTACGGGTACGGGGACGTCTCGGGTACGCGGGTACATCATTTTTCAAAAACCTTGATTTGGATATGTCATGGGTACATCTATATATATATATATTGTATATTACTCATTTTTTTAGTAAAACACTTGAAACTACATAGTATGAAAATATTTGTCTATAAATGATAAAACACTTAAAAATATACAATATTCATTCATTCATTACTTCAAAGACAAGATTTACATTCAAATCTAGAATAAATCATCTCAATTGCCCACAAAATCATGAATGCCACTCCCATTATTTTTCAACTTTATCATTTACTGACACTTTCTCTCACAAGGGCTCATCAGTGCATTGAATCTCACGAGTGCATGCCTTAAGGGGTGCACAGGGAATGGGGTGGGATCGGCTTGTGGCACTTTGCGAGAGATATTCTCATACTATTCTATCACGCATACATTCCTTCATGCAGCCTTCATACCTCCTATGATGTCTCCTTGAAATCTCGAAACCCTGAAATATGGCTAAGTCTAAAACCCTGAAACCCTAGAATCTGACTAACTCTGAAATATGATAGGATCCTCCAAAACCTAGAATTTTCATTATAGCTCCTAGCAGTCCGAAACCCCTCTCAAACATCCTAAAAGTATATAAATAAAATATAACTTAAAGTATAAGTTATTATACTTAAATGTTTATTTTATATATATACTATTGGGTTCGGACTGGATTTACATTTAGAGTTGCTTAGTTTTTAGGGTTTTTTTAAAGAATTTTCTGAGTTTTTTTTTGAAGTTTTTCACCATTTTTCTGCCAGAATTCCTCGGGCACGCCCAGAGACGTCCCGGGTACTCTCGGAGGCGTCCGTGGCCGTGCCGGACGTTTCCAACACGGCCACGGATGCCTCAGGGAGTACCCAGGACGTCCCCGTGCCGGAGGCGTTTCCGAACAGGAGGCGCCAGGGGGGAGGGCGTACCCCTACAATGTAGCGTAGGAGTTTAGAACTGCTCGCCATCACAAGGTGTTGACCCCAAAATCTAAGTACGCTAGCATTTGCAGCCAGATATCGGGAATTGAAGCCCTAGGTTCAGAACTCTACGATCTTTTGTCGTTGTTTCAGACACAGTTGCGGGAGAAAGATGGTATTATTGTCAATCTACAAGTTAGAATCATTAAACTTAAACAAACCCAAGCCACCCCTACAAATTCTCCATGCCTACAACAGCTTAATGAAGTGGTTTCAGAGATTCAGAACAAACAATCCCAGATAATCATTCAACACAAACACCTTAAAAAAGAAACCACTACCCAACAACAATCTATCTTGAGGACTAAAATTCATGGGTACAAGTGGTTAAGGGGAAGAAAGCACCTCTAGTTGTGGAAATGGTTATCCAAGCAAAATTTGAAGAAGAAAAGGCACGCCAAACCAAGGCACTCAACCTCCGTGTTCATGGCCTCCCTAAACCAGTTGATCCCTTACCTGCAAGTCATGCGTTCTTGAGTGAATCTTTAGACTTGAAAGATATTTCTCTTAACAAAGCTTTGGACATTGTCGAACAACACCCTTGTTATCCAATTTCAAACTGCTAAAGAGCATTTACAAGCTCTTAAAGCAAAAAAGCAGCTCTTTTCCCTCCCACAGAAAATTTATGTAGATGTTGATCTCAGACAACTCTAGGTGGAAGAGCTTTGAAAAACTCATATTCAGGTGGTAGCTGCCAGGAAGGAGAATAAGTGGGTTGTTATCAGAGATTGTAGGGTTGTCATTCTTGATTCTCCCCCAACTCCAACAACATGACGATGATCTTAGGTCTCGATGGGTCGTGATGGCATCTCCATTGATTCTTGGAACTGCAATGTCGCTTTACGATCTTCCCCATTTACCTTCTAGGGTGTTATTGTTTCCCAAGATCTCATCTTCTTCACTGAGACCCACGAGAACCCAGACCAGGCCATCCCTCATAGGGTATTCATGGGTTTCAGCCTTCCGTCGTGAGACACGCAAATCAGGTCGCGGTTCAAGTGGTGTTGCTTGCCTCATTCAAAACAACTTCAAGTCGAGAGTTTCACATGTGACTTTTGATGTCCACTTCAGATACATATGGCTTCAGATTTAGAGAAATCCACCTTTTTGAGACGTCTTCATAGTTGTTTGCTACTCCCCCCCCACTCGCTACATCTTCGTTCGCCATTCATGTTGATGGGGACCCATACCATGACCTCTATCCAGAGATCCCTCGAAACTCCACTATTAGTGATATCCTTCTTTTGGGCAATTTTAATCCACGTACAAGGAAACTACAAACACCTATTCATGACCCTGCTCAGGATGAGTTATGCCTTCATGAGCTAGATCTTAAGGAGTTCAGTCTACAGAGAGATTTTACCGATAGGAATGCTATAGTTACAAATTATGGGAGACACCTTCTCTGATTGGGTGAATCTCAAAGCCTTCACATTCTCAACGGGCTTCCTCACTTCTCTGGCACTAGTAGATTCACTTGCTTCCCCCACGGTGGTGGTGCGAGCATCGTGGAGTATGTTCTCACAAGCAAATCCATCATCCCTCATATATGTGGCTTTCTTATCTCGCCTCAGCTCCCCCTTGTTGACCATGTCGTCTTGACCTTCACCCTCCATACTAGTTCTAAGCCTTCACCCCCACCTTCCCCCTCCCTCGCACCCCCCATCTCTCGACACACCACAATCCATTTTGATGGATGATTACACCATTGGTTATGTTGCCCGTCTCTCCCTTCTTATGTCTCGGTTTTACTCCCTCCCTCTTCCCACCACTGATTCCATGTATGAGTTTTTACGTCACATCCTCTGGAATGCTGCCCTTGATTCCTATCCCCACACTATTCATTACTCCAGATCCCCTACCCATCACAGAATTTGCCCCATGAACTAGTGGTATGATAATGAGTGTAAATCCCTACATCAGAGACTTTAGTTTTCCCTAACCCATGACCCAACCTCCATACCCACACTTCGTAGGGAGTACTGTTGTCTTCTTCAACATAAGAAATGAAAGTTTCTTGCGTCTAGATGGCTTTCACTCCTTGTTAATCTCCACCACTCTCCTAAGACTTTTTGGCATACTCTTCTCCTGAGAAAAACCACCATTTTCAACATTACACCCGAAGCATGGGTCTCATATGCCAGTTCCCTCTATGATGTTCCAACACATCCCACTGCCATTGCCCCCACTCCTCCACCATCCTCCTGTGTTTTCTCTACTTCCTTTGTCAAGAGAGCTATTTTGAAATTACACACCAGCAAAGCAGCGGATTGTGAAGGCCTCAAAGCTGAGTTCATCAAGTGTAGATTCCCTTGCCTTTCCCCTTGCCACACTTTTTAATCGGGTGGTGTCTTCAAGGTTCCCCCAAGCTTGGTCCCAACACATCATCCACACTATTCATAAGGGGATCCCTCTATCCCTAGCAACTACAGGCCCATTGTGATTGAGCATACATTTGCCAAACTTTATGCCACAGTGTTAGACATGCAGTTTTTAGAATACTTGGAAAGGAATAATATCAAAGCTCTAGGGCAGTGGGTTTCAAATGGGACTACCAAACTATTTACCACATCTTTACACTCTGAGCTGTCATTGAAGCAGCTCACCACAAGGCTTCCAAAGCCTTTTGTTGTTTTGTTGACTTCAAGAAAGCCTTTGACTCAATTCCGAGACACCTGCTTTTCCAAAAGTTGGGGCATTTTGGCATCATAGATTCTATGACTATTGCCTCTTGGAGGCTTTATGAGACAATCACTGGGCAGCTTCATACCTCTCACGATTTGTCAAACTTTGTGAAGAGTACCATTAGGGTCAAACAAGGATGTCCTCTCTCACCGACCATTTTCAGCATATGCATTGATAAGTTAAAGGGGTTTCTTGGGCAGCGTACTCATATGGATGATTGTCTTTTGCATGAGGTGCTTATAGCCATCCTCCTTTTTGTCAATGATGTTGTCCTCCTCTCACACTCTATAGAGGGCTTACAACAACTCAATGCCCTTTCTCGCTTCTACAAACTCCAACAGCTTGTGGTCAACCTTAGTAAAACTAAGGTCATGATCTTCAATATCTCCAAACGCTCTCTCTAGATTCCAATTTTTCTACAGAGGGGAACTTCTTGAGATCACATCATCCTACACTTATTTGGGGATCCAGTTTTCTAGTCCATGCTTTAACATGAAATTTGTCGCTCAACCATGCCTTTGCAAGGGGTATGCCTCTCTTTCTGTTTTGGAACATCAATGTTTCCAGATCCACTTCTAGGACAGCCCTTCCAAGTTACGTCTATTTGATTTTATCATCAAACCTACAATTTTGTATGGTTCAGAGGCTTGGGGACCTAGCTTGGGGGCCGTTGGCTAGGCCCATATTGAAAGGGTCTAGACTCTCATGTTGCAGCACATGATTCGTTACAAACAAACAGTTCCTCAGTGCATCATCTAGGTTGAGTTTTCCGCCTACCCACCATGCCTCGAGACTATCTTCAAGCTTACTTTCTACATCCACAAACTCAAATCCCTAAAGAACTCAGTGTCTGGTAGTGAGAGATATCCTTAGCACTTTGCTCTTCAGAGAGGATTGTTTCACTAGTCCCCACCAGATGTCGACATTGTTGGTACTTTGAGACTAGTTTGCTCCTTCCTATTGGCATCTCTATTGACAGGCTACCGCCTTTCATGTATTCCTTGGACGCCCCTCCCAAGGTCCTTCCCACTCAGGACGTCATCACTAGGGCTACGAGAGAGGACATCTACAAACAATATATCCAAACCACCTGGATCTGCCCCGTGAGTCGCTTAGTCCCAAGCTTGCTTTCTATGCCGATCATTCTTACAAGTGGCGGACGACATCATTCATCGCCCTCATTAACTCCAACGCCCTTGGTCTCACGGCTTGAGGTTTCCCTTTGGCCAGATGGGAGTTTGTTACCACCGATTACGGGTTGAAACAAACCATCACATTCTCCGTCGGGACTGGATCTATCGTATATGCTCCCCCTAGGAGGTGGAGACCAAGGACCGCTTAATTTTCAAATGCCCCATTTATTATGAGATCTGAGGAAGATATCACTACCTCTATAGGACTCAGACATAGCTACTTTCTTCAGATATACAAACCAGTGGTGCCCGACCCTTTATCTTCATGAGGTTGTCACTTCTCAACGCAAATCCCTTTAGGAGGAGCCTAAAGGCTCTAGAGCTCTCATATTGATCACTCTTTCTTTCAACCCAGTCAGGTGTTTGGCAACACTAAGCATCCTTTGGACACTGATACATCACACATCAGAGTTGATAGATCAATTAGGTAGTACTTCTTTCAGCACATCACTACTACTCAGATCTCCAACTCTGCTATCTCTCAACATCATGGCTTTGCTCTACCTCGTTTGCGTGCCTCTACCCCTCTCCAGTGGCATGGATCTACTACTTGCCAGCTGCACCCCAGACCACAGTGGCAAACTAATATTACAAGCTTCTTCTCTATTGTTAGAGTTACATCAGCCTTGGGAGTTAGAGAAGATTCTAGAGGAAATGTCTTGCTTCCTCCTAAAATCCCCCAACCTAGCTCCTCCGACCCTGTATACTCATCGAACAACATTATTTGATCTCTCATAGTGATTGATAATGGCTCAAATGATTCCTCTACTTTAGTCACAAACAGAGACATTCGATGAGATCTGCCTCCAATCTTCATTAGCACATGCTCTTGGGGCTTTTGTTTGCCCCTCTTTACTATTTGTATTGGTTTCTTTGCCACTTGTGTTAGTGGCATGCTACTCTATTTTGTCTTTGTACTTTATTTCTTCGTTCACCTCTAGGATTCTCTCTTCCTAGAACTTTCTATTGCTAATGGTTGTATCCTTCAGTCCCATTGACCTAATCTTGGTCATTTGTGGACATTAATATGATTTATATTTTTATTTTTATTTTCTAACTCGCACAATAATAAATATTAGCATGTTCTGATGGGTTTTCCAGGAACCTCTATTAACAGCATTAGAAGTATTTTATCCCATAATGGTATTCCTTTTTCCAAATCCTTCTACTCTTCTACTAGTTATATTATCCATATAAAAATCTGTCACATATCCATAATTGTGTTGCGAAATCTCTTGTTTTTACTCAAAAGTATTGATGTCACTCTCATCACCATGTCAACTTCACTTGTTTCTATAAATGATTTCTAAAAAATAAAATTCTAAAACTTGCATTTGGAACAATCGAGCTCTTTAAACCTATGGATACATGATTTCTACATGCCACTTTTCTATTAAATGCTTTTCTAATTATTTACCCTCTTAAAAGACTTTTTAACAAGTTGTGAAAGGGCCAAAATCTTTCAAAGAAGAGAAATTCATGAAACATCTTTTGATATTAATTTTTTTGACAACTTAGTCTAGAGTTTAAACCATAGTAACAGAAAAAGGAAATTACATGTGGGTACTCGCATTTAAAACATACCTGCCCTATGTTGTGTCAATCTGACCAGGGTGCTACATTTTTTTAATAAACCGGTCAAACTAGTTCAAATTGGCAAAAAAACAAATTTTTGCGAAAAAACATGTAGTTGAAAAAACTGAATGTCTTTTCAAACTAGTCGGGGGTTTTTGTCATTTATTCACTTTCAAGCAACAGGGAACAAATTTTTTGACTTACTTGGGTGATTGCAAAAATTGAACCAAACATTTTGTGATCATCAAACTAAGCACAGTGGCACACATTCAACATTGCTCCTTAGACATAAGGTTTGGATTAGGGTTTTCTATTTTTTACATTTTACTAGACATAGGGTTATTTTTTTTTATTTTTCAGTCTATTGGAGGTTGCTAAGGTTAAGTAATTTATTAATTTCTAGGTAAACCTAAAGGTTGCACCCTGTTGCTATGTGTTTATTATTTTTTATTTTTAATTAACCTAATAGCAACATGTATGAATGCGTTTTCAATTTCAGCCCCATATTTAATCATGCCACGAGAGAAAGATCTTGCATAGGCATGTTGCACTCCAGTTCCCAATACAAAAAAGCTGAGATACAGCTTTTGTAGCAACGAAAATAGTGGGGGAATCAACCGTTTCAAATGGCACCTTACAAGGATGCCAAGACATGAAGTGAAAGCTTGCACAAATGATTGTCCTTTGGATGTGACCAAACAAGAAAGGTTGTCACTTAATGCTTATGCAGAAAGGTGAAAAAGGCCAAAAATACCTTGGATTCATCGACACAGTCTTCTAGTGAGTGTGATGATGATTCTTCTCATCATCTACAATCAAGGCATGATTCTTCTCATGTCACACCCTCTCCCACACCGCCACCAAGTAACACTTTCAAAAAACCTAATACTGATGGTGGAAGGGTGAATGCTTTTTTTGCACCCCACACCACACTTGGATCCCAGCCGTCATTGGAGAGCACCAAATGGAGGGAAAATGTTCATGCGCAGGTAAGAAAGGCAATGACAAACTTTTTGTATTACTCGAGTACTCAATTCAATGTTGCTTAATCTCCTTATTGGCAGGCCAGGGTTGATGCCATTGCTTTTGCAAGCCCCAATTTCAAGGCCCCATCATATGATGGGGCTCAGAGTTGACATGCTGAGAGAGGCAGTGTAGGATGTTAGCGAGGTAGTTACTGAGCATTACAAGCAATGGGAGATTACAGGTTGCAACATTACTTCTGATGGGTGGATTGATAGAAGGAATCGTACATTGATCAACTTTCTTGTTGCATCCGGAAATGGCATGATCTTCTTGAAATCAGTAGATGTGTCATATAAAGTAAAATCAGCCCACTTGTTTTCACTATTTGATGAGATTTTAATCGAGGTTGAGCCGCTATTTGTAGTCCAGTTTATCACCAACAATGGATAAAATTGTGTGGCAGCAAGAAAACTTGTCATGGAAAAGTACCCCACATTGTTTTGGAGCCCATGTATGGCACATTACATTGATTTAATCCTTGAGCACATTGGAAAACTTGATTGGATTAAATCTATAGTAGAGAGGGGGAGATCCATCACCAGATTCATTTATAATCACACTAGGGTGTTGAGCATGATGAGAACATTCGTTTTGGGAAAGGAGCTCATGAGACCAGGAGTGACAAGGTTTGCCACTAATTTCTTGGCAATGCAGAATTTATATGCCTAGAAGATAAACCTCAAACACATGTTTGTTTCATTGGATTGGGTAGAGTGCTCTTTTTATAATCAAATGGATGGGATCACCATTTCACATCTTTGTGTTTGATGATACATTTTGGACAGGTGCACAAGAGATTGTGCAAATTTCAAAGCCTTGGTCAAAGTGCTAATATTGGTTGATAGGGAAAAATCCCCCATGGGTTATTTTTATGAGGCCATGGATAGAGCAAAGGAGGCAATACAGTCCAAAATGCAAAATGATGAGAGGAGATTAATGTCAATGTGAGAGATCATCGATGTTAAATCCATTGTCACATCCATGTTGCACGCTACTTCTTGAATCCATCTATCTTTTATAGTCCACCATTTAAAGAGGATGGAGAAGTGACTGCAAGGTTGTTCAAATGCATTTCCACATTCTTTCCCGATGCGGAGGAAAGACGAGCAACAATAGTAAAGTTGCTATTGTAAAAGCAAGCAAGGGGCTTCTTTTCCAACATATTGCAATGGAATCAAGGAAGACAATAACACCAGGTATTAATTTCTAAATTAATAATCTGAAATCTAATTTATTATACATTACATTCCTTTTGCGACTAATCTAATTTCAGTGCAATGATGGGAGTACTTTGGCCAGGGGCCAAATCACTAAGTTGGATGGCAATGTGAATTCTAATCCAACCATGTAATTCTTCTGCATGTAAGCATTCTTGGAGTGTATTTGAGCATATACACTCTAAGAAACGCAACTGATTGAGCCAACAATGGATGAATGATTTGGTCTTCATCCAACACAACCTTCGCCTTCGCTTGAGGAAAATTCTAGGTTAGAAACTTTCCAATTATGACTTTCAATAATTTCCTATTTTTGTAACATACACTAGTGGGCTAAGAACTTATGCATTCTATCATTGATAACCTCAGGTAGTGTTGAAGGTGATCAAAAAATTGATCTAGATGAGATTGATCCTAACTCGGAATGGATCACAGCTGAGGAGGAGCCTACATTTAGTGAAGAGGATTTGGATATCCTGAATGAGGTTTTGGATGATCATGACAATGTTCATTTGCACCAAATGACTACAAACACAAGGGCATTGACTTCCGCTTCAAGTTCATATATCTAGCCATGGCTTCCTTAGAGGCTTATTTGAATTTTGAAATATCTAATTTTGCTTTGTATATGACTTATGGGTAATGAGTCTATGATAATATGTACTCTTAAGATTGACAATTTGATACTTAACGAGAACTCGAGAGTAACTGGCAATATTGAATTTTTATTTGTCTTTTAGTTGAAATTTATACTTTATTTCTCTTTCTATGCACTCTATTTGGCATGAAATAACATTTGCAGTTCATTTTTCCATGTTTTTATGAGTATTTCAGCATCTTTTAATTTGCCATGTTTTCCCCATTTTAAACCCATGTAATTGAATACCATTTACACTTTCAGTTTGTTGTGTCATTGCCATGTAAGTGTAATGTTACCATGGTTTAAAATTCTATTATATTGCTTTTTTGACTATTTATTTTTTCTAATAAATTTTGTGTTGTTTTGTTTGAAAATTAATAATCAGTTGTCCTCCATACATTACATGTTTTCTGATAGTTACCCCTACTCTCTCTCTTGATGCTCATTTAACTCTTTCCTTCTCTCATTATTTGCCACTTATTTTCAGAGTATTTTCAGACTCTTTTATCAATCCTCGGTCCTTCGGAATGTCAATCGAACAGGTTTTCATAGCTGAGATGACTGTTGGGTTGATAGGCTCTTAAATCTGATAATCAACCTTTAATCTTTTATGCTTTGAACTGACATCGCCCTTAATGCCATCATCTTTGCAATCCTTGTTCTATTATCACGATTCACAATGGAAAGTGGATCCGTTGTATATTGAATAGCTGTGCTGGTAAAGATTAATACAATGCCCAGGGAACTGCTGGTAAAGATTAATGCAGTGCCCAGAAAGTAGTTCCCTCACTAGAATTCTGTTGGTAATATTTCGATTTATATATGCCAGTTCAATTTATCCCATTTCTTCAACCACTCATTTGGCTGACTGTTGCAAGATTTCAATATTTTCATTAATTTTGACTTTTCAGTAGTCAGAGAACAAAATGCCTTTTAGTTTGATGCTAGTCATATGATATACAAAAGCCCCTTTACCGAACTTTGCAATTTCATAATAGCTGCCACAATTCATTCTAATAGCTCGAAAAAATTCTCCCCAGTCGCTTGCTTGTTTGGTTTCTTTCTTTACTGTTTCTGCCTTTGTATTTCAGTGAAATATTGTTTCTTTTACTTGATGGTTTGGTCTAGAAAACAGCTGCCTTTTCTTTGATATTCTGAATGTCAATAGGGCTCCTACCAGCCCGTTCACACTTGCAATCAATCTTTGCTGACTTGTATGCCAATAGTGATTGGCTATTTGCATTGTATTTTTTTAACTCTGTATGGTAGCATGTAATATTATAAATTAAATATTATCCTTGAGTGACAGATCACTTCAGCCAAGACTCTTTATATGTAATGTTTTGAATAAGCACATTCCTCTTTTGATCACAAAGATCACACCTACTTTGATGTGTTTCAATCTATTTCTTCCCGCAGTAGTATTCTTCCTCAAACAACTCAGTCAAATTGTGGATTGTTGGAATTAGTAATTGTTACAACAGTCACTATATCTTTCACTTGTTTTGCATATCTGAAACAGAAAGCTTTCAGATATTATTGCTAGCTTAAGTGTAACGCACTTTACAAGCTGCTTAGATATACATTCTTGTTAATTATATTGTGGACATGAATCATCAGAGCTTATTGTTGTGCAAAAATAATCTTCAATTGCTACATTATCTGCTCCTATCCAATTCTTAGTTTTTCAATTCCTTCAGTTTATTTAAGCTTCTTGTCTGTGGTTTGGGCATTGTCATAGGGAGATCATGATCAGGTATAGTTGGATTTTTCTTTCATGGGACTAATTCTGAATTGTCCTTGCTTGCATATGCCATATTAACCTCCACTATTTCCACCACAGTAAATAAATATTCAGTGTCCTTCCCAGATTTTTTTGTTTAATTACATTAACTTTAGCCCAGAAGTTGTTATCGACTCTATAAGTTCCCACCAATCCGTTGAGTTTGTACATAAGCAATTTTAGTATATACAGAATCTTCCACATGCCACAATCTACTCCTGTATAAAAAAGTGTCATTTCAAGTTGTTTGTATCTTATCTTTCTTCGAGAATAAACAACAATCTGGAAAACCAACAAGTTATATTAGTACACGTAAATACATATGCCTTGGTGTTCAGGCAACTTACATGCCAAGGGCATGTTTCCTAGCCATCTCCATGTCCCCGTTTCCTGTGGAGATGCAGAAATGCATCCACAAACCCAATACATGAGTTTTTGGGAAACTGTGAGAAGTTTGTAGAACAAACCTAGAGCATCCATCACCTAGTGGAATAAATCATCACCTTATAGAATAAAAAGATAAAACTAAGTGCCACTATAAACATCAAGTTCCTCAATCGTTTAAAACTAAAGACCAAGTCTGGCTTCATATACAGAAGGAAAGCTTCACAAGACCACAGCAAAACTCAAGACAACTTCATTACAACCCATACAGCATTGTCCAAGAACAAGTGAAACTGTCTTTGTCCTCAAAATTCCCACCACACCTCAACATGAATTTGGTCTTCGCTGTAAAGCCTCTCAAGCATTATGCCCCAAAGTCCACCTATAGTTAACACTCAAATGCTTCTCCATCAACATTAATAGATAGGATTCGAAATACACAATTCTAGTTTTATGAACTAAGTCATTGTTACTCAAATAAAACACCCTCCCAGCAAAACCGTTCCCCTGTTTCAAGTGACTAAGTCCATAGTGCATTTCCATCAAGCAAATCAATACACTTCCAAACAACTAAAGGGTCAAGTTTTCTGATTATACAGAACAGTAATAAAGGGTCATTGCTCCCCAATAGGTCCTGATCAGGTCCAATTCTAAAATCAAAAGTAGCTCATCAACATTCATTGATGCCTATCAAACCTTTACAACTGCAATGACCATCATCAAATAACACACAAACTTACAAGATGGTCTCGCAATTGTAATATAGAAAAAAAGAAAAGAAGAGGAACTGATTCAGTTTGAGTAGTTACAGATGAGAGACCTTGCATCCACTTGAGGTCCACAACTGATTCTCATCAACTGGAGAAATCAGTATTGATATTTCCTTGTAATTTCCATGTAGCAACATTAAATTGTATAGATTTTCAATGTGTTAATGAAATGCCATTGATACACTTGTTCTCTGATTGTCTTGCACACTCAAAGATTGTCGAATATTCAAACCTTCCACATAAACAAGCAATTATTCTCTCCTGTGTCAAATGTTAACCATCCTAGTAATGTCAAACATGTTTGATATGGCAAAAGCTCAACCCTTCACCCTGCATCTCTAGTTTGCCCAGTTGTGGATCAACATTTTATCAATATAACTTTTTCCCCATAGTTATAACTTATAATGTGAGTAAAATAATCGTTTCAAGTACAATACCATAACTGTCATTGACAGTGCAAGGTTTGTGAGTCTATTTCCCAAAATAATCTTAGGGAAAAAGGCCAAAACAGCAAGCCTCAAATTGCTTGGGTATAGCTTGCCAATTCCTACAGGGTAAACATGAATACAAATGCAACATGTGAAAACAATAATTTTTCTTGATAATCAATGGTATTGAAGAAAAGGAAGACCAATAACTCAAACTGAGAACTTAGGTTTTAAGGCTTGGATAAAAGAATGTCTATTAACTCCACAGAAGCGAAAACTTCAAAATGCATAACAAAAGGATGATTCGGGTAGTTATGTCCAAGCAAAGTGAAATTTAATCCAAAAATGGACATAATTCAAAAAAGGCGACCTTTGTTAGGTTTCATTAAGGACAAGGGCAAAAAGGAAGAAACAAAACTGGTAAGGAAAGTGACAATAGGCAATAGAGCAGCACAAGTGAAAATGACAATAGGCAATAGAAAAGTCCAATTCAATCATCCTAAAAGCGAATATGAGCAACTTAGCACCATTAAGTATATGGAGCAGCACAATAAGCAATTGGATGTTAGAAAAATCAATTCAGAAAGCACAAAGTGTCACTCGTGGTTAATACAATATTTAAACTTCACCGAGAGTAATATTTTATATTTATAAATGATCATATCAAAAAAAAACATGGAAAATGAAATTAAAAAAGGCACAGTACAAACACTCATTAGAACAAGAAAAAACTTATCATTTTATTGTACAAATCGTGTCATCAAAAACCAGTAACAAAATGGACACTATTTCTACAAAAAACTCAAACCACTCCAAAATGCAAATACTTGATAAGCATTTTTACATATTTTCTGGAGCAAATACACATGTACTTTAAAATCCCTTTTTTGGTAACGGATATGGTTGTTTTGTAGAAAACAAGCTTTAAAAAAGAATCCAGCAAGAGAAGCAGCAAAACATAAGATAGTAGGTTACATAAAAGGAAACCCGAGATTGGAAGGCCAAAATAAAAGTATGTTAAGCGTACCCACAAGCAGGTAATGCCTGTCAATGCACCAAATGGTAATGGAAAGGAGGCCCAAATGTGGAGGTAATCAGGTACTTTTCCTTGTTTTGGGATTATAAAACATTGGCATGCCTTTTAGACCCAATCAAAGAATGCATCATTTGGTAAAAATAGTCTGTATTTCAGATAATTTGTTGATTCAATACCTTTCTAGGGTCATCATGATCAAGCAGAATCTGCCTCGGAATATGACAGTCCCAGAGACAATTTGTAATTAGCTAGCCGATACACCCTGTTGTTGCACAAGAAGCCAACTATCTCCAGGAAAAAAAATCTCGTCAGCATAGCTTCCCCCTTCAAATTTCAGTTTCTCGTGCTATCCCAGATTCATTCAAAACCTGACACCATGGCCCCTTGCTTCCCCCCACTCAGTGCAACCTTGTATTACATCTTTTTCACAACAATTGATATGTTTTTTAAGTTTTGTCTGCAAATTTGTTTCAAATTTTCTAGCTACTATAAGGTTTAATGTGGTACTGGTAACTGCGGTATAACCATAGTGTGTTCTATAGAAAACATTTTCTTTAAGAGTTTTGGAAGAAGTTTTATGTTTTAAGTCCGCGGTATAGGAGATTCAAAAAAATAAAGCACGCGTCAAATTTTACTCGGAATCACCATTACTACCACACTCTTTCAATGAACAATGAAAACCTACAAATTTAGGGTTTTATCATACTGCTACACACGGAATAAAACTCCTCTATAAACAAATAACTAAAACTAGATAGAACGTGTGAAGCAAGAATGCTCTAGGGTTTCTCCGGTTTGTCACATAACACAACAATCAAAACCCGACACAAAAACAATCGCAAAATATTAGGTTAAACAAGAGTCCTTTACAGAAAAGTAGAAAAATACCTCTGCACTTTTCGAATTCTTTAATTCGATAATCGCTTAAATTTGATGCAAGATCGAGTCGAAATGCCCTCAGACGTTTCTCAATGGCTGCTTCGTCTGCGGATTCTCACTGCAAGAATATTTATATTTCTTCCAGATATTCAAGGTTTACTGTTACACTACTAATATCATCAGATTTATCAAAATGATAACACTAAATCCATTCAGCACCATGTAATTTACAATATTTAGTTTTTGGAGTGTCGACTGCCACGGGAGGTTTGGCAACGGGCGCGTCGGTGGAGCATATATTTCCAAGCTCCGTTTGGTTTTGCGTTACACTTTTTAAGGGTGAATTTATGTTTTTGTAGACCCCTAAAAATGGGTCTCAAATGGATAATTATATTATTTTATGGGGTATATGTGTATTTATTGTTATTGTTAGAATATTTTTTTTATCATTTTTATTATTTGTTATGATCTCTTCTCCCTTTTCTTTTCTTTCTTTCTTATCATTTGTTTCTTGGTTCTTTAGATATATATTGTGTTTAAGGGTTTTAGGTTTTTTATCTGTTTGATAAGATCTTAATTTAAATTTAATAGTTTTATAAATGCATGTGTTTTAATGTATTAGGCATATAGAATGTATCCAAGATAATTTAAAAGAAATTTGAAAGAATATTTAACATTTATTATCAGAACAATTTATTGAGCATCTACATAAATATTAAAAAAATAAAGTAAACTTTTAGAGATTATTCATTGTAGCATTGATTTTTATAATAACAATACATTACATCGTATTGGTTTTCTTCGCTAAACTATTGTTGTATTTATTAGGTGTGATGTGTTTGATATTGTACATTGTTGAGAAGCATGATAAGTAATTGGTGTTTTAAAACCTTATTGGTGCTTAACACATGCCCCAAAATAAATTTGTTTTCTTATCATTTGCAAGGTCAACTACCCAATTAAGGTTTGAAGAAGAAGGAAAATTTTCTAATGCTCAACGCAGAGTTTCAAAAAATTAAGCAATGTTTTTGGAACCTAATATCTAGTGAACATAATTGTCAAAAAAATTGTGTCAACCCATCATTTCCATAAATGTGTTCTCTACAGTATTAGGGCCATAAATGTGTTGTTTATGGTTTTGGGAAGGTTCTTTATCCATTCTAAATTTTTCGGGTTAGATTTGTCTTGTGTTTTTAGCATGTTTTGCATTGTTGTGTCCTTACAACTATTTTTTATGTCAATATACTCTTATAAACCCTCTTCATTCATTTATTTCTCTATATTTTGAAAAAAACTATCAAGTCATATTTACTCTTTTGTATTTGTTTAGACCGAGTTAAATGTTTATGGATATATGTGATGCAATTTGATTGAAATCCATTTATCTATATTATGATTTAGTGAACTCGTATTATCTTGCATGCTTTATGTCCTTCTAGAGTTAGGTCTTGCTTCATTTGTGGTAGATCTAATTTTCTTAGGGTAAATATATTTTTTACGGATTGTTTTATTGTTGGAAGTAGAATAACTGAGAGGGGGCGTGAATCAATATTCAAAACATTCATTCAATTCAACTTAGCATTCATGATCCATTAATACAAATACATATATCTAACAAGCATAAACAACCATAAAAGAGCATGAAATAAGATAACACATCATATATGTGGGAAACTCTCAAGGGAAAGAAAACCCACTGATCTCTGCAAATGAACTATAGTCTTATAAGACAAAAACTAAGATTTAGTGAAGCACCAACTCCACATGGAGCACCAACCCCAACTAGCCAAGCACCCACTTACAAGGAGGCACCAACCCCCTAGATAACTCAGCACCAACTTAGCCACCTAATTGATTTGATCATCTTTAGAACACCTTGTTGCTCACCTAACAGATGATGATCACCTTCTTTAGCTCTTCACATATTTTAACCCTCTCAAAACTGCCTCTAGACTTCTTCAACCAACTAGTTCTCTTCAAGACTGATTAGGTCATATGACCTTGATCTTCATACTCAAAAACACTATTAGATATTTATGACAAGATCTTTATGCTCCTCTGATGGTCTACAAGACCTCCTTCTACTCAACAATGTGTTATTTCATTCGCTTGCACATCCAACTCACTAACTAGCCCAAATAGGCCTTAAATGCCTTGCATATATACTAGTCTCTTGTTAATACACCACTTGGTCAACCACACACCTTTAACCTCTTAAGTCAGACATATAATAGGTCGTGGGGCTTCTTATGAACATGTTTAAATCATAATTTGATCACACATTGGTCGTTCATAGCTCAATTATGCCTTACTCCTCTTTAGGACTCATGGAGACCTAATTGCATCTGGTTTGTCTTGTAACATGTAGAACATGATCCCTTATAATACCTTACACTTATATAAATATCAATATTCTTTCAAATACACTTTAAATATATCCCAAATAACCTATTTTGAGATTAAAAACACACTATAGATTCAACTACTTCATGAAACACTCCTTATAACTCACTGTCTCATTAGGCCTATGTGTACTTAAATACTTTTTGATCTTTCTCATGCTTGATCACCCACATGTCATGTAACTATAACATATAAAACATGTTTACAAAAGCTATATGACCTTAAGGTCATCTTAATTCACTTAGAACACTCTGACTCAATGACCAACATTGGTCTTACTCACCCTTTAGGTCTCATGGAGACCTATTTCATTAGGTCTGCTCTCTTGACGTTGAGACTTGATCTTCTTGGATCCATATGGCATTATCCAGCCATAACAACCCACTTAAAAAAAATTTAATGACTTATGTTTACCTCTTCCATGTTTGTTTAGATCTACATCCTTTGTTCATACCCTAAATCCCTCTTTAGGACAGACTGCCCTATTAAGTCTGTACACCTCATAAATTGTTTTGCAATAATGAAGTTCAATCACTCCTTTAGAAACTCTCCCATGATAAATAAAACATATAGACATATACTACATGACCTCATGAACACCCCCAACTACTTATATTAACTTCACTTAGATAATAATGGCTCAAGAACAACTCTGCAAGTTGTTCACTCAGAACTGCTATAATACTCAAAAACACAGTCATAAAGAATTAGACTTCAACCACATGTGTAGACACTTTTCTTGACTCTTGATGGATGCAAATGATCCTATGACATCTTCAGGGCATATTCAAATGAAAAACTCATAAGGTCTAATGTCAAATATTGGTCTTACAGACCAATTCCTTGACTTACAGTCTCACAGTCTAATCTTGAACAAACATGCTATTTTGTGAACACATTTTCTTCATTTACACTGACATCCAAAATTTAAACCAAGCATTATCATGACATACAAGTCCCAAATAACATTTACTTGCACTTCAATCCATCACTCTTTCATGAAAACACATCAAAAATCATCTTCTCATCACTGCCTAGGTTTTGCACATTTTGCTCTATTAGGCCTTTTAGCGACTAGCCCACTTGGATCACCATATTTTCACTCTTATAGATTGGAACCTACCGATAAACATCTATGTACATAAACCATGAGTCTCTAACATCTTCTTTCATCCATTTAGCAACTTTGTCCAATGCAACTTTTGACTTCTACAATAACTTCTTAAAAAACAAGCTTATAACTCAACATTTTTGCTCTCCTCTCTCTAATCAATACCACCTAGAGGTACCTGGGAGAGTACACTACAAGATCTCATAGCTTACTTGAGCACGTTAATCCATTCTAAACACTTTTGATTAACATCTTCAACATTGGGTACTTATTAGGGTTATAAGAGGGTTTAAACTTGTTTCTACTCTTGACGATCGTTCATAAAACATAGCCCCTTAATCCAAAAACTAATGCCTATAATTTTGAGCTAGGATCCTTCCCCATACACCATGAATAACTTAAGTTCCCATGTAGAGTTTTGATGAGCTAATGAGCATAATAAATACCTTCTCGAGTAGAAAACCCTTCATTTTAAGCACTCGAGAGACCTTAGAACACATTTTCATGCCTTATCCTTCAAAATTTAACCTAAAACTACATGAATAAGATTAAAATAACTTGAATCACCTTTTTGATGCTCACCTACTCACACTTTCCTTAGAGATTGATCCCGATACCTCATTAGGCCATGTTATCTCTCTTTGCTCTTTAGGCCTTGATCTGTAAACCACACTAGGACTTAAAATGACCATCATACCTATTGACCTTACTCTCAACACCTTATTCACATGCCATACAATCTCTCATGCATGTGGCATTCATATCACTATGTTACTATGCTCACACTTTCTCACAGGGTCTCTTCAAGTCATGACTAGTGCCATGATTAGGCTTCTTAAGCACATGACACTTGACACACTAACCTGTACTCACTCATGTTGATCTTAATGATATCACTCAAGCTGACATAAGAAAAATCTTCAAACAGTACTCTCATATCATTTTTCTCATACAATAACACTCTTCCATGCTTTTTGACATAACTCACTACCAACCAAACTGACCTTGCTCTCACCAACATTCGTGCAGACCTACTTGTCATCATACCTTCACAAGAACCTTCTCATATCACATTGTAACACTCACTCTTGACCTTATTCAATTGTCATTGATCTCTCACAACTCTCTTCCAAACAACTTTGACACATCACACATACAACTGACCTTGATCATCTAGACACCAATCTTAAAATAACTACTCGACATCAACCTCATTCACCATGATTACACTCTCTCTCATAGCAAAAACACTCACTATGTTGGCATAAGAACTCATCATACACGTACCTCAAAGCTTACTTGACCATACACCTTCACAAGAACCTTTAATATCAATGACAACATCAATTCCAAAACTCAATAATCACTGATAATGCTCAACAATCTCCCCCTTTGTCATTGATGGAAAACACACTCAGAAAACTATGGCAACCACTCTTGATGGAAATCATAGCCTAGATCTGGCTCTTGTCTTTTCTTTCCCTTTTTGATCTTTCTCCCTCTTTGACATTAATGACAAAGGGTCACCTAAAACTATTAGAATCACACTTTCTCCCCTTAAACTGATACTACCTCTCAAAGACACTATATGACACATAATCTTCAAAAACTATGGCAACCACTCTTAGAAACTTCTCTCAATTAGGTCACTTCTCCCTCATTTTGAACTATCTTCCCTTTTCAAATCATTTTCCTAACTGGTCCATAAAAAACTCAACAAACATAATCTATGAAGCATCTCAGACACATGCTCCCCTTAACTCCATGAATACCTTTATTCTGATATCAAAAGTAACCACTCTCTTGATAAAGAACTTAGAGTTACCAAGCTCCCCCTTAAACCAAGCATATCTCCTCTCAATATCACTTACCTTCCTTGACATGATTGAAGAAGATCATACTCTTGATCATACACTAGGCTACCACACTCTTGACACCAACTATAGAATTAGGAACTCCCCCTTTATCTTCACATCTCAACACATGAGTCAATGGGAATCTTAAACCATCCTCATATTCCTTTAAGCATCTTGACACCAATACCCCTTATTAACATAGATCAAGCTCAACTATTCACACAAATAAATACTAAAAGCTTACCTCTCATATACCAATTGACTGCACTTTGACCTCGAATATCTGATGTCAACCTTATATCTCTCATTATGCTGCCTACTACACTTCAAACCTCAGAGGTACCAACATAGGATTGGATAATATTCATCTTCATCTCCTTTCTTGTAACACAAACAACCTAAAATCTTTTCAAGATGAAACCTTCTTTGACTGCAACCTCATGCTTTTACTGATAGAAGAATGTCTCCATAAATCTCAATGGAGCCACCCCTTTTTATAGGGCACTAAAACACCATGAACTTAAGAGATTCTTAGATCTCCAATCCACTCTTCTCAACAATCTTGCAATCATGAGATTGATAATCTCTCTTTAGAATCTACTTAGGCTTGACTAAAGCAATTGACTCATCCACCTTGTCATCCTTTTTCTTCTCTTTAACTAACTTGTTAATAGATGTAGATAACAAGTGTTCTTGACATTCCTTCACTTTTGATCCTTGCTTTACCTCAACAAATAGTCTACCTTGGTTTATGGACTGATCACAACTCACTTTGACTATTTTTATCTTATATACCTTGGTTTGCTCTTTCTCTTGCACTTTAGGAGTTTCAACCCTCACGGTTCCTGTAGCACTCTTTTTAAATGAGATGAACTTGCTCTTGTCTCCTTTAGTCGTTTGTTCTTTCTCCACCTTCTCCACAGGATCTGACTTCTTGATCCACTTCTTAGTGGTATAACTAGACACCTTCCTATCTTGACTAATCTTCTTCAAATTCCTCATCGTGTAGTCCCTTGTAATATGACTAGTATTATGACATTTATAAAAAAAAAATTTATTGTACTTACCTCTTGATTGATCACTCCTTCTCCCATGGTCCCATGATAACTCATTCCTTTAAGACCGTTCTATAATCACTTGCTATATAACCAAAGATATGACAAGCAAAACAATAACCATTGAAAGAATTGGAATACCTCATAACATTGGGATGCCTGATTGGTCTCTTCATGTTAACTTTCAAGTTGGTACTCTTGACTAGTTCTAAGTTCTCATGCTCTTTGTCAACCTTGCTCATCTTGTTTATGAGTTGTTCATGCTAAACCTTCAAGGAAACTAGCTATGTCTTCAACTGATCATACTCAACTTCTTTTGATCTAAACTTTGTATTAACACCTTTTAATTGATTCCTGAGATCCTTGATGATCTTCTCATCCCTTTTGGCTTCTTTGACCCAATCACTCTTCAAGGTACATATATGTTCCTTAATATCCTTGACCATATATCTCAACTCATGCTTCCTCTTCTTTTGATGCTTTAAATCATCTAGGGCACTTATGAGCTCAGCTTCAAGATCTACTTCAGTTTCTTCTTCTTCATTGTCATAACAAACTTCTTCATCATACCTGTTGTCTTATTCCTTGGAGCAACTTGCTTTTTTAGCCAAGAATAAAACTCCATTGCCAACTTGATCAACATAGTCATTATCATCATCAGGAACACTATTATTACTTACCTTAGATGACTTATTCAACCTCTCTCCCATATACTTGGCTTGTGAATTGAAAATATTTACATTGTTATCATGATACACATTGTCATCATCACAATTCATGTTTGTGCTTCTTAGAATCACCTTCAAGCTATTAGGCTTGCTCCAAAGGACCAACTTTGATACCAATTATTTTAAGCACAATGACTTAGAGGGGGAGTGAATCAATCTTCAAAACATTCATTCAATTCAAATTATAATTCATGAGTCATTCATACAAGTACATATATCTAGCAAGCATAAGCAAACATATATGAGCATTAAATAAGATAACACATCATATATGTGAGAAAACCTCAAGGGAAATAAAACCCACTGATATCTACAAATGGAATATAGTATTATAAGACAAAAAAAAATATTTAATAAATCACCAACTTCACATGGAGCACCAACCCCAACTAACTAAGCACCCACTTGACTAGGCTTTAACAAGCACCTACTTGCAAGGAGGCACCAACCCCCTAGATGACTCAGCACCAACTCAACCACCTGATTGATTTGATCACCTTAAAAACACCTTGTTTCTCACCCAATAGATGATTATCACCTTATTTATCTCTTCACACATGTTAACCCTCTCAAAATTGCCTTTAGATTTCTTCACCCAACTAGGTCTCTTTGAGACTGATTAGGTCATACGACCTTGATATTCATACACAAAAAACTATTATATCTTCATGAGAATCTATCTGCACTCCTCTAATGGTATACAATACCTCCTTCTACTCAATAATGTATTATTTCATTTGCTTGCACATCCAACCCACTAACTAGCCCAAATAGGCCTAAACTGCCTTGCATATATACTAGTCTCTTGTTCATACACCACTTGGTAAGACACACACCCTTAACCTCTTAGGTCAGCCATGTAATAGGTCTTATTAATTATTATGAATAAGTTTTAATTATAATTTTATCACACATTGGTTGGCCATAGCTCAATTATGCCTTACTCTTCTTTAAGACTCACGGAGACCTATTTGCTTTAAGTATGTCTTGTAACATGTAGAACGTGATCCCTTAGAACACCTTAAACCTATATAGATACCAATTTTATTTCAAATACACTTTATAAATATCCAAACTAACCTCTTTTGAGTTGAACAACATATTATAGATTCAACTGCTTCATGAAACACTCATTGTAGCTCACTATCTCATTAGGCCTGTGGGTACTTAAACACTATCTGATCTTTCTCATGCTTGATCACCTACATGTCATGTAACCAAAACATAAAAACCATGTTTATATAAGATTTATGACCTTAATGTCATATTAATTCATTTGTAACACTTTGAATCAATGACTAATATTGGTCTTACTCGCCCTTTAGGTCTCATGGAGACCTACTTCATTAGGTTTGCTCTCTTGACGTTGAGACTTGATCTTATTGGATCTAGATGGCCTTATCCAACCATAAAAACCACTCAAAAACCAATTAATTCTTATAACCTCTTCCATTCTTGGTTAGATTGACATCCTTTATTCATACCTTGAAGCTCTCTTTAGGATAGACTACCCTATTAGGCCTATATACCTCAGAAACTATCTTGCAAGAATGAAGATCAATCACTCCTTTAAAAAATATCCCATGACAAATGAAACATATATACATATACTACATCACCTCATTAACATCCCTAACTACTTGGAATAACTTCACTCAGATAATAATAGCTCAAAAACAACTCAGTAACTTGCTCACTCAGAATTACCAGAATACTCAAAAACATAGTCATAAGGAATCAGACTTCAACCACCTATGTAGACACTTTTCTTGACTCTTGATGCATGAATATGATCTTATGACATCTTCATATCATCCTCAAATGAAAAACTCATAGGGTCTAATGGAAAATATTGGTCTTACAAACCAATTCCTGACTTACAATCTCACAGTCCAATCCTAAATAGACAAGCCATTTTGTGAACACATTTTCTTCACTTAAAATAACCTCCAAAACTCTACCAAGCATGATCATGACATAAAAGTCCCAAAAAACATTTTTATGCACTTCAATACATCACTCTTTCATGAAAATACATCGAGAATCATCTTCTCATCACTGCCTGGGTTTTGCACATTTTGCTCTATTAGGCCTTTTAGCAACTAGCCAACTTGGATCACCAAATTTACACTCTTAAATATTGGAAACTACCTATAATCCTTCATGGACATAAACCATGAGTCTCTAAATTATTATTTCATCTATTTATCAACTTTATCCAATGCAACTTTTGACTTCTACAATAACTTCTTTCGAAAGAAACATCTAACTCAACATTTTCTCTCTCATCTCTCTAATCAATACAACCTGGAGGACTTGGAAGAGCCCATTATAATATACAATAGCTTACTTGAACATACCAATCCATTATTTGCATTTTGATCAACATCTTCAACATTAGGACCTTATTAGGGTTCTAAGAGGGTTTAAACCTATTTCCACTCTTAACGATCATTCATAAAGCATAGGCCCTTAATCCAAAAATTAGTGCCTATAATTTTGATTTAGGACCCTTCCCCATATACCATGAATAAATTAAGTTCCCATAAAGAGGTTTAATGATCTAGTAAGCACAAGAAAAACCTTCTCAGGTAGAGAACCCTTCATTTTGTACACTCGAGAGACCTTAGAACACATTTCCATGCCTTATCCTTCAAAATTTGACCTCAAACTACATGAATAATATTAAAAAAACTTGAATCACCTTTTTCAATGCTCACCTACTCACACTTTCCTTTGAGACTGATCTTGATACCTCATTAGGCCATGCTCTCTTTCTTTGCTCTCTAGACTTTGATTTGCAAACCACACTAGGACTTGAAACTGAGCTTCATACCTCTTGACCTTGCTCTCAACACCTTACTCACATGTCATACAACCTCATACAATATCTAATGTCTATTAAATTCATCTCACCATGCTACTATGCTCATACCTTCTCACAAGGTCTTTTCAAGCCATGACTAAGCTTCTTAAACACTCGACACTTGACACACTGACTTGTACTCACTCATGCTGATTATAATGATATTAGTCAAGATGACATAAGAACACTCTTCAAATAATTCTCTCATATAATTGATCTCATATAAAAACACTATTCCAATCTTCTTGACACAACTCACTACCAACTGAACTGGCCTTGCTCTCACCAACACTTTTGCAGACCTACTTGTCATCATACCTTCACAAAAACTTTCTCATATCACATTATAACACTCTATCTTGACCTTATTAAACTATCACTGATCTCTCACAACTCTCTTTCAAGCAAATTTGACACATCACACAACCAACTGACCTTGATCATCTGGACACCAGTATCAAAATAACTAGTTGACATCAATTTCATTCACCATGATTACACTCTCTCTCATAGCAACAACACTCACTATGTTGGCATAAGAAATCATCATACGCATGCCTCAAAGCTTACTTGACCATACACCTTCAAAAGAACCTTTAACATCAATGACAACATCAATGCCAAAACTCAACAATCAATGACAATGCTCAACGTCCATTACATTCTCTAGTATCTACTAGCCTTGACATCTATGTATGTTATCCCAATCCCCGGGTTAATTTTTATTGAATATTTAATAAACCCTAAAACATTTATCTAGTGTGTGTATTCAAATTTTATTTCCTCTTATGCCATCAAAATTGATTAGATTTAAAATTTTAATTAGGAAGACTTCTACTATTAATCTTAACCCTAGTGATTTTATTGAAATTTCTTTGATTAATTTTATATCTTGCTTGAAAAAAGAAATGGAATCTGGAAATGTAGTTAGTGTTGTTCTAATTTAATGGTGTTTTATGTTGTAAGTGATAATGATGTACCTTTTAATGATAATT
This sequence comes from Torreya grandis, assembly GCA_037957365.1. Classification (NCBI taxonomy): domain Eukaryota; kingdom Viridiplantae; phylum Streptophyta; class Pinopsida; order Cupressales; family Taxaceae; genus Torreya; species Torreya grandis. Next base: position 367,890 of record JARHVA010001438.1, on the reverse strand, counting down.
ATGTGAATGAATCTCAAGTTGATAATACATGTGAAATAGATCATGATCAACAAGCTCGCTTATATGAACATTAAAGGGTTGAAAATCTTGTATATTTTAGGAAACATATTATGGCAACACTTGATAAGATAAATGAATGAATGAATGAGTGTATTGAAATAAGTTGCAAGGGAAACCTTAGTTCAAGAGCCTTAAGATGGGGTTAAGGTATAATACATACCCTATAAGGTAGATAATGCACATGAGTGCTCATCATGTAGAACAAGTACTTGCCTCATGAATGTTGGCCAATTTCAAACCCTAGGTTTGCACCTTTCAAATTTGGCCAACTCTAGTACTTAGCTTTTCTTTAGAAGAAATTTTCTTTACCAAATCCCACAAAAATACCAAGTGTTATTTCTTTAGGACAGTCCATTTTGGCCTTTGTTCTAAGCCTTTGCCTAATTCTTTTGGATTTTTTGTCTGAAGCATTTTTTCGAATTCTTTCAGACTTTTTTGTCTGAGGCTTTTCTTTAAGAGTATTTCTTCAATTTTTTTTCTGGCCAAGTGATGAATTCTTTCAGAAAATTTGCCTGCACAATTTTTTCTAAGGTACTTTACAATTTCTCTAAGGGACTCTTTCAAGCCAAAAGGGACCCTTGTAATTTTTTTGAAGGGCACTTTTCAAGAAAAATGGACCAAACAAAAGTTTAAAAGGTGCATTTCACTTTTTTTGAAGGGCACTTTTATTTTTTGAAGGGCATCTTTTGTCGGGAAAAGGTCCACTTTAATTTTTTTGAAGGATCATTTGCAACTTTCCTGAAGGGTATTTTCTTTGGAAAGTGGTCACTTTCATTTTTTTGAAGGGGCATTTGCATTTTCGAAGGACCATTTCCAAAAGCCCAAAGGACCATTTCCAAAAGCTGAAGGACCATTACGTCTTCTCCAAAGGGCATTTCAACTTCTCCGAAGGACCAATCAAAAAGCCGCAGGAAAGGAAATGAAGAGAAGGAACTCCGAAAGAATTCCTTTAGACTTTTTATTTGGAAGAAATAAAGAGGAAGATTTCCTTTGGAATTTTTGTCTGAAGGAAATGAATAAGCAATGAGCTTGAAGGAAAATACTTGATAAAAGGTCCAATAAAGTAAACAGAAACAAATAGCCACAGATAATTTATCCAAAGAAAAGGTTCAAAATAAAAGTCCGAAGAAAATACCCAAAGGAGTGACAGCCCACAGGAAGTTAATTTTAAACTACAAAGAATAGTCATTGCTATTCAAAAGACTTGATGGGAAAATAAGAACAAACATAGAGGTGGTAAATGGTCGAATCCCAAGCATCTAGAGTGGACTAAGTGAGCAAAATGGATAGGTTGATAGAGTGAATCATTATTGGCAGTTGACCAAATCAAGGAACTTCTATGAAATCAACAAATACAAGTGTCCATAGAATAACTAGCAGTTAGAAAGAACATTTTCTAACTACCATCATGAGTTCTAGTAGTGTGATGTGTTAGCTTTTCTATTTTTAGTTTTGAACTCTCGTGGATGATCTTTGATAAAAGCAATTTCTTGTGCCACTCTTGAAGGTTTGATGCAACTTGCCACCATTCTCATGACTTGTTTTGGACAAGTAAGACTCTTGACATGGCATGGCTTGCTCCTCCATCTCTCTTATGGATTTCCATGTCTACGACACATGTCCTTGTGCCTCTTCAGCTTATCCTTTCTTGCTCTTCCTTAAAGTTCTATAAATTGGGCCATTTTGACCATTGCAGATAACCACATTTTTGGTATGACAAAGCCCTACTGAAATGACATTGCACTTTGCTTTTAAACATTAAATACAAGACCAATTTTAAGTTGTCAATTTCTATCTGAGTATGCGAGTGATGTATAACGGAGCTGAGTGATAGCATTATCCTTACTCCTTTTATCCTTCATGTTTGAACAAAGATTCTGATGTTAACAAGGCATGTTAAGTGTGTTGAATGTATCAAACTCTCTTTCAATTATGTAATTGTATCTATGGTGTGCAATCTACCCCTTAGGTCAATTATCTTGTTGATTGTTTGAAGCATGTTACCTTCACATTGAAACACTATGTTAGTATCTTTCAATGCATCAAATTAGTCTTGGAAAACATTGTTACTTAGTAGAAGTGTGATAGTCAATTGGATAAATTCTTAGTGGATCACCTCTTTAGCATAATTTTTCTATTTTATGCAAATTCTCAACTATTTTCATGAACAAGCAGTAGATTAGGTGATAGACACTCAGATAAGAATTTAGGGAGCTAGCCCTTTTCAATCCTAAAGACTCGTCTCTCTTACAAGTTCCCAAAAACTTGAGGGATGATTTAATGTTGCATCAAATTAAAGGAATTTCATAGAATGGCCTAGGGTGCATAATTTGATGACAATAGTTTTGGCATGCTCGGTGGGACAGTTGGTCCTAATTGTTTCCATGTTAAGATGAATGTTGGCCTTGACAAGTCCAAGGTTACAGAAGCAATCTAATCCAACATTTAGTGACTCCAAAAGGTGAGAATCTCTATTTGTAGATCATTTTTTCCATAGTATACTTCATGGTCCTCACTAGATCATCTTCCAGTAGGCTTTTTAATCAAGTTCTTCAGCTTGAAACTCCTCTTGAAGAACAATACCCTGAACCATTCCTAACATTTAGAGATCCTAAACAAGAAGGTTTTGAAGAGGAAGAAGAGGAGGTTGAAGAATTAGTAGATCAAGAGGAAGAAGAAATGGCTAGAAGACATCCTTTCCTAGCCTTCAACACCCAAAATCCAATTAACGTTCTTGCGTATGATCTTATTCCTCCTAATGCTACCAAAAGTCTCCCCAATTTCAATGGAGAGGGTCTTGTTACCCCATCTGAGCATATTAAGGGCATTTCAAACTTTTAAAAATTCCATAATATCACCCAAGCTAACATAGCTATTAGACTACTTGCCATGTCTCTAAAGGGGAAGGCACTTGATTGGTATAGGACATTGGAAGGTGGATGTATTACTGATTGGGATAGTTTTGGAGAGTTGTTGGTAAATATGTTTGAAAATAAGAGTGACCATACTTTACTAATTCACTAGCTGAATGTGATAAAGAGAGGTCCTAATGAATCCATGGGAGATTTCAACGAGAGATTTCAAAGAACATGGCATAGGCTACCACCTATTATGAGGTCTCCTCTAAGATTTGTATTCCCCACCTATCTTAAGGCTATTGGCACTAATGTAGTAGTAATGTTGCAGTCAATGGGAAGATTTACTTTACCTGAGGCATATGAGATACCATTAAAGCTAAGAATAGACTGATACAAGATGGGAAAATACCTCCAAGAGTCTCCATGCCTTTGTTATCTCATAACTCAGTTAAATCCCCAAGCATATCACAAGTTCCCAATATTAATGCCAAACCTAGAAATTGTCCCAAGAAGGTGGACGATGCTATAAATAAGGATGAGATGATTCAGTCTTTGTAAGCCCAACTCAAGCAAGCATAAACGTATGCAAATACTCCACCCAATCCTCAATACTATCCTTAGCATGGCTATAGATCTCCACCCCAATACACTAACCAAAGAAGAGGACAAGGCCAACAAGGTTTCAATAGGCAGCCCAATGCCTATAATCCTAATTCCATTTCATTGATAAAAGTTGTTGTTCTAGTCCACACCTATCTAGTTCAAGGAGAGGAGCATTTGGATCATTAGGGGAAATATCAAGGTTAGTTTATGCATAATGGTGGAGAAGGTAATCAAGCTTTGGTAACTCAAGAAGGATCTACTCCTTATGTTACATCAGAAGAAGCAAATCTCATGCAAAAAGATGTTCAAGGAGAAGGTAGCAACCAAAGTACTGGTTTTATGAATTTCCAAGTAGAAGATGATTATGTGTTGAATCAAAATACATTAATTGCAACCAACATAAGGGATAAAAAGAGGGATTTGGGTGATATTCCAGTAGCACAAGTGATTCTAGGTAGTGCCTCTCCAAGGTCACAAAGTGTAAGTACCAATGTAGCAGATCCTACTAGTCACACTACTCCTCAAGTTAGAATGTGAGCAAAGTTGCCAAACCTCTAGTACAACAAGTTCAAGTGCCCTCATTTCCTTCAAAAATGCAAGACAAGGTGAATACTTCCTCTCTAAATATTATTGACTCTTTGAAGAATACCAAAACTATCATTTCTCTTTGGGAAGTATTGCATATGCCTGGTCAAAAGGAATTCCTACAAGAACAACTTGCTAATATCAATGTAACTCCTCAAGATCCAAAGTACAATGGTGTAGCCCTTACCAACACACCTAATTATGTTTTATATCCCTCCACTAGATCTGAAAAGCCTCCACCTTTCTACCTCGCACTCATTGTGGGAGACAAATTAGTTCACAATTTCATTGTGGACGGTGGGGCTAGTACCATAGTTATGCCTAAAGTGGTTACTAATAAATTGGGACTAAAATATGAGCCTCATAACAAGGGTTTGTTGCAGCTTGATGGAACTCTAGCCAAGACTATGGGATTGGTTAAAGGTTTGAAAGTTTTCTTGCATGATTGTCAAAGCTTACCCATCCTACAAGACATTGTGGTGGTTGATCTTCTAGCTCATTTTGCTATTTGCTTGTCAAGAGACTTCATGACTAAGATTGGAGGGTACCTTATAGCTGATTGGTCTTTTCTAGAATTTAGAACAAGATATGGAGCTAAAGTAACTATAATAACATATCCCTTGGCAAGGTTCCACATTGAACCATATATGGAGACAAGTTCAAATCAAAATTATATGATTAGTGAGCAGGAAGAAGTTGCCATTGGTGGTGAAACATCCTTTCCCCTTTAAGGTATTTTTGACCTTTTTCTTGATGAGTATGGTACTAAAACTTATGAGCATGATCCCTATGCATTCATAAAATAAACTGAATTACGAGTATATTATATGCATGAGAAGAACACTCATATACCATCACTCACTAATGACGATCATGAACTTGAAGGGATATGAGAAATGTTTTTTGATGGATCTAGAGTAAGGTAGGGGCAGGAGCTGGTGTCATGTTGGTTTCTCCTTCAAAGAACCAATATTATTCTTCATATAGATCCCCTTTTAGTTGTACTTGTAATGCAGTTGAATATGAAGGCTTGGTTCATGGCCTCCAATGGGCAAAGAGAAAGGGAATCAAGAATTTGAAGGTATATGGAGATAGTGAATTGATTATACATTAAGTGAGAAAACAAGCTACAACCAAGAACCCTTTGCTTAAGTCTTATAAGCATAGGGTATGGGATCTAATTGAGGACTTTGATGCTTTCAATATCCAACCTATACTAAGAGACTCAAATAAACATGTTGATAGGTTGGATGTGATAGGAGCACATTTTGATATAGTTGCTAATGTAAGCAAAGAGAAGGACCAACCTCACATCAAGGTCATTGTGAGACCTTATATTCTAAATAATTAAGTGTCTTTTCAAGTGTTTGAGAGTGATAAACACATTATACACTTCATTCAAAATGAAGTAGAATTTTCCTCAAAGAATCAAAAGAAGCTTCACAATCAATATGAAAAACAAGTTATCCAGCTAAAGACAAACAAAATACCAAAGGGGCTGGTTGCTTTGGAGAGTGTGTTCAATGAAGATGATAAAAGAAGGAAACAAAGGGTAAGCATGTCTAAAAAGGAAGAGAACTCTGAAAGAATCTTTATATTTAAGGATAAACTTCTGAAAATTGGTAAGATATGTTCTCTTTCCGAAAGACAAGCCTTCATTGAATTGTGTAAAGAATTTCATGATATATTTGCTTTGGAATACAAGGATTTGAAAGGGTTTGATCCAAGTCTAGCTCATTACACCATTGTTTTAGAACCTAGAGCTAAATCGGTTAGGCAAAAATAGAGGCCTATCAATCCCAATATAGAGGAACTCATGAAGAGAGAGCTTACCAAATTGATTGAGTCTAGGATTATCTTTCCTATTAAGCACTTAACTTGGGTAGTTAACCTTGTAGCTATTTGAAAGAATAGTGGAGAGATCAAAATTTCTGTGGACTTTAGGGATTTGAATAGAGTTTCACTCAAATACCATTATCCACTACCTTTCATGTTGTAGATTTTGCAAGTGGTGTCAGGTTCTCAACATTTTTTACTAGTTGATGGCGATTCAAATTATAACCAAATATTGGTGAATGAGGAGGATCAGTTCAAGATAGAATTCACCACAAAATGGGGAACATTTGCATATAGAAATATGCCTTTTGGTTTGTCTAATGTTGGTGATACCTTCCAACGGGCAATGGACATGGCCTTTAAAGGTTTGATCAATGAGTTTTTGCTTGTATACCTTGATGATATAACTATTTTTTCCAAGGATGCTAATGACCACATGAAACATCTAAGGCAAGTATTTGAGAAGTGTAGAGAGTTTGGGTTTTCTCTTAATCCAAAAAAATGTATCTTTGTTATTCATGAAGGTAAATTACTAGATCATGTTGTGTCAAAGGAAGGCCTGTCTATTGATCCTAAAAGGATTGAAGCCATTATAGACCTGTCTTTGCCTCTACACAAGAAAGGTTTGAAAATTTTCTTAGGCAATATCAACTTTTTAAGAAGGTTTATTCTAGGATTTGCTACTTTGGTGAAGCCTATTACAACCATGCTCAAGAAGAACCAAGCTTTTGCTTGGACAAAGGAAGGTAAGAACAATTTTTAGGCAATCAAACAAGCTATTTCCCAATAGCCTACTCTCTTAAACCCAAAATTTGGCAAGGATTTCATACTCTATACTTTTCTTAACCTTGACATAATCTCAACTATGATTATGCAAAAGAATGATGAGGAAATTGAACAACCCATTGCATTCTTTAGTCAAGGATTGGAAGATTATGAGGTCAAGTACAGATTTGTTGAGAAGCAAGCTCTAGCTGTGATAAGAGGTTTTAAAAAGTTTAGGCACATGGTTTCAAACAATAAGATACATGTCATGGTCTCTCATCCTGACACCAAAGAGTTCCTCTTAAGTAAAGACCTTAATGAGAAGAGAGTTGGGTGGATCACAAAGGTAATGGAGTATGATGTTGATATCAAGGTAACCAACTTGGTAAGAGGAAAGGCACTGTGTGGACATCTGGTTTCAGATCTTCAAGGGCCAAAAGAAGAGGTCTTGGTTAATCAAGTTGATCCCTAACCAGGTGGTCACATACCAATTCAAATTTGGATACAAGACTTCATTGGTTTCCTCCAAAAGGTGATTGTCCTAATGATTTGAACAAGTCAAAAAGAAGGTATTTCAGATTGCAAACCATTCCTTATTGTCTTGTAGATGATATTCTCTTTTGGAAGGATGTGAATGGTGTACTACTAAGGTGTGTTGATAATGATCAGTTTGGCATCTTGCTGTAAAAGTTTCACAATGGTGTAGATGGAGGTCATTTCTCCCCAAAAACAACAACTGCAAAAATAATGAGGGCAGGGTATTATTAGCCTAGCCTTTTCAAGGATTGCTACTCTTGGGTTAGGAGGTGCCCTCAATGTGCCTTATTTTTAGGCAAATAAAAAATTGTAGCCCTTCCGTTGAATCATATGCAAGTGGACCAACCTTTCATGTAATGGGGCCTTGATTTCATTGGTATGATTAAGCCTCCATCAAGTGCTAGACATAAATGGATATTGACTGATATTGACTACTTCACAAGGTGGATAGAGGCTGTTACATTGAAGGAAGCAAATGAAAATGGAATCTTGGAGTTTTATGAGAATATCACAATAAGATTTGTGGTTCCCTATACTAACATTTATGATAATGCACTTACTTTTAAGAGTGCTAAAACTTTTGAGTGGGAAAATAAGAATTGAATATACTTGAGTAACTCATCCAACTATTACCCTCAAGATAATGGGTTGGCTGAGTCTACTAACAAGAACCTCATCAAGATCATCAAAAGGACATTGGAGAACAATCAAAGAACATGACACACTAAGTTGAAGACAACCTTATGGGTTAACATGATTACTCCTAAGAGATCAATTGGTAACTCTCCTTTTGTGCTTGTTTATGGGTGAGAAGCTAGGTTGTCCATCTCTCATGAGATCCTTGCTCTAGGACTTGCACATCAACTGGAACTGCTGGAAAATACTCCAATGGAAGTTAGATTGATAGAACTAATGCAATTGGAAGAAGTAAGGGACAATGCACATAAGACCATGGAACACCACCAAGTACTCATGAAGAAATCCTTTGAAAAAAAAGTAAGTACAAGAGTGTTCAAGGAAGGTGACTTGGTTCTGAAATGGGATGAGGATAGGGCAAAACTAAGTAAACATACAAAGTTTGATACTTTGTGGAGTGGCCCTTACATCATCAACAATTGAAAGCAAAGCAACTCCTTTTAGTTGACCAAGATGAATGGAGAAGAATTGCTTATCCCTGTGAATGGGACACATCTAAATTTATACTATTAGTCCTTGCAGTTCTGTATTGTAAATAGTAGCATAGGTGTGTGTGTTTAGTCTAGTTTTGTTTTGCTTTGTGTTCCATAAGTGCTTAGTAGCACAAGTGTGTCTTTACCTATGTGTGTCTTGTGTAATGTCATTGTCTTGTGGTCAATCCAAGGTCTGTTCAAGACAATCTGAGTGCTCATTTTGCGTGACTCCATGCCCAATGGAAGGATTTAGGAAAATGGTCTTAGGCATAGCAGGCATGCCATACCCAAGAATCACTAAGAATGTTGGCCAATTTCCACCCCCAGGTTTGCACCTTTTAAATTTGGCCAAGTCCAGTACTTAGCTTTTATTCAGAAGAAATGTTCTTTAGCAAAGCTCGTAAAAATACCAAGTGTTATTTCTTTAGGAAAGTCCATTTTGGCCTTTGTTCTAAGCCTTTGCCTAAATCTTTTAGGTTTTTTCTTCGAAGCATTTTACTGAATTCTTTCAAACTTTTTTTGTCTGAGGCTTTTTATTAAGAGTATTTATTTAGGTTTTCTTTTGACCAAGTGATGAATTCTTTCGAATAATTTGTCTGCACAATTTTTTTGAAGGTAGTTTACAATTTCTCTGAAAGACTCTTTCAAGCCAAAATGGACCCTTGTAATTTTTCAGAGGGTCACTTTCATTTTTCTGAAGGGCACTTTTCAAGCAAAATGGACTAAACAAAAGTCCAAAAGGTACATTTCACATTTTTTAAAGGGCACTTTCATTTTTATGAAGGGTATCTTTTGTCAGGAAAAGGTCCACTTCAGTTTTTCTGAAGGATCATTTGCAACTTTCTCAAAGGGTGTTTTCTTTGGAAAGTGGTCACTTTCATTTTTTTGAATAGGCACTTGAATTTTCAAAGGACCATTTCCAAAATCTTGAAGGACCATTTCCAAAATCTGAAGGACCATTACAACTTCTTCGAAGGGCATTTCAACTTCTTTGAAGGGACCAATCAAAAAGCTGTAGGAAAGGAAATAAAGAGAAGGAACTTCGGAAGAAGTTCTTTAGACTTTTTGTCCAAAATTTTTATCTAAAATAATTCCTTTAGAATTTTTATTTGAAGGAAATAAATAGGAAGAATTCCTTCAGACTTTTTGTTCAAAGGAAATGAACAAGCAATGAGCCCAAAGGAAAAGACTCGACAAAAGGTTTGAGAAGGTAAACAGAAATAAATAGCCACAGATAATTTATCTAAAGAAAAAGTCTGCAAACAAAAGTTTGAAGAAAATACCCAAAGGAGTGACGGCCCATAAGAAGTCAATTTTAAGCTGTGGAGAATAACTATTACTATTCAAAAGACTTGATGGGAAAATAAGAACAAACATGGAGGTGGCAAATGGTCGAATCTCAAGAATCTGGAGTAGACTAAGTGAGTAAAATGGATAGGTTGATAGAGTGATTCATTATTGGTAGCTGAACAAGTCAAGGAAATTCTATGAAATTGACAAATAAAGGTGTCTAGAGAATAACTAGTATTTAGAAAGAGCATTTTCTAACTATCATCATGAGTTCCAGTAGTGTGGTGTGTTGACTTTTCTGTTTTTAGTTTCAAACTCTCATAGATGATCTTTGATAAAAGCAGTTTCATGTGCCACTCTTGAAGGTTTGATGCCACTTGCCACCATTTTCATGACTTATTTTGGACAAGTAAGACTTTTGACACGGCATGGATCGCTCATCCATCTCTCTCATAGATCTGTAACTAATTTTCATGTCTACGACACATGTCCTTGTGCCTCTTTAGCTTCTCTTTTCTTGCTCTTCCTCAAAGTTCTATAAATTGGGCCATTTAGACCATTGTAGATAACCACATTTTGGGTATGGCAAATCCTTGATAAAATTACATTGCACTTTAATTTTAAACATTGAATACAAGACCAATTTTGAGCTATGAATTTCTGTCTGAGTATGTGATTGATGTATAACAGAGCTGAGTGATAGCATTATCCTTACTCCCTTTATCCTTCATGTTTGAACAAAGTTTTTGATGTTAATAGGTCATGTGAAGTGTGTTAAATGTATCAAACTCTCTTTCAAGTATGCAATTGTATCTATGGTGTGCAATCTGCCCCTTAGGTTGATTATCTTGTTGATTGTATGAATCATATTACCTTCACATAGAAACACTATGTTAGTATCTTTCAATGCATGGAATTAGTCTTGGAAAACATTGTTACTCAGTAGAAGTGTGATATTCGGTGGGATAAATTCTTGGTGGATCACCTCTTTAGCATAGTTTTTTTGTTTTATGTAAATTCTTGACTCTTTTCATGAACAAACATTAGATTAGGTGATAGACACTTAGAGAAGAATTCAGGGATCTAGCCATTTTCATTCCTAGAGATTCATCTATCTTACAAGTTCCCAAAAAACTGAGGGATGATTCAATGTTTCATCAAATTGAAGTAATTTCATAGAACATCCTAGGGTGCATAATTTGATGACAATAGGGTTCTAAGAGGGTTTAAACTTGTTTTCACTCTTAACGATCATTCATAAAGCATAGCCACTCAATCCAAAAAATAGTGCCGATAATTTTGAGCTAGAACCCTTCCCTATATACCATGAATAGATTAAGTTACTATAAAGAGGTTTAATGAGCTAGTGAGCACAAGAAAAACCCTCTCAGGTAGAGAACCCTTCATTCTGTGCACTCAAGAGACCTTAGAACACATTTCCATGCCTTATCCTTCAAGATTTGACCTCAAACTACATGAATAATATTAAAATAACTTGAATCACATTTTCCAATGCTCACCTACTCACACTTGCCTTGGAGATTGATCTTGATACCTCATTAGGCCATGTTCTCTTTTTTTGCTTGCTAGACTTTGATCTGTAAACCACATGAGGACTTGAAACTTACCTTCATACCTCTTGACCTTGCTCTCAACACCTTGCTCATATTCCATACAACCTCATACAATCTCTCATGTCTATTACATTCAGCTTACCATGCTACTATGCTCATACCTTCTCACAAGGTCTCTTCAAGCCATGACTAAGCTTCTTAAGCACTTGACACTTGACACACTGACTTATACTCACTCATGCTGTTTATAATGATATCACTCAAGCTGACATAAGAACACTCTTCAAATAATTCTCTCATATAATTTATCTCATATAACAACACTATTCTAATCTTCTTGACACAACTCACTACCAACTAAAATGGCCTTGCTCTCACCAACACTTTTGCAGACCTACTTGTCATCATACCTTCACAAGAACTTTCTCATATCACATTATAACACTCTATCTTGACCTTATTAAACTATCATTGATCTCTCACAACTCTCTTCCAAGAAAATTTTACATATCACATAGCCAACTGACCTTGATCATCTGGACACCAGTATCAAAATAACTACTTGACATCAACCTCGTTCACCATTATTACTCTCTCTCTCATAGCAACAACACTCACTATGTTGGCATAAAAAATCATCATACACATAACTCAAAGCTTACTTGACCATACACCTTAAAAATAACCTTTGACATCAATGCCAAAACTCAACAATCAATGACAATGCTCAACGTCCATTACATTCTCTAGTATCTACTAGCCTTGACATCTATGTATGTTATCCCAATCCCCAAGTTAATTTTTATTGAATATTTTATAAACCCGAAAGCATTTATCTAATGTGTGTATTCAATTTTTATTTCCTCTTATGCCATCAAAATTGATTAGATTTAAAATTTTAATTAGGAAGACTTCTACTATTAATCTTAACCCTAGTGATTTTATTGAAATTTCTTTGATTAATTCTATATCTTGCTTGAAAAAAGAAATGGAATTTAGAAATGTAGTTAGTGTTGCTCTAATTTAATGGTATTTTATGTTGTAGGTGATAATGATGTACCTTTTAAGGATAATGATGTGAATGAATCTCAAGTTCATAATACATGTGAAATGGATCATGATCAACAAGCTCGCTTAGATGAACAATAAAGGGCTGAAAATCTTGTATATTTTAGGAAATATCTTATGGCAAAACTTGATAAGATAGATGAATGAATGAGTGTATTGAAATAAGTTGCAAGGGAAACCTTAGTTCAAGAGCCTTAAGATGGGGTTAAGGTATAATACATACCCTATAAGGTAGATAATACACATGAGTGCTCATCATGTAGAACAGGGTTAGTTCTTCTCAATGGTCTCAAAAGCCAAAGAATAGGGTGAGTTTTAATGATATTCGTCTCAACCCCTTAGCTTATGAAGTGTTTGCATACCCATTTCCAATAGGAATTATATTTATAAAGCTTGAATTGTTTAGTTGGAAAGTAGACCCTTCTCATCATATTAGAGATTTTTGTGTCTATTGCTTATATTTTTACCATAGCATTAAATTGTTAACTAAGTTCTTTTCCAAGGAGCTAGAAAGATTATGTACTTGATTAGTTCTATGATTTAACATGTGGATCTGTGCACTCTTTTACAATATTAGTTGATGACTTCTTAGCCTAGTTTTCAATCAATATTGGGATCAAGATTACCTTTGCATAGATAGCTCAAACTAAATAAGGATGCAATGAGATTATAGTGACTATATGCTTAGATTAAGACTATGGTTAATAAAATGACTTGTTAAATAATCAATAGTGAACTTCAAAGTATCTTTGCTCATATCTTGCATCCAATCATTAATGCAAAAGTGGTTTTCAACACTTACGATTCTTTCAATGAGTATTTTCATGTGATTAGAAACTTTGAGGTCAAGCTTTTAGATGCAAATGTGCTTAAGTATGGATCAAATGCTCTAAATTCTAATGGTTCCAAGTTTAAAAATAGCACAAATTTCAAGGATATAAGTAATGAAAATGATTTTAACCAAAGAGCAATGCTAAGAACGTGGTTAATGTTGTAGAATAACCACTTAATAGTCTCATATTATCTCAATAAACGAAGCGTAAGAAATTTACAAGGTTATGTAAAAGTCCACCAAATGTGTTGAAAAGGTTTTTTGAGTGTAATATGATTACTTTGCCTCCCATTATAGAATTATATCCTTTAAGATTGTAGCCTACTAATTATGATGTAAATGTATTTTTTGATTGTGATAGAATTACACGACTCTTCAAATAGATGCATAATCTTGAAGCCTAATATCCAATATTTCATTGTTAATATCCAAATTCAATTGGAAGGAACAAACACTAATTTTAATGAATCAATGGATTTACTAAATCAACACTTGTAAAACTTTACGAACTCTCTTCCAAATTATCATACTGAACCAAAATATCAACAAAATGTTTATATTATAGTTAGACAACTTTTAATGTTCATTCACTTGATATATTTATTGATATGATTAGTAAAAATATAAGGAATATGGATCCTCCTTTGAATGTGTTTCATGATAGTGAGATGCCAACTGATAGTTCTTGTAGTGGACCTTTATTCACAAGAGCTTTCATATATGAACTTGGATAAGAAAATGATGGACTCATGGTTGATAATGGTTTAATAATTACTGTATATACTAAAATATAATATTATATACTTGAAAATATTAGTATTGACCTATCTTCATCTTACATGACTTGTGCATATACATATGGATCTTACATGCCCTTCTCTCCTTCTACATGCTTTTTATGGGCTTGACCTTCCTGATTTGTTAATATTCACCTATAGGGACTCCCCAATATGTACTTAACTAGTTCATTATCATACGCAGACTATCTCTAAATCATCAGATCAATATTACTAACTTTTAAATGATTTTTTTAGACTCAAATGCGTATGTAAATTCTAAAGATGTATAACTCTAACAAGGCTATCCCTGCACTAAGCAATAACCATTTTTAAATTAGATTACCTTTATGGATTATCCCATACGTATCACATGTTGAATGGTGAATGAAATTAGCCAAATAATCCCATATAAATATATAATAGATCTAAGCCTATTCTATCATTTAGCATTACCAAGCAAGTATTAAGCAAGCCTATTATAATAATTGCATGTTCAAAGGGGTTGGGTCAAAATTCCCAATTCAAAAATCAATCTTAAGGAGTATGCCCTAACCAAGTATGAAGCACCTAAACCAAGATGATTTTGCCATTATAAAGTGTCAAAATCTATATTGTAGGTCGCATTCGTAAAAAGGAGCACTATTACACACATACACTTTACACAGAGAGAGCTATATGTGATTTGACTTCCCTCTTTAGAGTATTGGATATATAGGTAACACTCAAATATTCATGGGGAGTGGTTGAGGTCAAATCAACCCATCTCTCTTCCCCTTTTACAGGCCTAAACCTAGTGTTGAAAGTAGAGCTAGAGTTTCAAAGTGAAATAAACATGTTTTTATAGATTTGTGCACACAATGAGCACCCAATGTTGCACATGAAGATATTTCTCAAGTCGGTGCAACCACAAATACCAAAATAGTGAGGTAAAAATTCACATGATGAGTTCAATAATAACATATGCCTCATTGTTGACATAGGCATCTAAATCATTACAAACTCATCCAGGCAAATCTAAACACTTGTGTTCTTGATCCGAGTGACTTTTAATCTTTCAACTATATGTATTCAATTTTAGACATGCATGAAATAATAACATGCTAAGTATATAAATACCTTGTATTATTTCTATTTATTACAAGTACAATTGTGTAATCAAAGTTTGATTTTACAATACATTAAATAATCTGAATTAATGCAAAAGTTCTATATTATTAGACCACATAAATATAAGCAAAAGTAAAACATATTAGTGAACCCATTTTTTTTATAACATAACAAAACCTTAGGGTTCCATCCTTATTTATAGTGTTTCAATTTTTTGTATTTAAATATGATTTCAAGACCTAATTTTTGATTTTCCAATGCATTGAGGTAATAAATTTTTTTCAACTTGCCCCTAGCTTTCTACTTATTTTCATGATTTCTTGTGCCATCTAAGAAGGCTAGTTTCCTTGTTCCTCTCAAGTGAAGTGATAGATTAAGTGGTGTCCATATTGAGCATTTCCAAGTTCCTTTAGTCCCATCTAAAATGGCTAAAGTAAATTAGATGAACAATCATTCTTCTCATTTCGATGAAAATATTGTCAATTGTTTAATTTATTTTGAGTTGAAATTAACCAAAACTATAAATATTAAACTATTAAAATTGGAAATGATATAATATATGGATCTGATAATAAAATACAATATACCACATAATTTTCCATAATTTAGAATTTGTTAAAAATAGTAAATGAGCCTAAGAATATGCAAATCTCCCTAAAACATATTTAACACTGACTATGTAAGTTTTGTGATTGGAAACTACTTGAAAATATCTGCAAATGGTGTTATATTTAAAAATAGAATTAAAAATTGTGCTTGGACAAGGCCACAAGAGGAGGACAAGGGTGCAATGTGACCTTGTTTGTTTATCGTGACCACATCTTGGTTGACTATGTGACTAAATTTTTTATATGAATTTGTGTGCCTGTAAATGAGGGTTTTCTAATTCTTTGTGGGAACCGAATAGATGTGCATAAGACTTGTAAATGGAAAAACCTTAGCTCCTACACAATAAAAAAGATGGATATCAAATGCAAAGGGGGGAAATAGGTAAGAGGAATAATCGAGCTATTATAAGAAAACCCTGTGTAATGTGAGAGTTGTATGTATAGCCCAAATGAGCCTCAGGTTGATGTAGTTCTCCCTCCTAGGGTGGTTGTGTGATTATTAATTATGCAAGTATCTAGAAGATTGATTGAAATTATTGATAATGGATGTCTTTGACCTGTAATAAATAATATGCAAATTTGGCCTATGATTGTTAAAAAGTAACAAAATTAAAATTGAAAAAAATAGTGATATTTTTCTTAGCATGTAGCAATTTTAAATTAGCTTATTAGGGGGTTCAAATGAATGTCTTTATGTTCTTTCATAAGGGAATATTTTGAATATTTTCACTAACTAACTTTACAAAATGCACAAGAGAGCCATTATGAAATGTCTCAATCTGATTGTTGGACCATGGGGGACAAGGTTGTAGTACGATCCTCTCTGACCTAACATGGTCATGTCTTAGAAAGACATAGAATTTTGGAAAGCCCTGATAGGTCCCTGTAAGTTGAATAGGAATGAATGAGGTTGAAAAAGGGATGTTTATAGACCAAATAAGGTAATGATGTCAAGAATAAACATTAACAAACACTTAATGATTAATTTTAAGTGTCTAAATTTTCCCCTAATTTATTTTAGTGATGAAACAAAGTGAAGTTACTAGAATAAAGTAGATCCCAACCTAAGTGTGCATACACACTTTGTATTTGGATGCAAAGTTTGATTGTGTAAGGTGCCTTAATGTGAAACCTACAATAATTCCATTAGAAGTAGTTATTGTCCATATTTGAAGATTAAAAATTGCAAAGAGAGCAAGGAAAGTATACACCTAAAAGAGTATGAAATGTAATTGCCTTGTAATTTGAAAATGGATAAGTGTTTTCCCCTTTGTTGAGACATTTAGATAAATGTTGAACCTATGGAAAATTGAGAGTGATCAAGTCTAAATTTAAAAACCTTTGAATGCTCTTGATTTGGAAAGATATTGTGATTCAACTATCATTTGGTTATGTAGAGTACTCTATGAAATAATTGAAAGGGTGAAACCACTAAATGTGGCTCACTAGATCTTGAAAAAGTGAAACTATAGACATTGAGTGTCTCTATACTCTAATGTAACCCACTCATAACATGAATAAAAATCACACCACTACAAATGGATCTAGATTCTATTTGAAACTTTTGAACTTGAAAAAATTTAAAAGTTTTGAAACTTTATAACTTTTGAAACTTTTTTTTTTTGAATTTTGAACTTTGAAATTATGATGTAGTAACTTGAATGTGAACAAGTAGCATGCCCCCTGTACTTTATTGAATTGATATTGAATGCCATTTTAAACTATGTAACTATTGAAACCTATAACTATTTGACAAACTTGTAACTATAGGAATGAGTGCACATGCATGCCACATACCCCCATAATTTGAAATTTCCAAATCATGCTATAATTTTTTAAATTATATAGTGCCATAAATATAAAATTTTGATTATGAATGCTTGACTTCTCAAGACAAGAAATGAGGGTTTTATGATTGTAAAAGATAAAACCCTAGCTCCTACACAATAAATAAGATAGATATAAAATGAAAAGGGTGAAATAGGTAAGAGAAATAACTAAATTACCCTCATAAAACTTCATGTAATTTAAGTGTTGTCTACATAATCTAAATGGGCCTCAGAATGATGTAGTTCTCCCTCCTAGGGTGATTGTGTGATCCATGATTTATAACTATATGCAAGTAACTATAAGATTTATTAAAATGATTGTCTGTGAATACCCTTGACCTGTAATAAATAATATTCAAACTTGGCCTATGACTGTTAGGAAGTATAAAAATTGGAATTGAAAGAAATAGTATTATTTTGCTAAGTGTGTAATAATTTTAAATCAACTTGCTACTGGGTTTCAATTGAATCCATTGATGTGCTTTTATAGGGGAATCTTTAGAATATTTTTGCTAACCAAATTTTCAAAATACACAGGAGAACTGTTGTGAAATGTCTTAATGTTTTTAAAAATGATCATTAGAATATGGGGGACAAGGCCACGTTAGAGGACAAGGATGTAATGTGACCCTATTCAACCTAGCATAGTCTTATCCTAGAAAGACAAAGACTATTAAAAAAGGCCTGACATATGCATATAAGTTAAATATTAATGAATAGGGTTTAAATATATATGTTTGTATGATATTTTATGTGTTTAAAAGATATTGAAGGATCTCTTTTAGATTTGGAGTTATCAAAATGATGAATAGACCAAGAAAGATAAAGATGTCAAGAATAAAAATCGTCAAACACTTAATGAATAATTTTATATGTCTACATTGATGAATAAATACAAGTAGAAGATCATATTGTTAATAATGAAATGCATAATCTAGAGAATGGTAATAAGGATAATAACGGATACCAAGATAGAATGTATCCTAATAATCTTAATGTGGTAGATCTTGTATAAGTCCAAACATTGTCTAATTTTTTGAAATTAAATTCATTAACAACCTTGTGACTTGGATAATGTATTTGTTTTATCAAATTTGGAGATTAAGAGGTATTAATATAATTAATACAAACTATTGAGTAACATAAAATGTATATGATATATATTAAATATACATGACTGATTTGGAACTTACTATTTTTAAAAATACTCTAAAGGTGAAAATATTATGAATGAATTCCTTAGCTAGAATTCAGGTATGTAGGACTGCAATAGTGACTTTGAAACTAATTGTAGATTGTGTGGGGCTATTGTGAATCAGGAATAAGGATCCAAGTTATTAAAGGATAAGGCCTTATTATTTGGACTAGGCTATCTTGTGATGTTGTTTGTAGGGTGTGTCAACTTCCTTTAGATCCTGTATGTATATGCAGATGCTTTTGATTTGCTACGAGAACCATTCTATGCGTTCTTCTTCACTTAAAAACCTAGATCAAGGAGAAGAGGGGAACAAATGTAATAAAATGGGGAATAGATTTATGGGTTAGGGTTGTACTTGACCTCAAAAACCCATGTGTTGAACATTTCCTACATATCAATACTCCAAAGAAGGATCAAACTCCATGTAATTATCCCATGCTATGATGGTGTATGTGAAATACTAGTGAAATGTTATATGTTGGTGCAATCTTGGTGTAATTATGTACTTAAAAAATGACTTTAACCTTATTATTGTATTCAAACTTAATTCAAAGATACTTGGGCTATGTGGACTCAAAATTAAGAAGAATAGGTGTTTTCTTCTCAATGTGCAACTAGACAATTATGTTATTCACAATAGTGGTATTCTCTTGCCATCTAGTGAACACATGGATTAAAAAGTGCTTGTATAGTGTTTTTTTTTGGGATTTATTATACTAAGACTTGTGAAACATGTGAAATGACCCATTATGATGGATTTTAATTTGGGAAATCGGCCATTAATTGGTAGGGAGATGAAATTGACAGATTTAGACATGACTAGCAAACGAGATTGTCCCAAGGGAGCAGTTTCATCTAAATAATAGAGACAACTAAAATGGAAGTATGAATAAATCAAATTATGAGTTTAGGCTACTTGGAATGAGTAATAAGAACATTCAGTATCATAGTTGTTTAAAAATAGAGGGTCATCTATATAGAAATAGAGGAGTAACAGTTTAAAATCATGCACATTCCCTAAGGGAGAATTATATTTGATCCGAGACCCTAGCTTGAGGGTTAACATAGGTAGCAATTAGGATAACAAGGGTTATAGATTGTGCAATCATACTTCTCCTAACCTAGTTTTTCTCCCTTATGATTTTGATGTATTTGTTGTTCCATGTGTGTAGATAGATGCATGGTTTGGAGATTTAAATGGACCTATAATGAGTTCTATCAACATTCAACCTTTGAAATTTCATATACAGGATCACATAGGGACAATAGACAAAATTGATAAAAATCGGGTCTCTAGGACAATAGCAATAGAAAAAGACTATAACACCAGACCCCAAGGTGTTCTATTTCAATGCTCCTATCATTTCATAACACGAAAGCTAGATCCAGGTTCTTGACATCTTTCCAATCCTGTGCCACGGATTTCAACCCCTAAGTCATTTATTTCAGCTTATTTTTCTAAATAAATTTATTTATTTTTATATGCAATTAATTTGATAAAATTGATCAAAACTTTTATTTTACTATATTTGATTGGATTCTTTCCCTTACTCCAACCCCTTTATTGTTTAAGAACTACACCCTAGTTTCTCAAAAATAATAAAACATTTGGTGTACCTGACTTACTTTAAACAACTTTGAAACCCTAGGTACCCTTAGGGTTTCTCTTTCATAGTTTGTGCAAAAATTTAAATTCAAATTTTTGATTTTTGTATAATTTTTTTGACATTAATTCTATTCGAATATTGTTTTAGAATTTAAATTATAAGCAATAATTTTCAAAAAATTCTAAAAACCCTAACCCAAAACCCTAGATTTCTAAACTAGGTCCTCAAACCCTAAGCATCCCTCCCTTATAATTTTTAGAAAAATATTCTAAAATTTTTGCAAATTGTTTGGATTGTCAAAAATATTTTCAAAATCTCTATGTTGGTAGTTGTTTTGTGTAAAAATTCAATTTTAAATCTTTGATTTTTGTATAAATTTTTATGCCTTTATCCTATTCAAATTTATTTTAGAATTTAAATTATAAGCAATAATTTTAAAAAATTCTAAAACCCTAACCCAAAACCCTAGATTCCTAAACTAGGTCCTAATCCTTGCAATTTTTACAAAAATATTTTAGAATTTTTGAAAATTGTTTAGAGTGCCAAAAATATTTTCAAATTCTCTATGTTAGTAGTTATTATTGCGTTTATTTGCTTAATAGTAATTTTACATATTCTCTTTGGTGAAAGAAATAAAATGGCCACTAAGACACTTCTTCCCTCTCATCCCATAGATCAATTTCTAAAATTTTCTCATAATTATGACAATGAATGGACAAATTTGTAAAATAGCACATTAGGTAAAAATGTGGAAAATGATTTCATTTATAATTAAGATAATTACTATTGTTGTAATGAGGAATATGATGATACATGTGAAAGTGCTAGTGAAGAAAAAGTAGATGCATCTTCTTTTCTCAAACCTATCTCTTTTATTCCTTCTTCTAAAGAAAATAATTTGTACAAATGGTAAAGGTACTTTTCACCTCATTCTCCTATACAAATGTCAGATAAGACAGGTAGCGAATTTGAAAAAGAGAAAGGGGAAGCCACTACTTTCATAGACAAGGTTAACATAGAAAAAGGAAAGAGCTATGCTGAAGCTCTTATAAAAGAGAAAATAAAAAAGGTAGAAGTTAAGAATATAGATGACATCTCAAATAAAGAAAGCTAAAAAGAATAGAACTATAAAAAGCTGTCAAGTCAGAGATACACAAACATGTCCTATTTTTATGGTTATTATTTTTATTGTAATAGATATGGTCATAAGAAAATAAAATGTTGAAAAAGGGCTAAAAATTTTAGAAATAAGAAGAAAATTCATGCAGAGTCAAGCAGAAGCCACAACTCTTTTGATCATCTATCAAGATTTAATGAAGAGGCCATAATATGTTATAAGTGCAATAACTTCAGACACATAACCTAATATTGTAGAAGTGTGTTTGAGTTAGTCAAGAAGGACCAGATTTTCAAGACTCCATTCATTAAGAAGAAATTTTAGATAGGTTCATGGTAGAAAAAACAACCAAAAAAGTTTATGTTGTTCTAAACAACTTGGCATGCAAGAAACAAAGAAAAGCCATGGTTCATTGATATTGGATGTTTTAAGGCACATGATAAGAGATAAGAATAAGTTCATAACCTTGAAGAAGATCAATGGTTACATAGTGAAATTCAAAGATAATACTACTACTAGAATTGCCAAAAAAAGTACACTAAGTTTGATTAATGGTAAAACTAAAATTAAAAATGTTTTATATGTAGGTCGTAAGCATAGTCTTTTGAGGGTAAGTTAAATGTGTGATCAGGGACACACACTAAAGTTTTATACAAAAGGTTGTGAAATTAGGAGAAAATATTCATATGTGTTGGTTGCAGATGCTCAAAGAATAGATAATAATTTGTATATGTTATCATATATAAAAGGTTGAATATGTTGTTTGAGTCAGATTGAAAAAAGTTGGCAATGACACAAGAGAATGGGACACATAAATTTTGATAATATTGTCAACATCAGTAAGAAAAAAGCAGTAAAAAATGTTCTAAAGATTATAAAGCCATTCAACACGCTTTATGAACCTTGTCAGCATGGGAAGCATGCCAGAAGATGGTTCAAAACAAAAGAATACTCAACTATTCAGATGTTAGAGCTTATTCACACTGATTTGTGTGGACCTATGAGAACTCAAAGTACTCAAAGTGAGAAATATTTTATGTTTCTTATTGATGATTTTCACATATGACTTGGGTAATGTTTTTAAAGAAAAAATCAGAAGTTTTGAGACATTTCAAAATATTCAAAGTATTAGTTGAGAATGAAACTGATTTAAAGATTAAGTGCCTAAGATTAGATTAAGGAGGAGAATTCATGTTAGATTAGTTTATTGAGTTTTATGAAGACCATGGAATAAAGAGGCATTATTTATCAGCTAAAACTCTATAGCAAAATAGAGTAGTTAAACAAAGAAACATAATAGTTCAGGAGATGGTGAAGACAATGCTAAATGAATCCAAGATAGCAGATAAATATTAGAGAGAGGTTGTTGGTACAATAATACATATTCATAATAGAGCATTATTGAGAGTCAATAGTGACAAGACTCTTTATGCGCTATGGAAAGACAAACTAACTACAGTTGATTATTTTAGAATTTTTAGCATTAGATGTTTTATAAAGAGAATTGATAAAAAACTTGGTAAGTTTGAATCTAGAATAGATGAAGGTATATTTCTTGGTTATTCTTGTAAAAATAAAGCTTATAAATTTTATAACAAAAGAACCAAGAAGATAGTTGAAAGTGAAAGTGTCAGGATAGAAGAAGATGGAACACAAAGAATTAGTGATCCAATAGACATTCTTGAAATCATTGAAGAGGAAGATTTTGAAGAATCAGATTAAGATGAGAAGGAGAAAAGGGACACCAAAACCCCATCCAAATATGCCAAGAGAAATCATAATGAAAGTGACATCATCAGAGACATAAATGAAGGAATTTACACTAGAAGAATGATGGTAAGTGAATCTGAGCAAGTTAATTTCTCTTTGTTATCCAAAATTCAGCCTATAATTTTTTTAGAAGCTAGACATGATAAGCATTAGGTTAATGCAATGGATGAAGAATTAAATCAGATAGAAAAGAATGATACTTGAGAATTAGTGCCTAGATCAAAAGATCACAATGTGATAGGAACAAAATGGGTTTACAAAAATAAGTTGAATGAAAATGTAGAAGTAACCAGGAATAAAGCAAGATTAGTATGTAAAGGATATGCTCAAATTGAGGGAATAGATTTTAAAGAAAATTTTGCACCAGTGGCAAAGCTAGAAGTTATTAGAATGTTTCTTGCATATGCAATGTTTAAAAATTTCAAATTATTTCAGATGGATGTCAAATCTACCTTCCTAAACAAGAATCTAAAAGAAGAGGTCAACATTGAGTAGCCTAAGGGATTTACTCTCTTAAGTGTTAGTAGCCATGTATGCAGATTGAAAAAAGCACTGTATGGATCAAAACAAGCTCCCAAAACTTGGTATGCAAGACTTGATAAGTACCTTCAAGATCAAGGTTGCAAGAGAGGATTTGCTAACAGTAATCTCTACATCAAAATAAAAAGTGAGCATTAATTGATTATTGTGGTATATGTTGATGACATCATTTTTTGAGGAAACATTGAAAAGATGACAAAATAATTTTTTGATAATATGAAAAAAGAATTTGAGACGTCTATGCGTGGAGAATTGTCATTTTTCTTAAGATTGCAAATATTTCAGTTAGATAAAGGAATTTTCATATCTCAAAGTAAATATGCCAAGAAAATGTTGATTAAATTTGGTTTTGAGGATTGTGAACCAATTAGCACATCAATGAGTACAAGAAATAAGGTGAGCAAGGATGAAGATTCACTTATTGCAGATCAATATTTGTATAAATCTATAATTGGTAGTCTTTTATATTTGATATCATGAGGCCAGACATCATGCATGTAGTAGGTATGGTTGAAAGGTATCAGTCAACTCTAAAAGATAGTCATGTTCAGTTGGTGAAGAGAATATTTAGATATATCAAGGGGAGATTAGATTATAGATTGTGGTATCCCACAGGAAGAGATTTCACTTTGATTACTTATACAGATTTATATTATGCAGATTGCTTGGATGGCAAAAAGAGTATAAGTGGAGGAGCTTTATTCCTCAGTGATAGCTTAGTATCATGGCTAAGCAAAAAATAGAATTCAATATCACTTTCTACAGCTAAAATAGAATATATTGCAGTGGTATTGTGTTGTACTCAAGTGCTTTAGATGAAACAAACTTTGGATGGTATCAAGGTAAAATATGATGAACCTATTTCTATTTTTTGTGACAACATAAATACTATTAATATTTTTAAGAATCTAGTGATGCATTCAAGAACAAAACATACTCCTATGATATATCACTTCTTGAGAGAGTAGGTTGCAGATCAATAGTTTAAGATGATTTATATCAGTACTATGAAGTAGATTGTAGATATTTTCACAAAGGCACTACCAAAAGACACATTCGAATATCTGTAAAAAAATTTGGGAGTAATTTATTTTACTTCCTATTATTGAAGATCAACATTAGTTGAGGGGGAGGAGCTAAGTGTTAACTCTAGGATAAGCCCTTTATCATTGATTTCAAAGGGAGAGAGAATAGAAATAGGTAAAAGTGCATAAATAGGTACAAGGTATAGGTACAGGTTGTTACAGTAAGGAGGAGTTATTGTATATTTTTTAGATGCTAGTATGTACATGTTTCAGGATGTGGCAATTTTAGTTTGAGGTTGCCATCAATGACAAAGGGGAAGATTATTGAAAATATTGTTATTGATGTCAAAGGTCTAGCATTATTGGTGATAAAGGCCCTATAACATTTAATGAATATATTTTTGGTTACGTAAAAGTCAAAAGAGGGCCCATGAAGAAGTCAAAGAGTCACAAGGTAAAGACAAAAGAGGAATGGGACACATTTTCTCATGAAAAGTCATCTTAAGAAATTTCAAGAGTCACCAAGTGAAGACAAAAGAGGGTATGGTGCATTTTTCCATGAAGAGTCATCTTAAGGAATTTGAAAGGTCACAAAGACAAAGATAAAAAGGGAAAGGATGAATTTTTTCATGAAGGGTCACCATGTGACTTTTCAAATGAAAGGATACGAAGGGTCATGTAAGTTTGGCACTATTTTCTATGAGGATTGAAGGGACACAAAGGGTGAATGCCAAAGGTCATTTTAAAAGCTATAAATAAAGGCTTGAGAAGCCATTTATTATATGCAAGAGAGTGCATGGTTTTGTAATTATTTCATATAATAAAATAGGAGAAAAAATAGGAGATATTGTAGAGTTATATCATTTGTTGAATAAGTAACATTGAGAGATAGTTGTGTTTTATACACAAGAGGGGTTGGTGCTAAATTTTTTTTGCAAGAGGTTGGTGCTCCTGTGGGTTAGTGCTCACAAATAGTTGCTGTGTTGGTGCTCATTAAAGGGGTTGGTGCTTACAAACCTTGTAATTTGAGTTGGTGCTCATTCATATACTTGAGATTATTCTCCATAGTTTTTTCCACTTTAGGTTTCAACATAAAAATTTGGTCTCTCTCTCTCTCTCTCTCTCTCTCTCTCTCTCTCTCTCTCTCTCTCTCTCTCTCTCTCTCTCGTGTAATGCATGCTATTGTTTCAGCTTAATTGCATATCTTGAATGTATGATTAAGTGGTTAAAGAGAAGAAATCAGATTAAGTAAAAGATATATAATATATTGATTCACCCCCGCTTAGTATATTTTGTGTTTAACAGTGTTGATGGTGAAAAATGTCACACCAATAAATTAAATCTTTTATCTATTGTGAAGGTTAAAGTGGAATCATACCAATCTAATCGTAAGGGTTTAAGGAATAAAATTAATTTCAAATATGTGCAAACATGGTTTTTAAAATGATCTAGGAAAAAAGAGTAAGTCAAATATTATATAATGCTCAATTAATATTGAGAAATCAAATATCATGTGAATATCTAATGCAAGAATCAATTTACAGTTATATAATCTAACCTATATGATAGAGAAAACTTATGAATTAGACAATCTCTTGAAAGAAAGATCTCTGATGCTTTGTAATTATATTTTAATCAATTATTGTAATTCTATGATATCTCTTTAGGCTCAAAATAGATACAAAGAAAAGAAATGAAATTAACTAAACGATAAATAAAATATCTAAAAATGAATACCAAACAATGAGATATAAATAAAAGAAAACATAATTAAAGAACATAAATAAGCTACTTATCAAGAAAAAACTAATTTAAAAACTATAATGAATTAAGAAACAACCTACAAGAAACTAACAATCAACAAATACTATAACTTAATATAATCTAAACCTAACAAATCAAAATATCTAAGTAGACTAATCTAATAACAAACAAAAATCTAATTATAAAATAAACAAGTAATATCTATCTAATCTATAACATACTTATGCTATTAAATTAAACTAAGTAATTGAACTAAACTTTAATTTAAACTTTGAATCAAACACATTTAGAAAAATAAAGGTCCCGATTATAAAGAGTTTATAAATAAAGAATTTTAAACTAAAAATGAATACATGAATGAATTAAAGAAAATATAAAACTGAAATGAAGTAATAAACTAGATAAAAGAACTTTAAATTTAAGAAACAATAAAAGATAAAGATTTAAAAGTGTATACTAATCTAAGAAATAAAATCAAAACAAACTAAGCTAAATCAAATAAAGAAAGATAGTGAAATGTGCATTTAAAAATAGAGTCATCTTAACATAAATTTTGAAGAAATTTTATTTAAGAAACAAGCTTTTAGTACAAATGGTTTTCAATAGACAATTATTTACAATTTAAAGATCAATAAATATCATACAAAATGAGGTATTCATCATTGTTCAGGTCAAGTATACGATTGTCTGATCATATAAATACGTTGCTTTAATCATAAAAAAAATATTAAGCTTGATAGGCTTCAAATAATCAATTTATAAATCAAACAAGAAATCTAAATATGCCTGTGCTAATTAAGTGGGTTACTTGACCATCAGAGAATATATTGTCTAATCTATTTGTAAATAACTACTTAATCTCAGAGATTATTTGCATAGAGAGAGAATTAAGATGGAACTTGAATAACTTAGAGCTCTTCAATACCTATTTTGACCCTGCTTTGTGTTGTGACTTTGATTTTTTTATAAAGTTATCTCTTGAAGATAGTTAAAAAATAAGTTATAACTAACTTGTTAGTTAGTTATTTTTAATTTTAATCCACTTTTTAAAATTGATTAGTTGAATAATTTTTTTAAATTAGACTTTAATAAAGTTTAAAATAGACCAAATAAATTAATAAGTAAATCAACAATAAACTCTAATGGGTGGGGGCCCATGAATCATCATAATATAATCAAAATATACATTAAATATACATGACATTCAATAACTACTGATAATTAAACAAAATTAAATACTTAAAATATTAAATACCATGAGCATTTTCATATATTTCAATAATCAAACTTTTCATATTGTAGAAAATTAATATCATGTCTTGTAAAAAATTTTAAAATCATCTATATATGTCCACATATCAAAATATCAAAGTGTCATCGATTATGAATCAAAGTAGCAAATATCAATCAAAACATGACTTAAAATAATAGTTTACTCATCATCATAATCTAAAACTAATTAAATCAAAGGGGTACCCTTATTAGTTAAAAACTCAGTGTACTCCATTGAAGTGGTAGGAAAATTGATCAACTTAGTGCCTTCAACATCATCTATATACAAGGGAAAGTGGAGATGATCTATAAATTAATCCTAGTTCAGAGAGGATAAATCCCACTTACCTTTCTGCTTATTGTATATTTAGACAATTCAGGTTATGACCAATATGGATCCACTAGACTTAACCAAGGATCATTATATAGGGTTTCAAAGCCTTTATTCAAAAAAAACCATGTAATAACCCTATCTATGTCCTATGTTTTCTTATATTCACAAAGTAAAGTAAAATCTAATCTAGTGCTCATGAAAGCTTGTGGCACAAAGTGGGAGTAATAAACATAAAAATAAACATGCATAGAATAATTATAATTAATATAGTATAGATATAACGCTAATGCATGGAGAGAGAAATACATTAAAAATCCATTACTTATGCTACTTCTATCTACTAAAATAGAGGATTAAGACTTAGAGATACTTACCTTGAAGATGAACCCATTGAGACTCAATCTCTCTCTTGGTCAAATATGTTCTAAAAGAGGTTGTTGTGGTTTGTAAGGATCACTAAGATAGGTCAAAACATCTAAGACTTTTTCATAAGACAAGATTATTCTCCAAGTATAAACCTTAATCAAATGTCTCCTCAAGTAGAATGGTGGAAGAACAGATTATAAAGAAGAGCAAATAAATGATTAACTTTGTCTCTCTCTAAAAAATAGTGGAAATAATTATGTGTATATATAACTAAATTTAACCCTAAACCCTACTGAAAGTTTAATCGATAGATTCAACCTAATCAACTCTATATCATTAATTAATAAAATCAAGTTAGATCCTAGTTTGGGTCAGCCAAGGCCGATCGAGACCTATAACATGCTAATATATTTTAAGTACAGGGTCAACCCAAGCTGACATTGTTTGGTAAATGTCAAAAAAAGTTTTTGAATTAGATAGGAGTCGTTTGAGGTGGTGAATTACTTGGAAGAGTGTGTAAGGCAGGTGTTAAAGCTTAGGAAGGTGTATAAGAGAGGTTTGTGTTGATTGTAAGTAGTGGTATAGGGGATAATAATCTTGTGAAGCACCAATGATCTACCCACCCTTTTTCAGTACACTTTTTAAGACATGCACTCAGATAAATTAAGACTCAATAGGTTCTTGAAATAAAAAAAATATCACTTCAATATGATCAACTGTCTAATTTGACACTATGTATTGTATCAAGCTTAAACTAAACACTGCAATTATCATGAATCATTGAAGACACTATAAACTGCTACTATAAAATATTATAAATTGATACTAAAGAATATTCATTTAGAACCAACTTATGATTTTTGAAACCACTTAATCAAAATTAGAAGTAAAAATTTTCATTCAAATATAGTAATCAAATGTCTGCCAATGTCAATTAAAATGCATATTCGATTGAATTCAAATAAGTTGGTTCCCACAATAATTTTAGGCTTCATTACACTAGATCATCTATATGGTAGAATAAAAAACATGACATGACCTTAAAAAAAAAGGGTGATGAAAATATAAGTTTAACACTGTCAACCTTGTTAGTTGGTTTTACTTATATAATTGAGTTGTAATTGTAAATTATTTTAATCTGAACCAATTAACTTGAGAGTGTGATCCAGGTTTAATCATTTTTCAAGTAGCTATGTATGAATACTTTTGATAAATAAAAATACTCAAGGGATGAATTGTTTAGATAGCGTGACATGAAAAAAGAGATAAATTAAACAACAAAATTTAGGCTGGATAAATAGCCAATGTAAAGTCTTAAATATAAATTCTGAAAGTTTAGTGATGTTTTCCAACACATATATATTTAGTTTATGTATAATTCCTAAAGAAAAATCTTTAGAATGATCATGACAAAAAATATCTAAAGTAATTGAGTACTTACATTGATATACGATTTTCATAGTATTTTCTATTCAAAATGATGAATTATTTACTTATTCTAATAAATGTTGATACAAAAAATAAGAAAATAAAAAACACTAAAATAAAAGAAAATACAAAAAAAATAAAACAAATAAAGCAAAATAAATTAGTTATGAAATAATTCTAAGTGATGTCTATTGACTGAATGATGTAGCCAAATTTTATTTAAATTTTGCAAGTGAAAGTTAAACTTCTCAAGAATAGTAGATAGTTTAATCATTTTTCAAGTAGCTATGTATGAACCCTTTTGATAATAAAAAATGTTCACGGGATGAATTGTTTAGATAACATGGCATGAAGAAAGAGAGAAATTAAACAAGGAGATTCAAGATGGATAAAAAGCTAATACAAAGTCTTAAATATAAATTCTGAAAGTTTAGTGATGTTTTTCAACACATATATTTAGTTTATGTCTAATTATTAAATAAAATATCTTTATAATGATCATGGCAAAAGTATCTAAAGTAATTGAATACTTACATTGATATGCAGTTTTCATAGTACTTTCTCCTCAAAATGATGAATTATTTACTTATTCTAATAAATGTTGATACAAAAAACAAGAAAATAAAAAACATAAAAATAAAAAAAATGAAAATAAATAAAACAAAATAAATTAGTTATTTTGAAACAATTTTAAGTGGTGTCCATTGACTAAATGATATAGTCAATTTTTATTCAAATTCTGTAAGTGAAAGTTAAACTTCTCAAGAATAGTAGATATTTTATAAAGACCAAGCCAAAGAGAATTAAACTTATGATGTTTTCCTACATCTTCATGTGCTTTATCTCAATAAACATGATCACCAACTTTGAAATGTTTACTATAAACTTCTTTATCAAAAAAATTTATAAATTTTTCTTTAGCATTTTCTAAATTTTGCAAATTAATATTTTTAGTTTCATCTAAGACTATCAAATTATAAAATATTTGTTCTATCAAATTTGTATCTTCTGATAAATATTGTAAAGTTGTATGAACATAAGAAATTTAAAATTCAATAAGAAATGTGGCTTCAAATCTATAAGCTAACATAAAAGGTGAGTAACTAGTAACAACTTTAACAATCTTATGATCACCCCCTAATGTTTTAAAGATATCAAGATGTCAATATCTCTTATTCTTACAAACTAGTTTTTTCATAATAGAAATTAAATTTTTATTCATAGAGTTAGCTTGCCTATTTCTTTAAGAGTAATACTCTGAAGAATGACTTGAAATAATATAATAATGACTTAAAAACTTTAAATATTCATTTCAAATAAATTAAAGATCGTTATCTGAGATAATTTCATAAGAAATATTAAATCTAAAAAATATTTGATTTTTAAAAAATGAAATGACTTTAGTTGTAACTAAATTTTTTAGTGCTTTAGTTTCAAGACATTTCATAAATTAATATGTAGTAGTCAAAATATATCTATGAACAAATAAATAAGGAGGATGTATATCTGAAATAAAATCAATTCCCTATTTTTAAAAAAATTTCTTAAAAATCATAAGATTTAAAGGCATTATTGGTAACCTATCTTTGCCAATAAATAACTAACAAGATATATATGCACGATCTAACTTATAAACATCCTAAAATAATGTAGGACAATAATAACCTGCACATAAAATCTTATAAGCAGTGGTTTTTATTGCATAATAACCACCACAACTACCTTCATGACATCCTATAAGTACTTTTTGAATTTGATCATGAGTTAAGTGTCTTAATAAAACACTATATCTATTTCTATAAAATAATTTTTTTTCTAATAAGCAAAATTTCAAAGCTTGAAATCTCAAAGATCATATTCACCTTTTATCTAAATTACTAGGACATGCATTGTTCAAAAAATAATAGACTAAATAATGATACCAATCATTTTCAGCTAACAAACAATCCTAATCATTCATCTCATGACCAATTTTGAAAGTTCTAGAGAAATCAAAATTTTTTATGGATTGAAAATGAGATTTAAAATGTAAAAAATCGTCAATAGATGAGACCAAATTATTTATACTATAAGAAAAATTTTCAACCAAATATTTTTCCAAATCATTTTCTTTTATGGTTTTAGATGTTTTGAAATCAAGATCAAATTTTTGAATCCTCAAAATCTACTTTGCTAACCTTCTTTGAATAGTTAGTTATTTTGATAGATAAGAAAGGAAAGGTACATTAGACCTTACAATAACTTTATTTCCCATCAATAGATAACAAAATTTGATCAAAGAAAAAACTAATGTGAAAAAACAATTTCAATAAGAGGGTATATGGTTTTCATATCATTTAAGACTTGCTCATATAGCCAATAGTTTTTTATACCTTTTTATCATTTTGAGTGATTACAATACTTATGGATTTATCAATTGCATTTACACAAAGAATAAAATGTTTAGTCAAATCAAGTTTTACAAGTACAAGTATACTTGCAATGACATTATTAAAAGTAGAATCTATCACTAAATCTTATACATATGACTGGTTTTTATTTAATAAAATTTAAAATAGATTTGATTTATCAATAAAATCTAATATAAACTTATAAACAAAGTTTATTTTGCCAAAAACATATCTAAGACCATATTGATCTTTAGGTGGTGGCATCTCTTTAATTGCTTTAATACATTCAAGATCAATAGAAATACTATCTTTTGAAATTATGTCTTAACAATTTGCCTTCAATAATATCAAAAATCGATTTCTTAGGATTAAGAAAAGTACCATATTTCTTGCATCTTGTGAAAACTTCACTAAAATGATTTATATGTTTCTTTTTATTTTTTTAATGAACAATAAGATCATCTAAATAAACGTGAATGGCCATGCCCATTAAGTCACATAAAGCCACATGCATAACTCTCTAAAAAGTGGCACCTGCATTCATGAGACCAAAATATATCTTATTAAAAGTAAATGTCCCTCTATGAGTAGTAAATGTTGTCTTATGTCTATCATCTAAATTAACAAATATTTGATTATAACTAGAAAATCTATCAAATAAAGATATCATTTCAAATTTCGTAATAATTTGTTACAAGATTTGATCAATGCTAGGAAGAGGAAAAATGTCTTTTACACTAGCCTTATTTAAATCTTTGAAATATACATACAATCTAATGTCACCATTTTTCTTACACATGGGTACCAAATTAGCTACTCAATCTGAATATTTTACAAGGTAAATGACACCACCATCAAACATCTTATCAAGCTCTTTATTGATGGTATCTTCTAACAAAGGGATTAATATTATTATCTTTTAACTAATAAATTTTATATAAATATCATATCTAATTATGTTGGTATCACAACCTTTTAGGTCTTTATAAGACCAAACAAAAATATCGATAAATTCCTTAAAGAGTTTAATAAACTTAACCTTTTCATCAGACGTATATTATATTATTAAATATACAAATTTAGGATCTTATTAAGTCTCAAGGTTGATAAGAATAGTTTCACCAATTATTCTTCTAGAAGGTTCTTTAATTTGTGAAATCTTAGGCTGATCATTCAGGGTGAACATTGATTCTAGACTCACTAAACTAGTAAAGAGTTTATTAGTTTTTAGCTGTAGATAATCTTTATAATTTAACACATAATCATCATAATCAAAATAATTGACTTTAAGAAAAGAATCAATAAATTCATCACAACTAAAAATAGGTCAATTTGTATTCAAATTAAGAATTTTTGGTCTAAAATTTTCAAAAAATGAGAAGTCAATAGTTGGCTCACTTTCATTTAGAGTAGGATTAGAATAAAAAATAGCGATCTTATCAGCTCAAACATTAAATTCTCTAAGTATATGAGTAATATTAAAGGTTTCAAAATTTTTAAGCAAAGCCTAAACTTTTTGAGTGTATCTATGTAGGTGAGTTTGATTAGTTTTATAAACTTTTTTGACTTACCTTATAACTAATTCTAAATCTCTGAAGACTTCTAGTTATTTAACATTAAGTTAAATTACCTTATGTAAATTTAGACAAAAATTTGAATTCTACTATGTTATTAGAATTATCAAATGATAATTTATAAGCGTCACAATTTTTTTTACCAAACAGAAAAATTATATAAATTCCAGCACCACTACCATGTTGCAAACATGCCCATCAAAATATAATGACCATAAACTATCTCTTAAAAATATATTTTATAATTATTTTTATGTTCATCTAAGGTTAATAGCTCATAAGTACTAATTCCCATTTCCACATAAGCAACAATAGGAGGTATGGAATCAATATGAATTCTAAATCGTTCTTCTCTTTATATAAAAGTGATCTCATTACCTACTAAAACCCAAGTTGTATCATTTTCTAAAAAAATACTAGTTGCTTTTGACCAGTCTCTTCTTAAAAACATATCATAATTACTAGGAATATCTAATCCCTGAACATTGGTCATGCATTTAATTATTTCATATTTCTCAATTTTGATAACATTATCATGAAACTTATCACAACTTTTAATTTGTCATGAATCAAAACCTATAAATTTGATATTGTCATTTTCATAAGAAGTTATCAATTGATCAACAATAAATTTAGGCATTATATTTTTAGAAGCACCAATATCTAGAATATAATTTTGAATAATATTATTAACAATTTTGAGTGATACATAAAAAAGAGGTATGTAATCAATAGAGGGATCATAGATATGAGCAAAAACAATAGATTGAGATTATTCATTATTCTCTATTTCTTCTTCAAATCCTAATACATATTTAAAATTTGAGTTTATGATGGCATCATTAATTTTATCAAGGTGTTCAGATAAACCAATAATTTGTAATAATGAAATAACTATTTTAATAGTAGCTAAATCATCTATAATATTATAAGCTCCAACATATGGATGATGTATATGAGTGTAGTTCTTGGGATTATAAAGAGGATGTTGAAGAGTATTAAAACTAGTTGATAAAGGGTTATTTTATTGAGAACTAATTTCATTATTAGTAGATGTATAATTATTCTACGTACCTTTGTTTTTATCATAATTTTTAAAAGAAGAGAATTGATTATTAACTGTGTTAAAATTATCTTTTTTATTAGAATAATTCTTTTGTCTATTATTGACAATATAACATTTATAAATTTGACATCATCAAATGATCCATCAAATCCACGTGTGTTTATATTATCATGAAGATTAATCAAGATACTATCTTTTTCTTAAATATATCTTTTAAATTTTTGCACAATTATACAAGTTGTAGGATTATGATCTAATTCACACACATTACAATAATGAATTTTTTATCCATTTTTTTTGAAGAATTAAGATTTAATTTATTTAGATAGTTTATTATCAAGTTATCGCTTGACGATGACCAATTTATTGCTAAGACTATGCATTACTTTTAAATTTTTTACATTATCAAAATTTAAACTTGTTGTAGTTCTATCATTAAAATCAACATGTTTTAATTTATTTTTATAATCAATACAAAAACTTACAATTTCATCATAATTCTTAATATCTTTATCTTTTAAATCCATTTTATACTTTAAAGGCAAATTATTACAAAAATATAATCTTAATAATCTTTTTGAAGGTCAAACATCATGTGGAATTTTTTGTCATAATCTAGTGAATCTACTTATGAATCGATAAATTGTTTCACTTGGATCTATAAATATATTAACTAATTCATGACCAAATCTAAATCTTATTTAAGTTTGCCAAAATAAAGTTCCAATCACTCCTCTTTATCATTCCAAGTACTAATAACACTAGAAGAAAGATAATAAAATATTGATAAACTTTACCCTTTAATACTTGTGAGATAACTTTAAGAGAATATTTTTTATTTACAATACCTAGAGTGGCACAAATCAATTTAAAATCATCTAAATGATCCTCCCAAGACTCACCTAAGATTCCAAATTTTTTAAGAATATTAAATCCTTTTAATGAAGGAAGTTTATCTAGACAAACACCAATGTAAACAGGATTAACATGAATCCATGGATTCACTAAAGGTTGAACATCATCGTCAGAATCTACCTCATTATCAGTCTTACTTTGGATTGATTTTTATTATTATGGAAATGTGGAATCATGTCTCAAATTATTTATTGTACTTGCTTAAATTGTGGTGCTTGTTCTTCCGCTAGAATTTTTATTAAATTTAACTACTTGACTTGGTTGATTTAAATGTATATTATTCTTAATATTAGTAGGGAAAATATAATATTCAAGATGAAAATAATAAAAAATAAAATGAAATCTAGGTTGAGGATTAGTAAGCAAGATTTTCTCTCTTTCTTGCTTGATCCATCAGTTAGTTTCTAGAATATGATATTACAGTTTTCATCTAAGATTTATTTATATATCAAAAATTTATGCTTCTTATTCTTCTTCATTTATAATTTCAATGATTCAGGGTAAATCATAAGGCCTATTATGCCATGTAAAATGAGTTAGAGTTAAAACAACATTAACTTGATCATCAAAAATATCAATAAAAGGTTGAATGATTAGAGGTGTACCTTCAATGGTAATGGCCAATAAAGATAAGATAGAAAAGAAAATAAGATTACTAAAATTAGTGTCCCCAATGATGTCATCAAATTTTTTGATGATAAAAAATGTCACACCAATGAATCAACCCTTTCGCTTATCGTGAAGGTTGTGGTGGAATTGTACCAATCTAATCATAAATATTTAAGGAAAAAAATTAATTCTAGAGATATGCATAAGAGTTTTTTAAAATGATATAGGAAAAAAGAGCAAGTCAAATATTATGTAATGCTCAATTAATATTCATAAATCAAATATCACTTAAATACCCAATACAAGAATCAAATTATAGTTATATAATCTAACCTATCTGACAGAGAAAGTCTATAAATTAGATAATCTCTTAAAGGAAAGATCTCTGATCCTTAGTAATTCTGTTTTAATCAATTGCTTATAGTTCTTTGATATCTCTTTAAGTTCAAAATAAATTAAAAAAAGAAACTAAAAGAACTAAATGATATATAAAATATCTAAAAATAAATACCAAATAGTGAGATAGAAATAAAAACAAACATAATTAAAGTACACAAACAAGCTACTTATCAAGAAAGAACTAATCTAAAAACTATATTGAATTAAGAAACAACCTACAAAAAACAAACATTCAACAAATATTATAACTTAATATAATCTAAACCAAATAAATAAAAAGATCTTAGTAGACTAATCTAATAACAAACATAAATTTAATTATAAAATAAACAAACAATATCTATTTAATCTATAACCTATTTATGCTATTAAATTACACTAAGCAATTGAACTAAACTTTAATCTAAAATCTAAATCAAACAAATGCAAAAAAATAAAAGTCCTGATTATAAAGAGTTATCAAATAAATAAATTTAAACTAAAAAAGAATATATAAATGAAAGGTAAAGAAATGTGACTCTTAAGATCGAGTCATCTTAGCAAAATTTTTGAATAAATTTATTTGAGAAACAAAAATTTAGTACAAATGGTCTTCAATAGACAATTATTTACAATTGAGAGATCAACAAATATCACATGAAGTAAGGTATTCATCATTGTTCAGGTCATGTATATGATATTCTACTTATATGTCTATGTTGTAATCATCAAAAGATATTAGGTCTGATAGACTTCAAATAATCAATTTATAAACTAAATAAGAAACCTGGATATACCTAACACTAATCAAGTGAGTTACTTGACCATTAGAAAATGTATTTTATGATCTATTTACAAATAACTATTTAATCTCAAAGATTGTTTGCATAGAGAGAAGTAAGATAGAACTTGAATAACTCAGATCTCTTCAATACCTATTTTATTTCTACTTTGTGTTGTGACTTTGATCTGTTTATAAAGTTATCTCTTGAAGATAGTTACAAAATAAGTTATAACTAAATTTTTAGTTAGTTATTGTTAACTTTAATCAATTTGACTAAACTTAACTTTCAAAATTAGATTTTAATAAAGTATAAAATAGACTAAATCAATTAATTAATAGATCTACAACAAACTCTAATGGGTGGGGCACATGAATCATAATAATACAATCAAAACATACATTAAATACACATGGCATTCAATAACTACTGATAATTAAACAAAATTAAATACTTAAAATGCTAAATACGATGATCATTTCCATAAATTTTAGTAATCAAACTTTTCATATCATAGAAAAGTAATATCATGTCTTATCAAAATTGCTAAAATTATATATATATATATATATATATATATATATATATATATATATATAATGGGTGGGGCACATGAATCATAATAATACAATCAAAACATACATTAAATACACATGACATTCAATAACTACTGATAATTAAACAAAATTAAATACTTAAAATGCTAAATACCATGATCATTTCCATAAATTTCAGTAATCAAACTTTTCATATTATAGAAAAGTAATATCATGTCTTATCAAAATTGCTATATATATATATATATATATATATATAAAACAAATTATCATGAGTTGTTAATCAAAGTAGAAAATATCAACCAAAACATGATTTAAAACAATAGATCACTCATCATCAGAATCTGAAACTATTTCAATCAAAAGGGCACTCCTATCAGTCAAAAACACAATGTACTCCATTGAAATGGTAGAAAAATTGATCAATTTAATGCCTTTAACATCATCCACTTCCAATTTGATATTTTAAACCATCTTTGTTATCAAGGGCAAAGCTGAAGGGCTATTAACATATTTTCTACTAGAGGGAGTAGGCATATAAGATTTAGATATGAATGGTACAAACCAATCAAGGCATAATTTGGTATAATGTTCAAGTCTATTTTTAGGCTCAGGTGAGGGAAGTCTAGTATTGATTGGCAAAGTGAATGAGGGTGTAGTTTTACAGTCATGTCAAGCATATTTTTAGGATG
The DNA here is from genome assembly GCA_037957365.1 of Torreya grandis. NCBI lineage: Eukaryota > Viridiplantae > Streptophyta > Pinopsida > Cupressales > Taxaceae > Torreya > Torreya grandis. The sequence goes on along the minus strand of JARHVA010001438.1, from coordinate 329,006 downwards.
TGAAGGTGTTGAAGTATTATTATGACCAAATTGAATAATAGTATGTTTGTGTTGATAAGATTCACTTGAGGTACCTAATTTACATGTATGATTTATCTCAAATGCTCTTCTCAACCCTCGTTTACCATGAAAGGATAAATAATCAGGTGGTAATGAGTCAATAACATTACAAAAATTTGGATTAATAGTATCAAAATGGATGAACACTTGGGTATCATGATTAAATGGTCTAGGAAAAATTTGAGCAATCCTATGCTCATGAAAAAATTATCCTCGAGAACTACCCCGTGAAGGAGTGCCCTCACTATGCTAATCATCACCTTGATGCCAAACATTTCTTCCAGAATGATTCAAATTTGGGATCCAACTAAACATCTCAATATATTAAAATAAACAAAAATATTATTTAAGACCCAACTATATATTCTGAAAAATTATTTCATGTCTATATACCACTGTTTGTAAATAAAATTTTATATGTTCAAACCCTTAAAATCAATAAAACCATAATCATTACTAAATGCTAATAAGGACTAAAAAGAACAAATAACTATATGAATTCAAACTCATATAATCCTGATCTCAATGAAGTTCATATATTTATATCAAATAAATCTATGCTGTTTCTAAAATTTTAAATCTCATTTGATTTTGAGTTTTCCAATAAAGCAATATTCATTCCAACAAAAATTTAAAAATCACCTTAATGAGACAAACACTTAACCATAATTTATCATACCCTGCCATGACTGTCAAATAAATTAAACTGGTTCAATAATCTAATAAGATATATCAAAATATTTTAAAATACATAGTCCCTGGCAATATATACCATTATAAAACTATATTATTTGTTCATATCTTTAAAAATAACCCTGATGTTAATCTCAATATCAAATAATTGAATACTAGAATTTATTTCTCTTAATATCCATTAGTAAGACATTCAAAAGAAAATCTGATTTCTAAAACCATACACCACAACTTTGCAATATAATAATTATTTTACTTTCAAACATCCTATGTCTTAGATTAACATCATGTGTTATTAAAAACAATCAACATTTCTATATTCTTAATACCAAATGAAATAATTGTATAGATCAGAATAACATAGCTATTTTAAATGAATGCCAAAATCATCATTATTTCACATAAATTATGACTGTTGTAAATCTTACAAAACTAAACCTCTCAATATACCAAAATCCATATGCATGCCAAATAAAAACTCTAAGAACCATTTCTTTAACCCATAATGCATACAAGATGAGCATGAAAATAAACTAACAATAAATCCCTTTCGAAGCCAATGATTTTATTAAAAATAGACAAGAATCCATCATAATTTGAACTATATTTCCAATAAAACAGATCTTTTAAAAATATATCTACTACTAAAGATATAATATCAAACCAACTCATGCATACTACTAAATGGGAAAATACCCAACTGCATATAATATTATAACTTTAAAACAATTTCTTGTGCATGATGAAGACTGTAAACAAGTATTCTAAAAAACCACCACTTGATTTTATCAACAAAATGACTTGACTCATCTCTATTAACCCAAAAGTGAACATATGCATGATAAAACCCAAATATTTGTGTAAATACCATTGAATAATTTAAGCCTCTTTGATAATCAAAATACCGAGAGAGTCAAATCAAACCATATTTTCTTAAAATTGAATTTGAAACCACCTCTAGATGATTAAAGTTATTTCAATATTTTCAATGAAACAAATCTAACTGTAATATGTCTGTCATCGAAGCCGTAATATTGAAATCAATTTATACATCTTATTAAGCTAAAATACCTAATGGTATGCATGAAATTCCATAAACTCAAAACAACCTCTATGTATGAAAATAAATTCTAACACATTTTCCAAAATAACTAACACTCAATTGAGCCATGCAAAATATTTTCAAGCCAACCATTTTGGGGTTTAATTCTGGTATCTATTACTGGATTGATGTATTATTTGGAATGAACATATTAACTTTACAAGAAATAGATGTGTGTTGAAGCTGAGCACTTGGGAACATAAGAATCATTGCAATATCTTGTATTCTAGTTTCATGTCTTTTGCCATGTCATGATAGTTGACAAATCATCCTTTTCTCAAGATGGATATTCTGAAGAGACATACATAGAAAAATACTAGAGCTAATTTTAAATATTAGATACTCTGAATTATATTCTCTTTCTAATTGAAAAGATTGAATAAGATAGAATATGTTAGTAACATAACAGTAGACTTAATATTTTGATATATCAATTACTTGTTTCATTTTCTCAAAATGGAAATAGGGATACCCTGAATAAGATAGAATATGTTAGTAACATAGCAGTAGACTTAATATTTTGATATATCAATTACTTGTTTCATTTTCTCAAGATGGAAATAGGGATACCCTGTTAGGGAAATAAGGTAACAATTATTATTTTATTATATACTCATATTAATGATATGGGTATAATATTACTAATTTGGTTTTTTTTACATAAAACTGAACAGAGGTAATTAGAGGTTGAATTGAGTTGGATTGTTATATAGAAACATTGCAAATGTTTATGTTGTAAAATAAAATTCATAAAGGTAAGGGCAAAGTTTTACTATTCATAGTGAAATTTATTTATTCCTTAAAAGTAGTGTTATGAATAATGACTATGGAAATAGGTGTTATCTTCTATCTGGTAATAACACAATAAGTGATTATGTGGCAACATAATAAACCTTGTTTTAGCTAGTAGATAGAGTTGATTCTAGTTTGTTAAATATTTGAATTGATTAGAAGTCATTATGAAATTATGTATAAAGGTAAATCAAAATATTCATGGTTCAAAACATGTGTAATTTTTTGGTAAATATTTGAATTACCTTAATGAATTCCATAAAATTATCGTAATGAAACCTTAGGTTATTTTGATTAAATACAAGTATGCTTAAGTATTTGGGATAGATGGATAAAATCCCAACATCCTTAAGATGATTTCATGAATAGAGTTAATAGTTCAAGATCCTAAGTGTATTTGGTTACTTAAGGAGCTTTAAATATTGGCCATAACAAATATAGTCTATGATTAAACTTGGACAGTAAAATAATATCAAAGTCTTACACTACCAAGGGAGATCGAAGGCTTAAATATTATTATATGTTATGAAATATAATAATGGGTTGCACCCCTTGGTTATTACATGAAAAACTACTTTGTATAATCTGAGTTTAGTAAGAATTACAAAATCTTCTGAAGGAGTAGTCCAAAGGGTTAAAAACTACTGATATAATTGTTCATAAACTTGAAAATATAACCTTTAATTTATTACATGGATGTCTGAAACATGTTTTAAAGGATATCATGTCCCTATTTAAGTAAGTGGCAATACATCTAATTAAACCCTAGATCTAGGTCATGTATCTTGACTCGTTGGGTTATCAAATTTGTTTCTATCTTATGTATTTATTTTCTAATATATTAAGATGCAAAGGTGAAAGCCTCATAGTAATAAGGTATTTAAATACGGAAAATGGATGTAACTATAAGGTTATTTTTGAAACTAGTGTTAATAACTTAACTTAAATGTAGTTAAAATATTCTTCTAGTACCATGATGAGTTTATAACAATCATGTACATGTCATTCATTTTAAATTGATGGTATTAAATATACATGTGAAATTATTGTTGGAATTTAGATACACATCTATAAAATGCTCAAAATTTTATGGGTAAATTTTTAAGGGTTGTGACATGTGGTATCAGAGCCTAGTTCTAATCTAGGGAACTCTAGGTAAACTTTGGTTTGAAAGTGTTTTGGTGTTTCTAAGGATGGTGATAATATAAACTAATAGAGGCAATAAAAATGTTGATAGTGATGTTGTTGATAACCATGGTCTTGATGGTCATGATGATAATGAAGCTAGACATGATCATAACAACGACACTGTTGATGGAAACAACAGTGCTAATGGTAATGCCAACAATGACCAAGTTGGCCATAATGTTGTATTAAATGAAATTTTGGGTGTAATTCACAACATATAAGTCCAGATGGAAGTATATGGCCAGAAATTGACAAATATGGAAAATTTTCAAGAATGTGAGTAAGAGTACAAAGGGGTGAAAATCTAAGATAGTGGAATGTTGTGGATCCCATCATCAAATAACTCAAGAAATTACACCTCCTACCTTTAATGGTTGGGAAATTTGGGAAGTCATGGAGGCATGGTTAGTAAACCTACATAAATACTTCAATTTTCACAATATGATTCTAATATCAAGGCTCAAATAGGGGTCTACTAGTAGGTAGGTGATGATGATTTGTGGTGGAACCATTTATGTGTCTACAAGGGTTATGATCCAATGAATCTTTCATGAGAGACCTTTGAGAGGTAGTTTAGGAAGAGGTACCTGAATAAAAACTCAAAATAATAAAAGATTACATAATTATAGTTGATAAAACAAGTAACTATGATTGTTTTGAAGTATATTTCTCAATCTCCTAAATTATATACACGATGAAGAAACTAAATTAATAAATTTTAAACTAAGATTGAAAGAGGTGTTGATGCATGATGTGAACATGAAAAACCCACACACCCTAGTTTCTACCATTGAATCTGCACATCATGCATAAGAAAAGGAGAAATTTCTCCAAAATGTAAGGCGATATATCAAAACAATAGGCTATAATCTAATATTTAATCAACAATCCATCTTGTAGGTAAAAATTTAAAGAAGCATGATCATAAAAAAGGCTTTATGAAGAACAAAAATAATGCTATAATTTTTCAAAATGCAAATAAAGGTTTCAAGCCTCATAATTTTGCAAATCCAAATGATAAAAATTGTAATCAACAATAAAACAACTACCATGGCCTAGCCACAAGAGTTAATATTGTGCCTTTACCTCTAAAAACTATTATGGAATGTTGAGAATGCAATGATAACCATTATCAGAAGGATTATCATCAACTATGAGGCAATTGATTGACAAATCACTAGGTATATGTTGTTGTAAATAATATAAATGTAGACCTACACTCTAATCCAATTGAAACTCTAGGTATAATTTCTCATTTTTTCATGGCTATTTTAATTGACTCTAGTGCAATCGATAGTTTTATTTCACCTAAAATTAATTTTAAGTGCAAAAATAAACCCTCTAATTTAAGAGAAGGATGGGAGGTAGAGTTTGACACAGGGAAAAGAGTGGTTGTTTTGGAATGTCTAGAGCAAATTGAACTTGACCTAGTAGTCTTTAAGACTTAATTAAACCTATTTTTTGTCACCTATAGGATTTTATGACCTAATTATAGGCATGGATTAGCTACAATAACATCAAATAAAACTTCTTTGATTCAACAAAATATTATAATGCCTTGATGATATCAGTAACTTGGTATAAATTCAAGGTGTCATGAGGCTCGTGGCCATGAAGATTATTTCATCCTTATAGCTAAAAAGAGTAGTGAAAAAATGATGCAAACTTTATTCTTTTCAACTGAGTGAATCCATAAGAAAAAATAACTTGCTCTACCAGACCATATTGTCTTAAGAGAATTTAAGGATGTGTTTCCTAAAGAGCTTCTAGGTTTTCCTATTAAGAGAGTTAGATTTCTTCATTGATATTGTACTTGCATCAAGACCTACATCTAAAGCTCCATATAGGATGAATGTGGTAGATCTAAGAGAACTCAAAATATAGCTTTAAGAGCTAATAGAAAATGGGCTGACTAGGCAAAGTATGTCACCTTGGGGATACCCGGTTGTCTTTGTCAAGAATAAGGATGGTGCTTTGAGGTTTTACATTGACTATCACATGTTTAACAAAGTCACCATCAATAATAAGTGCCCCATCCATTAAATTAATAACTTATTTGATCAAATGAAGGATGCAGTGTGTTTTATAGGATAGATATTCAATTAGGGTACCATTAACTCTACATATAAGAATAATATATTCATAAGACATCAATTATAACAAGGTATGGGCATTACGAGTTCATTGTTATGCCTTTCAGTCTAACTAATGCCCCTGATGCTTTTATGAACTTAATGAGTATTGTGTTTCAATATTTATTAGACTAACTTATGATGGTCTTCCTTATTGATATTATGATAAACTCCAAGAATGTGGTAGAACATGAATGACACCTATGCTTAGTCTTTCAAATACTAAGGTGACATAAGTTGTATGTAACATTTTAAAATGTTCATTCTACCAAAGTAAGATTCACAACCTAGGGCATATCAGTTCAAAAGAACATCTTGCTATTGATATCACAAAAATTGAAGATATTACTTAGTGGCATACACCTAAGAATGTGCATAAAGTACATATCTTTATGATGTTGGATAATTACTATCGAAGGTTTGTAGAAGATTTCTCAAGGGTTGCTAGCCCTATTACTTCTTTACAAAAGAAGGGAAAGAAATTTGAATAGAACCCAAAATGTGAATCAAATTTTAAACATTTGAAATAATTTTTAACTTTAGCTCCTATCCTTATCATACCAGATCCAAATGAAAAGTTTTAAATCTAGGTTGATGCTTGTAAAGTGGGTATCAAGGTTGTTTTGACTCAACATGGCAAAGTGGTTTCATATGAGCTCTGAAAGTTCAAAATTAATGAGTAGAATTACCCAACCCATGATATTGAACTAGCTAATGTGGTTCACACACTCAAGTAATGGAAACATTTTTTTATTAGGAAGCCCTTCAAGTTAAATTTGATCATCACAGTCTAATGCACCTATCACTCAAGATGAGCTGAATGTAAGACAAAATAGGTGGTTAGAATTTACCAAAATTTTTGATACTAATATTGCACATGTGAAGGGTAAATAAAATGGAGTAGATGATGCCCATAGTCATAATTACATTGTTGTAATTTCTATTTTAAAGTCAAACTTCAGAAATTTTATTTTAAATCAGTAGTTAATTAACCTAGAATGCAAAAAACATTATGTTAATTTGATTAAGAAAATAACAAAAAACATCTTGTTGATTTATCTTTGGACTCATATGGAACTCTAAGGCACCAATGCAAAATATATGTTCATAATTATAGAAATATGAGGGAATAAGTGCTGAAAGAAGTGCATATAACACCTCATTTTTCTCATCTAGGTGTCATAGAAATGACATGAGTTGGAAAAGTTCTATTTTTGGCTGAGTATGAATAAAGATGTAGATACATTGATAGTAAAAGGTTTGTAATGTTAGTGTGTCAAGGATATAAATTACCATATAGGTAGTTTATTATACTTGCATGATGTGATAGAAAGAAAATGGGTAGTGATTTCAATGGATTTCACCACGGGATTGCCTAAGTCTCAAAGTAGGCACTATATAATTCTAGTTGTAGTTGATAAACTAACTAAGGTCACTCATTTCATTAAAAAAAATATTATTAATGATGCTTCCACCCTTGATAAAAATATTTTTAAGGAAATCATTTGCCTTCATGATGATTTAGAAGTGATTATCTCAAATTGAGATAAGCTATTCACTTCAAGATTTTAGCAAACTTTGACTACATTTGGAAAATAAATAAATTTTAGTTAAACTTATCAACTAAATATGGATGGCCAAACTAAAAGGTTGAATCAAGTAGTGGGAGAATGTTAAGGATGTATTTGATGTGCCATCTGTCTAAACGGGATGACTATCTCAATTTAGTTGAATTTGCATATAAAAATACTTATCAATATGTCATTTAGATGGCACCTTTAAAATACTTATATGGGAAAAAAGTGTAGAACTCCCCTTGGCTAGGATGGTTTCGAAAATAATGTATTTTAATACCTTAGAATTTTTAATTATATGACCAACAAATGACTTTGATTTGTCAAAGACTTAAGGTTGCCTTTGATAGGAAAAAGAGTTATGTCAATATTAAAAGGTCACCAAGAGAGTTTGAGGTTTTGGTTAATGTTTTCTTAAGAGTAAGAGAACATAAAAGATCTATCAAGTTTTTCAAGGCATCCAAACTAGCTCCATGTTTTTTTAGTTCATTTGATATTGTGGAAAAACTCAACCCTATTGCCTACTGCCTAGTTCTTCTTCTTTATTTGTCTATAATACATGATGTGTTTCATGTGGCATTATTGAGAAAATATGTTTATGATCCATATCATATTTTGGATTGGAATAATATTTAGGTGGTAGATGAGGAGATATTAAGCTAGAACCAATCAATATTATGGCCCATCACAACATTAATCTATGAAACTGAGATCTAAAGGAAGTGCTAGTTTAATGAGACTAGCTGAGTGAGAAAAGTACAACTTAGAAAGATGAAAATATTTTCAGGTAGCATTATCCTTACCTCTTTGTTTATGCCTTAGGATAGTGCCTTCTTTTGGGGGGGTAGATGTCATATCCCACCCAAGCATGTAGCAATAATGTGTTTTATTATACTAATTTGATGAGACATTTTGGACTTTGGAGATATTTAATGTTTGTTACATGTATTATGTTATTTAATTAACATATCAATCATATATAATGATAGTTGTATTTTTGTTTAGAAATTGATATGTTTTGTATTTTTTTTTCAAATTGGTACTATTGATGTCCATTTGGTGACTACATATAACAACCATGTAAAGTGAGCTAGGTTCAGGGTTGGAATACATCACTAGATAATCACGATAGTTTCATATAGGTAAATGTAAAAAAAATGAGATCCATTCAGTCCACCATATATTTGCATATTACCTTGTGTTGTGAACAACAAATATTGTGCTTAGTTATTTGATTATTTATTTTTGGCTATCATTGGCTCACAACCAGTTATACCACTGTGTCTTTGTAAATGTTCTTATTTTTGGAAAGTTATTGCTTTAATATTCTAACTTAATTACTTGTAACAATGGTGATAGTCTATTAAAATTTTTACTTAACTCTATAGACTATTCATTCATGTGTGAGAATAGTCTTGATTTTATTGGTCACATTAAGGACCTATCAATGAGATGAAAACTATGTTTGTGACCTTACTTGGGGATGTGTTTCATGAACTTTGATTAGGGTTAAAAATTATTCAAAGGTCATGATAATATTCAAAAGGTCATTTTTGGACCTTAGAGGGCATGATTATTTTGGTTGACATTAGATTATGGTTGAATGACCTCATCAATTGATTAGGTTTTTCATGATTTACATGGATAAGGAAATCATTTTCTTTATAAGTCTTTTATTTTGGTGAACTATTGATTAGAAGTTAGAGGTATAAGGAGAATGTTGACTCCTAAATTTGTACAAGTATTGTTCCATTTTTGGCACATGGCACAAAAGGACCATTGTCCATTTTGACACAAGTAATGGCATGGTGAAAGAGGACCATGGCATGGGAAGAATATGGTGCACATGAATATTGTGGTGTAGAAATTGCCAAGCACATAAGGACAATGGTGTAGGAGGCCCAACACAAGAGGAACCAATCAAGGAAGAATGTGTCATGAGGGACTTGAGAATATATGACTTAGAACAAGAAGCAAAAGACTAGGGGAGAATAAAGGAAGCAGAGCGTGAGGAATGTGGAAGCAGTTAGATGAGTAACTTGAGTAAGAAACTTTGACCCATCGATTAGAGATTACATATTAGCCCATGAAGAACAAAACTTGGCCACTAGAACATGACATAGAGAAAGCATTTAGGGGCACAAAGGCCTGATTCTATAAGAACATTAAGTTGAAAGAGCCATGACTCTTAACTTGTTAGGAGGCTGTGTGCCATTGAATCTTGACACTTGGTTAGGGAAAAACAAGTATAAAAACCCCTGTTGTAATCATTTGCGAGTGTGGACCTTTAGAGAATAAATACAATATTATGTCTTGGTAATCTATTAAGTAATCAATAAATAATTAGTATTTTCCTTATCATGTGATGATTCATGAACATTCTAAGTTTTGAATAATGAGTATGTTTTATTTCTAAGTCATGGGTATCTTTTCTTTTTATTACTACTATTGAATGTAATGGTGATCCTAGTTATCATAGTAGCCAAGTCTGGGACAATAAGGATAATAGTGGTATATTTATGGTATTGAAGAAATCAAGATTTATGTTACAAGAGATGTACAAACATATAACATTGTGTTTTAAAGCCTTTAAATACCGGTCTTTTGATGTGCACTTTGAATGAGCTCACGAGACTTACCTCTCACATGATAGGGCTAACACGTTAGCCTGTTGGGTTGAAGCTTCAATCTCATAGTAAAAATAACTAAACAAACCCAATATTTTGGTTCCATTACCGAGACCCAAAGAAATTGGAGCATAATCATGAAAAATGTTTGAGTGCATTAAGTTAGAGAATATTAAAGAATGGGTTACCAGTGTCGAAGATAACTTTGCAGTTGCATATCTTGAACCAAGAATTTATGCACAACAATGGGTAGAGAAAAATATCTATAGCTCTTTGTATGAGACTATCTTTTTTGAGGTCCCAATCCTCTTGAATTCTTGGATCTTAGCATATGCTCAAGGATGATCTCAAAATCTTGGATGAAGGCAATCATGGACACTTGAATGGTAAAGGAGTTTAACATGACTTGAAGTTTCCTGGATGTGAGCAGTTAATTATTGGTGAAGAGGCATTCAAAATAGCTAAATTTTAGAATACATGGTGACCACCTATTCATGTCCTAATGAAGCAAAGTTTTAATTCCTACAAGAGCTAAGGAGATGATATATTTCATCATTTGCCTTCAAGGTAAAGAAACTAATTGTGGACCTTGGGTTGGAGACTCTACCCATTTAGGGCTAAAATATCTTGTGCATGAGCTACACATTTAGAGGGAAGACTAACAATTGATTGAAGATTATGGGTTTAACATGGTAGTAAGCTAGCGAGTGTTATAGAAATAGAAGTATGATGAAGCTTGGTAGAGGATCATGGGAATTAGTGGCATGAGAAGAGATCAAGAAAACTCGAAGAGCACTATGAAGAGCCATAGGGAGCTAAATGCACATGAGAAACCCATCACTTTTGAACCACATCCTTTGCCACTTTTATCATATGAAAGAGAAATGATCTAGACTACTAGAGATGAAGAACCAAGTATGAATAAACTAAGATCCCCCACCATAGTGCATACTCATGCCTTTGAGTCAGATAGAATACATATAAAAAATTAGGATACAGATAGTATAAACTCAAAACTAAATGGGTAAAGGAGATTGAAACTAGGCCATTAGGTGATAATATAGAATCTACATCTTTCCCTCTTCAAGGGAATTCTATGGCATAGATTGGAATGCCTAGAGGATCTAGCCCTCAAAGCCAAAACATAGACTAAAACCTAGGAAATCAACCCTCTACCATGCCTCTTTCCATGGGCACTGCTACTAGAGGCACTGGAGGAGGATTAAGAGGAGGTGCTAGAGGAAGTGGACCCCCTCCTAGAATTAGAGTTGGATCTTCCTAGCAACCACCCACTCAACCAAAACCCACTATGGTCTACTATGAGATGACAATGCATTTACCTAAATATCATGGGGTAGAGAATATAACTGAGCATGTTCATAAGTGTGAACTAATTTAGAGGGAATGTGGCATCACATCTTCTAAATGAAAGGCAAATAATTTGAAACCACTATTTTAGAATGCACACACAAATGGTATCATAAATCTGACCCTTAGGAAGCAGTGGTAGACTATGACCAACTCAAAGTAGCCTTCTTACAAGAATTTGACATTCTTGAGTTTGAACCACAAAGTATAGTAACATTAAAAGACATAAAATAGGGACTTAAAAAGAGCGTACATAAATATGATGCATAATTCAAAACCTTGATTTTAAAGTTGTCATTTGAAATTAATCCTACTCAACATGCATAATGGTTCATGGAAGGATTATTTCTACCTTTTCGATGGACCTTGTCACAAAAAACCTTCACAAAAATGTATGAGGCATTAGAAGTTACCCTCTGTGCTGAAGTGATCAGAAGCATGGATACTAGGATTAATCCCTTTATGGAGGTATAGATAGAGTCCATGGAATCTCGACTTGAAAATTTGAGGGAACATAATGCACATGAGACATGAAGTGGTGTCTGGTGTACCAACTGTGAAACTAAAGGGAATACGAGGAGTAATTGCTTGTGCAAGTACATCTGCATAATACTAAAGCAAACCTATGAGATTTGTCATGAAGAACATGATGTCTATTCTTGTCCACTTTTGAAATGGGATATAAACACTAAGGTATTTGAGTATTGTGAGATTTGTGATGCTTACACACATGACACCAACGATTGTCGATTGATTAGTGATATTCATGAATCTTGAGCACATGGCACATGCCAAACTTTGATTACCAATACTCAAGATAATGGTGGATATCGAGGGAGAGGGAGAGGATGAGGGTGAGGTAGTGGTCATTTTTTACCAAGAACCTATTATAAATGTGGTTCAATAGACCAATATCAAAGAGATTGCCTAGAGTACCCAACCTATGCATTTTGTAAAAAATATCAGTGACTGAAAGAGTGCCTTGATCTATATGTAACCATCACTAAGGATCAAAATGAAAAGGGTGCCAACATGATTCACATAGAAAAATCACAATGGTGTGCATGATCAACCATCCCCATAGTGTAGCAAGTAAATATCATGACTCATAGTGGAGGTCAAACTCAATCCACATCCACCCTAATTGAGAAGGTACATCAAGAAGAACCATGGGCAAGGAAGTACCCTGATGCACAACAACAAAATGATGTCCTTCAAGATATAATGGCACTTGTGAGAGATCTCCAAGGTGAGATTCAATACCTCAAGGATAAGGATGTCACATAGTGTGCCATAATCCAAAAAGAAGCTAAACCTCCTATGGTGTGGGATAATTTTTAGGAACTATGCAAATGTATGGTCGATGAAGACATTATTCCCCAACTCAGCAATTGGCTTTATGGTCAATCCTGTATACCAAATGAAGTCCACCCTCACCTTAGTCAACAAATTGAAGATCTCTATTTAAATCATGCCCAATATCAATAAAGTCCTAGTTTCTCTTCCCCAAAATATGGAGAAATATTATTTAATGCAGCTATCAACAGATGGATAATCTAGGATATTCTAGTAGATAATGGTGTAGAAGTGAATGTTTTCACTAAAGATACTTGGCAATAAATGTCTAGTCTAGCCCTGTATTCCTCTCCTCATGTCCTATTCATGGTGAATAAGACTCAAGTTTATCCTTTTGGAGTCCTAAAAAACATCACCATTAACATACTTGGGGTTCCCTTTAAAGTAGATTTTGAGGTTTTGGAGTTGGCAGAAGCTGATGACTATCTAGCCCTACTGGGAAGACCTTGGTGCTATGAGAATCATGTAGATTTGAGATTTAAAAATTGATACATTAGCTTTGAGAATACTGATCAACATGTGGTAATACCCTTAGACCAAACATAAGGAATACCCTATATCGAGCCCATGAGCACTAATAAAGACATCAATAATTTATATACTATGACTGTTTAAAATGATGAATAACATGATCCAACACTAGATGGTATTATTTGGTGGATAGACAATTAGGTTATCTTAGATACTATAAGTAATGCTTGCAACTATTGGACCCATGGTGACTATGATCTCATTGAAAGATTGTGCAACACTATAAACAAAGGAGAAAATATCCCAGGCTAGCTCCCTAAATGCCACAAGTTTGTACACCTCATGGGTTTAGCAATGAGAGGGCCACTGGAGGGACCACCACTAGAGAAAATAGAGGAAGCTCCATATTTCCAAGGATAAATAGAGGTGTATGATTTTGTCCAGTGCCTCAAAGAGTTCTATGATATTGAAAATGACTAGATGAGGTCTTTAGATCACATTTTTGATGGTACCATTGCTAGATGGTGGCATACTCATAAAGAACATCCTTTTTATTGGGATCAAGTGTGAGATGATCTATATCATAGATTTCACCATGATAATAAGATCAAAGGCATGCTTAGTTATAGTGGTGTGAAAGCACCTGAACCTCATATTGAGTCTTGTGAGACAATATGGCGAGCCGAGGAAACATTTTTACTAGAGTACCTATATGTCCATGCATTCTATAGGACTTTGCACACTTGGGCATGAGCTTGGTACATTCATGAATAAAGGCACATGGGAACAAGGTTTTGGTAGTTACTAAAGGAAAACATGACATTGACACTTTATTAATTCTCACCAAGGATGGACTTGTGCCTCACTCTTCAAGCCATGTATGAAGCAATCATTGGAGATTCAAGTCCCATCAAAGATTTCCTACACCATAATCATCAAGAACCTAAAGAACCCTTGTATTTATTCATTGAGACTCCCACATAATCAGCTTTCACCATTGATAATCCCTAGTGAAGAATGATATGAAGAGATCTGCCTGAGAAAGCAAAAACTTGTCTTTTAAGTAAATGAAGACGAGGGGTCCATTTCACTTGACCCCTTGAATAAAAACCTATGAGTCCCTACAAAGTACTGATTCATGAACTATTTAGGACACAATCTATCTAATAGACAACCCTTATCATGAGCCCATTAAAACTATTCAACTTAACATTGGCATGAAGCAAGAGCCTAAGATGGCTATAATTGGAAATTATTGGATTGAGATAGAAATCTCATAGATTTTTGAGTTGCTAAAATAATATCAAGATGTATTTTTGAGGAATTATAATGAAATGAAAGGAGTTCACCCTTCTCTAGGGAAGATACACATAAAGCTAACTAATGGTACTTTCCTAATGAATAAATGTCCATATAAGATGAATCCTAACCTCTAGGCATGCATAAAAGAGGAGATTGATAACATGCTCTGCACTAGAGTAATTACTCCCATTGATGAATCTGATTGCGTGAGTCCCATGGTAATTAGTATAAAAAATGATGGGCATATCTATATCTATGTGGATTACTATGTTTTAAATGCATCTTATGTGACATATCCTTTTTCAACACCATTCACAGAGGAAATCCTAGAAGGTATTGCTAGTTATGAGATATACTCTTTTACTGATGGGTTCTCAAGGTACCACCAATTCCAGATAATTGAGGAAGACCAATCCAAGACTACTTTGTCTACTGAATGGGGATATTTTTCCTATACCATCATGCCTTTTAGGTTGAAAAATGCCTTGATGGTGTTCTCATTGATAACAATCGAGGATTTCAAAGATTTTATCCATAAGTTTCTTCAAGTCTACTTATATGATTGGACAATATATGGGTTAATCAAGGACTATTATGCCAATCTGAGACTCATGCATGAGCACTATCTTGTGTTTCAAATTTTATTGAATTTGAAGAATTTCCTATATATGACACCTTTTGGTGTACTCTTTGGGCATATCATTTATAAGGAGGGACTCCTAGTGGATCTAGCCAAGGTCTCCATCATTCTCCATCTGCTAGCACCCAAAACTTAGTGCAAGGTGCATGCCTTCTTAGGACACATGAGATAATATAGAAAGTTCATTCAAGTTTACATTAAGATCACCATGCCCCTATAAGAGCTTCTAAAGCACTATGAATAATTTATATGGACAAATTCTTTTAAAGGAGCCTTCAAAACACTCAAAGAAAGGTTAGTTACAAATCTTATCTTGCAATTTCTTGATTGGACAAAGCCTTTTCATGTCCATGTTGATGCATCTAGGATGATAGTCAACATGATACTTGCATGACCAGGTGATGGAAACTTAGATCACCTGATTTAATTCACTACTAGGAAGCTGACATTGGCAGAATGAAACTATACCACCTTCAAGCATGAAGCTTTGTCTATGGTTTATGCTCTATAAAAGTTTAGGTAGTACCTTTTAGCTAATCCATTTATATTCTAGATAGACCATGAGGCCTTGAAGTATCTTGTCAAAAAGCTATTAGTACATGGAAAGATTTGCTACTGGATTGTACTCATCCAAGAATTCTAGTTTTTCGTAGTAGTGAAGCTCGAGAAGACCAATTATGGACCTGATCACTTATCCCAAATTGAAAATGGAGAACCCCCAAATGCCATAAAAGATGATCTTCTTGATGTTAATCTCTTTTGAGTTGCTTGGGTACCTTAAGAGATGGAGAATATTGTGGCATTTCTCAACACTAGGTGTGCACCTGACTCCCTCAGTTCACAAGAAACAAACAACTTGTAGTCTGCACTGCACCTTATCAACTCATAGCAGGAGATCTATACAAAATGGACCATGATGAGGTAGTTCACCACTATGTAATGAAACATTAGTGCCCTAAAGTGCTACAATAAGTCCATGAAGGTATTGTAGGAGGACACTATGCTGGAGAGCCTACCGTGTGTAAGGTGTTGCTTGCTGGACTCTGGTGGCCAACTTTATTCAAAGATGCAAAGGCTTATGTTAGGCAATGTGATGTTTGCTAGTGAATAAGAAAACCTAATAGAAGAGATGTTATGCCATTGTGACCTATTCTTTCTCAAGAACCATTTAAAAAGTGGACTATTAACTTTTTAGGATCTATCACTCTAATAGGATGATGAACGAGCTCTCGATACATCATTGTGGCAACTGTCTATCTCATGTATTGGGCTAAAGAAACACAAACAAAAGATTTTAATATAGTAATTATCATGTAGTTCATCTACGAAAACATAATAACACAGTTCAGATGTCCCCTAAGTTTTACTAGTAATGGTGGTACCCACTTCTTGAATGAGATGATTTGTATCTTGTTAGCCGAGTTCATGATCGTGCACCACAAGATGACACCATACCACCCACAAGCCAATAGAATAGTTGAAGCCTTCAATAAGATCCTTGGTAGCACTTTGATATTTTTTTTTAATGTTGGTTAAACTAACTAGGATGATAGAGTATCTATAGTAATTTGGGCCTGTCAAACTACATAAAAGAACCTCAACAAAAGTACATTGATCAACCTAGTTTATGGAAAACAAGTAGTTATATCAGTGGAGTTCTTGGTTCCATCTCTCTAAATAAAACATGTGGGAAAACTCAATGATGAAACCTCTTTGAAAGCTCGACTCGATGAATTGATAAAACTATATGAGGCTCAATTCCTCACCCACTAGAGTTAAGATGTTGAGAAACGTAAATAAAATGCATGGCATGATCACCATCTGAATTAGCATAAAGTCCTTTCTCCAAGCATGATTTTTTTTTTATATGAATCTAAGTTTGTGCACCACCCTGGGAAGTTCTGAGTCCATTGGGATGGTCCATTCATAATACATAACACCTGACCTACTAGAGCTTGTCGGTTAAAGAAAATAGCTGGTCAATTCCCCTCGGGGCACTATAATGGTAGTCAACTTCAATTATATTATGATTCTATTTATGTTGTATTCAATAAGGCTCAAGATCATTAAGTTAGAATTTACTATTTTTAATAAAAAGTGGTGCCCTTGAGGCACATGACTCTTTAATGTAATTTTAAATCCTGTACTTTGAGTGTTTTCATGGAGGACCATGAACCCTGTTTAGTATGGGGTGAATGTTGACCCCTAAATTTGTACAAGTATTTTTCCATTATTTGGCATGACGTACAAAAGGACCATTGTCCATTTTTACACAAGTACCAACATGGCATAGGAAGAACATGGCACATAAGAGTATTGTGGTGCAAAAATTTCCTAGTACAAAAGGACATTAGCATAGGAGACCTAGCATGAGAGGACCCAGTCAAGGAAGAACATGTCATGAGGTACCTAGGAATAGAGAACTCAGAACAAGAAGTGAAAGACTAGGGGAGCATGAGGGAAGTGGAGTGTAATGTGGGAGAAATTAGATGAGTAACTCGAGTAGGACACTTTAACCCCACCAATCAGATATTACATACCAGCCTATGAGGAACATAATACTTGGCCACCAGAACATAACATAGAGAAAGCATCTAGGGGTGCAGAGACCCAATTCTATAGGAACATTTAGTTGTAAGAGCCATGAATCTCAACCTGTTGGGAGTTTATGTGACATTTGTCCATGATAGTTAAACACTTGACACTTGGTTAGGGAAAAATAAGTATAAAAACCCCTATTTTAATCATTTACAGGTGTGGACCTTTAGAGAATATATATAATATTCTATCTTGTAATTTGTTAAGAAATAAATAAATAATTAGTATTTGCCATATCATGTGATGATTCATGAACATTATAAGTATTGAAAAATGAGTATGTTTTATTTCTAAGTCATGGGTATCTTTTCCTTTTATTACTATTGTTGAATAGTAATGGTGATCCTAGTTATCGTAGTAGCCAAGTTTAGGACAATAAGGATAATAGTGGTATATTTATGGTATTGAATAACTTAAGATTTGTGTTACAAGAGACTAAAAAACATATAACATTGTGTTTCAAAGCCTTCAAGAACTGGTATTTCACTTCATGCTTTGCGTGAGCACGTGAGACTTCCCTCTCGCATGATAAGGCTAATGCACTAGCCTATTGGGTTAAAGCTTCAATGCTGTAGTAGAACTTACTAAATGAACCCAATAGAGAAGGATTAGGGTTTAGTCTACATACATTAATATGGTTGAGGTGGATTGTGGGAAACACATATTTTGATAGGCCATAAGAGAAAAGTGTTGGGAAAGGAAAATAAAGAAACAACAAACATACCATTCATACAAGTAGTTGGTTTTCTAATGGTTCTATTTTTATTGCATAGTTGTTAATGTGAAAGAATATGTAGAACCCATAATGGATGTACAAGTTTCAGGAAGGGTATCACCATATCTAGGATTTCCCCATCACCCTATAAGTGGTTCATGACACATAGCTACTATGGGAAGTTGATGGAACTAAAATGTGGTTTGAATGGATAATAAGCTTACTTGCTTGAAAAAGCTTGATGAGTATTGTTGCTTTTGATACATCTCACCATTTTGTTAATGTATAGATGTAGTTAATGTTGAAATGTTGTGAGGATGGCTACTTGATTTAACATCCTATTTTATAAATTTGAAATTTGATTTAACATCCTATTTTGGATTTATTTTATTTTATTTGGAACCCTATCTTAAAATGTTGTTGATTGTCTTGACATTATATTCTTATTTTCTGTGTCTTTGTTGTGTTTTCCATTTATGTGAAACCTTATAGTGGTGGAATAGATTTTAAAACTCTTGTATTCCATTTTATTTTATGTTTTTGAGCCTTGATCTAATGAGCTATTCCAACCACAAATTGATGGTTGAGGTGGGTAGGGTTATCATAAATTGATGGGATTAGGTTTCACATTATTTTATTGTTCGTATCTTTTGAGAACCATATTACAATTGATTTTCTTCTTAACTGTGCCAATGACTTTTAGATGCATTAAAAGTAATCATGATGTAATAAATACTCTAAGAAATTTATTTTATGTAAATGTCATGTTAAATCCATTATTTACAATGACCCTAATGTATTTGTTGTTTGATTCTAAAGTCTAGTCTATATTAGGGTAGATATTTATAACTTAGTTGTGGGTAACTTATGGTGTATATGAAATAAATACCTAGTTTATTTAATATTATTTCTTAAATTAGTTGATTTTTTTGGCTAGGTAACAAAATTTTATTGGAGTATGAACTGGATTGGGATACAATCTATCAAATTGGGCCACACTTGAGGATTAATAACTAGATAGGATAGAACACATAAAGGTTCAACTATATGGAGTAGTGAAATCAATAACACATGAGAGGAATAAACTCCATAATGTGAAAAAACATTTAAATTCAATAATATTCCAAGTTGGTTATAGATTAATTAGCCAAATAAATTTAGGAAAGGTACATATATAGGTGGATGATAGACATATCCTCACATCCTCATGAATGTGGGATTATCTTCCCCAATGACCTTTATTACACACCTAAGTGACACATAAGCAAGCTAACTAGACTGTGTAGTTAAAACGACATAGTGGAGAAAAGCCTACACCAACACCCCCTTAAGTTGTAGCTTAGATGAGTAGAAGAATTGGGTCCTAACTCAAAGCCCTAATGAGGTACCCAAGTACATAACAATCTCTCATAAAGTAGATAAAAGAAGAAAACCCATATAAAAACTTCCAGCACACCAAAAGAGAGAAAAAAATAAAAGTGGGCCAAGAATCCCCACTAGAAGCTACAACTAACTGAAGCCACCTTCTATCTTATAAAATATGCAAAATGTGTGCTTCCACAAAGAAGAGAGAGAAGGTAAGTGTATAATGTTTCATGGTGAATTTTGTAGTAGGTCCATCTGCAACAAATGACATCTCTTCATTTCAAAAGAAAAAGAACCTAAGCTATCAAAGTACTAAATCCCCACTAATGTTAAATGCTGGTAGAAATTAAGATGTAAATCTCTATAAAATGCTCAAATGTCTCCAAGCTCATGCTTAAATGTGCCAAAATCTGATCAGGAATCATATGCATAACTATAGAAGATGAAAAAAAATCATAAAATGAAGGATAAAAATCATGAGGGTTTATAAGTACCGTCATTAAATCTAGAGAAGAAGATGCAACTCTAACAGAGCTGTCATCAAAGAGAAGACACATATCATTAATAATGTCATCTAGATCTAAAATGTGAGACTCTAAAAATAAAGAAGAGATGTCTAGTAGAAAAGTGTCCCAATAAGGTGAATCTATAAGACATGTAATCCTACTACAAAGAATCACTAGAAGCTCTTGAAGGAGTAACTCTGAATTATGTACTAGTAATAAGGGATGGTGGAATCTCAATACATGTTATGTGACTACATTGCACATCCCATAAAATGTCCTACTGTGAATAGAAAATTTGTGATGGCTATATAAGAGCAATATCATATATAGAAATGAATGTGATTTTTTTAATAAGATAACTAAGGTCTGGTAGAATCTTGTCCTGTAATGGTGGCTCAACATAAGGAAGATCACTATCCATCAAGAATGTGTCATCACAAGAAATATAAGTAGTAGGAGGAGTGATATAAATATCATCAGGATCTCTAAAAAGAGTCTGAAGAGTGCTCCAAATAGTGGAGGGATACTCTGTGTGCTCCACATGGTGGTGTATATCCCATGAAATGTGCATCAATAAGTGATCATATACATAGTCACAATAATTGGTTAGTCATTATATTAATTTGGGTCAATGGGAGTAGGAACCTATCCATATAGAAATAGAATAAGGTCTTGTTTTATGAGCAAACATTCCATGTATATCTACCATGAAACATAGTTGGTATTTACAAGAAGAACCACTAGAGTAGAATCAACTATCCTCATCTAATATCTCTCAAGGTGAGTCGACATGACCACAAGTAATCATGCATGCTTAATGTGATGGACATTAGACTCAGATGAAAACGTATCCGAATAAATAATTTGTGCAATAGTCACCAAATTCCCCTTGATATTACATAGGTTGCTACTTTATATTTACATGTGTACATAATCAACACATTTAAGTGCATATACAATCAACATATATATAGAAGCAACACAAAATAATGTGTCTGAACTAGTAGCCATGATCTACCAAAGGAAGACTACATAACCTTTAATAAATGATGAGGTTACACACAAAACCTCAAGGTATAGAAAATTCACGTGTCTTATTCAAAAAACCAACAAAGATCCACTAGGGTTTTGGAAAACCCTAGTAAAACCTAGAATTTTTTTGATCTTCTACCACTAAATGGTATAACTATGCATGAATCTAAAAAAATTCCTTCAAACCCTCTAAAATTGTAAAAAGTGGTATGTCACAAAATTAGGTCATGTTTATAGTTGATCCTAGGGTTTTCACCCTCTAAATCCAATGCTGATATCTATTTTTTATTTGGAACTTTAGTGGTACAGATCTACATGAATTTTATAGAAATCCCACTAAACCCTTAAAATCTATAATTAATGAAGAGAACCAAAAAGGAGCTAGAATGAAGGTGAGATCATAATAGAATCAATGGCATTCATCTACCAACATTGCTCTAATACCATGTTAGAATGGGGCATAATTGAGGATTGACAACTTGATATGTTCGAATGCATGAATGTGAAACTATATAGAGTAGTGAAATCAATAACACATGAGAGGAAGAAACTCCACAATGTGCAAAAGCATTCAAATTCAATAATATTCTAGGTTGGTTTTAGATTAATTATGCAAATAGCTTAAAAAAAGGTACATATATAGGTGGAAGATAGACATGTCTTCACATCCTCATGAATGTGAGATTATTTTCTCTAATAACCTTTATTACACACCTGAGTGACACCTAAGCAAGATAACTAGACTATGTAGGTAAAACCACATAGCAAGGAAAAGCCTACACCAACATAATCAAGGGCCTAGATACCCATGTGATTTATTAGCCACCTATATACCACATGTATACTAGATATAACCACATGTATACTATATATTACTATATATGATAGCTAAAAGTTCATGAATACCACCAATTACCATAATTATCCCCAATAAATACTACCAACAGCCATAACCAACATGAGGAGTACCAGCAACAACCATAACTAGCCTTGAGAATGACAAAAAAACACAATTGGCCCAGAGAACACAACCAATGGCCACAAACAGTCTCATATGCCTTTACTAAGATTAGAACCTGGGTGGGGCTTGAAACAACCAAACCACTATACCAACTCACCCACATCTCATTGGCTAGATCATTTTATATTATTTGAAAGCATTATTTGATTTTATCGTATAATCTATGTGGTTTTATTTGACCATCTTGTTGAGGAAATGCACTTGGTTGATAATATGTTGCTATACTATGTTAGAATTATTGTTAAAGTGATATAGAATTCCTTAAAAAATGATTAAGGATTGGTTTAGAAATTGTTTTAGTCAACTTAGTTTACGAAAATACAATAATTTCTTGATAAAATATAGTCTTATAAATAATATTCATTCAACTTGCAATTTGGAGAATCGGGTTATAAAGAAAAATCCTGTATGTGTATTTTATTGTGAATTTAAATGTTTGATTGATGATAATAGATTAAATTTGGATTAAGGATAAACCCTAAATTTGATAGTAGTATGTCTTATAACAATCATTTATTATAGTTATACTAAAATTTGCATGTTAAGATTGTTGATATTGTTTAGTGCTATAAGTAGACCTCTATAGTTAAGACAACTGAGATGGTTTCATAAACTCAATTAATTGGTAAACTAGGTTAGATGACTATTTAGTTAGTTGTAAAATATTAAATGTTTTTGTTTTATAAAGGTTGTATATGCAGGACTATAACATTTCTTTTACATTATAAACTTAGAATGCAATTTTTTTTTTTTTTTGATTGGTTAACCTTAACATTCAGTTTTAAAGTTAAGATTCTACTTGGGAATTTTGTTTGACAAAATGTTTGGACTAGTTAGAGTATAACATTGTTTATCCAAATGCATGCTTGAGTCAAATTTTTTACATTATGTCATTACCACTTCTTTTATCAAATTCTTGATAGCAAGGATACAATATTGTATTGCGGGTTGGTTGGTTGTTTTGGTTTTTTTTTGCATGTTTGTTGAAACCTTGAGTAAAATTCTAGTTGATTTTTTTTGGTCTCACTGGGAAAAAATAATGATAAGTAATATGACTTGGATGGTATGTTTTGTATGTTAAATTATTTCATTGAAACCTAATTTAACTGTAGATAGTGGATATCATTATGGGGTTCAGTTTTGGTATTTATTATTAGGTTGATGTATTTTTTGGTATGAGTATATTGACTTTGAAATAAATAGATGTTTGTTGAACTTGATCAATTGGGAACATAAGAATGATTACAATACCTTGTATTCTAGTTTCATCTCTTTTGCCACGACATTATAGTTAAAAACTTATCCTTATTTACATTACTGTGAAAAAACATACACGAAACAATACTATAGATCATTTTAAATATTAAATACACTCAAATATATTTTATTTCTATTACAAAGATTGAATATGGTAGAAAATGTTAGTAACATAGGAGTATACTTAATGTTTTTATATATCAAGTCATTGGTTCATTTTCTCACGATGGAAACATGGATACCCTTTTAGGGAATCCCTAACAACTATTGTATTATTATACACTTTGATTAATGAGATGGGTATAATATTACTAAGTTGGATGTTTTTACATAAAACCAAATAAAGCTAATTATAAGTTAAATTGATTTGGATTGTTATATTGAAATATTATGAATGTTTATGTTGTAAAAAAAAATCTATAAAAGCAAGGGCAGAGTTCTAATATTCAAGGTGAAATTTATTTATTTCTTGAAAGTGGTGTTATGCATAATGACTATGGAATTAGGTGTTACCTTCTATCCGAGATTAACACAACAAGTGATTATATGGTAACATAATAAACCTTATTTTGGCTAGTAGATAGAGTGGATATTAATTTGTTGAATATTCGAATTGATTAGAAGTCACTCTAAAATTATGTATAAAATTAATTCAAAATATTTATGATTTAAAACACATGTAATGTTTCGGTAACTATTTTAAATACTTTAATGAATTCCATAAACTTATCATAATGAGACCTTGAATTCTTTTACTTAAATATGATTATACTTAATTATTTGGGATAAATGGATAAAAGCTTAACATCCTTAAAATGATTTCATAAATAAATCTAATAATTACAAATCCTAAATGTGCTTGATTAATTAAGGAAATTTAAATAAATGGCCATAACAAATACAATATGATTAAACTTGGATAAGACAATAAGATCAAGTTCTTACACTACCAAGAGAGACTGAAGGTTTAAACATTACAATTAATAATATTTAATGTTATGAAAAATACTAATGGATTATTACATGAAAATCTGCTTTGTATAATCTGAGTTTAGTGGGAATTGAAGACTCTTCATAAAGAACTGATACAATTGTTCACAAACTTTAAAATTTAACTTTTATTTTATTACATGGATGTAGAAAACATGTTTTAAAAAGGATATCATGTCCCTATTTAATTAATTTGTGGGAAATCCAATTAAACCCTAGATTTAGGTCACGTACCTTGACTCATTGGGTGAACAAATTTATTTCTTATCTTAAGATGCATAGGTGAAAGCACGTAAGAATAATGTGATTAAATATAGACAAGTGATATAACCGTGACTTTATTTTTGGAATTGGTGTTAATAATTTAACCTATACATGGTTAAAATATTCTTATGGTTACCATGATGAGTTTATAACAATCATGTACAAGTCATTCATTTTAAATTGATGGTATTAAATATATATGCACAAGTATTGTTGTTGGAATTTGGATACACATCTTTAAAATGCTTTAAAAATTTGAGGGTTAAGTATTTGGGGTTGTGACATAATGCACTCGATTTGGTGTTTAAAAAGATAAAAATTGAAGATATCATCATTTAAACTTTTTAATGTTAATTTAAATAAATTTTTATGGGATGGTTTAAGTGGGTTTTATTGATGCTATTATTGTTGGGATTTGAGAATTAAAGTTTTGATTATAAATTATTTTCTAGTTAGATTTGATTTGACATTATCTAAGGTTATTTAAGATTTGATTCTAAAACAATTTTCTGATCGGGTTTGATTTGACATTATTTATGGATATTTTTTGTTAGTTTACAATGGAATTGGTGGTATTTTTTTAAATTTAAGCATGAATCTAGGTTTGGAACAATGAGTATAATGTTGTGGATGAAGATTGGTGTGATTTTAGCATTAATGATATGTTTGAATGGGTTTTTCAAAATGAAGATGTCCTCTTATTTATTGAATATTGTATATTTCAATTCAAAATTGATAATTATATATTTGAGACTCATGCTTATTCACTTCTTTAATGTCTGTTTGAATTTTCTCTTGGTTAATGGCTACTCAAAATTTGTTTCCACTATTTTGGACAAGTCTTGAAAAATAAGAAATGACTTTCTAGGGTCCTATCTCTTGAAATAGAATGATAGCTTTCTTTAATCTCTATAATATTGGGGTAAAAACTGCCATCAAACATGTATCGGTGCACAATACTTAAAATTAAATGTTTTCAACAAATTTAATTTTGAAATGGCATTGGTATTTATTTCTAATATCTTATCTATCTTTTTTGTGACAAAGGTTTGACAAGAAACTTAGGAGAATTTTTCATAAAGGAAAATTTGAGAGTTGGTTTGGACTTTGCATTGGATTATTTTATCTTCCACTCTTATAATTTTCTAAGTGGAGCTAATGAGGGTTAGATTGGACTTTGAATTGGATTATTTTGTCTTCTACTCTTATTTAATTTTTAGAATTTAGAGCTTTTAATATACAATTTTTTAGTTTTGTGGATTAAGTATAATAAATTCATAAGTATATGTGGAGGGGACTTCTAGTTTTTCATGAATTTTCCAATTACTTATTTGTTTTGTATAAAATAATTGCCAAATATGGAAGCTCAATTTTTCAATTCTCAAGGATGAATTGTGTTGAAATATGTGGAGCTTATTATAACTATTCTCCAACAATGGGAAAGGTTTTTGACTTAGAAAAATAACGTGCAAAGACTAAGATATTCATTTAATGCCACTAATAAAATGAAAGAGGTCTCCATTATGGAAGTAGTCGGACCTAATGACTACTATAAAAACATGTATAATTTACCATGTTAGGATTTTACAATATTTTTAATATGCAAAGGTTTAAAAATCTAATGTATTTTTCTTCCCTCTTTACTTTATTTTTTGAATTTCCAATTGGAAATATTAATCTAGCATGCAATAGATGAAATGTGTTTAATTAAAGTAGAGGAGCAATCAAAATCTTCATAATTTTTTTCATAATTTCATTTATTATTTGATTTAGCATTGATGATTGCTAAGATGGCAAGGAATACACACATTAAAAAAATAAAAAAAAGTGTTTAAGAATCAAAAGCTTAGACGAGCATCACATTATGGAAAAACATTACAAGCTTAGATTTTAGAAAAACATCACATTGCTGGAAAATAAAAAATAGCTTAGAAAAGCATCACAATAATGCACAAACATTTCAATGATGGAAAAAAATAGAGGCTTATAAAAGTATCACATTATGGAAAGCATCAAATAATAGGAAAGACATTGCACTATGGAAATTCATCATGACTCTAGAAAATCTTCGCATGGATGGAATAGGATCCTGGATATAGAAAATCTTCTTAGGGATGAAAAAACATCATAGTTATAGAAAATATTCACTAGGAAAAAATAGCCTCTAGGTATAGAAAAGCTTCATAGGATGAAAAAGCATCATAGTTATAGAAAATATTTTTAGTGAAAAAAATCATCGTAGGTACGAAAAAGGGTCACAGTTATAGAAAATAATTGTAGTGACAAAAAATCATCGTATGTAAAAAAAGAATCGTGACTTAGAAAAGTACATCTATTTAATAAAAGTGCATAAATATATAAAATTATAAAAATGATCACAAACATGTTTAAAATTAGATCAATATATTTATACGTAGGCTATAAACTATAATGTTGGAAGTGTTTTGAACTAGATCAAAATATTTGGTGATTTGCATCCATAAGTGATTGACTTATTTGTATGCTAAATCACTTATTTATTGGATCATCGTGAAAGTCACAACTTGAAAAAATTAAAATTATATTTTATTCTCATTATGTATGTGTGTTTGTGTAGCTACATATAATACATTTGGGTTGGGTATAACTAACAAGTTTAAATTTTGGTGAATGTGATCCCAAAGCCCAAAGAATGTATGAAAATTCAAGCCTTGTTTAAAATCTTGGAAAATCAAGTTTTTGGATATCTAAGAACAAAACCTCATTCACATTAGAAATTGTTTGTCTATTTGAGCAAGAAAAATTAATGTGCATGCATTTTTTGGTTGAACTATTATGTGGCTTGACATTATCCACTAACCAATCTTGAGTTTGAAAATCACCAATATTCACGTAAATATTGATTATTCTCCACTAAAATTTTCCTTAGGTGGAAGCTCCATGTTATTTTTATTTAGTAACCCTTCATTAGCCTTGCACATGCTAGGTTGTGTGTAAAAAATATAAGGACACTCAAAGCTTACTACATCAACCTATCACCTAGGCCTAAAGACATAGGCACTCATCTAAGGTGCATTAAGAGATCACTGATAACCCCATTTATATAAAGAGAGTTGTAAAGACATAAATAATGCATGAAAACAACACACAAACCCTAAAATTCATCTAACACATAAATCACATCCATGTTAGATAAAAAATATTATAATTTCAATTGTAGACATCTAAAATCTAACATCTTGTGTCAATTTTAGTTAAACCCTAATCCATAATTACATCACATTATAATATCATCATTAACTAACATTCATGGACAATATACTATTCATTACTATTATCCCCTATCACATTAATCAATTCCATCAATGACCTTACCACATCCCACCAACATTAAAAACTTGGATTAATCACACTAATTATTCATTTTAATTAGTTGATAATATAATCCATACACATTCCATATTTTCAATAAATCAAACAAATCCCTTCTCTATCTCAAATATATGATGGCATCACATCACATCCCCATAAAAAGCATCTTAAATCTTCTCCAATCCCAAGGCACATCATCCAAATTCTCAAGCCAATCTCAACCACATCCCCATGCAATATCATCACATCCCAATGCAAATATGAAAAAATATAATCAAGCCCATTTATCATCTTACACATTCAACCCCCAATATTTATTGTTCATCCCCTCTCATTCAAAAATTTGTAGGACTCATCCTCAACCATTGATCTCAGATCAAGATTAATGGCTCACAATCATCATGAAATCTTATAAATTGAGAACTCCCCCACTTAAGAACAAGTCTTCAAGGCATAATAAAGTTCGATCAATTTGGAGCACAAAGACTCTCATCATCCCATGATTATATCAATAAAATAAAGAATCCAATAGGGGGATATGCTGCACATATGCTTGCATATAGACTATTGAGGACCTACATTCAACAATCAAAGAGGAGAAAATCAACACAATGAGGAACACTTTCATTATTAAGTGAAGGTATATTCTTCCCCTCTTCACTCTTATCCAAGGTGTATTGCTTCTTAGGGTAGAGATTTCATTTTTTTTGAATTTTTAACATATTTTTAATAATTTACATATCAACATCAACAATATATACATACAATGTACATATCTTGTGTAAAAAATCACTATTACATTCATTTTCAAAGGCATTCAACACTACAAAGCATAAATAGACTATAAAATCCTTCAAACCCTAATTTGGGTCTCCAATTCTCTCTTCACTTAAGAATTTCTAACCTTCAAGGATTCTCAAAAGTGTGGCATTCAAATATTATAAATATTCTAAAAAGTGTGACATTCAAGGATGTCCAATATTGAAGGCTAAGGTCCCTATGTATAGATTTTATTGGACCACCCATAGAGCCATGCTAATTGTTTATAACTCATCCTTTTCCCAACTAGTTGTGTATTTATGAATATTCCTTCCTAGATCCTATCTATACATTCACATAGTGGTATATTTCCTTTGCTTTCCTAGCTTATTCCTTATCTAACCTCTATCAAACCTCATGCACTTTACCTTACTTAAATGAGTGAAAAATGTCACCATATACTTCACTATATTTCTTGTATCATGTGGATTATGGGCCATCCTCCATGCACATCTCCCATGCCTTGTGCACTATGTTTTATTCCATCATATAAGATAACTTAGTATTAATAATGTGTCTCACTCACATCCTTTCATATTTAGCCCTATTTATGTTGATTTTAATCTTCAAAACTTATACAAAATTGAGGGCTAACATTATGCCCTACTTTACCAATTTTTTATCCTCATATAACTTCCTTCATATCCTTTGTGGTCACATTTTGAAGAATTTGAGGTATTACTCCCTTTAGCTTCATTTCAAATGCATTGCAACCAACCATAGCCTAACAAACAATCCTATGAGCTTCCTATACAATACCCTTCATTTTATATATTTTAGAAATGTCCTTCCTATTTACACGTAGACATTCTCTAAATTTTCAGCTTCTTATTCATATTGCGTAGCTAAATCATGCATGTTATGCTCCTCTATTAGCACCTCATCATACAAATATCCAAATTCCTCACTATGGGTTTTCAAGTTTAATTTGGTCATTTCATTCATATTATTTGTCACAACCATTTTTACCATCAAGAGAGCATTTAACTATTTCATATTTTCATCCTCTTCCTTCACTTATGCATCAATACACTAATATTTCTCCCCAGTTTGTCAAGAACATACACTGTGGTGGTTGCTCAATTATGTACCTCCTTGAGCATTTGTCTCAATTCTTTAGCCTTATTTTACCACTCTACTTTGGTCATATCTAACTATTTTTTTTTTCACTCTTCCTATTTTTTTTAGGTCCTCTCATGAGGGTTACACAACATCAACTCCTGGAGTCTCATCTAACAACTTATGAATGGTTGATTCTAACTTGAATAGTGGATTTATTCCATTTATTACAATGTTTTCCCATAGTTTTTGTTATGCCTTCTTGATGGTGGTGATAAATTCACCTTTTTGGTCTATCATGTGTAGTATTCCTCTTATCTCCTTTAAAATTTCAAATTCCGTAGAGAATTTATTCTCCATGTTCATGACATTCTCTTCCATATTTACACTATATGTGCCAAATCAACATCCATTTGTACCATTCCTAAATCTGAGTGCTCTACATCCATATTTCATGGATCACATGTGATGCTATGGTAGGGGTCTTATTCCATACTTGTGCCCTAAATTAGCATCTAGAATGTTTTTTCAACCTCATGTATGTCCAACAAACCTTGAAGCATTTTCTTCACTTAATCCTTTTTCTTGTCACCTAGTGTCTTATTTTATTCTTTACATTCATACATCAAATCAATGATTATGGTAAATATTCTACCTATTCTCTTTTTGAGGCACTTTATTAAGTCCACACATCTTCTTCCTCCATCTTCTTAGTATGCTCTATCTTCTTCTATCCCACAATTTGCTTCTTCTTAAACTTATTCTTAGTTGACTTATTTTCTCTTCATCCTTTGCTTTTCATTTTCTCTGAGTGTTGCATGACATCATTATTTTAAGGTGACATCTTCTCCACTTATTTTTCACTCATATTCCATTTAGATTTAGACACAAATATTTTAGGTTCCTCCTCTTCTTCCTTTGGGTTATTTACAACCTTTTGTGCAATGTGCTTCTTTTTTTACTTTGCCTTTTTTTTTAAAATTTTATCTCCTCTTCACTTATGTAAAATACTTTTAGGCATTCTCCCATGCTGGAGGTTCATCAATCCATGCAGATCATCTATAAAAAGGCTTCTATATGAATGTAATCATATAATTTACCTCATTCACCATAGATTATTGTGCAAGCTTCAGATCCATGCTATCATCCTATGAATCTTCATCTTCATACATGATTTAATTTCCCTCTATTAATAGTTTTACTCTTAATGTTATTCCTATATTTTTCAACCTTATTTACATCCATAGCTTCCCATGGGATGCTATGTAATATCAATAATGTTCTTTCCATTTAGTATGTACATACTACATAAGGCAACTTAATCCATGATCTCTCTGCATAATTTTAAACCCTAATCTTCACTAGAATGATTAATAACTCAAAATAGAACATACACACTATACAAATCTACCAACTTCTTATGCACTCTATGATTTATACCAGTTGTGGTACTCACATTATTGAACAATCTCATCATTTTTGACTTATATAGATCATTCATCTGGTTAGTGCACTAATCTCTGGCATTTATTTTTCTCCCAACCTTGTCTCACATATAAATTTAAATGTCTATCATTCTATAAATACTACATATTTTGAAAAAATAAAGATCAAGTACATCCCATATCTAAAGGTTATGATAGAGAGTGTGATTCCTTCACCACCCAATTTATCTCCTTAGTGATAAACTTGAAAAAACTAACTTTTTCTCCTTTTGTAATCCTATAAGCCACATACACAATTGGATTAGAAGAATCTCCCCAGTGCTTCATAATGGTCAGATTTGTAGTGATGAAGCATGTCTATACCCATGTTGGCAAAATGGAAATGTTTTTTAGCTTCAGCATGTAACCACCTCATTATGATTTCAATCTACTATGACAACATCAATTCTATTGTGCTCTATAAATGTTGCATGTATAGTTTACCATGAATTATTTAGACTTATTATTCATTGATTCATGCATGAAATATCTTCATAATCATCTTAATTAAATAAATTTTCCTTTCATGTGTTCTATCCAAAAGCTACTTTGTCAATTCATTTAACTTACCAAGGTAGGGTAGATCAATTAGCTCGAGAACCTTGGTTCCTTCTAAGTGTTTCATACAATCATCTAACTATATTTTATCTATGTTTAATCTAATGTAGATACCTCTTTCATTCTCTACTCAAACCATAACTCTAATACCTACAATGGTCAATTCATGCATCATAAGTCCTCAGTCTTCCCTTCTTTGACAACTCTCTTATTTGGCTTGGCATTATTCTCTTAGCTTAATCCTTATCCCAAATATTTTTTGAATTTTATCAATTAGCCTTTATATCCTCTCAAGGTCTCATTCTCACACCTACATCTCATTCCTTTCACTTTCTTACATTCCATCACACTCTAGTCTACATACTTTATGCATAGTTTCTATTCTTGCTATACTCCTATATAAGATTGATGGAATTTATCTCTAATAGTCATTTCCTAAGTATTAAAACCTCTCCTTTGACCTATTCTCATCCCAAAAATATCTCAACTTCATATCACTATTGAACCCTTCTTTCTCCCTTGTCACAATTCCTTTCCTAGCTCTTGTCTCTCTTAATAGCCTTTTTTTAGGCTTTTTCTTTTAGTACGGATAAGTACTATCTAGTTTTTAAAAAATAAATAAATTTTAAGATACATTTTATCCTATTTCACCTTTACATTAAGTTTTATGATTCAAATCCCTTCCTATATACTCTTTCATTGCTCTTGCACATACCTAATCAAGTCTCTTTGCTTCCTCTTAGCACACAATCACTTATAGGTGTATGTACGAAGGCTGTACATGTATAAAACCTTCATAATATCTTGATTCATGACAACACCCATAAAAATACCAAATTTCATCAAATTTCACTAGTTACATTGTTTGTTATTCCACTTTTTGATTTTTTAGCCCTAAACTAGGGTTTCCAAGGACTGTGACAAGCTTGAGAGGCTTCTAAATTGATTATATGATTCTAATCACACTTTCAAACCTCCAAAATGTTAGAATAAGGGATATATAGCCTAAATACAATTTTAAAAATATCTAACTCTACTTAATTACCTTCAATTCATGTTGCATTCATTGATTTTACAACGTTCTATGGATACAGTCTGATTGTAACAAACCAATGCAGGGTTTTGAGGGTATTTTGGCTTACCTAAGGGTCTTGAAATGTTCCTCCAAGGTTATAATTTATTATATTGTCATTGTAATCGATCTATCCTATATTAAATTTTCATTCTACTCTAGCTTTATATCATAACCAACTATATATAATTCCTTTTTCAATCATTCAAATAAGGTTTTGTTGACAGCCTTACTCAGAACAAAGCTATCACAGGACAAGAGTGATTCCAATGGCTTAATTTGAGTTTTTAAAATTATATAAACTTGATAAGACCTATAAATGGTCTGTCTCACCATATAAAACTTATTATAAGTAATGGATGCTTCATTAAACCTTAAAACATATAAAACCTCATTTACCTTGCCTTGATTGTGTCTTGTAAATAGGGCATATATAAACTGGTTATCTGATTCTTAGTTATTTATTGGAATAAGTATTTGTGAAACATGTATACATAATAACTTGCTTATACGATACTCATTAAGACCACACAAATACTTAATACTCTTTGCTTTGAGAGGATCCTATCTGTGTTAGGTTGTAGTTTTTAATGAATAAATATGGGAATATGATCATAGTCATCAGTCCTTGAAAATTTCCTTAAAAAATAATATCTTAAAGGTTTTAAGGCCTTCAATTCATCAGTTTACATTCAAAAATAGTAACCATATAGAGGCACACAAATATACATTCAAACATGCTATCTTTCATTATTTC
Source organism: Torreya grandis (assembly GCA_037957365.1). NCBI lineage: Eukaryota > Viridiplantae > Streptophyta > Pinopsida > Cupressales > Taxaceae > Torreya > Torreya grandis. Next base: position 294,853 of record JARHVA010001438.1, on the reverse strand, counting down.
CTTTTCTTTACATAATACTATCACCATGGACAGGGTACAAGATTCTTCATTGTTTTCATTCCATTATCATGTTCCTCCATACCTTTACCTCCTCCAAAATTTTAAATTACTCCTTCTAACTTCTAACTGACTCTTTTTGACAAGTCTACTACCTTTATAACTAACTCAAAACTCATTGCATACATGAAAACTACTTTCTTGGATAACTACCTTTCATGTCAAACACCTAGACATAGTAAATACATTCAAGATTCTTTAGTTTATGTCATTTTACATATGACATGTATGTAAAAAACTTCTCCAAACACATATAGATTCATTTAGGACCTTATAAAAACATTTGATAACATGACATTCCTTAACACTTTCTTAAAACATTCATAAACTCCCTAACACATTTTCAAATATTCAAATGCTCATTTTGGTGGGAAAATGTCAAAGGGATATAAAAACACACTACAAGACTCTTATAAAGACTCAAATGCCTTATAATGGATGATATAAGACCAAATTTACCTAGTTTATTTGATGTTCCTGCATCATACTCCCAGGCAAGAAATAAGTTGGACTGAAATGAAATGATGTGTTCTTCTTCCTTGTCTTCCAGTTCATGTTCCTTGGATCATCTTCTGTTATTGTTATTATTTAATGCTTTAGTTTCTCTTCTTCTTTTATTTCTTTCTTGAGTCTATCAAAGACTATTAATCCTTCTTACTTGCAATACTTGCTTGTAACAACTAGCATTTGATGTCCACTCATTCTCGCTCTTTGCCTCTGTCATATGGGTTGTATATGCCCCAAAACACTACCACTACACTTTTTCTCTCATCTTCCTTTGTTATCATCTACATGATTTCAACAAAAATAATGGAAATTTCATGCCTAACTACTTCAATTTGCTGCACTGCTACCAATAATGCTTTCTCTTCATGTTCTTTGTCCTCCATTTTTGTAACATGTACCATCTCTTCCATTTATTCATACTCTAGCTCATGTACTTATTCATTCTCCACCATAGCACTATGAAAATCTCTATCTAAGGCTTTTATCTCTATATCTAACTATTCAACACTCTCATATGCAAACATGTAATCAGATGTCATTCCTTTGTCCATTAACTATACTTTATTTTCCCAACCTTTTATGAGGTCTATAAACTGATCTGCTTCATCCTTGTCCATCCAATCACCTAGATGGCCATAACTAAATTCCCTTTCTTCATTAAAAATTACCTCATACTCGTCAAGGTTTTATTTATCTTCATCCACTTATTCTCTATGCTGCCCACTCAACCAAAGCCTATGCATATATTTCTTGAGTTGTTTGCATAACAACTTATTCTGCTCTCTTTCCTCTCTTTTGGCTTTCATCTTTCTTCTCTTCACCTATATCCTTATTGGCCACTTTAATGTCTTATTCCTCATGACCCGTACATAATGTGGGTTATCACTCTCTTTCATTTTTTCCGTTATGGTCAGTGACTCATCCAACTACTACCTTACTTCTATCATCTCTTTCTCCATCTCTCTTCTCTTGGTGTCTTCTTGCACCTTTATCTCTTTGTGGTAGATCATATCACCCATGCCCTATTTCCTCTTTCCTTTATATATATATATATTCATCTTATCCTTCTCTCAACCTCTTGGTCTTAATTGTGCCTATTCTCTTGATAAGGCTCCTCTACTTGCCACCTCATGACCTCTCACTTGGGTCTCTCTCTCTATGACCTCGCCTAGGTCTATCTCTTTCTCTTTTCCTTTTACAAGGACACCTATTTATCTATCTTTATGATCTTATTGATCTCACTTTATTGATATTTCCAACAACTCTTTTTTTTATTAACAAGCCTCACTGGCTTTAGGGTTGGTTACCACAATCTTATTTCTCACTCATACGATCAACACTATCTCATGAATACATAAAAAAACATCAAATGAAAACAAAATCAACATGTAACTTTTGTGCTTATAGACTATCCTTAACTAATACCCAATGAACATGTTGATATGATACCAAATTATGTAGAGACCTCTTTTATTCTTTGCTTTAACCACAACTCTTATACCTATAATGGTCAATTCATGTATCATAAATCCTTGGTCTTCCCTTCTTTGACAACTCTCTCATTTATAATGAAATTATTTTCTTAGCTTAATCCTTCTCCAAAAGCTTATTTTAATTCTATCACTTAGCCTTTATATCCTTTGAAGGTCCTATTCTCACACCTACATCTCATTCCTCTCACTTTCTTACATTCCATCACACTCTGGTCTACATACTTTATGCTTAGTTTCTATTCTTACTATACTCCTATATGGGCTTGATGGAATTTATCTCTACTAGTCCTTTCCTAAGTATTCAAACCTCTCCTTTGAATTTTTATCATCCTAAAAATATCTAAACTTTATCTCACTACTGACCCCTTCTTTCTCCCTTTCACCTTTCTTTTCCTATCTCTTGTCTCTCCTAGTAGCCTCTTTTAGAATTTTTCTTCTGGTACAGATAATTAATATCTATTTTTGAGAAACTAAATACATTTTAAGACACCCTCTATCCTATTTCACCTTTCCATGAAGTTTCATGATTCAACTCCCTTCCTAGATACTCTTTCCTTGCTCTTGCACATACCTAATTAGGTCATTTTGCTTGCTCTTAGCACACAATCACTTATAGGTGTACGTATAGAGACTGTACATGTTTTTAAACTTCATAATATCTTGTTTCATGCCAAAAAACATCAAAATACCAAATTTCATCCAATTTCACTTGTTGCAGTATTTGTTATTCCACTTTTTAGGTTTTTAGCCCTAAACTAGGGTTTCCAAGGACTGTGACAAACTTGGGAGGCTTCTAAATTGATTATACAATTCTACTCTCACTTTCAAACCTCAAAAATTCTAGAATAAGTTCTGTCTAACCTAAATACAACTTTATAAATCTCTAACTCTACTTGATTACCTTTTATTCACATTCCATTCATTGATTCTATAGTATTCTATGGATACAGTATGACTGTAACAAACCAATACAGGGTTTTGATGTCATTTTGGCTTACCCAAGGGTCTTAAATTATTCCTCCAAGGTTTTATTCCGTTAAATTGTCATTCTAATCTATCTTTATGTCAAAACCAACTCTATATAATTCCTTTTTAAATCATCCAAATAAGGTTTTGTTGACTGTCTTACTTAGAATAGAGGTCTCAAAGGCTGAGAGTGCTTTCGATGGCTTAATTTGAGTTTTTAAAATTATCTAGCCTTGATAAAACCTCTAAAGGATTTATATCACCATAAAAAAATTCTTCAAGTAATGGAGACTTCACTAAACCTCAAAACATATAAAACCTCATTTTCCTTGCCTTGACTGTGTCTTATAAATAGGGTATATATAGATTGGTTATCTAATTCTTAGTTCTTAATTGGAATAAAACTTTGCCAAACATGTATGAATAATAAATTAATTAGATGATAATCCTAAATATCATACAAATACATACTACTCTTTGTTTTGAGAGGATCCTTTCAGTGTTAGGTTGTAATTTTCAATGAACAAATACAAGAATATGATCACAGTCACTAGTTTTTGAAACTTTCCTTAAAAAATATTGTCTTAAAGGTTTTAAGGCCTTTAATACATCAATTTTAATTCAAAAATAATAACCATATAGAGGCACAAACATATACATTCAAACATGTTATCTTTCATTATTTCCTTTTCTTTACATAATACTATCACCATGGATAGGGTACACGATTATTCATTGTTTTCATTCCATTATCATGCTCCGCCGTACCTCTACCTACTCCAAAATTATAATTGGATCCTTATAAATTCTAAATAAATCCTTTTTACAATTATACCACCTTTCTAACTAACTCAAATCTCATTTCATACATGAAAACTTCTTTCTTGGATAACCACCTTTCATGTCAACCACCTAGATATAGCAAATACATTCAAGATTCTTTAGTTTATGTCATTTTACATATGACATGTATGTAATACACTTATATAAAACAAAATATACTCATTTATAACCTTATAAAAACATTTGATAACATGAAATTCCTTGACAATTCCTCAAAACACTCCTAAACTCCCTAATACATTTTCAAATATTCAAATGCTTGTTTTGGTAGGAAAATGCCAAAGGGATATCAAAACACACTACAAGACTCGTATAAAGAATCAAATGACTTATAATGGATGATATAATACCAAATAAACTTTAACATGACTAAATTTACCTAGTTTTCTTGATGTTCTTGCATCATAATCTAACTCTACATTTACTTCCTTCATAGTGTATGCCTTCTAGTGATTGAAATCCTTAATCACATAATTTTCACTTTTCATCATCAAATTCCCTCACTCATGTACTCTATTTACACCATAAAAAAGAGATGTTTGAAATATATTTATCATATTTTCCCATTTTTTATTAGGTGATTTTATTTATCCTTTGGTCAGGGTTTTTTTTGTTCAACTTACATTTCTTCCTTCTCGACCTCTATCTCACTTGTAGTTATTGAGTCTAACATCGACGTATCATCCTTCTCCTCCACTAGATTTGTTATTACTGGTGTCAAATTATTATTTTACATGGTTTATTAATATTAAACCTATGTAACCCCTTTGAAAAAAAATCTTATTTCAATCAATCCCCTCTTCTTGACCAAACTAACAATCACTTACTTCTATAATCGATTTTTTTACAAGTGTTCCTCTAGTGACACTGAATCACCTCACATTACCTAGAATTTTTCTATGTAATTGTATTATTTTTTTCACATAAGAATTATAGAGATATTCAAATATCAAATTGTAAATGATTATTCAAAAATATATCTTTCTCATGTTATAGTCTTACATGCATTAAATCTACCACCTACCTATGAATCAATTGATTTATTCTCCTCCCAACTATCAAATTTTTATAAATTTGACCATTTCATGTATTTTCCACCCATGACATTCATTTTTTTGGAATATTAACATTACAATAACACAAAATAATTTCACATATTCCAACTCATTCCTTTGATTTATGCACACAATATTGTGCTAAACTTCTTTTTCATCAGCACATCCCCATTCTTGCATTATACTCACCCTTGTGATTTTTTTTACATGCACACCTATTTTTGCCTTAGTTTAAATATATTCAAAATATTTTCCTCTTAAGGCCATATAATAAATGCACACCCTCTCCTCTCAAATAAAATGTGCTAATTTCTCTTGTGCATCATCATAACTGTCAGTTTACTCAGTTGTTTTTCCTCTCTTTTTAATTTTTGTGTGGAATAATGTTCACACTTATCTACAAGACTACACTAATCATGATTACCCATCCCAAAGATAATAAGATGTCTACCATCAAAATACCCCTTGGTCCAATCACCTTATTGGCTTTATAAGATAATCTACACTTATTACCCACACATTATACAAACAAGTTAGTGAAAATAAACTATTGAAATCAATAAATATTTTTGTGGTACACTTTCATAAGGCCAATGTGCTTCACATTTTCCTTTAGTGTAGTCATTTGAATTAATTTTTTAGCATAATTCTATTAAAGTGCCTCTATAGATTCACCATCTAACCTACATAACTATCATGCACAAGTTTCAAAACTATGATGAATAATATAAGGCCCCATCCACTTGATATGGATATTCTCTAAGTGTTTTATATATTTTGAGTTATAAAAAAACACCTTGGTGTCAATGCATGGTTTATTTAATTTTTTGTGTTTGATGTGTCAAACCTCATGACATGAATTTTATACCCCTTTTATCCATCTAGAAAGTATCCTTTTCTCATCCAACATCATCAACTCTACCAACCTCTTATCTAATGATGCAAGTTCCTTTAGTCCTCTTATACATGTAATCCTTAATGAAGGAATCAAGAACACCACAAGTAGTACAAAATCTCTCCCATAGACAAAATAGAATGGTGTATACTTATTTAACTGCTTATATGTTATTTTTTAATCTCAAAACACAACTGAAATATGGTCATCCCAATTTGTATGCCTAACTTCACAAATATTAGTGAGCATAATCACTCATAATTTTTTAAAGGCCTCCACAGTATGATTTTCTTATGGATGGTATGGTGTTATATTATGATGTAAAACCATTAAATATTCCAACAAAATGTGTACCATCTTTATAAGGAAATGAGTTCCTTTATCACTTGTTGAACTCAATAGGGAACCCATACCTTGTTATCATGTTCTAAAATAATAAACTAATTTTAGTTATTATTATAAAATCCCTTGTAGGTGCAACCTCGACTCATATTATTAAGTAGGCATTTTACATTATGATATAAAATGCAACACTACATTACAAATCAAGGTTATTTTGACCCACGAAATCCACAACCCCTTTATCAAATGGCTCTTACATAAAAATTAGGATCAATGGCATCTCATCCCATCAATTAAGGTTTCTTACACTTTACTAGTTATCACATTTGTATATGTAGTAATTTATATATTTTTATAAATTTGGCCACTAGTACATAGAAAATAAGTCTTACACACATTTTCATTTCCTACATAGTGTCCCTTAACAATGCCTTCATGACACACGTGCAATATTTCATCCCACTTATGATCCATCATACATCTAAAAACTAATTCATCTCTCCTAATCTTATACAACACTCCCCTATCAATTGACATAACACAATCAATACAAGCAACTAATTCTTTCACTTAGCTATCTAGTCCCTTGAGTCTAACCTCAATATTAAAAAAGTGATAAATCCTACCATTTATTCATGAAATCTTTATACTCAAAAACAGTTACTCATCTTGCACGTCAGACTCAACTAAATGTGTATCCTCAACTATATCAATGCACAATAGATGACTGGGTCTTGAATTAAACCTTATAGGATCCACCTCCATAAAAAACTAAAATTATTGGAATAAAACTATCCAATAATAAATCTATCTATGTAGCACAAATTTTCTCACCAAGTATTTCAGTGCCTCATGCCCAGTAAAAAACACAAATGGAGCAGCAAGAAGATACAACTTGAAATTTTGTACAACATAAACCATTACTAATACTTTTCTCTCCGCTATGGAATACTTTTTGTTAGCCTTGGCCAACTTACTACTTGAAAATTTAATAGTGTGATCTATCATTCCTTATCCTAGGTACACAAGTATATATCCCACCATAATTCATGTTGCATCCAAATGCACATGAAATGTATTATTCTAATATATAAACTAAATAATTAATAATCTATCCAATTTTATTTTCAATAGCTTAATGTTTGTTGTGTATCCATCCACTTTAAAGGACCATATTTATTTAGTAATTCTTACAGAGGCCCTACAACATGCACATAATTAAAAATAAACTTCCTATAGTATCTATAGGGTCACAAGATTGTGCACACCTCCCTTTGTATGAGCAACACTTCTAGTAACAAAAACTTTTATACCTTCACAGGGTTAACAAACATGTGTTCTTTATAGATGAATTGTTTCAACAATGTTATAAATGGCACTACAAATCCACATTTCCTTAGATTCAAGGATATCTAAAGTTTTATACACATTTTAAATATCAAGCATAAATTAGTGTAATGATCCTTACCATTCCTTACATAGTCAATCATCTAAGTACACAGTCCTTAAATACTTAGAACACAATACGTGAGAACACAATAGGTGAATTATTTAACTTGAATGACATCACATTATACATGTAGGATCCCCACTTTACAACATAAATTTTTTTTGGCTTGTCCTTCTCCATGATAAAAACTTGGTGATAGTCCCAAAACCCATATGTGATAGTCCCAAAACCCATATGTGATAGTGTATATATCATTTACAAATACTCTTTCCAACACTTATTTTGTGAATGGTGTTGGAAATGGATCTTGTACACACACTCTGATCCTTCCATCCTTATTTATAATTATCACCATAAGACTCACCCAATTAAATTCTTCAATGGGATATATCACACCAGCTTCAAACATTTTATCTATCTCCTCTGCACCTTTGTTTGAAGGTTTGGGTTCATCATATATGGCCTTTTATTTATAGGTTTAATAATCATGCACATCTTGATGGTTATACTTATCACCACATGACTCACCTAGTTATATTCCTTAATAGGATAGATCATAATAGCTTGAATCATTTTATTTATCTCCTCTTCACCTTAGTTTGATGGTTTGTATTCATCCTATATGGCCTTTTCTTTATAAGTTTCACACTCTTGTGCATATTGATGGTCATATTCCCTAGGGAGTCATGTACTCCCTTCATCTCATGGTAATGTCTGGAAAACAAAATATTTGAACTCCTTGATGATTTATATGATGCATGTAAACTCCACATCCATCTAATAATCACCCACTATATACATTCATGAATCTTCTTCCGTTCCCACATTTTCTTCTTTTGTGTGCAATGAATGAACATATTACTTCTCATTATATTATTTCTTACACCATAAACTATTCTATCTTTCATAGTAGTTTCCACATTCATATGATCAACCACCTTATTTACCTCTTGTTCTCCACCATTTTAAGAGAAACTTCTCATGGTTATATTTTGAACATGCACATATTCTAAGTTTTTGTGTATAATCAATATTTATTTTTCAATGTTGTTTGAGTGCTCCCCCTCTTCAAACAAACTAGGACTCCCATAATATTCTTATTGGTTCATTTTAATTGAAATTATCCTCTATTTACATACTATCTTTAAAGACATGACTTTTAACATATTATCCTATGATGTGAACCTAAAGGTATCTATGAAACCATCAGTAACCTTTTCCTCATTTACAATTTCCCTATTTGACTTACTAACAATGTACCATGTGAATTCCTATAATTACAAAGTGGAAAATAATTCATGTTTTCAAAACCATATAGGAATGATGACTACACAATTTCTCTTTTCCTTCTCACATTAGTCCAAGTGCTTAGTTGGGATAGTATTTATTGAGACTATTGGAAATAAAATATACCCTTACCTATGCCTAATCCTTATAAAAAACCCTCCTTACATGTTGTCTAACTTGATAAGCAATGTTGATGATTTTCCCACCATCATATAGGGGTGATGTGTAACATATAAACAAACATTGAAACCTTATCTTCCTCCTTGGGAAAACATGCCTCCAAGTCTTAAGTCTTATGCATACTCATTTATGTAGTTTGTTCCATTATATTGGGGTAATTTCCCTAGTCTTCCTTTGCTTAGTCTCAATACTCTCTTAGGCGCTTGAGTCACCTTTGGAACCCACTTCTTTGTCATCTTCCTAAAAATGATCACCTTCATTTGCCTAGGTCATATTTTGAACAAACCACTATTTAAGGGTCTCATAACCCATGAAATGACTTGCACACACATCCTTATAGTCACTTCATACTCCTCTTACACCCATCTTGTACATGTGTGAGTGGTCATGTTTACCATTGATGTGCCACTTTTCCAACTTAACACCCAATCTTACCTAGAGGCAAAGTATTCCTTCCCTTGTGTGGTAATGTTGTAAATGTGATTTATATCTTCCTCAACATCCATGATTTCCACATAAGATTTCCCATAATTTCTATTGAATGGGAATACAATTATCTCTATCCCATTTTAAAAAGTCATGTAATAATGCTTGAAGCATATATCACCTTTTAGTTCTCATAACACCATGATCTTCCCAATAAATCTATATTTTTGTCTCTCCTACCATTGGAATCACATCAAAATTAGTTTTTTAAGTACATACACATGATCATTAGTTCAACATCCTTAAATGCTCCCAATGGTCTCAAACATAATTTATCTGCCATGAACAACACATTACTTGAATTTGATAGCCCAAGCCTCCCCATTTTATTCCATACATCCTGAGTCAAAATGTTATCTTTTGTGTCTGTATCAATTAGAATATCATGTAACTTCTTGTAATTCACAAACACATCAATGGTCAACTTGATGTCATAATGTGTATTATTCATATCATGTTCATCTTTAATATTTCCATGGATTTATGTGTGTAGGGATAGAAAACCCTTTAAATTCATAGGTATTTATGCTATATATATATATATATATAGTGGGGAAACTATCTAGGTTCCCCTTGATCCCAAATGTATATGGTCCAAGTAAAAAGGCAAGTGAGAGGATCTTGATTGGGGTGGCTTTATAGTCCCCTATAGTTATATATATAGATGGAAAATATATGATTATAGGCTATAAATATAGAGGTTAAGTTAGGTTAGGTTAGGTCAAGGAGGAAGTGTAACTAAAAACTCATAGTAGTCAATCTGGGTTCCCCACCCCATATAAATATAGAGTATATATGGTGTTAAGCTAGGTGAATACCCCCACACTAGTACCTAACTAGTCCTGAAATAATAACAACATTCCTTATTACTTCAACATGGATATTATTTCCATGATCTATGTTGTTTCTTTATCATCACTCTTCCCATAGATGAATATCCTTATCTTTGTAATGAGGTCCTTTGCTATGCATAACTCCTCCTGAAGAATTTGTACAATCTCATTTAAATCAACCATGAAGCTTATATCCACCAATGCATCTGATTAGTCCAATAATTTTACACCTTGCTTTTGCACCACTTCCTTTTATGGAATAAAAAAATTTAATTGCATGGGTGTCCACTCTTTCTATGTGTTTACATTCACCTTTGGGACTATGCTACCTTTTTTCATGACCTATTTCACTATCCACTTTCCAAATTTATTTAAAATTCATATATTTCATGTAGCTTCTACTTTCACATCCTTTACTAGTATATTTTATCATATATCTAAGAAATATTTCAACTTGTTTCTTTGATTACACTAAATACATGAAGGGAACTTTGGGCATTCCATTTGGCAATGATATGATCATCCAAATATGAAATTTTTTCCATGTAACCTATTTACACCTCTTTTACTTCCTCATTTTCCATAATTCCTTTCACCATAGCCTTGCCTTTGTTGAGGTTTTTGATTGTGCACAAGTGAAAGCCTCTTATATACAATGTGAATCTCATTAATGGCTTGGTGGTTTATAATGTCATGAGTATGCATGTTTTATATATTTCACCACATTAATTTAACTTGCATGGACTTTTGGGCTAGTGAAGAATTCTTTATCTTGTGCTCATCCTGTTGTATATCACACTAGACTAAGATAACTTGTACCTTATTATGCATGTAATTGTTTTTTATATGGCCTTATATCTCATAGTTCATGCACAAAGTCTTAGTTGTGAATCTTTCACACTATTTTTCAAAAAAATTAAATTTATGTGGCCATCTTAAAAATTGAGCCTTTGAAAAGGGACTCACTCTAGTTTCAAAATTCCCTACAACTTTCATTTAAAGTGCATTATCCAATGATTCACACACATCAATAAAAGAATTCATTTCTAATTGTGTCCTAAATTCTAAGAGCAAACTTGAAGAAAACCACTACACATGTTACAATGGATGTATCCCATAAGATAATTTCAAGAGAAGTGTTTTAAAATGTGCATCATATATGTGAATATTTTTAGGTATACTTTGTTGAATCTACTTCAATGTATAAATACTCTACTTCTCAAATTTTAAAATGTGTAAATCCCTCAATAATTCAACCTTGATATGTCTAAATTTCATTATAATTTGATTTGGGTCAAACATCCTATACCAAGTATCCACACAATCTTACAATGTCACAAAAAATTATCTCAACTTGCACTTTAGCATTTCCACCCCCTTTCCATGTTGATTTATCTCACAATTGTGAATGTGATCCTCTGCATCCTCCATTACATGATGCTCTATTACCTTCATTAATATTTGATAAAATATTATCAGTTGTTTTACATATTGATGTGTCTATACACCACACCCTTGGTATTGTTTAAAATTCATCTAACCATGTTCCTTGTGCTCCTTTACATGATAGTTTTTGTATTGCCTCTAATAATGTTACCCATAACCAAAGGAACCTATTTATCAACCCATTCTATTGGCATGTTCATATTCATACCCTTATGCAATACTTCAGTGAATCAAATCCAACAATCCACTATATTTCTCCTTACTCGTGTCTAACAAAAATGTTATCTTAAAATAAAACTTCAAAAAAATAAATACAATGTGCACATGTATTAGAGATAGAAAACATAGAGTCAATATTCTCTTGACTTGATCATCAACTTACACTTCCTTATGGATTCAAAAACTTAGAAAAAAATTGACTCTCCTCTAGGGAATTCACACTATATGCTAAATATTACACATTGGAGTGATTATCTTCTCCTCACATACTAATCATGTACCCTTCTCTTATTGTGTGTGTATTTAAAGAGTTAAAATGAATTAGTCCCCCCTTCCAAATAGGGTCCAAAACTTGTAGTTTCTCCTCACTTTTGATAGATTTTTCCATACTCCATTTCCTTTGAACTATGTTCACTTATACTATATTTTCCCCATGCCTAACCCTTACATAGTGTCAGGATTATTTATCCATGGCTAGGGGTTCAACGTAAATTTTTTCCTCCAACATATTTGATCCAAATGTGCTTATCACTATCCACACCCTTTACAAATAGGGTCCGAAAAAAAAACCAAAATTTTGTGATTATTTAATAACCTTTCATTAGCCATGTACTATCCAAGTTGTACACAACAAATATGACACTTAAAGCTTACCATACCAACCTATCACCTAGACTCCCATTGATATAGAGAGAATTATAAATGAAAAAAATAATGAGTGATAAAAACAAAAAAACCCTTGAATTCATCTAATACAATACACAAAACCATCTCAAATAATAACCATTATATTAATCAATAATAATTACAAATAATATAAATCTCACCTATATAAAATCACTATTACCTTCATGCTCAAATGTATTCAACACTAAAAATCATAAACATGCATTACATATTCCCACCATAATAAAAAAAACCTCCAAACCCTAATATGGATATCCAATTCACTTTTCACATGTAAATGTATAAGATTCAAGGATTTCCAAGATTCTCAAACATGTGACATTCAAGGATGTCCAAGATTAGAGGTCAAGGTCACTATTAATAACTTTTCATGAACCTCCTTAGACCCTTGATATTTGTTGTCAATTCATTATTTTTGTTAACTATCATGCATATTCCATTTTATTTCATGGATTATTCCTTCTCTAACCTAGATTAAGCCTTGTGCATTCCAACTTGTTTGGATGAGTGAAAAGTATCACCATCTCCTTCACTATAATTATTGTATCATGCACATTGCACATCTTCCTTATTATATAGCTCCCATGTCTTGTGCACCATGCTTTATTCCATATTATAAGATAACCTAGTTTGAATGAATGTGTCTCACTCACACCCTTTCATACTTAACCTTATTTTTTTACTTTATTCTTCAAAAATAATCCAAAATTTAGGGAAAACACTCCAAATTTTAAGTTGGTTTACCCTAATTTGGATTGCACAACTCTAATTAAGATATAAACTTAAATGTAATTTAGAGTGTAAAGTATGAAAATTAAGCATGAATCTGAATGTAAAATACTGAAACTAGTTTGATAAGTGGCATGTGATAAATATATAAAGTATTAAATATGTCAAGATACTTAGCTTTTTTGGTTCACAAATTGACTATGACTAAATTCTAACAGTGGAAAAGAGCTAGAAGTAGGCTTGAGAGTCACTTAAAATTATAACTAACCATTTTTATGTATATGGTCACCAATGTTAGGCTAGGGAAATTTTATTACCATTAGTGATTGAGGTGGATGTTACTATCCTAGGATGTTTTGAGGCTTTGTGACCATACTATTTGATGTATCTTGTTATGATACCTATGTGTGTGCGGTCTTGACATTTGATTGTGTGCACAACTTAATAATTCAGTCTCCTCCTCAAAACCATAGGTCCTCTTTGGAAGGATAAAATCCTATAAAAAATTGGGAAGTGTAATGGAATAGGATGAACTAACCAAAATCATCATCATTAATGATTAACCACTACCTATATATCCAATACTCCAAATATGGAAGTCTAGCCACGCATAGTCCTTACTTTAATGTGAATGCAAAAAATTTCTCCTTTACTATATGAATGCACATAGAGTCTATATTTTGATACTTGAAAATATTCACTCTTGACTTGGCTTAGTATGATTTAAAATTAGATGATGATTGCTTCTAGTGACTGATTTATAATTTGAGAAGAATAGGGTAGATTTACTCAATGTGCAGTAGTTAATAGATGTTTGATAGGTAAGTGACAAGTGAGTAAAAAGTACGGGTCTAATTTATATTTATTTGAGTCCTTTTAGGTAATTTATCACATCAATGAATCATTAGGAAAATGGGTTGACCCATAAGAGTAATTTAAATTTGAAATATAACCATTGTTGGGTGAAGGTTAGTAATATCACCCTAAGTCCAGTTTTGTTGACAAAACTATTTGAGATTGACATTAGTGTCTAAGAGAAAATAATTTGAATTTGATGATCTAGAGATGTTTTAGTAAGATATTTATCTAGTTTGACACAAACTGAGAGGTTCTTGTAAGTGAAAAACAACAAAATGAGAGGGTCAGACTCATAATAAGCTTGTGGATGTGAGATAATGGTGAATAAGAGGCATATGTGTACGTAAAATTCATGTATGGTTAAGGCAAGTTGAAAATGACATTATCAAGAGTATAATAATAGATTTTAGTATCTAAAAATGCCCCCCATTTTATTCTAGTATTGAAAATTAATACAAATACTAGAGTAATAAGATAGCGTATACTTGAGTGTGTACAACACTTTGTCTTTGGGAGATGGATCCAAAATTATACATTTTATCTAAGAAAACTTGAAATAAATTCTAATAGTCAATGTCCATATGTGAAATATGAAATTTAAAAATTGAAAATGTTATAAGAACAAGGAATGAATACACCTGTATGTGAGTAAATTGTGTTTCCCTATTGATTATTGGAGATGATGTTTACTTATTGAAGCATTAGAGAACTACACTTATTTGATAGAACTCATGGAGAGTTGGGTGAATATGTGAAAAAATTGTGTAATATGAAAACATTTGGGTGGGGAGGATATATTACCCAATCCTCATGAATGTGGAGTAGTGCTAAGACTATTGAGCATTATTAAACCTCAACTGCACTAACTCAAATAATTAATCTAGTTTTGATCTTGAAGCTTAAGATGATAAGGTGGGAAACACATAATGGGTTCACTATGGGTAATTTCATGGCATTTAAACATAATTGAACCTAAACATACATTAATTCAAAAATCATGAATCAAACACTGCAGATGGAATTATATATTCAAGGTTGATCGCTACCCAGTGCCATTGAATTATGTTTTAAAAATGAACAATTATAATAGTGCTCACTGTAAAAAAGTAAATGTGTATGAATAAGTATCATACCTTGTTGAACTTGTGCCAAACATAAACTTTCATAGTGTATATGTACATAAACTAGTGTCATGCCTCACTGAATTTGTACCAATTGATATATAATACTATGCATCTATATTCTAAATTTGAGAGATGGTATCTGAAATGCATTTAAATGTGAAAAATTATAATGTTTGTTCCTGTAAAACATGTGAACTTGCATGGAACATGCACTCAAGTGTATCTTAATCTATAATCTATAGCTCATGTCTCTAGAAAGTGAGTGCATCTGCATGGCATATTCCCTTATAATATATACCAATGTGTAAATGTCTATCACATATTTGAACTAATTTGATATGTAAACCATTATTAATCTTTAAATATGCATTTTGTATCCAAAATCTATTTTTTCTATTTGTGGAGGCTTGTGTATCTATGACAAGCTCACTAATATTCTCCCTATTGAGGTTAAGGATGCACCCTATAAGTCACTCATCTCAAAATAAGAGTTAACTATATCATGTCATGTACAAAGATGCAATCATATATTATAACATTAACATGTAGAGAATATGTCATCATGGTAATATATATGTCATTAATGCATGTATATAACATATGTAATATAGGGGATATAAGTGTTATGTTAAGATAAATGTATCAATTAGATACACACTAGTAACGACCATTGACATAAGGACTGGATAAGTCTAATGTCAATGATTTTTTTGCACACTAACATACGAGCCTTTCTCCCTCTCATTTTAGGATTGTTTGGAGTAGTCTGGGGGCACGAGATTTGAGTATTCAACTTTACACATAGCCACTTGGTGAATAGTGGTTAGAGAAGCACATGATTCTATTCCAAGGTTTTTAGACATAGGCATTAAGCAAAAATGTAGTCTCCAAGTCTATGATGTGAGTTACCTAAATGATTATAATGACACTATGCATGGGTACTTTAAATGGTGGTCTTATACAAGGTTCAAGGTATCATAAAAAGGATGAAAAAGAGGGAAAGGGTAAGGCAAAGAAGAAGGGATTCAAACTCTAGTTGGGTGGATTCTTGAGGCCTAATAACACTTATAAGATTCACTACACAACATTAACATTTTCTAAATTTAGATTAATTGTAAAGACCTAAAAAAACATTGAGCAAGAGTCTATGGGAGGATTTATATGATCATGATTCAATATGAAAATCACCTCTTTGCAAGATAAGACAATTACAACAAACAATGATAACACACAAGAATACAACAACTTTATAAAGATCAAATCCATGACATCTAATAATTATAGCACATTCAAATGACACAAGACAAGATCAT
This sequence comes from Torreya grandis, assembly GCA_037957365.1. Lineage (NCBI taxonomy): Eukaryota > Viridiplantae > Streptophyta > Pinopsida > Cupressales > Taxaceae > Torreya > Torreya grandis. The sequence goes on along the minus strand of JARHVA010001438.1, from coordinate 278,083 downwards.
AAACTAACTACTAAAATGTTAGGATAGATAAGATTTCACATTATATTCTACTCATGATAAAATGTATGAATCCTTAAGTAATTACTTAAATCTCCAAAATGTACTCAATATTAGTCTAAAAATGAGAAATAAGATATAACAAAACACACAGATACAAGTTTATAAACATTCTACATAATTTTATAGCTCTCTCATTGTATTTCTATCAAAATATCTTCCTTAGGGAAATAAAATAGCAAAGTGGACCAACTAACAACGTATTTCATTCAAAAGCCCAACAAATTCACCCTTTTACAATGTTTTATAGATTCAAAAGGGGCATTGCTAACTTGATGCCATGATGAAAAATTTGGTTACAACCAGAATCACACATACAAAAGACAAAGTAAGAGAGGTCACAGGAGATCAAAATAAAGTATCCCTCCTTGTTGGAACTAATTGGATGTATAATTATCCCATTGAGACTAGTAATGGGGACCATCACAAACTATTTGATTCTTGTCATCTTGCATATTTTATCATTTTGCATCATTTTCCATGGTCTCTCAATGTCCATAGGTTCATGTTAGTGTATTTTATGGTCTAGATGATATGAAACAACATGAATGTCATGGATAAAGTGATTGACACAAAGGATATGATATGTCTCCACAAATTCGAGATGCCACCAAGGATCTAAGAAGAATAACCAAAAAGTCCCAATGCTGCCACTATGATGAATGTTGTGGGGTTTAAAAGATGACATGGCTAAAATGGATACCATCGATGAAACCACAAAGGGATGAAATTGTTTCACATGTTATAATCACCATTAAGGTTAGGATGCCATTGATATGAGGATACCACTAAGGATAGATAAGGAACCATAGAATACTGTGACCAAGGCAAATGCCATAGAGGAAGTCATGAAGATTACAAAGGAATTATTGATTCATCTGAATGCCTCACATGACTGAAGACATGTTGAGAAGCCATGAAGGACTATGACGTGTTGTCAAATATGCTTGGTAGAAAGGGTTACAAAATTTGTGACCAAACATTGAATAGTTGGATAAGTAAAGAGACTAAGAATGCTTTAAAATAAACAAATAAACCTATCACAAAGCCATGTAAATCTATTAACATAAAATTTTCCCATATAATGTAAGAACAATCCAAAACATAATAAGGAATCCCATGTGAATAAGTCCTAAAAAATACTAATTTAGTACTAGGGAAATTTTTTGAGGCTATTTATAGCCAAAAATCTATAAGTAAGTTTTTTTGATTTTGAAAATGACTAATTATGTGAAAATGCACATAGGTCAAATAAACTCAATTTTAACAATTTTTTTATACATGTGTTTCAAATCACCTTATAGATTATACTCAATCTTATTTCGGGACACAGATTCATTAGAGTTACTATGCATGTATGGGTCTAATTCACCAAGAAATTATATGAGATAAGTATAGGTTAGTTTGGAATCGCCAGGTATATATGTATATGTGTGCATGTCTCTATGTATTATCTATATATCTATGATAAGGACCACCTAGGACACAATAAGATTAAGGTAATAATTATATTTTATTCTATAAAAATGTTTTGAATATTCTTTGGTGCCACATGATCTTCCTTATATATGGTTTTAATAACTAAAAAACTTAATAATAAATAATTTTTAAGCCTAAAGTTTATTTTATTTATAGCATTGAATGCAGTGCAGGTAAAATTAAATCTATGGGGATTGAGGTTTAGATTATTCCTCATTTTTAGTGAATTGACACTGCATATTGAGGGGCCCCAAGGCAAAATTTAATGTTGTTCTAACACATCACCTGTGGGATTAATGTAAGTTGATTGAATACATATATGACAGTTTCTCAAAAATTCTTGTCATTTATGCAAGCTATTGGTGGAAGTGAAGCTCTTGTAGTCAGAAGCAAAGCTCTGGTAGTCATAAGATTGGGATGAGAGGTTGGAAATGAAGGTGTAAAAAATTTATAAGTTGGTTTCGTTGTGATTGAAATGTATGGATTTATATTTTTTTAGTTTTAAAGACTGAGAGTAGTCGTTTACATGCACAATCATCTATATTGAAATGAATCCTGAAAAACATTTGTTTAGATATATTTGTTCAAAAAACAATGCATGTTGGTTTTTTTGAAAATTTTGTATATATCTAAAAATATTTTTCTTAAACTCAAAATCAGTGAAATAGGTATTTTGGGTTAGTTAAAAATATGGTTGAAATGATCACAAGGCTCTATTGCATTTATTCATTTTGTTTAAAAGAAGTATTTTGCATATTAGTATTTCTCAGAGGAAATGAGTTTCTTATTTGTTTAAAATAAGTATGTGGTAAAGACCAACCACATAATATTTAATTTATTTTATTCGTTGTGTATTGTTTAAAAGAAGTATGTTACATGTCATTATTTCTCAGAGAAATCAGATTCTTGTTTGTTTAAAAGAAGTATGTGGTAAAGACCAATGACATAATATAATTCATTTTATTCTTTGCATATTGTTTAAAATAATTATCTTGCATGCCATTATTTCTCAGAGAAAATCAATTTCTTGTTTGTTTAAAATATGTATGTGTTAAAACTAAATACCAACCAAAAAAAATAATTAAACTGAGTAAAAAATTGTGACAAAAAATCAGGGTATAGAGTAGAAATAATAAACAAACTATGGGGCCATAGGGAAAGACAACTATGAAAAATGAGGATGACATAACTAAAAAAATATAATTATTGTCTTAAGTTTATTGTGTCCTAAGTGGTCCTTATATATATATCTATGAAAAACAAGGATGACATAATTGAAAAAATATAATTATTACCTTAAGTTTATTTTGTCTTAAGTGATCCTTATATATTATATATATAGTCTTGCCCTATGACACCATAATCGTTCTATTATTTATACTCTATACCTTGATTTTTTGTCATAATTTCTACTAAACTTAGTTTAATATATTATTTGGTTGATCTTTACCACATACTTATTTTAAATAAATAAGAAACTGATTTCCTCTGAGAAATAATGACATGCAAGATACTTCTATGAAAAATGAGGATGACATAATTGAAAAAACATAATTATTACCTTAAGTTTATTGTCTCCTAAGTGGTTCTTATATATATATATATATATATATTAAACATCAGGGTTTTGAAATTTGAGAAAGCTTGTTGAAGATAATGCAAAGTTTATAAGTGATCAATTTTGACATAGTGGTTTGTCTTCATTAAACATTTTTTTGAAATTTTTGGGGAATTTTTTTCCAAAATGAGTATTTGATTATTTGACATGGTCAAAATTAGAACTATTGGTTTTAGATTTTGAAGCTATAATTACATGTATTTTTAGAAAAATATATATAAAACTCATAGGGCCAGATATTTGTATGGATTTGAGTTTCATATATTTGATTATGGCCTATTTACCATTTTTTTGAAAGTGGCATGAAGATTGTGAAATATAAAAATGGGGCAATATCTCAACCTAGATCCCTGTAGCTTTATTTCTACCTGCACTGCATTTAAGGCTAGTAAAAAAATAAACATTAAGTTTGAAAATTATTTATTATTATTGTTTTTAATTATTAAAACCATATATAAGGAAGAACATGTTTGTTTTACTCAGTTTTATAAATGGTGCAAAAGAATATTCAAAATATTTTCATAGTTTTAAAATTAAAAACTATATAATAAGGTCTGCCAAAATGTTTGAAGTGTGAGTTGTGGTCTATACTCAATTTATACTAATTATTACACACAATTTTACCGTATGTACTACACAAAAAGAGTCCAAGAGCCTCATGATCATATTGTATTTTATTTTTAAATGTTTAAGGTAATAATTATATTTTGGTTGGCATGATTTACTAATTAAAATAAAAAAATATTTGAAAGGCCAATATGGATGTGGTTAAGACATTTTGACATACCTTATTATATAGTCTATAATTTTAAAATTATGAAAATATTTTGAATATTTTTTTAATTATATCATCCTCACTTTTCATAGTTGTCAAAGAGTATAAATAATAAAACAACTATACCAAATAATAATTAAAATATTTTCATAGTTTTAAAATTACAAACTATATAATAAGGTCTACCAAATTTTTAAGCATATCCATATTGGCCTTTCAAATATTTTTTATTTCAATTTCAAAACTCTAGTACCTAAACCAAAATATAATTATTACCTTAAGTTTATTGTGTCCTAAGTGGTCCTTATCTCTCTCTCTCTCTCTCACACACACACACACACACACACACACACACTCTCTCTCTCTCTCTCTCTCTCTCACACACACACACACACACACACACACACACACACACAAATTAAACATCAAGGGTTTCATGCATTTGATTATGGCATATTTACCATTTTATTGAAAGTGGCATGAGGATTGTGAAAGAATGATGTATGGTTTTCTTAGGTTGGTAGTTGTTATTTTAGTATAGTTGTAAAGAGGATTGAATGATTAATTTTTATACACAATGATGGTTATATAAGTATTATTTTAATTTTGTTACAATTAAACAATTTGATGCATTGCATTTTTAAGATGATGAAAATTAGGAACTATTTGAGATCAGAGTTATAAAATACTTATTTTAGTATATGTTATTAGATGTCAGGCTAGAATCCAGGTTCAAATGATTCAAGTAGAGATGTTTGGGGTCATGATTATGATCAACATAGTGAGGATACTACTTCACAGGGTAGTTCATAAGGTGGATGATTCTTTCATGGTTACAGGGTTGCTAACACATTTGATAGGCCATTTAACCAAGGAACCTATGTTTCTTTACATTTTGATGCCAATGACCCTGCCTTTTATAATGTTCTTAACTCTTTGCCTAATAACTCTTTGAATTTCCATGAAAATGTAGGATAGATGGGAGCAAATTGAAGGAATTGCACTTATAAATGAGGCATTCCAAATGAGTCCCCTCAACACATGCATATTTCCATTTAGCCTAATGAGCTTAATGTTCCATTGCCCAATCCACCTAAACCTATAAATATTTTTAAATTAACTAAAAAATTGCATCCCAATAAAATTATTCCACTTAACACTAATATTCCATCCCTTGAGCCTGAAAAACCTACTTCTTATAGCAGGAAACATGCTAGCACCCCTGTAACACAACCTATGGAGGTCAAAATGTTAAAAAAAGGTTAAAATGGAGGTAAATTTTTCTAAAGGGGCCTTGACCTACTTGATGGAACTTCCCATTGATTCCATGGAGTATACTGAGTACTTGACTGATAAGGGTTCCCCTTTGATAGGTTTTGTTTCTAATACAGACTCTGGGTAAAACTTAAATTCTTATGTTAAATTTTTTGTTGATACTTGGTACTTATGAAACATTGTCATGATATTTTTAAGTATGTTAATATTATTTTTGGTGGTTTTAATATATACATGGAAGTATTTTATTTCCTACAGAATAATATATTTGAATGGTTGACTCTTTAATAAAAAATTAGGGAAACATACATGGATTTTAATATTTTAGGAATTAATTTTATTTTAATATAATGATTTTTAAAAATTTGTTTCTACATATCGATCATGTTTTAGCCTTGCCAAAATCTATAAATAAATATATGTAACATGATCAAGATTCAAGATGAGCTTGAGGGAGAGGTTGAAATCAACTTTTTTTGTTATCCTTCATGTCCCAAAATTATTGTTCTCTAGGGATTTTTTTGTGCAGTACATATGGTAAGATCATGTGTAGTACTTAATATACATTGAGTACAAACCTCAGTATGTCTTTCAAAATACTAATATAAGATATATAAGGGATATCAAGATATTGATATATAAGAGACTAATCTGTAAGTATACATTGAGTACATTGAGTCTTTTTCTCCCTTGGTTGATTTCATTTCATTTCTTTCTCCCTCTTTTCAAATATAGAGATATAGAAGAGATATCAAGAGATTGATAAAATACTTTGATAGAATCAAAAATATTTCCTTCAAGAGATTTTTTCTTCTATAGGCTTTACTCTATTGAATAGGTTAGATTATATTATTTGAAATCCAATCACATATACTTATATTTGATAACTAAGATATAAACTATAAAATAAGGTCTGCCAAAATGTCTTATTCATATTTATAATCAATAATGTCCTTTCAAATATATTTTTATTTCAATTAAAAAACCATGCCAACCAAAATATTTTATTACCTTAAACTAGTTATGGGGCCATAGGGCAAGATAACTATGAAAAGTTAGGATGGCAAGCTAATAAATTTAAAGAAATGCTTTTCAGGGAACTTATAATTATATTTATTCATTTCAAGACAAACAAATGTGCATGTAAATAAATACTCTTAGTTTTCTATTTGATTAAGAGAACATTTCTATAACAATTGTAAACTCTATTATAGAGATGCATATGTAAGTTTATCAAATATATATGTGACAATTTCTTGATTTTTCTAATCATTGATGCAATCTATTGACATAAGCAAAGCTATGGTAGTCAAAATACTAGGATGAGAGGTTGGAAATGAAGGTTTAGACAAATTCTAAGTTGGTTTCATTGTGATTGCAAGCTATGGATTTAAGTTTCATTTGTTCTAAAGATTGAGAGTAGTTTTTTGCATGCACAATAATTTGTATTAAAATGAATAAATATAATGATAATATCTTAACCATATCCATAATCAATAATGATAAGGTCTACCAAATTATCTTAACTATATCCATAATTAGTAATGGCCTTTCAAATATTTTTTTATTTCAATTAATAAACCATGCCAACCAAAATATAATTATTACCTTAAGATTATTATGCCCTAAGTCACAAGTGGTCCTTAACACATTTATAAAACTAAGTAAAACAAACATGCTCTTCTTTATATATAGTTTAGTGATTAAAAAACATAATAATAAATAATTTTCAAACCTAATGTTTATTTTATTTTTAGCATTGAAAGTGGTGTAGGTAGAATTAAAGCTTTGGGGATCAAGGTTTAGATTTTTCCCCATTTTTTAGTGAATTGGTAGCAACATATTGAGGGACCCTAAGAAAAAATTTAATGTTGGTCTAACATGTCACCTATGGGATTAATGGAAGTTGATAGAATACATATGTGATGGTTTTCTCAAAATTTCTAGTCATTTATGCAAGCTATTGGTGGAAATGAACCTGTTGGTCCAATATAGATACTTACAACTAATTACAATATAGATACCTCAAATAAATTTGGTATAAAATAACAAAGGAACACCAAAATATACATATGCATGCCTATAATAGAATTTACAACTATTATAAACATGTTCTCTTAATCAAATAAAAACAAAAATACACAAATTACCTCTTAATCATTTATATACTCTGCATTATCTTCAACAAGCTTTCTCAAAACCCTAATAAAATAAATCTCAAAATCAATCACAAAATTTGTTGTCCTTCCTCGATCAAACTTAGATTTTAGATGCCTAAATTTCAAATTTTAACATGCCAATTTTCTTCATTTTGTTCTTGATAATTGTTATTTGCATTCTCTTCAAAGGTTCTTGGACTTGGATCTAGTATTAAAGAACTATATAGTGTGTTTGAAGAATTATTAGTCAATCCTCTTCTTTCATATGCTGATTTCCAAATTTCTAGAGCTCTATCAAATGGAAAATTGAGGATATTGCATCTAGTTGTATAGAGCCTCAATAAAGTCTCCAATTTTTGTCAAGCTTGTTTATTAACTTTGACTTTAAAAATGACAATGCACTAAAAATTCTCTCATCTTCCACTGAGCCAAAAATCATGTTTTGGCATAGATTAGCCATAGATTAAAATATTTTGAGATATCATCACATAGTATTTCACTCAAACTTAAGGTAGTCCATAGTCTAGTGATCAAGCCATATTAAAAATCATGGTCTAAAACTTGTTGTGGAAAATCAAACAAACTGCTCCCTTAGCTTTAGAAAATCTAAAATGCCTTTAGTTTGTTCACCATTCAATTATAAACTCTTGCATAAGTGTTGGGCCAAGGTTTTAATTTTATTCTAAAAATATACTGAGCTAACATTTTTCCAATATTGATCATACATCAAAGCCATGGATTCTAGTAGTTCATCCTGAGGAAAATGATATCTAATCTCTGAAGAGAAATATTTTGCAATTTCCTTCAAGGTTAACTTATAGAGGATACAATCTCAAGGAATCAATCCTTTTAACAAGAACTTATTTGATTCTATTAGATCAACCAACTGTGTCAAAAGTATGAGTCGTAGTTTATACTCAATTTATACTAAGTACTGCACATGATTTTACCATATGTATTGTACAAAAAGAGTCCTAGAGCCTCATGATCATATTATACTTTGTTTTTAAATGTTTAATGTAATAATTATATTTTGATTGGCATGGTTTGTTAATTTAAATAAAAAAAATTTGAAAGGCCAATATGGATGTGCTTAAGACATTTTGGTAGACATTATTATATAGTTTATAATTTTAAAACTATGAAAATGTTTTGAATCTTTTTTTCAGTTATGTCATCCTCACTTTTTATAGTTGTCTTGTTCTATGACCCCATCGTTGGTTTATACTTTAGAATTTCATTTTTTGTTACTATTTTTGCTATATTAAATTTATTATATTATCTATTTGGTCTTTACCACATTTTAAACAGACAATAAATTGATTTCCTCTGAGAAATAATGAAATGCAAGATACTTCTTTTAAACAATGCACAAATAACAAATTGAATAAACATAACATAACCTCATGATCATAATGTATTTTATTTTTAAATGTTTAAGGTAATCATTATATTATGATTGACATGGTTTTTTAATTGAAATACACAAATATTTGAAAGGCCAATATAGATGTGGTTAAGACATTTTGGCGGACCTTATTAAATAGTTTATAATTTTAAAACTATGAAAATGTTTTGAATATTTTTTTTAGTTATGCCATCCTCGCTTTTCATAGTTATCTTTCCTTATGGCCCCATAGTTGGTTTATACTCTATACTCTAATTTTTTGTCATAATTTTTTCTACACTCAGTTTATGATATTATCTATTTAGTCTTTTTAGAGAATTAAAGAGGTCTCTACTCAATTTATCCTTATTCATATGGCCATCAAATTTAGCACTTAAAAATGACAAATTTAATCTTTAAAATGAATGGTAAATTTAATCATTAAAAAAAAGGAACCATAAATAAGAACTTGAATTTAGACTTCTCATCCTCTAACCTCTTTCTCTATTGGTTTTTTAATTAACACAAATTACCTCGTATAAAATAAATATACGTAAGTTTTTAAAATTGATTAAAACCCTAAAACCATGAAACCCTAAAACCTAAATTCATATAACTTATTTTCTATTAAATTTATATTCCTTTGTGGTCGTGGGAATCATAAAGTGAGCAAAAATTAAAAGAGGAGGCCAAGGAGGAGTCCAAGCAACCAATAATGAAGTATAATCTGAGTAATAAATATAAGCCCTACATGTCATGGGAAATATGAAGTGAGTGATAATTATAAGAGGAGGCCAAGGAGGAGTCTTAGTAGCCAACAATGAAGTATAATCCAAGTAAGAAATACAAGCCCTACATATAATGGGAATCATGAAGCGAGCGATAATTACAAGAGGAGGCTAAAGAGGAGTCTAAGCAACTAATAATAAAGTATAATCCAAGTAATAAATACAAGTTGTACATATATTACTTTTTTTCACACTTTTAATGAATTTTAATTATCTTTTAAGGGATTCTAATGGTTTCCATGATAATTTTTTCATTAGATATTTGCTCATAGTGTGAAAACCTTTTTTATATTATATTAATATTGGACACAATTTGGTTATCACACTAGATTATTTATTTAATAATGAGATCATCAAGATCTTTGAATTTGTTTGGGATTATTTGCTTAGTAAAGAGATCAACAAGACCTCAAAAATCTTATGAATGTGTGTTTAAGCATTGATGTGGTGATGACTTTTTTTTAGAGTTGCACACACCTGCTTAGGGTTTATGTTTGGGATGGGTCTGTATCAATAATTATTTTTGTTATCTCTCATGTCTCCTTACTTGGGTTTATTCATTAAATCAAGTGTTTTAAATGGTTGGATTGCCCCTAATTTCATAGGGCAAAGCAAAATAATCATTTTGAAAAATTTAGGGTATTCATTGATCATAATCATTATTCCATCTCAAGCATATTTTCAACATGAAAGTATTTGAGGAAAGGGGTTTAACTTATATTTTCACCATTATTTCTTGATTTGAATATGACACTTGATTCACCAGCTATGTATAAGTTTTTTGAAAAATCTAATAGAAATTGTTAGTCAATCTATACCAATGTGGTAATTTTGCCAAATATTCACAATGAAATTATACCTGAGCTCTAGGATTCACCAAGATTTTATAGTATGCTTTTAAGGGTCAATTATTAAAATTATCCTTGTAATTTACTCATTTATCTACATGGAGTCTTGGGATTTTTACTTATTATACTATTTAAATGTGGGTTCCCACTCTGAGAAGATTGGGACATGTTGGCCAGAACACCTACATAGTAAATAGGTGCATGATGTAAATCATGTACCCACACACAAAAGGGAGCATGATATGGATCATTAAAATCACATACTCAATAAGTTAAATAAACAATCCAAGATTAAACCACTCATAGGCATGTAATGTCACACATGAGGCCAAGATTCATAAATAAGGAACATAAATATGTTAAAAGAAACAAAACCAAGGGCCACATATAAGGGAAGCCAAGATATTTCAACAAACAAGGCCAAGGGGCACAAACAAGGGACATAAAGATGTCACAATAAACAATGTAAAGGGAAAAAAATCAAGGCACATAAAGATGTCACAATAAAAAAGGCCAAGGGCCCATACAATAGACAATTAATTACTAGCTTATCATGTGAGAGTAACAATATTAATAAGCATAGAATAAGTTAAAACTAATGTACACTATCTATGTATATGAATGTCACATCATAATAAAGTAACATATACATATATTACTATTTAATATATGAGTAACTAACAAAACATGTGTAAGAAATCAAGATAACTCAACATGGTAAAAGGTCATAGAAAGATATGACTTGTGATATTGTGACATGTGGAATAAAATGTCCCTAATATTAACATGGCCACTAGGTATATGAGAGTCTAAAATTTATGTGTCCATGTATGATATATGCCCTATATCACACTCATATATTGTGAAATGCATTTTTATATGAAAAAGAATATGCCATCTACCAAACCTGTGATAAATATAATATCTAAATAGTGTAATCTAATTTTCATGTCATGCTTAGGTCCTGATTTTTGATTTTATGAATATTTGAATGTTATTTAATTTTTAAAATATTTATTTTTTTACTTTTAAAATTATCTTGAAATTGGGATATATATAGATACCAACAATAAAAATAAATTATCAAGTCTTAAAAAATAAAATATTGGGAGGGATTAGAACAATCCACAACATGTGTTAAGTTATAGTGTACGCTAGATGAAATAACATGGTAATGTGGAGGAAGTGAAAGTAAGAAATATATGCCCATTATATATGTGAATCATAAAAATGTATATCAGTGGAGTATGTGGATATAATATTAATAATACCCCCAATGGGCATGCATCAATTTAAGCTCATTTAGTATGTATATGATCATGTAAGAGAAATGTAAGCCATAGTAAATATGTAAGGGTGAGCAATTGATTTGCTATCAAAGGATGTGAACTATAATAACTCTAGGATAAGTGTCATGGATGTATGGACAAAGATAAAAAATAAAAGGCAATGTCTAAATGGAAATAAATCCAAAGGATAAAAGAATGATTTATGTAAAAGTATATTTACACATATGTATGCCAAAACAAAAGATTAGAGAAGGTGATTAATCAAATAGTCATGAAAAAGCTATGTACAATATATTATTTATGGTGAACTAATCCATGGAATCATCCAAAATAGTTATATGAGTTTCATAATAATTCTCCAACCAACCCATCAAAAATAAGAAATGTGCATAATATGGATCCACATGAGTAATTGAATTATGATGTTATAATTGTGATATTGTACTATTATAAACACTCACATTGACATGATTTACACTACATTCATTATCTTTCATAGAATATGTATAAGTAACTATACTATGTATTGTAAATCTTTTATCCACTATACCATCCTTTGTATCATGATTAGTAATCCAAGAAATAACCAATGTTTTCTCATTATAATATTTTCCATCTCTTGAAATGGAATTGACCTTACCTTCATGATAAAATGTAATGTAATCCTTATTTTTATTAATCAATGACCTAATTAAATTTAATCATGATCCTCCAAACATAACATTATATGCACCCATATTAGGAATAATGTTGAATGTAAGACAACATCATTTTGAAGCAAAAATTACTGTCAACTCAATTGATCCCATACATATTATAGATGAAGTAGTTTGATCTTTGTTTTGTATGTGATTTGTAATAGATAAAATAAAGGGTTTAGTAAAAAAATTGATTTTGTAGGAGTACATAATCATAGCATTGGTACATGTTCTACCATCTCTGTGAGTGGTGATAGTGAAAGGATCTTGATACAAAGAAGGATTTTTAGTTACCTCATTGGACCTTATGCTTTATGACATTGATAGTTTTAAGTACATCTTGTTTTAGAATTTTTTCTTAAGAAACACTTTCTTAAGGGTGTTTTTTGTTGATGTGGATTTTATACACATTAAGGGTTCTTATGGGAAGTTCCCTAACATTTTGAGATAGGTGAAATATTCACTCCAAGGCATGAGTTATGGGTTTCAATTTTGTAAATAACCACGTGGTAGAATATAAGTGAGAAGAATGGTTATTTAACTCAGATGGTTCAGATATGATGGATATCTAATTCTAAACCTTAATCCTACTTAAGGTAGATAGGTGGATCTAAGATAAGGTGAACAAGTTCAAAAAAGGCAAAAAGAAGGGAATGGTAAGGCAAAAAATAAGGGGTCATGTGATCCTTTTTGAGATTAAATACTTCCAATATAACTTACTATACCAGGCTAAGCACATGTCATGAATAAAGTCTATTGTGGATTAGCCGAAATCATAAAGCACAATAAAACATAGTTGAAGAGTCTAAGGAAATAATTATAGAAAGATTCAAAAAATATAATCAAGGATGTTGTTATTACTAGATTGATATGAATATCCATTGCCATTAAAAATTTATAAATATGATCTATAACCAAAGAACTAATAAGACTAATAGAACATTCAATCTTATCTCTACATATAATATACACTTAGCCTACTACAAATTTATCGACTTAATGGAAATTCCCCAATGAAATACATAAAATTTGGAAGAGAAAGCACATTTACACTAACTCACAGAATAGTCATAAAAAAATTATTTTCTTGAATTAGTTGCCAAAATTCTCCTCCATTTACAATAGATAAAATACATGCATAAATAGATTTGGATAGGATCACCTCATCCTCAAAGCTTATCTAGATTTATCAAGTCTAAAATAAGACTAACTCTTAATTTAATCATGAAAACCACATGTTTTATAATATATATAAATAAGAGTCTTAATTTATATGTATAGATCATGTAAAAATATAAATAACTTGGTCAAAAGAGGACTCTACTAGTCAGTTCACTGAATGTGGGTAGCACTGTTAATTGATATTGAACTCGAACTAGACTGAACTATAGTTGAAAATAGTTGATTAGAACTATTGGGGATATGGTATGTTGATGTGGAACCTATTATAGATAATACTTGCATTACTGAAACAACTTAATTTCTTGGAGGTATTACTACAATTGTGACTATAGATGGTCCTGTGTAAGCATGTGAAGGAATGGTAGTAGAAGGAAAGGTCACCATTACAAGCTATGTAGGAGTGGAGACTATAGTATACTTAGGAGAAGAATGCACAATTGTTGAAACTCAAGCTCATGAAGATAAATCTCCTGCATGAGTGACAAACCATCATTATTCCTTTATCTTTTTATATTTAATCATACATGCTTTAAAGTCTAGTTAAATAGCTTAAAAGTTGATGATAGGAAGCTTTAAAAAAATGGGATTTTGTTCATTAATTTTCTAGGTAATTCCATTTAGTCTCTAAAATAGGTACTAAAGGCTTCTAAATATGCCACTTTGTCCCTGGAAAAATTGATCAACTGAATCACCTAGTCAATGTTTCTAAAAATTGTACTTTTAACCTCTGTTTTGAAGCCATTGGAAGCAATCTGTAATGAGCTATCAAAAAATGGTTTGGTTACAATTTTATCTAGTGATGTGTATAGGCCATTTATACATATATCTCCAAGAATTTGGATGGAATTATGTTCTTATCTTGTTAGTTTCTCACCTAGATCCTACATTTATTTATGTCATTTTATCAACTAACTTCTCTTTCTAGTCACATAATTTTGAGCTAAAGTAATATCTAGAAGCTGTAAAAAATTGAGATGTTGATACTGTCTTTGAATTACTACCTTGCCAATAGAATGTAATTTGGAATCCAAGATCTTCAAATATTCATAAAAAAATACCACATTATTTCATTGTGGTTGTGATATTACCCTCAACTACTAGATAAAGAATACTATATTATATATGGTTTTAGTTCAATTGTGTACATTGTCTACTATATCCTTTGGAGGTTCTATTTTTCCATGTGCTTTCAGTATTTTGATAGGCTATTAGATCCCAGAAAAAATATTCTTCAAAACTTCTCTAGTAGCATCTACCATGTAAATGGGGTCTTCATGGATCTCATCTTCATCCTTATGTATAGTTTTTATTTTCTTTGTCAATGAGAATAGTTATTCTTCTCTCAAAAACTCTATAAGCTTCCCTCTAGTGATGAATATCCTTTACCTTACCCTTTTGAGTTTGTTTTATGTCTCATCAAACTTAATGGTTTATTTGGGATCCTCAATGATTACTAAATCTTTCCTAACTAATTATTTTGATTGTATTTTGTGTATCTATGTGGAAGTCACTAATAAGTTTTGAGGAGAGGTATGAGAGGCAAGGGATAAAGTGATTTATGGTGGAGGCATGAGAGTTGAGGGATATGGAGGATTTTATGGATGTGGCATGAGGATGGAAGGAGATGGAGAAGTATAATAGGGAGGTGTATATAATGAAGAAAAAGGTGGGATGAACAACCTCTCCTTAAAGATCTTAGTTTGAAGAGGGGTTCTAAAAACATATTTAGTGAGGTCATGAGACTCCTAGACTAAAATAATTGTTGAATTCATTAGGAGACCTTGTGTAATAGTCACACCTAATTAAAAAATAAAATGGGCCTGTGGGTGTTCTAGATTGCACCCTAGCTTAGCAGAAGATTGTTCAAGTTTTTTACTCAAATATAGTCCAACATGGGACTGACCCTATATTATGGGTTACCTATCATAGGGTCAGACCTTTGAAGAAGGCTAAATTACTTTTGGATCTATCACCTAAAGTAAACTCTGACTGGGAAAAGGGAGAGAGAAATGGGTAACAACACATAAAAACATGTAAAGGAGATGATGCACTAGAAATGTGATTGTTCATCCACTCTATTCAAACTTCTAAAAAACACTAATGACATCAAATCTACAACTCCAAATGGTTGTTTATGCATTAGTATTTCATGCATAGGTTCACCAAATGATCAAAACTCGAGGGAAGTGATAGAAAAGCCTAATTCTAGGCACTAACCAATCAAATTATCCACTTGATAGCTCTAATCAAATGACATTAAACACTAACCATGACCTACACAATAAGATAATCTAGTAGCTAGGTGAGATCAAGATTTGAGAAGGGAGAGATTTCTACCATGTATACAAATCAATCCGACATTAACACACTATACCAGAATAATAAGATCTAAAAAAGAGTCCTTTATTTATCTCAAGAGGTTACAAAGATCAAATCTGGGTAGAGTCTAGTCATGCCCAAGAGAGGGATTTCAAAGCTATTTTTAAGGTTTAGAAGCCTATATTTATAGAAAAGGGAAAAGAGAGAGAAAGCTATGTATTGAAAGAGGCCCAACCATTTCAATGGATTAACACTAATTTGAGGATGCTGAGTCATGATATTATCAAAGAGAAATAAACTTTAAAGCTTATTCCAAATAATTGAATGCTTCATGATCTTTATCCAGTCACCAGGTCACCATCTCGAGACTCCATGCCATTTTCCCCTGATCTACTGATGAAGATCAATTCTTCATGCCTTGAAACTGACAGAGTCTTGGTTGGTCTATTTTGAATGGCTATATGTACCTTTTTATCAAGGTTGTAATTGTATTGGAAAATGAGAAGCCTCTTTTATTAATCACATATATGCCCTTATTTGGGAAATTAGACTTGGATCAACTATAGGTTGAAAACCAATCCATTTATTAGTTGTCCCATGGCTAACATATAGATGCATAGCCCGCTTGACCTTGGTACCCCTTTTTGACAATAGTTACCAATCATTGGTTTGTACTACGATTTTTAAGGAACCTATTTTACCATTACAGATTTTTGTTGGTAATGTCTGGTCCTACTAGTTTAACCTAGTTCAATCTTGGAATGCTTCAAACTCATATTTGCCTACTTGGGTCAAAAATAGCTTAGTCAACCTTCATTGAAAGCTTTCTATGCTTACCCCTTATTTATTAGCTATCAATCTATAAATCAGACTATTGACTCTTTAACCCTTATTCACTTTGTTGATCTACTTGTGCATATATGAACACACTTCATCAATCCTCTACCAAGACCCATAAACTTTTGACACTTATACTCAACTCATTATCTCCTTAGATTCACTGACTTCTTGACTATCTATGCACCATATGATCTTGATGAGCGATTAAACATGAGCCCTTAGATCTACTTAGGACCCATTGATTGAAACCTAATGGCTACTTTATGAGATCAAAATTGACATCTGTGCAAACATCATTTGATGTTCGTGTAGACATATTTGACATCCCATAGATCATCAAATTTAAACTCATATTATTTTTTACCTGAGATTTATTTTGACATTCTTATGACCATCATTGATGTCCTTTAGAACATATTTGACATTCCACAGACCATATTTGACATCCTACAGACCATCAAATTTAAGGACTGATGAATTTTTGCCTAATTTTAAACTTGAATTTTACATGAACATCTTCATTTGTCGGGTCAAATTTGAAGGCTTGGATATTGAAGCAAAAAATTCATGGAGGCACAAAACTAGTAGGGGTGATCTAGGTACTAAGAGTTATATGTCTATGTGATCCAAGGTCTTGTGAGGCTTTTTGAGGTCTTGTGACATCCTCATGATGGTCTGGCTCCTAGACTTGTTATTTTGATATTTTGATTGATCTTTGGGAGCTCAAATTAAATTTTGAAGCATAAGCAAAATTGTCCATGAATTGAACTACAAGATTAGCTATGCAAAATTATCTAGATCCTCCATTTACTCTATATACCCGTTTCTCTAAGATCAATAGAATTACACATTAATCTTTATTAAAATGTTTCATGTAATATGATCTTCCTCTTTTATCATTGCATATTTATCTCAATCAAGAACATTTATTAGTCCTATAAAGCTCTATATGTAGGTCAAAAATGGCCAACATCTTTGGCAACTTAGCTGGGAAGCATGGCTGCTATGCTTGAACTCAGACCATGTACATGACTCTTGGACTCATAATAGATGACTGTTAAGAGACCTCTTGATTTGTAAAGATAATAGACTCCACTAAAATAGGGAAATAAAAAAAATAAAGTAGGGAAATGATCCTTAACAAAGTAAATGTGAAAATAAAGCACTTATCATATGAACAAACTGATCTAATTAACCATGACAAAACATGATCCACCTGGATCAAAAGGTAAATTCATGAATTTGTTCATTCTAAGAGAAAGTACTAGTGAAAAAGTAGGGTGTTTATTAAACATGACCTTTGAAGAAGCACTCTATTTGTAAATTATTTCTCTTAACATCTCCTGAAATGAGCCATCAATAGAAAACTAGTCACCAACAAAGATAAATTCATCTTGCACTTCTAGATCTTTTTTATGCTACTTGTCAACTATAACCTTAGCAAGTGACATCTCATCTATGCCTTGTCCTTGAGTGACTTTATCCTTATTATCAACTACTACAAGTTCATCTAGATCTTCAAGGAGCTCTGAATAATCAACGTAATCTATATTATGATCTTGAATAGGTGCCTCTTGATCAAATTTTTGAAAATCATGCTCTCCACTGGACAACATAACTCTATAAAGATCTTTAATTTCTTGTATAGATTCAAGATATATATGTTAATCATTATTTTGTTCCTCACTTTGATCAATATAAATAAGATAATATTAAAAGGTATCTTTATCCCTCTAAGTGGAGATATCTCAGCCTTATTTATGGCTTTAACTTGTACTAATTCTTCATGGAGTTCTTCCATATCAAGATTAGCCTTTTATTGCATAGTTGAGATAAATTGTTCAATATTAGCTAAAATTTAAATTTCAACTTGTAACTCAAGTGAAATATCAATTAAGATCTTTTCATCATACACAATTGAAGCATCCTCTTCACATTATCCTAGAATTTGACTTGTAGCTACACCCTCTTTCTCAATCTTCCATATAACAGGCTCTTCTTGAAGAAGGGAGATGGGGGGAGGGTGATAAAATTCATTTGTTTCAGAGGGAGTATCAAGTGTATAAGGTTGATAACGATCAGATTTTTGGATCTTGGGAGTAATGTAATTTTGGAGAGGAGGGAAAGAGAAGCCTTTGATAACCTCTACATTCTGCTCCTTCCACTTGGCTATTACTTCATCAAGGTCTGAAACCTTTTTATCCTCATGGAAAATTTGAGATTGAGGGGTAAGTGGTGAAGAAAGGGGACTATAATAAGGTTTAACCTCTTGATTAGGCTATTAAATTGGCATATGCATATCTTCTTGAATAGGTTATTGACCTCAACTAGGAATCTTCATTGACACACACTGGGCTTGGTCAAAAACTTTATGAGAGTAAGGAATATAAGAAAATTGGTAAGGAATATAAGAGGGTCATTGAGATAAATGGTTCAACTCAACGTTTTACTTCTCCCAATCCTCTACTTTATCCAATACAAAAATACAAAACTCAAGCCTCTCTTCTAGATCGTTAGACACATTTATAAATAAACCATTCACTTCCTCATATTGAGAATCTGAACATACTTTTCTTGTATATGCTAGTATTTTAAGTTCTAATTCATCCATCCTTTCTTGGAGACAAGAATACTCGTAGTAATATCATATATATATGGGAAAGGTGAAATTTGGTCTTGAGACTGATATGGTTCATAACAAAGCTAAGAGTCACGATCTTGCTAATAAGGACCATAGGAAACTTGATAAGGCTTATCATGGCTTTGATAAAATTCTTGGTAAGGCTAATTGGGCTCATAAAAAGGTTCATATGGATCATGAAAAGGTTGATATGATTCATCATAGGGATGATAAGGACGTATATCATAGGTATTTTCTTCATACATAGCCATGAAAATAACATTAAGATAGTGCAAATGAAATTAATCTTACTTAAAAACTACTTGGACTATTAAAAGCAATTACTTGAGATTGGAATCACCAAATTCTTCATGAAAAACACTGTTGTAACTGCAATTTCACCAAGATCATCTCCAATGGGTCCCATCAGATGTGCCAAAACTATTGGTGTTATAGATTTTACCCTAGCTAAGTAGAATATTGTTCAAGTCTTTTACTCAAATATAGTCCAACATGAGACTGAACCTAGGTTATAGGTCACCTAACATAGGGTAAAACCTCTAGAGAAGGCCAACTTCCTTTTAGATCTATCACCTAAACTAAACTCTAACTGGGAAAAGGGAGAGAGAAATGGGGAACAATGCATAAAAACATGTAAAGGCAGTGATGCACCAAAAATGTGATTGTTTATCCACTCTATCCGAACTTGTAAAAAATACTAATGAGATCAGATCTAAAACTCCAAATGATTATTTATGCATTAGTATTTCATGCATAGGTTCACCAAATGATCAAAACCTGAGGGAAGTGATGGAGAGGCCTAATTCAAGGCACTAACTAGTCAAATTATCCACTTGATAACTCTAATAAAATGACATTAAACACTAAACATGACCTACACAACAAGATAATCTAGTAGCTAGGTGGGATCAAGATTGACAAGGGAGATTTATACCATGTATGCGAATCAATTTGACATTAACACACTATCCCAGAATAATAAGATTTGAAAAAGAGTTTTTTATTTATCTCAAGAGGTTACAAAGATCAAATTTGGGTAGAGTTTAGTCATGCCCAAGAGAAGGATTTCCAAGTTATTTTCAAGGATTAGAATCCTGTATTTATAAAAAAGGGAAAAGAGAGAGAAAGTTGTGCATTAAAAGAGGCCCAACCACTTTCGATGGATTAGAACCAATTCGAGGATGTTGAATCATGATCTCATCAAAGAGGAACAAACTTTAAAGCTTTTATAAAATAATTGAATGTTCCATGATATTTATTTGGTCACCAAGTCACCATCTCAAGACTCCATGCCTTTTCTACCTGATCTACTGATAGGATCAACTCTTCATGCCTTGGAACTAATAGAGCTTTGTTTGGTCTATTTTGAATGGCTATATGTACCTTTTTGTCAAGGTTGTAATTGTATTAGAAAATGAGAAGCCTCTTTTATTAATCACATATATGACCTTATTTGGGAAATTGGACTTGGATCAACTATAGGTTGAAAACCAATCCATTTATTGGTTTTCCCATGGCTAACATATAGATGCATAGCCTGCTCGACCTTGGTCCCCAATTTTGATAACAATTGTCAATCATTGGTTTATACTAGGCCTTTCAAGGGACCTATTTTACTATCATAGAGTTCTACCAACAATGTTTGGTCTTATTGGTTCAACCTAGTTAAATCTTAGACCGTATTCGAACTCATATTTTCTTACTTGGGTTGAAAATAACTTAGTTGACCTTCATCAAAAGCTTCCTATGCTTGCCCCTTATTATTGGCTATCAATATATGCTTGGCATATTTACTCTTTGAACCTTATTCAATTTTTTTATCTTCTTGTACATGGATACACATGATTTATCTATCTTCTACTAGGACCCACACACTTTTGATACTTGTCCTTGACTCATTAGCTCCTTGGATTCACTGACTTATTGACTATCTACATACCGTCCAATCTTGATGAGTGATTAAATATGAGCCCTTAGATTTTATTAGGACCCACTAACTGAAAACCAATGACTACTTTATGAGCTCAAAATTGACATCTACATAAACATCATTTGACATTCGCATGGATGTATTTGATGTCCCATAGACCATCAAATTTAAACTCATATGATTTTTTTCTTGAGATTTATTTTGACATCTACATGACCATCATTGACGTCTCATAGATCATATTTAATGTCCCATAGACCATATTTAACATCCTATAGACCATCTAATTTAATAACTAATGAATTTTTTCCTGAGTTTAAACTTGACTTTCATACGAATGTCTTCATTTATTGGGTCAAATTTGAAGGCTTGGATCTTGAAGCAAAAAATTCATGGAGGCACAAAACTTTTAGGGGATGATATAGGTACTAAGAGAAACATGTATAAATGACTCAAGGAATTATGAGGATTTTTGAGCATACTTATCAAATGTGAAAACAAGCTGACCAATCCATTTTTAAGTGATGTTTTGATGACAGTCTGGCTCCTAGACTTATTTTTTTGAGATTTTTCTTGATCTTTGGGAGCTCAAATTAACTTATGAAGCATAATAAAACTTGTCTATGACTTGAAATATAAGATTACCTATGTAAACTTATCTCGATCTTCCATTTAATTTATCTACCCATTTCTCTAAGATAAATAGAATTACACTTTAAGCTTGCTTAAAGTGTTTCAAAAGTGTTGCAAGTAATATGATCTTCCTCTTTTATCATTAGATCTTTCTCTCAATTAGGAACATTGATCAATCCTTGAAAGCTCTATATGAAGGCCAAAAATGACCAATAGGGCATATAGGGGATGTGTGGAAAAAATTTCTTGGGATATTAGATCCTCACAATGTGGACTAGTGACTGTAGTGCCTAGTTTAGGTGTGGGAAGAATTGGATATGTAATGTAGCTTGGGTTAGACCAATTGATGTATGTAAAATAGTCATGAGATTAGTAGTAGGAATAATGTTAGTCAAATAATCTAGAGCTGTAGTATGTGCCTTAATAGTTGAGTCCAGAGAATTTGTGCCAATTGGAAGGAATTTTATTGAAATAAGATAAATAATAACTTGTGTCAAGCCCTATAGAGAAGCTATTGAACAAACCAAAAGTGGAAAAAATGAAGTAACTGATGTGGCCACCATAGTTCTAATTGTCATACTTGATTATTTTGATTCTTCAACTACAATAAGATCTTGGTCTTTTTCTTCAATTTGTTCTTGTCTTATTTTTTGAGTGTGAGGAGGATTGGGACTTGAAGTTTCAAAAGTTATCTTTAAGGTCACCTTATAAAGACCAATTTGACCCTTCTCACTGATCTTAATTTCTTTAAAAAATATTAATTACATATGAAACACCTCATAAAACCTCTATAAATTATCAAAACTCAATTATGCTTCTGCGTTTGGTTTATCTCTATAGCGTATTTTTAAATCCCCTTATTATTTAGGATCATCTAGAGGTTCTTCTAGATGTATTTTTTGAATGATGACAGGAGCTTGCAAAGAGGTAGGAAGAGACCTTATCACATAAGTTACTATAGAAGGGGTGGCTATCAAATATAATAGAGAAAGAGAAGGTAAATGAAATGTTATTAGATATTGAGGTAGAAATAATATTGTAACTACCAGAGTGAATATAACTATGATATTTGGAGGTTCTCATCTGTCCAAAATTTGTTGCTTCACCTCTTGTGGCTTTAGAATATTTTAAATAATTATTGCCCTTAGCTACTCATCAATCTCTTCTTCCATTTCTTCTTATACTTGTTTAGAGTTATTTTATTCCTCTTATATCTTGACTACATATTCTCTTTATATATATGAATCATATTTTATCATTTGAGTGATCCTCATAGACATCTAATATTTTCTCATTCTTGTATAAACATCTGAACCACCCTCAGGGTTAGGAAAGACTAGTCATGCTCATATTCTTGATGGTCATAATCCTCTTGTATTCCATATAGAACTTGTCTATTTTCTAATTTATTACCTTCTTGGGATATCATATTTATATTCAACTAACCCAGACTTAAATGAACCCCTATGTTTTGAAGTCTTATCCAATTTATACCAGTTCTAGAATTGTTACCTCCCAATACTGAGGAGTGTCTTATGATATTTGGACAATTTGGCCCTCTTTAAATTTTCATCCACATTATTGGATAGCTGGTAGGATACCTCCTTTTTAGCTAATTTATCTGGTAAAATCCTTGGTAATAAGAAGGGATCTAACAATGTGCCCTCAACTCTAATGATAGTGTTATCTGGATATAACCAATAGTCACCTAATGACATAAGTGATCTCTTTATATGATTATACAACCTAGGCATAAGTTTCCCATTTATTACTCTATAAACCATAGGTTGCCCATTTATTGCTATACTATTTTATGCATATGATCCCTATTATAGCATAGAATTTCACCCTTGTGGGATATTTTTTTGGGCTCTCTCACTCCAAGCTACAATATTGGAGCAACCTTAGGTTGTGGGTATCTTGTAGTGAGGTTGAACCTCTGGAGAAAGTCAAATTCCTCTTGGTAGATCACCTAAACTAATGTTTTTGCTTTAAAAAGAGGCAAAGAGGGGGTATAGGGTAACTAAGAGAGATAAATGGGTGATACACCAAATTTATTTACACTTACACAAGCATGAAATAAAGACTAATTCAACATAAGATAATTCTTGCTCACACAACCTCACAAACTATCTAATTTGCATTAGTGTTTCATAAACTAGGCTCACCAAACAATACATGAAGCAAAGAGGAATTTAAAAATTCACACCAAGTGTCCATTAATGGTGGAAATATCTCAAGTTAAGACCTGTAACTAACTTGAAAATGCCTAAAAATAGGCAAGAAAGAAGGACAATAGATATGGAAGAACACTTCTTCATAAGGCCATCATGCACAAGCTTGCTAAGCATAATTTAGAGGAAAGATATAGGTAAAAATTGATATTTATTGCTTCAAAAGGTCTTTCTCAAATTTTTTTTTAGGGTCTATCCTTGTCAAATGAGAATATCTTACAAAAATGGGGGAGAAATGGGAGATATAAGAGAAAAGGGGAAAATAGAGAGAAGAGATAAGCAAACATAATTAAATAAATGAGATCCAACCAACCTCCATGGATTTTCACCCACATTTGCATTAATTATAACTAATCATTCTTTAACAAATTAACCTCCATTAGCTCTAATAGTCTTCAAACCCTCTCATTGGTTGAGAAACACACTATAGGATAAAAACTTATTGAGGATGATGATGTCATGATCCATTAAGAAGGAAAAGTCTTCAAATACTTTGAAAATGTATTGAATGCTCCACTTACACTCTCCAACCTCCAAATATCTCTCCCATGGACTTTTATTCCCTCCTCCACTTGCTCTTCTAGAAGATGTTAGGCAAAAGGTTAGCTAACTTGTCATTTTATTCTTAACTGATCATAGAGGTTATCTTTCATGTTTGATTTTTGAGGCTCTTTTCCATATTAAACTTGAATTTGATCTTCCAACCTAAAATAAACTCCATGATACTTGAAACTCCCATAGACTTCATTGATGGAGGTCACAAGCTTAAGCTACTCTCAAGTAACTGCCCTAAAAACTACTTCTAAGGCCATCTAGCACCCTGAAGACCACTTATAGACATGTAGAAGACTTCCACACATACATGGAATGTGTATGATGAATAAAATGAATATTTAGAAAACCTTTAATACCTACAACAATGGTGGAAATCAACATTAAACTTACAACAATGCACATATGTCAAAAATTGGGTTTTTGACCCTTTTGCTCAGCAAGACACAATGTAAACTCTTGTGAAGAGCTATAAATTACATGAAATGATGTTTTATGTCCTATTAGATCCCTTACATGGTTTTATACCATTTATTTCTTTGAGGACCTGTACAAATATGTAATTTTGAGCCATTTTGGGCTTCTTCCACACCCAAGCATGCCATATTCTTCTACAATATAGGTTTTTCAAGAGATGGAGGGAGTCCCCTACACATTCTAGGTGGTTTCCAAGAAATTATAGGCTATTTGATGGACCTATGAGTCCAAAAACACAAATCTAGTCAAAAAGCTCCTTTACAAGCTTAAGCAAGTTCACTTTTAAGATGATTGTTCATATAATAAAGACACCCATTACACGAATTATTTACATGTATATATGACAAATATTCCCCTTAAACACCCCTAAAAATATTTTTCTCCCATGCAGAATGTGTGAAAAGATACACATGTAAAGATGGTTGCTTACATGGTTTGGAAGCATTCTAGACATGCTTACACTCTTAACGATTGTTCATAAAACTCAATACCTAAACCAAAATCAATATAAAATTAATTTAAATTATATATGGTTACTCAAAACATATTAGAAGAACTTATCCTAACTCTTCATGGTATGAAAGAAATGAGCATTTGAAGATGGGTTAAAACTGGGTGTGTTAGGCCTAAAAAGCTTGAATTTCTCCAAATGACCAATTTGACCCTTCTCACTGATCTTAATTTCTTTAAAAAATATTAATTACATATGAAACACCTCATAAAACCTCTATAAATTATCAAAACTCAATTTTGCCTTTTATGCTTTTGAGACTACCTACGGGGATTTGAGCCTACCTTCAGAGTTTGCATGAAGTTTAGAGTGTGAACATTATTTAAAATTGTTTAATATGATTAAAAACATATTAAAATTCTTCATAAACAGATTTATAAGCTTTTAAACCTCAAACACACCTTAAAACTCCAAAAAGTGTGCCTACATGAATAGTGACCATTATGAGACATAGGGTGGATTGTGTATAAACAATAGGAACTTAAAATAATAAAATGACCCTACCAAGATTATTTATAGATATAATAGGTACTTATTACCAATATTACCAAGTTTAAAGTTTTTTGGATGTGTACTTTGTCCTGTAGACCCTTTTTACCAAAAATTACCTTGAGCTGCCTACATGTTTCCTTCGTGCCAAAACTTGTCTTTCTCAAAACCTTTGCATGAAACCCTTTAATGTGATCAATATCATAGGAAAATATACATTTATAACATAATATTATACCATTTTAAGAAATCTCCAAGGCCTAAACTACTTGGCATTTAGAACTGACAAAACTTCATTTGGTCTCCAATGGCTGCCTTCTTGAGTGCCTGTGGAGTGTGTAAGAAAAAAAGGCACTTTTACTATTTATATGACCTTGATGATGGCATGAGATAATTTTTTAGGTCATGAATACCACATTTACAAAATTTCATTCTTTGACTCAACTTGTAAATGCCCCAAAATGGGCAATTCCTCTAAGGCATGCTCCAATGTTGACTATGATTTGACTGTACCAAAAAAAAATAGTTACCATTGTCAAAAATCTTAGAAATGATGTTTAATAGGTATAATAGTTCATAATTATCATCTCCACCAAAATTTGTGATTGGGTCTTACTTATTTTGGCCTATAGGCCCATTCTGGCAAAAGCTAGTGACGTGTGCCTACTTGGTCAAAATTCATAACTGAGTTTGCTTTCTCCTTGCTTTGGTTTGTGACCTATAATGATGAGTTTGTATTGAATAATTCATTAATAACTTCCCATGCATGATTTAATTCTTCATTTTCTTTATTTTACCTTCATTTGACCATGTATGGCTTAAGCTCCTCAAGGAAAATCCATGGATGCCTGTGTGTTAGTGATATAGGTGATGGCTATGAGGTGCATGACACTAGATTGAATTGTTTAAAAACCTATATCATGATGATCATGAGATCATTACCCTTATTTTACTTAATTATCTCCTTATAAAATGAAGTTTCATCCTAGGTCTTGTGCTTGAAAACCTTGGTGGATGGCAACAAGCCTGTCACTCCTTAGTGACCTTGACTATGTTTCCTTGAAGTTTTGAGGTTTATCATGATGTATTATTCTACATCATCATTTATTACTCACAAATTCATGATCAAGAAACCTTTATGCATCACTGTGTTCTCAATATCATTTTCCAACCTTTATAAAGGTTTGAACTTGAGAAGATGTAGGTCATTTTCCTCTACTTAGACCCTCCTTGAACCTTCATGATATGCTTAATTTAGGTACTCAGGTTTTTGGTCTATTTATCAATCACCATGATCAATATAGTATTTTTTTTATTCCCTCACTCCTTTTAAAATCTCCTTCCTAGTCATTGTTCTCTTTCATATGACTATGTCAATTCTTGGTAGCTATAGGTGCAATGCTTGAGAGAGTATCACTGTTGTTCCCATAATTGTAGGTGTATAATTTGAGAGGGTTTCAGGTGAGTGATTCAAGGGAATTAATTTTAAATTTATCCTAGGTTCCTTGAAGCTCCTTTAAGGTCAATATGAATCAAAAGACAACCACAAAACATCTCACCTGTACTCTGTCATAATATAAGCCCTTAACAAAGGTTTTTTGAGCCTTTTTCTCTCCAAGGGGTAACATCCTTATATAAATGTATTTAAGACCTTAAAATTGAATATTTAATGCTATTTAACTCTCAACTCAAAGTAAAAAACCTTTAAAACACTAGCTCACATTATGCCCCATTCTTAGTACCTTGACTTGCCTAGGCTCCTACTAACCCTTTTTTGGTCAAATTATTCTTGTATGAAGTAATATATGAACTCTATTGAAAATATGAGACCATTTATATCTATTATCCATCTCATTACATGTGTGTGACAAGTTCCATGACCTGATTTCACTCTTAAATCACATTTTCTTTGGAAACCACCCATTTTAAGGCATAATTAGCCCTATTTCAAACCCTCAGCCACCAAATCCATACTATACAGACACCAATCAACCCAAAACCTATTTAATCACTTATATAACCTTTAAATACATCATATTAAATTTTTTTAGGACATTTATAAGGTTAAAACTCTTTGAATCCTCAAAACCTTAGTTTAGGGCTTCACTCATGCTCTTTCTGAGACCCTGTTTTGGATTGGGGGGGTTAAAATGAGTTCTAGGCCTCACCTAGATCTATTTTTGGATTCAATGGATAGGAATAAATGTTTAATACCTGGGATAGTTGGAAAAAATCATAAAAACATCACCAAGCCCTCAAATAAAAAATTAAAAAAAAGTGCCAACTTGCTGCCCTATTTTTGCTTTGATGATGGTTCTTGAGTTCTAGGGGAGAAATAGGGAAAATGAGAGAGTTTGTTGTCAATAATACATTAAACTAAATATCATAAAAATTTTATGTCATAAATCCCAATAAAATTACTATTGTCACCCCCTTCTCTTTTGGCATTCTAGGCCTCTCTTAGCTCTCTATGCTTAGAAAACTAAAAAAATAGATTTTTTATCCTTTGCATGTATGAAAAATATTGGGACAAGTTTGATTCACCTTGGGGAAGCTACCATTATGTTTAATTCCAAATTTTAGACCTTGAATAACTATATTTGGGTGTGAAGTTCTTTAGAGGCTCAAATCCTGTAGAAGTCACTAAAAACATGCAGTGAACAATTTCATGATTTGGGAGTCTTCAAACACTATGCTACTCTAATCACACACCCCTTATTTTTTTAATGGATATTAACCTATGATATGGATACAATATGAGTGAATTTGGATATATCAAATATCCTTGAAACATTGTTCCATGGCATCTATTTTTGTGTTTTAGGGAAATTATCCTTAACACAGTCATTTAACTTTGAAGATGGTTTCTTCCAACTTTATTGGAATTTTTGGAAACAAACATGATTAAAATGGTATATTATAGATTCAAAAATCATATCATATTTATTTTAAATCCACTATAGGAAAGAAAATAAACTTGCTTGTAACTCCATTGGAGCTCCAATTAACAACTTGATTGTTTGGATTATAAAGGATTAAATGAGATACTTATTAGAATGAAATATCTGATGAAATTTTTTTTAATATTTCCTATTTACCATGAAATTTATCCTTTAAAACCATTATTTCTCATTGAATTCTGAAATGAAGAAACAAGGGAAAACCTGGGCCCTGTTTGGATGAGTAAGCCATCTAGACACCCCTGAACTGTTAGTAATTGTTCATAATTATAGGGAGATGAACTAGAACACCAATGCCATAAATTGGAAGGCCATTAGGGTGCATATCACTTAATAAATTATTATGTCCTGAATCTCTCTCTCCTGACCATATCGAGTGAAAATTTGAGGCTCTCCTAGAGCTATCCCAAACTACCCAGAATGGTTTTTACTTATAGTGAAGAACCAAAAGTTTGATTATGAAATAAAAAAATTGAGAAAGATTTTTTAGGATTTAAATTACCTTTCCTTCATTATGGAAACCTTATAAAAATACTTGGACCTCCATTAATGGTAGAAAACCTGTTTCATGCCTATTTTGCAACCAATAGGTTTTCCTTATCTCTGTTGGTTCCTATGATAGAATATGATTTTATGGGCCTATGAAGGGATATTATGGACACTATAGATGCATTTATATGACATATTATCCCATTCATAAATCAAATACTCCAGAACCCTGTTCTACCAAAGCTCCAAAAGGCTCCAAACTGCATCCTTTTGCTCTCAAACTCCTTCCATCCACTCCAAATGATCTAAAATGACCTCGAACGTGTATAAAAAGGTAAAATTAGCCATATGGAGGTTGGAGGAAGTAAAATCCAATTTGAATTCCTCAAAAAGTCATTTTTTCATTTGAAATTTCTATTTTGAGGACACTTAAGTCATGTAATGTACTTTTGGGGTTATTTTGGGCATAATAGCTTCTTTAGGCCTAATTTTTGGCTTGTTATAATCTATGAGAATTTTTGAAAAACTAATTCATGCCCATAGATGCTCAAACACCATGGAAACTAACTGGATCCTTCACTTGTAGTTCTAGACCTGTTTCTAGGCCTTTTCCTCAAAATCACCAAAATCACCTTAAAACTTATTTAAAGTGTTCCAAAAGCTTGCAGTGACATGTGGTAGGGTCATGAGGTTTGTATCCTTCTTCCACCATTGGATCACTCACTCAACTAGAACTCTACTCAGCTTCTCACACCACATTAGGACCTCCCAGAATACTACATTACATCATCAATTCAGGACCACAAAGGGACTAGTCATGAGGGTAGAAGGTTATTGAAAGGTCCAAAAGAGTTTCCTGATCCATATAGGAAAATTTTTTGTATGTAGGAAAATTTTGGCCAAAATTCCCTATATTTGTGTATATGAATATCATAAAAGTCATCAAAAATCCATTTTATCCCCTTTCGTTCCCTAGGCAAAACATTGGCTTGGGAAACAGTTCCATAAATAAAATCTATCAAATATGAAAGCCTATATTTGTTGGCATCTACCTAGTCATGCATACACCCTTTTTGGGATTTAATATTGAAGCTTATGATTTACCCTAATGGGGTATTCCCTTGACTTAAAAAATTATGGACAATAATGGGATCCAAACCTTATCTAGATGAGTGATAGATGAAGCTCCATGCAGTCTATTTAATAATGCCATAAAAGTTCTAACACCATGCCTAAAATTTGGCATAGGGACTTTATTCTTCATGGAAAACTTGTTAGGGTTATAGGCCCATCCTAACAGGTTAGTTATAATGTTATTATCTTTTCACTAATTATTGATTATTGTCTGGTTATATGAGATGTTTGGTCGTGGTAGTTGATAAAATTTCTTGAATGTTAAACTAGCTACATATGCTACAAGTTGTGCTATTATTCTTATGAAAAATATCTCTTGTGTAAGCATTTATTATAAATAAATTAAACACTAAGTTAGTGCAAGAGAATACCTCTAGTTTCATTATCTCCTTGTGGAGCTGACTGTTTTGATTACTAGTAGGTCATCTATGTAATCCCTTTGGTCCAGGGACCAGTTATCTTCATATTTGTAGGGTTGAGCAACCTTGACCTCTACATAGATTTATGTATAATGTTTGAATAATTAGATCAAATTAGTTTGTTCAAAATTTGTATCCTTGAATTATTTATTGGTCCCAAATTAGAACATTGAGGGAGCAGGTTCCTAATTTTTGGCCTCCATTATTGAATGTTTTGATCTCTATGTTGATTTTTAATTTTAGGGATTTT
Organism: Torreya grandis; assembly: GCA_037957365.1. NCBI lineage: Eukaryota > Viridiplantae > Streptophyta > Pinopsida > Cupressales > Taxaceae > Torreya > Torreya grandis. The sequence continues at coordinate 246,650 of JARHVA010001438.1, read as the reverse complement.
AGTCACTATGGAGATTTGGATGGTAGTCTATAGTTTGAAAATTGGAAAATGTAATTTAATTTATCCTAAGAACGTAACATATAATCCATTTTCATGTCTTGTGAATTCATTGCTTGAATCCTCCATGCATGAGAATTGATTGCAGAGTAATGATCATTTTCATCCATCTATCAAATTTGAATTTTATTTTATGATGTCATCTTTAATAGGTGTAATTGATACATAGTGCTTCATCACTTTCTTTAATTATTTAGTCATATATTTTAGCCTTTTAATATATTTTAGATCTTTTATAGTTATCGTTAGGTATCAAATCATGACCTTTTCTATTATCTATCTCTGACTGATTGTGTCATTTTAAGATGCATGGTGTCATTCCACTTATCACTTCATTCTTGCATGTTATTGAGTATTTGGGTTTGTTAATATATAGAGTGGTGGGGATGACATGTGGTAACTAAAATTCTATAATGGCCATATGGTACAATCATATTATAACATATGATAACTAACTATACAGAGGATGCCATATGTTACTCTATCATTGAATTACTTAACTTGTATCTCATATTTTGTATGTTAGATTTGTGAGGTGAGATGTTAACATGTGGCATGATCTTACTTAGTCATCTAGTTGACTATTCTATAATTTAGTTATTTTGTCTCTAGGCTTGTGATAAAATGAGATTGAGACATGTGGATCAATCTCACTCTCTTGGATGGTTTTTATTTATTATGATTTATAATTTTACCTAAGAGATGCAATACAATGAGATGGAGACATGCGGCATGATCTCACTTGGTTAGCTAGTCATGGAATTTATTAACTTTGATTTCCATTGGAGACATATGATCAAATGAGAATGAGAAACTTGACACAATCTCATGTATTTATTTGGTTACTTGACATTGGACTTGTAATATCAAACTATCAAATTCATGACACATGGCATGGTCTCATTTAGTCAAGATAACTGAAGTTTAATAGTTTCAATAATTGTCGATAATATATAAAACTTTGGTGAATTAATGATATTTGTTAATGATACACTAACTTGTAAAGTGAAAAATTTACAAACTTGATAAATAAATTCAAAATAAAGACCAAAAACCAATTTAATATCTCAATTTTAAGCTAAAATTTGTAGAATAAAAAGTGAATTAAAGTATTTAGGATTTAGTATGAAATAGTTTTAGGGTCAATTCATGTATTGGTAGGGACCAAACATATAATTTCTTGGAGAAATGGGTTCTTATTTTATTTTTTTGAAAATGGGGCATGTTGGTCACAACACTTTCTTACTTAATTTGTAATTTTTTTACAACCTTTATTTTTTTAGTTTCTCTTTTTGTACCTTCTCTTTTGTAAATACTCTTTTTATAAACTTTCTTATTTCAATTATTCCTTTTGTAACATTTATTATTATTATTTTTCCTTTTATAACCTTTCATTTTTTAAATATTCCTTTTGTTTATTTTGCAATTGTTCCTTGGAAGATGCAATCATAGTTTGAGTGGGTTACTTAACTATATAAGGTGTGCTTGAATTTGGTGGTGGTTTCATGGATGTATCTAACATACAATCAACACTATCAATGATAATTTGTATTTTTATCTTCAAATCCCAAAAATTATCCATATTATGTCCATCTATTCTATAAGAGACACAATAATATTTTGATTTCCTGAAAGGATACATATAAGGCAATGCAATCAAATTATTTTGAAATAGGTCCCTTAGAATTTTACTTGTATTCTTATAAAAAAAATAAAACCATTATTTGTATATGTATTAATTTTATGAATATCTTCTTGAAATGAAATATTTTGAGGTAAAAATCCCTTGAATGGAGATATAGATTAATGATTGACACTAACCTATTTAAGATTTGCTACATGTGTAATCTTGACTTCAAGTAATGTAATTTTTAGGATTAGATATTAATTTTAATTTTATAATGCCTCTATAGAATTTATTATATTAACCATATGATATATAATTTATTCATAAGCACACCCCTTAGGTAATTTTGATTGAACCTTCATAAAAAGATCATATAAGAGGGTGTGTTGGAGGTGCAAAGGGATGAGGAGAAAAATTATGATGACCTTTGATTTACACTATAGGATGGGCCACCCTAGTTATTTGGATAGTGAAAACATGGACCTATATAATATAGGGATGGTAGCTATCAAAATATTAAGGTGAGACCAGAAAAAACACATATGAAAGTACATGGGATTCACAGTCTTAGAATATGTATTATTAAGGAGATTTAATAATTGATAATCATTAATTTCAATTTTAATTTTATTATATGTCATTATTACCCATTTCATTACATGATTCTGAAAGGTATTGCATATTTCAACCAAAAACATGTAATTATGACAATCATTGCTTTTATTAGAAAATATACATTATGAGTGTCCATTATAGCCACCATATTATGTATAGAATAAAGAACCAACCACTCATAAATCCACAAGCAATTTTTAAAATCAAAATAGGTTTTTAATGAACATCAATAGACAAACAAAACCCAAAATGTAATTTAAAAATAGGTGCACCATTCACCCTTTAGATAGAATTTACTAAAAATAGTAAATTATAAATTCTAAAAAAATCATACGTTATTTTGGCGAACAAAACTAGGTTTTTTTATCCACTCAATATGACTAGAAAAAACCTTAGAGAATTTTAAAAATAGAGCCATTTCAATTCAAATAAAAACCAATTAAGGAATAACCCTAATTGAGGAAAACCCTAATAGGATAATATGCATGAAACCCTAAGGCAAAATGGAAAAATCACTAGATTTATACCTATGGAGTTCTAAAAAATTAGTAATCAGGTTTAAAATTCATATCCTAAGGATGAAATCTAAAAACCCTAGAGAAAATGATGTAACCTAAAGGGAAACTTAGGGCTTGATAATATTTAAATAATATATGGGTTAACCAATATGTTTTTACCTAATTTGGATTATACAACCCTAATTAAGATAGAAATTTGAATGTATTTCAAATTGTAAAGTATGATTATTAAGCATGAATCTAAATGTAAAATACAAAAAATGATTTGACAAGTGACATGTGGTAAATATAGTAAGTACCAAAGAGATCAAAATACTTGGCTTTCCTTATTTATAAACTAACTATGAGTGAATTTTGACAATGGAAAAGGGATGGAAGAATGGATAGGATTAAATTAGATTTAGAACAGATTATTTGTGCTTGTAGGGTCACTAAAGTTAGGCTAGGGCATGTTTGTCACTGTTAGTGATCGATTTGAACATTATTGTTCAAGTTTTTTGAAGCTCCATGACCATATAATCCACTACACTTGTGATATATTTGTGTATGCAATATTGATGTCTAAATGTGTGTGAAACTCTAAAAATAAATATCCTCCTTAAAACCATAGGTCCACTTATGAAGGGTAAAAAACTTATAAAAACTTGGGAAGTGTAATGGGCTGAGCTAACTGCAATCACCCCTATGGATGATTAACACTAACTATGTATCTAATACTCTACTAGGAGAAGTTAAGCCACATGTAGTTTTTTACCTTAACATGAATGTGAAACTTTTATCCTTTTCTATTTGAATGAACCTAGAATCTAGCTTTTGAACTTGAAAATATTCACTCATTACTTGGATTAGTGTGTTTCAAACTTGGTTGATGACTACTCCTAGTTACCGAGTTATAATTTGGGAAGAATAATAATATATTTTATCATTGTGTAATAGTGTGTATATGTTTGATAGATAAGTACCAATTGAGTAAAAAGTATGGTTTTCATTTGTATTTATACATGTCTATTTAGGTAGTTACTCATTCCACTAACACATTAGGAAAATGGGCCAACCCATAGGAATAATTTAAGTTTGAAAAATAGTTATTTCTAGTTGAGGGTCAATAACATCACCCTAAGATCAATTTTGTTGTCAAAACTATCTCAGGCTAAAAGTAATGTCCATGAAATAGTAAAGCAAATTTGATGATTTGGAGATGTCTAAGTAAGATATTTAGTTGGTTCGACATAAAATGAAAAGTTCCTATAGGTGAATAACAATAAAATGAGAGGGTTCAACTCATAAAAAGCATGAGGATGTGAGACAATGGAAAATAAGAGGCATACATGTGTGCACAAGTCATGTATGGTGAAGGTAGGGCAAAAGTGACATTGGTCAAGTGTATAATACTAGATTTTAGTATTCATAGTTAATTATACTACCAATCCTTTGGAAAAATTTATATGGCCCATAAATTTTAGGTGTTAGCTTGAGATTATTATTTTTATCAAGTGAACTTTGTTTTTAGGTTTACGATCGAAGGAATTGTTGACAATTTTGACCCCACAGGTCAAATTGTCACCGCTACCATTCAAAACCTTTCATATTATTCCAGTTTGTCTTGTGACTCAGTTAATGGTCCTAAAAAGTCCTTGAAATAATCCATGATTAATAGGCATTTTTGAGGTATTCACTTTGATATTCAAAGCTTTTTTGTGAGAAAAGCATTATGTAGTCTTCTTTGGGTCCAAAAAGGGTCATTTTCAGAAAGTTTGAAAGGTTAATTCTTTCGGGAAGGTCCCTCTTCAAGAACCCTGAAGGACTTTTTTTCACAATTCTAGAGGGACCATTTGAAAAATTCTTTCAGAAAGTGGACTTTTCAAAAAAGTTCAAGGAATTCTTTCAGAAAAAGGACTTTTCAAAAAAAGTCCGATAAAAACACAAACTCAAAGGCCATTTCAAAAACTGTGAAGGATCCATTTCAAATTTTTTGAAGGGTTCTATCAAAAATTTTGAAGGGTTCTTTCAAAATTTCTGAAGGGTTCTTTTCAAAAATTTTGAAAGGTACTTTCCTTTTAAAAAAGATATTTTCAAGGTTTCTGAAAGACCATTTCAAGAAAGCTGAAGGGTCCATTGTAAAAACTCTGAGGGGCACTTCTCAAAAAGGGGGTCATTTTCAAGAAAGTCGAAGGGTACTTTCCTTTCAAAAAGTGTATTTCAAGTGGAAAATAGGACACTTTAAAAAAATTTAAGGATCCATTTTTGAAGAAAAGTCTGAAGGAATTGTTCAAGTCTCTGACAGGTTAATTCTTTTGGGAGAATTATCTATGGGAAAAAAGTCTGAAGACATGATTTCCTTTGAACATTTTATCTATGGAAATTGTTCAAGGAAAAAAGTCAAAGAATGAATTCTTTTAAGCCAAAAGTTTGAATGAATTTTTTTGAGGGAAAAAGCTTGAAGAAAATGGCTAAAGAGAAAGAAACTCTTGAAACAAAAAGCTTGAAAGAGTTATTACCAAAACAAATGGTCTAAAGAAATAGGTTCAAGAACATAACTCAAGGAAATTATTTTAAAAGAATTATCTACAAAAAGGTGGATGAAGGAATTAATGACAGTTGCATGAACATCAAATTTAACCTCTACAAATAGTCATTGGGATTCAAATGTCAAATGACGGGCCTGAAAACGTCAAGTTTGAGCCCTTGAAAATAGCCATTTGTATTTGGTCAATTTTTAAAGGGTTCATCAAGATTTCCATGAGCTTGACACTTGTTAAGATCTTATGATCAGAGATTGATGGTTTATGGGAGTCTAAGCTCAAGTAGATCAATAGGCAAGAAAATTACAAGTTTCCAAAGGGTCCTAATGGGATTTTAACAACCAATTAATGGAAAAGGATGAGGATTTCTCCTTTCAACTCTGATGATGTGGTCGACAGCTCACATATCGAACATGCAAAAGCAAATAAGGATATATTTTTTGATCTATAAAAGACCTATAATCCAAGACTATAATAAGGAGCATGCCAAGTTTTGAATGTAAGGATCAAATCATTCACACTTGGTAGGTACATGTAGCTACCTTCAACATGGCTCTGTCAGTTTTAGAAAAGGGACTTGAATGCATGAGGGGATTGAGGAGATTTGTGATGATTTTGGATGGTTGATCTTTGGATCAAAGTAATTTCATGCTTTCAATGTTAAGGACCTCGATAACAACAAGGAAGGATCTACAATTATTAGTAACTTCTTCTCTCAGTTCTTCACTCTAACACAGAAGTCCCTCTTCTCTCTTATCCTTTATTCTATATGTACAAGCTTTTGAGCCATTGTAAAGACCAATTTTTACATGCTCAGGGAACATTTGTATTTTGCCTCTTTTGATGAATAAGATAGAGTTCATATCTCCTAAAAAGCTTGTGTTTTAGTGTATTTTCATGGTCTATTGGGAGATGAAAGTGATAGCTAAGGCTTCCTTTCATCTTATCCTTTCCATTATACCTATTTTTAGGTGTTAAGCTCATCCTTACAAGTTGCATAGTGTGCTCTATCATCTTTTTTGTATGGTAAGTGCAATCTCTCTCTAGTGTCTTTGACAGACCTATTAAATAATTGCCTTAGATCATGCAGTAAACCCAAGCCCCTATGCAAAATACTAATGCTCAGAGGCTACCATTTGAGTAGTGTAATTAGATTCACATCCTTGTTTATCTTCTTAGTGCATGTCAAGTAGATGAAGGTCATATTTTTGGTGTATCACCATCATAGATAGGATTTCCCTTCAATTTTATTTTTTATCTTTTCCCTCTTCCTTTTTCCTTGGTAGTTTGTAGCAAAGATTAGGGATCCTAAGCGATACACCAAAGGGAGCTAGCCCTTAGAATCTAGAGATTCAGTCCACTAATTAGGCCACCCACAACCTAGGATTGTTTTCATGTTTCAATAGACTATGAAGGCATAAAATACCTTCACAAGGGTGCGAGTTTGATTGAAAATAGGAATACCTAATGTCCTTACTAAAAATTCCTCTCACTTCTATGTTGATCTACTTATAATTTCATCATATTTTGAGACATGACCAAATTTTCCTTAAGGGCTTGGATATTTTCACATTGGTGTTGAATATGATCCTCTATCGTATGAGCTTTGGGATGAGCCTAAAAATAATAAGAACTAGACCATGCCAATAAGATATGAGTGAGTTGGTAAAGTGGGTTGGTTGTTTCAAGTCCCACTTAGGTTTAAATTTCCCTAATACATATGAGGCTGAATGTCACTGTTGGTAGTATTATTGAGGCCAATTATGGTCCTTGTTAGTATTATTGGGGTAGGTTATGGTTGTTGGTGGTATTTTCAAAGCTAGCTGTGGCCATTATTGGTATTATTGGGTCTAGATATGGTTGTTGGTAATATTATTGAGGCTGACTATGGCTGTTGTTGGTATTCTTAGGTTGATTATGGCCATTAATTGTATTCTTAAGGCCATTTGTGGCTGTTGGTAGAATTCTTAATAATATTATCTATTTGGTATATCTGGTATACATGTGGTAGATAACCGCTTGGGGAACTAGGCCCCTAATTATGTCCCAAATCAATTCATAGCTTTGGTCAAAATTTATTACTAATAAAAAAGTACTAGACCATAGGGGGTATCCATAAAGAGCCTCAAAAGGAGTCATATTTTTTTTGTGTGTAATGATGTATACTACCATAATTTTTCCTGTGAAATCCATTTGGACCATTGTGATTATTTTTTTGAGGTAAATAAACATAGATATATTTCCAAACATTTATTCACAATATGAGTTTGGTCATCTGATTGTAGATGATAAATGAAATGCATACTATTTTTACCATGGAGTTTATGTACCATTTCCATGAATAAATATACCATTATACTAGATTGAAATGGATGGGAAAGTACACAAAAAAATATCATACCCACAACCACCAATATCACATCTAGATTGTCCAATACTGGTATCTATTTAATGTTTTATATCAATATTTCCTCCTAATAAGATGCTAGAAGCCCCAGATTTTTGATCATTTCTCATTTATTTTTGGACATATAAAACATTCAGACATAAATTTATATATATCCCCCTTAATACCTTCTAAATAAATTACTTTTTTGTATGGTCATAGGTCTTTAAGAACCTAGAATTCCATCATTTAGTGAGCCATGCATTTGAGATAAGATTCTAACTTTCAATTGAGTTTTTTTACACAAAAGAGCATGTATTTGTACCATAAGGATTATCCTTTCCAAACATACTTATATAAATAAGATGGTTCTTTCTAAATTAGTTGAATGAGATTCCTTGTTAGATTGTCACATTTCCACTATACATGCGCTTCTTATACCCATTTAGGTTACAATAAATAAATGGCATAAGTTTTTACTTATTCTACTTCTTGTCAATAAAGGGCATCAACAATAATTTATCCTTTCATTTTTTGTAAATAATTTCAAAGTCATACCCTAACATCTTAGGGACCCATTTTATGTCACTCCCCCAAATAAAATCACTTCTCTAAAAAATATTTTTGATTCTTAGGATGTGTGTTGTGTTTATTTACTAAGCTTTCCTTACACCTATGTAGGCCAAATTATGTGTAAAAAATTGAAGGACACTCAAAGCTTACTACAATAACATATCACCTAGACCCAAAGACCTAGGGACTCACCAAAGGTGTAATAAAAGATCACTGAGATTCCATTGATATAGAGAGAATTATAAAGACATGAAGAGTGTGAAAATAAACATACAAAACCTATAAATTAACACTTACATAACACATCCATTTCATATAAAATTCATTACATTCATCAAATTTATTTACATTCAATGTACATCTCTTGTGTACAAAATCATAATTCCATCCATGCTTCAAGACATCTACATTATAAAATATATACAAGCATAACATAAGACTTCATGGTTGAATACAATCCTTCAAACCCTACTCTTCTTATCTAATTTATTGTTAACCTAAAAATGTATAACTAAAATAAGAACAATCTCAATATGTTCAAGTGAGAAGCTAAGGTTGCTATTTATATCTCTCCTAGATTCCTTTGGACCCCTACTTATTTTTTTCTAATTCATCTATTTTTACAACTTCCATGTCAACTTGTTGTACATTTAGGAATATTCATTATTATAACTTGTCCACATGTCCATGTAGTGGAATAGTATACTTGAATTCCTAAATTATTAATTCTCTATCTTGGATCAACCTCATGTACTATTCCATATTGAATGTGTGATAGATTCCATAATCTCCTTCATTGCTTTTCTATATTGTGCACATTGTATGTCATCATTCCTATGAAACATCCACTTTTTATGAACCATGCTTTATTTATGATTGAAAGATAAATTAATATGAATAAATTTGTCTTACTCACATTATTTCATACTTAGTATTATTTGTTATTCCTTTTATTTTTAAAACTTGTCCAAAATTTAGGGTCAACATCCCTACTTAATTCATCAATTATTTGTCCTTAGAAAAGTTTATTTGTCCCTTATTTGGTTACATTTAGAAGAATTTCAAGGATTACTCCATTAAAATTCATTTTATATGCATCCAAACCAATCATACCCTATCAAATATTCATCTGGACTTCCTCTACATTGCCTTTATTTTTATCTATCTTAGCCACATCTTCCCCTCTGTCTGTGTAAAATTTATTAAACTTGTCTACTTCTACTTGAAATTGTTCAACATTCTCACACATGATATACTTCTATGTTACCACATATCTATAAAATATCTAAATTTTACTTAAATTAGGATCACTAGTTCTTTACCATGGCTTTATAAGTATTCAAATTGGGTATTTTCTTCTTGTTTTTCATCATGTCTACTTCATTTAGCATAAGAGTATTTAACACTTTTGTCTTTTCAATCTCTGTCTTTAACCATGCATCTACATACCTTGATGTTTTCCAAAACTCATTGAAAACATATTTTATAGTGGCTGCTTGCTTATGTGTCTTTTTGAGCATACCTTTCAATTCCTCATCATTCTTTTCCCATTTTACCTTGGATACTTCCAATTCCTCTTTATTCCATTGTTTTCTTTTCCTACATATTTTTCTTTTTCTCTTCTAATTTATTTTGTAAAATTTTTGGCTCATTATTTGAATGTTATACAACATGAACTTTTGGAGTCTTACCTACTAATAGAGCCTCATCTAGTAGCTATTGAATGCCTACTTGTAACTTGAACAATGGTTCTATTCCCATTTGTAGTAATGTTTTCCAATAGTTGTGGTTGTGCCTTATTAATGGTGGCGATTAGGTCATATATGTTTCCCACCATGTGCACAATTGTTCTTCTCCCCTTATTACACAATGTAGACTCCTATTTTTACCTTTTTAAAATATTTAAGCGATCTAAATAACATAAAAATATTAAAATTCATATTGTGCAAGATAGAGAACTTACTATACAAATTTAAATGTAAAAGAGAGATTGTTTGCTTTTATTAAATATATAAATGAATAAGTAATAAGATAAGAAAAGATACTTAGCTAATATTCTATTATATGGTAGTCATTGTATGTGCTACAATCCATTGAAATAATTTCTAATAGCCTGTAACTATTTGAATTGGGAAAAATGTCAAACCCTGAGTGGACATTGCTAACATACCCTAGACACCTGTGGCAACTTGTACTATCTATTATCTGTTGACACTATCGAGGTTGATTGTGTCAATTTGTTTTGTCACACATCACTATACCTACCTTAATAGATAATTTTTGGATGCTTTCTTAACCCTAGTTTTGTGCATAAATTTTGATTTTACTTCTCTTTGTATTGAAACCTTGGATTCACTTTTGACACATGCTTGATCTGAATGGGGGTTTTAAAAACATGGGTTGGATAACCAAAAATACTTTGCATTAAATCATTGAGCATTGGTTACATACCAATACTCTATAGAGGGATCAAATCTTATGTAGTTATCTCACCTAAGTGTATTCTCAAGCCAATTGTGGCTATTGGCTGTATTCTTAAGGCCAATTATGGTTATTGGTGGTATTCTTAATCCTATTGTCTATTTGGTATATCTGGTATACATGTGGTAGATAATTGCTTGGGGAACTAGGCCCCCTATTATGTCCTAGATTAATTCATAGTTCTAGTCAATATTGACAACCAATAAAAAAGAATAAGTACTAAACCAAGGGGGGTATCCATAAAGAGCCTCAAAAGGAGACATATTTTTTTTGTGTGTAATGATGTACCACTATTTTTCCTGTGAAATCCATTTGGACCATTGTGATTATTTTTTGGAGGCAAATAAACATAGATATATCTCTAGACATTTATTCATAATTTGTTTGACCATTTGATTGTAGATGATAAATGAAATGCATGCTAGTTTTTACCATGGAGTTTATGTACCTTTTCCATGAATAAATCTACCATTATACTAGATTGAAATGGATGGGAAAGTACACGAAAAATATCATACCCACAACCACCAATATCACATCTAAATTATCCAAAATTGGTATCCCTCTAATTTATTATATCAATATTTCCTCCTAACACGATGCTAGAAGCCCCCGAGTTTTGATCATTTCTCATTTATTTTTTGACATACAAAACATTCAGATATAAATTTATATATATCCACCTTAATATATTCTAAATAAATTTCTTTTCTTTATGGTTAAGGTCTTTAATAACCTATAATTCCATCGTTTAGTGAGTCATGCATTTGAGATAAGTTAATAACTTTCAAATAATATGTTTTACACAAAAGAGCATGTATCTGTACCATAAGGATTCTCCTTTCGAAACATAATTATATAAAGAAGATGGTTCTTGCTGAATTAGTTGAATGGGATTCCTTGTTATATTGTCACATTTCCACTATACTTGTGATTCTTATACCCATTTATTATACAATAAATAAATGGCACAAGTTGTTACTTGTTTTGCTTCTTGTCAAGAAAGGGCATCAACGATAATTTATCCTTGTATTTTTTGTAAATAATTGTAAAGTCATACCTTAACATCTTAGGGACCCATTTTATGTCACTCCCCCAAATAAAATCACTACTCTAAAAATTATTTTTGATTCTCAGGATGTGTATTATGTTTATTTACTAACCTTTCCTTACACCTATGTAGGCCAAATCATGTGTAAAAAAAATGAAGGACACTCAAATATTACTGCACTAACATATCACCTAGACCTAAAGACCTAGGGAATCACCAGAGGTGCAATAAAAGATCACTGAGATTCCATTGATATAAAGAGAATTATAAAGACATGAAGAGTGTGAAAATAAACATACAAACCTTATAAATTAACACTGACACAACACATATCCATTTCATATAATATTCATTACATTCATCAAAATTATTTAGATTCAATGTATATCTCTTGTGTACAAAATCACAATCCATCCATGCTTAAAGGCATATACATTATAAAGTATATACAAGAATCGCATAAGACTGTTAGGGTGTGGAGCTAAAAGCTTCACCTTGTTGCAAATAGAAGGAGGAGGTTTTTCGCAACTTGACAGTCGCCGACGTCGGCAGGCCACAACTGACGTCGATCATGGGAAGCGCAGAGGAAACCAGCATCGGCAGGAGATCGGCCGGCATCGGTCACCTCTAGGAAGGCAGGGACTGACGTCGATCACCTGTAATGGTCAGAACTGCTGTTGACAAATAGTCAGTTAAGTGAACGCAGAGTTTGCATGTTAGAGACCAGTTCAAGTCTTTGAGCTGCCCGTCTAATTTAGTGTATGCATGAGATCTATATAATAGACTCATGGGCTGTATTGTTAAGTGTTAAACTTGTAGAACCCAAGTGTGGATCTTGGAGAGTTCTTCCCATGGTGGAATCAATAGGATTCCCCATGTATGTAAGATCAGGTTTGATATGCAGGTGTATGTGTGTGCAAGGTCAAGGTTCACAGGTGTGCAGAACCAGGTTGATTTGCAGGTGTGCAAGATCAGATAGGACAACAACACAACAGGGAGTAGAATCAGGTAGGGTCTACTTGGAGTACAGGTGTGTACTCAGATAGAGCAGAGAGGAAGGCAAGGGAGTTCCTTCCATAAGTAAGGTCTATTGAGGTGCAGGTTGTTGGAGGTTCAAGGGAGATCTACTTGGAGTACGCTTGTGTACTTGTGGAGTGCATGGAGCACTTGTGGTGTGCGTGGAGCACGGGTATAAGGTGAACAACAACTCTATGTTTGAGTTGGGTGTTGGGACCTAAGAGAGAGAGCTTTGAGGAGAGAAGTACTGTTCACTTGAGGTGGTAGAAGGCCTTGTAGAGGTGGAGAAGAGTGTGATCTCTTTATTGTAATTTCCTTTGTAATGAGTTGAATACAATTATGTGTTGCCTCTCAGTTTCTGTGTTATTTCTCATTGATAGTTATTTTTTCTTCTGGTATTTCTGCATGTTTAAGTTGCTTATACATTGGTAATCATGTGTGCTCTTAAATCTGACAAGTTGTGTCAGAACTTTGGGAAACTTTAGTTTCTAAATTCTAGTTACTTCTGTATTCTGGTTTATTTCTGCATATTAAGTTGCTTAGTAATCAATTGTGTACTTCTAGTTATTTATCCCAACAAATGGCATCAGAGCAAGGTTGGACGTTCTCAGAGCGAGCTTGACTAACAGGTGGTTCAGATCTATTAAGTGTGTGTTGATTACAGGTTACTCACAGGGGTTGCTATTTGAGTGGGAGTATAGCAAGGCAGAAGAATGGAGAAATTTAGACACAGGTGTAGCACCACAGGGAGTGTGGTGGGTTGTCTTCGAGTGGAAGCTTGAAGAGGAATACAAGCCAGGATGCAGATTAGATAGAGTACTGGTATGGGTACAGGTGTAACTCTTTATCTCCAAGTGGGAGATTGTTAGGGTGTGGAGCTAAAAGCTTCACCTTATTGTAAATAGGAGGAGGTTTTTCGCAGCTTGATAGTCACCGGCATCGGTAGGCCACAACCGACATCGGTCATGGGAAGCGCAGAGGAAACTGGCATCGACAGGAGATCGGCCGGCGTCGGTCACCTCCAGGAAGGTAGGGACCGACGTTGGTCACCTGTAGCGGTCAAAACTGCTGTTGATGAATAGTCAGTTAAGTGAACGCGGAGTTTGCATGTTAGAGACCAGTTTGAGTCTTTGAGCCGCCCATCTAATTTAGTGTATGCATGAGATCTATATAATAGACTCATGGGCTGTATTGTTAAGTGTTGAACTTGTAGAACCCAAGTGTGGAGCTTGGAGAGTTCTTCCCATGGTGGAATCAAGTAGGATTCCCCATGTATGTAAGATCAGGTTTGATATGCAGGTGTATGTGTGTGCAAGGTCAAGGTTCACAGGTGTGCAGAACCAGGTTGATTTTCAGGTGTACAAGATCAGATAGGACAACAACACAACAGGGAGCAAAATCAGGTAGGGTCTACTTGGAGTACAGGTGTGTACTCAAATAGAGCAGAGAGGAAGGCAAGGGAGTTCCTTCCATAAGTAAGGTCTATTGAGGTGCAGGTTGTTGTAGGTTCAGGGGAGATCTACTTGGAGTATGCTTGTGTACTTGTGGAGTGCGTGGAGCACTTGTGGTGTGCGTGGAGCATGGGTATAAGGTGAACACCAACTCTATGTTTGAGTTGGGTGTTGGGACCTAAGAGAGAGAGCTTTGAGAAGAGAAGTACTGTTCACTTGAGGTGGTAGAAGGCCTTATAGAGGTGGAGAAGAGTGTGATCTCTTTATTGTAATTTCCTTTGTAATGAGTTGAATACAATTATGTGTTGCCTCTTAGTTTTTGTGTTATTTCTCATTGATAGTTATTTGTTCTTCTGGTATTTCCACATGTTTAAGTTGCTTATACATTGGTAATCATGTGTGCTCTTAAATCTGACAAGTTGTGTCAGAACTTTGGAAAACTTCAGTTTCTGAATTTTAGTTACTTTTGTATTCTGGTTTATTTTCGCATATTAAGTTGCTTAGTAATCAATTGTGTGCTTCCGGTTATTTATCCCAACAAATGGTATCAAAGCAAGGTTGGACGTTCTCAGAGTGAGCTTGACTAACAGGTGGTTCAGATCTGTTAAGTGTGTGTTGATTAGATGTTACTCACAGGGGTTACTGTTTGAGTGGGAGTATAACAAGGCAGAAGAATGGAGAAATTTAGACACAGGTGTAGCACCACAGGGAGTGTGGTGGGTTGTCTTCAAGTGGGAGCTTGAAGAGGAATATAAGTCAGGATGTAGATTAGACAGAGTACTGGTATGGGTATAGGTGTAGCTCTTTATCTCCAAGTGGGAGATTGTTAGGGTGTGGAGCTAAAAGCTTCACCTTGTTGCAAATAGAAGGAGGAGGTTTTTTGTAGCTTGACAGTCACCGGCGTCGGCAGGCCACAACCGACGTCGGTCATGGGAAGCGTAGAGGAAACCGGCATCGAAGGAGATCGGCCGGTGTCGGTCACCTCCAGGAAGGCAGGGACCAATGTCGGTCACCTGTAGCGATCAGAACTGCTATTGACGAATAGTCAGTTAAGTGAACGCAGAGTTTGCATGTTAGAGACCAGTTTGAGTCTTTGAGCCGCCCGTCTAATTTAGTGTATGCATGAGATCTATATAATAGACTCATGGGCTGTATTGTTAAGTGTTGAACTTGTAGAACCCAAGTGTGGAGCTTGGAGAGTTCTTCCCATGGTGGAATCAAGTAGGATTCCCCATGTATGTAAGATTAGGTTTTATATGCAGGTGTATGTGTGTGCAAGGTCAAGGTTCACAGGTGTGCAGAACCAGGTTGATTTACAGGTGTGTAAGATCAGATAGGATAGCAACACAACAGGGAGCAGAATCAGGCAGGGTCTACTTGGAGTACAGGTGTGTACTCAGATAGAGCAGAGAGGAAGGCAAGGGAGTTCCTTCCATAAGTAAGGTCTATTGAGGTGCAAGTTGTTGGAGGTTCAGGGGAGATCTACTTGGAGTACGCTTGTGTACTTGTGGAGTGCGTGGAGCACTTGTGGTGTGCGTGGAGCACGGGTATAAGGTGAACACCAACTCTATGTTTGAGTTGGGTGTTGGGACCTAAGAGAGAGAGCTTTGAGGAGAGAAGTACTGTTCACTTGAGGTGTGGGAAGCCTCTGAAGAGGTGGTGGAGAAGAAGTGACATCTTCTTTATTGTATTCTTTTCTGCAAGAGTTTTAATACAAGTTGTGTATTGTCTCTCATATCATGTGTTATTTCTAAATTCTAGTTACTTGTGTATTCTGGTTTATTTCCGCATATTAAGTTGCTTAGTAATCAATTGTGTGCTTCCGGTTATTTATCCCAACAAAGACTTCATGGTTGAATACAATCCTCAAAACCTTGCTCTTCTTATCTAATTTATTGTTAACCTAAAAATGTATAACTAAAACAAGAACAATATCAATATGTTCAAGTGAGAAGCTAAGGTTGCTATTTATATCTTTCTTAGATTCCTTTGGAGCCCTGCTATTTTTTACTACTTCATCTATTTTTCTAACTTCCATGTCAACTTGTTGTACATCTAAGAATATTCATTGTTATAACTTGTCCACATGTCCATGTAGTGGAATATTATATTTTCCTTCCTATATTATTGATTCTCTATTTGGGATCAACCTCATATACTATTCCATATTGAATGTGTGATAAATTCCATAATCTCCTTCATTGATTTTTTGTATTGTGCACATTGTTTGTCATCATTCCTATGAAACATCCACTTTTTATGCACCATGATTTATTTATAATTGAAAGATAACTTAATATGAATAAATTTGTATTAATCACATTATTTCACACTCAGTACTATTTGTTATTCCTTTTATTTCAAAACTTGTCCAAAATTTAGGGTCAACATTCCCCCTTAATTCATCAGTTGTTTATCCTTAGAAAATTTTATCTATCCCTTATTTGGTTGTGTTTGGATTTTTTTTAGGGATTACTCCCTTAAAATTCATTTTATATGCATCCAAACCAATCATAACCTATTAAATATTCATATGGACTTCCTCCACATTACCTTTACTTTTCTATATTTTAGCCATGTCTTCCCCTTTGTCTATGTAGAATTTATTAAACTTGTCTACTTCTACTTAAAATTATGAAACATTCTCACACATGATATAATTCTATGTCACCACATATCTATAAAATATCCAAATTTTACTTAAATTAGGATCACTAGTTCTATACCATGGCTTTATAAGTATTCAAATTGGAAATTTTCTTCTTATTTTTCATCATGTCTTCTTCATTAACATAAGAATATTTCACACTTTTATTTTTTCAATCTCCATCTTCAACCATGCATCTACACACCTTGATTTTTTCCCAAACTCATTGAAAACATGTTTTATAGTGGCTTCCTATTTGTGTCTTTTTGAGCATACCTTTCAATTCCTCATCCTTGTTTTCCCATTTTTCCTTGTCTACTTCCGATTCCTCTTTATTCCATTGTTTTCTTTTCCTACATATTTTTATTTTTCTCTTCTAATTTATTTTGTAAATTTTTTAGCTCCTCATTTGAATGTTATACAACATAAAATTTTGGAGTCTTACCTACTACTAGAGTCTCATCTAACACCTATTGAATGCTTACTTGTAACTTGAACAATGGTTCCATTCCCCTTGTAGTAATGTTTTCTAATAGTTGTGGTTGTGCCTTATTAATGATGGAAATTAGGTCAAATATCTTTCCCACCATGTGCATAATTGATCCTCTCCACCTATTACATAATGTAAACTCATATTTTTACTTTTTTTAAATATTTAAGCGATTTAAATAACATAAAAATATTGAAAATCATATTATGCAAAATAGAGAATTTACTATACAAATTTAAATGTAAAATAGAGATTGATGGCTTTTATTAAATATATAAATGAATAAGTAATGAGATAAGAAAAGACATTTAGCTTTTTTTTTTTTTTAATTCTACTCATTGCATGTGCTAAAATCCACTGAAATACTTTGTAATAGCTTGTAACTATTTGAATTGGGGAAAAATATCAAAACCAGAGTGGACGTTGCCAACATACCCTAGACACCTATGGCAACATGTAATATCCATTTTCCATTGACACTATCTAGGTTGATTGTGTTAGTTTATTTTGTCATACATCACTGCACCTTCCTTCATAGATGATTTTTGGATGCTTTCTTAACCCTAGTTTTATGCATAAATTTTGATTTTGTTTCTCTTTGTATTGAAACCCTAGTTTCACTTTTGACACATGCTTGACCTAAATGGGTTTTTAAAAAATCATCGGTTGGAAAAAAAAAAACTCCCCATTGAATGATTGAGCATTGGTTAGATTTCAATACTCTAAAGAGGGATTAAATCTCATGTAGTTATTGTTGACCAAATTTGACCCTGCAAGTCAAATTGGGACCCCTATAGAAAAAAATGATCTTTAGAGGTTTTTAGGGGTATAATATTATTTAATATGGTGTTTTATAATCTATTTGATGTCATTATATATCATATTAGCCTTGGTCATTAGTCATTTTAGTTAGTATATCATTTTAAGTTATTTTGAAGATCATAAAAGAAGCATTAAATGAATTGTACGGCCTCTTTGGGAAATGTGAAGGTTAAATAATGTGATGTAATGTCTAATGTGTCCTAAGAAGTATTTAGTAACTGTTAATAACTGAAAATTGATAGGTTATTTAGAATAAAGAGTAATTTCCTTTGAAAAGGGAAGAGTTTGGCACTTGTACGGCCCACAAGGGAGTGTGACACATGGGATAAGGTCAGGGAATGTATTTTAAGATTCATAAATATAAATTAAACATTTTAAATTATATATAAGTTCAAATTTTGAGTTAAAACTTCTCTACCCTTCTTCACCCTTCTAGACACACAAAACTGGTCAACAAGTTTATGCTTGGTACAGACAGTAGGAGAGGTTTCAGGAAAATTGCTCTTGTGGGTATATTATGAACTTATTAAGATTAAATTTTATGTTTTCTTATAAACAATTCCTAATAAGTTGACCTATCTAATTTTCTTGCTAATATGTGCACCCTATAGTTTTGGTCTTATTTGGATGATTCCATATAATCTAGTTGATAAGTTTGATTTAATACGATGTTGAATCCATAATATAATGTTTTACATGCTTGGTTTCATGTCCCATGGTGTTTTAATGGGCAAATAATATTAGGTCTGTAGACTGGTCTTATTTGGGATGACAGGCCTATTTTCACCATTTACAGATCTTCATTCTTTGAAAATGACTATAGAGGGTTGTGATAGGTAATTTTAAATGTTTTAGATATTATCTTGATTCCATTTACCTTCTCAAGTTCATTATTCAAGAAATATCCATTGAATTACAGTCATATGCAACATATACACTCTAATAGCCATGGATGTACATCTACAGGTGCCATGGAGGAAGAGTACCACGTTGAAATGAAGATGACCTGACTTGATCTAAGTATTCATAGGTTTTAAGGGACCCATTTTAATATTTGAGTGAGATGCAATGACTGTTGAAGGTTCATACACCTTGTGTATGATTCATAATTCTATTCACTGCCTGTAAGCAACTTAATATGCACCTATAGGTGCCTTCTTAGCAACCAATTATGTTGAAAAAAAGTGTCTAAGATAGGCAAGGTGTTTTATAGAAGAAACTAATTATTTTTAAATTTTAAAAAATCTCAAAACTCATTTGAACCTCACAAACCATATCCACTACCTAAACTCATACTTACTGCTTGTTCATGAAAATGGCCACCTATAGGTGGTGTTAACATAAAATGAGAATGCTTCATGGGGAAATTAAAGCATGTTGAATCCTTATTGGAGTCATAACATGAGGTGAGAGAATTTAAGACATATTTAATATGTGGATTTATAAATGAGATTTGGAAACCACCTTCCAAAGATGCAATGATAGTATTCAGGACTCTTTTGCCTAAAAGTATAAAACAAAGGTCTGGGCATTTTTGTCAAGACCATGTAATAGGGTTATCAAAGGATTTTATGCATCTTAAGGATAAAAAATTGAAGTATTCACATTTGAGAATAAATTTTAAAAGTATGAAAGGTAGATGACCAATGGAATATATAATTTTGAAGGCTCAAAGTCGCCTATTTAGACACTGAATTGTTTCACTATTTTCTATAGGATTGGAAGCTTTGAAGGAAATTCATCTTCCAAGTTGGTAGATTAGACCATGCCATCAAGTTTAACTGGATTAAAATGATGAAAATAAAATTTATGATATAAATAACCATTAAAAAAGGTTGATATAGACTATTTGGGGTGCTAAGGTAATCCACATGTGTCCCATCACACAAATGTTCACCTATAACTCACTTAGTAGTGATAGTGAGCCTGATCAAATGGTTGGAAGATATAAATATGGATTGGATTAATATAAAAATATATTAGTGTGATTAGGAACATATTGATAGGACATTTAAACACTATACCTAAGCTTCAAACATGCATGAACATCTACAAGAGTCATTTTTGAAGAGGAAACATAGAATACATAATCAACAAACTGTGACTAGCCTTGCAAGCAATTCAAACCCCAAAGTGTGAATTAAATAAAGGAAATTGATGAATTTAATATTATAATGTTTAATTAAGTATTAAATAATATATTTAAATCCTATTCCATGCAAGGTAACCTACAGGGGTCACCCTTGAGTGAGGAAAATAGGGAATACAATCAAATCTTGCACACAGTCTTGACTGAGAAAGGACTATGAGAAGTATGTAGGAAGTTGGATTCACGAATGGAGATGGAAAAAACTTAATAATTATAATAATATTATAATGACACCATCATAATTGATTTTTAATAGGGAAGATAGAGCTCTAATCAAGCAATATATAGTCCATATGGTTGAACCCTACACCGTCTGCCTTTAAATAGTTTGCCTTACAGATATAAGGATTTTTGGGGTCAAATAACTTGAACAAAGGATAAAATTTGGTAGAGGGAATATTTTGGACTTGGGGTAACAATATAAAACATTCAAACTATCTGAGTGAATATGGGAAATACCCTTTATTCTGTCTCAGATAGAGGGTACTTCCCTTTATGAGCAAAACTTATAGTCTTGACAAGAAGAGATGAAAGGGTGGAATAAGAGATGGTTGAAAATTTAAATAAGGTGTGTAGGGTTGTATTAAATATTAATAAACATGGAAAACCTTACATATTAGGAGAGAACCAACCATGATGACCTAGACTCTCAAACTTGCAAGTAAACCTACTAGGCATGGTTAGGCCTAGATTTCAAACGATAGGTCACTTTCATTTCTAACATTAGGAAAGAATTAAAATGCATTTGAAAATGATTATTGTGTCATAATAGACATATATAATCTTATGGAATGTGTATTATTCACAAATAAATCCATTTTTGGCTTAAGACCAATTCAGGCCTGCAAGAAAAGGAGAAAGGAGCTCGATAGGGCAACTTTAAGTGCTTGTATCTCCCTTGGCACTTTGAATGGAGATCCAAGGAGATAGGATGAGTTATAAAGGGTCATAAAAAATAATTTTTTGGCATTTAGTTGATATTTTAATGTAAATTTTTTATGAACAAAGCCTTAGAGGGTAAAATAGGCCTAAACCCTTGTTAAACCCTTAAAAGGACCTGATTGGGAAAATTAGGTTGGAGAGATATTAAAATGAGATGGAATTAATATTAAAGTGATATAAACTTATATAATAATATCTCAAGCTCCTCCCTATCCTATTGTAATGTATAGAATTGTATGGATGGGGTACAAAACAATGTTTTATTAACTATTTTATGCATTGTGCAGGTAATAGGAGGTTTCAAGAGATGAAAATCACATGAATGGAAGATTAATACTTAAGATAACTAACCATGTCAATTTAATTCCTTGTAAAATCTCATAATTTCCTTAACTATTTACTTCATCTTAGCCAACCAAAACTGGCATAGTGAATATGATAGTGAGAAGGGTGAAGAGTTTCAAGTGGGTTGCTTTTAAGGTGTGATTAATGCGTATAAGGATGTGAAGGGTATTTAAAAGTTTAATCCACTAATTTTTATGAATTTTCATGGAAAAATTATTCCTTTTTGGAAGACAAATGTGAGGGGTGACTAAAAGAGGAGTTTTCTTTGAGTGCAAGTAGTGATAACTCATTTTTAGATGATTCTAGATGACCAAGATTAAAACCAATGCATGCAGAGGCATGTATGCAACCATTAACCCTAATTATAACCATAATACCTATCCATAGTTAGTTTTGGGATGTTAAAATAGGGCTAAATTATGAAGGCAATTTTTAAAGCCAGAATGAGAACTCCTATGCCACTTTTTAAGAGTTTCATGACTTGGGGTGACACTTGTGCTTCCTAAATTTGCATGATTAGTTTAAAAATATTTTACCATGCATAAGTAACTCATTTTATCATATTTAAAAGTGTCCTTGTGACCTTTTGACTTCTCTCTTCTCCTCTCTCTCTCAAGTTATATAAGAACTAACCATTTTGGCCTTTGTAAATTATGATTCACTTGAGTATGGTGAAGTCCTTCTCATTTGCATACCATGGATCAATAAAGACTAATAATTTTTACCTCTTCCATGATTGTTCATAGTGTGTTTTACTTTGATGATTTATCTTTCTTAGTGATGACTTTTATTTCCTTAGCATGTTGTATCATTCTCTCACCTATTTGCAGTTATAAAGCTTCTTCTTGTAGGTCATGTAAAGTGTTCTAGGAAGTTTCAAGGTTGAGTGAGTTAGTATATTTAATAGTGCCATTAAATTACTCTTGTATAGTCCTCCTAGCCTAAACATTCACCATAACCTCATAATGAAACATTGATGTGAGAAGATACAGATTGGAGAAGTGTATGTCTGGTTAGTCCCTTGTTCTCATATGTAACATGTAGCTGGTTGGTAGTAATCAACTAATTTGGTATATCACCTCATTTATGATAGTTTACTTTTAGTTTTATCTCCCTTTTCCCTCACAAATTTTATGTGTAGTAGTGATTTACAAGTGGTACATCAAGGGAGCTAGCCCTATCTAGAGATTCACCTCATTCTTAGGTTACCCATAGCCTAAAGGTGTTTCCATTATGCCACTTCGATGAGGAGAGCTGAGACATCTCCTTAAAGGGTCAAAATATAAGTTATGATAGTTATCTCACCTAAGTGTATGTTTTCTCAATCGTGATCCATTAGAATGCAATATAATTCTTTGGGTTTCAATAATTGAAAACTTATAACTTTAAACTTACATTTGTATTCAAAATTGGCTCTTAAGGCGGCTCCTTTGAGGGGTTTTCATAGTTTAATGATTTTTAATAATGTATAAAAGGATTTAAAATAAATTTATAAATCTTTGAGTTCTTTCCAAGATGAGTGCTAGATAGATATGGCCTCAAGCTCAATTTATTTATAAATATGACTCTTTGGTATTCCTCGCCTTAATCGACATAGGAATCATTCTCAGGCTAACCAAAGGGAGATATTTAAATTTTAAAAATAATTATTGAAGATCCATTTACACTAAAAATAGAGGTGGATGCCTATAAAAACTACTAATGTTTGATTATTGTTGGTAGTGTCTAGAGAGGGAAATCTAAATATTTGGAATATGGTGACAATTTGCCTAGGATTATAGAGTGTTATAGTATAGACTAAGCAGATCCTAAATGTGTTTGATATAAAATTGGGTTTGAAAAATATATAGATAGATAAAAATATAAAGGAAAGTGTACACAAGATTCAAATACTTATGCACAAGTCATGTATGTCAAGGATATGTCAAAATTGATGTTTCCAAGTGTATCATGCCAAATTATGTGTCTAGAAATGTCCCCATTTTGTTCTAGTATAGAAAATTCTATATTAAAAAGATAAAATAAATAATTTTTTTACTTTTGTGTAAGTACTTGGTGTTACCACATATACCCTAAATATCTATCTTGCTCCATGCAAAACTTGTAGGGAAACTTGTACAAATAAATGTCCCCTCACGATATAAAATCTGAAATAATCTAGATCACTAAACTATTTTAAGATATAAAAGATAAGGAGTGAATACACTAGTGAGTACGTGAATTAAACTACCATTTGAACTAATTTAGAGAATACCATGGGCTGATAATGCCCCAATGAGATGTAACTATTAAAAATATGGGTTGAGAAGTATAAATGTCTCAAACCTCATTAGAGACCTTGAAGTTCTAATTGAGCAAGACAAACCTCAAATGTACTACTCAAAATATCTTCCAAACTCTTTTGATGTAATCCAAAAACAAGTTCATATGTAAATATGGAACCAAGAAATATTTTTATATGTAAATCAAAACTCTGAATCAATTAATATAGATGGGTTTTAGATCCAAAGTGCTTCCATAATACCATTGATCCTTATCATAGAAATAGAAAAATGTCTACATGAATGGATTTTTTGCACCACATTTGATCCATATATACTTAAATTAGATATAAAATGAAATTATTTATATTTAAATCTTCTTAATCTAATAAATCTACTCAATCTGCTCAATATGATAACCTGTTAAATTTGATAAATCTAATAGAATATGCTTGATTTGACCCATATAATCTATCTCATAATATCATGAAATCTATCATCCCTTATAATCCTATAAAATGCCCCACATATGCCCTACATATGATTTAATATTTTCAATATGTACCATCTAATCTATAATATGACCCAAAATTTGAATAATCTATTTCCAAGGCTTGAATCTCTAAGAAAATTCCCATTGTATTCCCTCTTTTGAGGTGAAGGATGAAACATGAAAATAACTCATCTCAAAAGAAAGAGTTATGCACATCATGGTATATATAGAAATTTTTATCATGTAAATTATATGTACACACATGATTAGATATGTCATTAGATAAATATTTGATCATTCAAACACCTATAAAACATGTAATCAAAGGCAATTGACATATAAGTGTCATGTCAAGCAGATATAGAAATGAGGTACACAATAATAAGTAACACAGATAATTGCATGATAGGAATCATAAATGAGGTACACAATAATAATCAACATAGATAGATGCATGATAAGAATCATGGAATCACACATAATAGAAGAACACAAGATATAAATCATGGTACCAATCTAAAAAACCATCACACACACACACACACACACACACACACACACACACACACACACACACACGCGCGCGCGCGCGCGCGCGCGCACACGCATACACACAATATATATATATATATATATATATATATATATATATATATATATATATATATATATTATCATGACACATACAAACACTTAAGACATAACATTAATCTAACCTGGCATAGACATAACATGACCATGACATGGACTAAAGGATCCTTGACATAGTTTATACATGACTTGACAAAACATAACTAATACACTCATATAAACACACATGATAATATACATTGATCATCACATAATTTAAAAATCAATAACATCAACACACATGGAGAAATAAATATTAGTACACATAACCAATTAATGTCATCATCTATTATAACAAAGTACAATATCCATATGGTTTAGCACCCTAAATAATATATGTAAGATAAATTCATGTATAAAAAATCTATGTAACTTATATGATCAATATAATGGTCATAAAAAGATATAATCCTTAAAGTGTATAAACATGCCTCTAGTGTAAGCATGTTCCCATTGCAGAAAGGTAATGTTTGGTTGTAAGGAATGTCCCACATTTGAATAATCATGTATCATATGTAACCTTATGTTGTACATCCCACTCATGTATGCCATAAAAATCATGTGTGTATAAAATAAATATCTAATTTGTATACACTTGATATTTTATTCACTTTTATCACTTTACTAATGCTTTCTCTTGTAGGAGCTTATCAATGCATTAATATCCTTGAGTTCATGCCTTAAAGGATACAATGGGAATGAGGTGGCATTAGTTCATGGTATTTTATGTGATATATTTACATATTATTTTATCATACCATCATTATTATTAGTCTTATCTATTTCTAATCTCTTTCTATCTTACATCTCAATCTATTTTCTATCTAGATTAGCTAGCTTCCCTATATCATAATGTATCAGCTTGGTAGATACAGTCTATTTCATACTTTGTCATCCCTTTACTATATCATCTATCCTGATATAGTTATGAGTATGTATTTTTTCATTTGTATTGTATCAGCCTAGTTGATACCATACCATGTTAACTGATATATTTCAATTGTATTTGATTGACAAATACTATTGTCGTAGAGTTCAAGGCTAGTTTTAGGTACTAGAACCATATATAAAGGGGTCATATACCATTCTTAAAATATATATCACATTTAGACACTCTATTTACACTCACACTTCTACCCTAAGTATTATTTTAAGAGTTAGAGGTTTAGATCCTTATCTTGGAGGTCTTGTCTTGTGGTGTCATTTAAGCTTAATAAGATAGTTCTTTAGAGTTTTTAACTAAGCATATTAGGTCTTCATATTACCATTTGAGGTCTTTAACCTAAAACATATATTGGAAAGTGCCAATTGAGCCAAAGGGGGAGATTAAAACATTGATGGGTCCAACAAAAGGTAAATATTTATATCCTTATAATCCTTCCTTTAATTGATTAGTAGATTAGACATTGTTATTTACTTTGTGGATGTATGTTTGTATCCTTAATTAGGATCTTACTTATATCGAATAAGCTAGTATAGATACAAGGTTGCTTAGGCT
This sequence comes from Torreya grandis, assembly GCA_037957365.1. Classification (NCBI taxonomy): domain Eukaryota; kingdom Viridiplantae; phylum Streptophyta; class Pinopsida; order Cupressales; family Taxaceae; genus Torreya; species Torreya grandis. The sequence continues at coordinate 220,075 of JARHVA010001438.1, read as the reverse complement.
TTCCATTTATCACTTTAGGTTACATAATCCCCCATTTGGTTGACCATTACACCTTACCTTATTTTAAAATCACTTACTCATCATTTAATTTTACTTGCATCTTTTTAATCACTTATCTATCATTAATCCCTAGTGATAGAATACCTCACATCATAGGCTTAGGTTTTGTAACCCTTTCCTCTTGAAATTTGAGTGTAGATTACCCTTTATTATGTCTAACATTATTATATGTCATTAATAATCATCCAAGTATACATTGGATATATTAATTGACCTTATTTGAGTCATAGTATCTTAAGAGAAAGAATATAATTTAGGTCATTCTTAGTTGTGCATGCAATGTGGTGAATTTGATGTGAATATTATCCCACCTTTGGATAGATCATTTTCATGCTAGTATTTTTATATTCTTAGTGACACCTTCAAAATCTTCATATATATTTAAATATGATTATAGTTACTATCTTGATATAATTTTCTTAGTCTTAGTAACTATATCGATCAATCTGATATAGTCCCCTATTTGTCCAATTGTATCAAAAAACTCAATACAGTTCTATGTCTTTTACCAAATTTATCGACCAAATCAATATAGTTATGTGTATTCTACCAACTACATTGGTCAATTTGATACAATTCTATTTTATCAATTTTTCTTCCAACTATATTAGCTGCTTTGATACGATTTTATGTGTTTATTTTTTTCATTACATGTTACATCTTTCACTTTCAATCAGAATCATCTTTATTAATATATCTTGTTATTATCTTCCTATAAATATGTTCTAGTAGTTGTAAAACTCATAAGAGTTGCCATTATGGGAAAATTAATCATCAATTTTACCTAAACCATGGTGTGAGGGGTACTACCCTAATACTATAGCCATTAGATAACATTATATATGGAATTTAAATTCCATGTACTTCATGGTATATCAAAAGTGTATAGGATTTTGTTTTTCATCTAATAAGAAGCCTTTCAACCATTTGATTTAGTAGTGCAATCATAAGTGGTTAGCTTGGGAAGTTATTCTCAATTTACCTCATAAACATGATAATGCAACTAATATACAATGAAATCCTCCATAGTTAGTTCCCTTTGCGACTTTTTCACTATTTACACCTGAGATAAATATATATGAGATCTTACAAATTGAACACACACAGCTCAGTAATCCCTCCCTATTTTTTTCATTTTGTTACTACTTTGTTAAATGACTAGTTTTTTTATTTTATAGATATTATTGAATATCTTGATACCATTATATAATTATTTTAAAATACATCATCTAACCTGATACACTTCATAATTGCTTTCCAACTGTATCATCTAACCTGATATAGTTTATTTTAAACCATTATGTGTCAATCAAATTAACTTAGTTTATTTCCTATTATATTAGTCAACTTGATATGGTTCCTTTATTTAGCCACTAAGCATGTTTCATTTTCAAAAAAATTGCATCTACCAACCTAATACAACCATTAGTTCCCATCTCATTATCTAAATATATAAATTTGGCTGATACCATTTATTCCTTTTGATAAACCTTATTCCACACTAGATTTTTAGTTATCTCCACTATGATGTCCTCTTGTAGAATATTTATTATGAGCCTCAACCCATTTATATTCTATACAATTTCTCTTTCATCCTTATTTTGTCCATCATTGATGACAATTCCTCATGATGTAATTTATCTCAACCTCATCCTAGATCCATCAAATGTAACATGGTTTAAATAATCCTAACTTTAGATTAAGGATATATTGACCAACTTATTAAAATACCTGATTATAACACCACGTATACTCCAAATAAGAATGAAATCCTTTGCAAACTTCTTCTATCCACTACAAAAATTTGGGCAACCAAAAACAATGTTGGGAAACTTCTTCCCAAAACCAATATTGGTAATCCTCCATCTAATTCTAATCCTACACCTAAATCCCATCAAAATCCAAAACCACTTCCAATCCTCCTCTATTTACTCGAACATCCTTGAACAAATTATTAAATAAATGAATCTTATGTAAGATTCTGGTAACAATAAAATACTTCAAATACAAAACCAAATATTACAAGTTCATAATCAAACTCCTCAAATAATCATGAATAAACCAAATCAACATTACATCCATCCTCCTCTTATAAATTCCAATGGAAACCTTATTACTCGACCACTAATTCACAAAAATATGCTTAAAAATATTCAAAAAAATCCTTTAACTCCATTATGTCTATGGATATTTGAGGTAGTTCTCCAACCATCACATAAAATGGAACTATTGATCCTACCTTAAATCTAAAATCTTTTGGAAACATTTATAAGGAATGGATTAAAACTAATATTTACAAAATTACCAAGATTCTATCCAAAACCTTTGTTAGAGATGCACAAGAATGGTATAATCAAATTCCTAGACATTCCATTACATATCTAGAAGACTTAGTAAATGATCTAGTTAAGGAATTCCAATATAACAAACTACTTGAAAATTTCCCTAGTAGTTTCATTCATGTTAATCAATATCCTAACTAATCTTCCCATGAATTTATCAAATGATGGAAATTATTAACACATAAAGTGGACCATAACATGAGTAATAATAATATCTTCAAACTTTATTATCACTCTTAATGCCTCTCTTCAATAAAATATTAGGATATTCTCTCCTCAAGCCTTAGAAGATGCCTTCAACCATGAAAAAATAAAATATTTCCTTATAACCGAATTTGAACCATCTCAAAACACCAAAAAGGAATCTTTTCAAACATAATAAATGTAATCAACACTAAATAGTTTCAAAATAAGCCTCCCTAATCCAAATTGGGAGCATCCCATTTAAATAACCAACTTCCTCCCCACCTTCACTTTATTTTTTAGGAAATTTAAAAAATATTATCTCCATCTAAACCATACATTTATTATTCTGGCCCCACCTTTGTATGATCCAAACATGTTCTACTAGTTTCATGCTAATATTGGTCAATCTTATGAGACACATTATGCATTATATAAAGTTACGATAAATGACACATTAGGGGAAAATTTAATCATGACATCATAACAAAATAACATTATGAAGAATACATAAAGGAATCTAAAAACCAATCTTATCATCCTAAGTCTACAAATCAAAAATCTCAAAATTCATCTTAAACATCCGATCCCAATGCACAACACCAAAACAAGTTCACTTGTGATATTGATGCTGAAAATGATCACTAATTTGACAAAGGTTAACTACCATCATAGGTACACTCATAAATATCCCGTCACTAAATCCAAGAATCATTATCTCGAAGAATAATTTATTAAGGATACTACTACCACTATATCTTCTTATGATTTAACACCTAGTGATGAGCTTGCTCCACCATTGGAGCTTTAACCTAGTGTATCTAATCCTTATACTATCTTACCTCCTAAATTCAACATTACTAATCACATTATATATCTTTATGGTTATAATCCAAAATCACAATAGAACTTCATATATGAGCTTAATGCCATGCCTTGAAAAATTCCTTTAATGGAATTCATGAGAACATTACCATATCATTGGAAATTTCTCATGCAAAAATTAAAAGATATCAAATAATCCCAATAGAACAAAACTGAACCACCTCTTCATCCTTCCTAAGTTTATTCATATACAAAATTCCATGATATTGAAACCATTTATCAACATTTTTCCTCCAAGAAACTTTCCATAGAGTTTTTGGAAGAAGATATGATTAATGATGAAATCCTTGTTTGAGCTAATGACCCAATTATTTTTATTAATATTTTAATCAATGACACTAAAATTACAAATTTTTTATTGCATAAAGGTTTGGGAATTAATGTCACTTCCCTTTGTATAATACAAAAACTTAGATATTACAAAGATGACCTCAAAAAAATTAGACTTATATGCCATGGATTTGACAAATCCAATCAAAAGCCTCTTGGTTGCATTTGGCTCCCCCTCACTATTGGGCCTAAAATAGTACACACTAATTTTATGTGATTATATCTTCCACTATCATATAATATTGTTTTAGGTTGTCCTTAGATTCATCTCATGAGGGATATCACCTCTTATGGTAGCCAATGCATTAAGTTTAATCACGATGGTAAGCATTACATGCATAAAGATGATCGCAACCCACAGGTTCTCAAATTACCTAATCTTAAAACATAATATCACATCCTAACAATTCCTAATATCAATAATCCCCCTCTTCCTATGTTTGTCAACATACATCTTGATTTACAATTCAACCTTTAAAATCCTAATTTTGACAAACCCAATGAACTACAAACCGTTTGTAACACCATCAAATTTCCTCATCATATAGTGGAATGGATTTGTCCATCTCTCTTACCATGAGATAGGATAATTATAGTGTTTAAAGATGATATTTAAATCCCACATATTGTAACTAATTTGAATCCTCATATATAGAATATGATTTTGTATACAATGATCTTGGGGTGGTAAAGCTTTTTGTAGGACCCTTTATCATTATCCCCTTGAACATTTAGTAAAATTGGTGTATCCACTTGAGATATTTCTAATGATAATTATCAAAAAATTACACATGCTTGTAATATGTATCCATCTTATGATGATGATTACATAGTTTCCCAATCCTAATCATAGAATTTGGATGTAATTCATTATCAAAAATACCTTACTAAGATGCATGACTTTAATCGATATGTCCAATTGGCTCATATTTATTCTAAATCTAGATTTAAACCTCAAGGCTAAGTTCCTCCTCTAAAACCACCATTGGAAAAAAGATTATAGTTTTAAAACAATTATTTTACCTTCTTAAATATCTTGACTACATCAGCTATCCTAATACAACTATTGTTTTAACAATGTTAGTGGTATTGACCAACTCAATATAGTTCAAAATTTAGCTCACAACCTCATCGACCAATCAATACATAGTGGTGATATATTTACAATAGCATCCTAAGATTATTCTAACTATATTAGCCTACCCATATAGTTAATACAAATACTACCTCAAATAACTATACTGACCATTCCAATACAATTCAATCTTATTCTACTATACTAGACTGTATTGTCCAGGCCAATATTATACAAAAAAATTCAACCACTTCTCCTCAAGTACCCAAAATTATCATTAATATCAAATTCACTACTATAAGATAAATACTCTTAGAATTTGACAACAAAGGTAATTATATTTTTGATCTTGAGGTAGATGTCAATTATTATGGCCCATTATCTATGTTTCCTAGTGATGAAGCCCATTTAAAATTACTTCATGCAATACAACCTCAACTTCCATTGAAAAATAACAAGCTTGGCCAATTTAAAAAAAATTCTTTGATTTAGTAATAATTTTGTTAGTGTTTACCCTAAGCCTAATCCTATTTCCAAGATTCCTTATACAATATACCATTTTCAAGATGGAAATGCAATGTTTATTAAAAAAACTCAGAAGTTAAATTTTGTGCAACCACAAATCCCAAATCCATCCTTATCTCTAAGGATATTTTCCATGAAGAGAAGGATACCTATAGCCTATTTATAGATAAATATTGTGAAGTATTTGCATGGTCATATGAGGATATTCCTAGTATAGACCCTAGCATAGTTGTTCATAACATGATGACTTATCCAGATGTGAAACTTGTTTAGTAAAAACAATGAAAGTTCCCTCCTATGGTTTATACTTTATGCCATAAAGAAGTTATTAAGCTCCAAGATTCTAAGTTTATTAGACCTAGATTACTTTGAATCGATCTTCAACAAAGTACATGTTCATAAGAAATTCACTATGGTCATTCACATTTGTATTGAATTTCATAATATTAACTTACCATGCCATAAGGAATTTTTTCTCTACCTTCCATCGATGTTATTATTGATTCTATAGATGGATATGAGATGCTTTCCCTCATATAATAGTTTTTCTAGGTACAATCAGATTCAATTCACCCTCGAGGATCAACATAAGACTACCTTTACTACTAATTGGGGCATATATTACTATGTTAAGATCCTTTTAGCCTTAAAATGCTAGAGAAACTTACCAATGTGCAATGAACCCCATTTTCCATGATCTTATCCAAAAAATAGTCAAAAACTATGTGTATGATCTTATAGGTAAATCCAATCATCATGAAAATAATATTCATGACCTAGCTATCATCTTTGATCACCTCATTGAATAAAAATTCAAACTTAATCCTCAAAAGTGTGTTTCAACTGTTAACTCCTAAACATTTCTAGGATTTTTGGTCTCTCTATAAGGGATTGACATGGATCCCTCTAAGATAAATGCTATTATTAATATGCCTATACCTTGATCCATTCCCAAAATTTACACTTATCTTTAGAAACTTGGGGTAATCCACATATGTGTTCTTGATTTATCTTATCGTACGTATTTAGTAAAATTCCTTCACAATAAAGGTGTTAAATTTGAATGGATCGATGCTTGTCAACAAGACGTGATAACATGAATAAATATTTACTTCACCCTCCTAATTTATGACCACCCTTTATAAATTTCCATCTCATATTGTATACATCATCTATCCCCATCTCAGTTGTAGCAATGCTTACAAAATAATATGAGTTCGCAAAACAAAATGTTATTTACTACATTATTCATGCTCTGATAGATTATGAGACTTGCTACATGCAATTGGAGCTTTATTAATCTCTCCATATTATTTATTTCTAAAAATATTAAGCACTATATTCTATATCATACTACTTATGCAACAATCTATTTTGATCCCCTTTGTCATTTCTTATCTAAAGCTTTTTTGCTTGAAGATTAAATTGGAAAATAGAAAGTAATCTTGATGGAATTTGACCTTATGATTATAACTCAAAAATTATTCAAAGGACAAGTTATCTCTGATCAACTTATTTCTACACCTATACCAAATCAAGAAAAACTTTATGATACTTTTCCTAATGAGGATGTCCTCTTAATTGGATTCATCAATCAACTTGTTTACGTTAAAGACTACTTCCACAATTTCACAACTTATCTCAAGGATTAAGATCTAAAATAGCCTAAAGTAGTAGTCTATAAGTCTAAAACATCTATGAAATTCACCTTAGAATAACTTCCTGAGGTTACCATCAGTTTACATGAGGATACTTGGATGCTCCATTTTGATCAAGCCAAGTCCATCAAGGAATTGGGACATGATGTGTCTTGGCCGATCCTTATGGAAAAATAACTCCTCTAGTTTTTTAATTGAATTTCAATGTTAATAATATGGATGAATATGAATCTCTCATTCTTGAGATGAAAGTATTCATCAATTTAGACATCTCCTACTCATATGATTTAGGTGATTCACAACTTATATACCACCAAATCAGTGGTGCTTATCAATGTAAAAGTGAAATCCTTCTAGAACATCATCAACTTAATATCACTATAGCGAAAGAGTTTATGTATTTTACCAATGAAATAATTTTATGAGCGTAAAATACTATATCCAAATATCTTGATTTTTTAGCTTCAATGTAACAATCCCATTGGGTTTTACTGAATTATAGCAATTTAAAAAAAAAAAAAAACTAGTTACTCATGTTCAACATATATATTTCACCACAATAAATCTAACTAGTGATATTTAACTAAATGTATTAATTTATTTAACCAAAAAGGTTTTTAACTAATCCACTTAGCTAAAGATCACCATAAATAGATATAAAAATCATGAACACTACTAAAATAATAATAAATACTACATCTCATCATAAATGAGTTAATACAAATTCAGCCATGACTAATACAACATTACAACCACTATTGTATAAGTATGATGTATAAATGTTACATTTTTTAGTAATACATAAAAATATCTCAAATGATAAAACATGATACAAAGATCTTCTAAGCAGAGTCTCTAGGACTCAAGAGTATCCACGACTCAAGTATCAATATGTAATCTCAAGTATAATAATCTAGTTGGGAGGGAGAGCATCATCTAAGTACTTTTCCATACCAACCATGAACCATAGATCCCCCTCACTATCTCCCAAATAAGGGGATGGACCTCCCTTCATGGCTAGGTAGATAATGATGGTGCAAGAATCTAGAGTAACAAACCAAAACCCATGTGTTTGAAGATATGTAATACATAATGTGTACCATAAATAAATCCATTCAAATATGATATCTCAAAAATATAAAAACTATATCAAAATATGAAATGACAATATTTTTCAAACATTACTTTGGCCAAATTTTTTAATAATAAATGATCCCTAAGATCTATCAAATTCATACACACCACTCAATTAGATTATCCCTCATTTTTCATTAATGGTGCTAGTTAAGCCAATGGAATCTATCCACTACTTAATCAGGGTCATAAATGTGAGATTTGATAAAATAAATAATAATATTAAAACCAAATATATTCATTCACAATATTTCACTATAGCTAATCAACAAAAATATCACATACATTCATTTAGTCTATCAAATAAAGTAAAATGAATCCATACATATTGTTTATTACAAATAATAAATAAAATACAAAAGCAATCCTCAATATAACATACCACCCAGGTATTGATTATCTAGACTATTAGTTACTTTAAACTACAAAGTAACTTATAATGATATTTCTCCACAAAATAACATTATAACACATGCTTAATAAATTGTTCATTTCCAAATATAACAAAAGCTAGTCCAAAACATCATACATGATTTATATTTAATATCTTAAATACATTCATTTTAATGATTTTATTCAAATATTAAAGTACATACAAGCATCATTTACACACTATTATGATAACTATACTTATAACACAATTATATGCATTAATATATATTTTAATTCACACATACAAATACATTATAAATACTTCATTTTATACAGTATAATACTGAGATGACATCCACTATCATTTGTCTTAGAGTATACTATATACACTAAGTATACATTTAGTTAAAAAATAAAGACCCCTTAACTTTTTTCGTTAAATTGATAAATTCCATTTTCCCACACAACTCTATAAATCAACTCAGTTACTCCTTTATTCACTATAACTATTTAATCAATTAAATACAATTCAATAACTTAAGTTTTTCCAAATAATTATAATTCATATGAGCAAATATAAGAACATAGTTGCCCATACCCAACTCAGGTATTGTTTATTAAAACAACAACACAACCGAATACCCAACTCAAGTAGTGTTTGTTAAAACAACAACACACAACCAAATACCCAACTTGGGTTTTTAATATAATAACTCAGACTTGGCCAAATAAAACTATTCAAAACATGCAATTGAACCCGTATACCCAATCCCTATATGGACTAAGTAAAATCTTACATAGTTCAGTCAAATCTAAATAACAACAATACATAGTCATATTCAAATATATGCAAAGTTCATAATTATAATGAGTATAATTATAGCTAAACTTTTCCATGAATAATATAACTATTTTATAGTATATTTCCATGCATAAATCTAAATGCATAACCTATAGTTGCTTATTCATCTACCCATACCTGATTTACACAAAGTACCTACACAGAAGTTCCCAAATCCATAAATAAACAAAGATGAATATTACAAGATTTCATAACATAGCTTAGAGTTTATAATATAATTTATGCCCTGTATGTATAATTCCATTTGAATCTAAATCCAAATAAATATGAATGAAACCATAACCTCCAATTTACCCAAACCAATAATTTCATCTTTTATATGTGATACATAAGTCACCCACTAAAGTCTGATAATTGAATACATGTATGTGTGTGTTATATATATATAATATATATATATATATATATATATATATATATATATATATATATATATATATATATATATATATATATATATATATATATATATATATATATATATAGTCACTTACTAAAGTATGATAATTGAATACAAGCATATATATACATATACATATTTACAGCCACTTATTAAATCCCTAAGAATCAAGATACAAACATCAAAATATGTGTATATATACAAATGTATATATATCCATATATACTTTATCAGTTTAAATCGAGTATGTGTGTGTGTGTGTGTGTATCTACATGTGTGTGTGTACACACACACACACACACACACACACACACACACATGTCTATATATATATCATATTAATTTGATTTACATAAAGAATTCATTTAATAAACCCAAAATCCAAATAGATGTATACACAATCAAACATATATACTAAATACTCATATTCTAAATACCCAAGAGTGAATATATGAAAAAATGATTCAAACTTATTAGCTTCAAGATAGCATGTATATACCCATCAAGAATAAATTTCCTTTAATGAATAGAGTTTTTATACGAGGAGAGGAGTTTAGGACATAATTTCATACAAGTCTAAAAATAGCAATGGCCAATTCTATGGTTCTATCCCAACCTATTCAAGATTACATTGGTTTGAATGTGGAGTTTTGTGGAGTCCAAGCCTTCCATAGGGCTCCACATACAACTTGTTATTTCTAAGATTCAAATAAAGAAGCCCAATAACCAAACATATTCATAAAAACCTATTCAATATTTCACACAATAATTTAATTACATAACAGACCTGGTATATGTATGAATATCAAAGAAAGCGAACCAAATTCCATCTTTTTGCACTTGTTCACACCTTCTCCTTCTTCTGTCTCTTTCTCTTTATATGTCATGAGCTATCCTCATTCACATCCCTCACTCTCCTCTTTTTTATTATTTTCCATTAACCTACTCACCACCACCTTCTCCTCCATTAAAAACCACTTAAACTGATGGAATAAATGCATGAAAAAATAGTTCAATACAACTCCCTATTTGTTTCCATTTTCCACCATGTAAATACACAATAGACTCCATGATTTTCTAAAAATGATGCTTAACTAAAGTCAACAGATGATTAGAAACCCTAATCATCTCAAGGTTTATATTGAATCCCTTAAAAAATCATTTTATATTCTTTATAAAATTCACATGACATTGAATTAAACAATCAATCATTGACCAACTAAACCATAAGTCACATAATCCACAATGTTTTATTCCATTCGATGCAATGACTATCGACTTAGTTGATAACTAATGGATTTCCATGCAACAACTATCAACCAAATGCAATAATGATTATATGGCATGGAAATTCAACTAGGCATTACAATACTATAGTTTAATTTTGAATTGCTATCCACTAACATACATAACACTTACAATGATTTCCTAAAATCATTAAATAATTAAAATCAATATATTCACCTATCAAACATATATTATGAATATCAATCCTATAATCAAATAGTTAATCAAATACAATATATTTTCAAACAATGATATTTATCTATTGATATTTAAATTATAATATCATAATAATAATATTTAATTATTATTTTATAAATCTTGTAGATCGAGTAATGATTATGGAATCCATCACAACATCATAATGTTATAATATACAACTAGACTTAATAAGGTAGTGAGATAAGTAAATACAAACAAATTCACTCATTTAGCCAAACAATTAGTCAAACAAGATGAGCTATATAAGATCACTAAATTAGCAAAAATGCAAAATGAACACAATAATCATTTAAATGTAAAACAAAACATACTATAACTATATATCAAATAACATAATCATGAACTATAAATGTGGTGTGTGCAAGGGTTTCTATATTTGTTCTCTATCATTCCCCAACATCTTTATATATACCACCGTCACACTCTGAGGGAAGAATCTATCCTGCATCTACCTTAGAACAATGACGGTAGTTATCCTAAAACATAATTATATCCATAAAATAATGTGGTATAATAATCAAACACGATCATAATATATAAAATTTAAAAGTACTACCTTAATAATCCAAAGATTATCTCACTACCTTAATAAGGTACTGCCATAATAATCCACAGATTATATAGGTTATTTAGCTCAGAGAGAAATCAGGATGTGACATTCACTCTTTCATCCTCATTAGACATTGCGTGACTTGAAATTCCTTATCCACATGAGGAAATTTCCATCTACATTAGTGACTAAAGATGACTATCTCATTTACCAAATATAAGCCATCACTCAAGAAATATCATGGTCTAAAGACATCATCCAAGTTATCAAACATCATACTTATCCTCCCAAGGTTGATTCTTGTGAAAAGACTAGACTTTGAAAACAAACATGTAAATTTATTCTTAGACATAATATACTTTACTATCATAATGGTGAAGGTACCCCAATCCATTTTTTTACCCAAGAAGAATTATTTTCTCTTATTGAGCAAGTGCATGGGGGCATTTACATTGGCCATTATAGAAAACATGATACAACCCCAAAATGTCTACATATGGGATACTATTGGCCTACCCTAGAAAAAGAATCCATTAAATTTAAAAATAAGTTTAATCCTTTCCAAATTTATGATGATCCTATTCATTATCCTCTAGCCAAGCTTCAGACACTTGAGTATCCATGGCCATTCTCTATGTGGGAATCAGATCTCACTATGACCAATTACTTTATCAATTGGGTAGAACCTATGCCCCTTGTTGATCCTATTAGTGTCACTATATAAAAATTAATCCTTAATCAAATTATATGTAATTTTTGAATTATTCACACCATCATATTTAATAATGGAAATAACTTAAAAAATAAAGACATGAAGCAAATTTTTGTGAAATTTAAAAATTAAGTACAAATTTTCCATGCCTTATTACCTACAATGTAATGGCCAAGTAGAAGCCACCAAAAAATCATTAATTTTTTTTTTCAAAAGACTATTATGGATTGTCATTTGGATTGACATTTAAAGGTATATCTTGCACTTAAATCTTATGGTACTAGTATTCATACTGCCACTGGGGTAACTCCATTTTATTTAGTTAATGGCTCTAACATTGTTTTACCACTAGAAGTAGATTTACCCTATTTACACATCTCTCTTCATGGAATCATTCTCAATGAAAAGTTCCATGAAGCCTGTATTCACACTTTATATCTAATTGATGTGTGAACATAATCATCAACATAAAAATCACATAGATAAACAACATAACAAAATCATACTTTTGATGTCAAAGACCTAGTGTTTAAATTGGATTACACCCATGAAGAAGTATTTGTTTGACAAATGTTCTTCTAAGTTTCCTTTTATTTATGATTTTTCATTTCTTATACATATTAATTTCATGCTTATAGTTTTTTTATATTTTGTTGAGATAACATTTCTTGAAGGTTCTATTTTGATTTGCTTATATTGTAGCTTAAAGACCTTGTTTTCTCTACACACCTCTGAATTTCTTTCACATTAACCCTGGTACCTATATTTGGTCTTTAGGCATTTTTTCATTTTTACACCTCATGGTTTTTTGATTTTTGAGTTGCATGGTAAGACCTGAGGAATAAACCAAGCCTTCCTCACAAATTCCCATCCTATTTATCTTTATTTATATAGTAATTTAGTTTCTTTCATTAATCATTATTTCCTTTGCAATTCATTGGTCTCTTCCCTATATACACCCTTTAGGTCTTGACTATATTTTTGATGCTTCATAAGTTTCATAATACTTATTATATTTATTGTACTTGTACCTCTTAGATTTTTTATTTGTAAGTTTCATGATAAGACCTAGGGAATCAATTATAACCTCCTCATAAACACCCATAATTATAAAACATAGATTGATTTTGCTCCCAACCTTAGCTAGGTATCTTCTTAGAAAGAGAAGGCAATGGTAAATAATTGCTGACTTAGAATTAGTCCTAATGTATTGAATTAAAATTATAATATTATATCTTGATGTCCTCATCCATATTTTACCTTCTATTATGATGATGATTCATACTTACCTATTATTTTACCATACTCTTTTACACATTATTTGTGAATGGGGAAACCCAATCATTCTATGTTCACTTCCACAATTTACATATCTTTCATTCACTTGAGGGCTCACCAAGGTTAGTTTAAATATCACACTCTTTTATAAGGTGAAGTATAGGCATCTTTAGGTACTATGGCCTTAGGTTCCCCTTCCTAGTGAATAGGTGTAAAATCTATTGTGACAGTCATCTTTAGAACCCATTGTTAGTTTTTCCAACACTGTTTGGAGGAGGAAAATAGAAAATCTAAAAGAGTTAAAAAACACATTATGAGAAAATGAAATGTCAAAAGGTATATTAAATATTGAAAGTTAGATCACACCAAAAAATGTGATTTTTTTGGCACATCTCGTATTTTAGTTGAAGCTCAAAATCCATAGTTGGCCTCATGATAGAGTTGAGGTCTATTAAGGTGTAGTAGTCTAATAGACTAGGGTAGGAGGTATTATGCAGGAGTATCTAGAAAGGTAACCACCATTTTGTGTTGTTTAAGTGATATATGTAGCTATGGGTATTAGTTAGTCGATTTTGGAGGGTAGATGGTTTTGAAGGATATCATAGATTTGTGTCTTTATAAGTTAATTTGGGTCATTATGAGTGAGTTTGATAGGTGCTTAGAGTTTTCTCTTAAACAATATAAATTTGAAAATTCAAATGATGAAACTAAGCCTAGAAGGACCAAAAGCATGGTGTGGAGTGGTTAGGCAAGATAAATTTGGTGTAAAAGTCCAAGGAGTCATGTAGAGAGTATTTTGAGACATTTAATGTCTAAGTTATAAAGGTGGTGAACATTTAAGGTCATGTTTAATAATACAACATTGAGTTGGCATGTAAGGGTATAGTTATTTAACTACCCAAACCAATGTCAAAGTTGGATGGGAAATAATTATTAAGGGAATTTTAGTGTAGAGGATAATGTGAGAGAGAGAGGAGAGATTTATAGGAAGGAGGAGGAGAGACTAGAGAATGAAAGAATGTACAAAACTCCTCAAGAAAGATGACAAGTCCATGATTGGACTGCAAATGTAATGTTTGTTGATTGAAATGAATAAATAAATGTGGTTTTTGTGGTATTTTAATCTATCTTGATAGACATATGATTGTTTTATATTATATATTTCAATGGAAATCCCATGAGGCTATATGCAAACTTCTTTACATGTGTTGTTACAGGTCAAGATAATGATTATAGGTTATAATCAAAGCAAAGAATGATGGGAATGGATTTGATGAAGGTAAGTGATGTTATTAAGGAATAAATTAAGGTTATAATTGAAGTGATGGTATAAAAATAGTGTATGGATAATGATAATGTATATTAGTAGGATTGAATGCAAATTGAATGGTAAAGCTAATGCATAGTCCATCATTATGAAGGATCTCTGTTTATACAACCAACCTTATTTTATTTAGTCAGATTATTAAGAAGACTGAGCTAATATGGTTGAGAGAGTGTTTAGTTGTGGAAATGGTAGATTCATGGTAATGTTGTAAGGGAACTAGTCTGATAGTTATCCTTATGAAGTTTGAAACCTCTAGTATGCAGATAGACCCTATGACACAATCAAGAAACCCCTAATTGTATGGTCAAATACCAAAGGAATAGAGTCAGAGTTAAATAAATGATTATTTATGGGTTTAATGAAGAATTTGTGTGAATAAAGGTGAATAAGTATAAAAAATAACCCCTAATGCAGTCTTGAAACCTATTGAATACAAATAGACCCTTGTCGCATAAGTTCACACATTGTTTGCACAATCCAAGACAAGGAGTCTATGAATATGAGAAGTGGAATGGAGATTGAGTTTATAAAGTCCTATAATTATTTTAAAGGAGACTAAGGTCCTGAGGGTGACATATGGGAAGTTTTTTTAACCATTTCAATGTATACAACTCCATAAACCCTTGCACAATCAATTGAAAAAGTTACAAAATTATGTGTTTTATTCTCCATAGGCCTTAAAGAGATTGAACTAGGTTGCTAACATATTTGGAAATTTGGATCTTGTCAAAAATATCTAGAGATGGTATTTTATTCTCTTGAAACATCCTAAAACTTAGGAAAGTGAGTTTTGAAGCCTCTCAACCTCTGTTGACAAGCAACTAGGGTTTCAAAACCTATAACCCAATATCTTGAGTTCTAACAAGTGGAATTTTATGAAACTTTGTAATTTGACATATTTTGATGTGCCAAGAAAGATTCAGGTTCATAAAATATAGAATCAGTACTGTGGGTGTAGTGAAGGGTTAGAAAGGCATAATTGGGAAGATGCTAACAAAGGAAGTATTATCTAAACATGTAATTAGATCTTGAAACTTTATGAAGATTTGTAACAGGAGATATGGTGATAAAAAATGTCATTATTTTTTCAAATCTAGTTTGTACCTATCTATATAAGGAAGAAAATCCCCCAAAAAGGCTACAAGGGCATGGTGGCACTAAAGAGGTTATATAATGAAAATACATGATGGAGTGTGATTGAGTGTTTTAAAGGGGTTAAGATAAGTGTAATTTTTTCATGAAAGATCAACCATAATTTTAGAATGTCTTCATGAGACCCAAGTCAAGATTTATTGCTTTGAACCTTGAGTAGTGAGCTAGTGTGAAGATAATGAATAAGAGAGTGTATTCTTGATGAAGATATGGATCAAAGGATGGAATGAGTGAAAGAGTGAGTAATGAGAATTTATATAGTTATAATGATATATTTAATTATTTTCAAGGCTATTATAAAACAAGGTTATGACAAAGGAGATTATATAGTCTAGCAAACAAGTTAGAAGACATCAATACAAAGTTGATCCTTGAGAACAAGCCAGGTATATGAAAATTGGATATCAGATCTAAGATGGTGATTATGATTCTTTTCCTAGGTACCTCTACATCATTTGGTATCAGATCAAGGTAAGCTCTTGGTTCACTTTTGTTGTGAGTTTCTTAAAGCTTGTGATTTGAGATTGACAAGGATTGCTATGAGGAATGTATGAAGTGATATTACAAGGTATTTTTGGATAAGAGAATGGTATAGGTATGACATATTAAGGTCATTAATAGTAAAATTGAAAAGTGACAAAGAGAGGAATCAAATCCCTAAAGTCCAATGAGGAGGATTTGAAGCTAGTTAAGAGAGGACTAGAAAAGGTAGAGTGAAGAAGAGCATTGAAGCTCAAGAGAGAGAAAAAAGGAAAAGACTCCAAGAGAGAGTCAACGAAGGTAATATTAGTCCTAGACAAAGGAATATAAAAAGATATTAATAGCCAAAAGAAGTCTAGTAGGTAGGATTGGTAAGTTTGCTAAGAGGAAGGTCTAAGTAGGCCTAGAAAGTGAAGAAGAAGTGAGAATATGGATATAGAAGAATAAGTGATAGAGTTGAGAAGAGAGTTAAGGCATATTTTGGATAATATTGAGTTCATGGTGAATCTCATGAAAGGAAAAGGAAGCAAATGGCTTGGATGTAGAGTGATAAATAAGGTGAAGTGGACACTAGAGCTACTTAAGAGAAAGAGAAGACACAAGATGATTGTCTTGAGTAATGAGAAGAAGAAAGAGGGTATAAACCATAGAGGCATGAGGAATGAGAAGTTTCCAAGAGAACAAAAATATAATGAGATTGAGAAAAGATTTATCATTTAGGAGTACAAGGAGAGAAAAGTGCCAAGAGAAGCACTTGAGAGAGAAGTCAAAGAGAAGAGAAGAATGTCTATATAAGGGGTATTCAAGGAGACTATGCGGTCTCTTATTTTATATGCTAATGTTGAATTTGAGTTTGTGTGTGCAAATATGAAGATGAATTTGATGAAGGTCAAGCATAAGGCATTAAATCTTGTGAAGGATGGGCCTAATACAACACCCATCAAGAAGAAATAATAAGATAAAGAAAAAGAATCTATTGTAGAAGATAAATTGATAGAGATTGAGGGAATTAAGCATGTTGAAGATGAAATAGAAGAGGAATTATATGATGATATAATAAGTATTGAATCTGAATCAATAGAGATAATAAACCATGAAGACATGAAGGCAAACCATGAAGATGTGAGAGAAAAAATTACCTTTCAACAGTCATGTATGGAGGTAAATGAGTGTTTGGGATTTGATTTTGATTGCACATGTAAAAAGAAAGAAACTAATATGTAGATTGGATAAGTAAATAATAAAGTATATCCCTCTAAGGTGATACAAGGGCATGGATATGTTTGGCCTAAGTGGCTCAAGGCATCAAGTTATGAGATAGAGGAGGTGAACCTCAAACAAGATGTCATGTAATCCAAAAACATAGGTGGAAAATAAGAACAAATGTGGAGACAAAGAACAAAAGGAAGAATACCTCAAGATGACATGATGGGATACCAATCCAAGAAACATGAATAAGGTAAGGAAAGAAGCTGATCTCAATCCAAACAAATTTAAAGAAAGCTATGGATCAATAAGAGTATGGGAAGGTTGTAAAAGGCTAATTTTGTAAGTATATCTCAAATAAGAATGCAGAAAGAGGAACATGACAAACTAAAGAAGCAAATAGAAGACAAGGAAGAGATAATCAAAGCTAAAGAGATGAAGGTGCAAATATGTAAGCAAGATGATGAGTGTAAATAAGATAATTGTTCTCAAAGTTTGATTTTTAATGTTACTTATGATGATACATATGAGTACATTTCAAATAATGAAGATATTTTTTATATGGAAACCATAACATTAATAGATAGTTTTGTAGGAAGTCAAGGAGAAGATGAAGAACCTAAAAGAGTGCTTAAAAAACATGATGTGAAATATAATGAGATTTATTTGACTCTCATGAATGAGGGAGTTCAAGGACAAGTTGTGAATCAAGGTGCCCAAGAAAATGAAGAACCATATGCTCCAAAGATTGATGAAGTTGATGAAGAAGTGGAAGCTCTCATGTTGAAGATGGAAATAGATATTCTAGAAGATATTTTAAATTCATCAAAAGGGATTAAATCAAGTAAATTACAATAAGATAAGCTCATGGATGAGCTTAAAATAAAAATCAAGAATGGGACAACATAGGGAAGCATAAGGAATTGCACAAACAAGCACACTAACAAGTAAACAATTGAAGCATGATCAAGTGAAAAAGGTAATTTATTAATTTGGTGAAGTTTAATCTAAGTTTTTAGTTGATTTTCATGATAACAACAAGTCAAGAAGATGGCAAACCACCTTATATTATGCTGAAGATGAATTGGTTGAGAGGTTGCTCTTGCAAGATGAGCAAGGGATTAAAAGAGACATTAAGAAGAGAAGCTTAACGAGGAGGAAAAAAGAGAGAGTCTAATTGAAAAAATGGTAGAGGTTGAGGTGTCTATGATGCCCTTAGATTAAGGAAAAAATGTTGCCAAGAAGCCAAGACAACTAAAAAAGCAAGCCTCAAGTGAAATCAATGAAGAAGAAGGCCATATAATAAGTGTGATCAAGAAGAGAAAGAACCATTTGGCTACAGATGAGGATGATGAATGAAAAATTAACTTGGAAAAGATGGAACATGTAGCAAACACAAATATATAGTAGTTGGTACACCTCATAGAGGTAGAGGATGCATTGACATGAAGACTAGACAAAGCCAAGAAGAATAAATAAAATGACGTATTGAAGAGAAAGGAACAAGAAAGGAGGAATAATAATCAAGTGAGAATGTAAGATACTAAAATACTAAATTGGAAGGTAAGAAATAATATGACACTCAAATTTTCTCCCTCCTGGGGAGTATGATGCAGGAACATCTAGCAAGTTAACCACAATTTTGTGTTGTTGAAGTGATATATGCATTTAAGAGTATTAGTTAGTCCATTTTGGAGTGTAGATGGGTTTGAATGATCCTATAGGGTAAATTTGTACCCCTTCTAATCTATTTCCTGGCTTGTATCCCTCTTTAAGATCAATCCTGAAGACCACCCACCACACAACCTATGGTGCACCTCCTGTCATCCGAGTAACCTGCCACATCTGAACCTACAAACCCATGTAGTGAAGTCCTAACCCTGCATAGCATGAATCCCTGCTGCTTGTCCCTCTCAGATACTTGAGAACCCACTTCCCCGAATTGGCTCCTAACTCTCTAATAGCTCCCACTACTGGGGAAAACTCAGGTCTATACCAGACCTCATGTGATTTTGGACACTAAACTGTCTAGCCCTTGGTGTGCTTCGGTTCTGCATCCTACGTATTGAACCCTGCCAACACCTGATTCACATCAGCTCCCACTAGAGATAAAATCAACTTGTGATCTTCCATGTCTCTCATGCCAAAGAATTTTGCTACTCCAAATTCCTCATGACATGCCACTGAACTAACCTTACCCTTAGCTCAAAAAAACCCTGTATGTACGAACCTGCTAGCTAGCATACCATCCACATACAGTAACAAGATAATGTCATGACTCATCATCCACCTAGTAAGACAAACACAATGGTTATACTGACATTGACTAAAGCCTTGCTTTGTCCTCCACCTGTCAAAACCTGTACCACTATCCTGCAGCTTCCTCAAGACCATATAACCTGGCCTTCCATCTCATGTGTCCATTCTCTCTATTCTTTAACTAAGGTATCCATTCATCTCAGTGCTTTCATACCGGCTGGGAACCCTACCAAATCTCTCATTTGGTTCTACATCCTATTCATGCCATGCTCCCACTGTTTCTTGGATCCTTCCTACTTTGTAGTGAACAACGAGTATAAAGAAGAGGAACAATGAATTTGAGGCTTACTTACACTTTCAGTCCTCCCCATGGGCGTTTAAGACTCCTTGACAGATTGCTGTCTGCCCAAAATTTGTCTCAGTGACCAACCTCGGTCACTACACAGTCTGCATCTGATCGACGTCGGTTCCATGCGACTGTCCAAGTTACCGACGCTGGTTATCCTATCGACATCGGTCTCCACCTGCTCGAAACCACTGACTTCTCTGGTCTGCACATGACCGAGGTCGGCACCTGTCTGTTCGATGTCGATTTCCTTTGACCGATGCCAGTACCTGTGTATACTTGTGAGTGATGACTTTTTACCCACGAGCTCCTTTGAATCAATCCCATGTCTAAACTGCCCTACTCAGAAGTATCCAGCCCCATCCACTGGTCTTTTTCTGTCATCTCCTCCAAGAACACCAAGGATTTCCAGTTCTTAAGTTTGTCAAACACATTAGTCTTCCTTTTCCTACAATAAACACAATCCTTTCTTGTAGCATCCCACTGCTTACAGAAATCTTAGTGTATGCTCTCCAAAGTTGAACTCTTCACTTTTGTCTTAAGAACATCCATTCCCTTCTCACTTATGTGACCAAGCCTACAAAGCCACACCTGTGCAACAAAAGTGGAAACAATAATACAAGCAAGTAGATAAAGAGTACCTACTTTCTTACCACATGCTAATTCAAGTGCATCCACTGTGAGAGTTCTTGTGCATCTCTCATCACCCAAATTTCCTAAAGCAATTAGCCGCATCTTCAAGACTGGGACCTGCATGACCTCCTTCAACACTCATGTGTTGGCCGCCTACAATTTCAGCAACACTTCCCCTTTGCCAAAAATCTGACAAGGCTCACCAACCCCTCTACTTGGGGCTGCATGGAAAGAGGCAACATAATCTATTAACCAAGATTCAACTTTATCCAGAGCATCCTGTGCAACAACACTACAACATCTACTTCTTCATGCTGATCTGCAACCAACCAACAATCTTCTTTACCTACTCTTTCTTTCCATAACACCATAAGTGACCATTCGTGCTTTTCAATTTCTCCATTCGTAGCTTACTTTCTTCTGCCATTGCTCTACTCCCACTCAATCAGAAACACCTGAGAGTGACATGTAACCAAACACAAAACCTGCTCCTTGCAACCTTAGCTCTGATACCAACTGTTAGGAACCCCACAGAAGCACCATTGATTACCAAGCAACTAAACATGCAAAAATAACTAGAATCACAAGTAACTCTCAGAGGCTTCCCACACCTCAAGTGTACAGTAATTCTTTCCTCAAATCTCTCTCTCTTACGGTCCCAACACACAACTCAAACACAGAGTTGGTGTTCACCTCCAACCAGTCAGTATCCACTACTGCCAGTACACAAGTGCTCCACACACTCCACAAGTGCTCCACGCACTCCAAGTACTCAATGTACTTCAAGTAGATCTCCCCTAAACTTGCAACAACCTGCAACTCAAATGATCTTACTTATGGAAGGAACTAACTTACATTCCTCTTTGCTCTCTGATGTGTTGCTGTCACCTTTGATCCTGCTGCCACTTGCAAATCTCCTTTGACCTCACACACACACCTGTTACCATGTAGATCTCTCTACACCCTGAAGAACATTTGTCCTTGCCTCACCAAGTCCTTATGATTCTCCAAACCAGTACCCTGGTGGATCTTCTCCCTGATCTAGCACACCTGCAGACCAACCTGATCATACACACTCGGCACCCCTGTGGAACTAGGAGGAACACCCTTGCTCTCTTCACACACAGAAGGAGCTAACCTTGCTCAACTCAAACTAGAACAAATTACAATACAGCCCATGAGTCTATTATATAGATCTCATGCAAACAATAATTAGACACCTAATTACAATAATTAGATCCACAGCTCAAGACTATTATTGGCCTCTTAACATGCAAACACTTGGTTTGTTAAAAAATTTTTGTGCAAGTGATAGTTTAAGAACTACACAGGTGACCGACGTCGGTCCCTGTCAGGCTGGAGATGACCGACGTCGGCCGATACCTGACCGATGTCGGTTGCCTTTCCCACTGTATATGACTGACGTCGGTTGATCAGACCGACGTCAGTTTCCCTGCAACTTAGCAACCTCTCAACAACCTCCTCCATGTCTGAAACAGTGAAGCTTTTAGCTCCACAACCTAACACTATGATGCCCTTAGATTAAGGAAACAATGTTGCCAAGAAGCCAAGACAACTAAAAAAGCAAGCCTCAAGTGAAATCAATGAAGAAGAAGGCCATATAACAAGTGTGATCAAGAAGAGAAAGAACCAATTGGTTACAGATGAGGATGATGAATGAAAAATTAACTTGGAAAATATGGAACATGTAGCAAACACAAATATATAGTAGTTGGTACACCTCATAGAGGTAGATGATGCATTGACATGAAGACTAGACAAAGCCAAGAAGAATAAATAAAATGACGTATTGAAGAGAAAGGAACAAGAAAGGAGGAATAATAATCAAGTGAGAATGTAAGATATTAAAATACTAAATTGGAAGGTAAGAAATAATATGACACTCAAATTTTCTCCCTCTTGGGGAGTATGATGCAGGAACATCTAGCAAGTTAACCACAATTTTGTGTTGTTGAAGTGATATATGCATTTAAGAGTGTTAGTTAGTCCATTTTGGAGTGTAGATGGGTTTGAATGATCCTATAGGGTAAATTTGTGTCTTTATGAGTCAATTTGGGTCATTAGGAGTGAGTTTGATAGGTGATTGGAGTTTTCCCTCCAAAATTACAAATTTGAAAATTCAAATGATTAAACTAAGCCTACGAAGACCAAAAAGATGGTGTGGAGTGGTTAGGTGACATAAAATTGGTGTAAAGGTCCAATGAGCCATTTATAGAGTGTTTTGAGACATTTCATGTCTAATTTATAAAGGTGGTGAACATTTAAGGTCATGTTTAGTAATACAACATTGAGTGGCATGTAAGGGTATAGTTATGTAACCACCCAAACCAACGTTGAAGTTGGATGGGAAAGAAGTATTAAGTGAGTTTTATCATAGAGGAGAATGTGAGAGAGAGAGGATAAAGTTCTAGGAAGGAGGAGGAGAAACTAGAGAATGAAAGAATGTACAAAACTCCTCAAGAAAGATGACAAGTCCATGATTGGACTACAAATGTAATATTTGTTGATTGAAATGAATAAATAAATGTGGTTGTTGTGGTATTTTAATATATCTTGATACAAATATTATTGTTTTATATTATATATTACAATGGAAAGCCCAAGAGGCTATATACATACCTCTTTACATGTGTTGTTACAGGTTGAGACAATGATTGTAGGTTACAGTAAAAGTAAATAAATATGAGAATGGAGTTGATGAAAGTAAGTTATGTTATTAAAGAATAGATTATGGTTCTAATTGAAGTGATGGTATGTCAATAGTTTATGGCTAATGAGAAGGTATATTTGTAGGATTGAATGCAAATTTAATGATAAAGGTAATGCACAATCCATCATTGTGAAGGATCTCTATTTAAACAAGCAATCCTATTTCATTCAGTTAGATTGTTAGGAAGAATGAGAGTATATGGTTGAAAGAGTGTTTAGTTATGGAAATAGTTGAGTCATGATATGATTATAAGGGAACCATTCTAAAGGTTATCCTTGTGAATTTTTAAACCTCTTGTATGTAGATAGACCCTATGACACAGTCAAGAAACCCCTGCTTATATGGTCAAATACCAAGGGATTGGAGTAAGAGTTAAATAAATGAGTATTTATGGGTTTGATGAAGCATTGGTGTGAGGAAATATGAATAAGTATAAAAAATAACCCTGGATGTAGTCTTAAAATCTATTGAATACAAACATACCCCTATTGCATAAGTTCACATCTTATTTGCACAGTCTAAGACAAGGAGTCTATGAATATGAAAAGTGGCATGGATATTGAATTTATTAAGTCATATAATAATTATAAATGATACTAAGGTATTGAGGGTGACATTTGGGAAGTTTTTTAACCATTTGAATGTATACAACTCCACAAACCCTTGCATAATCAACTAAATGAGTTACACAATTATGTGTTTTGTTGTCCATAGGCCTTAAAAAGATTGAACTAGGTTGATAATCTATTTTTAAAGTTTGAGATTGTCAAAATACAACTAGATATGGTATTTTATTCTCTTGAAACATCATAAAACTCAAGAAAGTGAGTTTTGAAGCCTCTTGGCCTCTACAAACAAACAACTAGGGTTTTAAAACTTAAAATCCAATATCTTGAGTTTTAACGGTGGAATTCTATGAAAATTTATAATCTAAAATATTTTTATGTTCCAAGAAATTATCAAGAGTTTTTTAATGAGTTACAGGTCCCTATAGTATGAAATCAGTACTGTGGTTATAGTGAAGGGTTAAAAAGGCTCAATTAGGAAGATGATAACAAACGAAGTACTGTCTAAACATGGAATTAGATATTGAGAATTTATGAGGACTTGTAAAACGATAGAGGGTGATGAAAAATGTCATTATTTTCCCAAATATAGTTTTTAACTATCTTTACAAGGAGGAAAATCCCTGAAAAAGGCTATAAAGGCATGGTGGCACTAAAGAGGTTAGAGAATGAAAATGCATGATGGAGTGTGATTGAGTGGTTTGAAGGGTTAAGATAAGTGTAATGTGATCATGAAATATAAACCATAATATTATAATGTCTTCATGAGACCCAAGTCAAGATTTAGTGCTTTGAACCTTGAGCAGTGAGCTAGTGTGAAGATAATGAGTAAGAGAGTATATTCTTGATCAAGAGATGAATCAAAGGATGGAATGAGTGAAAGAGTGAGAAATGAGAATTTATAAAGTTATAATGACATAGTTAAGTGTTTACAAGGTGCTTAGAAAACAAGGTTATGGTAAAGGAGATTATATAGTCTAGTAAATAAGTTGGAAGACATCAAAGCAAAGTTGATCCTTGAGAACAAGCCATGTATATGAAAAGTGGAAATCATATGCAATATGGTGATTATGAATCTTTTCCAAAGTAACTATGTATTAAGGTATCATTACATCATTTTATATACTCTTATATTATAATGCCACCTACCTTCATACATAAGTACCCAATCTTCTTAGTATATCGAAGACTGTGTAAGGGGTATTGAAGAGTGGAAACACATTATAGGAAGGTAGGATCCTTTTATTTTTTATATATGATAGAATTTATGGGATGATATTTTTACTTCACTAGTTAACCTAGGCTTATGTTTTGTAGGTAAGGTTCTCTAGGGCCACTGATGTTGAAAACTCGTAGACTTTCCAACTTGATTTGAGTCTCTTATTTCTAGTAAAGACCATGTTTTTGCCTTGGTGATACAGTCTTTTCCCTCTCTCTATTTTACCCCTTGACAAACAAGTTTTTATTTAAATCTCTCCCATCGTATTTACTTCCTTATCACCATGTCTTTCAAAAATGGTAACAATATGGTAGTTCTAGCTTTTCCATATTTAGAATAGAAGCTTCATATTTGAGTTATTGTGAGATGTTATCCTAGTCACTCCATTATCTATATAGAATTAATATTATCTATGTTTGGGGACATTGAGTTTTAAATTTAACTTTTACAGTCCATTGAGGCCCATTTTTCCCTTTTACACTTCCATGTTTCACCTTTTTGCAATATTTATGTCCCTGTTTCTACCTTTTTCACATCTTTGTTTGAGTTTGATTTGTTACTTCTATTACATTGATGTTTTTATCATGAAAAAAATATTTGTGTCTTTAATTTGATTTGGGTTGTTACTTATCTTAATTTAGATGCATTTTTGGGATTTTAATCATAAGTAGCCTTGGGATTTTAACTTACCAATTTTTCACACCTTAGCAATTTCAGCTTGCCAAATTTTCTAAGTGTTTTAATCATTTATGATATTTTTCATTTTAAATTAATTTATTGACCATCCTACATATTCACGCATAAATTTTATCCATTTTTAGCCTTGTATATTTAGGTTTCTCAAATGTAATTATTGTGCTCTCCATGATCAAGACTATGTTACTTGCTTGAAGTCATTCAATGGGAAGGTAAGTCAATGTATGTATATGTTACTTTCATTTATTAATTTATAAATAGTTATTTTTACATTTATTTTTAGTTATAATTTTTGGTGTTTTTATGTGTTTTCCAAAAGTACCATCCCACATTAAATTATTAAGACACGTGATGAGATTCAAGTGGGGCATATATAAACACCTATTTTTTTCACCTTTTCACTTTATTACCACATTCTCTTATAGGGGATTGTCAATGCACAAATATTATTTAGTGCACACCTTAAAGGGTATACTGAGAATGGGTGAGATCAGTTCATGGTATTTTTGTAGACATTTTTTCATAATATTCTATCATACCATCATTATTATTAGTTCGATCTCCTATTTGAATCTTTTCATCTTACCTCCATTTCCTTTCCATCCATATTTTATATCTTCCTTATATCCTATTGTATCAACCTAGTTGATATAGTCTATTTCATACTTTATATTCCATGTCTTCTATCGACCAACCTGATACAACTCTACTTTTATCTTCTATCATTTGTATTATATCAGCTTGGATCATACCATACCATGTCAACTACCATTTCTATTTGTATCAACCTAGTTGATACCATTAGATGAGAGTTTAAAGATAGTTTTGGGTATTGGATCCATACATATAGAGGTCATATTTATTTCCTAAAACATATATCACATTTATATGCTCTGCTTGTGCTCACAATTTTTCCTTAAGTAGTATTTGGGAGAGTTAGATGTTTATAATCTTGGAGATTTTATCTTGTGTTATCATTAAAGATCAATAAGAGAGGTATTTGGAGTTCCTAAATAAATATATCTACGTTTTCATTATACCATTTTATGTTTCAAATTAAAACATCCTTACAAAGTGCCACTTGATCCAAATGAGGATATTGAAGCATCGACAGGGTCACCCAAAGGTAAGAATTTCTATCCCTACACTCTTTCTTTTAATTACATAGCACATTAGATATTGTTCATTGATTTTTGGATGTATGTGTATATATTTTATTAGGTTCTTAATTATTGTAGATAATCAAATTTGATCATGAATACTTGATAATGTTAGTTTTGGCCCACATTTACCTTACTTGACTTGAACCCTTAAATTGGTCTTATTTCACGACCTCAATTTATCCTAAGTACTTGTACACGTCTATCATTTATAATTTTTTATTTTACACCTCCACTTATATTCATAATTTATAAAAACCCATATAATCATATATATATATATATATATATATATATATATATATATATATATATATATATAGACATTTTAAATTATTAAGATTAGACTTTACCTTTTCTAGGTAATAATCGAACTACACAAGTTGGGATCACCAATCGAACCTAACCTTTACGGGTCAATCTTTCCCTTTCCTAACAAAATTTATTTTTAAAATTGAAACCCTTCCTTATAGGTTGGTATATATTTTTATGATAGGTATCATGAGGTTTCACCCATTTTATATTGTTATAAATGCACATCCAAGCCACTTATTTCCCTACTTGGCAATTTCACTATTTAGCCAAATTTATACTATTGCACATTGCACAAACCTTACCTATTCTTTCTAAATTAAAATATATTATCTTGAATTATCACTTATCCAAGTCATGAGCCTATTATATATAATTATATAAAATCATTATCAAGTATTCAATCCATCTCTAGATGCATACATGTAGGAAAGGAACACTATCACACTAAACACTGTAGGTGGGAGAACTATGCGAGGATTTATTCCTTATTCAAAGTACTGTATAAATGTAGAAAAAATTCAATCATCATGGGGATGATTAGGGTTATCTCAACCCATTACACACCCCCAATTTTTTTTTCATGTTTACAACTATCACAAGCCCTAATAGGGTTTCAACCTTGAAGAGTTCATTTGCAAGTAATCTACACACAACTAAAGGTATAAATTACACATACAATCATATTTTAAGGAGGCATAGGTGACTATACCATAAATTTTATTTTTTTCCATGTATGTCAAGATCAACCCATAGGGATCAAAAATGACAATTGACCTTGATTATTTCTAGTTAATTTTGACCCAAAATAGTGATAATTGCTATTTTAGCTGCACACACAATCACATTTGAGTTTATGATTTCTATCCATATTTTAGTCACACATAGTCAAATTGATAGGCAATAATTAGCCAAGTCTTATTTTCCTCTTTTTTATTTGCATAGTTATCTTCTTTCATTCTTTTGATCTTTGTCCATTTCAATACTTTAATTTCATTATGCTAGTTACAAGTCATTTAAAAAATTTGATACCATTCAATTCATTTTATCTTAATTAGAGTTAATATCCTAATTAGTTATAAATTATGATAAAACATATTAGTGAACTTGCACATTTTATTTGAGCATTGCCTATCAATTTTTGTCTTAGGGGTTTAGATAAATACTTGAATATTTGACATAAAATAACTTCTTCCCATCTTGGATTCAACATATGACACTAAAAAATTTATTTCGATCTGAGATTTAATATTTGACATTGAAAGCAATTTATTTTGACATTGGATTTGATATATGACATTGACAATACTTTCTTTCAATGTTGGATTTTAAGGGAATTTAATAATCTCCATACACAAAAAAATCTCCTTTTTTTGTTAGGTAATGTAGTTTTTTCAGAGTATGGAGCTATGAACTAGGTATGGGACATAACCAGGGGCCTATTTAATAAGAACTATATCAATTCAAACAACTACCACCAGCCATTAAAATTACCAAGTCAATTCAAATCACCATAATTAACCTACTATACCACTCAAACAACCACATATAACCTAAAAATGCTATGTGAGATTTGAACATAGGTGGGGTTGGGTACAACCAACCCACTTAAAAAACCCTTATACATCTCATTGGTAAAAAAATCTCCTTTTAGGACCTAGTTTATATCTTTTTGTTTCTTAATTCTCAAATTATAAGTTGTATATGGTTATTATGGATAAGCACATTATTTATTTTTTTCTTAGTTTTCATTACATATTGTCTTTGTATAATAAGGAACATCAATAATAATCATGTAATAAAACAAATCATATCTAGTAAGGATCAACCAACTAATGAACAATCTCAAGGCCTTTTAATTTCTTATTATGATGAGCAAAGCGCATATAAAGATGTGATAACATGTAGGGGAAACATAATTAATTTGATTGTACCAAACCCTCCTCAACCCCCTCTACCACCCAAAAATAAAACCAAAGGGTATGATATTATTAATATTTACAACATACCCATGATAATATTTCTTTATTATACTTACTTCAGATAATGCCTATCTATAAATATCTTATTTATGCAACATTAAAAGACACCATGGTACCAAGTGATAAAGAACCTCTTTATATCTATTCTATTGTTAATAAATTATGATGGACTAAAGAAATTACATCCTTTGAGAAATTAGATTTACCTCGTAAGCATATAATAGACTAACACCTTCCATTATACATTAAGGTATGAACTCATAATAAGGTGGTCAAATAGGTATTGGTTGATAATGGATCATGATTAAATATTTGAAATATATATTTCCTAAAATTATTGGGTATAAAATCTAATGATCTCATTCATTATGATATAAACATCCAAGGATTGGATAATGTCCCAAGGAAAGTATTATGACAAATTACATTGCCTATCATATTGGGTCTTAGAATAGTGGCTATAACTTTCCAAGTTATGCCCAATGATCTCAATTACAACATATTATTGGGAAGATCGTGGATTCATGGAACCAATGTAGTACCATATAATATTCACACATGTTTAAAATTTAGTTATGAAGGATACATTTACTCATGGCCATTAGAAAAATAATTATTTAAGTATTGTGCGATGATGTAACTTGAGGATAATTACATTCCTTATATGCAATATTCTTATGAAGAGTACCAATATTTTATTATTTAAAGTAAAGAATCAACACCACTACTTACTATGCTAAATATATAGGAATCGATATGCTTTTGGTCTTAAATACCTACAATAGAAGGGATACATAGGACAAGGATTGGGAAAAAATGAACAAGGTATTACATGTCCTATCATTACATCAAATCATAAAGGATAATAAGGTATGGGATACACCACAAGATTGATAGATATAAAATGAAATAGTACATCAACTTATATATGTACACATTTATTCAAAAGTGACCTTGAATACACATACAAAGTTCATAATATCTCCATGTTACTACTGATTTAACTTGAATACCTTGATGAAACAACTTCTACAAAGATATGGACATTGGACATGAATTTTCTAATGATGACAATATCCTATAATATTTGGGTGTATATGAGGATCTCCCTCCCTTATACCATAATAATAGGTTTTATCATAATAATTAGGCTCATGCATATTTTAGAGAGACAGATGAATCTGATATACATGTCCAACCAGATGATCTAGATAATATCCTTACAACACCCTATGTCAATGATAGATTATATTTACTTAATAAAGAAACAATGGAATTCAATTTTGGAACATATAAAGACCCACATCTAGTAATCTTAGTAGCCATGTTAAAAAAAATGAAGATACAAATTTCATATATCTTTTAAATATTATATAAAATTATTTGATTGGGTTTATTCAGATATGTTAGGAATAGATCTTGTAGTAGTAATGCATAATATAATATTATATTTAGACGTAAAAGTTGTCAAATAAAAAATTAAAAAGATGCATCCCAAAGTGACATTTTTGGTTAAGAAATAAATTCAAAGGTTATTAGATGCAATATTCATTTAAGTTATTAACTATCCTAAATGGGTATCTAGCATAATACCCATTGAAACAACCTAATGGAGAAATATGATGTTGTACAAATTATCAGGATTTAAATAAAACTTGTCCAAAAGATGGCTTCCCTTTGCCAAATATTAACATGATTATAGATTATATAGATAGATATGAGATGTTATCATTCATGGATGGATTTTCCAGCTATAATCAAATAAAAAACAATCTTGAATATCAAGAAACAAATTCATTTATTACACTTTGTAGAACATTTTGCAATAAAATCATGCATTTTGGATTAGAGAACATTGGATCTACTTATGAGCATGTTATGACAGACACTTTCTATGACTACATACACAAGTTAGTGGATTACTATGTGTATGGTTTATTGGTTAAATCTAAACAATGACAAAATCATGCCATAAATTTACTATAAAAGTTTGAGGGCCACACATATATAATGTATGCTTAAATCTGAAGAAATGTGTCTTTGGTATCACTTATATAAATTTATTAGGATACATTATATATCAATGAGGCATTGAAGTGGATACTATAAAGTTAAAATGCATTTTATACATGCCTCCACCAAAAGGGTTAAAGTAATAATGATATTTACAAGGAAAAATTCAGGCAATCGGATGTTTTGTATCTCAACTTGCAAGCAAAAAATAATATTCTAAATTATTATTATTAAAAGACAAAATTTTAATGAGATGATAAATGTTAAAAAAAAGGACCATTTAGGTTTTTAAGTTTTTTGCTTTGCATTGATGGGCCTCTAAGTTTTTTTTATCACACTGCTGATCATTCCACATATCTAGGTAGGATTCATTTTTATTGTATATTTATTGATGGTTCACCCTTTTGATAGTAGGGGTGTCCTTATATTAATATGTACCACCACTATCTCTACATCTTTGGATGCAGGTAAATCTAACAAGGATATTCATTTCAAAAGTCTTTTACGAGGTAAGGATGATAATACAAACACATCATTACTTGATGTTATTCTTGATCTACCTAAATTTGACAAAGCTTGTAGATTTTTCGAGAATGTTACCTTGATAGATTATTTTGTGGGAATATTCTCCCCTAAGATCCTTTTGAAACAACGGGTTCATAACCATTGGCAAGGCCATGGTATGAAATTGGAAGGAATCCATAACCTTACCAAAGGATTTTTCTTGTTTTGACTCAATAACCCAAAGCATTGTAAAGCCATTGTTAATCATGGTCCTTGGGTTATATGCAACACTCTAGTTACCTTTTCTCACTAGAGCCAAGACTTTCAAGTTTTAGAAGAAACAAAATTAAAATTCCCCATCTTAGTTAAATTTCTTGGCTTACCTCTCCCCCTGTGGGGTTTTATTGACCAGATCATAAAATCCACAAGGTGCTTCATTTCTCATGATCAAACCATATTTTTTATAGATTGTCCCCCCAAAAAGGTTTGTGTGGAGGTAGATTTGGCTTGGGATCTCAAAGATACCATTTATATTCAAATTAGGAACAATCATTTTTCTTAATAGGTACTCTATATTAATTTTCCAAACACATGTTTTTGGTACCAATCCTAGAACCATATGATCTAAGAATGTCCCTTAATCGTGCATGTTCTTCCTACTCCTTAGGATAAAGGTGGACCTAAAGCCTAGCATCAAAATGGTAATAATGATGGTTGGACTAAAATCATAAACAATAATAATAAAAATTCAAAAAAAGATGGTAGAAAACCTTAGTCACTCATATATCTTCCTATTATGGCTTCTAGTGCCTTAGGCTTGGGTGGCAAAGCTATTTTGCCTAATAAGGCTTCTCCTCCAATTTTGGGAACACCACAAGAAATGGATACTTTGGTAGACTCACCACCTTCAACTTCCTTATCACAACCCCCTCCTGGGGTGAATTCATCAAAATAAGACCAAAATCTCATTACCCTAAACCATAAAGCAATCCTTCAACATTACATAAGCCCCTCTCCTTCTCATACAGAGGAATATATGACCCATAAGAGACAACCATTTAAACTAGGTGAATACATGGCACATAAACCTACTTTAAATAAATTTAATGCCCTCGAACATATCATAGATGAAAATGACATGAACCTCCATGTTTCCTAGTATTAATTTAATCATGGAATGTTTAGGGCCTTACTGATCTACCATGTAAGTATGTAATTAGGAACAATTATCAGTTTTTAGAAATAGAAAATTATTTGTTTGTAAGAAGTTAAGATCTCTATCTTTTCTCTTTAGAATGCTACATAAATAATTTGACTTGGAAGCATTTTTCAGAATGCCATGCATGAGGCTGGTCATGATGGGGCCATCACCCTTCTAGATCCAGATCTTTCTCAATAAATTGTTTCCTAGGGGTTTGACCCCACCCATCATGTTGTTTAGACTCTATTTGAATTTAATAATTACATCATTAGGATTTCTAACTTATATGCCTATACTGATGTTGTGGATTGGGCCTCATTTTTGAGATGGTTCATAGACTCACTACCAAATGCTCACTGGATCCTTTATGGGGACTTTAACATGGTTGAATCTCTTAAGGATAAAAATGCCATCTTATTATGTGATGGTGTGTTAGTGAGAAGGAAGCTTGGTTCTATATGCACAATAAACTCAAATTATTTGATCCAAACCAACACTAGAGGAAAAAATTAAACTCTTCCTAGTTTACTTGGTCCAATTTTTGACAAAGAGAGGATTGGATCCTTCAGTGGTTGGACCGAGCTCTTTTAGCTGAACAATGTCTATTATTTTTTGCTTTTACTCATGGTAGGCCATTTTCAATGCTTGTTGACACTTTTATATAAAATCACCACCCTATTTAAGGAGTGGTCTACCCCTTAGGTGAGGTTGGATTTGACCCAATTCTACCTCAACACTACCCACCTTAAACATGCAATAAATATTGAGCACATCATAAAAATTTGGAATCTTTTTCCCCAAACTAAGGGGGACATTGGCTAGATTTAGTGGTGGAAATATGCTATTGTTCACACTACCACCTTTCTTCATATTTATGGTAAACAAGATTCTATTTTTTAGAGTATTCATAATGCCAAAAATCATGAGTACATCCATGATATGTAGGAGTTTTAAACCTATCATTTTAATGTTTGTTTACAAACCCAAGTCACTCATTGGAGTCATAAGCTACAAATTGAGGAGATACACAAGGCCATAGGGGCTCAACTATAACATCAAATGAATTGGTTGAAAATTGGGGATAAGGTCAGCAATGAATTATTTTCTCTTTTTGCACTCTAGAAAGGATGTTGATAGAATTAAATCTATCAAATAAGGAAATGATTAGCTTACCAAACTCCCTAACATTCTATAGGTCTTTGTGCATCATTATCATGGGTTTCCTTAGCCCAAGCTAATTCTATAGAGCATGAAGCTACTCTCACTTAATGTATCTAATCTATTCCTTATAAAGTTTTTGATGCTCAACAAGTCTCGTGTGATATGCCTCTAACCCTCAGTGACCTTCATGAGGTAGTTATATGATGGATATTGACAAAGCCCCAAGAATTGATGGTTTCCCATGTGAGTTTTATTAGACTCCATGGGATATTGTTAGTCCTGATCTTCATAAGGTGTACTCTGAAGCAATGTTAATGAATTTTTTGGGATCTCTCATAAATCAAGGTAACATTAAATTCATCCCTAAAGTTGGTGATGATGAGATTATTGCCATTTGGTAGCAAATTACTCTTCTTAATGTCTCTTAAAAGATTATTAATAAAGCATTAGCTCTTAGACTTAAGCATCTTCTTCCCTTAAATGTTAGAAGTGAATAAATAGGTTTTATTTAACATCAATACATTATGGATAATGTCATTGCTATTTGGGAAGGTATGGAATGGGTTTAGGTTTCCAATCAAAAGGCCCTATTTTTTAATATTGATTTTGAGAAGGCCTATGACCACATTGAGTGGCCCTTCATTCTAGTAATACTTCAAGCCCTTAGTTTTGGTCCCAAGTTTAAACAAATAGTTGACATATTATTTAAAGATGATGGGGCATGTATCACCATAAATATAACTCATTCCTCTCAATTTGAACTTTATATATCTACTGGGTAGGGGTTCCCTTTAGCCCCTTTACTATATGTATTAGCAGTAGAAGGTTTTAGCTATTTGCTTGCTAGTTATGTGTCCTGAGGTTTGGTTTAAGGAATATCTCTCCCTCAATGTGACTACCAATTGATAAATGGGCACTTTGATAATGACTCTTTCCCCTCTCTTTAGGAATAAGAAGCTACAGTTAAGAATGTTATGAAACCTCTTCAAATATTTTGCTTGGACTTTGGCTCATCTATTCAATGGATAAAAACTTAGTGTTATCACTAGACTCTTAGTCCCAAACCCCTTTGGTTAGAGGGATATAAATGGAAGTGGCTTCTTTCAAGGGATCAATTTAAGTTCTTTGGCATACCCTTTGATTTTTGTGCCTCTCCTTCTGAGCTATTGTTCTATGTGGTTCAAAGGGTTGAGAAAAAATTTCCTTTTAGATCACAAAACCTTTGTCTTTAGTGAGCAAGTTTCAAATTTATTCTAAGGTCTTGGTAGCTACACATGTTTATTATTTTTCATGTTGGGATCCTTCTAATGCTACCTATAGTAGGTTGGAAAATATCCTAAGAGACTTATTTTGGGCCAATTATAAAGGGAACAAGGGATTTCATAGAGTTTCTTGGGAAATTTGTTACAGGCCTAAGGAGGTATGTGGTTTGGGTCTTCTAGACATTAAGTTTCAAGGTCTAACTTTCAACATAAAATGGGTTATTTATAAGCTAAAAGGAAATAAAGCTTGGAATATTTTTCTTCGTCACTATATCTCTTAAAGGATTAGTTTTGGAAGACATGCTTTTTATGGTCTCCACACTCTTCTTATTACCCTAGTTATGGTTAAAATTTAGGGTACATTTGTCATTCAAAGTATATTGAAATCTTGAGAAAAACTCAAACCCCATATCATTTGGATAAGGGAGGGTTTTAGGAATGGTCTTTCCCTAAATTCTTATTCCCTTTGGTGGTCTCCCTACCTAAAATTTCATAATGTTCCCTTTTCTTTGTTCCATTGGATTAAAGGGCTAAGATTATTTAAGAAAGGTGTGAAAACCATAGGGGATCTCTTTTATTCTAGGGCCCATGATTGGCTCTTTTGGTGTCACAAGTTTAGACCAAATTCAATCTTAATAATGCAAATGTTAAATCTATTGGTGAAATTCAAAGCTCCATACCTGATGATTATCTTCATAATATTGAAGTCAATTCTCTCACTCCTTAGTGGAAAGACTAGAATTGGCCCACATCAACTCCCTTTGCTCACTATTCTCCTAGACTGGTGTACAAGATTTTATCCCCCTAGCATATTCAAGATGATACTATCAATCATTATTGGAACCTCTGATCCAAACATGGGATCTGGTCCAAAATATTCTACAATATGTGGGCCACTACCATTAAGCCTAAAAGGCCCATTTTATTTGGTACATCCTCTATTAGTCTTTGATTGTGGGTAACTAACTTAAGCACACGGGGGTCCTAAATCTTATTTGTCCATCTTGCTATCAACCCATGTCTATTAAGCACCTTTTTTGGTTTTATTCTCACACTTAGTCAGTGTGGTAGTGGATTCATACCCACTTTTAGCCATTTAGACCTAAGTTATTTACATGGAAGATGGATATCTTGGGGGACTCTGCTCTGCTTCCTACAAGATATAATACATTTTGGTAGATTTTTGTGCTGACATTTTATTTCAAATATGGAAAGCTAAGAAATATGATTGATTTAATCATGAGTAAATGGAATGTAGTTTATCTATTACTAATAAAATTAATGTCATTTCCAATGTCACTATCTAGAATGACAAAGTTTACCTAGAACTTAATCACATTCAATGCCTACTTGATCATTAGAGAAATGCTCCATATGTAGTTAGCTAAGAACCTCCAGAGCCACCACATTTTACATTACCTCCTCATGGATAGGGAAATTGTGAACATAGTAACATTCTAGGAATAAACATAGGATCTTATATCCCCATTGGTCACCACCTTACTGGTTTTCCCCAGAACATGGAAGACTTAGTGAATTTTCTAAGAGAAATGATGATGGTATAGGCTACCCCCCTCCACTAGGACCGTAGAGGTAATGAAAGGAGATTTCCCCTTCTCAAGATAAGTTTCCATGGTTGGATTTGGCTATTTATCCTGATATAAACATGGATAATAACAATAACATATACCAAAATGATGGATGGAAACCTTTACCTATGGATGAAGACCCCCATGCTTAGGGTCATTGGGGTGACAAGTTACAAGATCCACGTCTTACACGACCTCCTCTAGCCTCCATATTTACTACTATATCTTAATGGTTCCACTTATTTCTATGTGATCTTGTGAATGCTTTTTTAGTTGTCTCGCATCTTTAATTTGATGTTTTGTTGAGTGGTCATTATTGAAATTCTATTAGACATTTTGCTTCCTAAGGATTTTTCTCCTCAGTTTAACTTTACTCATAGGGTGTGAATTTTCCACCCATTTTTTTGTATGATTAGCATTGTAATTTATAATTGTTTATATTAATATAAATATGCTTTTCAATCAAAAAATGTTAAAAAAAATTTGATGCTATCAAAGAATATTTACTTCAACCACCCATTCTCATGCTCCCTCTTTTTGATCCACCCTTATTATTATACATCTCTACTATAGGTCATGCCTAAGGGGATTTATTAGTAACAATATGATGATGCTCATAGGTAACACACATTATATCATGTTAGTTGCATTTGGTTGATTATGAAAATAATTACAATATTATGGAAAGATTATATCTTTCATTGGTTTTTTTCACACAAAAGTTATGACATTACATGTTGACTAATGAGACACAATTTATCACAAAAGTGGACCCAATCAGAGTTTTTATGACCAAATCACATCTATTAGGACATATTGATAAATGGGTCATGTTACTCATGGGATTTGATTAAAATTTATTTCTCAAAAATCATTAAAGGACAAGTTATCATAGACCAAAAAATGATAAATCCATCGACATATACACTATCGATTAATGATGATTTTAGAGATGACTTCACTTTGTATTACATTGACGATGAAATTTGGACCAAGTAATTCAATGGATCTAAATATGCCATAAGTGCTGGTGATAGTATTGTTTTCATTACACCTTAATGCCAACCTATGTCATTTGCATATCATTTGGGGTTTTTGGACACAAATAACATACCATACTATGAATCACTAATATTGGATTTATATACAATGAACAATTTATAGATAAAATTACTGCAAGTATATGGAGATTCTCAACTAGTGGTTAATCAAGTTTCAGACATATACCAAATAAAAGAATAAAATCTAGTTCCATATAAATAATTGGTATAATGGTTAATGATGGATTTTAAATAATTTATCATAGAAATCATCCATAAAAAAGATATTTGACATGTGGATGCCATGGATATTTTTTCTTCATTAATCCTTATGGCATTAATGATGATCATGCCATTTTTACTATACAACTACTATAGTCATCTGTAATTTATAACATAGGTAGAGAATCTTAAAGTACTAGCATTTACTCATAGTCCAATAAATTTAGAATGGTACATTGATATATATATATATATATATATATATATATATATATATATATATATAGACACACACATAAGGTGACCATACTATATAATGTTACATGAAATGGAAAAAAGGAAATTACAATGTGAGGCTACATGTTATGTTATTAGCAGAGGATATTTATTCAAATGGTCTTTTGAGGGGTAATTATTTTAGTGTCTTAATCATGATGAAGCTAAAATATCTTTACATGAAATACATGACTGTGAATGCAGTGACCATTTTAGTGGGAAAGCAATGTCTTATAAACTATAAAGATAAAAATATTATTACCCTATAATGGAACATGAATGTCAAGAGTATGAATTATTATGTTCTCAATGTCAATCACATGTAGCTTGAATCATGCACCATCATATGAATTATGACCCATTGTGTCACCATGGCCATTCTCTCTTTGGGGATTTGATCTAGTTGCTAGATTTAATCAAAAATCATTAGAAGTTCAAAAATTTATCATCATAGCCACATAGTATTTTACTAAACTGGTAGAGGCTATACCTTTAGAGGCAACTATAGGTAAAGATATTTATAAAAATTTGATGACATATATCATCTTAAATTTGGATTACCTTAGGATATTGTCATAAATAATGGATCATCATTTAAGAATAAAATAATTAAGAGAAATAAAAATTTCATCACATATTCTACAACATATTATCCATAAGACAATGGTCAATTAAAAGCTACAAATAAAACTCTTATCAAAATTTTAAGCAAAATAGTTGCAAAGCATGGCACATATTGGCATAATCAAATTGTTTATGCACTTTGGGCATATCCCACTAGTGTTTGCATACTGACAAAGGATATAGCTTGCTATATTGTATATGAAACATAAGCTATATTACCATTAGAACTTGAAATACCACTTCTATGCATTTATTTAAAATATATCATCAAAGATAATGAATATTGAGAAAAAAATTCATTAATTAGAACAAATAGATGATAGACACATATAATATTTTTAGCATCTATATGTTTATTAGGAATGGATTAAGAGGGCATATGCAAAAAAGGTTTATAATCAAAATTTTAAAGTGGGAACTCTAGTATTTTGAGGAGGATTTTTTTTCCTTTGGGTTTTCTCCTTTCCTCATCTATTTATACAGAGTACCTAATATGGCTATAAATTGTTGGGACTCTTATTTGCGTAGCCCTACCTAAGCTTCGCTTATGGGGGGTGTTGGTGCATTTATTTGATTTATTGAATTTACTTATATTGGTGCACTAATTACTTATTGTAATTAGTTTATTATGTTTACTAATAATTTTCACTAGAGAGCATAAACTTGCTTAGCTAATAGTCAACTTAGACACCTATCTTGTTACAGTGGAGTTCCACTCTACTATTTAGGGTAAGATATGATAAGATTGATTAATTAGTATTCAAATTTTGTTGATCATTTACACAAGTTGGACACCTATCTTGTTAGTGTGGAGTTGCACTCCACTATTCTTGTAGTTAGATATCAATTGAACTACATGTTTTGTGTGAGTTCCTTGATCTTTATCATGCACACCTTACTCTATATAAGCAATGGTTATTTATGTATTTTATATCAGATTAATATTGAATTATCAAAGTAATTCATCATATTTGATTTATTTATTCATTTCAATTATTATCTCAGATATACAATTATTGTTTATTACTTTTACTATTTTATCTCTTATTTATGCTTTCTATAAGATTCATTAGATCCTATAGCTAATTATAATATGGTACTAGAGCTATCTTGAATATAAAGATTGATAAATATTCAAGAGAAAAATATCTAGATATGGGATTGATTTTTTGATTTTGTATACAAGCACAAATTGGAGATTTGTGGAGAAATTCTAAGCTCACCATTGAGTTCAGAGTGCCTGAAATAGTTAAAATCATCTACAATTTTGTCCAAATTGGGCATAAGAGGTGAAATTGGTAAGGGTTTGATCTAGAAGCACCATGCCCAAATCCAACAGGTACCTAAAAATTGAAGCATTTTTGAGCAAAATGGACATCATGGTTTCATTTGGAAGGTGTCAAAACCTACAAATCCATATAAAATTTGTCCAATTTAGACACAGTCACTTAGAAGGCAATTTTTTTGCTACCAGGTATAGCCGTACAGACTATGCAAGCAATTTGTTTTTTGGGTAGGCCTCATGGATCAATAAGCAGATTTGAAAGGGAAACTTTGGGAGCCCGTCATTTGAACACCGAAGGGTATTTTTGAACCAAATTTTTTTGAAATAGCTTAAAATTTCATTCTCTTCACTAATGTACTTTTAGTTTTTTTTTTTCAGATTTGTCCATATTTTTCTAGAATTCAATTTTTTCTACAATAGCTATTACCCATCCTCATTTATGTAACTTTAGAGGCTCATAACTTTCACATATGACCTCATATTGAGGTCTCATTTTTTTTGAAATTTAATATTTTTTGAGCACAATGCATTGGTGTAGAAATTTTTGTAATAAAGTACATTTTTTTTGTATTTTTAGACTAGAGGGCCTAATTGAGCTTTTTATGAACTGGAAAAATTATAATCCAACCTTGTAATTACACTCAATTATAAAGTGCCAACAAATAATTGCTAGGTGGAATAAAAATAAGTAATTTAGGAGGGTTTTATGGTATGTTTTGTACTTTGATTTCTACTTTATGACAGTTTATTTTCAATCACATCATGGGGAATCCTAAGTTTCCACTATTAACAACATAACACTATAACACATGAAAACAAAATATTTGGAATGCATTAATGATGCTAGGATATACACCTTATATAACAACTCTTCTTACTCCACCTACTGATGCGAAAGAGGTACAACACTTTCTCTTTGAAACTACTAAGGTAATTGGATGCATTCGATCTTACATGTCTTTAGATTTAAATTTCCATCTTGACAAATGTACAACTCTAAAAGAGGATTGGGATAAATTAGCATAATTTTTTGGCAAAATAAATGAGGTTCATGGTTACCAAATTGAAAATGAACTCATTAGTTTGGATCCTAAAAATCATGCTACAATACAAGACTACACCACTAAAATCATAGATCTTAGAGCACAACTTTTTGAATGTAAAATAGATAAAAAGGATATTCAATTGATTTTGAGTGCCTTACATAAATTAGGTCCTGAATATTCATCTTTTGTGTCTAGATTTTAGACTCATAGGCTCACATTGGGCACAACATATCAAATACCCACCTTTGAGGTATTCTCTAAGAGTCTAATGGCTAAAAAAGAAAAGTTAATAGCTATCGGTCTAATCAAGTCATCCAAATCTCAAGCTCTAATTACAAGTTAACCTTAGCATAATCAAGTTTTAACATCAATATCAAATATAGGTTCAAGT
The DNA here is from genome assembly GCA_037957365.1 of Torreya grandis. Lineage (NCBI taxonomy): Eukaryota > Viridiplantae > Streptophyta > Pinopsida > Cupressales > Taxaceae > Torreya > Torreya grandis. The sequence continues at coordinate 177,520 of JARHVA010001438.1, read as the reverse complement.
AAAAAGAAGTAGAATAATCAGAATAAGTCACAGAAAGATAAGAATAAAGGGAAACAATCTTCCTCACAAGGAGATTATAAATCCACTAATAAGAAAGGGGGTTCATAGAAAAGGACCGACACTCCTTGCCCTTATTGAAAAAAATGTTTCATAGTGAAAAATATTATTAGAAGAAAGAGATTGATGAACTTAAGTGTCTTCTCAAAAAGAATAACATCAATAAATCCTCTTCAAAGGATTCTTCCACTCCTTCAAATTCAAGGACAGGGAAAGCTATGACACTAGTTGCATTGGAAAATTCTCCCAAGTCATGGGTAATTGACTTAGGTGCTTCACACCATATGGGTTCTGATCAAGAATTTTTTTTTGGATTAGAACCATGTTCCTTACCTCATATTTTCATAGGTGATGATTCTAAGGTAGATGTCATAGGAAAAGGTATAGTTGATGTTGATAGTGGTGTATTTGAGGATGTCTTATATGTACCAAAATTATGAACTAACCTTATCTCTATCTACCAAATCACCCACTTTGATATTGATAGGAAATTTAAGTTCACACCTGATTTTATTTCAATAAAAAATTTGGAGGATAATACCTTAGTTATAGTGGGAAAAGTTGACAATAATACCTGACTTTATTCATTCTCACATTTTGTGCCTCCGTCTTCCTCTACAACTTTGCTTTCATACACTGATTTAGTGAGCAAGCTATGGCATGAGTGGTTTGGTCATCTGAATTACTGCTATTTATAATAGCTTAGTCAGTAAGAGATGGTTATAGGACTTCCACAAATTTAATTTTTAGGGGGTGTATGTCATGGTTGTGCCTTAGGCAAACATCTAGAAGATAAGTTTAATAATGGGAAGGTTTGGAGGGCTACACAATTCCTCAAACTTGTTCATAGTGACTTAATGGGCCCATTACCTACTTTATCTTTTAGTAAAAATCTCTATGTTCTCACTTTTATTGATGACTATTCTAGATATACTTGGGTTTATTTTCTAAAACTCAAGAGTGAAGTGTTTGATAGATTTATAGAGTTCAAAGCTCTAGCAGAGAAATAATTTGGAAAATATGTCAAGATCCTTTGCATAGATAATGAGAGGGAATATGTGAACAACAAGTTTGAATAATTTTGTGCTCTTGAAATAATTGATCTTTATCATTCATTTGCATACACACCTCAACATAATGGTGTAACAAAGAGGAAGAATACATTTAAAAGAGATGGAAAGTTGAATGATTCACAAAAAATCATTAGTACCTAAGTTTTAGGTGGAAGTAATTAATTATGCTGCATATATATAAAATAAAATTCCTCAGAAAGCTTTAATGGGGACAACACCTCTTGAAACTTGGTGTAATAAGAAGCAAGATGTCCATCATTTTAGAGTCTTCAGTAGTCTAGCATGGGCTCACATACCTTCAGACAAGCATCTCACTTTAGAATAACAAAGCCAAACTTGCATATTTATGGGATATCTTGATGGTGTTAAGGGATATCAACCAATCGATCTAGATTCACATGAGCTTATTATAGTGAGAAGTGTTTACTTTGAAGAAAGTCTTTCAAACTTATCTTCTAAAATTTCCCATTTTTCTTCCTTAGAAGAATTAGATAGCAATGATAATGATACTCCTAATTCATCTACTCATAGGGATGATGAGGTAATATCTCCCCAATAGGGTTTAACAAGTCATGTTCCTCCTCCTCCTCCAAATCCTCACCCAGTGATGCTTTTGTGGGCTAGACAAACATTGGTATATGTAGACCATCTTGTTAGGGATCCATTAGATAGAAGGAGAACATGGTTACAACATGATCTTTCACATTCCTACATTTCCACAACTTTTGATCCATTATATTTTTAGGAAGCCACAAGGATAGTTGAGTGGGATTCAGTGATGAACAAAGAGTATGACTCATTGATTAGGAACAACCCTTGAGATATTGTTCCTCTTCCTAAAGGAATCAAATTAGTATAATGTACGTGGATATATCAGACTAAGTGTGTATCAGATGGAAATATTGATAAGTATAAAGCATGCTTAGTTGCCAAAGGATTTTCCCAAGTGGAAGGCATTAACTATACAAAAACCTTTGCACCTATTGCTAAGATGAATTCCATTCTCTTAATACTAGCTATTGGTGCAGCTCATGATTGGGCTGTACATCAGATGGATGTGAAGAGTGCATTTATTCACGAGGAGATATATATGGAGTAGCCATAGGGGTTTGTTTAGGATTATTCATTGGTATGACACTTGTAAAAGTCTCTCTATGGTCTAAAATAAGCCCCTAGGGCTTGGTATTTCAAGATGGACACATTTCTTCTCTTAGTTGGGTTCTTGAGATGTCACTCAAATCTAAATGTCTACATTTTATGGTAGGAAGATTCACTATTGTAGTTAGTTATCTATGTTGATGATATCATTATTACAGGGAACACAACATCCATCATCAACAACGTTAAGACTTCACTTCATGATATGTTTTCTAAGATAGACATGGGCTTATTGCATTATTTTCTCAAGATTCAGATAACACAATATTCTTTCAAGATTACACTTTCACAGTCCAAATATGGCATGGAATTTTTAGCTTAGTTTCACATGGCTGATTGTAGGCCTACACCAACTCCTTTCTTACCTAGAGTTAGACTTGAGGTTCATTGTTTCACTCTTTTGGTTGATGCCACATTATATCGCTAGCTTGTAGGCAACCTCATCTATTTGACTCATACATGGCCTAACATTTCATATGTAGTTGGCATGGTTTCACACTTTATGTAGACACCACATGAGATTCATTAGAGAGTTTCCAAGCATATTTTAAGCTACATTCAAGGAACTATTAGATACAAGAATCACTATACAATAGGTATAGATTCAGACTTGGTGGGATACATAGATTTTGATTGGGCTAGTGATTATGATGATTGTAAGTCCACTTCTAGTTATAGATTTCACTTCAGATCTAGCCCCATTTATTAGAAGAGCAAGAAGAAACATGCTATTGCTATTTCATCTCCAAAGGTTGAGTATCATAGAGATGTTAATGCCACTACTTAGGCTATTTGGCTTTAGAATATTCTCACTAAGCTTGGTGTTCCATTTTGAAATCCATTAGTTAGCTACTGTGACAACCAGAGCACTATCTAGATCTCAAAAAATCTAGTTTATCATCAAAGAACCAAACACATAGAGATCCATATGCACTTTATTAGGGAGCTAATTTAGGTAGAGATCATTGATCTTCAACATTGTCCTATGGAGGAGCAGATTGTAGATATTTTCACCAAACCTTTCACTAAGAGTAAGTATCTTCACTTGTGATCTCTTTTGGGTGTGAAATACATCAATTCTTTAGGGGACATCAATTCTTCAGGGGGGTCTCCTAGACCTTCATTTTGTGGAAGATTTTTTTTCCTTCGGGTTTTCTCCTTTCTTCATCTATTTGTATAGAGTACCTAATATGGCTACACATTGTCAGGATTCTTATTTGTATTGCCATACCTAAGCTTCACTTATGGGGGGTGTTGGTGCATTTATTTGATTTATTGAATTTACCTATATTTATTTATATTGGTTCACTAATTACTTATTATAATTCATTTATTAATAATTTGTACTAGATAGGATAAACTTGCTTAACTAGTAGTCAACTTAGACACCTATCTTGTTACAGTGGAGTTCCACTCCACTATTCAGGGTAAGATAGTATAAGATTGATTAACTAGTAGTCAACTTATGTTGATCATTTACACAAGTTGGACACCTATCTTGTCAGTGTGAAGTTGCACTCCACTATTCTTGTAGTTAGATATCAATTGAACTACACGTGTTGTGTGAGTTATTTGATCTTTATCATGCACACCTTTCTCTATATAAGCAATGGCTATTTATGTATTTTATATTATATTAATATTAAATTATCAGATTAATTCATCATATTTGATTTATTTAATAATTTCTATTATTGTCTTAGATATACAATTATTGTTTATTACTATTATTATTTTATCTCTTATTTATGCTTTCTATAAGATTCATTAGATCTTATAGATAATTCTAACAATTATTACTACTGTCTTAAACCCATCAATACTAACCTATATATTTTTACATATCCAAATAAAAAATTAAGAAAACACATCCTGAATACATCCATTTTTTGATACTATACTCAATTTCGGTTTACACAAAACTATTATTTATGCAAAATCTTTCCTTTGTGTACTTTGTTTCTCATAAATACATGTTACATACCTTGATAAGTGTATATTTGAGGATGCGAGAGTGAAAAATCATTCCTCCAAATCCATGTTATATCTTCCACATGCATTTCAACTAAAATTCACATATTTAGTCAGGTAATATTTATCATACATGCCATGCCAACATATTCAATGCTTAATTTACCTCAACACATGTTGTAGATTATTCAGATTCCTTCTTTCTCTTTGATTTTTGAACCCATGTTTTATCTCACAGTATTTATTTTTATTGATTCCAAATCCAAAATTTACAAAAAAATTCAAATATTTCAAAAATACAAAAAACATTCTAAAATACAAATTGAAGACCTGAACATAATTAGATATCTATTTTATATCATTGCCATATGTTATTATCTCAATATTGGTAGATAACATAATATTTTTGTATCAAAAATGCATTTTAATGGTATTAATGATTGTTATGTGGGATATACATTTTTTACATAGACTTAGATATTGGGATTTCCTCTACCCAGTGGTCATGCCATGCTTAACCCATCTTATCTAAAGGTTAAACTATTTACAAGTGTTACCATTATATAAACCTTATACAATGTTGAGCTCTATAATATTTGCAAATGTCTTGCTAACATCTCTATATTACATTGTGTACATCTATATGCTATTTACTAGGATAAGATCACATTACACATACATGGTGTAGTCTATATTTCTAGTTATATGCTCCATTTATGCTATTACTTGTACATAGTAAATTAAAATTTACTTGTCTATTATATATGGCCCTTGACCCTTGTGTGTGATTATGAAATATTCATGTCCATTGAGTGAATGGCCCTTAGCTCTTGTGTGTTATTGTGACATATTCATGTCTATTGCGTGTATGTCCCTTGGCATTATGGTGTGTGGCCCTTGGCCTTATTTGAGTGTGTGACATTTTTATGTCCTTTGTGTGTTGGACCTTAGTCCTTTGAGACATTGTTCTTATTTTATTTATGTGATTTTTGAGCTTGCCGAGTTTTATGAGTGCCATGATCCATATCATGGACTAAATATTGCATAAGATTCTTCTATTACGACTACTACTATGAACTTCATTGATACATTTATCTAGATTTGACACGTTAGTCCTTACCTCATATGTTACATACATGCTTTGAATGATACATATCTTACTATGATGACACAAATTTTCACATATGTTATGATATTCAATGATTTTATCTTGATACACATGAGAGTTAACTTTTATTTTGAGATGAGTGACTTTTAGGACACATACCTCACCTCAAAAGGGGGACATTTTAGTGGGATTTATATACAAAGGTAAGTTATATGAGTAGACTTAAATTTTGGGTATAGTTATAAAGAATTAAGAATGGTTCAAAATTTAGTTATTAGTCTAAATTATGGTGATATATGTCATGCATATGCATTCAGGTTATAGGAAAAAGTTACATATTTATATATATTTTGGGTATATATGCATGGGCATATGCACACAATCTTCAAACATAAATTACAAAGTTTACATCTACATACAAATATATATTTTAGATTTATTACATGGGGCATGAAATATATTTATGCACACTATACATTTTCATATTTAGGGGGAATGGTATGAATTCAAGCACACATTTTTTCTAAGTACAAAGTCACAATAAGGGAAAGGATATCCTTCCCTTCTTCTATGAGCATTTACAATTTCAACCTTCTATTACAAGTATGAAAGGAACTAAGGAACAAAGTGATAATATAATATATATTCCATATGTAGTGATTGATTTAGTTAAGTCCATAATACATATTGGAGTTTTAATGCCCTTTAATATTAGAGCCTGTGAATCCATTGTGGATTCCAACCCATTTCTATCTTGGAGCTACAAAGATCAATAATTCAAATTGAGGTTTTGTGTCCCTCAATATATTCTATTTTATATTTATGTTCACTTCAAATTTGGTCTTGATCACACTCAATTCACCATGGTTCAACAAATGAACCAATCCCTCCAAGTGATTCATAGGAAGCACCAATTCTCCAATGATTCAAGGAAGCATCATCTTCAAGAAGAGTTACAAAATAAATAGGGATTCATATAGAAAAGTGTACTCCTTTTTATTCAAAATATCTTAAAATTTCAAGTTACATTTCAAAATTTAATTTCATATACTCTGACTACTTTTGAATCATTACAGGATTTGATGGAACACCTTGCATGATTAGAGCTTCCTTCCAAAGGAAAAGTGTGTTGTACACATTCAGACATGTCTTTATTTTTTATGAAGTAATATTATTTATAGATTAAGGGGGGGGATTTAAATACTAAAAATAGGCATGAATATTTGATAATATCAGTTTTGGCCCATATTTACCTTACTTGACTTGAGCCCTTAAATTAGTCATATTTTAACACCTCACTCTATCCTAAGTACTTGTACAGATCCATCCTTTGCAAGTTTTTGTTTTACACCTACAAAAATATTATTAATTTATATAAAGCCATATAATCATCTATATGAACATTCAAATTCTTAATATCAAATATTACCTTTTCTAAGTCAGAATTGACCTGCACAGGTTGGGATCACCAATCGATCCCCTCATTTATGGGTCTATCTTACCTCTTTCCCATAAACAAATATTTCTAAAATTTAAACTATTCCTTATATGTTTTTCCATAATTTTAGGATAGGTATCATGATTTTTCACCAATTTTTATTTATATAAATGCACATCTAAGCCACATAATTCTACTACTTGGAAATTTCACTATTCATGCAAACTTATACAATTGTACACTGAGCAAAGATTCCATATTATTTAAAAATTCATTATATTCACTTGAATTATCCCTTAGACAAGTCATGAGCCTATTATATTTGAGTCAAATAAAACATTATCAAGTATTCAATCCATATCTAGATGCATGTATGTAGTAAAGGAACACTATCACATTAAACACTCTAGGTAGGAGAAATATGTGATGATTGATTTCATATTCAAAGTAATATAGATACATATAAATAATTCAATAATCATGAGGTGATTGGGTTCAGCTCAACCCTTTACACTCTCCCTCTTTTTTTCCATGTTTTTAGATTTCACAAGACTTAATGGGGTTTCAACCTTGAAAAGGTCATTTACAGGTAATATACGCACAACCAAACGTCTAAATTCCACATAAAATAATATTTAAATTAGACATAGATGATTAAAACATGATATTTTATATTTTATTGCATATGTTAATATTGACACATAGGGGAAAGAGTGACAATCGATCTTGATTATTCCCAGTTGACTCTGACCCAAGACAATGATAATTATTTTAGTTGCATGCACATAATCAAAACTGATTTGATAATTTATATTCATATTTTAGTCACACATAATAAAACTAATAGGTAGTATCAACTAATTATTTTTTTCCTCTCTATGTTTTGCATAGTTAGCTTTTTTACTTCATTCAAACTTTATCTACTTTAGTAATTTACTTTCATTCTACTAGTTATAAGTCATTTCCAACATTTGATACCCTTAAATTAATTTTATCATAATTATATTTCACATTCCAAATAATTCAAAATAATTATAAAACATTTATACTGAATAAGTTGGTATAGATATAGGGTTTCTTAGGATTACCATTTATCGATTTAGGTTGTCTATGCCCCATTTAGTTGAACAATGTGCCTTTATTTACAATCACTTATCATTTAATTTTACTTACATATTTAAAATAATGTACCCATCATTGATCCCTAGTGATACCTATACCACATGTCATAGGATTAGGATTTGACACCTTTTCTTCTTGACATTTGAGTGTAGATTGCCCTCTACTAGGTCTACGGTTATTCTAAGTCCTTACCTAATCATCCAAGTATATGCAGGATATATTAATTTACCTTTTTAGGTCCTAGTATCTTGAGAAAAAGAGTATATTTATAGTTCATCCTATCATGTGGATACATAATTTTTTATGTATATGATAAATAAAATCAGTCAATCATGTGACTAGTAAAGCATGTCATGCATAGGTCCTGATTTTAATTTTTTAAATATATATATTTTTTTAAATTTTGGATTTTTTAATATGATATGAAAAATGACATAAGTTCATGGTGTTCATATGTTTATTCATAGGGTTTCCTTCAACTAAATCTAAATGATAAACCTCTATGCCAATCTTCTATATAATCACAAACGGTCCTAGCCAATTTGTTTTGAACTTGCCTTTATTTTCTTTATTTTAATTAATGTTATTTTTATTTTATTTTAATACCAAATAACTAATGTCAAACTATAAAATTCAAATATTATTTTTATATTCTTTATTTATGAGATTATGATATATTTTTAGATGTTCAAAAGCATGCTTTTTTTTCATCTAACATTTCTAATGGATGCAATCACTTTTCATGATATTAATTTTCATTGATGATATATTTAAGATAAACATGCAATGATGGTATATCTAGATCTAAATTTAATACAAAATTTTTACCATAAACAATAGAATAAAGATTAGCCCCTATGGGCATGTGTACACTTATGTGATAGGCCCATAAGGAATACATAATTTTATTTTGCCAATCTACACTATGAATTGTAACAATTTTACTTAAGATTTAACAATTATATTATTTAGAGCCTCTACTTGTCAATTTAATTGGGGATAATAATGGGCAGAGAATGTATGATGAATTTTTTATTTAGCATAATATTTCATAACCATCTCATTCTTGAATTATAACTAATTATTTGTGATAATAATTGATGGGAGTCTAAATCACAAATTGATATTAGTTATAAAAAATCAACATATATATTCTCTTGTAGTTGATTATAGTGGGATTACCTCAACCTATTTTATAAAATATTATATCATTGTAATGATGAACTTGTGACCTTTTAATGATTTTCGGTTTAGTTTTCCTACCAAATTGAATCCCCAAAGGGAAAAGGGCCATGATGAGACTATAAATTATAGCTCTTGTGAAGGCACATGGATTAAATTACTATGTTATTGGCACTGCATACATAATTTTGCTTATTATTGACATTCTTGATCCATTGTAGGCCAATAGTAACCAATTTGTAATAATTTATATGACATTTTTGTCTACTGAAGTTCCCCCCACATTCTTTATCATGTACTTATTATAGAGTTAGCTTGACCTCTTCATGACAAATACATCAAATTAATTATCCATCAAATGATCATTTAAAAAGAACACTTATGATTATAACATATCAAATTATGCATATTTTCAATTTACATTTGTTATTTCATGATAAATTTTCTTGTGTAATAGCGTTATATAAGAAATTATAGATATCACTATACCATTTAGAATTGATTGCACTTCATCCGATAATGAATACTGCTATTTTTTTAGAGTTTACCATCATAATCGAGGGATGTTATAAACATTATATAATATAAATAGCCTAATAATTAAATATGTTGATAGTAAAAAGAGAAGGGACACATGTCATAACATTTTCATGATGATTTTTAGTGTGAGGTATGCTCTCAATCATAATGTTATCAAGTATGTCATTAAAAATTATACCATATCTCTATATGGGATAAAATTTTCCTTATTTGTTTGATAAATTCATAAAAAATAGTTGTTTATAAGTTGAGAATCACCATTTTATTGAATATATTTTATTTTTAATGTACTTGCAACATAAAACCCTAAAATCAATGCCTCATATTCTACTAATTTGTTTGTGCATGAGAACCCTAAGTGGTATGCCAATGACATAGGTGCCTACCCATATTTGATATCTAGGATGTCCTTAAGGAGGGATTAGAATGATTCATACCCTATTTCCTAAGGCACATTTAGATACATTAAATTACATAGTTCATGTATTATCATGACTATGATATCTAGTAAAATCAACTCAAAATTTATCATTGATTGGTTTTGTATCAAGTAACCTGTTGCAACTAATTGATTTATAATTAATTATACATTTATATATATTTTATATATATTCAAATTCCATAAGTAACATCACCTACTGAGATACGTGTATTAAAAAATATGGTTTCATCATGAGATACTTTAGTAAATTCAATTTTATGATATCATTTGTCTCATTGTTAAACATGCAGTGTTGAGGATTTTGTGTTGTAAAAACAAAAACTAGGAAAAAGTTATCCATTATATTATAATTATTCCTAATTCATCAATTTAAAATTTATTTAATAAACTACACATTCTTTATGATCATCATTGTATTGTGCTAATAAATTCCCTAATGTTTTTTAATTGTAGAAATGTATAACAACAAAATCTTATCTAAAATGAAATGCATCATAATTGGTGGATTAAGTAGATATTATTTGATTTCATAAAAAAATATTTTTAAAATAATTTTCATATTTTAAGTTCATATATTTATTTTTTATTTTATAAATGGTTGTGTCCTATCAACTAACTGAGCCATAAATTGTTGTATTGTTTAAATTCTCCCTTGCAAACATCTTAACTATTGTGATCCTTGGGGTAGAGGCATTTACATAATACCAATGAATTCATTTGGATCAAATTATATATTATTTGGGATATGATATAACCTAACCTTTTCCCCAAAGATACATAAAATACACATTTCTTGGGGTTTAACTACACATTGTATTTGTGCAAGGGTTCAAATATTTATCATAAATTTATAACATGATCTTATCAATGTTTAGATTTTGCAAGTAAGTCATCAAAATAATATTCTATAATTTTATGTATAATATCATGAAATATGTGTGTCATATCCATTTAATAAGTATCTCCCACATTATTCAATCCAAAGGGCATGTCCACATAACCAATTGTTTCCCATGGTGTTGTACATGTTGTTTTGGGTTGATCCTAAGGATGAATATTAATTTGATTTTATGCCAAAAAACCTTACATAAATAATAAAATTTCATAATCAGCCTTGGAATCCATAATCATATCAATGTTTGGTAATGGAAAATCATTATTAAGAAAAACCTTGTTTAGATCTCAAAATTTTGTACAAATTCTAATTTGTCCATTACGCTTAGAAACCATAAAATATTATAAATCCACTTGGAATAGTTAAATGATATAATAAATCTTGCATGAAGTAGATTTTGACTTTCATATTTGACTAGCAAGGTTACTTTTAGATGCATCTTCTTAGTTATTTGTTTAATTGGATTTATATAAAGGTTGATAAATTATTGTGTAATGAACTTAAACGATTGATGCCTAGAATAAATTAATAATCCTAGGTGAATAACTCATGGAAAACATATGATAATTGTAGACACCTAAAAATGGCCATCGATAACGTCCAATTAGGATTTTGGCTAGTTTCCATCTAAAATGCATAATTTGGCCTAAAAACATTAAAACATGCAAAATGATGTGAAACTAATATATTTAAATACCGATTTTAGTTAGGGTATCCCTAAATGGGGAAATGAAATTTATGGTCCAGCTAACTTTAATCAATTCATTTTGAGTCAAAATACCGAATTTGCACCTATGTGTTCTAGACTGCTCTTTCCTATCAAATCTTTTGCATAAGACTCGTGCCTTCTTTATTTGTTGTTGGTAACATCCTAAATGGGAATACACATCTAATGCATCTGATGTGGACTTCCAATTCAAATCCAATCAAATTTAGAACCAATAATAAGGCATTCTAATCAATTTGAGTAATTTGTGCATAAAGTGCTTAATCATGCCTAAGAGCTAATTAACCCAAATCAAGGCCTAATCAAAAATTCCATGGAAAATTATTGAATGCTTGTTTTTAGAAATGAATATTGAATATTTGCATCATCAAGTGACCTCATTTATTAAGAAGACATCCCTAGGCCATAAATGTCACAAACATCAAGATTCATGCCCTCCATGCCTTATCAATGCCTTCCATGCCTCTTAATTGCCCCTTCTTCCAATGCCATGATGAGGATAATTACAAACTTAATTCCAAAAATTGAATTAATCCTCAACCACACATCTCAATATTGAGATGGAAGGTTGAGGTTAATTCTAATCAAATCCAAAAACTTATAAATAGGAGGCCTCATAACATCATTTCTAAGCTTAATTTGTGAAAAGTTATAATGCAGGATTGGTGCCAAAAGATTCAAGAAACTAGTGTTATAATGCCAAATTGATTCCAAGCCAAGCCAAGCCATAAGCCAAAGGTGCCAAGAGGAGATGAAGGTAGCCACACTCCATTGAAGAAGACCTCTTAAATCACAAGCCAAGAAAACCACCATCACAAAGGAATTTGGAGCATCCAAGGAAGGTGAAAGGAATTCTTGTGTTTTCATTCCTTGATTTTTAGTTGTGCTTATCATTTGATTTTGTTAACTAAGCTCTCCCTAATGTCTAGGCCTAGAGATGTTATGCTATTAGTGTATTTATTTCACTTTGTTTTCATTTTGGAACTAACACCATATTAACCATCCTCTCTTGAGTCAAATTCTTAGGTCACATTATGGCACACCCGGTGGGACTAGACACATCCTATACCTAAAGGAGATCCTTTTGCAACCTTAAAAAACTTATTTAACCTTTTAAAACTCTTGAAAATTAGTTTTCTAACCTTTTTTTTCCATTTTTGGTTCCATAATTTTTACATAGTAACAGACATTGACATAAATACTGTCATTGATTACTTGGCTTAACTAACATTGGTTAGCAGAACTGACATTGGTCAGATTTCAGTTGGCTGTAATCAACATTGGTGGTATTGACTGATGTCAGTCACTATGTTTTTTCAAAAACATAGACCCGAGACCTACTTTTCCAAAGTTTCTTGTTTCAAACTCAAAAGAGATTTAAAGCTAAAGGACATGCTAACAATTTTGTTGTAGGACCAAGCAGGATATTTGCCCCAAACATGTTTAAATCACTTTTGCATGCTTAAAGTTGGATTAGGAACTTTGTTTTGGTGATTAACAAAGAATTTATGTGTCTTTGGTGAATGTTTTCAAAGTTTACAACTAAGACCAAGGGGTTGAATGAACACCACCAAATATTTCATTTGGGTTTAAAATTGAACACACTTGTCAATTTTTGCTTGCAATAGTTGTTTAGATTAATCTTGTTTGGTAAAAAGAGGGGTGTTGTGTGTATGCTCTTCCATTTTTCCCCTATAAGGAACCCTTGGAATCAAAAGTTCCATTCCTATTGTAAATAGCCTAGTCTAAGGCTTAGAAAGAATGTCACCTAAAACACTCCCCAAAAATTTGCTAAAGTGGTTGACCTTGAAAACAACCCTAAAGTCTTTCTACTTTCATGCTTTCTTTATTTTTATGTATTTTGGCTTATGAGGGGGACTTCATCACCTCCCAAAAGTTATTTAGGGAAGCTTTAACTCAGGGTTTCATCTCTTAGCATTGACTTCATTTGACTCTTTTAGAGTTGCACATGGGACATAGTGGCACTTTGGACATTGCACTATACTGAGTGAATAACAGGATGTAGTGGTTGTAAAAAGGACTAGACCTTTTCACAACAAGCTGAGTGATACAAACCCAAAATCCATGCTTTTATTTTGCATTGTTTGGCATGAAAGTCATTATACAATTGATTCCCCTAGATCATTTGGAAACTTGTTAGAATTTAGACAAATCCCCACTTGCTGTGGAAGTATTAATGGTGCAAGGTGCACCTCAAGGTCCATGTCACAGTACTATCATTTGAGAGAAGGGGGAGGTGTAAAAAACCTACTATATAATGTGCATTTACTTTTGGATAAATACTTAAAATTCTCTCAAATGACATATATTGATGGATTCCAACAATACCGAGCAACCTTGTCAGTTTAGGATCTAAGGATTATTAATTAGTTGATCTTGTCCTATTTTAAAGTCTTGTTTGGAGTGAAAACTTGGTGTAAACAAATAAACCAAACCCAACACATAGTCTAAATTTTCTTTTGAATAAAGAGGCATTATGCTGCCCACGTGAGATCATCCATTTGCCTTATTCAAAGTTCATCAAAATATTAAGAGTCATATCATCCACTTTGGCATAGTTATGCTACCTAATTGAGTCTCGACCTTTACCAAAGTTCTTGAAGTCCTTCACTTATAATTTAAATTCAAAATTACATCTTTACAAGTTCATAAGGTTGATGTGTTTTGTGGGTTCACCATTTGCACTAAACTGGAGGGAACTTAGGTTCAATTTCCAATTTAGGTTGAAGGCCATTTTAGATTCATAATAATTATCATCACTTGATAGACTTAAGCCATTTTGTGCTAAACACTTGAACTTTAAGTCTATGTACCATAACATTTTGAGTCAAGAAAAGTAGTGTTATGTTGTCAAAATTGTGGAAAAATGTCTTTGCCTTAGAGAGTCTTTGATTTTTTTTTATCACACCTTTTGGGTAGTATAGAATCATTATGCTACCTAAATTATTTCAAATGTTGCTTCATGGACCTTATTACATAGAATTCTAAATTTGTTCCTATGTATTTCAGACCAATCCAAGTATACTTTTGATCCTTTGTCTAAAACATAGTTATACTATTCACCTTTGTCTAGCTTGATTATAAAAAAGAACCAAGTTTTATACCATTATTTATGAGAAAATAAGCTATTGCTAAAGTGCCTTTTGTTTCACCTAGTTGATCAAGTTCATGTCCAAGAATCTAATGCCTAGTGTTTGTTAGAAGTGTTTCAAATATGTTAGATTAAAAATTTCATGTATTTTTAAAGTCTATATTTTGATGCCGTTTGGCCAAAAATCCTAGCACATGCCTTGTTTGAGCCTAGCTTTTGACATCGTGTTTAGCCAAAAGACTTAGCAACTTTTAATTTCCTAGATTAGAATGATTTGAAACACTTCAACCGTAGAGTTTGGCATTTCAATTTTTTGGTCCATTTACTTGCTTACCTTTGTGTGAACAGTGAAATGTTAGATACTTCACTCTAGCTTATTTCCTTACAAATATTTGCATAAAATTTTTGATCCTTTTGACAAATCTAGACCAAGTTGAAGGCATCATTTGTTTTAAATTCTATCCTTTTTAGAGTTTGTAGAAATATTTGACCTTTTATTACCAAGCATTTTCTATGGATCCAAACATGTATTCATATACTTGTAGTGGACTCATGTAAAATATAGGAATTAGTAATGCAGTTGCATAGGAAGAAATGATACAAGACCTCTATGCAGATAACATTGCTTATGAGATGGATTCTTATCCCTCTTATAATAATCAATTAGGGGCACAAAACCAAGATCCATTGGCTAACTATTTGGTTAACACACCATCTTACACAGAACAAGACCAAGAACAAATCATGCAATACTTAGCTACAATACCAATGGTGGATGAGCCAGTACCTTAACAACCATATGCTACTAATTCAACTTCCACGTATGATCCATTTTTGTTTGAGTGACATTTGTTAGAGAACAAAGATGATATTTTGGTTAGGGCCATAGAGGTAGGGGATAAGTTTCTAGCAGACTTACCCCATGAAAATCTATCAAGTCTAGTAAGAGTGCCCCACAATATCATTTACGATCAACAATGTTCTTCTAACAATTCTATGGCTCTAGTCCAAACAATGTACCAAGACCCCAATATACCCAATCTAGGAAAAAACATCATGGAATATCACTTTAAACAAATGCAAAAAACATACCAAACCTACCTAAATTTAGCAAGTAATTTCAATCAGATGAACATGGTAAGTAAGCCCCTCATTGACCTAGTTCCTTCAACAAGAGTATTGATGGAATTAATTGGACAAGAAAATATGAGTTCTAACCCATTTATGCAAATCACTTTGATAGATAACTTGATGCATATGCTAGTTATTGAAGAAGTGTCTTCAGATTCTACACTGAATAGTGAGCCAAATGCAATAAATAATGTGCAAACAATGTCCAGTTTGGATCAAAGTGGTATTAACACACAAAAAACTAGCCAATAACATGTACCTACAGTTAATCCCATGAGTGGATCATCATACCAAGGAATAGGAGTTTTTGTACCCTAGCCTTAACCAGCCACTTCTCAAGTGTACAACCTATAGGGATAATCAAACAACAACTAATGTTACGCTTCAATGATAGAATGTGATGAATCCTACTCCTCCTCAACAAGTAGCGAGTGGTATTCCACAATAGCAGACATAGTCTAGTGTATCAACACAATAGAGGATGAGTACATTACAACCTCAACTAGGGGAAACTAATATTCCACCTCACCAAGTAATGACAAACATACCTCTTCAGTTGTAGAATAATATGCCAATCTAAAACCAAGCAATGGCTAACCAATAACATGAAAATATTAGTCAAAAATAGATGTCAAATATACAACATGATTTCACTTCTTCATAGGGATTCATACAACAAGGAGGTCCCCATGTTTCTAAAGTACCTACTAAATAACCATTGGTTTAAAATGTGCCATAAATCTAGAGATAGTCATAAGTTCCCACTCAACAACAAGGTTTGACTAGTCGATAACATGTCCCTTTTCAACCACAGTAGGAAAAATATAGTTATATCCCTTCATCCTAACCATAAAATCCTCTAAGCCAAACCTTTATAATCAACCCAAACTAGAATATCTCATAGCAAAATGTGTAATTTCAAGTACATCCCAATCCATGTATGCATATTCCTGGTCTATTCTCCAATCAAGCCAATGTACCTCCACAAGTATCTCAATCATACCCTGGTCAAAGTGTCCCACTTATGACCTCCCAACTACTATCCAAACCAATATTCTCCCTCAAACCAATATCACTTCTAGTTTCCTATCCTAAAAATTGTAACAAATGAAGGATGCAATTGCTGCCATTCAGGTGGGGAAATAGACTAAGAAGTTCAAATTGGATGCTATGTGTTTCTATTCATTCAACATGGAGTATTTTTAAATACCATTTCTTCTAGGATATGAATTAACCAAATTTGATAAGTATAAAGGGAAATGTGATCCTAAGGCCCATTTGACTGAATTCTTTGTTGTATGTTAACCAATGGCATATAGTGACATATACCTCTTACTACTATTTCCAAGGAGCTTGGATGGACAAGCCTTGGAGTGGTTTTTAAAGTTTCCCAAGAATTTGGTAACAGACTTTGATGATCTTTCTGATAAATTTGTGCATCACTTTTCTTATAATCTCAAGCATGACATTTCTTTAGTAGACCTAACACAAGCAAAGCAAAAAGCTAGGGAGAGTTTTGTGAGTATAGAGGGCCCTTGCAAGCTATTTCACCCATATTTAACTAGATAAACAATTAACTGTTGTGTTTACTAAAAAATTTCATAGTGAGATAGCCTATCATCTGGAGCTATAATGTGCACATACGTTCAAAGAGATCATTGATAAAGGTTTGTTGATTGAGTGAGTGCTCATCAATAAAGGGGTCATAAATCTTAATTCAACTAATCAAAATCAAGGTACCAATCATAGGAATGACCAACATCCCATCCAAGTGTAGGCATCATAACTAGAATAGACTAATAATCATGAAAAACCGGAGCAACTCAACTGAAATAGGAATGTTGTGGGAAATGGAGTAACTAAATATCATCATGTCCAAACTATGCAGACATCATTTGAACCACCTTTTTAGCTTAATTCTACCCAAAAACCTCTCCAACCAATGATACAAGTACAACAACCAAAACCTACACAACAAATATAGTAGCCTTTACCATTGTAAACCCCTCCTCCTAGGAGAACTGTACCTTCATGTTGTATCTTTAGTGACTTAGGGGAACCTGTTAAATCTATATTCTATAAGCTTGCTACCACTAATTTGATTAGTTGGCCTATACTAAAGCATTATCTGCAAGGCATTCCTTACCCTGATTGGTACCATGAAAATGAATTTTGTGACTATCATTGGGTCAATGGGCATAATCTATGAAGATGTGTCTAAATCAAGCATTTAATCAAGAATATATTGGAGAATGGGGAGATAAAACTAGATAATGGTGCTTTCACTTCCAATAAAACCTTGGGATCTATCAAAACCCCTTTCCTTGACATAACAATCAACAATAATAGAATAATCAACAACAACAACAACTAGTGTAACAACAAAATCAATAGTATCAAAATCAAAGGCCAAACCAACATAATCAATAAAGTCAGTAGTAGAATCCAAAATGACAAAATAATAGACAAAACTAAGGTCAAAATGGTAACAACCAATAAACCTATCATGTAGTTACACATGACTACACTAGGGTTGTAGGTCATATTGTAGGGGGTAGTATTAATACCATCTCCATTAATCCTAAACCAAGCACTAATCATCCTAGATGATTGCTAAACAATAATATTCAACCAAATCACATGTATAATCATTCTTTGACCTGGGAGTGCATATAGGCAAACTAGAAAACTAGGACTTCCCCTTTTGGATGTTACAGTGACAACTCATTCTTGCCACATGACCACATGCAAGTGCATTGGCAACCGAGACTTGTCTTGTCTAGTCCCACACCATTTCCAACATCGATTAGTAATAATGGTCTAGTATTTAATCCTGATTGTGAAATCAAAACTTGGAGGTCAAAGATTACTATCCCAAGCCCATAACCATCTGCCACTTTGCCTATCATCCAACCAACCATTCTGTCTCAGAATAAACCATTCACTCTTGACCAGGACAAGAAGTTTAATATTATGGACCAATTGCAAAAGACACCATCACAAATTTCTATTTTATATTTGTTGCAGACATCAATAATCCATAAAAACATCTTGAATGAGTTTTTGACCCAATCCACTATTTCTAGTGACATATCCCTTAATAACTTTCAAGCTTTGGTTGGACACCTATCTCCAATCCAACAAATCACATTCAACCAAAGTGATATGTCTTCCCTTGGCCTGCTCCATAATAACCCATTAAACATAGAAGTTTGTATCAGATGGCATAAAGTGAAATGTGTCCTTATCGACAATGGATCTGGCCTCAACATAGTATCCCTTAAGCTCATCAAGATTCTTAAGTACATGATGACAGATCTCCAACTAGAAATAATAAATATTAAAGCTTATAATAATCAAGAAAGAAAATCATAGGGCACCATTAGTTTACTAGTTATCATTGGGCCTTTAACTCATGATACACTTTGCCATGTGTTAGACCTTGAGTTAGCATACAACATGCTTTTAGGCAGGGCTTGGTTACATGAGATTCATGTAGTCCCATCAACACTGCACCAATGTATCAAGTTTTCCCACTCAGAGATAGAGGTGAGTATTCTAAGAGATTTACACTTGTATGAACACTACAAGCATCTTGAGGTTGAATTTCAAAGTTATAATTATCAGTATGGTATGAATCCCAGTTCCAAGTAGGATAAAGGAAAAGCTATACTTATTGATCCTTCATTGGATAATTGCATAGATCCTAATACCTTGGATTCCCTTTCCCACATACCACCTTTTGAAACTTCCAATCATTTCACCATTTTTGATAATGGACTGAGAGAATATGAGACCCATGACACATTTCATATCACCAATATTCCTTAGAATCTAAAAACCTTTGGGTGACCTAAAGTTATTCCACATATGCATTGGCAACAAAAGAACAAGGATAAGGGACCTACCACTTTTGTACCAGCATCTAGCCTAAGACTTGCCCCTCTTGAAGGGAATGAATCATGGTTATACATTGATGACCATGTTGATTGTTATAAAAATGCAAAGCATCCTATTCCTAATAGGATCATGGAGCATCATAATTATGAAGGAAGAGGCCTCAAACCAAACTAGCAAGGAATCATCGAGTTGATTTCCATGGATAAGTATGAAATACCTTATGGAATTGGATTTAAACCACCTGGGGGTAACCCCACATATTTTATTCAAATTACATCACTAGCGACTAGTGATGATGATGTCGACAATGAAGTAGAGTCTGATCATAGCCTTACCTTTAATAATCTAGCTAAAACTAGCCTATTTGATAAAAATGCCATTTGTACCCTTACCCAAGCCATTCATCACAATCCATTGCCAATATATCATCCCCAACTGATAGATTGAGACCAACAAGAATCTAGTTTTCCAATTGATGAGTTCCATAATGATGAGGCATTCTGTGATTTCTTAGGCCTTAGAGATAGTTTTCCATTGGAAGATCACAAATCAAGATTCTCAATCACATTTGATCTTGTAGCCTATTTTGGAGAGTGAGTGAACACCCTTAGCCAAAACAAAAGAGTAAAAAATTGAGGTCCCAAAGTGAAAATGTCTTTGAGGTGCTTTTTAACTAAGGAAAACATAAAGATAAAGGCCAGTCTAGTGGTGAAAACCTGTTTCAGGTGCCATTAGATAGGGGTGTTCATTCTTCTTTGAATTTAGACCAAGAGATCACCAATGCCAAACTTGCCTAGAGATCTGAGTTTAGTTTGGAGAAACAATAAGTATTTGATCAAATTATCCAAGAATTTTTGATTGTTTTTATTACATGGCCAAATCTCCTATTAGGAGATTCAGATTCATCATGCCTAGGAGAGGTTGAAGAGAAAGTCCTAACAGAGGACCTCAACATAGTCCAATAGTTCAAGTCACTGCCTACTATCATAGAAGATAGTTTGACCCTCCTATTCAAGATAAAATATAGGTAAACATTAAGACTCCATCAGACCTAAAATGGATAAAATTAGGAGCATCTCTCACTAAGGAGGAACGTGACATCTTTACAACTCTGCTGAAAGAGTTTATGGATATATTTTCATGGGCCTATTTTGACATGTCAAGATTAGACCCCACCTTGGTTTTGCACCACCTTGTGGTTAATCTTGATGCCAAATTGGTAAAATAAAATCTCTGTAAGATGTATCCTTGCATTTATATATTAGTAAAGAAAGAGTTGTAAAAAATCTTAGAAGCAGGATGTATCTGATCCATTGACTACTCTGAATGGATCTCTATTGTTGTAATTATTAGCAAAAAGACTGAAGGAATCAAAATTTGTACTAATTTTTGAGACATCAACAAAGCTTATCCTAAAGATGATTTTCCATTACCTAATATCGACATGATTGTCGACTCCATGGCAGGTTATGAAATGCTTTCACTCATGGATGGATTTTTTGGATACAATTAGATCAAAATAACACCAGAAGATCAACATAAAATAGTGTTCACCACTCCATGGGGAATATTTTATTACCAAGTGATGCCATTTGGCCTTAAAAATGTGGGAGATACATATAAAATATCCATGACTATCATATTGCATGATATTATTGAAGACTATGTCAATGACATATTAGGAAAATCTAAGACCAGAGCTGACCATCTAGTAGTACTGCATAAGATATTTGAAAGACTATGAGAGTACAAAGTCAGACTAAATCCAATTTTTTTTGTGTTTGGTGTAACTTCAAGAAAATTACTAGGCTTCATCATGTCTTGTAGAGGTATTGAAGTTGATCCAGCTAAAGTCCATGCTATAACCAAGATAACACCACCAACTAATTTGAAGCAACTTCATAGTTTGTAGGGTAAGATCTAGTCCATATAACACTTTATCTCTTAGTTAATAGAAAAGTGCCATCCATTTACACATCTTTTAAAGAAAGGAGTTGCATATCACTGGGATGATCATTGACAAATAGCTTTTTAACAACTCAAGGACTATCTTGTTAATTCACCTATTTTATTACCTCCTATGCTAGGAAATCCATTCTTATTATACCTATCAGCTATCGATTATGCTCTAGGGACAATATTGGCTCAACATAATGATAATGAAAAGGAGCATGTTGTTTACTACCTAAGTCGTACCTTGGTTAAATATGAACATAACTATGCACCTATTCAAAAAATTTGTCTAGCCATGATTTATACAACTCAAAAACTACATCATTACATGTTGAATAATAAAACCATGGTCATTTAAAAAGTAGATCCACTCAAGTATCTACTATCTATAATATATTTTCAAGGTATAATGGCTAAATGAATCATTCTTCTTAGTGAGTTTGACATAGAGGATGTCAATCAAAGGATAAGTTTTTATAGATCAACTTGCTGAAGCACCTCTCATGGACACAAAAACACTCAGGTTTCCCTTTCTTGATTAATCCATCATGATCATTATTAATACACCCCTTGAAGATCAACCCTAAAAGATATATTTTGATAGATCATTCACTACACATGGATCGAGGGTAGGCTTATTGTTTATTACACCATAGGGGAATCTAATCCCTAAATCATTCAAAATTAGCTTTCCTTGTATAAAAAACATGGATGAGTATGAAACACTTGTTTTAAGACTTTGAAAAGTAGTGTACTAGAATATATCTCATCTTCAAGTTTATGGTGATTCTCAGTTAATCATCAATCAAGTCATAAATCATTTTTAGACCAAAGATGACAAGCTGGTTCCATATAAAGCCATGGTTGACACTCTTAAAAAGCAAATTGCCAACATTCAATTTGAGCATATACCAAGGGATATTAATATAACTATAGATTCCATGGTTACTATTAGTTCTTTGATTTGATAAATAGATAAAGCTAGAGAGTATCAGTTCTTTGTCGAGAATTTGTTAGCATAAGCTCATGAACCTTCAACCGTTGTCATGATTTTTGATATTATTGGTCCTAATTCTATCTAGTACTCAAACTTTTACAACTACCTTCATGACCAAATTCTACCACTTGACCTATCTAAAAAATAAACCAAAGCCTTCATTCATCATTCTACTCATTATACTTTACTTGGATCCACCCTTTACCATCATAATTTTGATGGAACTCTACTTCATTGTTTACCTTTGGTAGAGTATATATTAGCGTTAAGAGAAGTTCATGAAGGAGTATGTGGAGCCCATTATAGTAGGGTAGTCCTATCCAAATATCTCTTGTGTATTAGTTATTATTAACCCACAATAGATGTAGATGCCACTACATATGTCAAAAAATATGACAAATGTCAATGACATGCTAATTTAATTCATGCCCCAATGAAAACTTTGAAAATGATTTTGACACTATGGACATTTTCTACTTGGGGACTTGACCTCATTAAGAAGATTAACCCCACTTCATTTTATGGCCATAAACATATCCTTACCGCCATTGAATATTTCAATAAGTGGGTTGAAGCTATACCCCTCACTTATGTGACTGGAAATCAAATTTGCAAATTCATCTTCAACCACCTCATCTGTCACTATGGTATCCCCTCTGACATTATATCTGATAATGGAGGATCATTCAAGAATAAAGATGTAGACCAATTATGTATTAAATACAACATCACCCAATATTTTTCTACAACATATTACCCTCAAGGTAATGGCCAAGCCAAGGCATCCAACAAAACCATTGTCAACATTCTCAAAAATATTTTCAATGATGCCAATCATGATTGGAACATCTAGATATTACCTACCCTTTGGGCATACCATACAAATCATCGTACCCCCACAGGAGCCACCCCATACTCACTTATTTATGGTACTGAATCCATCCTTTGCATTGAGGTCAAATTTCCTTCACTACACATCTCTATCAAGCATGTCCTGGATGATCATGATTATTGAGTAGCTCACCTGTAAGATTTGGACTTACTAGATGAGAAATGAACAACCATGCTCAACAATCTTCAAGCATACCAGAATTGACTTAAAGGCCACTATAATCAGTGTGTGAAGTATCAAACATTTGAACTTGATGATTTTGTTCTCAAATAAAACCAAAAGAATACCACAACTAAGAAGAAACATAAAGGGAAATTCAAACCAAACTGGATAGGGCCTTTCATCATCACTATAGATTATGGATTAGGAGCATACAAGCTTGCCACACTAGATGATGATGAACTTCTAGACCTAATGAATATTATTCATCTCAAGTGGTACTATGCTTGAATGCTAAGGTGTATTGTCTATAAGGACCATTTTAGTTATGCCTTTTTATCACTATTCCTCTTTGTACACATACCATTCTTATCCATCCTCTTTGTCATATCCACTTTCCATTTCTAACCTATCGACCCAGTGTGTTATGAATCCTAGCCTATTTGACCTTGGTTTTTGTCATTTGTTACATAGTTTTAGCATTAAGGTATCTGATCAGTTCATCAGTTGGTTCAAGAACTTTAGATAAAGATCATATTTTGGGATAGTGTGATAGAAGGTTCAGATGTTGTATCCTTCATTTATTAGTCCTTTCTTACCACCACTCTTGCTACTCATTATAACCACCTTTGGGAAAATTAGTACCATTGATCTATGTCATTGTGTCCTAGTTGTAACCACCTATGGGCAAACTAGGGGAAATACTAAACCTTGACATACCAACTTGCCACTTCTTATGCCATACTATGTCTTTTTACCAACTGTTCCTATTTTATTTAAATTGGCTACTACACTAGTCAAATTCTTCCACTGTAGGGGTGGAACTATAGTGACTTGAGGTCCTACTCTGAGACTATGTAGGTAGTGCTCAATAATTGTTGAGGTCAGCTCAGTCACCCTTTTCCCAATGCTCTCTCCATTTTATAAGCAATTTAAGTTTGAACGCTCTTGCTATTTTACAAGAAACCTAAGTATGAATTCTCTCACTATTTTGTGCACTTGAACCATTTAGTGTCTCATCATTCTTGATTGAGTTGTGACACTCCAAAATAGTTCCAAAAACATTTCAAAAAATCATTAGAAAAGAACAAAAATATTGACCACTTCTTTGCCTTAAGGATTCTGGGAACCCTTACTAAGCTACAATAAAATCACTTGTCATTTAGTTTCCCCATCCTTTTTGGCCTTTTCTCTCACACACCATTTTTCAAGACCATTCCTATTCTTCTTTCACATCCATTATATTTTTCTCATTAGTTATCACATTCTTCCTATTCCCTGGGAGAACTACATTTGGCTTGAAGTTTTTTATTGGGTATTGCATCCATGAAACTATGTAGGTAGCGTCCACTTGCCTAGTGCATATGGAGATAGCTCAGCCACCCCCTTCTTTTTCTTCTATTCCCCTGTTTAGTTCATTTTTTAAGTTGTCACCTATTTTATAGGGGAAATGTTTATAGGATTTTTATTGCATTGTTTATTTATTTGTTTCTACTTATTTTGTTTGTTTGTCTACCTATTTGTTTGCTTTTAGCACTGTTGCCTTGATTCAATTTATGTGTGTTCATTGGGTGATTCATTATCCACACTTACACTTGAATCCATCCATATTCATATGTTTACATTGTCATCATGGTTTCTATCATTGGTGCATTATTTTCTATTTGAGTATTAGATTATGGGACTCAGTCCTTATGCATATTTTGGTCAAGTCTTTATGGTATTCTATCATGAAGCCTACCATCACATGCTAAAATAAACCTAAGCTTTAAGAAGTATATTTAGAAATGGCATCATCTCTTTAGCACCGACATCCTGATTCCACTCCTAATCATATTCCAAACAAAGTAATTCACCATGAAAGAATTTTAATTTTTATTAGTTCAAATGAGCATCTCCCTACTAGTAGGTTTTTCCAATTCATCATTATCCTCTGTGTTAAGTTATCATCATCCTCAGCCAAGTTTATCATGTTTGACATAATCAAGGTCTAATGGTTATAACCACCTATGGGTAAATCATTACACACCATCCCACTTGCATTTCTCAATGATTATAACCACCTTTGGTCAAATCATTGTGTTGTCACCACTTTACTTTTTCTACCTATATAGGGGCATGTTATTACCTTGTTTATCATCCTAACTGGGGTAACTCCATCTTCTCAATGATTATAACCACCTTTGGGAAAATCATTGTGTTATCATACCATGTTTCCACTATCAGGGTACAATGCTTATAACCATCTTTGGGCAAACCATTTTGCACCATTCCACTTGCATTCTCAATTATTTTGAATACTTTTTCAATATAATTATGTTTTCACCCCATCATCGTTCCTTTTTTTGGTGCCCTCATTTCACTTCTTTCTTTTTGAGGGACCATTTACAAATCCACTTGTGCCAACCATTCCCTCGAGGGGACATCATACAGTTAGTTTATCATCATTACAGTTGTAAGCATACATGAATTTTTCATTATTTGAGAATACTTTACTGTGCTTATAGATTTCAATGCCTTCCCAAATAGGGGCAAACTATTGACACCTAAAATTGGCCATCGATAACCTCCAATTAGGCTTTTGGCTAGTTTCCATCTAAAATGCACAATTTGGCCTTAAAATATTAAAACATGGAAAATGATGTGAAACTAATATATTTAAGGGCTGATTTTGGTTAGGGTATCCATAAATGTGGAAATACAATTTATGGGCTAGCTAACTTTGATCAGTTCATTTTAAGACAAAATTCCAAATTTACACCTACATGTTTTGGACTGCTCTTTCTTATCAAATATTTTGCACAAGACTCATGCCTTTGTTATTTATTGTTGGAAACATCCTAAATGGGAATATGCATCTAATGCATCTGACGTGGGATTCCAATTCAAATCCAGTCAAATTTAGGATCTATAACAAGGCATTCTGATCAATTTGAGTAATTTATGCATAAAGTGCTTAATCATGCCTAAGATCTAATTAACCCAAATCAAGGCCTAATAAAAAATTCCATGGAAACTTGTTGAATACTTGTTTTAGAAATGAATATTGAATATCTGCATCATCAAGTGACTTGATTTCTTGGGAATACATCCCCAGGCCATAAATGCCACAAATATCAGGATTCATGTCATCCATGACTCATTAATGCCTTCCATGATGCCCTTCATGCCTCTTAATTTCCCCTTCTTCCAAATCCATGATGAGGATAATTAAAAAATTAATTCCAAAAATTGAATTAATCCTCAACCACACATCTCAATCTTGAGATAGATGGTTGAGGTTGATTCTAATCAAATCCAAAAATATATAAATAGGAAGCCTCACAACATCATTTCTAGGATTAATTTGTGCAAAGTTATAATGCAGGATTGGTGCCAAAAGCTTCAAGAAACTAGTGTTATAATTCCAAATTGATTCCAAGCTAAGCCAAGCCAAAATAAAAAGGTGCCAAGAGGAGATGAAGGTATCCACACTCTATTGAAGAAGACCTCTTAAAGCACAAGCTAAGCAAGCCACCATCACAAAGTCATTTGGAGCATCTAAGGAAGGTGAAAGGAATTCTTCTATTTTTATTCCTTGATTTTTAGTTGTTCTTATCATTTGATTTTGTTAACTAAGCTCTCCCTAGTGTTTAGGCCTAGAGATGTTATGCTATTAGTGTGTTTATTTCACTTTGTTTTCATTTTAAAACTAACACCATACTAACCATCCTCTCTTGAGTCAAATTCCTAGGTCACAATAATTATATAAAAGATCTTCCACTATCTCCTTGGTCATGGTTACAAGAGGGATCGATTACAAATCTCTATCAGTTTCATAATAGAATTTAACTATTTATATATTTAACAATGTTTAGTAGTCTTCCACATTGACATAGTAGGAATTGTATTAAGGCCATATAGTTGGAAATGACCATGTGTGTGTTTAATCTCTTAAATCTATGCATGGGAATTTATTATAGAATGAAAAATTATCTTATGATATAAGGAAGGGAGATTCTCATATGACCCAAAACATTCTAAGAGAGACCCATCATTAGAATAGTTATCCAATGCCTATATTTTAGTGAAACTATATCATCAATGAGTTCGGGATGTATCAACTCTATTATTGATACATGATGAAATTATTGCATATGATTAGGTTTTGATCTAAGGAACTATCTATAAATATTCAATTTATTTATCTCACTTTACTTATTAGCATTTGAATCATTCATATATCTAAGGTTTTTCCTATCTTTATGACTTATGGGGACACCAAATTAATAATGCCTTTGCTTGCTTTCCTAATCTGTGTTTGGTGTATCATAAAATTTTCATATATTTTAATCCAAAACCATATCATGATAAATATGTTGTTTATTATAGAATGGAAACCTTATCAAATAATAGTGATTTCATATCATTATTCAAAGTAGGATGCTCACATTCTTGAGGAGAAGAACATATTTGTGTAGGATCATAATAAGTTATCTTATGTTGTGATATAGGATAAACCACCAAGGGTTATATATAAGGTATTTAATTTACCATAAATTAGGTCATTTCATAATGATTGAAAGGTTCATGATCCATAGGAAAAGTGTGTGTGTGTGTAATTCACCAATAAACTTAATACATGTATGTAAGTAGAAGGAAATAAACACATATCATGAATCCAAGGCCTACCCAATAGAGGATTATAATTAAGATCATTAGGAATAACTTGGCATAATATTTCTATTATTATTGGACCTACAATGATATTCAATGTGATTTTCCTAGCACTTTTTGAGGTATGTTATCCAAGCCATGAATGGTCATATCTAAGTAACTTATTTGGTTCCTATACCAAGTATATGAAGAAAATAAATTAGCCCAACTAAAATGATATATTATAAATTCCTTATGTTCCAACATTTTTACTAATACATTATCCTTCTATTCTGGATTATAATCCCTAATGAGGAATAAAGATCCATGAGTAAATGCCCTTGTCATAATGAATCTAATAATGTATTAGTGATGAGTATAAAATGTAGCTTGGTTAGTGAGGTCTTATTTTATGAATTCATAGGCACTAAAGAATACCTGTGTCGAGCCACAAGGAAGTGATAGCTCCCAAAGAAGCTAGAGCAAGACCTAATTGAAAGTGAAGATAATTATTGACTATATTATAAAGAACTTTATGTCTGTGTCCTAATCAGCCTCTCAGAGGAATATGTGATTCAAAAATATAATTTATACTATATAATCCATGAATATAGTTTTTTATTGTTTAATTCTCTAATTTTTGAATCTTTCCCTTTTCAACAAGTCTATTTATATGAAACTAGTAAACCTTATGCTATTCTAGTATAGTATGAGCCTTTTGTTTCTACAAAGTACTATCATTGGATGGTTAAGTGGATAATGGTACTTGAATATATAATGGTAAATTTTTATTAATAATGTGTCTAGGAGGTAAGTATTCTTTCTCAAAATAAATACTATAATCACTTCGCTATAATGTATTGGAAATAGATGTAAAATAAACAAGTTTCACATCATTTAGTAAGGTTGTATCATGAAGTAACACATGAATACTATAATTATAAATAGTCAATATATGAATCAAATATAAAATAAATATTTAGATGGAGTATTCTTAAGATGATAAATGATATCATAATCTATAATTGTATTAGATGGCACTCTAGGATGGGGAGGAAGATTAAGAGGAACATGTTAGATTCCTCCATTTTATTCTAGAAGATGATGCACCCTACCTCTTCATATTGTGATAGTAGTGAACTAAAAATACAATATAATTCTAGGGAAACTAATGGTGTAGAGATGGTAGCTATCAATAAATCAAGGTATAGGATTCAGAATGAAAGGAGTCATACATGCACTTTCCCATTAAGTAGTAACCCAAAGCATCTTAGATTTTATACTTAGACAATATGTGTTTCCTAGGAAAGCTAAGAAATTCATCATTATTAATTTTATCCTTAGTTGTATTGGAAATAAATTTAACCCATTTTATTACATGCATTATAAACATATTATATAGTTTAGGAAATAAACATGCACAATCATAGCTTGAATCATAAAATATAAACTATGAATATCCATTATATCTATGATAAGGGGAGTCCTGAATCATAAATAAATAATAAAAAATCATAAATTATATCTAAAACCCTAAAAAATAAAGATGAAACCCTAAGGGAGAAATACTTAGGGTTTACCATGCTTAAAATAAAGTTTGGGTTCACTAGAACATTTTACTCGTTATTAGATTTAAGTGATCTAAATAACATAAAACTATTGGAATTCAAATTTTGAAAGATAAATATTTTAACATACAAATATGAATGTAAAATAGAGATTGAATTCACTTATTAAATATTGGAATGACTAAGAAATGAAATAAGAGAAGGCACTTATTGATGGGTCATTTGGCACACCAACTTAGGAGGGACAAGGACCATCCAACCTCTCCTGAAAGCAGATCTAAGAATCTCCTCAAGGTTTATATCTACTAGGTCTTACCAAAATAGATCACTCAGTTGGTTGATATAAACTGTTCCATATAAGGGGCTTTTTGCTGGTTCTAAATTTTTTAACATTATTTTGATACTTAAATAAATTAGAAGAAAATGCTAGTTTTGTTGTTTATTTTGTGGGTCTTAAAAAAGTGTTGAAAATGATAACATATGAATACATTTGTCTAATAAATCAAAGGATTACAAGAAAAAAACAAATAAATTTGCATTTTAAACTTGCTTATAGAATAAAAATCAATTTTAGTAAGGGTTTTGACTAAATTTAAAATAATTGATTTTAGTTGAGTTCATTCCATTGTATTAAAGAATCCAAAAATGCCATAATAATAATAATGGATAAATCAATTTGAAATTAATATAATCATACAAATAGATTGAATTTTAACCCTAGATCCAACAAGATTAATAAAAAATGTAAAAGAGATAGGGAAAAGAGAAATAAATCATGTTATTATGAAACATAATCTATCCATTTCAATTTCAAGCATCCATAAAATCATTCTATCGCTAGGCCAACATGAACATAACCACCAATGAAGTTGATGTAAGAGTTTTAGGAATGAAAAAGAGGATACAAACCAACACTACCACCATTTAAATGAAACCAAGAAAGAAAAACAAGAAACAAAAGAAGGAAAGTAAAGAGAAGTTATTAACAAGATCTTACCAAACAAATGCATGCCCAAAAGCAAGAAGTTTGAGGAAATACCTATTGACAAGCAATAAGACATACTCACTATTTAGACACTTGAAACAAATCATATTCACATTTAGGATTTTAAGAAGGTTGGTAGGGATCCTATCAAGGGGGAACATGTACTTATGGTGATGTTTCCATTTTAATTCATGAACACTATCCCAAATAATCCTATTTACATTATTTTCATGCAATTTAAGTAAATTATCATTATTAAATTTATCAATTTACTTACATTTAATTTTCAAAAATCACTTGGGATAAGGTTTGAGAAATACCTCTACCCATATGATGAATTGTAGTGAGGGATATGGCTGGGTATCAACACATACTAGAGAGATTTACATACCCAACTTGGCGGAGATATGTTCTTTATGGAAGTGGATCACTGAATCAATTATTGGCTAATTTAAAGGATCTAAACCTTCAAATGTGGAAAAAAAACAAGCTAATTTCCATCCTCCTTCCATCTACCATCGACAACATACAATTGTTTATTTTTGGTTGTGAGAACTCTCATGACTACACTATTCAAGTTAATGCTATGTGGATCAAAATAAGGTTGTCCTAGGGTAAAATATCTTCCATTTTGAGCTCTTATAACTCACCTTTTTCATGTGGACAACATATTTCAAAATTATTTTCTTTTAATTCACCCATCTCCAATGATAGGATGGGAGTTAAACTATTGCAATTAAGTTTTCTATCATCCTAAATATGCTTTTCAAGCATAGGAAAAACAACATAAGATATATTTATTTCAGATGCATAACATGTATCTTCTTCATCTAGTTACTTTGATTCTTTCATTTCATATTTAAAATAATCATAGTGATTTTTTGATTTATCTTCTTGTCTATGTATCTCTTTGATACTCTGAATTTAATTCATGAACTTGCCTAAAATGATTGCTATAATTTCATCATCAAAGTCATCCTCATCACTACTCTCTTATACTAGTTAATGCCTATGGAATAGAATATTCTTAGTCAACTAACTGCTTCAACACTTGTCTCATTTTCACATTTGTAAACCCTAAATTTTGAAATTAGGAATGTGGCCACACAGGCCAACCCATGCATTTCTTGTTGAGTATCTTATGTAACAAATGACATTTGATTATCAATAACACTGAAAGATGTATCATCAGTAAAAAAGGAAAAATAACCTTTTATTGAATATTGGATTATCATAATTGCATGTGTTAAACATACAATTAGGGTTATCATTGGTCACAAAAGGTTTGGTTGGTTGTAATTTTGAGGCAATGCTTGACTATAAGGTGTAAATTGGTCCATGGGCTGACTTGTGGGCAAATAAATCAAATAATTTTAAGTTTAAACACCCAACTATCCTAATGAATAAAATGGGTTAGCACTATAACCATGTGACATTGATTGTTGTTCAATGGTGAAAGCTTCTTGATATGTCAATGCCAAGGATGTGAGAGTAGATGGAGTCCTCCGAATAAACATGAAAATTAGGGGATCTAACATTTTAATATAAAATTTGATAACAACTAATTGAGTTGGTAGGAATGGGTCTTTCAACATCCTATATAACTTGTGAAAATGATTATTGAATATACTAATGTGTTCATTGGGCTCCTTATGGGCTATATAAAATTGATGGTATAAGCAACATGATTGGTGGGAATGCTAAAATGGTTTTAAAAAAAGTTTTAAAAGGTATCCCGTGAGGTAATACATCCATTTGGTAGACCAAGATATCAATAGTAGTCAACTTCATCTAGGGAATAAAGAAATAGGCAAAAATCCACATCCTCATGCTAGATCTGAGTTTAGATAATGGCATCTTTAAATGTATGAATGTGTTCTTCAGTTGTTTGAATCCCACCATGTGTGTAATTCAAATATAATTTATTGGGATCAATAGGCAAGTCATGAATAGGCCCTAAAATGTTCATAGGGCAGAAAATTCCACCAAACCAAGCCAAGGCCATAGGTAAGTTTAAATTTTCAATTTTATAGTCTTAGAACTTGGAATTCCATTATGGGCAAAGCTTATAAAGTGTCAAAGTTTAAATTTTCTATTATTTTTTTGATTTTGAGTCTATTAGTGGCCCTTCTTATAGGGCCAATATGTGCATGTTCACTTTCAACATACAACATGGTGGGAAAAGTGTAAATGATGGCTAGAAGAAAAAAAAAATGATAATTCTCAAAATATTCTTGTTCAAGCTCTCCTTCTATTGATAATATGTTGATATGTGTTTTAAGCATGAAATAGGGTGGGGAAGTGTAAAGGATGGGTAACAAGATTAAATCTAATAACACTCTAATAAAATCCCTTTATAGCACCAATTTATCGATGGGTCATTTGGCACACCAACTTAGTAGGGACATGGACCATCTAACCTCTCCTAAAAGGAGATCCAAGAATCTTCCCAAGGTTTGTATCTACCAAGTCTTGATAGACTAGATCACTCAATTGGAAGATGTAAACTGTTCCATATAAGAGTAATTTTTTTGGTTTAAAAAGTTCTAATAGTGTTTTGATACTTAAACAAATTAGAGGAAAATGATAATTTTGTTGTTTGTTTTGTGGGTCTTAAACAAGTGTTAAAAATGATAACATATAAATACATTTATCTGATAAATCAATCAATTACAACAAACGAAATAAATAAATTTGTATTTTAAACTTGTCCATGTGATTAAAAATCAATTTTAATAAGGGTTTTGATTGAACTAAAAATAATTGATTTTAATTAAGTTCATCCCATTGTATTAAAGAATTAAATAATGCCATAATAACTAATTTTAATTGAGTTCATTCCATTGAATGTAAATAGATTGCATTCAAATCCTATATCTAATAAGATTAATAATAAAAATTCAAAAGAGAGAGGGAATAGAGAAATAAAACCTATTATTGTGAAGTGTAATCTATCCATTTTAATTGCAAGCATCCATAAAAATGATCTATCATCAGGTAAGTAGAAGTAAAACTGCCAATGAAGTCAATGAAAGAGTCTGAGGAAGGAGAAAAAGGAAGAAAACCAACACTACCACCATTCACATGCATAGGTAAAGATAAAAAATATCCACAACTTCCATTAATTGATAAATGTCTTAAGTAGCACAATGTTCAAAAGCATACAATCGATCAAGCATAAATTTTTCCATCATAAAATCAAGGTAATGAAGAGGGATAAATTACAATAAAAAAAGTAAAAAAAATGAGTAACTCAGTCTTTCCCTTGAGGGGAATGAGAATCCAATGTTTTACACAACCAAAATGCACCAATATATAAAAAATGGAGGCATAATGGAGTGTGAAAATCTGAAATTTTCCCTCAACTATATTTTGTTTGAGTGGATGACAACTAAACCTTGTCCCACATGTCCCTTTTGGACCCATACCTATACCCATGTGATGGGTGTCTTTTTTAATGATCTTTGACCACTTTTGAGACATAAATGACCCACATTGATGGCCTAGATTATTTTCCACATGTAACCCATGTTTTGTACAAATAAATTGTATTTTTATATTTGTATTGGAAAACACACCCATGTGAGTGGGTAGGAATATTATGTGTTGTAGTGATGTTTTTTGGAAATTAGTGGAGGGTGGACCTCATAATATTCCTACCCATGTCATTTTAATTCAAAATATTCCCACCCACTCATATGGGTGGTTCATGCACACTATGATTACATTCAACCCAAAATTAAAAAAAGAATTATTTTAAAGTGGAGGAGAATTTGGGCACTCTCTTATGACCCAAAAATGGTAAAAAACACCTTTAAAACCTAATAAACCAATGGAGTTGTGTATGGGCCCCAAAATGACTTAAAAAATAAATGTCTTGGTGTGGCTTTAGTACTTGCTACTAGGAGCGATATTTATGGGTAATATGGTAAGTGAGTTGTTTTTAATTATTAGGGGTTTAATATGAAATTATACTTATATTTATTGGTACTATTTATTGTTAGGTGTTTTAGATGAAAGAATACTTGGCATGCATAGTGGAACCTAAATCTATGTTTATAAAGTAAATTTAATTCACAAAAGGAATATCCCATAACATATTTAAAATATCATAAATTTTTTTCTTGGTTAACCCAAATATTAGTGTTTAGAGGATAACAACACACTTAATTATATGACAAAAAATTAGATTACCAAAAGAAAACTAAAGGAATTTCTTGTTAGAATTATGTTGG
Organism: Torreya grandis; assembly: GCA_037957365.1. Taxonomy (NCBI): domain Eukaryota; kingdom Viridiplantae; phylum Streptophyta; class Pinopsida; order Cupressales; family Taxaceae; genus Torreya; species Torreya grandis. The sequence goes on along the minus strand of JARHVA010001438.1, from coordinate 142,240 downwards.
CATATAAAATATTAACACATAAAATTGAAAGCATAAATATAACCAAAATTTGAAACAAATAATCTATAGTTTACATGAACAAATGCATTGATATGATTGAACTTGAAAACTCAAAATAAATAAAAGAATTTATTGTTCCAATTATGTTGGCATATCAAACACATGAAATTAAGAACATAAATACAAAAAAAAATTGAAATGAGTTATCTATAATCTACGCAATCAAATGCATTAAAATAATTAAAATCTAAAATCTATTTACATTATAAATAATATTGTTGCAATCTACTAGCATACATAAATTTGCATACATAAAGGAATTTCACTATAAAGAGCACATAAATATAAAATTATATTAAAAATGGGCATACAAACTACCACAATTAATCATCATGTGTGAATGAGTGCATATTTGAATAACTCATCAAGTTATTAGAATGTTCCTTAATTTATAAATAGAAACATGATTATTATTTATACTTTTCACTTTCACATACAAATTCTGATGCATAAATGAATGCTTCTACAAAGTTATCATACAGATTTGAAATTATAATTAAATTAGAAGAAAATATCCCTCTAGGAAAAAAATATTTGTTCACTGAGATACTGTATATTATCCAAGAGGGTTATTTCCATTCAACTTTTGTAAATCAAAATATACTAATCAAAATTCATATCCTCTCTAGAAAAATAAATTTGCTATCATAACTTGTAATGATTCTTCTTTGATCTCTATATTTATAATACATCTTGAATATAGTTAAGGAAACACATCTCCAAAAAAATCCATGAGGAAAAAATCCAAGGGAACTTCAAGTTTCCATTTAGTAATGGGATCCAATATTTTTAAAGTCAAAACCTTTCCTTGAACATCAATATATACTTTTTAAAGTCTATAGATTCCAAACTCAACATCCCAAGCATGATGCATAAAGTAATAAAAATTTCTAGTAGATTTATCATAATACTGGACTTAATGCATTAAGTTTTATGTGAGAGATGTTCCAATATTGTCTTAAAAATTTTGTTAGTAGACTTCAAAGAAGCTTGCAGTTTGGCATCTCCTTCTTCACTTTCTACAGCATGCTAATGTTGTTTTATATTAGTATACAAGTTAAATTTAGGGCATGCATAAAATAGATGATTCTATAACATGCCAATAATGTCCTTACTAAATTGTAACTCATTTACAAATAATAAAAATTGAAATTTCAATATTAACATCAGAACAACTTGGCTGAGAAAAGATATATACATTTCATCTAAAAAAGTTGAGAGTTTTATTCAAATCCTCCATGAGTCTAAGCCTTAAGACAATGTTTTTCCAATCACCATTTAACTTCTCCAATATAATTATGCTAGCCTTTATTGTTCAATGTGAAGTTTTTACTAAAAATAATTTAAAATATATTGTTATAAAAAACCTAAAAATATAGCCAAAGCACATAAACAATAAAAAATAAAAACATATACTACCTATTTCCTATTTTATAGTTGTTTTGATCAACAAAACCATTGATGATGCAAATATTTTGTATATAAGTAACCTAATTAAAGTAATAAACGTACCCACTACTTATAACAATCTAAATTTGGACTTAGACATTGGATAAAGATACCAACAACTTCATTTGTTAGGGCTGGTTCTCTGCCATCAATGTTAGAAAAGTTGTAAGTAGAGACATAGATGTCAAAATAATTGCAACATATAGTTAATTTTAAAATTAAATTTATAATTCAACCATCCTATCCATTATAAAATCTATATCAAACCCTTATGATCAAACATAACACAGAGCATGCTACAAGTAGGAATCTTATATATGAAGTTAACTTGTGCAATTAGAAAACTAGCCATTGAATATATGTATTATTTTAGGTACTTAGTATAATATTTTCTCCAAAATACCCTCACTTATTACCATAAGACTCAAAGAAAATAATTATTGTGCTACTGGTTTAGTTTCTTTACTTCTGTGAGGCCTGTGGGATATAACTCCTTTACAAATGGATATATTTACATAAACCTTTTAGTTTATTGCATCCAATAATTAGGTTATAATAAATGGTTAGTATATAAATTTTTTAGTAATAAATAGACACACTCAAAACATAAGTTTCAAGAATGGATGCCATCTTGAAATTGAAATAATAAAACAATATAGTTTCAAAGGTAATTCCATAACTAACTAGAACAAAATAAAAAATAGATATTTGAAGTAACTGAATGTTACAAATGTGTCTAACCTTTATTCATGTTAGATATAGTGGAAATTCCACCTACATCAAAAATTTACAGTGGATGGTAGAACCAACCATTCTCCCTTTTTGATTGGATTATTTAATAGAATTGGTGAGCTTTCTTCATGTTTTATAAAATGCAATTGAAAAGGAAAAATTTACAATTAATTTTAATTTATTTAGTTTCAAAATAAATATTAAGAATAATATTTGTATGTAAAAAACCATCAATTAAAGTAGTAAAGGATTGGAGCACATTTACATGATCCTAAATACGTTTGACATGCATTAACATATAAGGATTGATATTTTTCAAAGGCACATGAATTCAATCTCTGAATTCAATATTATTTATCAATTGCGTGACCATTACTTAGTTTTTCAAGCAATGAAAATTAATATACCTTTCAGCTTGACCCATAAATAAAAGTTCAGGGAGGTAGCCTACCTTTATATTATTGTAAAATTAGGTCTCAAGAAATGGGTGTACTCATTTTTTAAACAATTAATGGTAGTAAATTTTGTGACCATAAATATATTCCAACTACTAAATCACCTTGGAATGCTATAAAAATAAAATATAAACCTATAAAAATAAAATAGAAACTATTATTATAGTTGTAAAATAGCATTATAAGCAACAAGATAATTTATAATTATCTACCCAAAGAAATAGTGAATTGAAGCATAAAAAAAATCATTGGCTAAGTGAGTTACATAAAAAAACCAACCCATGTAATGACCCAAACAATCATGTGAACTTTGACTTGACCTTGAAATTGAGGTCCAATTTTTATTGTTGTTGAAATTTGTATTAAGATGTTGGGCCTCTTCTACCAAGACAACAAATATTTCTATTTGAAATTTTTTGTAGATCTCATTAATTCAATTTCTCAATTTTTATTAATAAAATATTTTGGTTGGACATGGAACATGTCATACAAAGACATCATACATATTTATAAATAAAAACTCACCATTTCGTTAAAAATAATTGGTGGTGTTTGCTTTGATACTTTTTGCCCTTGTTAGTGAGTGGCTATATCTTCTAGGATGCTACATAATGCCCACAAGGTGAACTCCTTCAGATTCTCCAATGATTGTTAATTGATCCAGTCTATTGATGTCTTATAAACAACTTCTAGAATGTGACAAAGGGGAATTTGAAAAAACAAAACTACATATTATAGATGCATATTCAAATAAAAATAAATACTAGGATCACAAGAAAATATATGGAGAATGACCACCTAAAAATAAAACTCCAATTTTTTTCAAATATTTATTTACCAAGGAATTCATATAAACTTCAGAGCATATCACCATATACCCTTAGTGACCAACACACTAAAAATCTAGTCTTACTCTAGACAAAGAACACATCCCCACACTTAGTTTTTTTTAAAAATAATTATGCTAATGCCATACTAATTGGATGACCCAAGATACTGATCATTACAAAAGGTATATAATGCATAAAGAAACAATAGATGGTGCAAAACATATTGATAAGTTTTAGTGAACCACATACAAAGGATTAGATCAGATTCTAAAAGGATAATTGATTTGAAATTTCCCATATCCAATTATAATAAACTCCATATGCAATTATGAAATAGAGCAATTTTATCGAAGACTAGTTTTGTACAAAAAAATGTAAAAGAACATTAAATTATCTTCGAGCTAAATATCACATAGTGAAGCACAAAAAAAAACACAAATGATAAGCTAGCACATAAAAAATACTAAGCTATCTTAAGACTATAAGACAACAACCAGATAACAAAGCCAATTCTAAAAAATCATAAAGCAACAAGGATTAGTAAATTTACTTCTATAATCTTGGACACATAAGAGTCTCTCAATATCTTATTCAGAGGAAATAGGGTAGGATTAACATAAGCAAATTATCTCACAAATTAATCCATAAATTACCTTAATTTAATATTAGATGTGTTTTCCTATGATGTTTGAAAATTCAAAATAAGTAATCACAAATGTATTCAAATCATATTTTTAAAATATTTGATACCTTGAAATTGTTTATTTGAGCCTTTGAAAACCACTAGACATTTGTATGGAACTTAGAACCTCTAAAAATCTTGACATCAGATGATCAAAGAAAGACTTAAACATATAACCTCTATTCACACACATCAAAATTATTATAAACAAATGATGATGAATATGCAAATCAAGACTTGTAAAAAAAATTCCAAGTGACACATGATAAGAGAAAATCCTTGTGGATAGAACCTCTTTACAAGAACATAATAACACAAATCTCAAAACCTGAGCCAATAATCTAGTCAAATATGATAAATTGATAAAATAATTCTTTGATGTGATTTCATGAAAAGCCTAAGAACATTTATATGACTCTCTTAAACAATATAATTATTTTTGAAAAAATTAAATGAACAATTAAATTTAATAGGCCAAGATGATTTTTCCTTTGTAAAGGTAGATAATTCATTTTGACAAATTAAATTTATTGTTAAATTTAATATATGAAGAATTTAATTTTTTATATACAATGAAAAACACATCCAAATGCCTGATGTTTGCTCAAATTGAATCACAAAATAAGGTTAAGTCCTTATATAGATCCAAAGATATTAAACCATGCAAATGAAAAAAACATAATGCAATTTAAATTCATCACTAAAGGAGCCAATGCTATGAATATATAAAATGAGCTACATCCAAAAAAATAAAAAATATGAAATGAAAATGGAATAAAATCCATAGCATTAAAACAAGGCTTTACATATCAACCAATAAAAATACAAAAACCACATCCAAAAAGAAAAAAGATATAATATATTACCATAACTTCTACAAGAAAATCAACAAGATTTTCAACATCAATTTCTGCCACTACTTCAGATAGAATCACCTTTAGCTTCTTTGGATTCTTCTGTTTTGGCTTCTTCTCTTCACCATTTATAGGAAGAACACCCCCATTATCACCCTCACAATAAAAAACCATTGCAAGATAAAACTAAATATTTAAAACTAAACACCCATATAAACAAACACTCCTATTCATAAATAAACACATAAATCACCAATAAAAGGCATTGGTTATAAAACATAAAATTAAATCTTTACATAGCTTAAGTGATTCAACGACAAAAAAATTGCATAAGGATTCTCAAATTTAAGATATTTTGGTCATTAGAAATAAAATAAAATATTTACATAGCTTAGGAAATTAAACTAAAAAATAAATTATATAATGCAACTCAGGATTTAAGCTCTTTACATGTTCAATATTGCATTGGAAAGGTGTGGTTCTTTGAAAACCTGCCATACCCTTATCTCGAAACTAAAACCTAAACCATCTATTAAATTGTTGTGTGTTCATTACAAAAAGAGTCCCCACTCGAACAACATTGCAAGTTCAACAAACTTCCCAAGAACATAACACAACAAATACATGCAAAACCCACATTTATAATAGAAATGCATGGGGCATTAGTGTAAATGGCATAATAACACTGAGAGAAGGTTAAATGTGTGCATTTATAAAAAACAAAAGTGTGTATACCATTTTCACTCAAAACCCTACAAATCATAATGTGTAGTTAAGGGGTTTTCCAACTAAAGTGAATATATATATTAACAAGTCCAAATATTGCATGACATTATTTAATAGATATATTAACTGGTCTAAATTTTACATGGCATTAGAACAGTTGGCCATGAAAATGAACTTCCCACAACACTCTTCCAAGTATAAGGAACTCTTTTTGATCTACAAGAGTTAGCCATATTATCTGAAAACAATAAGGTGTGCCCATATTTAAGCTTGACCTTCTACTAAACACTAAAATCATTGCTATCACATGTGTTGAAAGGCTTGAATAAAATTAAAAAGTTGACCATAAATAATTTTAAAAAATCTTACAAAACCTCTAACCTAATTGAAACATTCTTTCAATATATAAAAGAAAATAAATACCCTCCCATGGAGAGCATATTTCCCCTCATAGGGACAATAAAAAATTACCCACATTACATAATAAAAGAAGCCATTTATATGATTTTTCACTCACAAATATCACCAACTACTTTGTAGGAACCAAAAAAAAAGTCTTATCTTCAAGGCATGAGAAAGTGTTTAAAGATTTCAGGGAATAAATGGGTGTTTTTGGATTACTTACCTTAGACTCGCTCCTTCATAAAAATCGCATAAAATCTAATGTGTAGCAAAGGGTCTTGTTAGATATACCATCACCTAGGGAGAGATCTAGGAAAATGGTGAGGAGATATGAGCTTGAAATACCACCATGAGATGGGAAGGGGGATTGTAATGGAGGGGAAACATAGGCCAAATAAATCAAAATTAGCAGCAAAAGTTTCACAAAAAAATAGAGAGTTGTGAGGGTAATTTTATTCACATACCTGAAATTTTTATCTTGAATTGACCTTGTAATAATATCTCTTTTGTGGGGCAAATGTATTTCTAAAGAGATCATATTTGTAGCTAGGTTGTGAAGGTGTATTTGATGGCTGTGAAAAGATGGGCTTTAGGTCCCAAATATTTTGAAGAACTTTTACTGGTAGATGTTTAAATTGGTCCTCAAATTTCCTAATTGCAAGAAAATAAACAACTAGGTAGAGCCCCAAATGCTCAACATACAAAGGGATTTCAAACACAACTAGGTGATAATAATGCATAGGCTCAGAACAACCACAATCAAGAAGATCTTATTGTTCATGTACATTAATATACCTACAATAAAATTACTAATATTTTTGGGCACCTCTTGTTCTATTTCATACGTCTAAATTCATCATTAGATTTTCTAGTATTTGCCCTTTAAAAAGCAATGATCGTTTGTCTTTAGAGAAAGAAGCTTTAAGACTTATTATTTTGCATGGACTTGACATTTATTTTTCTCCAAATTTTTAATCAATAAATGTTTCATTTCCCCATAAAATTAGTCCCATCATAGATTTATAACCAACTAGAAACTTATATATATATATATATATATATATATATATATATATATATATACATATATATATATACATATACATATATATATATATATATATATATACATATATATATACATACATATATATATACATACATATATATATACATACATATATATATACATACATATATATATATATATATATATATATATATATATATATATATATACATATACATATATATATATACATACATATATATACATACATATACATACATATATATATATATATATATATATATATATATATATATATATATATATATATATATATATATATATATATATACATACATACATATATATACATACATATATATACATATATATACATATATATATATACACACACACACACACACATATATATATATATATATATATATATATATATATATATATATATATATAATTTCTTTTTATTAACATACAATGCATATTTTAAACCTAATGTTAAATTTTAAAATCTTGAAAAATATTTAGACTACACACATTTCAATACAAATTAATTATAAAAACTAATTGCAATAAATCTTGCTTGTAATAGGTACTAACAATTTTTTCTTGGCATAAACACTATCCAAAAAGTGGTCCCAATAAAAATTTATAAATTACAATATTGTGGAGTGTGGACCTCCAAAATGTTGTTGACCTTCCTCCTCAAAATGGGCGTGTTGTCCCTTTCCCTCCAAAATCTCTCCATGTCTCCCTCCAAAATTACTTTATGTCTTCAACAAAAAACAAATAAACAAAATTTCATTAAAATCTAGCAATTAAAATATCTAAGACATAATTATTCATAAAAACATTAAAATTTAGCAATTGAATCTATAGGACATAGTAACATACAAAAACATTAAAATTTAGAAATTAAAATATCTAGTACATAAAAATGTGCATAACTTAACACATGCAATGTTTTGCATAATATTTAACAAGTGAAATAAATAAATTAAATACTTATTTTGGGACTAGTGTAAAATATAAAAATTTCTCACATGGACATGGTCTACTTAATGGAGGTGGTTATAGGAGCAAAATCCAAAAAAGGGGTTCCATGATTTTGAAAGAATAAGGGCATGTTGTGCAAGCAACAATAATACTTATCTAATATTATGTTTTATACCACTCACTATCTATGCTGTAATCCATTGAAATCTTATGTAATAGATTTGTAATTATTATACTCATGAAACATATTATCAAAACATGTGTGAATGCTACTAATGAATCCCACACATCTACAAAAACTATTACTATCCTTAGTTTTTTAGGCACTATCAAGGTTGTCTATGCTCATTTGTTCTACCATAGATTGATGCACCTACATGTATATATAATTATTGGATGCTTTATTGATATTAGTCCTATAGATTCTATTTTGAAATAATATTGATCTAAAGGGGGGGGGGGTTATAAAGATGGATTGGACAACCCCACAATGCCCACTTAGTGATTGAGGGTTGCCAAAATTCTAACAATGTGAAGAAGGCTTAGATCATATGTAGTTTTCCCACCCAGGTGTATGTGTACTAAATCATGATCCACTAGAATACAATAAAATGATTTAATTTTTGACACTTGACAACATGAAACTTTGACATTACATTTGTAATTATATTTGTCTCTTGGGGTTATGCATTTGAGGGGTTTTTATATTTGAATGTATTTAGATACTATCTAAATGGAGTGGAAATGAGTTTCTCAAGATTAGCTGGATAGAAATGGCCTTAGGATTTATTTGTATTTATAGATGACTCTTTGGTATTTATCCATATCTAACATAAAAATGTACCTAGTTCAACCTAAATGAGAGATTTTAATTTGGAAAATAGACGTTAAGGATTTATGGAGACTACTAGCAAAGGTGAACACTTATAGTAAATAATAACATATGACTCTTGTGGGTACTTACTAGGGAGGGAAAATTAAATATATGGAATATAATGATAGTTTTATTAGGATTATATAATGTTCTAGCACAAACTAGGGAGATCCTAAATATGTTTGATAGAAAATTGGATTGGCCAAGTCAATATATAAATAAATGGATAGGAAAAATTGTATACCAAGATTTAAATGTATATGCACATGTTATGTATGTCAAGGATATGTCAAAATTGATGTTTCCAAGTGTCTAATACAAAATTTATGTCTAAAACCTATATCAATCCTATTCTCTAGGTTTATGACCTTTTCTTCCATCTATAATCTATGATACTCCAAATCATAACTAGTTGAATAATTCCAAAACTTGATTTCTTTTTATCCATCTTATGCATATCAAAATTAATGGCCTCTACAAAATATTCATGTTCTCCCTTAATGCTTATTCCCTTAGTTGGAATTTGAAATTTTGGGTCCATTCTATGATGTCCAACAAATATTAAGGTTTTTTCTTCACTTCATCCTCTTCTTTACCCAATGCCTATTTTTCTTCCTCTCCTTCACGAATTTAATTGACAATATCATTGAATCCTTCCCAAACTTATGATTTAGAGGTGCCTCCTCTATGTGCCCATATTTAATCCTTGTTATCTTGGTTTGATTCAAAATTGTAAGAAATGTATCCTTCATAGTGTGCTTCTTACTCAACTTCTTCTTCTTGGGATTATTTATGCTTCCTCTTTCAATTTTACTCTTATTTGAAAGTTTTACTCTTCATTTTATTTAAAATTTATGTGCCATACTTTTATTGAGGTGAATTATTATTCACTTATTTCTCATTCACCTCCCCTTCAGATTTGGACATCAATAATTTAGGTTCCCCCCCCTTCATCTTCAAGCCCTTTCCATCCTTTTGCATTATGCTCTTCTTCTTCTTCTTCTTATTTTTTGAATTTATATTTATCTTATTTTTCTCCTTCCCATTATTATTTTTACATGTCAACACTTCAACAATCCATGAGGGTTTGATGTTGACATGATTTAATGCACATGTAATCTTAAATTTAACCTTGTTCATCACACATTATTGCATGGGATTGAGATCCTGACTATAATTTTATGATTTTTTATCTTCATTAATAAATTATGTACACCCATGATGAAATTAGATTTAAGTTTATTCCTTTGCTTGTCAACATTTCTTAATCCATAGTTTCCAGATATATTCTAGGAAATCTTGCCAATTGTCTCTCGGTGTAGTTTGCAAAAATTACATAAGGCAACTTGATTCAAGATCTTTCCACATCATTTTACTCCTTAATATTTACCAGTGTGAAATGATTCATCATATAAAACTACACATACCCATTGTATGAATTGATCAATATTTTATGTACTCTATGCTATATATTGAATGTGATATTCACATATCTCATCATTTTTGACTTATATGGATCATTCATCTAGTCAATGCACTGATACACAACATATTTTTCTAGGTGTGACCTCACTTCTTACATATATTTGAATGCTTAGTTATAGAATTTTTACTTATTCCAACAACATCAAGATCATATACATCCATGATATGAAAGTTCCCCTTATATAGTGCACCTCCTACAGAGCCTGATTTATCTCTTCTGTGATTTGAAAATTTTAAATTTGTCAATTCTTTTGTAATTTTGTAGGCCACATACATGATTGCATTAGAAGCATCTCCCTAATAATTCAAAATGGCTTTGTGGTGCTCAAGTGCATTACTACCCATTTTGGAAATTTGGAAATGTTTTTAAGCTTCATTATATAACCACATTGTTTCAATTACAGATCTACTACAACATCAATTCTCTTATGTTCAAAAAATGCTACACATACATGATCTCCTACACTCGTTAGTGATATAATATGGTTATGCTATAGGAGATATATTCATGATCCTTACAATAAATTAAATTTCCCTTCATGAATTATGACAAAAATTCACTTAGTTAATTCATTTAGCTATTTAGGTAGGGTAGATGAAATAAATTAAGAACACTGATCCCTTCCAAGTGTTCTCATATAGTTTTGTGATTGTCTTTTTTCTAAAATTAATCTAAATTTGCATTGTTTTCATTAATTATATCCACCTTCCAATGATTGAAATAACTAATCATATAATTTGTAATTTTTATTAGCAATTCCTTTCTAACATCACTCAATTCAAAATTTTCAAGGTGGTTCAAACACCTTTATTGATTTCCCCCTTTACCATTAAATGATTTACTCAATTCCTTTATTAGGGTTTATTTTAGTTCTACTTCAGTTTCTTCCTCGTAGGCCTTCTCTCTCTATTTTTGATTATAACACCAACACTTTTTCTTTCTCCACTATTAGAAGTATCACTACTAGTTTTGAATTCTTCTTTGCCATGTTTGAATTCTTCTTTGCCATGGTTGATCTAAATAAACCAAAAATTAAGTTTGTTTCAAATTGTATAATATATGTCTAAATTAAGCAAATATGAATGTACCAACATAATATAATTGATTTATTAAAAATCATTCTTTATGGAAATAAATAGAAGATAGAGTACTTAACTCGTTTAGGTTTTGTTTTGGTTTGTGATAGTGCTCAATCATAAAAATGGATATGTAGGGGATTTGTATTTATTTAGATTAGGAGATACACTATTAAACATGTTGGGAAAAGTTTTATACTTCACAGATACATGTGGTATTTAGATTCATCTATACTCCATCAAGTTCATCCATGGGATATGTAAAAGTTTGTTTTTGATAGTTTAGAATATTGTACCTGCATCTAGAAATAACTCTTGTATTGAGATGTCTTCAAACCTACACTAATAACTTCCTTCTCTTTACCTCAAAACCATATCTCGCACTCTTGAAACCATGTGACATGGAAAAAGGGTTAGAAAGGATGAGTTGAATTGACCTCAACCACCTTCGATTGAGGGGATAAACATTACATATGTTCTAATACTATGAATATGGATCAAACTACATGTAGTTATCCCATTTAGTTACATGTGTGCAATTAGTGTGACAATAAAATGTTGTGCAAAAATGTGTATGGATTAAAACACTTGAAAACCTATGATTTTAACCTTATAATGGTATTTGGACTTGGATTAAGGCCTTTTGAGAGGTTTTAAATTTGGAAGATTTTGAGAAGTTACTCTCAATGTGTATATGTTTTTATACTCATAGATAAATGTTTTCTAGATAGGAAAAGGCTTAGGATTGACATGCATAAATTATCAACTCTTTAGGTTATTTCCATAAAAAATGACATGCAAAAAATTTGGGCCAACCCATAAGAAGGATTTTAATTTTGGAAAATAGACATTAAAGAGTGTATGGATGAGTCCATCTAAGGAAGATGACTCCAATAACCAAATCCATCTGACTTTGGCCAGAGGAGTCTAGAAGGAAGGAAAAATTGATCTAAGATTAGAAGATAATCTAAGTAAGATAATAATATGTTTAGGTAGAGACTTGGTAAATTTTGTGTATTAGTGATGAAAATTTAGGAAATATGGGCTTATAGATAAGAGAATGGTTAGGAGAGAGTGTGAGCAAGATCCAATTGTGTATGCACAAGTCATGTATACTAAGGCTTGGTCAAAGTAAGCATTTTAAAGTGTTTACACATGATTAGTGTTTACTTATTCTTTGCCATGGTTGCATAGCCATAATACTTTTAAATAATTTTGAACAAAAATTATCCTAAAATGAATCCTATCTTCCTAACTAGATCAAAAAAATATAAATTTTGCATTTAATTTTCTACATGATTTCCTTGAATGAAGTTGAATCTACAAGTTCAATTGATATGATGGCCTAGTTATCTTCTCTATACAATAACACAACCTCTTAAATTATTAATTCAAAAATCATTCTTCATGTCATATCCCTTAAAATCTAGCCTATTTTTAAAAAAAATTATAAGGTTGTGCCAACCATTTTCCAACATTAATTCCCATACATGTTTATCTAGTTCCAACATGTTTCATAAAGTCATGTACATGATTATTTCATCCACACATGGTAGTTATGAATGGAATTAATAAACCAATTTAAGTTTCATTTTTAATTACAAAAATTAACTCCAAGAATACTACTTAACCATTAGAAACCATCTTCTTATGAAATTATGGTAGAACAACAAAGAAAATATATAACCATAACCAAAATCAGGCCTCAAATGATTTTGAGTTTGTATAACTAACTTAGGGTTTTTATTCTTGGAAGAGTATCTCAACATTTAAGATGTAATAATCCATTCAAATTATTTTGAACTCCATGATAGTGTGACTTGCACAAGATGAACATTACTTTAATTACAACAACCATTAAACACATGCATGTACATCTTGATTGATGATTGATAAGACAAAAGGATACAATCAGTTGTAAAATAGATTTAACCTTAAATGTAGATAAAATAATGCAAAAAATTCATTTATACCTCTGAATAAAATATGTTCTAGGTTCTAGGCATTCACCTAGGTATATAACATTATTAACATAATTTCAACTTATGAGTTAATTAATGAAAATAAGCAATCATTTACCAACTTATCAAATATTGCATAATTTCACAAATTTACATAATTGAGTTTAACTTTCATGTACAGGTTAGGAAAACTTCATGGATTACCATTCATTAATATACAAAATGATTACATATCATTTCTCTGATCACATAACTATACTTCAAGGAATTAAGACATCAATAATATACATATATATTCTTTATCAAGTATAAATCATTATCACCACATAGTGAGTTAGCTTTGAACTACCCTAAAGCAGGCCACTATTTACATTTTATGAGGTTCATTTAATGTTATTTTTGATAAGTAGGTTATAGCCAAGATCTTCCTTTAATACTTTAATAGACATGATTAAATTCAAATGCAGTTCAACTCTTTAAAAATAATATTTCCAACCAAGTCACTAAGCATAAATATGGTTCTTAGGTCTACTATCATGTAAAACACTAATATCCATCCTAGAATTTGCATTCCTCATTTATTAATATAACCATGCATTCTTCCATTTAGACTCATATGCCAAAAGAACCTTTTTATTTTATTAATTAAACATGTATATTGAAATACCTCTACCAAAATAGAATGGGTCTAACTATTAACCAAAGTTCATTAATATATTCAAATAGAAATACAAAATATAAGTATGTTAATCCTTGTATATTGACATTAATGTAATAAAAAAAGTTACACAGGTCAACATACAACCTATTAAAGACTTACACAACCTGATACAATCCCATTCCACTTCAAAGACTCAGTTCTCATTAATATAATTTGCATGCCATAATTCTTACTAGAATCAACTTAAGAAAATCATATACACTATAATTTACTTATTCTCCACAAATTGACTTTATTTTAAACTTTCAAATATAAAAATAAATGCAAACCCATATACAATCATCATGAACAATAGAATTGAACTATATGAACATAATTTCTAAAGCAACAATGTATTTTGATACACTTAAACATTCTAAGGTTGAACACTTAGTAATTTTGATATGATTCCAAGTGTCTCCACCTTAACATAACAAGGTTTCCATTTTACCATTATGTTCATGTAATATAAATTTATCTACTATTAGATGCTACACAGTCAACAACAAACAATCCAACACATTCAAAAAGCAATATTGTATAACCACAATAACCAAGAACCTATCATTTTTTCTCCACATTCTTTTATATCAAAGAATAGACTGTGAGGTTAGGTCCCATATATCAAGTGAATTTCCTTTATAGGTGACATTCATAATAATTTTAGTCAATTATTCTTAACATTATTTGATATATTTATTTAAATTAATTTAAAAACAAGAACTCAAAACAAGGAAAGTTAAAACCTTCACATTTATCCATCTACTTATTCATAATCCAACAACTTACTTAAGATAATAATTAGCTCATCACAGTCCAACATGATACCACATGCATACATTACCATTATGATACTTTACTTAGAATTTAACTTGAAGTAATTTAAAAATAAGGAAACATTATAAGCTCATAATAAATATTTAAATCCAATTAACATGAAAAGATTATTCACTTGTTTTCTCTCCTCAAGAATGTGATCTTCTTGAGTTCCTTTACAAATTTCAAAATCACCATGATTGTTAAGTATAAAATGTTATAACGATCCAATAACAATAGAATACAATTGATAACCATTTCCATTGAAATGCCATATCTAATCATTTATAAAATCACACTAAAACATATTCAACAATACTAGTTCTTAAATAGAATTATATATTAAAAAAACAATAATATAATAATTAATATCTAGAGAATATAATTTTAACATTTTTATAACATAATACAAAATTGAAAAGAACATCCACTAATAAGTCATCTCCAAATGATCTATCCCTTAAATAAATACATTATAACCTCAAATAGAAAATGAGATGCAATAATATATAATTGGAAGAAGTCAAGTGCCTCAATATCATTGGTACTTCCAAATAACCTTCCTAAACCATGCAACCATGTCTAGATATAATCAACAATGTCACTATTCATAAAAATTGAGTAATGATTAATGTGTTCCCATCCATTGGTGGTACCCTAACCGCCACAACCATTAATTCAAGGCTGGAATAAAACACCACACAAAGGCTCTAAATATTAAACATAAATGAACCAGAGGCATCTACAAAAAATGAGATACACACTCAAAGGACAAAGACAAAAAGTAATATAAAACACATAGAATAGCAAGGTATAACTCACAAAAAAATAAACATTAAAAAATACACCACCAAAAATTTTCAAACGGATAAATAAAATAACATCCAACACTTTTATAAAAATGGAAGGTTTCTTCTAGCTCTATTCCCATGAAGAATCATCTTTATGTAGTCAAATGGAAAGATGAACTAATACAATGAAAAACCACCAAGGGTTTCCTCAACAAATAGTTATATTTTTATCTTCACCAAAAAATAAAAAAATAAACACTAGCATGAATGGAAACAATAATAATTTTGAATGACAATGGGAGTTCTAAGAGGGAAATTTCCCCTCATGCAGGCCATTTGCCTTACATGTTTACTAAAACCCAAATATAATAGTAATAATTTTATAAAAAATTAAATATATAGATTTACTTGTTTTATGTCTAAGACCAATGACTAAGTCCCTTCTCCTCTTTTTTTAGTTTCTTCATATTTTCCTTCAAAATTATTCTCCAACCCATAATGCAGTCCATCACCATAATAATAACCAACCCCCCATGCTTCACTATCATGGGTTTTTAACCTTTTTTTTCCTCATGTGTTCTACTCATTTCAATTGAATGAAGCATTTAAAATCATGATTTAGGCTACATGGTTAAACCCACTCACAATCCTCCTTCATTTCATCCACCTTTCACTCAACCCTCAACCAACAAAACTAAATTGTGAATGAGTCCCAACTAGCAATAGAATGATTGAGTTCTATTTACCCCAACTACATGTTTTTATCAACATGAAAAAGCCATGAAAAATTAGTAAAAATTATTATTTTATTCAACATAGGTCGAATACTATCCATCATAAATTTTTAAACAAAATTCCATGAAAAGACTTCATTCTAATTTCACATGCAAACTATGCATCCCAACATAATCATTATGTGTTTAAGGTCCTCAATGATTTATCAAAATCCAAAAATATTGGCAAGTTAAACCTTAACAAGGTTTATCATGACACATGATAATGATTAATCCTAATGTCTTTAGGGCATAATAATTACATAAGTATTTATACCAACAAGAATAAGCCCCTAGACTTAACAACTCACAAACATGAAAATAACAAGCAAGTCCAATGTGTATAAGCATAAAAAAATGTATTTGATTTAGTAATAACATAAGGCATTCAAAAATGAAATAAATGAAGATCAAGAAGCAAAATTGACCAAGTGCCATTGAAGGCTTCAAATGATGAACATAACAACAAACAAAACACTAAGACTTCACAACACAAAACATAAACAAAAGAGGAATATAGACTGAATCTCATTCTTTTATTTTTCCTCTAACTTCATTTACCTATATGAATTGAAGCATCCATACAGTCAAAATGTTTCAGGCTCAAACCTTGCCCATAATTTCCTGTCACCTACAATAATAAACACAACATCAACAATACCAATTTGATATAATATAACTAAATCAAATTTAAAAACTGAAGTGCAATAATTAATAACTTGTAATAATAACATAGTAAATGTTGATAATGTAACATAACCATACATCAATGTCACAAAGTCTTAATGAAATATCAAACACAAAAATAACATATGAAAGTAGAAGTAGGCCTGAATGGGATATGGAACTTCAAAAGACCATCCTTACCCATTTTAGCCTTAGGTGTATTAAACTCTCCAACTACTTGCATATCAATTGCTTTATTATCCTCCCAACAGTTAAATTTTCAAAAATATGAACATTTAACACATTTTTCCTATGCAACCTCCTTGTGTTGGAACATTTATATTCATGTATGTGCAATATCCTTACACATATCCCATCTCATTCATTTGATTTATGTGCACCATCATTTTTTGCAACTTCCTATTACTCGTGCATTTTTATCCATGCATTACACTTCCCCATTTCACATATTATGACATGTACATCATTTTGTGCCTTAGTGCATGAGTTTTCAACATATTATCCTACTAAGGCAAACCTTATCACATACACTCCACTCACCCTAAATATTATGTGCTAAGTCATCTTGTACATTATCTTCATTTTTGTCTTCCTTAGTCATTTTCCCTTTTTTACTTTTTGTGAAGCCATGTTCACACTCATTTACAAGAATCCATTTTAGGTGATTACTCATCATAACTATACTTATATATGTGGCATAAGATATTTGTGGATATTTCTATTATGTGGGTTTCTTGTTGCTAGATGAGCGTTGTGAAAATGCATTATACCAACAATCCTTCAATTCATGACCAATGTTTCCATATATTAGATAGACCTTTGGTGAATAAGGTTTATTGCCTTATCAGATTTATTGATTCTTATATCTAAGGGATTTTTTATTAAGGATTCATGGCCCCTTACCCTTCTTTCATGATGCAAGTGTATGTTATTCTTCATTAGATTTTGTTATGTATATGGATTCTTCTTGTTGCAACATATTAACCAAATTTTAAAAAGCTAGTTTCATCTATGAAATATTCATATTATTCATAAAGATATTGTAGTTAGGGGTAATGCTCTGAGGATGATATGTACCAAGGATTCATTTGATACTTGTTCACCCAAATCTTGGAGTGAGGTCTGTAGTGTTGTAACACATCAAATAAAACTTTCAACTTTTTCACATCTTCAAATTGAGATAGTGAAGTCGACCTTGTAGATGAAGTACAATATTCTAGTTTTTGACCTCATATATAGTACTGAGTCTATCCCATGTATCTTTAGATGAAGTAAAAAATCATATATGAGGCTATACCTCATCTGATATCTTAAACATAATGATCAAATTTGAATTTTGGTTCATTTTGTCAAATGTATATTGTTGGTAAGCATATGTTTCATGTCAAGTGAATTATCCATCAACAACAGGCCAAATATATTCAAATTCTAAGTGATTTTTCACCTTGTTTTTCCATGTAGCATAGTTATCACCACAAATAAGTTATGAATCTAGTAGAACCAATCTTTAACCATTTCTTGTCATGTGATCAAACTATCTGTGCAATATAGATTGATTCCTTATTACTCCAATAGGTCTCCCTTTATATATATATCATCAAAAAAATATACCAAACCTCTATAAATGCTCAAACTTCCTATATATTCATCGGTATATGTAATCATCTCATCAATTTTATATACTCAATGGTACATGAATTTAAAAAAAAAAATGAAATCAGAGTGACATGTGATACCTAGATAATATGTGAAAAATATTCATTTTATCAATGACACTTGCTTAGAGATAAATCCTTATATGTGGGTGTAACTTCATTATATACTTAGAATTTCAATCTCTTAGGATTTATGTCTAATGAGAGTAATGAATGGATAATTTAAGGAAAGGTAAAAAATAAAAAATTGGTCTTATTTCTCCTCGATGATTTAAAATGATGATGCCACAAATGCCATTTTTGTAGCTATGCTAGGTGTTGAATGCAATAGTTAAACATGAATAACTTACTCATAAACATGAACTAGAGGCATTGTTTATACTGAACATTGCATGTGTTTAAAATTCATAATTTTATAGAGTTTTAAAAATGATTGATTTTATTTCTTTATGCCACATTATTGAAAATAAAAAAATAAGTAGAAAAACTATTTTTTTATTGTCAACTACATAAAACAACACTTGATTTTTTCACCTAGGATCAAAGATATAATTTCTCCAATATGTCATGCATAAAAAATAGTCAAAAATTTGGTTTTTAGGTACTTAATATCATGATATATCCCTTAATACTACTTGAATCCTAATTGTGACCACTTTTCGAACAACTTTTAAAGTCCTCTTTTTAGGCATGAAAGAACTATCTAAATTGGAAACCTATTCGAGGAGAAACACGTTTTCCAAGATAGTTGTGATTTTATGAAAATATATCTATTAAAATTCCCTACTTTGTTAAATAAAAAAAATAGAATTATTTTTTCTATTTTTCAGATTTTTTCTTAGGAAAGAAAAAAATAAAGGGAAATAATAAAATTCTTGTGCTACTTAAAGTTTGCACATATGAAGAAGAATAATTCAAGTGTAATGGTGCTCATATTTATTTTCTTATCACTCTTTCTTGATATATTTCCTTATAAATTTAGATCTGAATATTTCCAAATTAAATCCTATGCTCCTTGCAATTATAATTGACATCTTCCCTACTTTGTATGCCTTTGATGGATTTCTATACTTTGAAGTAATTTTTAGAATGATTTGGAGATCTTATAAAATAAATAAATAAATAAGATATACATCTAGAAAAATTATGAAGAATAAAACAATGACGTGTTTGTTCTTTCAATTGTAAAAAATATGAGTGCCTAAGGTTACTTAATAAAATTATCACTTCTCCCTGATCTCTTGATTTCCTTGCACCTAATCTGATACCAAATATGAAAGTAAAATAAAATTACTTGAATTATTATTCCATCAAAGAGATGGAGTTATTTTATAGATATAACATACTAAATTTAGCTTCTCCGATTTAGGAAGCTAACTTTTAATCTATGGTGCATATTATTCTAATGTTTAGCAACCCAACTAACCAACCTATAAACTAGCATAGATGTTTTAATAACACCAATTACAAATTTATTTAAAATATACTATTATATAATAAATTATTATAATATAAATACCCCTCTCTAAATTGGATTTACATGATATTATACACATATTACCCACACACTATAAAAATAAGTTAGTGTAAACAAACTACTTGAAAACAAGAGTTTTTTTGTGAAACATTTTCACAAGGATAATAGCCTTTACATATTCCTTCACTATGGACATTCAAAGTAGGATTTGAGACTGATTCTATTGAATTGCCTTTGTAACAATTCACCATCCAACATACACAAATTTCACCTACCAACTTTTATATTATGGTGAATAATATATGGCCACATCTACTTGATGTGGAGCTTTCTTGGATTCTTTGCATATATTATGTCATACAAAAGTACCTTGATTTTGATGCATAGTTTATTAATTTGATGTGTTTGTCATGTAAAAAATTATGATAATCCTTCTCTACCCATTGGCTCCATCTAAAGAGTAACATTGTCTCATCTAACTTCATCAAATATACCATATTCTTGTCTAATGATATGCATTCCTCTAGTCCTCCTATATATGAAATATTTATCGAAGGAGATAAGAACTCTACTCAAAATTTGATGTCACTACCATAGACCACTCATAATGGTGTATAATTTTTCAACTAATTATATGTTTTAATGTAATTCCACAACACAATTGAAACCCAATGATCCCAATTTTATGCCCAAATTAAAAAATATTCCTAATATATTGTTAAAGGAATCCACCATCCATTTTTTTATGGGTGGTAAGGTATTGTCCTATGATGCACAATCATAAAATTTTTCTATAAAATGTGAACTATATATTCAAGGAAATGAGTCCTCTATCACTTGTTAAACTTATAGGTCACACAAACCTTGTTATGATGTTTTACCATAATAATACAGTTACAATTATTACTAAAGAATTGATTATAGGTTAGGACCTCATCCCATATTATTAAGTATTCAGTTACTATTATAATATAATATGCACCACTACATCAAAAAAAAATGTGATTATAATTTCCTATGAACAAATTAGAAAAAATGGCATCTCATCTAGTTGATTAGGCTTTCTACAGAGGGAGAGAGTTTGCACTTCAAAATACAAGTTTCTTCTTTTAGGCCTAGTCTCCTAGTAGCCCTTCTTTTGTACAAATATTTTAGGTTTGAACAATATTAATGATTTATAAATAAAATAAACACATTTTGAATACCCATTAAGCCCTTATAGTTTCACAAAAAAATTTAGGTTTAGATTCTTAAGGAAAATCTACTAATTTCACAAAATGTTTCTATAATTAGACCTCTATTAGGTCTCCTTAACCAGTTTAATTGAGTTTTTGATATCAAAAACTTAAACATGAATAAATATTCATTTAAACCTATTAAATACATTTAACGATAATGAGAAAAAGCTTCAGATGCAATTTGGAAATTTGAGGAGGTTTTTAGAGTGCAAAATCCAAATTTTCCCATAAACCCAAGATAGGGTCTTGCATAGATTTGAGAGAGTGAATTTAACGTTTAAAAACACAAATAATTGATTTAAAGGTTATAAACACCATTAAAAGGTGTGTAATAACAAGTTTAAATTATATGAATTGATATAAATGCTTTAAACAAATGAAAATATCTTGAAAATAAAATTTACCAGTCTAAGTGTACATAAAATGATTATTCTCAACACTTGTCAAAGATGAATGTGAGAATGTTCCTATTTCACACATATAAGGGAATAAATATCAATTTTATATGATAAATAATAGTTTAATATTTATCCACAAAAATTATCCAATTCAATAATGCATATTATTGGCATTCATCAAATTTAAACTCAAAACCCCTATTTTGCATAGTTCAGTCTGCTCAGTCACAATATTATCTCTTATTACGTGAGGAAACAACCTATAAAATGGTTATAAAATCATGTTTTAATGATATTAAATTACATAACTACCTGACTCATGTATAAAAACCATAGTTTGATGAAATAATTCACTTAACCCTTGATTAACATGTGAATTGGGGTAGAGTTGGCGAAGAATGCAGTAAAGATTATTTGAAAAAATTATAAACATGATGCACTAAAATTATAAATACTCTTAAAAAATTTAAAAGTCCTAAAACATATTTAAAAGACTCTAAGACATGACTAATAGTGCAAAAATTACTTAAAATATAAGATTTCCTAGTTTAGGAAATTCAAATTCAAAATGGGTAGGACAATACAAAATGAGCCCAAATTAAAATTTTATGATAACCTAAGACATATAACCAATATAAATCACTATATTATAACTCATAACATGCAATAATACACAAAATTAAATTCAAAACTCTTCCTAGGTGATGCTCCTACATCATATTCCTTAGGAACAAAAATTTGACTCATGAACTCCTGTTCATGAGCTTTTCAAGTGTATCTCCATGCTTGATGATATCTGATTTAGTCATCCAAGTGACATCCTCTATAGGATGATGTTTCCACCTCACTAATTATTTTTAATAATCCTTACCTCTATTTTATTTTCTAACTTTATGGTCCAAGATGGATTCAAGTTCTTCCTTTTTGGCTTGTGGTGACTAATTTACTCCTTCTTGGACTACTATTTCTTCATTTATAGCTGGTTGATCACTATTATCCCCTTATTTTAATGGATAAAAGTCTAAGACATTAAAAATGGGAGAAATTCAAACACTACAAAGCAAATTTATTTCATAGGCATTATTGGATAACTTCCTAATGACCTTGCAAGGGCCAATCTTCTTCATTTTTAGTTTATTATACTCACCTTTTGGAAACCTTATCTTTCTTAGATGAGCTAACACCATATCCCCAACCTAAAAACTAACTTCTCTCCTCCTAATATATGTATATTAATTGTATCTATACACACTCAAATCTAATTGCTTCTTAAATTACTCGTGCATTTCTTGCATAGAAATAACAAACTCTTTTCCCTTAGCACTTCATTTCTTCATCTTACCTAGGTCTCTTAAATCAAAGACTCCTCTTGGGTGCATACCATATACAAATTGAATGGACTCATTCCTGTGCTTCTATTGGGTGAGTCATTATAGGAAATTTTTGATTATGATAAGATTAAATCCCACTGTTTATGACTATCTCTTGTTAGACACCTCAACAAATTACCTAAACTCCTATTAACCACCTTAGTTTGTACATCAGTTTGAGGTTGATAGGATGAACTAAATTCAAGTTTATTCCCAATTTTTCCATAAGGTTATCCATAAGTACCCCAAAAATCTAGCATCTCTATATGAGATAATACTCATTGTAATCCTATGTAATAAACCACATATTTAAAAAATAAGTTAGCCACGTGAGTAGCATCATTAGTTATTTTTCATGGTAAGAAATGGGCCATCTTTAAAAATACATCCAATATTACAAAAATGGATCCATGCCCTCTTTGAATTCTTGGTAATCCCATTACAAAATCCATGCTAATGGAGTCCCAAGGTCTATTTGGAACTGGTAAAGGATGATAAATACCTGCATTAGTGCTATTTTCTTTGGAAAATTGACATATTTTACATATTTCTACAAATTTACTTACATTTGTTTGCATTCTAGGCCAATAATAATGACTACTTAGCTGAGTTAAAGTTTTGTCAAAGCCAAAATGATCTAATAAAATTCCATGCTGATTTTCCTTAATCAAATTATCTCTCATGTAACTCCTTGGCATACAAAGCCAAACTTATTTACATTACAAACCATCATGTAACATGTAATCCATCCAAGACTCTCTATTCCTAGTAGTTGGATGCTTGCAATCCTTATATGCTTCTTATAAGTCTAAATCAATTTCATACAACTCTTTGAGTGCCTCCATTCCCTCACTCTCAATATAAATTTATCTTATGAGCAAAGCCCTTCTACTTAAAGCATCTGCTAACTTGTTAGTTTGACCCTTTTTGTGCTTGATGACAAAAGTGAAGTTTTGAAAATACTCCACCCACTTCATATGCCTTTGAATTAGTTTGGACTGATTGGTTTTGAATTGAAGTGCATGATTGTCTGTGAATATGACAAACTCCTTTAGCATTAGATAGTGCCTCCACTTCCTTAAGGCTTAAACCATAACATGAAAATCTAAATCATAGGTAAAATACCTATTCTTTATCTCATTTAACTTATCACTTAATTATGCTATAGGTCTACCTTTTTGACTTAGGAAAAATCCAATAGCCACCCCACTTGCATCACACTCAACTTGAAAAACCTTATTGAAATCAGGAAGTGCTAATATAGGTTGCTCTATAGTTATCTTCTTAAAAAACTAAAAATTCTTCTCAGCAATATCAATCACACAAATTTATTTTTATCTCCTCTTATGGTGTCATTGATAGGTGCACAAATCCCACTAAATTTTTTGGTAAACTTCCTATAAAAGTTTGTTAAGCCATGGAAAATTCTCACTTCATAAGCTATCTTGGGAGTTGTCTAATCAATGATGACTTTCACTTTATCTTTGTCCATTTTCAAGAGACCTTGGGAGATAAAAAAACCCAAGATACACCATCTCTATCTTCATAAACAAACTCTTCTTAAGGTTAATCAATAACCTCTCCTCATGAAATTTTTGCATCACCATTCCAAGTTACTAAAGATGCTCTTCTTTTCTTGGACTATAAATCAATATATTATCAAAATATACACTGATAAATTTAACAATAAAAGGTTTGAAGACTTCATTCATGAGTCTCAATAATGTACTTGGGGAATTAATGAGATCAAATGGCATAATAAACCATTTATATAGACCCTCATTAGTCTTAAAAAGCAATCTTCCATTCATATCCTTCCCTTATCCTTATCTGATGATAACCACTCTTGAGATCAATATTAGAGAAATAATTATAACCACTCAAATATTCCATTAAATCTTCAATTCTTGGAAGAGGGAATATATACCTTATTGTTATCTTGTTGATTGCCCTGGAGTTAGTGCACATTATACAATCTCCCTCCTTATTTGACACTAATAAAACTGGTACTGCACATGGGTTGAGGCTCTCTTTGATCAATCTTTTATCCAAAAAGTCTTGTATTTGATTCTTAATTTTTTCATTCTCTTGAAGGGTCATCTTGTAGGTTGTTTTATTGGGAAAACTTGCACTTGGTACAAAGTCAATATGATGACTAATACTTATAATAGGTGGCAACTCATTGGGCAATTCATCCAATACAATATGAACAAATTCTTCTAACATATTTTTTACTTATTAAGGTATCTCATTCAACTTGGTGGATATTATAATAGTCCTTGTCTAATTACCACTCTAAAATCTATCTCTTCCTCTTTCATAACATTCAATAACTTATCACTCACCATCATAAAAATTGAACTAGTCCCTAGTCCATTTCCTTCTTCTTTTAGAGGTAGTAGTGTATGACTTATACCATCCTTCTCCAAAGTGTAAACATATTTAATTCAATCATGAGTAGTATTTATATAATATTTCCAAGGCCTCCGTAAGAGCACATGACACACATTCATTGGCATCATGTCACATATAACCTTGTCTTTGTATCCTCTAATCTAAAAATCTACCCAACACTATTCATTCACAAGAAATTACTACCCTTTCTAAAGCCATGAGACCTTATATGGGGATAAATGTGGAATTATCTTTAAACCAAGTTTTTTTCCATATCTAATGACACTAGATTATCAATACTACCTGAATTAATCACCAATTTGCAACACTTACCTTGGGATTTTCAAGTTGTTTTGAATAGTGTATTTCTTTGAGCAGGTTCTTTCTTCTTGGGTGGTTTTATCAACACCCTCCTTATCAACAATGAATCACCAAATTTTTTATATTCTATATAATATTGATAACCCACACTTTCTTCCTCTACTTAGACTACTTGATTTCTACTTTAAGTCCTAGAGTTTCTAGCTTGAGGCTCCTCTAGACATGCCTAAAATCTATGACCTAAAAATATATTACATTTGAAACATTTACCAATGAATTCAGTAAATATTATTCCTCTTTGCATGTATCCTCCTCTGAAGTAAGGTATCCTTCCTCTAAACCCATTTATTGAAGTGGAAGATTGTTATTGAGATGTACTTGGTTATGAATTTGTCCTTTGAGGTGTACCTCTTCCTCCGTTGGCATCTACCCATATAAATTCTACCCTTGCCCTTGTTTTACTGAGTTTTTCTTCTATTTTTCTTATCCTCTTCATTTAAATCATATTGATAGCATTCATCAAGTGTCCTTGGGATGACTAAATTGAGTTCATCCCAAAGATTATATCTTAATCCATTAATATACCTATTAATCTTCTCCATATCCTCTTCTACATGTCCTGATTTGATTGTCAACTTGTAAAACTCTTCAGTATACTCCTTAATTTCCATCTCTTTTTGCTTCAAATTTTGCAATTTATTGAAAAGATTTGTATGATAGTCACTAGGTGTAAATTTATCCTTCAATTTTGTTTCCATCCTATCCCAATATTTGATCTTAGCTTTTCCCTTTTTCCTCCTTTCATCTTGTATGTAATCCCACCAAAGGGTTGCATGTTCCTTTAATTTTTTGAAAGAAAATTTAAACTTATTTTCTTCTGGTACATTCTTCTCATTCAAAATATTTGTCTAAATATATTATCCAATCAATAAGTTCCTCCCTATCTAGACTATGTGCATATGTAGGAAGCTCTATCTTTGGTTTAGACCCCTATCCCATCACTTCTTTCAATAGACTATAAATTTTTTCTTCCTCATACTCTTCATCTTCTTCTTCATCCTCTAGAGATTGTGGTTCTTCCTCTCTATCACTTATGTCCCTTACTATAAATCCTCTTATTTTATTGGCCTCTACTTCTATAAGCCTTGCATCAAAACTTACCCTCAAATTTATTAACTCCTCCAAGATTGCATCTCCCATTTGGATACCTCCTCTTCCACTACCTCTTAGGTTCTTTCTAGGTGGCATTTTGGATTCACAATCCAACTAACCAACAAATAATAAATTATCTCTTTAACTCAAAGAGTGTCACCTTAATTCAAGCCTCTTTCAGTTATACAACCTACTCTGATACCAATTTGATGTAGAGGAAGAGATTTTGTACTTCAAAATACAAGTTTCTTCTTTTAGGCCTAGTATCCTAGTAACCCTTATTTTGTACAAATCTTGTAGGTTTGAACAGTATACAAGGTTTAAAAACAAAATAAATAATTTTTTAGTACCCATTAATCCCTTACATCTTCACATAAAATTTTAGGTTTAGATTCTCAAGGGAATTCTACTAATTTCACAAAACCTTTTGTAATTAGGTCTCCTTAAATAGTTTGACTAAATTTTTGATATAAAACACTTAAAAACATGTGAATATTTAATAAAATATCTTAAATATGTTTAAGGATAATGATGGGAACCTTCAAATGCAATTTAGACCTTTAAGGAGGTTTATAGAGTGAACATTCCAATTTTTCTCATAAACACTAGATAGGGTTTTACAAAGACCCAAGAGAGTGAATTTAAGTTTTAAAAACACAAATATTTGATTTAAAGGTTATAAAAATCATTAAAAGGTCTGTACTAACAATGGATAATTACATGAATTGATTTCAATGCTTTAAACAAATGAAAATATCTTAAAAATAAAATTTACCAGTTTGAGTGTACATAGAATGACTGTTCCCAACACTTGTCAAAGATGAACATGATAATGTTACTATTTAACACATATAAGTGACTAAATATCAATTATATATGATAAATAGTAGTTTAATATTTATCCAACAATAGATAACATCCAATTTAAGATTGCATATTATTGGCATTCATCAAATTTGAACTCAAAACCCCTATTTTGCATAGTCTAATCTGCTTAGTCACAATATCATCTCTTATTTCATGAGGAATTAACCTCTAAAATGGTTCTATAATAATTTTAAAATTATATTCACTTCCATAACCTACCTGAACCATGCATAACAACCATTATTTAATGAACTAACTCACTTAACCCTTGATTAATAGTGAAAGGGAACATAGTTGGTGAAGAATGCAATAAAGATTGATTGAAAGCATTATAAACATGATGAACCAATATTATAAATAATACTAACAAAGTGATAAGTCCTTAAACGTATTTAAAAGACTCTAAGACATGACTAACCGTGCCAACATTGTGGAAAAGACAAGATTTCTTAGTCTAAGAAATTCAAATTCAAAATGGGCAAGAAATTATAAAATGAACCCAAATTCAATTTTTATGCTAAACTAAGACCTATAAAAAATGAAAATAACTATATTATACCTACTAACATTAAATAAGACACAAAATTTAATGCAAAATTTTTATTGGGTGATGCTCCTACATCACTACCCTTTAGTAAATGTCACATTTCTATGAATATTACACAATGACTTTGTATATAGTTAGCCATTGATACTGTTAGAGAATTAATATTATTTGGGTATTTTAGGATAGTTTAGGTTTATAATAATTAATTTTATGTGTATGTTTATTATATTTATATATGCACTTATCCTAGATATATAAGGTGGCTCTCACCGCTCTTGTCCACTTGATAGATTTGGGAGTTACTTGCATAAATAAATTCTTCCTCTACATATCACACACATAATCCTCACTTGTAAGAGGATTAGAACACCTAAAACACACATAAATATTTCTTATGTAACTCCTTTTTATCTTATTTATCTATTTAAAGATCTCTCTTCTCCCATTCTTTTTAATACAACATAATCTAGTCTATTCTTGACTTGCTCTTGCATTCTTGTAATGCTCTTTTGGCTTAATACCACTACTCTCTCTCTCTCTCTCTCTCTCTCCCAGCTTATATTTTATATTTATTTTGGGTTGTTTCATTTTTTCAAGGATTCTAATAATATTGTGTGGTTTTTCTCCGTTCGTCAGTTTCCCCACTTGTCCAATCTCTTGTCTTGCATTTTGTGGTTTGCTCACTTTTCAAGGTAACATTGTTTATTTAAATATTTTCATTTGTTTATTTTCAATGTTAATATTTATATCTTATAAAATAATTCTATTAGAGTATCAGAGCTATGTCTTATTTTAATATTTGAATCTTTTGAGCATGTACATATTCATGAGTGAAAAAGAAGTAAAACATTTTTCTAACCCACTATTTTTTGGCTTCTTTTGATGGCATATTTTAGTTTTTAGGTTTGATATTGGCATTTTAATGCATAAAACCTATTATTAAAATATCATATATTTTTTCATTATTATGCATTATTAAATCAATTTTTTTTAAAATTTTAAATGTAATTTTAGAAAAACAACATGTTAAAAACCCATCACATTAAAACAAACATATATTTTGATAAAAAATTATGTTTTTCAAAAATTTATTTGGATTTTCCTCTTTAATCTGATATCATTATGTAAAAATTTAAATAAAATCTAAATTATAATTTGAGATAAATCATCAAAACCATTCTAGTTTTAAAAAAAAGGTGATCAAAAACCTTAATATTGTAATGCAAGGTATCTACTACTCTTTTTGTTATAATAACCTCTAGTTTTTTTTTTGGTGTATCATGCCACCATTTGGTTTACACAAAATATTCTTCTCTTTGGCTTTCAACTCAATTTGGACTACATGCTATTGAATTAAATCTGAATATTTCAAACCTGTACCTTCCTTCATATGTGGCATATTTGTCTTGTGGGAAACCTACGAGTTTAAAATTTGGAATTGATTTATTTATCATTGAAAATTCATTTTGGATAATGTTTCTCACATGTGACAATTTCATTCTAAATAAATCTAACTTTAGTTTTTAAATTTATTATATGACATTATATATATATATATATATATATATATATATATATATATCTTTTGGGATGATTCAAACTCATAATCATCGCTGACCTTTGCACAAGTTTTTTTTCTTAAACTCTTCAAAACAAAATCATAATTTTTTTTCCCACATGGAATTTGAATTTAAGTATAAGATTTTTTAATATAAGTTTTTTTGACATATCCTATAAACTAATGCTTTTGGAATGGAATTTGTATTTAAGTATAAGATTTTTTAATATAAGTTTTTTTACATATCCTATAAACTAATACTTTTGAAAATACATCAAAAATCTTAAGTGACATTTTGCATTTTTTATCAAAAAGATTTTTTAACAAATTGGAATTTTATTATTCAAATTGGAATTTTTTTCAAACCACTTATTATTTTTAATCTTTTTAATTCTCAAACCACTTATTATTTTTAATCTTTTTAATTCTCATGTGGATGAGATGAGATTTTACTTGAGGGTTTAAGTTTTTAATCTTTTAAATTCTCAAACCACTTATTATTTTTAATCTTTTTAATTCTCATGTAGATGAAATGAAATTTTACTCAAGGATTTAAGTTTTTTTAAGCATTTACCTAGAAAATATTTTTTTTTAGGTCTTTTATGGTCTAACTAAAGAGCATTAAAAAGATTTTTTATTAAGTCTTTTATGATATTAATATTTTTTTTAATTCAAAATTTTGATAAAGCTTTTTGATAATTAATCTAAGTAGTATTATCAAAGTAATTTTATGGTTTTTTGGATTTACATTTACAAGTTAATTGATTAGTTTTTTAATTAATTTGTAATTTATCATTAGTTAATTTTTAATTTTTTTTATTAATGTGCATCATGGCTTTTAAATTAGTTATTTTTAGCTTTAAATATGCTTACATATTAAATTAATTTAAAAAATTCTGAGATAACTAATCATAAGTATTAAATTGCATGTTAAAATGACACTCTCAATACTTTACAATACATTTTTAATGAGAAATGACAACCATGTAATTGTTTATTGATGATTCAAATGTTAAATTTATGTCTTTTGCACATGATAATAACTCTTATAATGAACTTAATTATGATCCTAAATCAAATTAAACTAGTTTGGACACTTTTTTTAACCCCAATTTAAAAATAACACATTCCATGGAGTATTCTTGTGGTGGTCTTGGTAAGTGTAAAACTGAAATTCTTGAACCTATTTTACTTAACACTAATGTAAATTGTAAAGGTCTTAGATATAATAATTCAACTATTTCTAATATAAATTTGGAATCATATTTTCCTCCTCACCAAATGACTTATAATGCAACTTATTTTGATTATAATACTTCTAATACTCATGCTTTGGTTAAAAATGATAAACCTTATGTGCATTTTAAAAAATATAGACATCATATCTATAAATATTAGAAATTATAACCATACAAATCTTGTGGTAAATTCACTCATGACATTTTATATTATTAAAAAATGACTAAGACACCTACTTCTAAGGTTAAAACTATTTATATTCCTAAAAATAATGCTTCTTATAGAGACTTTAATATGTATTCTTGCGATAATTCTTCTAAAGCTTCATTTGGAATATCTTTTGCAAGTGCCACATTTTGTATATCTCCCTTTTGATAAACTCAATCTTATTATGCATTTTTGAATACCACGGTCCATGTTCCTTTATGCAATTCCTTATAATTAAGCAAAGTTCCCACATTTTCAAATGATGTGAATTTCAAACCCAGTAATAGTGGTGATCAATCCATTATTCCTATGTTTAAAAAGGATGGTCAATTACAAATCATGAGTACATATTTTAAAACTTCAAAAATTATTACTATTCATCTCATATCTATGATGAATGATATAAAAGACCTACAAAGTAAAGTTTTAATTATCAAATTATAAATGTTCTCATACAATCATACAATGCTACTATTAACAATAACATTTTATAAAATCAACCTTTCATGCGAGATGTCTTTGAATATCCTTATCCAAAAGAATTCATCATGCCTATGTTACCCTTATTCAATGGTCATGGATATCCTTCCAATAATTTAACACAATATGTACATACCTTTGGTCATTGGGATAATTGTGGGCACCTATTTCTAAAAACATCTCATACAAGTCTAACATGAGATGCTAATAATTGGTTCTATAGTATTCCCAATGGTTCCTTACCCAAAATTGTTGAGATAATAGAAAGATATGAATTTATAGTCAAAGGGTTGGTTTCATGAGTGATCTTGTAGTTTTAGGGTAATATTTGAAAATAGATCCTTAGATGTGTAAATTTTAACTAAAACTATAGCTTAATCAGTGTGGGAAAAAAAAGTCGTGGTAGGGTCAGTTGGTTTGAATTCACCTAAGGAGTTATATATTTCCTTGAAAAAACTATCTGAATAAAATGTAATGGGAGATGGGGGATATGAACCCAAACTGATGTAGAGTCCAAACATTCAGAGGTTATAAATTTTGATCTATAACTCTATTTAAGCTCTCATTTATTCCAAAATGATTGTACCAAATTTTTTGATGTAGACATAACCTAACGTATATAGTTAAAACATTTTAAAAAATTTTTAGAGGCCATACGTGAACACTCAAGGGTTTGAAACTAAATTTTAATATTTTTTTAGGATTTTTTTATTTTTATAATTAGCATATTGTTATAACTACACATGGAATTAAATTCAAATTTGTCCTTTGGGTTAATTTTAGTGTTTAGGAGATATGTAGTTATTTTTAGATCTATTTGATCTTGCATGCAAAACTTACTAAAAATAATAGCTCTTAAAAATAACAGGGTGAGTTTTTTTTTTAGATTTTTAAATTTTGCATGGCAACTCCAATTCTAAGTTGAGGTTTAATTATGAATTTATATGTAATTAATTAATTAATTAAATATGAATCAATACAAATTATTGTTTTAGAAGTTTTGTGTATTGTGGCTATTGGTTTCTTTGCCTTGATAGTCTTCAGGTTCATTATTTGGTATTAGAAAAAGTTTGATTCTTGGAGGTGTAAGAGATGGTGAGAGGATGAGGGGGAATTACTTATATGAATAGGACTATGCAAGAGATGTAGAGGCAAGTATAGAAATCAACCATAATTATTGTAAATAAAACACAAAAGAGAGTAGAAGATGAAGTAGAGGAAGACACAGATCATAAAGAAGAAATTCAACAAGAGGAGACATAATAGGAAAAACCACCATCAATGGAATAGAGTATGGTTAGGGATTTAGAGGGAAGGAATGAAGGAATCAAGGTTGACATTCTAGATTATAGAGGAATTTTCAAACCAAAAGAGTTGCTAGACTGAATGAATAACATAGATAAGTTTTTTGAATGGAAAACTTTGAGAGAAGAAAAGAAAGTAAAGTTTACATGTATAAAATTGAAGGTTCATGCAAGGATTTGGTGGGATCACCTGTAGAAAGAGAGATAAAGAAAAGGTAAAGAGAAGATCAACACATGGAAAAAGATGGAGAATAAGCTAAGGGAGAAATTTATTCCTATAGAATATACACAAACCCTATACAGAAGATTCCAAAATTTAAGACAAAAGGATCACAACATACAAGAATATATAGATGAGTTTTACAAGCTTTCTAGATGTATGGAGCATGACAAAACAAAAAAAATATGGTTGTGATGCACGTAAATGGTTTGAAGTTTTTATATTCAATATGAATTTAGCATGCATAAAATGCTTTTCATAGAGGAGGCTTATCAATTATAATTGAAGGCATATGAAAAACAAAATAGACAAAATTTTAGAATAACATCTATTGGTCCAAAAAGAAGACAATCTCCTCCATTAAGGGGATGATGTGAGTTAAAGACCACTAGAGGTGGGTTTAATCCTACTAGAGGAGAATTATCTCATGGTGCAGATTCATAGGAAACCAAGATGATAATAGACATGGGTTTCAATACCAACAATGAGGAAGAGGATTTCAGAGAGGATGAGGTTATGGTGGTGCTAGAGGATGGTTTCCAAATCAATTTAGGTTTTATGTTTTTTACATATGTAGAGAATAAGGACATATAAAATTTGAGTTTACACACTATCATGAACTATAAAGGAGGAAAAAGGATCATCCAAGAGTGAATTTAGTTGAAGCTAAAACATAAGATTAAAATACTGAAGTTGTAATAAAATATATTGGAGAAAATCTCGTGATGAGGAGAAAAATGATTGATCTAAAGAAATAACATGTGTAGTATAAGGAAGGTGGTGATGCATGGTTGTGAACAAATATTTTTTGAACAAGGTGTACTTCTGAAGGTAAGATATACAAAGTAGTTATAGATGGTGGTAGTTGTGAGAATATGGTTTCCAAGGACATAGTTAAGAAACTATGTTTGCAATGTGAAAAGAATCTTAATCCTTACCAAATTTCATGTTTTTAGAAAAGAAATAAAGTTATAGTAGATAAAAGGTGATTAATCAAGTTTTCTATTGGAAAAATTTACAAGGATGAAATATGGTGTGATATTATACCAATGACTGCATGCCATGTGTTATTGGGAAGACCATGGTAGTTTTATAGAAAAGTGATTCATGATGGAGCAAAGAACACATGTATACTTTTTGGAAAGGTGGTACAAAGATAGTTTTATTACCTCTTAAAGAAGAAGGGCATGCCGAAAGCATGAAATCCATAAAAGAATTTATCAAGGACATTAATATGAGACGTTATTATTATGCATTAGTTACAAATAAAGAAGAAATAAAATTGGTAAAAATACCAATAGAAGTAACAAAAGTGTTATAATAATATGCATATATTATATCTGATGAGTTACCAGATGGTTTACCATGAAAGAGAGACATTCAAAAATATATTGATTTGATTCCAGGATCAACTCTACTCAATCAAGAAGCTTATAGGATGATTCCAATAAAACATTCAAAATTGAATAAACATGTTACTAAATTGATAATAAAGGGGGTAGTAATGGAATCATGAGTCCATATGCAACACCAACATTACTAAATCCAAAGAATGATGAAGGGTGTAGGATGTGTGTGGATAGTAGATAAATTTATTAAATTACCATCAAATATATATTTATTATTCCTCATTTAGATGATATGATGGACACACTTATAGGAGAAAAATACTTCACTAAGATTGATCTGAGTGGTTACTATCAGATTCAGATTCATGAAGGAGATGAATGCAAAGAAAACATTCAAGACTAGGGATGGCTTATATAATATTGGATGGTGATTTCATTCATATTATTTAATGCACACAACACATTTATGAAGGTGATGAACACAACGATATGAGATTACATTAGTAAGTTTGTGGTAGTTTATTTTGATGATATTTTGATATTTAGTAAGACTATAAAAGAACACTTAAGGAATTTTATAATGGTATTAGAATTATTAAGAAAGGATAAGTTCTATGAAAATTTTAAGAAGCATAGATTTATGTAGAATAATTTGGTATTTTTGTGATTTTTAGTTTCAACATATGGTGTAAGAATAGATGAATAAAAGGTTAAGGCAATTGTTGAGTGGCCTATTCCAAATAGCATTAAGGAGTTAAAAAGTTTCCATGGTTTAGATTTTTTTTACATAAAATTAACTAAAACGTTTATTAGTATTGTTTCACCAATAAAAAATTGCATGAGAGGAAAACAATTTGCATGTACAAGAGAAACAATAGAAAGCTTTGAATTTTTGAAGAAGAAGACTATATATAAACCCATTTTAACAATACCATATTTTAGCAATGTGTTTGGGGTTGACTGTTATGCTTCACATGTGGGAATTGGTGTTGTGTTAAGTCACTATATCTTAGTGATAAATTGAATGAGGTAAGAAAGAAGTATTCTACATATGATGTTGAATTTTATGACACTGTACAAGAATTAAGACATTGGAGGCATTAACTAATGCCTAAGGAGTTCATCCTATTTACAAATCATGAGACTTTGAAATATGTGAACACCCAAAAGAAGTTAAATATTAGGAATGCAATGTGGGTGTATTTATTTCAGGTATATACTTTTACGTTGAATCATAAATTAGGAAAGTAGAATTAGATAGTTGATGTTTTGAGTAGGAGGGTGGCATTTTTAACTACTATGGTGAGTGAAGTAGTTGAATTTGAAGTTGTTAAGTAATTATATGATATTGATTAAAATTTTGGAAAGATAATCAAGTAATTAAGGAATCCATTAATAGTTGAGACAAGTAATATTTATGATGAGTACCTTATATATGATGATTATCACTTCAGGAGAAAAAATATGTATTCCAGTTGGGTCTCTAAGAGACAATATTATAAGAGAGTTACACATTGGTGATTTGGATAGACATTTTGGTCAGATGAAGACAACAAATTTGGTGGAGGAGAAGTATTTTTGGCCAAGTATGAAGAGAGATGTGACAAGATATGTTTCAATATGTAGTATATGTCAAGTGGATAAAAGAAGAATTCATGGTTGTATATGCCACTACCAATTCCAAGAGGACCACGAATAGATTTGAGTATGGACTTTGTGTTAGGGTTATGAAAAACACAAAGAGGTAATGATTCCATTTTTGTTATTGTAGACAAGTTGTATTAGATTATTCATTTTATTACACATAAGAAAACCAATGATTCCATTAGAGTTGCACAACTATTTTTTAAGGATGTTATGAGATTACATGGTGTTTCAAAAACCATTACATCAAATAGCAACACACAAAATTTTAAGTCATTTTTGGAGGATTTTATGGAAGAATATGGGGAATTTTCTATAATTTAGTAGTTCATACCACCAAAAATAGATGGATAGACAAAATTTGTAAACAATAGCTTGAAAAATTTATTGAGATGCACTGTTAGAGAAAAGCCTAAACAACGAGAGTTAACTTTACCATAGGCTAAGTTTGCATGTAATAGTTTAATGAATATATAAACATGAAAATTATCATTTAATATTGTATATGGGAGAAATATTATTGGTGTTTTATATTTGGTATAGTTACCAATTGAAAAATAAGTTAGTGATGATGTAGAAGCATTTGTAAAACATATACATTGGTTGTAAGAAGTAAGAAGAAAGTTATAGGAAAGTAATGAGAAGTAAAAAGTTACAATAGATGTCAAAAGAAGGTCAAAATTATTTTAAGGATATTTAGTGATGGTTTACTTGAGAAAATAAATATTTCCAACAAGCACATACATCAATTTGAAGTAAAATAAAATTGGACCGTGTAGAATTGTGAAGAAAATCAATGACAATACTTATGAGGTGAGTTTACCAGAGAGTTTTGATATCTTTTAAGAATTTAATATTTCAGATTTATATGATTTTAATGGAGAATATGATGAAGGGGAAGAATATAAATAAGTATGTTGGTAGCAGTAAGTACCAAATAAGAATAAAGAAAATATAGTGCAGGTTCTAGATAAGAAGACAATGAACACAAGAAAAGGAAGTTATAACAAGCATTTGGTGCAATGGGAAGGATTAAAACAGGTAGATAATAATAGATTTTAGAATGAGAGCTCAATAATATTGACAAAAATAAATGACAGGAGTACAATTAGAGTACTCAAAGGAGCTGAGTTGTTTTTAATTGGAGAAGATTTATGTAGAGTCCAAACTTCCAAAGGCCATAAATTTTGACCTGTAACTCCATTTGAGCTCTCATTTGATTAAAAACTATCTCAAAAATTTTCTTGTAGCCACAATCTACCCTATCTAGTTAGGGATGTTTTTAAAACAATTTAGGCCATATGTGACCATCTGAGGGTCTGAAACTAAATTTTAATATTTTTTTGGTATTTTTCTATTTTTATAATTAGCATATTTTTATAACTAGACATGAACTTCAGTTAAAATTCATTAGTTCAATAAATTTTAGGGTGTAGGATATATTTGGAGATTTTTAGGGCTACTCAAGCTTGCATGTCAAACTTACTAAAAATAATAGCTATTGAAAATAATAGGGTAGGTCTTTTTTTTTATATTTTTAAATTTTGCATGTCAACTCCAATTTTGAGTTGAGGTTTATTTATGAAATTATATGTAATTATTTAATTCATTAAATATGAATCAGTATATATTATTATTTCATAAATTCTATGTACTGTGCTTATTTTTTTTACCTTGATAGTATTTGGGTTCATTACAAACAAGTCTTAAGTTGAAAGGTTCAGTGAGGGGATTGATGTTTAGGAACCATGGTTTCATCACTAGGGGATCATGATATAATATCCACAACCCATTTTTTATTGCATATATGTATTTTATGCTCTCAAACTACACAATGAAAAAACAATTCACTAGGATATATTTATAACATACCTTGTAGGAGAGGTTGTCATTGCTTAGAGATACATGCATGTAGATTAGGGAGTTTTGGCCAAAGATTAACAAATATGAAAATGATACCCTTGGTTTATAACCATTCCTCACTATATAGAACTTATTGAATCTTAAATTCACCAAAAATAATATCTATGGTTGACTTGACTGGGTTGATATTTTTTTATCTCAGATCTCGGTGCTAGTTTATTGGTTGTTGCCTTTAAAAATGTTTCTCTCTTACTTTGCTACTAGAAATTGCTTTGACCTATTTTGGTATAAGGTAGGGAAATACCATAAGTATCCCCTACCTTATGGTTTTTTAATATCCTCACGTCCATTTTTAGAACTTCTATCTTTCCTCTGTTCCTCTCTGTTTCATCCTCACCACCCTTTTGCACCTCACACTTAGTCATAAACCTTTCTCTAACCATGGGGATTTTTTTAGACATGGGACTTGATGGAGGAGGATTGCTATTGAATTTTATATTTATTTTAAATTTCATGGACCCCTTAGATTTTTATGTTTGAGCATTTTTTTCTATGTTATTATTTTTATGGTGTCTTCACCCTCACGTTGACATCCTCACAATCTGTAGCAAGTATGGTAGATGTGTTGAGGAGATTTGAAATTTCCATCAAGCGAGAATATGTCAATATTGACTAACCCTTTGGGGAAATTATTTTCCACGAGAAAACCAAATTTTATGTGTTTTCCTATAAATGTGAGTATGCATTTAAATTGACCTAGCTAATAACTTGAAAGAAATTGTTGACATATATATTAGTGATCCTAGGTTTTGATAGTATGTGTTTTGCATTAATATTATAAATACTTAATTTTGTTTTCAAACCTTAGACCATATTATTAAATAATTCACTTTAATTTCTACTTATCTCGAGGGTCTACATGAAAATGGTGTGCCAAAAAATAAAATTACCATTTTTTTGTGATAGTTGGACCACTATGACTAGTAATAAGAATGCTTCGTCTTCTCACTGTGCATATATGATGTAAAAAATTGTGTATCAACCCACCAGTGGTCTAAGAGATGCATATTATTATCATAATGGTAAATAAGTTATTCACTCCACCACCAAAACACCACCTCTACTCTTCTACATGTTGTAGGTGATGACCACTAGATGCCCTTGTAACCCATGCTCGTAACTGCCAAATCATCACAACCCTATCCTCGAGTGATATTCACACACAAAGAGGCTAATGTGTTGTCATTTAATCAGTTATATATATTATGATATGATCCTATAGTCCCTCTAATTCAATATATGGAGAATATGTTCAATAAAAATGACATCCCTTTATAATTAGTGATTTTTTCCATTGAAACTTGAAAAATATTGCATTCAATAAAAAGTTGGCAGCTATAGAAGATATCATAGATGGAAATAACATGAATATTTAAATTTAGTTATGAATTTTTAATCTTGGAAAATACACGACCTCATTATACCAATTTTTAGGTCCATGGCCAAGGATAATTGTAAGAACAATCATAATATAAAAGTATAGGAACAAGGTCATTGACCAATGTGACTAGGTCCTAAAAAAATAAAAAGGCCAATTATTTTGTAATTTAAATTAATTACTCTTATGACTATTGGTAAATATCTAAGTGTTTTGAATGTTAAAATATATTAATAATTTTTTTTGTGCAAATCATGGTAAATGTGGTGTTGATGTGGCCTAAAAACCATAAATTTGAGTTTTAGGCCACTAGTGATGACTAAAATGGTGGTGGTGGGCTTGGACCATAGCTATTAGAGCTTGCTAAGGTAGGTAAAGGATGAAATAAGTGTATGGGGAATGAGTTACCCTTGGTGGCACTAATGAAAATATATCATGGTGATAATATAGACCTCATTCCTTTTGAATGGTGGTTGGTAGACCTAGTGGATATAACATAAAATGGATAGTTTACTAAGAAGTGTGGCCATGTGAAACTTTCATAGCCACATGTAATTTTTAATGTTGTAGTTGGTGGTGGTGATGTTTTCAACCATAAATTTTGGGTCATAGATGGTGAGTAGGTCATGATTAAACTTATCCATAATAATGTGCCTTTGATACCCATGTGAATACCCAAAAACCAGTGTGTTTATATTTTATGTTGTTTATGTTTTATCATAGGTCGATTTTATAATGTAAGTGGTATGCACTTTTATTCGAGAATGGGTTATAAAGTTAACCCTTAGTTTATTTTTTTTATTCCTTTTAGGGAACTTAGGAGGCCTGAGGTTGGGGTGTCCCAAAATGGACCCACCCTTAAAATTTCATCATGTTCCATGTGGACTAGATTTTGAAAATTGAAATTGAAAAATAAACCAATGCTAACCATTTTTATTGAACATAGGCATATAGGGCCTTATGACCATTTACAAATTTTTGAAATATATGGGGTGAAGTGGCCTTTAATGGATCCCATTTTTTTATATCCTAATTGCATATAATTAAAAATAAAATTATAAATATCAAAAGTAAATCTAAATTCTTACCCCCTTTGGTGTTTGAACTCTGAGTGCAAATAAAATTCCACTTAAGGTCTTGAGGGAAAAAAGAAATATATGCCTTTAGAAAATTGGGAAGCTAGATGAAGTTCTAAGGACCCCTTATTTTGAGGTTTATGACTAATATAATTTCCCCAGTGTGAATTTTATTATCAAGGCCCTGTAGGTAACCATTAATGGTCACTAGGTGATATTTTTCCCAAACACCTTTTTTATTTGTATGAGAGCCTAGAATATTTTGGAGACTTAAAATGAGAACTTTTAAATCCATAATTAACTAAAATTCACATTTTAAATTTTGAATTTAAACTAAAAAACTGTCAAAATGCATTTTTCCACATATGTTCCCACCAAAGGTGAGTGGACAAGGTTTGTGGGTACAACTCAAAATCACTAGAAACTTTTCCATCCCTCCAAAACCTATATTCATTATTTTTAGATCCTTTTATCATTATTAAATATTCATTGAATGAGAAAATATTTTTAGGAATACATAATGATATTTATGGATTAAGTGATTTGGCATGATCTAATAGTTAAAATAGGCCAAAATTAAGGTGGAGATTGAGTGTTCGATCCATCAAATGCTAACATAGGATACTCTAAGACCCATTTGTTGTCAAATGGGATGTTATTAATCTCATTGAAATTCTTTATGAAAAAGAAAATAATTTTGAATTTTAAATCTAGTTGTGACTTATGTGGTAAATTTGGGCCCTCTGATTGGTCATAACCACATGGGGTCTTACTTGAACCTCATTAATCATAAGGGTAGGTTATTTGTTCTTGAACCATTCCTGAGTCATTATATTAAATGAGATCCATAAGTGAGATTATGAGGGTCATGGGGCCCATTTAGATCGTAAAGTTTGTATAGGTCTACCATGCTAGAGTAGGTTGTTTACTACTAGTAAGATTAACATAGGTGTTGTAACAACCATGTGACTACCTATAAATTTGTTATTACACATGAAATCATATGTGGAAAAAATTATTAGATTAATGGAGCATTGTTGTGTATGTGTTTTAGATTTTTTTAAATGTCCTATTTTTTCTTGGACATGACATATTATGATTTTTTATTTTTTCTATAACATGACATGACATACTATGATGATTGCATTATAATTTATGATTTATAAGGATTATATGAAATTTTATTGATATGTTTTAGTCGACCAATTAATTATACATTTTCAGGTTATTATAATTTGGATTCTAGTGAGCCAATATTCAAGCATGTATGGTTTAATGCTATTATTATATAGAAAGATTAGTTACTACATAGTTCTGTGCTACACAATAGACACTTCTATTAGCATGAAAATTAAGGAGGTTTTTATAGTTTTATATCATTACATTATTTTAAAAAATTATTCATATAATTAGAATAATCTTCCTAAAAATTTATAATACCTTTACATTAAGAACTTGATGGGTAAAAAACATGAATTATTCACATTAATTTTTTTTAAATAAATTATGTTTTTATGATATGTAAAATTTTAAGTACATAAAACAAATATTATATTATAATTACTATTTTTCATTCAAAAAGTATTTTTTATGGTTGAATTTGATGTCATCCTACAATAATTTATATTGTGAAAGGAATAAATATGCAATTGTATTTCCATTATGATCATATTAGGATGCTTATTACCATTATTTTTTTAATTTTTCATTAGTTTGAGGGATGATATTGATTACATATTAGATGGAAAATAAATGGAAACTTAAAAACCCTTGCAGTATTATGATATTTACAATCTATATATGTATTGGTTTGGTAAGTGGATAAAACATATAAGGTGTTTTTTCTAATTTAAAAGACCTTGTATTCAATATGTAAATGTTTTATTAATCATAAGAATCAAATTTAAAATAGATTAAAATAAATATTATTATATGTATGTTTTTTTCATATCATTTTTTTATAAAGTGATTAATGTTGTGTTATTTAGAGATTACAGATTTTGTTTCACATGTTAATATGACATTTTTGTTAAGATTTATATAATGATTAATTTATATTATAATAAAGTAATCTGCTAATACTTTGTACCACACATGGTCATCAAAATATTTTATACATATATATGTTCAAAATTTATATACAAACTTTATACATTCATATATTATAGGGACTAAAGTTGACGATCGATGACAATTTTTAATTAATATTTACAATTAATATAAAAAAATTACTAACAATAAAATGATATAATTTTCTTTGAACCTAATAGATTCACGTTAATTTTATTTAAATATATAATTGTTTGAGAAATTAGAGAACACTACATACCTAATAGTATTAGTTATATATAAAGGTAACTTGTAGCCATCTTGTTTGTATATATTTCATTCAAAGAAAAGATGCTTCCTATAAATTTTAATTGTTAATATCAATGTCATTGATTTATATGATTTAATTTATGTTGTTGATGGAATTTTATTAAATGAATTATAATTTTAGGGAATAAATAAAATTATGATAATAAGAAGACATGAAAGTATATTTAGAACTTAACAGCTATTAGGTTTTTAATATTGTTTTTTAGATATAATAGTTTTTACGAATCTAATAGCTATTAGGTTTTAAATATTTTAAATAATATAATATATTTATTATTATTAAAGG
Source organism: Torreya grandis (assembly GCA_037957365.1). Lineage (NCBI taxonomy): Eukaryota > Viridiplantae > Streptophyta > Pinopsida > Cupressales > Taxaceae > Torreya > Torreya grandis. The sequence goes on along the minus strand of JARHVA010001438.1, from coordinate 98,401 downwards.
TAGTTAAGTTATTCAAAGATATTTAAATGAATGAAATCATAATTCCTATAATTTATTGTTCATATCATTAGTATAATTATTTTTAAATATGTATTTGATGTCATTGTCTTTACGAAGTATAATATTAAAGCACAATAAAATTGTGATTATATATATATATATATATATATATATATATATATATATGAAGATTAATGTATATTCATTATTAAAGGTAGTTAAGTTATGTTGTTGATGGAATTTTATTAAATGAATTATAATTTTAGGGAATAAATAAAATTATGATAATAAGAAGACACAAAAGTATATTTAGAACTTAACAGTTATTAGGTTTTTTATATTATTTTTTAGATATAATAGTTTTTACAAACCTAATAGCCATTAGATTTTAAATATTTTAAATAATATAATATATTTATTATTATTAAAAGTAATTAAGTTATTTAAAAATATTTAAATGAATGAAATCATAATTCCTATAATATATATTAAGATTAATGTTGAGAACCTAATAGTCATTTGGTATCATATATATATAAATTAATGTTGAGAACCTAATAGTCATTTGGTATCATATATATATATGAATGATACCAAATGACTATTAGGTTCTCAACATTAATCTTAATATACAATGATTGTTGAGAACTTATTGATCATTAGGTTCCCAAAATTTATCATTGGATATAATGATTCTATTATTAAGTATAGCCATGTTATTCACAAATATTTCATTCAATGGAAACCTTATTTTTATAATTTATAATTGATATCATTAATATCATTGACCTAAATGATATGAAATAGTCATTTTAAAATATATTAAATCCATGACATAGTTTTTTACGGACATTATTTTATTTAGAGCTAGTAGTTTCTAAGTTCTCAACAGTAGTATTCTTTCAATGAGGTGATATTTTTTAATATAACAATTACATTACATTATAAATATTTATATAATAATACACAAGTAGAATTACATTGAATTTTTTTTAATAATATATGTAAAAATTTACATATATCATATAAATATGAAAATTACAATAAATAAACAAAACTATATTAACTATAATTATATAACAATCAATATGTAGGCAATTATGAACATTGAATTCAAACTATCTTATATATATTTACATTAAGATGTAATTGTTATAATAATAAATATTACATTCATTGAGAGATAGTTGCCATTAGATTCTTAACATTATTTTTAAAATATTTTATTATATAATTCTTAACATTATCTATTATATTTAAAAGAATTTATTTTTTGTAGCATATTAATTTAAAATTTTTATCAATATATAAATGATAATAGACAACAAGAACTAAGCCTTAATTCTATAATTAAAAATATATATGAAACCTATTAAATTGGATTCAAGCTATAATACAAGTTAATCACATAAAAATATTGGATTTAATATTAAATATGCTTTATTTTCAATATAATGTAACATCTACATATGCTTAAAATTTTCAACCTTCTTTCCATTATCTATTTTTTCTTAGCAATTTTGATAATTTATTCATAATCATGAATTTAAATTCATTGAACCTAATTATATAATAATAAATATATATAAAACATTTTAAAAAATAGACACATACCTAATATTTAGATATTAACATTGTAATGTAATTATTTTATTAAATAATATCACCTAATTGAGAGTTAACAATTACATCCAAATTAAATTTGAATTTCAATGTAAAACACATTTCAAGATGGTTAATTATATGTTCACGATAGGTTATAATATTTTACCAAAAATAAAAAATAATATTTTAATGATGGGATATATGTTATGCGACAAACTACCATGTTGTTCAAATATGGAAGCTTCTACATTTTAAATGTATTTATATATCCATTTAAATTAATATTTAGCTAAATTTTAATTATTTGGAAATAAAAAATATAGATCTCCAAAAATTGTTTGATTGCATGCAAACAATTTCGTCAAAAAGTTGATATTCGTTGGCTTTAATTCTAAAATAGTAGATGTGTATAGAACCTAGAAAAAGAGGCCTAGATCATGGTATTTAAATATTTATGTTATGATGTAATTTTTTTTATTAAAAGGACCCCCTCATTGACATTTAATGACTATTAGGTTTTCCCAAAAAAAAAAAAATTAGGGTGAGAGGTAATCAAATTTGATGTTATAATTGTGATAAAATAAAATAAAATTACCAGTTAGTTATGGTTAGGTAACCACCATGAATAGTTATTTATTTAAGATAGAATGTACTATTATGGTAAAGGTAAATAAATATAATTTTTATAATAAATTTCAATAATTTTTTAAAATACTATTATATCATTTAGAAGTAGTAGTTATTAGGTTCATAGTTTTTTTAAAATGTGAAGGGTATACACATTTAGATACAATCATTTTTACAATGTAATATCTACTTGATAGGTAGTTATAACTAAGTATCCAAAATGCTTAAATATATATTTAAGTTGAAAAGTATTATTAATTTTTTTATTATGAATAAAAATTAGCTTTAAATTTTATAGATAACAAATAAAATAATAAAATAATGATCACATAAAAAATAAAACACAAAATAAAAAATAATTCATAATTTGAAAAAATAATTTGAAAAATTAAAATGTAAACAACTTAAAAAAAAAAATCATTAAAACAACTAAAAAAAACTAGCACTATATTAAAAGTTTAACAAAGATGAAATCAAGACATATCGATATTATTGAGGGCAACTACAACATCCCATTATTCCTTAAAGTACTAGATATGATCTTATAGAAAATCATCCTCTTGATCATCCTCCTCTATTACTTGATTATTCTCTTGAATCTTGGTTCTCTTGTTAAAGCCTCCTTAAACAACCACCTTTATCCATTTTATTAAGCATTGCTTTAAAATTTTTAAACTAATTACACAATTCTTTATCATAACTTTTCTATATTTTCCACTTTATTCAATTTATCTTCCATGAAAAACATTTCACATTCTATTTTTTCCATACTATCCTTTAAGTTTGAATTTTAGTTCCTTAGCTTTAAAAAAGTCATGGAATAATCTCAATTTCTCTCTTTTTGAGAGCATGCCATTAAAGGGGTCTATGTTTTCCTATTTATGTGTTGTTTGAGGGTTTAATATTATTTTTGTGACATGAAAAGGGTATGTGTTTTCCTATTTATATGTTGTTTTTGGGATTCAATATTATCTTTAAGACTATTATATCAATAAAGAATTATTTTAAAATGTTGTAAGTTTGATTCATTTTCAAGGGTCTTAATTTAAATTTAAATATCATTAACATTAATTATTTTTTTCATATTTTTTTTAATTGACTATTAATTTTATAAAATAAGGATTGTGAGTGTTTGATGTTTTTCCCTATTTATATGTTATTTTAGGGATTTAATATTATCTTTAAGATTATTATATCAATAAAAAATCATTTTAAAATGTTGTAAGTTTGATTCATTTTCAAGAGTTTTAACTTAAATTTAAATATCATTAACATTAACTATCTTTTTTATGATTTTTTTATTGACCATTAATCTTATGGGTGTTTGATGTTTCTTTTGGTATGTGGGTTATTATCTCTTCTAAATTTTCTTTAGATCATTAATAACTTAAATGAATTTTACTTTTTTAGTCTTATGATTCACTTCCTCCAATATTGGGATGCCACTTTCAAAATAGGGCTTCATGATTTTACAGGAATCTACTTTTATATTAAAATTCTTGTCATCGATCTTATCCTTTATGTCTTTATTTTGAATATTCACATTGTTTCATATTTCCTCCTTACCCTAATATTGAATACACACCAATGTTTTTTTATTTGATAGGGTAAAATATAGGTTTTGGATGGTATTTTAATATGTTACAAAAGATGAAATATTTAAGCTTGAATGAGATGCCTCAACCAATAGCTAATGTGGAACCATATAGCCATTAGGAAGCTAAACCTTATCTTGTTAAAGGATACACCTCTGTGTATAGTAAAACACCAACCGGAAACAAATAGTCTTCTAATAAACTTTTGCATCCAAAATCCTCTACCAATAGAAAAAACATACTATTAAAACAACCAAACAAAGTTTAACCTACTTTTGTTAAGCATCTGCACATCCTCCACAAAATTACCACCCTCTTAAATGAAGGGTCATGTTGGACAGTTTATGGATTGTTAGTATTCCACCTTTTTTATTTTTTTTAAAACTTTAGTCAACTTTCCCTTATCTTCTACCATCACTAGGAAAAGGGAGATATAAATTGAAATATTTTAAATGGCTCAAGTTTGTATTTTGAGTGTTGCACTAGATCCTCCCTCAAGACATTTTTTTTACCCTTAGTGACTCCTCACTAAAGATAGGTTGTTCATAGGATATTGCTACGAAATATATAACCTCCCTCTCGATAACTATTATATTTATAGCTGAAATATTTGGAGTCTTTTCTAAATATCTTGCCTCCATCTCTCTTCCATGTACACCAACATTGGGGTTTAGGTACAAGGGTTCAGCCTTTTGGGGCTTGGATTTCCTCAACCTTTCCAGATTACTCTTATGAGTTTATATCAAAATAATTAAGTCTCCATAATGCCATAAGATCTTAAAAAAACATTCCACCAAGTTGGAGCCTTTATTTTATTGATATTGTTAAACTCAAAAGTCAAATGTCTAGTATTAAAAAACTTATGACACTGAAAAGGTAGGCCTTCATAATCTAGTGGTTGCGTCCAGACACAATCCTCAACAATCAGGTCAGTAGAGGTTGGAAGATTGGTGGAAGTCTTAATGGTAACCAAGATTCTAAAAAAAGTGGTGTGGGAGAATGAATCAGTGTCACTATCTATTTGTTGAAAGATACTCATAAATTAATTGTCAGATAAAAGCACACCAATGGAATTTTGATTTGAATATATCTTTGGATTTTCTTAATTTTTATCCCACCAACTAGGGGAAGAGGGTTAATAGGACACTCCTTCCCATTTCCCCTATGTTATAAATAATTTGACATAGGATAAACTTCAACATGAGAAAATTTGGTTGGGCTTTTTGTAATAGTAACTATATAAGATCCTAGAGAATATGAACTTAAATCTTCCCTAATTTAACATCCCTAATTGAAATGTATAGGGACATTAGTAGAAATAAATGAATGTTCACTATTATTTTGTGGTGGTTCACTAATGAGAAATAATGGGAGTAAAGTATTTTGGACTGACATTACAAAATAATGTACTTAATGATGAAGAAAATTACCCCCCATGGATTCAATAGATAATTTTTGAGTATTCCATCTTAAAAATAATGAATAATTTCTATCTCTTTGAAGAATAATTCATTATCCTCATTTATGCTACATTTTTATTTGAAGATCTTGAGGTCCTCCATTGACACACTCATGACCCTAGTGACACTTTCTTCAGAATTTCCATAATCATGCTTCTAAAAGAGACCTTCCTCACCATCTAAACCTTACAAAAATCAATTTCAATCATATCATCATGCCCTTTTATCTTTTCAATGTAATTGGCTAGTCCACCTATCTTCAAAATTTTTGAAACTATAAGGCTCTTTCATTCTTCCTCACAAGAAGAAGGCTATGTCTTGACTTGGTCTCCTCCTAGTGCTATAGTGCATGCTTGGAAACCCAACACCAATGGATATCAAATCCTAGTACTTAATATATCATTTGAGAAAATATTCATTATGGGAAGATTAAAAAAATACTAAAAGTATAAAATTCTTTCGAACAATCCATCTATATAATTAAGTCTCAAAAAAATAAATAATTATTTAATTCATCTAATCAATTTATCATTTACAAATGAAGGGACACTTGTGTTAGAAATTACTTCTCATGAGACAAATAATTTACATGATTAAGCAAAAATAAATCACCTTTGATGGTTAGTCCTCTAAAAATTAGTCATATATATATATATATAGTTATCCTATCAATGAACTCAAGACTCTTAAAATGTTGTTACCATGTAGAGAAGTGATTTTCATTTTAGTCATTGGAAAATCATGAATCATAGAATAATTTACAATATATTTTGGCTTCTACTATAGGGATTTGGGTGATGAAGTGTGGAAGATCATAGAGATTTACCCACTTAAATTTTTTTGACCTAGTAACTCTAGAGTTATCAAACTAATTAACTCTTTTGTTTCCTATGGCTGATGAAAATAACTTAAAAAAATAAAGTAAACTATGAGCATGATCCATCAAGTCTACAATAGTCAAATTAGAAGTGTTTAATCTCTAATTTTTTTATTAATTTAAGAGAGCCTAAAATTCAACTTTTAGGTGTCTAAAATTCATTTCTTTAATTAGTTGAATACCCCAAAAAGTAATTTTTGCTTTTGTGAATTGGTTATAATGAACACAAATCTACATTATCCTCCACGAAGAATCCATTTCTATCTTGAATCACCCATCCTCCTCTAGCCTTCCCTAAGTTAAAGGCAAAGAAAACACATTTTTATTGATAGGAAACAATTTTTGCACCAAAAAATATTATACCATTTATAGATATGGGATGTTAGGTTTAAAAAAATTGTCCTTAGATATCCATTATCATAATACTAAATGAAAATAGAATATTCATAAAAAGGTTTAGTAACATAGTGACAACTAAGTATCAATGAATTGTTATTTATAGAAAAACAATTGTAATCTATCATATAAAGTAAATAGAAATGTAAAATTATAATTTCATTGGCCCTGATTCTACCATAATAGATATGTATATTCCCAATGAAAATATGACTATGTCATGTTATTTATATATTTACATTGTGATAAAATTTATTTACTAAAAATACACAACATGGAGAGATAGTGGTCACTAGGTCCCCAACATTCCTTGAACATGAGTGTTATGAATTCTCATATGTATTTTTTTTGATAAAATAGATTATTGTTGAGAGCTAGCACTCTTTAAGTACCAAAGATGCTAAATTATATGCCTAAGAATTGTGATGCTATGTTATTCTAATAAATTAACTTGTTGAAATCTAGTTGTCGCTAGGTTACCAAGATTCATAATTATATATTCAAAGTAATATAAAATATTATGTTAAAGATAATAATTTTTTTAATGATGGGATATAATTTATATTCTAAGAACTATCATATCATTTAGAGCTTGTAGTTTCTAAGTTCTCAATATTAATTTTTAGATATCTAATTTATTTAAATATTAAAATATAATAATTATAGATATATAACAATGTTTGGTAACACAATGATTATTAAATATCAAACAATTATTATTTTTTAATATAATAATTAAATCACAATATAAATATATAAAATAATTAAAAATAACTAAAACTATAGTGGCCATAATTTTTACATATAAATTATATAAATAAAATTAAATTATGATAATTTTTTAATATTATAAATGAACATCTTGTGGAGAACTAGTGGCCACTAAGTACTAAATATTTTATTAAAATGAGGCATTCATGATCTATGCAATCAATGTGCTAATAATAGCTTGTTGAAAATTAGTGGTTACTATGTAATAAATATGGTTAATTATTTATGTAAGTTATGATGTTTTGTTGTCATAAAGGGAAGTAAAACAAATTTTCATGATGGGATAAAATGTTTATGCTAGAAACTATAATATCATTCGGAGTTAATGGATACTAGGTTCCATAGTTTCTTTAAGTATTATAAGTTCTTGGGATAAAAGAACAATTCATGGAAAGATGGAAGTTTATATGTTCCCAAATTTCCTAGGTATATGTTCGAGTTTGGGTGCAATCTTTGTTAAATGTAAGGATTACATAATACTTAGTAATATGTTTTTAAATAATGTTTATTAAAAATAATATTATTTTATTATTTGAAAAAATATATTAACATATTTTATAATATATTTAATATTATTAATAATTTAATTATACATTTATATATAACTATTATTACAAAATAGTATTATATTTAATTATATTAAAAAATTGAGATATAATAAAATTTGTTATGATTATTACAACAATAATATGATTTTATATTTATATATAAAATAACTATTATATAAATAATATTAAATATTTTTTAATTTTAAAAACTAAGTAATAAGTTATTTATTATTTATTTATCTTACATAAAAATATTGATATTTTTATTTTTGGTCGATAGATAGTTTTGTTCTAATGGAATATATAAATATTGCAAAAAAAACTATGAACCAAAAAACCTTTTTATTGTGAAACATCAAGTTATTTTCAAAAGGATTTGTATTCACATTTGTGGGGGCATCAAATAGGAAATTGTGTTAGAGAAATAAAATTAAAAATAATATCTAGTTATTAATAGAAATGAAGAGAAAAATTAATAATATATACAATATTTAACTTCATTTTAAGATGTTATTTATTTATAAATTCATTCACTATTACATGATTTAAAATATTTTATTATATTTACATATAAATATGGATAGATATTTATTGTGTGTAGATCTATCTATATTTTATTATTTAAGAAGATTATTAATTGATTATTCTAAATAAATAACTTTTGTTAATAATAAGGAAATTTTATTTTAAGAAGGCATATTTTAAAAGTAATCTACACTCAAAAAATATAAAAGTATCTTCCCTCTTATCTATATAAAAACATAGAAGGCTAGTATATACTATAATTTGTAGATAAAGATTTGTACTATAGAGTTTAAATCTATTCTCCTTTTCCATATGTGAATATAGATAATTTATTTGATACAAAATAAAAAAGTCTTTCCAAATTGGATAGATTTATATTTTTTTAATTGTAAGAGATATAAAATGTATATGAATATTTAATTTTATGTTTACAATTGTAAAAATAAAAAATTAAAATTTGAAAAACATATAGTAATAAACCTTACATGCATTTATATCTTGATCAAATAAAATAATGTAATGAATAGTAAATTATTGTCACTTGACCTTACCAAACTCTGTTATCAATCGATGATGATGATGATGATGATGATGATAATGATAATGATAATGATGATAATAATAATAATAATAATAATAATAATAATAATAATAATAATAATAATAATAATAATGATGATGATGATGATAATGTGAGTTTAAATAATTGTTTTAAACAAAATATAATTTTGAATAAATTTTAATTTTAAATATAAAGTAGCATGTAAAAATGAGACATTATAGATTATCTAACCATTGAAATTAAATCACAAGGTAAAGGCAAAAAAAAAAAAATGTATTAGAAGAGAAAAATTAAATGATAAGAACTCAGTGAAATGTTATTATTACCACTTACAATACACATATTCTCAATTCCAAGTTCCAAAGTAATATTAATGATCTTTATTTCTCTTACCAATACCATTTTGCTAATTCTAAATTGTATCCATAATTACATGCATTTATATCTTGATCAAATAAAATAATGTAATGAATAGTAAATTATTGTCACTTGACCTTACCAAACTCTGTTATCAATCGATGATGATGATGATGATGATGATGATGATAATGATAATGATAATGATGATGATGATGATAATGATAATGATAATGATGATAATAATAATAATAATAATAATAATAATAATAATAATAATAATAATAATAATAATAATAATAATAATAATAATAATAATAATAATAATGATGATGATGATGATAATGTGAGTTTAAATAATTGTTTTAAACAAAATATAATTTTGAATAAATTTTAATTTTAAATATAAAGTAGCATGTAAAAATGAGACATTATAGATTATCTAACCATTGAAATTAAATCACAAGGTAAAGGCAAAAAAAAAAAAATGTATTAGAAGAGAAAAATTAAATGATAAGAACTCAGTGAAATGTTATTATTACCACTTACAATACACATATTCTCAATTCCAAGTTCCAAAGTAATATTAATGATCTTTATTTCTCTTACCAATACCATTTCGCTAATTCTAAATTGTATCCATAATTCAACACTACCAACTTCCTCCTTAAAGATGTTCTCAAGAAACTTATTTAACACCTACCCCATACCAAAATTCCTAACATATTTAACCAACTTATATTTTATATTTAAAACCTCTTTATTAATGTAATCTCAAAACTTTATGAACATATTTTCAAAATAAACTTTCAATCTGAAAATACAAAACATTATCATTAATGACATTACAAATTTTCCAACAAAATATGACTATGAAGAATTCTTACTTTAACTTTATCATTTATCTTTACCACATAATGCTACTAACATAAACTTTCAATCTAAAAATCCAAAACATTACCATTAATGACATTACAAAATTTTCCAACAAAATATGACTATGAAGAATTCTTACTTTAAATTTATCATTTATCTTTACCACATAATGCTACTAACACATGACTAAAAACAATAATTATTTGATTTTGAAATATTTATCTTGCTCAAATGCTAAAGGGAAAGATCATTCTTACTTTTCAAAGTCTCTTATTGAAAAATATAATCATACTAAGATGTACCTACTAAATTATGATCTAGATCACTAACTTGCTCAAATTAAGATCCTTCAACAAGTGCCATTTTGTCTCACAGACCTACATATCAGTTATAGATGGGTGAATAATTTTTTAGTTTGTATGTGGGTTATTTATTAAAAATCTTCTCAAATTATTTAATTTTTTTGAAGAGATATTCATCATATTTATTTTAAAAAATTTAAGTATTTAAATTTAAATATTTAAAAACATGTTTTTATAAAATAAAAAATTATTTTAAATTATATATTTAAAAATATTAATATTAAAAATTTATAAATATTTATTTTTATTAATAAGCATCACAAAATTATAATTTACAATTCTTAAATGTAAAATAAAAAATTTCTAAAAGACGGATGGAAAGAAATTACAAAACTATATTTTCGTTTTCATTTTTATTATTATGAACAAAATGACATATTTGAAAAAAAATATAGATAGTTCATTTGAGAAATATATACAAATATAAAAAACTTAGAACTAATTCAAAATGAATAAATACATTTCATGGATTTATAATTATGTGGATTATGTTGTAACATTAATAAATACAAAACTCAAAGGTTGCTAGCATAAAAAATAAAATAATATTGATGCAATTAAATAAATCATTGAAATAATTGGAAAATTTGTTTAAACACTATTCATTATTTTTTTGCTTCATATTTGATCTCATATCACGAACTTGATTTTATGTCTTTTATAAGCTTCATTCAAAGAATACAATAATATTTTTTAACAAGTACTATTTTAATAATTTATAATGACAAAAATAAACAAGTCAATATCTATTAAAATTATTAAAATAAATTAAAAAATATTTAAAAATGAAATAAATATCTATGATATTTTTCAATTTATTAAAATCAAAAAAATAAATCCCATATAAATATTCTATACTAAAAATCATTATCACATACCTTGATATAGAACTTAAAAAATAAATTATAATAATTAACCTCATAAAAACATATATACAATAAATTTAAAAAACCTAAATTAATAAAAAAAACCAACACAATAAAATAATTTTTCATATACATAAAAATACATATTTACAAATAAAAATAACTTTTCCAATTTAATAAACTATAACATTTGTTTAAATGCTCTTAAAAACTACAACGTGAAAAAAAAAAATTGTCTCAATTTTCACACTTTAATTCAACCTATATTTTTTAGTACATTTATAAACTTATAACTTGAAAAAAAATTAAAAAAAATAACCAAACCAATCAAAAAATTATTTAGAGATAAATATAAATCAATTATAATATACCTCTTAATTTTAGTCTATCTTTTTTAAAAAATAAAAAAATAAAAAACTTTATATATTGTTTTTTCCCCATTTCTTTCCCATTTAGATTTCAAGTGTAAACAATGAAAAAGTTTGATTCCTTCTTTACAAGTATCTATAAAAATAACATAATAGAATTGGGGAAAAAATCTTTAATGCCATAAATTCATTTTGTCTCTGTGCAATTGGCAATAGCCAAAAAATAATGCTAACAACCACGTTTCATCAATCTAAAAAACATTGAACTAAATATACAAAGCACATTTGATATCTTATAATTACTCAAAACATATTTTGTTATGCATGATTAAACAAATATGATAAAAATAAAAAATTATAACATGCATGAAATAAACATAAATTTATATCGCATAAGCATTCATACACATGTTTGTAATTAAAAAATATGTTTTTTAATTTGATTTTAGAGTTAGAAGGACCTTGCTCGATAATTTTTTTTGAAAAAACTATTAGTTTGATTTGAGGAATAATTCCAACAAAACATATGACCATGTAAAATCCAAAATACTACCAAATAACGTAACTAGAACACTATTATGTTTAATACTATTCAAGATTACAAAAAACTTTAACTATTTAACAGTCATCCCCATAACAAAAAATTAGCTAACAGATATTAACAAAGTCATACAATGTAATATACCTAAGGAAGATAATATAATGCATATTAAGGGGTAGAATAGAGGAAAGTAATAGTAGAATAAATAGTAGTGAATAATATATTAGAAGAATAATCCCATATGCATAAAAAGGATAAGTGGGATAGATTAGAAGTAGTATAAATAGAAAGGCATATGATATTGTAATTCATCCAAAAAAAAGAATTGTAATCAAGTCTTGCTCAAAGGAGGTATCCACCCTCTAAGTGGTCTATAATTAGAATTATTCCTTAAAAGGAATATTATTTTAATATATTCATTATTTATGTGATTTTATATATTTTAGCATACAGGGTCTTAACATCTGAGGATGGTATGTATCCTCCATTGGCTCACTAAGATGACTATTTTGAGTACCCTCATTCTTGATTTTAAATACTGATCACCATACTTTAAATTGCACTTCAACCTTTAGTTATAATGCTCATGTTCACTTTGTTGATGTACATGCTCATATTTGAGCATAAGCAAAAGAAATGGAAGTATAAAAGGACAAATGGATGTGCCTCTATCTATTTTTCAACCTATTTTAATATGTATGGTCATCCTTCATTTGGTCCTCCTCCTATTTCTTATCATGTCTCCAGGGTGAAACATTTTTAATGGGGATGGTAATATACCTAGGGAGGGTAATACAATACATATTGAGGGGGAAAATAGTAGAATAAATAGTAGTGAATGATATATTAGAGGAATAATCCCACATGCATAGAAAGGATGAGTGGGATAGATTATAAGTAGTATAAATAGAGGGGCATAGGCTATTGTAATGCATCCAATAAAAATAATTGTAATTGAGTCTTGCTCAAAGGAGGTAGCCCCTTTGAAGTGGCCCATAATTGGAGTTGTTCCTTCCTCAAAAGGAATATTATATGAATATATTTAGTATTTATGTACTTTTATATATTTTAGCATACATTTTTGTAACATACAAGACCTGATCCATACATTAATCTTAAATTTTCACCATCTCTAAGATCATCCCACCCCAGCTATGGTATACCACATTGCTATCCAATAAGGTTTAAATCCCTAACTGAGGAAACACCCTTGCTATGCCAATAAATTTCCCTAAACCTACAAATACTAGGATTACCAATGATTAATTCTCCTTCATATTAAATCTATTGTCCCAAAGCTTAAATTGTGCCACATATGAACAACTTCATTTTACTAGGGGTTCCACCCCCCAAGACACTTGTAATACCTAAATCAAGGGGGGGAGGGGACTGACATCTGAAGAAGCCCAAGACCATAAATTTTACCATTCTCACCTATTCCTTATAACTAAGAGCATCCTTCCACATTATGAATATTGATAGAGGAGCCTTGAGAGTGTCAATATTAGGGATAACCACCTCCTTAGCTTACTCCTTATCATCCATCTTGATCAACTCTAAGTCTTTGGCCAGATGCAAAGGGGATATGAAATGATTCTCCATCTCTTAAAAAAAACCAAAGGGATGAAACCCAATCCATCCTTACTTGAGAAGGGTAGGGGAGCAAAAGACCCACCTAAAAAATCTGCCATTCTCACCAATAAATCCACTCGATATTCTAGGACCATAAAAAAATCAACCATTTCCATCGCTTGATCTTTACCATAAATGAGCATCAAAAGATTCATGTAAAATAGGGAATCCACCTCTAAATTAACCTACCACCTTAGGTTATTTTCTAACACCTCACCACCTATAACTTTGAATATAGTTTGATCCACTTCTAGGGTGGGAGCCCAAAAAATATGATTTAACTGTACCATCGAGACAAGACCCATAAAACCCATTTTTATATTTTATTCACACTCAAAAACCACATGCAAATCTAAATATTCCACATAAATTTGATCCATCCTACCATCTCCCAAACCATTCATTTTGAATAAACAAGGCAATAAAGAAAAAACTAGGAAAAACCAATGCAATAAAGACTACCATTGAATTGCACCAATTAAAATGATTATCAATCAGACATTCCACACAAACCAAATGAAGGATAATAAAGAGTGTATCATAAATTCTCAACATTCCACCAATCTCCACATGCATTGGCAAGATGTTGATGTCATTAAAAATTTGAAATTAGCCACCTCATTAAAATCTTTCTAGGCTTCCCTTATGTTTTTAATTAGATCAATAGGAAAAAAGATCCTAGGTCCAATACAAAGTAACCCCCAGGGATAAAAACAAAAAGGCAAACCATAGGCCAAAAATAGTGTACCAACAATAGTTAAACAATAGAGCCAAAAAATCTAAGTTACAAACTATACAATAACAGGGCCTAACTTGGTAGGTCTAACACCTTTGGCCTAAATATGGGTCTGAAAAACATGTTTAGGAAGAACACACTTCCTCCTTTGAGAAATAGTTCAATAGGAATATATATCTCCAATCATAGAGGAAGGAGATGAAGGAGGTGAAAAACACACCAAATATTCTGAAGGGGGTAGAGCTTATGAAGCATGCACAACAACATCAATCCCAGTAGCACATTACGTACCTACAATAGTAGTTCTAGAATTAGCATAAAAAAATAAGATCCCTAAGGATGTCCTATAAATAGTAGTAATAATAGGGGAGGTTCTTGTTACAATAGGGGAGATCCCAAAAGCAATCCCAACAATAACAACAAGGGAGGTCCGAACAGTAGTCTCAAGATTGACAACAACAATAAGGGAGGTCCATGCAGCAAACCTAGCAATAAAAGGGTCATGCAATAGGGGAAGAGAATACTTTCCATCTTCAGTAGAGGGATTTGAGGCATTTAAGCTTGAGCCATCATCATCCATATCTATCTTAAGGTATTCCTATAGAGCATCTTTCCACCAAGATGAGGACCAAGTAACCTTTGAGCAGGGGCATTTGGATGCCAAATGAATCATATTAAATCACCTCTGACAATGAAATGGGATACCTTCATAATCTAAGGGATGGTACCAAGAATGATCACCAACTTGTAAAATATCCTCTGTTGAGAGAGGCATAGACAAATCCAAGTCCACTAAGATATAAGCATTAGTGGTATGCGAGAAATGAGTAGTGGTAGGATCTGCCATGATAAAATAACCCATCAAGTTGACAATGCCTTTGTAATAAGATTCACACCAAAAATTTAAAGGCATATTTGGTAGACAAATCCAAAATGGTAACCTATTGAAATATTCTTTGAGAGGGTTAAAGGTAGAGACCCAAGGATTTAGAAATAGAGAATGATGTCCCTAGAACCAAGACTGACCATCAAAAATAGCATTTTGATCCAATAAGGAATCAAAAGTAATAATAAAGCATCCTTTGGCACAAGGGTAAATTTATATTTTCCCTTTTGTAAGGGGATGTCATTGCTCAAGGATCCAAGTGTTTAGATCCTGGAGCCATGGCCAACATCTATCAAATCTACAAATCAAACCCTTTTGAGAAAAATATTCTTATTTTTTAACACTTCATCCCCTAAAATCACAACATGAGGGGGTAGTGCTAAAAGTTTCACCTTATCTCCAATATTTTTTTGAGGGGATGGGGCCTTAGCATGCACTAAATTAGCAAAAGAGATTGGAATAGTAGAGGAAGAGCCCAAAATTATATTAGAAATAGTTACCTCAGACCTAGGTATTTTAATAATAGTAACCCCTGGCTCAAACAATGCACTAGTACTAACATCAGATAACACACCAAAAATAGCTCAATGCCTTGGCTCAAGTGGCACACCAATAATAACAAAAACAACCCCTAGCTTGAGCAATGTACCAACAACATGACTAGATAACACACTAGAAATAATAGAAGATCCTAGCTCGAGTGGTGCACTAATAACAACTCCAAACAACACACCAAAAGACATAAAAGACCTTACAATAGTTATAGTAGTAGACTTAGGTAGTACACCAGCAACATCCAACCCCTGTAAAGAAAGCACCTAGGTGGGATGAGGAGTAGAAGAGGCCATTTCAAAATGCTTATATGGTATCTACCCATTTGAATTCATTTTGCTTTATCCCATCATTAGCTAAAAAATAGACCACTTGGTTGGCCTCCCTATAACAATATGAGCACTTCCAATTTCAAAATTTGAAAACATCACCCCAAATCTTCACAATAATTTTATTCAAATTCCATGATTTAGCCCCTTGTTTAGATAAGGCTTGAATGATGACTTAAGAGCCACCTCAATTTCCAAATTAAACACCCCACACTCAAGTGCTAGATCAATACTAACCATCAAGGCTTAGACTTAATTTGATAGAAACATCTCTAATGAGTGAATAACTACAATCTATGATCACACACCTTGCCTCAGAGACACCTAGGTTCCCTTGACAAGATCCATCAAAATTGAGTTTAAACCACCCCAGCGGTGGAGCTTGCCAAGCAATACCATCCCTATTCTTTTTATTTATTTTTATATTTTCAATTACTATCAACCCATTAATAGGGCATATCATCACATTAATATTATATTTTTCTTGTTAGTGGCATTTTATCAAACCACATTACATATTGATTCCATTCACCATCATTATCATGTTTATATAATCATAAATTATGCAACATGATATTTACATTTATATGGTTATTAGGTGTATATTGAACCTTAAAACACATCCAAAAAAAAAACCAAACCCACCTAAAAATTAAGTGTATTAAAATATTGAAAAGAGGAAAAAAAGTAGAATACATTAAATCTAGAGTAAAATACATAATATACATAAATCAAAATCTTGATAAAAATAATAATTTAGACTAAGGATAGAAAGTATTTCATAAAAATAAAATAGATCTGATTGTACATAATGAATGTAGCTAAAAATATATATATAAATAAATTTAAACATATGTGTGATAGGAAACAATAAATTAGACTCTATTGGGACAAGTCCATGAGAGGTGGAAATGATTGCACTATGGCCTTTTCTTATTTTTTGATCTAGGTGTATGTGACTATTTGACTGGTTGTAAGGGTTGATGGTTGATTTATGTATGCTAATGTGCCACATTGAAAACCTAATAAATATAAACCCTAGCCCTGCACATACATTAGATAGAAATTAGATAACAAATAGAATTAAAAGTGGGTAGTTGGAATTGTCTAAACTACCCTCATAAAACCATGTGTGATCTAAGTGCTACCTATATAGCCCAAATGGGTCTCAGTAAGATGTAGTTATTTATTATAGGGTGATTATTTCATCCATGACCATGTAATTATATGCAAGTAGATAGAATATTAACTTAAATTCTTGATAATGGATGCCATTATTCTATAATAAAAATATATTCAAACTTGGCCTATGACTATTAGAAAGCACTAGAATTGTAATTAGAAGAAATAATGTTCTTTTTCTAAGTGTGTATTAGTTTGGAAATAATGTTCTTTTTCAATTGAATGCCTTGATGTGATTTTATAGGGGACATTTCAATTTATGTTTACTAACTGAATTTACAAAACATGCGTGAAGGGTAATTTTAGGTGGATAGAATTTAAAAATTTATGATTATAGTGTGGGGGATAAGGTTTTAATATTTGAATATGGTCTTAGTGTGCTCCTGCCCTCTTAGTGTGTACTTATTCCAAAATACCAGAGACTACCAAGACATGTTTATCAGAGGTTTATGAGCTAAATAAGGATAAATGTGAATAAATACATATGTTTTTAATTATTTTTTAGTATTTGGAAGACATAGAAGGCTCCCTTATAGATTACAATTTATTAAATAAGTGAGTAGAGCAAACAAGGGTACTTAAGTCAATAATAAACAATGTTGAGCACTTAATGATTAATTTTGAGTGTCTGTATTTTCCCCCAATTTATTCTAGTGTTGAAATGAAGTTAAATGACTAGAATAGAATAAATTCAAACCTTAGTATCTATGCACACAATGTATTTTTATCCTACAAGATGCTTTAGTGTGAAACCTGAAACAATGCCATTAAAAGTAGTTATTGTCCATATTTGCGTATTTAAAAATTTTCAACTTGAATTTTATAATTTAAAAAGAGATCTAGGAAAGTACTCACATGGAATAATATGCAATATAATTTTCCAAAAAAAAAAAAAAATTGAAAAAGTTATTTTCCCCTTGTTGAGGCATTTTGGAGAAATGTTGAACCTGTGAAAAATTGAGGGTGATCAAGTCTCAATTTGAAAAACTTTGAAAGATATTGAGTTGGAAATAATGTAAACTCCAACTCTCATTTCACTATATAGAATACTCTATAAATGGAAGGTGTATAATGACCAACTATGGCTCACTACATCTTGAAAAATTATAACCATATATATTGAGTGCCACTAGACTCTAACATGTCCCACTTTCAATATTGAGATGAATCATGCCATTTCAAATAAATATAGATTATATTTGAAATTTGTACAAATTTAAACATTTAAACTTGAAATTTTTGAAAAATCCATATTAGAAACATGGGTATGAAAAAGTACGATGCCCTTAACATCTATACTATATTGATATTTAATGCCTTTTAATTTTTTTTTTTTTTTTAAAGTTGTAACTTGTAACCTTTGAAACTTATAATATGAATCCTTTACAACTTGTAACTTGAAATTTTTTAAACTTGTAATATAAAACTTTTGAAATGTGTAACTTGAAACTTTTTTTGCCCATTCTCATGCATATGCATCAACTAAATGTAAATTTTTATCAAAACTTTTGAATCAACTGTAAATTATAAATTAGTATACTATCATAATTATAAAATTTATTTATGATGGCTTATATTACTAATATAATCCCAATGTGATTCCATTTTGAGATGAGAGACATAGCCTACGAGTAACTTATCTCAAATGATAATTGTAGAATATTTTGAAAGATGAAAATATGTAGTAGCATTTGCATAGTTGAATTTTAATTTGCATTGTAGTATAAGAAGAAACACTAAATTAAATTTTTTAAATTTTGTTAGATAGATAAAACATTGAAGCACATAATTAGTATGTGTATGATATAGATCATGGCACCATATATGCAATAATTAGTAGTAATGTATGATATAAATAATGGAATCATAGTAATACAAACACAAGTAATATCATTCAATGTCATGCAATTTTTATAGAATAACACATATAAGGAAAATAATTTTTTCATATAATGGACAAGTAAAGGTCTCATACACACAAGGCCAAGGGCCAATACACCAGTGAAAATATTTTCACACAATAAAAAAAATATGTAAATGTTGTTCAAACAAGGCCATGAACAACATACAATGAACAAGAAAGCTATAACTTATCATGTATTAATATTTGAAAATAAGTATAATGCAAATGAAATTAGTCTACATCCATCATATGGATCCATGTCATTGTTATCAAATAACATATTTATGTAACAAAATTAAAAATTATGAGTGATTTAACTAGAAATTTATATTATATATAGTGCATCATGGTAAAAAAATGTTATGGTTAGATAGAACATGTTAAATTGTCCACTAATAATGAAGAAATGCACCCAACTTAGCAAGGTGTTGGGAAATGAGCCAATCCAAAAATCAAGAACCATGCCATAGTTTGTCTTATATCACACTCACATACCTCACAAAAAATAATTGGGTATTGAGAGATAAAATATGCATCTACCAGTTCATGAATAAATAACATATGTAGAGAAATAAGATAGTAATAATATAAAATTGATTTTATGTCTTGATTATATATATTTTTTAAATATTTTGATTTTTTTTCATATTTGATTTTTTGGTATTTTTTTAATATATTAGACTTGAAATATTTGAAAAATATAGTAAGAAAGGATTTGAAAATAAAATAATTTTGAGGGATTTGAACAATCCTCAAAAATTGTGAAAAATCATAATGTAATTAAGAGGGAAGGAAATTAATAGTCCCTTAATGTATGTGGAAATAAAGTATAGTAATTTAGCATAAATGACAAGCATGACTATGTGTGCTTATTTAAAAATTGAGATAGATTGTCCATGTAATTGTAAATTAAATATGTAGCATGTATAGATGAGCAATAATGAGTATGTGGATTTGCCATTAATAATGAATATTTCAAATGGTGTAAGATACATGTTTTGGATTGTTTGAATTGATATGAAAATCAAGAGGGAAAGTACACAAAGTGAAGATAAATCTAAGGGATAGAATAATTCTATGAATTTTTATGATAGAATAAATATAAAGTATGTGAAAGAAAATAAGCTATGTGCAAAGAGAAATATGCTATAAAATAATAAAGAAATTCAACCGAATGAGTGGTTTGAGAATAAGTAGGAGGTTATGTCCATCCAAGGATATCATCAAGAGAATGGACATATGTATGCTTAAATAATATAATGTGAAGGAATGACTTCCTATAAAAAAAGATCATCCAACTATCAATACCTATGAATTTGAATACCAATAATGTGTTATAATATACCCATCTAAATTAGTACTCATAGGTCAATCTATATACATGTATTATCATGCGTATATGTTAAAACCTATACATGTTGTGAAGCATTATAAATAACCCTTGATGTTATACAATATTAAGACATACATTTAGAAACCAATTTATTCTTAGGAGAATGTACCATAAACTAATTATGCCCATAATATGATTTTGAAATATGGCCTTGTCTAACTATATCATGATCAAAACTAGGTATATAAACTAATTTTCGACCATGAATTTGTGTATGTGAATGATGATATTAAATATTTATATAAACTATTACATTACCATGTCATTAAATAACTATACCAACCAACTATTCTATAGGAAGAACTAATACCACTAATTCTAAAGGATGTTCATATTATGTTCCTATAAATTTGACCACTTGATTTTCATGAATGTATTTAAGACACTTATGCACTGTAAATAGTAATTATATAAGAATTTATATCCATAGATGACCCAAGATCACATCAAAGACACATGTTCTTGGTAGAATGAGGAATGGGGTGGGTAGTATGAGTAAAACCACTTGTAAAGGCAATATAATATGTCCAAGAGTATCTTGTGTATGGCCATTAAATTATTTTACAAATATATAAGTATTTTGTAAATCTTGCTCTCAATATCCAAGGGAATAAAGTAATGTCATGGTGCATGCATTTTCACTAATTCCATTATCTATCATAGCATTGTGTATGAGTTGATTGTCAACATATGCTTTAATGAAGATTGAATGTCTATATAAATCATCATCTAAAACTTCACTATCATCAAATGTAATCACAGGGAAATATGTTTGATTATTAATAATTTTTCCAATGATGATATCAAGTGGTTGATCATTTATAGAAAGATATGGATGGTGATCTTTATAATTATGATTGTTATTTATTTCATGATTAGGAAAAGGATTGTTGTACATTTTGAGTTTTTCATTGTCATTTTTAATGTGGATTAGCCTATTCATTAGTAAATATAAATAATATTCTCATTAATGAGATATTTAATATTATTCTTAAGCTATAATTTTTTTTGAATGCCCAGTATATGTATGATAATCATAATATGCATTTCCATAAAAAGATTTAGATTGTGGTCTAAACATGTCCACTAACATTGGTGGAAGAAGTGTGTTGAGATTAAATTCAAGTACCATTTTCAAAAATACATGAGGAGGTGAAGGTAACCTTGAGAATTACCTCCTTGGTGGGGTTTGTAATTACATCTTTTATGGTGCTTGTGAGATAACATTAACTATAACTTTATCTTCATTCTTGTTTTAATTTGGTTTTATCTTATAACTTGGATTTATTTGAAATTTGACACTAAAATAATAGGTTCACTTGAATCATACTCAAGTTTGTTCAAAGCAAACAACTTGACCTCACAATATTTGACAATATGGAATAAATCATCAAATGATATGAATTTTAAGACACAATTACCTCTTGAAGTGGAGATAGAAAACTTTTAGTAAATATGTATTGGAGCTCAATATCAACCATTTTATTTTTATTTTTAGCTAGCATGGTCTTGTATTTTAACACATAGTCATTGATTGTTTCATTAGAACCTTGTTTGAGCTCTATAATTTGAATATATGATAACATTTCAACAATGTCGATGGAAATGTTAAAAATTTATTTTAAAATGGATTTAAATCCTCTACTAATTTAAGAGGAATATCATTGAACCATCTATGAGCATGTTATTTAAGACTTTTTAGAAAGAGCTTTGTTAAAAATTTATCATTATCTCCATACTTTAGATAAGTTGTATGGAATGAACGTAAATGTTGTTTAGGATCACCATTACCTTCATATAGAGAAATATTAAGAGCCACAAAGCAAACTCGTAGTGGATGAGATGCAATTTTAGGTACCAAAGGGTTATGAAACAAAGAATATGAGTCCAGATAGGGTCTAGCATGAGATATAGTTTTCTCAAGTTGAGATAACTTAGCTTTTGATGGAATTATACGTGATCTTTTAAAATTGATGTAAATATCTCATTGAGATGAAGCATTATAGGTGTGGCATTTGATGTATTATGTAACATGTCCATCTTATTATTCCTCAATCATTGCATATTTGAAAATGAATACCTTAGATGGTACTTATAATGAATTTGAATAGTGACATGAAGTAGGAATGCAACCATTTGAATTAAGAAGGACATAAGATTAAAACAAATTTAGCATTGATTTATTTATTAATATGGTGTTTAATATATCCGATAATGAAATGAAAAACATACTGAATAGAAATATTAGGTGTGTTAAGAATTTTCATAATCCTATGAAAAACATGAAAGAAGGATTCATTCATTAAGCCCATTATGAATATAATATTGATTAAATAATATAGTACCACATAAATCAATCAATGCTAATATATATGAATAATATAAGAGAAAAATGTTATGAAGGTGATATAAATCAAGGTTTTGAATGATTTGTGAGATCTAAAATATACTTACTCTTTGGTTGATTAGTGTTAGGCCAATGTTTCAAACCACTAGATACATATGTAAAACCATGCCTTTATCATAGTGAACCCATTTATGAGTGTACAATGTGAGTAAATTACCTAGGTGATACACTCCTCTAAGGTGTACCATAAATCAAATGGATAAAAGAGACTTCGTATGGTGTAAACAAGGGATCCTAGGTATTTATGAAATATCATGAGATATGTCAAAACTAAAGTACATGTTTTATGTTATATAATGACTATTGATTATTGGGGTAAACCCATAACACCATGATGTATGTAAAAATAACATAGTTTAAACTTTCATGACAATAAATAAATAATTTTAAAACTATCAAAATATAATTTATAAAAAATAGTAAAACAAATGAAAAATAAAATCAAAAGATTGTTATATATAGAAATTAAAAAAATTCAACCCAAGGTCGAAAGAAATAACTTCAGTGTCAGATTTATCCAGGGTGACAACATAAATGTTTTGTGTTAGATTAAATACAAAGTTGAATAAGTTGAATTATTATATGTTAGATTTTATCTAGGGTTGAAAGATTTTTTTTTCAATTTATTGAATTTATTTATTTGATGAAATCCTAGTGATGAGTTCATAATATGGCTCATTATATCCAAGTAATAAACTTATTGATCCCCTATAAATATCCATCTTAATGGATTTGAAAGTCTATTTTATAACTTGTTTCTAATCTAAAGTATAAAATGAATCATTTATCTTAGTAAGTGTGATTTAATTTTTCTCATTTTACCACTATGTTCCAACCTTTTGTATGGAAAAGTCATCATTTTTTATGTACAAGTTGCATAAACATACTATGATTTCAGAAAACAAGAACACCATTTTAAGACCAATAAAGAATATAATGGAGAATCTCAAACTAACTATGGAGTATATCATTATGGCTCTAGATTCTACAAGTTTGGCTCTAGAGTCCACCATTTATCTCTAGAGTGTGCTAGTCTAGCTCCAAAGTCACTCAAGCCAGATACAAAGCTCGTTGAAAGAAAATTTTGAATTTATCTAGTAATTAATACATTGTGCATGCTTAATCAAGAACCTTCTAAGCCATTTGGATCAATTCCAAATTTAGGAGGATACTTACAAAATATACTATTCATGTTTATAGACATTGTATTTATAGTAATGTTTTGTAAAGGTATCACTACGAATATTGTATAAATTAGTTACTAGATCATACATGACTACAACTAAAGACATTATAACTATCAATAGTTAAAATATCTCTATATGCCATTCTACACATCTCTTCCACCATTTTATATTGAAACATGGAAGGAGGTTGTAACTTATTTTCTATTTTACAAATAAATTATATGTAGTTATTAATATGTTAGGGAATATCTATTTTGGTTAGCTGTTGTAGCCACATTAGGAAATATAACCAATGTCTCCTAGTTGATTATTAGTTAGAATTCAATAACTATGAGGGAGATAAACATTAATATTAAGCAGAGCTAATGAAATATTTTTCATATTGTAAATATTATCTTAAGTAATGAAGATTTGATGTTATTGAAAGACTAATTGTGATTTACATCATTTTCCAAGGTAGATCAAGGGCCCACTCAACTAAGGAACTCAAATTCTTTTATGGTATTTTTTGTTTTATATTAATATTAGTTAATCTTATATATCTTTATGATTACAAGTGTAATTTGATCTAACCTAGAGGTTTTTGTGTGTGTGTGTGTTTCATTTTTTAGATAATTTTAGTCTTTTGAATTCTAACATTCTATTTCTAAGGATTTATTTCCAAATCACTCTTTCAATTCAGTAAATAGATTAATTTGTGTGTTTTCCTTTACCAATAAGTGTGTTCATTTCCAAACAATTTTCTTTATAAGCAAAGTGTATTTATTTTCAAAACAAGTGTCTTTACTTCTTTAGTCAGCATTTCAATTTTTGTATCAGAGTGTTTTCCTTCCAAGTAATTGGATAGATTTAAATTAAATAAATCAAAATAGATCCTTATGGATAAATGATCCCCAAATTTCCTGAAAAAAATAATTGTTAGTCATTTTTTTTGACACCTCACTACTAACTACCATTGGCCACAGGCCTTGGTTTGACATGAAATCAACTAAGTTGAATTGATATAAATGAATAGGAAATTTTTGGTACCATTTCTAGGGATTTTCTAGGTGTTAGTAGGGTGTAAATATTGAAACTGATAATTGATTAATAAAAACTTACCACAAAATGAAAGAAATACATGAATAAATAAAGAGATTCAAAGGGAATATACATTCCAAATATTCCTCAACAAAACACAAGTACTGGTAAGACATAATAATAAATTCCCTATAAGACCTTCTAGGAAAATAACTTGAAACTATTGAGGAGGATCCATTTCTAGCCTCACTTAAACATTGGGATCATTCCATAGAGTTAGGTGCATCCTTTCAAGCGAAGCAATTAAGGATAAGACATAGCTAGAATTTTGAATCTCAATTAATTAGACTTCTATCCACTTTTGATGATTCAATACCTCCCACAAGAACTCATTAATAAATATATTATAAAATTATGGGAGACAATATGGGAAGTAATCCACTAAAAAGGGTTGCAGGAGGTAAAGTTCAGCCACAATGTAGAAATTTCACCTATCCTATTATATTATATCAAGATGAAAATGTAGAAATGAATAATATATTTCCATACATAATCCTACTTTTATAAGATTATCTAAAAAATACATTGATCAATTTCTATTTGAATTTAAGGTTTTGTGTCAAACATATGACTACAAAACTTACAATCACAAAATGAAATTGTTTCCTTCTACACTAAAGGATTCATCCATGATATAGTTTATGGGTTTACAACCAAATTCCATTTGCACATGGGATAAAATAGAAAATGGAATCTTAGATAAATATCAAGATTATTGTAGATTAAGGGATAGAAAAAAATAATTCTTCCACATAAAACAAAAGAACGATGAGAATATGGAAGACTATCTTGACCACTTACTCTTTTCACATAGAATATGTGGGTATGATTTAGATAAATATTTGAGAAAAACATTTTTATTAAATGGAATAGATGATTATGTTATATAATCTTTGAATCTAATGGGAAAATGAGATATAAACAAACTTGGTCTCTATTATATAGTTGAACTATGTAGAAATTATTCAAGAACAAGGGCTAGTGTTAGGAAAATGAAAATAGGAAAGGGGAGAAATGATGTAGGACAACTCATGGAGTAATTCTAAGATCTCAAAATAGATATTTTGGTATAATTAAACACCACATTAGATGAATTATAGGAAAATCATAATACCACTATTGAACCATTGGCTATGTATTATCCAAAAAGTATATTGAAACATGCACTCATAGATTACATTCTTCAAAGGATACACATGTGTGGTATCTAAAATAAAAATGATCATGATACCAAAAACTATGCTCTCCTACCTATTCTAAAAAATCAACTAAAATAGGCTACTAAATAAATTGAAGAGCTCAAATATATTCAAACACAAGGAAATCAATTTTCTCATAATTAGAACTAGAATCATTTTGTTCCAGAAACTCCTTACAACCCATGGATGATTCCATGGGATGGAAAAGCACCACTATAGGAATGGGGACCAACAACATGGGGTCCACCATAGTGGACACCATAATCATGGATGTGCCGTCTTCCTTAACAATCATGGATGCCCCAATCCAATCAACAACTATAGATAAACCAATAATGGGTACCCCAATAAAAATTTGATCAGTAAAAGAGGTTTCCAAAAAATAAAGTGTTGATGCCTCCCCATACCAATCAACCTACAAAAATTGAACAATTAGCTTGACCCTAATTACTTGCACAACTAATAGTATATCCTAAAAATAGACAAGCAACTCTTATCTATGGGACTGAGCAAGAATGGACCTTAGGGAGTGATATTGACTAAAAAAATGTCTATTTGAGGTTAAGAAAGATATTGAGTGATCCCCTAATTACCATAAATGATATACCAAAAAAAAAAAAAAAAAATTTCCCTGTTGAGCCAATAGAACAAAAATATAATGAGGAACAATAAATACTTAATGAGAAAAAGGAAAGGCCTTAAGAAAATAGTAAAGTTTCTCCAACCATTCCTTTTCCAGAATGGCTCTTGGAGGCTAGAAGCAAAAGTGAATCTGAGTTAGTCCAAGAGTTAAGAATACTCAATATTTAACTACCATTGCTAAACTCCATAAGATATATTCCATAACTAAATAAAGTCATAAAAGGGTTGTGTATAAAAACCCCATGAAGAAGTAGGCAATATATTAAAACTATATAGGTGGATGGTAAACTTAATGATTTATTAGTAGGGAATTTACTTCTGCCTAAATATAGAGACCCTAGAAGTCCAAACATCAATATGTCTATAGGAAGGAAATAAATACCCAATGTGTTAGTTTACTTTGGAGGTGAAATCAATGTAATGAAAACAAACACCTTAAAAGCATTGTCCCTTATGGGGTTACAACCTACTTCTACAAATAGTAGACCAGTCATTTTTAAACCAAAAGGAACCATAGAGGATGCATATATAATTGTGGAATCATGATAATAACCTATAGATGTCATGATACTCTAACCTAAGAGATAAAAAATAGGATATCTATTGATCCTATGAAGACAATGGTTGGCTATAGTAGAAAACCTTATAGATTATAGGTTAGGAGACATGATATACTCATATCCACCTCAATCCACCTCTAGATTATGTAGATCACGTATGGGTAGATGAACCAAAGAAAAATAATAAAATTATGTCCTCATTGGCGATGGTAACAATCAAAAACCATGTAAATGAGATAAAGTAAGAACTAATAAGAGGTATTGGAGAGCCCATTATGACATTGAATTCCATTAGTATGTATATAGAGTCTACCCATGTAGATTCATAATCCACTATTTTGACTTTGAATTCCACCATTTTGGCTTCATAGTCTACTAGTTTGGTACCAGAGTCTATTAGTCTGGCTCTAGACTCCATAAGTTTAGCACGAGAGTCCACTAGTTTGGCTCTAAAGTATACTACACCATCTTATGAATATTACCTAATGAACTTAAAATACACTCTTGATGAAAGGTATGATCACACACCCTTCTAATTAAGCATTATTAAGTGGGCACACAATAGTCATGATACATTTTTAACAACCTTCAAGTACCCATTAACAGGAGTAATTTCAGAAGAGGATTATTTTTTCAAATACATAACCACCTTCCCTATGATCTTGCTACAATCCTACCCTTTAAAATATTTTATGATTTAATATAGGTAGGTCAATTCCATTTATCTTGAAACTAAGTAAATATTTATCCACACTGAAAAAATGTTAAGTATAAATAATTGGCGAAATAATGACAAAGAAACAAAAGTATTTGATATATTAAGGAACCATAAAAAATAATTTGTATCATAATAAAATGGCATGAATGGTATTAATACAAGTATATGCACCCATCATATCTATATAGATAATAAAACACTAGTTAGAAAATCACAAGGAGAATTAACCCAACATTAAGAGACATGGTTAAAAAAAGATAGAAAAATTATTATAGGTGGGATTCATTTTCCCAATATCATATAGTTATTAGATCTCACCACTTGTGATAGTACCAAATAAAAATGGAAAGTGGAGAATATGCATAGATTATGAAGGGTTTAATAAGTACACCATGAAAGAATATTCCCTTTGCCCTTCATAGACCAAATTGTAGATAACTTGGTTGGAAAGAACTACTTCTCCTTCTTATATGGGTTTAGTTGTTATAATCAGATAAGAGTAGATCTAGAAGATCGAGATAAAATACATTTTACATGTCCTTGGAGAACATTTACATATAGAGTATTATCCTTTGGTCTATGTAATGCACTATCTACCTTTCAAAGGGAGACTTTAGATATTTTTGTTGATCTAACCAATGACTATGTAGAAGTTTATCTAGATGATTTTATAGTGTATGGTGATGATTTTTATGAAGCCTTAAATAATTTAGAAAATTTATTAATTAGGTGAGAGTAACATCAATTGTACTTAAGCCATAAGAAATGTCTGATGATGGTTGATTAATGGATTATCCTTGGCCATCACATTTAAGCCCAATGTATATAAATCGATCATAAAAAGGTTGAAGTCATTTCAAACCTACTTGCACATAAAATTAAAACTAATATCAAGAGTTTTATGGGACATGCAAGGTACTATAGATGTTTTACAGAGGACCAAGGGTCATAGTATCTGATCAAAGGCCTCAATTCATATCTAATATGATTGAAGCCTTAAAAAATAACTATTATATTACCTATATAAAATCACCACCATAACAAACAAAAGCTAATGGTCAAGTTGAGGTCACTAATAGGGAGCTAGAGAACATATTGACCAATGTAGTCATCATCAATAGAAAGGATTGGGTAATAAAGATCCCTAAAGCAGTATGGGTTTATAATACTACATATAAAATTACCATATGTTT
The DNA here is from genome assembly GCA_037957365.1 of Torreya grandis. Classification (NCBI taxonomy): domain Eukaryota; kingdom Viridiplantae; phylum Streptophyta; class Pinopsida; order Cupressales; family Taxaceae; genus Torreya; species Torreya grandis. The sequence continues at coordinate 68,466 of JARHVA010001438.1, read as the reverse complement.
CTCACCATATGATCTTGTATTTTAAGAGAATCCTTTCTCCCAAATGAGTTTGAATTGTAGACCTTTAGGACATCAATAGAAGTGGGCATAGATTTGGATGAGGCAAAAAAAGATAGGATTCTTTAGTTCAATGAAATTGATGAGATGAGATTGGAAGATTTACAACAAACAATTCTTTTGAAACACCAAATAAAATAATGGCATGACATTCACATCAAAGAGAGGAAATTCTAGGAAGCATATTGCGATTTAATATTTGATTCAAAGTACTAACATTTTAAAGGGAAGCTTCATACTATATGGTTGGGACTCTATTAGGTGGAAAATATATTTGATAATGGATTAATTTAGCTTCTACCAATTTATGGAAATAAAATAACATTCTTAGTCAATGGAAATATGCTAAGACTTTAACATAAACCTCCCAAAAAATAGGAATTATTCAAACAAATTCAATCTCAAGATGAATTTGGATATATGGGAGAACCTTGTTCTTCCATTCTAGTAAAAGGATGAGATTTAAAGAGATTAATAAAGGAAGAGGATTGAAAACTATCAAATTATAGTCCTCATCTAGAAAATTTGTATGTGTGTTTGTTTTTGTGTGTGTGTGTGTGTGTGTGTGTGTGTGTGTGTGTGTGTGTGTGTGTGTGTGTGTGTGTGTGTGTGTGTGTGTGTGTGTGTGTGTGTGTGTGTGTGTGTGTGTGTGTGTGTGTGTGTGTGTGTGTGTGTGTGTGTGTGTGTGTGTGTGTGTGTGCGCGCGTGCGTGTGTGTGTGTGCGTGCGTGTGTGCGTGCGTGCGTGTGTGTGTGTGTGTGTGTGTGTGTGTGTGTGTGTGTGTGTGTGTGTGTGTGTGTGTGTGTGTGTGTGTATTTATGTATGTATAATATAAGGGATGGAATGAGGGAATACATTCTAGGGAAAATGGATTTTTTAGGGTTAATACCTTGGAAACATCATGAAAAACTACAAATTTCCCTTAAACATAGGAGCTACCTTTAGATGTTGTGGACACAAGACTTGGAGATACTTAGAGACCCCAAACATATTTACCTACAATTTTCAAGAGCTTTGGATGGGGATGATATGGGGATAGTTTCCACACATAACCTATTATGAATTGGTCGAGGATAATCATGCAACCAAAATATAAATGAACAGGACTGAGGATGAGTATCAATATCATACTCTCAATAAAAAACTAGCTCACTTACCCAATCTATAATCAATTGAACCTACATTGCAACCTAAAAATGCATCAGAAGGAAAAAAACCAAAATGCATCAAGTTCATAGAAAACCCTCTACAATTTATCATCGATCCATGTCTCTATAAATACAAGGTCATCTTCTACATAGAACAAGCCCTCATTGTTCACTTCCATGGGTGGATGTACAAATAACTAGATCTCCTCTAATAGGTATATCACACCTAGGTGACCTCATTAGGATATCTTCCAATAATGAAAAGGGGAGCTAGTGGATTCAACACTTTTATGTTTAATATTATGGAGGATCAACATAGGATTGAATATGGAAGACCCTAGTTTTGAGGTAATGTTGCCCTCACGATATTTAGATGGAACATTGGTTTTGAACCAAGTCATGAGTGTATTTACACATTGGCCCTTTGGGTCAAACTACCAAGTTTTCCCATCAAACTATGGGATGACTTGATCTTTAAGCTCATAGGAGATACTCTTGGGAAGTACATTAAAACTGATGTAGGCATAATAAACCCAAAAAACTTTATTATTGCCATTATTTATGTGGAAATGGATATATCACATAACCTACCTAGTTCCATTGAAATATTTGCTAGGGACTCCATTCTTAACCAAACACTTGAATATAAAATTATCCCTTTAGATGCTCCCAATGTTGATCTCATGGTCATCTCAAAGTGACTTGTCAGGCTCTCAAACAAAGAATTTCAATAGATAGAAATAGGATTTTTGGTAACACTTGTGGCTCTAAAATAGAGGATACTCCTTTTTTATGTAGTGATTAACTATCGAATCCCCTTGTGGTAGTGCAACAACTATGGATAGCATAATTTATCCTATCTAATGGAACATGGATATAAATATCTTACATGTTAGGTACACAAATATCTTGGAACACACTATAAAGCATCATAGTTGCATTCTTCTAGATGCCCTAAATCACACTTTAGTTTCAACACATCTTCACTCTCTAGGTATTACATAAATAAACTCACCTTCTTCCCTTCTACCATATGACAACTAAGTGGTGGCATACACCATGGGACCAGTGGAAATTTACCAATTGGCCTAAGTTATAACAAACTCCCTACATATGGTAGCTAACACTTTTACATTGGACAATCTTCTAGGTAAAAAAACTTTGTTGGTTGAGTGTGGAGTCTCAACAATAATCAATTTCAAACATAGCCTAGTTATAGATCACATCAACCTATGCGGCTCTCAATTTGTATCTCATCACACATAAAAACTAGGGATTGGAGCTGATGATTCACATGACAATTCAAATCTACAACAAATATTTGAGATGGATTATGACATGGAATAGATGACTACCACTCTATGCTCCCCTAATTCTACTTCCCTTTCTACTCACACCTTGTAGAGTAGATACAAGACTAGATCATAAACTAGAGAGGACCTATAAAGGATCAATAAAATATAATCAATTAGAGGTTTGAAATTATTCACATAATCCCCATTATCAATAAATAGAAGTAGATATACTCACCTATCACATGCACAATTGAAAATATAATGTGAAGTTCTCTCTAGAAGATAACTCACTATTTTTAAGGCCCTTGGAAGATCAAACTCAATACAATCGCCTAAATGATCATTACATCTCACAACATAAAAGGCATTGGGATGACCTCAAAGAAAATATCTCTAAAAAGGTTGGTGTATAGTCAAAAGTCAAGTGTTATTTTACTATAGGAACTATGTGCTCATAATTGGACACAAAAAGACATCTTCAGAAATGCCTACGCGATTTGACTTTCATGACAACCAACTCAATTGGAAAATTGGGGGGATTGGCTATTGGTTGGAATTCTTCCATGGAGTTGAGAATTGACACAACCAATTAAAATTTCATAATTTTTACTTTTTCTCAAAGGAATTAAACTTAGATGTGGACATACTCAATGTGTACGCACCCTCACATAATTAAATAGTCTTATAGATAGAGCTTAAGCAATTTGGGATTCTAAAACTACCATATCTCATCCTTGGATACCTTAACTATACAACACATCACTCAAAATTTTGGGGTGTTTAGGATAGAATAGACCCTATGGCAGACTATTTTCTGAGTTACATGTAAAAAATCATCCTGGTGGATGCTAATCCTACCCTACTAGATCCAACTTGGACTAATCACAGATTGGGGTCCATAAGGCATCTCTAAATGACTAGATCATTTTTTGATTAAAGAAGCCTTAATTATTTGGATCATAAATTTCAAGGCCTCTACTTTGAAACTACATACATTAGATCATGACCCCATACAAATGGAAATTTCTATGGGTACCAATCAACCACCTAATCCTTTCAAATTTAACCCACATTGGCTAAATTATGAGGATTTCATTGCTTTAGTCAAGAGGATCTAGATTGTGTACTCTCTAGATTAGGGTGAGCTAACCATGATTAGTTTACAAAGGATTCTCATTAAAGATAAAGTAGATGCCAAGGATTGGGCCAAATTCACTTTTTTTGAGAGTGACATTGAACTCTTAGAGGTGGAAGGAAAGATCAAAGTATGTATAGACACCTTCCATTTACAAGACTATAGAGCAGATACTTTATAGGCACTGGATGACCTAGAAATGGACAAGGATAGGTTACTTGCATGGCAAGAATCAAAGTGGTGTATGAAGAGAAAAAAATATTTGGTTCACTAAAGGGGATAATAACACAAAATTCTTTCATCGATGTGCTCTAACTAGGTGGGCTAGAAACACTATTTAGAACATTAGGGATCACAATGGGGATATTTGTTCAATCTTTGATTCCATATCTTAGGATGTTATTTCTCACTACCAATCCACTTATACTGATCCCACTTGATACAAAATTAGGGATATCATGGTGGTGGCCACCTTATTTTATGGATGGGTAAACTAACAACCAAATCAAACCCTTATTCATCTAATTACACTGGAGGAACTACACAAAACCCTCCACACCTTCCAACTAGGGAAGGAACCTAGTCCAAATGGGTGGATGATTGAGTTATGCATTATTCTTTGGGAACATATTGTAAATGACATCCTATTGGTCATGGAGGAATCCTTTACCATTAGTAAAGTATATGCCCCTTTCCCTTCCGCTTTCATTATAAATATCAAAAAGCACGACAACCTGTCAATCTTTGGGAACTACTGGCCCATCTCTTTTTACAATTATATCTAAAATATCATTTCTAAAATCATTGATACCCACCTCAAACCTAGCTTGTCTACTCATATCTCTCTTGAATAGTTTTTTTTTATGACTGACTCATACATGATGTTATTGGCACAGTGTAGGAGGCATTACACATGATCAAAACAAAATCCCATTCAACTTTCCTTCTCAAAATCAACCTCTACAAATATTTTTATCATGTAAATTGGCTATATCTTCATCTCATCCTCACACAAGTTGGGTTGTCTCTACCCTTTATAAATTAGATTGAGGATTGTTATCGATATATATAATTTGTTGTGCTAATTAATAGCTCTACATAACTCTTATTCTCCCCATCCTATGGAATTTAAAAAGGCTATCCATTCTCCCCGCTCATGTTCCTTATCATCATTAAAGCTCTGAGTTGCCACATTACATTTGAGTATAATGATGGGAACATTATAGATGTTAAGATTACTATGAATAATTTAATTTCCCACATCCTCTTCATTGATGATATTCTCATCTTTGGGAATGACTCACTTTTGAAAGCAAAGTTCTAGACTGCATTCTAAAACTCTTCACTTGTTCCACTGGGATTGTTATAAGCATGCATAAATCTGCTATGTACTTCTTTCACATTGATCATCCTACTAGGGATCTTAGTCATATTTTTATTCCTTTCTCCATTCATCCTAGTAACGATTACATAAAATACTTGGGTTTATTTCTCAAGGCAAATGACTACCACATTAAGGACTAGAACTAGCTCATTGACAAGCTTAAGAGGTGCATCTTCCCTTGGTGTAATTGATAGATCTCTGCTGGGAGATTAACACTGATCAACAGTGTATTCAAGGACATTATGGTATATTGGATTTCCCTTACTCTCCTACCATGTATGATCACCAACAATATCAGGAAAATGTGCCTACATTTTTTGTGGATGGGCAACAAGGCATATAACAATATACCTATAATGAAATGGAGTATTATTTCCCAACCTAAGGAAGATGGTTGTTAGGGAATAAAATATTTAACAATTTTCTCCAAGGTGTTGTTAACAAAGTTTTATGGAATATCATTAAATAGGGACTTTTATAGATGATTTTACACTAGAAATACATTCAACCCCTTAATATTTTGAAATGGATACATTTGAGTCATAAGAAACACTTTGGAGCCTCACTCTTCTGGAAAGAAATTATTATGAGTTTCAACCTCATTAAGTAATATCTTTCTTGGGACCCTAGGGATGGTACAATAATTTATATTGAAAGGGATGTTGTCCTTGGTATTCACCCTGATATTTGCTTCCTAGATGATACAAAGGCTTTCCTCAAACAAAATAACATCTTCACTCTTGTTGATGTCTTTGTCCATGACCACATTCAGCAGAATAATGGTTGTAAAATCATAGAGGATATTGGTCTCTCAGAGTAGTATTCTCTACACTAGGATAGATATCAATACATTCTTATCATTAATGTTATGGTCTTATCAAATAAAAAGTACAAACTTTACTAGGATTTCAATCTAGATGGGGGTACATATCAGGTAAAATTGGGATACTCTATGCTCATCCCCCCATAGTAGATTGTACTCACCCCATGGTGGTGGAAAGGATTATGGAAAATTAATGCTCCACCAAAGACCAAGATCTTTTTTGGCTTGTACTCCATAACCATATTCTAACATGGTATAATCTATTATATAAGGGTTGGGGCAGATTAATTTTTTTTCACTTTGTCAATAAAATTATAAATATATATCACAAGTTTTCATTTCATGTAACTTATTTAGGATTCTTTGGGATGCTTACACATCACAAAGGGTTTGTAATATGTAGGAGGGGTACTCTTTGATCTTTTCTTGGGATAGGTGGCATGAACATGGTGGCCTCTCCACCTCTATGAAATATCTTCCATTCTAAATCTATTAGAGTCTCTAGATTATGAGAAATGATGTCATATTCTCAAAAATATGGCATTCTCACCTCACCACACTCTTGTTGAGGTCAAAATACCACCATTTTTGAAAAATGGGGACCCTTATGCCAAATTATGCAATTTATACCTTAACATTATAATTTCATTTTGATTAGAGTTTCATTAACATGTATGCACATTATTTGTGTTTTAAAATAATCCATCCCACTTTATACCACAAGATTGGTGTGCAATATATTATATTTAGTTTCTTATTATTAAAATAAAGTGAATATTTTAAACCTTAGGACTCCATTAAGGTTGTTATGTGATTGTGTTAGATTATAGGATTTATAACCCTTCCTAACATGTTATGTTGTGACATGTGATCCCCTAATCAGGTTTAGTAGATCCCCATATTGGTCATTCTCCTACTAAAAAAATGTATCCCCAATCAAAAGTATAGGTATGCTCTATCTTCTATGATCTAGGATTAATTTATAGACATGATGCACTTTCGATTGCATATAATTAGCACTTGTTTGAGTAGGAAATTATTTGGAATTAAAAAGAAGACCAGGGGTCAATTTTATATGATGTCATATGTATTGGACTACCTAATGGATACCACCAAAGTTCCTAGCATTAAAGAATGGTCACCTGATGGGAAATAGATAGTCTCCCAATATTGCTCAAAATTGCATATATTCAAGTATAAGGAACATATGTAATTCACATATGATTGTGTCTATCCAACCTTGGTTGAGGCCATAAAAGTGATCCCCATGATGAGGGTTAGTCATCTAATCAATAAATATGTTTAATTTATTAGGGACATTTGGTTTAATCTATATTTCACTATAATCAAGATTGAAGGGATCTAGTGCACCCTACTCATGTTACTAGTCCATGTACCCAACAAGTTAGATGAACAAGAAGTTGTATTTTAGATATGGAATGGTATAGATGGTTTCTATAAAACCAAGAGAAAAGGCTTACTCTACACCTTTCCCTTAACCATTGGTTGGATTGTGTTTCAAAAATGGGACAATCTACAAGCTACTTCTAGGCATAAGAGCTCTTTCAAATTATAGCATGATGAATTGAGATAGTAAGACCCCAATGATAAAGTTAGGAAACATTTTAAGTCAAAAGGAATTAGTATGACCTATGACCACCAGTCTAGTCCTTATGATCGCATGTACACTAGAGATTCTTCATTCACTGAAGTATTGACAAGATTAATGAAACTTAACATAAAACTAGAATCTAGATTGTTAAGAGACTACAAACCAAGTGATGACATATTGTAGATGGGGCCCATGTAGTACCATTTATTACTAGGTCCATCTTTTGGGCCTTTAGCACAACCACAAACAAAAACATAAAATCTTGGAACACAAGTTGAACAAAGACCTAAGGAAAGGATACTTAGTGAGGTAACATCATCTTTATCTCACCTTGAAGAATTAGAGTCACCTATTGAATAAATAGACATAATATCATTGTATCTAGAAGAAATAATGAAGGATGCTCTTGTAATGTTATCTAATGCCTATCAATCAAAGGATGAAGATGTCCAAGTGGAATAACCTCAAGCTCTATCTAAATAGGTAGAGAAGGAGAAGGGGAATGAAATAACATTAGACTTAGTCCTGTTGCAACCCTACCTAAAAGGAAAGCTAACCTAGCTCTAATCCAAGTAAGAGGCAAGAAGCCTAGGTTGACACTCACTCATCCTTTGAGTGAGGTCAAATTTTTCAGTGATGATTACCTAATCCATAGTCCAACCATTCCTAAATGGTTTTTATATAGCAAGTTGAAAACTATTCCAACCATGCACCACCCTTGGGCCATCAAAAAATATGATAATATCCATGTGCATGATGAGATAAAAACTTGGATTTTAGCCCTTTAGAAAGAAGAGAAATATATGCATATGGCTACTCTTGGAACTTCATGTAAAACATAAGTTGAGATTCTTGCTCCCCAAGTAACAAAATATTTAGTTGGCATTAGCTATGACCCAACCAAAGCCAATATTCAAAGAGTTATTGAAATAAAGGGGCATGGTTGGAGGAGAAGAATTCAATATTTAGAAATTGGAACCATTTTTTGGCTTGACTCCTATTGATGGGTAGAGACTAGGTGAAAATTGCATCTTTGAGTAAAATGTACTTGAATTGGCTCAAGCACAATCATCTCAATTACAAGATGCCATCAAAGGCATCCTACAATAGAATAAGAATTTTAAGGAAAAATCCATGAGGACTAGTGCAAATTTTTTGAAGACACAATGGTTGATTTGTTTAATTCCTTGAAAGCAGTCAGATCCAAGCAAAATACTATGAGTATAAAAAGAAATAAGGCTATAGACCAAGTTGGCTAATGGCAGGTTGTAAGTTATCAAGTGAAATACTTGATTAAAGTCTTTACTAAAAATCAAGTCCAAAAATTTAGGAAAATCAACCTTGCCCACTTAAACATAGATATGGACATATAGTGGACAAGATCAGTTCCTTAAATAATTGGTCTAAGAAAATGAAGGACATTACTAGGGACTTCAAAGAGCAAGAGGAAAAGATGTTGTACATATTATAAAATATGATCAAAGAGCCTACCTCACTTAGTTCTCTAGGCCTTATTATAGATGAGTAGTTCAAGCTCAGAACTACTCAATTTATAGAAGAAGTGAGAAGCCAAGGTGAGGGAAAAATAGGTGATGAAAATAAGAGAATCATGGGCCTACTCTTATCATCAAAAGAGAATATAAGAGATGAAAGAGGCATCAAACAAGATATAGAGAAGGCTAAGAAAATTCTCAAGGACCTAGCTGACCAAGAATGTGAGCTCTTCCTAGAACTTATAATTAATTTAAAGATTGTTGATGAATAACATTAGAAGACAACAAGACTTTTCAATAGAAACATAGGAATTAATTAGAATAAGGTCCACAAAGTTAGTTAGGAATATTATTTTGTAGAGCTTTGGTAATATTTTTAAAATATAATATTATTTTTCAAATACGTGCATATTGTAAGCACATTTTCCTATAGGTCATTCTATTTTAGAAAGTCTAGTGTGTTCTAGAACTTTGGTAGAAAGGATAGGTGTCCTTACACTTATACACTTATAATTTGATATGACTAACTAACATACTTAATTTATTTCTATAAAAGGAGTATGGTCATTTGTAAAGAAGGGGGGAGTTTTTTTAATCTAAAACTAGTGTAAACTTTGAGTAACTAATGCAAGCAGAGAATTTTGAAAAGATTATCTCATTTTTGTTTGTGTGAAATGTTATATGGTTTCTCTCTCACTTGTTTGTTATAAATTCTAGGCTTGAATAGTTCTTGTAGACTATTAGTGTGTACATTTGAATGCATAATTTTTAACTTATGTTTATGCTAGGGCGACTGAAGGTTCTCTAGTTTACTTAGTTTTATTTTCTCTACATTTGTAGATGTGCATCAACTATCTACTTATAGGGGTAAATATTTAAAGTAAGCTTCGTTCTTATTTGCATTATTTTTCACATTATTCAAAACTTTCCCTGATGTGTGGTAAGATTTGAGCTTAAGTTGTTTCGTATCATACATTGGTTTTAAGTACATGCCTAGATAATATTTAAACTTTGTCATGATGTCTGGAATGAAGATCAACAACAAAATATTTTTTCTCTACCCTACCCTTCCTTTTGCTTTTTTTTTTAACCAATTCACTTTAGATTAAAGATTCAATGTATATGTCCATCTTAGTTTAGCTTTAGACTTATAATTGAGCATAATTCACCTTAATTATCATAGATCATTTTCTTATTTGAAAAAAATTGAAGGCCATAGTGGCTTCCAACCAAGAAACATTATAAATATTGTGAAACAATCATTCATTCTACCTCTATTCCATCATAGATAACAAGATTATCATAAACTACAACTCATGATCTAAATTCTTTGGATTCTAAAATTTTAAGTGTTTATTAAACACTCTAATCACATTGCGATACATATTAAGGCATCAACAAGGTAATCTTCGTTGGTGCTAGGAGGGCCCTAACCAAATTTTTTGTAGATTTGTAGTATCTTTACTGGTTTTTTGTGAATTCTATTTAAAGATTGCTTTAGTCTTTGCATATTTGTGTTTATTTTATCATAATCATGTAAAGGTTGGTGATCTTCATGGTTTTAGACTAGTCTTTATGTTTATTTATACAAAGATTAACATTCTTTAAAGACATATGTTGAATTGTGGTAAAGATAGCTTTAGAATTGTGAAACTAATAGGTTTGAGGTTAGTAATAGTTGTTTTGATAAAATATTATTAGATCCTTTTCTTAATTGATTTAATTTGAGCTTGAAATGTGTAAAGTATGATCTTAATTATGTATCTAGATACATATTTGAACTGACTTGATTAAAGATTGTCATCCTTTGTCATCCTTTATATGAATATTTGCAAAATTTTCTTAATGTGCATTTCTACTCACTGTCCTCTACAAAGATAGGATTGATGCATCATATTTCAAACAAGATTCATAATTATTCATCTGGAATTGTGAAAAATCTAGACAAGGTCATGTTCATAGAATAGGGAATCTTTGCGTGAATTTAAAGTCTTTAAAAAAGCTAGGTGGGACAAAGGTATGTGCAAGATTTAAAAATATTTGCCAACTTAACCAATTTAGGGTGCTCACATATTCAATCCCAATCAAGGTATATATTGGCTAGGTGGCTCTTCCATCAACATGCTTGGTGTGGTACATGACCTTCCCTATAACCTAAAGAAATATTGTCTAATATTTAGTCCTACTAGTATTGTAACTGCTGAGGAATATATTAAATCATTCAAATCTACTTTAAGATTGCTAAATATCACTCATAAGATGTAACATGTAAACTATTTCCCTTCACTTTTAGAGATGCTGGATATGAATAGTTTTTAAATTTAACTAAAAATTACATTACTAGTTAGGCTAACTTCAAATATATTTTCATTGACCAATTTAGAAAAATATTAGTCCTTGTGTCTTATACCAACAATGAACCACAACAAAAAGGGAAGCAAATGAACCCATAAGGGCTTTCAAAATTTATTCAATAGGACTATAGCTCTTTATAGACTAGATGAGGCTTTGGCCTTATAAATCTATAAGTATGCCTTAGATTCTATGATTTCTATGTTTATAAAGAGAGATATTGGACCCATGAACACATTAGCCTTAGCCTATTCTGAAGTAGTGATCATCAATGATCAAATGAAGCCCCAATGTTAGATGGCTTAATCTATTCCCAATGCTAACCTATAATTGTCTACCTTGAACATATTACATAATAAAAATAAGAATATACTTATTTTGAACCAAATCCCAACTTTGAACCAATTACCCTTAAGTCATGCTCATCGTACCCAAAACATAGGATTCTTGAACACTAACATAAATGAATTTAATTTGAGTGATCAAAAGGCATTAGTGTCAACCATTGGTACTAATAATAATTAGGTTCATAACTTTGAGGCTCCCAAAAGTGAAAATGACTTTATCTTAAAGATGGTACAAAAGTTAAGCACTAATTTTCTTCAATTATAGAAGCAAGTTGGTAATATTGGAGAGACCTTATTTATGAATTTTTCTTTCCAAAGGTTTAATAGGCACATTAATAGATTTCATAATGACAGTTACAACAAAAATAAGAATAATGAGTCATTTTTTGATAGGAAACGAATGGATATAAATCTTACTAATATTAATTTACTTGATTATTGTAGAGTGTATTATACTTCTAGACATGGTGAGATAGACTACATTGAATTTTCTAAAGCTTTTGAAGCCTTTCAAGAAGAGTTGGATATGCTTGAAGTGGTTCTTAATAAATAAATGGTGCAGGTATATCAGGATCTAAATCTACTAACCAAGCCTTTATGGTGGAGACATTTGACTTCCCTTTCCAAGAAGATAATGAAACTAATGATATTCTTGAATAAATCCATGCTTTTTTAATAGTTCCTAAAGAAGACCTACCCTTTAAGGAACAAGGATTAGAAATAACCCCTGACTAATTCAACAGCTCCAAACAACTTTGGCACTCCTCCATATACTACCTTAGATAATAACCTAGAACATCCAAAGGGAAGTAATTCTAAAAATTATACTGATACATCTAATTCTTCTAATAAGACTGGGTATAATATTATGGAAGACATGAATGAAATTAAGGCTAACATTATATTTCATGATTTGACATAGATCACTAAGAAAAGAGACCTATTGTTGGAGTCCTTGTCTAAAAATCCTAACAGACCACCCAAACCTGACAATGCCAATGTTGTTATGTATAAAGCTAAGACATAGTACCCATATTTTATACTTATTATCAAAATGTTTGGTAAGAATTTACATAATTTTTTTATTAGATTCTGTTGCATCGACAAACATTATGCCAATAGGTATTTGTAAACAACTTGGTTTGACTCTTGTTAAATCTAATAGAGGTGTTACTTAACAAGATAAGTCTAGAGTCAAGGTAATTGGGGAATTATTAAATGTTAATATGCAATTTGATTCTAAACCAAGGGTCCAAAAATTCAATAACATTTGGTGGTGGACATTCCTAATGATTATGGGATACTATTAAGTAGAGAATGGACAAAGGCCATGAATGGATATATGTCCACTGACTATTCACTTTTATGGCTACCATGGAAAGGAGTCCCAAATCATATCAGAGTGGAAAGAGAGCCTCAAATAAAACACATGATCATAGAATATAATACTATGAATGAAAGGGTTAACATGCTAGAATCTGATGAGATCAACATGATGTATTCTGAATGAAGAGTGTATACTCTTGAGACTTCTACTGTACCTAGTCCTAATACTTCTCATGCTTTTCTTAGAACTTAAAAATTACATTTTGATGGCACTAAGTGTAAGTATAGATCTAGAGTAAGAATTATTCTAACCAATTCTATTGGGAAATAACTAAAAGCTACTTGTAGACTTTAGTTTCCTTGCACAAATAATCTTGTAGAGTATGAAGCTTTGATTCTAAGATTATAATTTTCTATTAAGCATAAGGTTAAATATCTCTTAGTTCATGGTGTATCATAACTTATGGTTAATCATGTAAGGAGTAAATAATGGTGTAAATTATCATATCTAAAGAGATATAAGTTTAAAGTCTAGGATTTATTGGAATATATTGATGCTTTCAATATATTTTCCATCCCTAGGGAGGAGAACAGGGTTATTAATGAGCTTGCCTCAGCTGCATCCAATCTAATGCCAAACCTTGACTCTCAAAATTTTAGCATTGAGATGGTTCCATGCCCTTCGGTCTTAGATAATGTAAACTATCTATAGGTTTTTAATGATGACCAACAAATCCTGGAGTTCTTGACCAACTTAGGAGTATTTGAATAATATGTTGTGGATAAGGCCAACGAGAATACTCTTGAAGAGGATGGAAAATTTGATAAAATTTTTATTCAATTGAATGAAAAAAAAGTCCCGAAAGGCCTGATTACTTTGGAAACATTATTTGATCAGGACAAACTAGTTAAAAACTCTAGAATACCCAAGGCAAGTGGGAAGGATTACAAGGCAATTGATCTTGGACCCCAAGATCAATCTCAACTAGTTAATATTGGGATAACATGCATGGGCATTGAAAATAAAAAATCCAAAGACTTGATGACAAACTATAAGCACATAATACTGTGGTCTTATGATGACTTGATCCAAGAGTCATCACCCATACCATACCCTTGAAGGAACACTGCAAACCTTTCATACAAAAGTCGAGGCCTATCAACCCTATTTTAGAACCTATGATTTTCAAAGAATTCAAAAAAATATTAGATGCCAAGATTGTATTTCCCATTAGGCACTCTACCTAGGTCACCAATTTTGTGCTAGTTAGGAAAAATAATGGCGAAATAAGACTATGCATTAATTTTAGGAATTTAAATAAATCATCTAAAAAAGACAACTATCTTTTGCCTTCTCCAGACCAAGTTATACAAAGCGTTTCTATTTCTATTATGATATCCTTTCTTGATGGACTTTTAGGGTATAATCAAGTGCTAGTGAATCAGGAAGATAGGATGAAAACTAATTTTACTACCAAGTGGGGCATGTTTGCTTACAAGAGGATGCCATTGAGACTGATCAACATAGGAAAAACATGACAAAGGGCTATGGATCATGATTTATAAGGTATAGTAGGTAAAAAAATTATTATATACATGGATGATTTGACTATATTTTAAAAGAATAGGGAAGACCACATCATGCATCTGCAATAGGTATTTGAAAGGTGCAAAAGGTATGGGATTTCCTTTAATCCAAAGAAGAGTATTTTTTATGTTGCTAAGTGAAATTTGTTAGGCCATGTCATTACTAAGGAGTATAGATTATGAAAGAGTAGAATATATATCAAAGATAGAGCCTCCTAATAGTAAGAAAGAACTGAAGTCACTCTTTAGCAAAATTAATTTTGTAAGGAAGTTTATTTCTAGATTTGAAAAAATTATCAAGCCACTGCATGATATGCTAAACAAGGATGTCAAAATCACTTGGAATGAAGAGACCAAAAAGGCTTTTAAGGATATCAAGGAGGTAATTGGACAAGTGTCAGTCTAGATAAGTCCAAATTTATTCAAGGATTTTTACCTCTATTCCTTTGCTTCTGATCATACTATTGCTGTAGTTTTAACTCAAAAAATTGAAGGATGTGACCATCTAATTGATTTCATGATCACAAAATTTAAAAATTTTTAGTTAAATTATTATTTAATTGACATACAAGAATGTGTATTAGTTAAGGTATTAAATAAATTCAAACACTACATTGTTAGGAATAAGGTGCATTCTATCTTACTAGACCTTTCCACCAATCTCATGTTGAGTTAGGATAAACTAGGAGAAAAGTGAGGTAAGTGGATGTCAGTGCTGCAAGAATATGACATTGATCTAAAGACTACAAAATTAGTATGGTTTCAAGGTTTTATTCAATTGATTACCAATACTAACCCCAATCTAAATTTCATGTAGGTTAAATAGGAAAGTTTTAAATCCAATGATTGGTATGATCCAATTGTCCATCTACTAATCAATGGCACTTGTCCTATAGGGTTGACCAGGGATCAAAGAAGATCCCTAAGACTTAAGGCAACCCACTAACTAATTAAATATGGAGTCTTGTACTGAAAAAACTTTGAAGGCATTTACTTGAGGTGTGTATCCAAATAAGAAACAACTAAGATCATGAGCACTTTTCATGAGAATCTAGGTAGTGGCCATCTGTTTGGAAGGTCAGTAGATCATAAAATCCTTAGAACTAGTTACTACTAGCACACAATCTTCAAGGATGTCCACAAGCATGTGAGGCAATTCTATTCATGTCAAGTCTTCAACCCAAAAGAGCCTAAGGCAGCCATTCCATTACAACCCATTATGTTAGATAAACCTTTTACATAGTGGGGACTAGATTTCATGGGGATAATCAACCCCAATTCATTAGAAGGTCAAAAATACATTATAAATACTACTGACTACTACACTAAATGGAATGAGGTAGTGGCCACTAAATAGTGAAGAACCAAAGAAGTGATCAACTTTTTAGAATAAAACATATGCACCCAGTTTGGGACACTTATATCTTTAGTTTGTGATAATGGATCTACTTTTACATCCATAGAGATGATAGAATGGGCATATGATAATAGTATCATTCTAAAGTTCTCATCCAACCATTATCCTCAATGTAATGGTGTATTTGAATAAACCAATAAGAACTTGATGAAAGCAATAAAGATGTTTTCAATAGAAAAGCCTAGGACTTAACATAAGTTAGTAAAATATGCCCTATGGGTAGATAGAATAAGAGTCAAGTAGGATCTCAAAGCATCACCCTTCTTATTTGTATATGTCCCAGAGCTCATATTCCCCATTAAACTCAAGCTACCAACATATTGGTTCATGCAAGATTACATGGAAGATGGTGAAGAATTGGAAAATTAAAGGCTACTGGATATTGTTCAAATGGAAGATGCCAGAGAAGAGGCTTTCACCAAATTTATCAGACACCAAACCATGGTGAAAAGGTGGTTTGATAAGAGATCAAAGATAAAGGTGTTCATGCAAGGAGACTTGGTTCTTATTTGGGATAAGGCATCCGAACCCAAGGGTAAACATGAAAAATTCACACCTTTATCGATAGGCCCCTATCAAATTAATGTAATTCTTGGAAATAACACCTTAAAGTTTAAATCCTTATAGGGAATAAAGTTCACGTTATCCGCCAATGGGAAATACCTTAAGCATTAATTTTTTACTACTCCCCTTGGGGTCTTCATGGAGTGAATTTCAAGAATGATTACAATTAAAGTAGGTAGGCTAGTATAGTTTATTTATATTATTTATTTCATGTCCCTTGTTTGTACATATGTTTATTTATATTTATTTTATTTACATTTATTTTTTGCTTTCCTTGCTTTCTATTCTATGTGTTTGCTTTCTTTGCATTGTTCCTTGATTTTAATATATCCTTTTGGACAAATTTCAACTTAAAGTTTAAAAACTCAAGAAATCCATGGTTTATGAATGAAGGTATGAACCTTCAACATATGTTGATCATGGGTTTTAAATATAAAGCTTAATGTTATAGGTAGATAAAATTTTAAGGAATAATGGATAGGTTGGTTATTTCATAAGGTCTGAACATTGTTTTGATCTAAGATGAGTTTTAATAAGGATTGCATATATGGGATAAAATATTGAATTATTGAGAAAATATCATGCTATCACTTAAAAGACATCCTTTCTTAGGATAGAGGTTACAACCATAGATGATTTTCTGAGGATCAAAAGTTTGACCAAATCCCTAAACTTGGCTAACCTAGTTCCCAACCTTTACTAGAAAGCCAAAATGATCTAAAAAAATAAAAGCTTCTTGTAAAATCAAAATTTTTCCAAGAAAAGGTGATTCTTTTAATCTCCATTGGGTATATGGATGTCTAACTAGTACTGGAGTAAGACCATGAGTGGAACCAAAGGCATCTCTATCAGGGCTATAAATGCTTGATTGGTAGTAAAGCAATACCCAAGCCTATCCTGAGCTAAAGCATGGTTCTTAATGAATATCCAAAAATGTTGTAAGTAAATGTTAATGATTAATGTCATGGAATCTATAAATTTTTCCCTAAATCCCATGTCAAATAGTAAATGGAATCAAAGCACACATACAACATGACTAGGATTTGATTTCTGATCATAATTATATAGGTACAAGACTTATTTTAACCATGAACTGATCCTGATAATGACACTGATCAAGTGGAAAAAGTAGTATAATTATTTGTTTAAACCAGAGTCTATGAATTCTAACATATTACTATGTTCCCCCAAAATTCACCATTTGTTGAGGTCAACATACACCCATTTCTAAAAAATGGGGAGCCTTTTGTGAAATTATGTAATTTGTACCTTAACACTGAAATTTCACTTGATCAAAGTTTCATTAACATGTATTAATATTATTTGTATTTGAAAATAATTGAAACCTTCACTTGGTTGGCTTGTTTATCCATGGCTCTGGTTTGACCTTGTCTAAATTTTCTAACATTTGTTCTTCATGTTTCAGGTTACAAGTTTGATGAAATCCTTCTTAAATGGGCTGTGTCTAAATTTTATGGTTTAAATCCTAATTTGGACTTTTACTAGCCTTTTGTCTATAGAAATTCAAGCTAAATCCATGTTTAAATATTCTATAAACCATCTTTCAGGAAACCCTAGCATAGGTTCTTTTGGACCAAATTCAAAAATTAACATGAACAATTTACATGGGAACACTTTAAAATTGCCATAGACTTAAGTTTAATTTTTAACTAAGGCCTATGTGTGTTTTTAAACATCAACCAAACCTTATCATAAAAATTATATACTCGTTCTCTTCATGTCTCGATCCCCTCATTCTTTTTTTATTTTAGCATGGTCTAAGTTTAATGTTTGTAGGGTCTTTTTACTATGCTCCTAGCTTGGTCCAACTTTATTAATCACATGGTCCCTCTTGTTACAAAATTAGACTAATGTCTTATTTCTAAGGCCCTATTTATGTTTATTAACATAAACAAGTCCTTAATATAAAGATTTTATCCTAAATATTATGTTTTCGAGCCTTGACTTAAACTGTGTGCTTGTTTGTAGGATCAACAACCCATATTTAATCATAAAAAGTTGATCAAATGAAATGAGACGAGTTAAATATGCCTAAATATTTAATCCATAGAACTAATGGCATTTGAATCCATGGATTGTGATCTATGACCTGCTTTGATCAAATGCCAAAGATCTGATAGCGCATGATTGAAGCAAGGAAATAAGATGGTCCCTTTTATTATTATAACTTATACTTAGCCTAAAATTTACCCTAAGGTTTCCATTATATTTATTAATACAATAAAACCTTAGGATAAAGTCTTGTACTAGGACTTGTATTATTCGAAGGGTCTTTTTATCATGTTTTAAGCTTAGGATAAGGACTTGTGTTATGATTTTATTAAATATAGGGCTCTTTTATCATGTTCTTAACCTAGCTCAAAACCTTAGGCTAAATTTTGTTTGTATTTATTAATACTAATTAAAAAATTAGTCTAAGGCTTTGATCTAAGTTCTATATAGTCTCAAGCTTACTTAATCTATTTATGACTGCAGGATCCAACCGCATTAGACTACCTAGATCATAATCAATGACCAATGTTTACTTGAGTGAAATAAATTGAACAATACATATTGAACCAATTTCATTTGGAGAATAAACATGCTTAGGGTCTTGTACTTCAATGTCAAAATTGATCTTTCATTAGCTTAATTGGATCTATTTGAAGCGATGTTTTGATTCTAGACCCTTTTAACTAAGTTTAAATTTGCATGGGAGTAATTGTAAACACCATAGACTTAGCTTCAATATTACCATAAGATTTAGTCATGTTTTTAAACATTTGACCAAACCTTAGTCTAAAATCTTGTGTTTGGTCCCTATATGCCCCATGATCTTTTGGTTAATTTTATTGGTTTGATCTAACAAATATAGGGTCTTATTATTATTAAACTTAGCTTAGAGATTTTACCCTAATGTTTTGTCATAATTATTAATATGATAAAATATTAGGTTAAAAACCTTACATTAAGTCCTTTTATTATTATTTGGGGTCCTCTTTTTGCTATGTTCTAATATTAGCTTAAATATTTTAGCCTAAAGTTTATCTTATGTTTATTAACATGAAATAAAACCATAGTCTAAATATTTTAACCTAAGTTATTTATGTATCCTAACCCTAACTTAAACAATGGGCACCTTTTTAAGATCCATGACTCGCATTCACTCAGACAGGATCAATCTGATAGAGCATAGTCAAGTCAAAGTTTCAATGATGCTTCCAAAAAGATAAGGAAGTGACAAGTGTCATGGTCCCAGATAAAGAACAAGTAGACAATAGTGGCCCATTCCATGGAATGTAATCAAATGGTCCACATTCATTCAAACTACCATTATCAGATGGTGCAAGACTAGGGAAGAATTTTTTGATGGAGCTTCGAGTAAGCATAGAATCCCCAGATAGTGAAAGTGCATTAACTACTAATGATGACAAAGTGTAGAGCTCAAGAGGCTTGTAGGACTGCCAAGTGGCATGACCTCAGAGCTAAGTATATATAATGATTAATGGCATTTGACTCTCAGGATCAAGATCAATGGCTAGTGTTGATCTATGCAATATGATCTGACGGAGTGAGACAAAGTAGTTTTTCAAAATGCAATGATCAATTTTCAAAACATTAATGAACAAAATGTTGTGAAAATTCCACAAGTACTATGACAATGCCATATCAACAAAACGTGATAAAGTTAAAGATCTTGTGGGCTTAGAAAAGTAAAGGTATAAATGCAAAGGTCCAAATTAAAATATAATGAATAAACTCACTCAAGTTCAAAAAACCATCACCATTAAAGCTCAAAAAAGACTGGTAGAAAATCCCTAGTATCTACAAAGGCCCTAATTTCATCCCAGATTAACCATAATCAAGCTAGAGAGAGTCAAATTGTCATAAGAATAGGTGCAAACTGATCTAAATGAAAATTATAGACCAATAGTGAGAAAATTTTCAAAATTCATAGTCATGGTGACTCAAAAAAATAAGATACAAAACTCTATCTAACCACTGATTTAGAAGGTAGACACTTCAATGACATAGAATTCAATGCTATAAGATTAAACACAGGGGATAAAAACTAGTCCAAGCTTTTCTGGACCATTGAGGAGCTGTCATTCATCATGAGGGAGGATGAAAGGAACACATCAATCAAAAAGAGGTACTATTAATAGGTCTCCATTCAAATGATAAATCTACAATATGCTACAACAAAACCAGAGGTACTACATTGTATTGATGTCATTACTCCTATTTTCAAAGATTGTAAAATTGATCAGGGCATGTTAGTCCATAAACATAGCTTTAGGAAGGTTATGTATATTTCTCTTATAGCATTTGAAAAATATTATAAGTTTCCAAAGCCCTAAATAGACATGAATAAAATCAATGAGTGGGCCAAGAAAAATGATTTGAAGACCCCTATAACTCCCTGACTATATTCTGGGAATTAAGCAGTTTTTAACCTCAGTGGCAACATCCCAATCAACCAATTTAGACCTAGGATCATGATGATTATGACTCTAATGAACAAGATATGTGGTAATTTGACCACCACTTATGTGGATAAAATTTGGGTGCCTTTGGTATATTTCATGGTTAAAAGAGAGAAAACCTCTCCCTTTAGTGAAGTCATCAATGTATACACATAATATGTTTAAAATTTTATTTATTACTGACACTTTTTATCTTGCAAGAACCTATCGAGTCTCAATCTCTCTAAGTTCTTGCCTTGAGGGGTGTATTGGGAAAGCGGTGGGCAGACCATTAGTGCTTCATAATATTGTTGTCACTTTTACCACTAGCCATCTACACACTTGTCTCCTAAAACCATTAACCCTAAGCTTATTCTTCTTAGTCCTTCCTCTTCTAGTCTTATTCCTCTTTCCATCCTCATTTTATTACCTTAACATGCTTTTGGATAAGAGACTATATTGGGTTAATTAGGTCAACCCAATATAGTTTAGGGGTATTTCTCACTTTTTTAGCTTGTTAGCCTTACAACTGACCCAATTCAAACCTAGTGAATTATCCCAAAAAACAAACTGGGTTGACTGGGTCGACCCTATATAGCCAATGCTCTTGGGAGTATTTAGGTCAAGATATACCTATATATACAATTTAAATCCCACCATGTCATAAGAAAAGAATTATTATCAAATAAGTGCAAGTGAACATCTGCTTATTGACCATTATACTTGATGAATAAAGTTTAAGGTTCCATACTTTCTTTAGAGATACATATATTGTCTTGTGGAGAATTATTTTGGATGTTTAGATAGGTTGTGTAGCCTAGATTTGATTTATCTTGGTTATCCTTACATACCACAACAATCTCTTGTGAATCACCTTGGATAAAGGAGAGATTGAGGCTCGATGGGTTCATCTTCAAAGGTAAGTATTCCTAACTTTATTTCTCTTTTGTGAGAGTAGATAGATAATGCATTTGTATTCTTCTCCCATGTATTAGGATTTTATATAAATTTAAATGAGTATATGTCTTCTAATACATTTTTAGTTTAGTTTGTTTTATTGTTTCTGACACCCACTTTGTGCCACAAGCTTTGGTGTGCACTAGATTAGATTTACTTTCTTGTTATTACAATAGATTGAATGCTTCAAACCTTAGGAATTGATTAGGGTTGTTGGGTGATTGTGTTAGATTGTAGGATTTGAAACCCTTCTTATCATGATATGTTTTTATAAGATATCCACTAATCAGGTTTAGCAGATCCTCATATTGGTCATGCACCCGTTTAATAAGTGTATTCCCAATCAGAAGTGTAGGTATGTTCTATATTCTTTGAGCCAAGATTGATTTATAGACATGATGCATTTTTAATTGCACACATTTTGGTAAACCTGATATGAAACTAACCTTTGTATGATTTATTTCACTTATTTATTTCTTTTAATCATCAAGTTTATCATATATTTTGACATATTGGATCGATTTTGTCGACCCAACTATTTTTCTCCATGCACAAGTTTCCAAGAACAGTCAATTGGATCAACCCAATCAACCTAGTATAAGTTTTCATCCTTTTAGACACCTATTTTAGCCTATTAGGTTGACCCAATTGACCTGTTATAGTTTCAACACTTTTCAGCAGGTTTATGCATGGCTTGATTGATCATGTCAACCTAGTTTGTAGGTTTCTCAAGCATACCTCAAGGTTCTTCATCAGTATTATTCCTTCATTAAATATATGATCCACCAAGGTTCCTTTATATCTCTATATTCCTCTTTTTTCTATCTTTCCTTTGTTTGTAGTCTTCAAAATTTCCCTTGCATAGTCAACTGGATCGACCCTGTCGACATAATTTTGTGTTCTATGTGCTATCTAGAATAACGAGATCAACACTATTGACCCAGTTAATTTTTAAACCTTGATCTATAGTATAGGTTCAAACATATTGATTTTTTATTTTTTGCATATAGTTTCAACACTATAACTTGTTTCAAAGTTGGAATTAACCTCATATTTATTAGTAAGTAATTCACACTTTTTTTTCCTATTGTTTGCATGCTTAAAATAACTCACATAGTTTAATTAATGGATTTTAAATTAATTTATTATTTAAATATTTATATTTTATGCACACATGACCAAATCACAAAAAAATAAATAAGCACTTTAACATTTATCTACCCTACGCCAATCTACTTGGATTTCATCACCAAGGGGGAAGCTGACTTGATGCTCTGGTCAAGTATAAAGCATGGTTAATGGTATATTTTGTCTAATCACCCAACACCCTTATCATTTTAGTGTGTGAAGTGAGGGGGTAGGCCCTAATACCAAGCCTATATCATTTTCACTATAGTCCCTTTTAGCCCAAACTACCTAAAACCATCCTTAGATTGGTATCTAGTACCTTGCTTATAACTAACTTCTAATCATAATTAAAATCATATCTTAATAATATAATCAAAAATTAGGTTCAAAAATTAGTTATATTTAATTTTAAAGTTTTTTTATTACTCTTTGTTCAATTGTGTGCACAAAATCTTGCATTAGCCAATGTTAGTACAAGTTTTTGTTTTGTGTGTTTCAATTGGATTGGCCAGCATTAATCTAATTGATTATTTGTTTCCTTTTAGTATTTAATACTTTTAATTACTTGAAAACCTATCTTGTTTCATTTTCATAATATATTTTAGTCTTCTTAAATTCCCTATCTATTGTATTGGATCAACCTAGTCGACCCAGTAGACTTTTTGCCTTCTATACACTATACTAGATCAACCTAGCTGATCCTATACAGTTTTATAGTCCCTATTTCTATACTAGGTCAACCCAGTTGACCCTATACTATTTTAATTACCTCTTTTTCCTTTGATTTATCATCTCTCTTATTTTTAATTCATCATGGACTTTCTATTGGATAATGACATTGAGTTACAGTCAACATACATGATGAACTTTACCAATCCTAATAGGGTCTCCCATAGATAAAGTAGGGCTCCTCTTTTGGATGCTAGTTATGTTAATATTTCCACTTGAATAATGAAATATGGGACCCCTCCTCATACCTCTTTGCATCATAATTCTCCTCTTTTATTAGACGATCAACCTGAGTTAGAGTATATTTTTGAGATGATTTTTTTAATCTCTAAAATTCCTCAACATAAAGGAAATGATCCTTCTACCATTTATAACCTCATGATTAGTGGTCAAGTTGAAGAGCCTCATTCACCTAATCCTACATTCTCAACTAGATTTGGAGGTACCAATTACTTTGGTTTTCAACCTCTTCCTTCAATTTTTACTCCTTATGCCATGACATCTTCTTCTCTAACCTCTTCTACAACCATGCCTAGTATCTCAACTAATATGATATGTTTTCCATCTAGTGGGCCTATCATAAGATCCACTATCCTTCATACTTACACTAATTCATTTTTTAATACCCAAGGTAATCATGATTCTAGTGCTTCTTCCTCTCAACCATTCACTAGTCCATCTTTTGATTCACAAGAAAATGATGCCACTAGTGCCTCAAATTCTCACAATTCTTCTTAAGCTCATATCAACACTAATAGTGGCACCCAAGCCACTATTTAAAACATAAATTCTAATTATAATGATTCTCATGTTAATCAAACACATCATATTTTATTATAAAATCTCAATCAAATGAATACCTTTCAAGCTCATAACACAAATCAAATGATGAGGTTGCAAAACCACCTTCTTAATCTTCAATATCTTCTAAAACCAATGTCTTGGGGTAAACATAACCAAAATTTTCCCCCTCCTATTTTATATTCTCAAGGAAATCTCATTCCTAAACCTTCTTTAGTCAATAAAACCATCAAGTATATACAAAATGAACCTCTCACTACTCAAATTGCCAACATTGATATATGAGGTATAACACCTACAATTTATTATAATGGGTCAAATTATCCTACCCTTCACCTCAAAACATTAGGAAATATTTAAAAGGATTGGGTCAAATTAAACACCTTTGATGCTAAAAATATCCTAGCCAAAAGTCTCATGGGTGATGCCTTGGATTGGTACAATCAACTTAGAGCTGATTCCATTTCTGGTTTGGAGGACTTAGTAAATGATTTAGTTCAAGAATTCCAAACTAATGATCTTCCTAAAAACACTTTGGCTCAATTAATTAATTACAAACAACATGATAATGAAGGTACCCAAGCCTTTGTTAAGAGATGGAAGACTTTATCCAGCAAATGTGAACATAACATGGCAGATGATAATCTTTTTCATCTCTTTACAAATGCCATCTTTCCTAAACTACAATATCGATCTTGCACTCTCTCTTCATGTAAATTGGAGGAGGATATTAACCAAGCTAAAAGACAAGATTTAATAATGCATCAATTTGAGCCCCCAACCTTCTATGGGTCCTCATCTATTACTAAATAACAAAAACAACAATATCACTAATGATGGTGTTACTGATTCTTATGACATCATTCATAACGTTCAAGCTATCATTACTAACCCTTGTTCAGAACCAAATCCTTCTAAAAAATATTCTAATCATCATTTCTCTTCACCCAATAACATTAATGTTCAAAAACCTCTATCCTCAACTGAATCGCTTGAGTGTTTGCCTAGGCCTCTTCCATGAGAACTTGACCCTATTTATCTTGTGTAATTCTGGTATGATCCTAACAATTTTTTTTGGTTTCATCCCACTTGGGGTCATTCTCATGAGACTTGTAGAAAACTTCATATTTTAGCTATGTATTTTCTTCTTGGACGTAATTTTTATCATGATTCCATTATTCGTAAGTGTAAATAAGTCTATGAGATTGCTTTCAAGGATTATAAATCAAATGACAAAAATCAAGCCTTAAATCAAGCCAATGCTCATTTATATATCTATAAAGATCCTTTACCTAATCATCAACTTATTCAAGATACTCAAGACAAGCCCATACCTTCCACCAATAATGTAAAAAGTCTTGTTGAACCAACTTTTGAAGAGAATGTGGTTAGCATGACTAATATGTGAATGGTGGTAGCTTTCATTGATTCCCATCCTATCTACACTCCTCCTTCCCATAAGACATATTATGTTATCCATGATTCTTCTCCAAATCATTTAAATGAGTTGGGGTAAGAATACCTTATTACTTTTGATGATCCAATTTATGGTTCTCCTTGGATAAAACATCCCATTCTATTTCTACCTCTCTTTCATCATCTTCCAATACTAATGATAATCAAGCTTCTACTAACACTTCATCTTTCAATTTTCAAAATCAACTTCAAACAACCACTTCTTCATCTAAAGATGATTTACCACCTTGTTCTAAACCTACTTCTTCTTATTATAAACATAAATTCCTTTGTACTTCAGCTCCTCCTTCTGAGGACCTTCTTAACCATTATGCATCTTTATCTAACAACCTTGTTATGGGCTACAATGAGTGGGATCCCATTGCAGAGCTCACCAATATCCCATCCCAAATTTTGTTCCCCTAACTCATGAGGACTTCTCCACATCATAGAAACTGCCTCATGCAACCATTATTCAATATGAATGTCCCTCATCCTCCCCTAGCAGGATGGGAAGCAACTTTATCTATTTATGAAGATAGTATTTTACAATAATGTGAAGAGATGTCTATCAACATTGATGAAACTATAGACATTTATCTTTCTCTATGATTTACCATAGCTTCTATGATTCTTGATGAGATTATATTTCATGTAGATGATCCTCCCTTATTCATCAATATCCAAATATGTGATATCTAAGTCAAGCATGTATTGATTGATGAGGGTGATGACATGTGTGTTGCTTATCTTGATTTCATTAAGACTCATGGATATTTATAATTTAATCTCAAGTCTACATGCAAAAAATTCATCCTCTAGGTTGTGTGTGGCATCCCTTTATCATCCCACCTATCACCATTCATGTGAAGCTGATGATATTTAACTTCCCCCTTTCTTATAACATTTTGCTTGGTAGGTCATGGAATTGCCGCATGAGAGATATTGCTTCCTCCACCTGCTAATGCATTAAATTCCCTCACAATGCAGCTATTTATAGGATTCAAGGTGATACTAACCCTTAAAATTTCAAATAATTCCAAGATTGTGATGTCTTCAAGATTCCTATTCTTGAACCTTTGCCAAGTGTCCATTTTGTGAGTCTCAACATCTTAACTTTCCAATTAACTCAACCTAAGATTACAATGGGCATCCTAAGCTCATTGGTAACATTCCTCCTAATATTTTAGATTATGATGATTATGAGCTCAATGAGATTAATTTAAAGATCAAAACTTTTGATCTCTCACCTCATCTCATCTTGTAGCTTCCTACTTCCTTGTAACCTCACTCTTGCAAGCCTTCTTGTGATGAAATTACCATCGTCTTAACCAAGACTAGGCATTCTATTCACCATGCTTCATTATATGACATTTTTATCCCTACCTATGTCATTGATCTTCATACCCCATATTATGATGATTATTATTCCTTAGATGATTCATTGTTAGGCAGTCTTGTATAGGGCCATGATGTTGAGATTGTCTGTTATCATTATTTTTACTTGAGTATTTTCATGCATCTCATCATTTTACTTCAATTATAATTCCTAATTTTTGCATTTTCCCCTTTATCATAGGGTAGAGATGGCATCAACACCTTTATTTTTTGAGAAGCCACATAGGACTATGATCATGGATCATGTTATGACTGAGCCTTACCATTTTACTTTGTACCTTGAACCTCGTAGCTGGTTCACCCCTAAGGTTAGTGAAACTCTCCTTAGAAATTCTATAGATCATACTCCTCCCTCCATAGAGCCAGCTATAGTTGAACCTCTTCTTGCTCCTACTATAGTTGATCATGTTTTTGCTCCTACTATTGTTGAGCTTACCTTTGTTTCTAATGCTATCTGAGCCTAGTTCCATTCCTTCCTCCTCATCACCATCCCTTGGTGATGGTTTATTTCATTTGCCTAAAATGGATCCTCTACCCACCAAATGGGTTGAAGAGTGCTCTCCAACTTCTTCCACTCCTCTTTTACCTCCTTTCATGGGTGATTCTACTAAAACCACTCATAAACATATCTATTACTTCCATAGGATAGATAATCATTCTTCCACCCATTGTCATAATTTATAGAAATATCTTGATACCTTACATCCTTATTTCTTGTCATCAGACAAAACCATACCTCTTTTGAAGGTAAGTTTGGAGTACATGACTAAGTATGATTTAGTATATTGTCTATGGAATTTATGTGGAACCCATCACATTGATTATTGTTGCATCCTATAATAACATCTCAAAGGTCACCTTATAGCCATTCCTAGACCTTCTTCTACTCCTCCCACAGGTCATTCCTACAAGAAGGATCCTCCTTATTGTCTCATGGCTCCACCTTTAGTGATTCCATTCCATCTTGTGGTCCCTTCACCACCTTCTATGCCTCTACCCATGATTCTTTCACCTGTGGACCTACCCTCACTTGTGGATCCTTCTCCACCCATGAGTATTTCACCTGTGGATCCTTCTCCTCTCGTGATTCCTGCTCCTCCCATAGATCCTACTCCCATGTATTCTCTTGACCAACCTTTTCCTAATTTTCCTCCTTAGCATGATCCTTTGAGCATTCCTACTTTTTCAATTAAGGAAATTAGAAAAGAAGTATTTGCCCACTATTCATTGAAGATTGATGAATCTTTAGAAGTAGTTTAACTACAACTTCATAGAGACTTATTTTATGTATTAGATAATGTGTGTGAATAGATTTATCAGTATTTATGAGCACACACATGGTGATTTCACATTTATTTTGGATTGGATGTGTGCTTCAACCTTATTTATATCCATTATATCATTTTACACTTTGTCAAATGTTTGCTTATCTTCTATCATGATTTCTTACTTCTTGTAATATATATTTCTTATCTTATCATTCATGGTTCGCATATGGTTGTATTTTATTTATCATTGTTTTCCTTTCTTTTCCCTAGAGTTTTTATCAAAACTCTCTTGCTTGTATCTTTATGATTGTTTTACTTTCTTATCCTTATTTTTCACAGATAATTTGTCATGGTGATTTGGTTATACAAACCCTATTCCCCTTTTTATTATCTCCCTATACCATGTGATTAGTTAGAAAATAATCTCTCATTATTATCTCCTTTCACCAGTCCATTTTCAATCTCCTTTTTCCCTCTTCCTTTTTCCACAAACTAAGCATGTACACAGTTGAGACTTGAGATCACATATTAGTTCATTTTCAAGCCCAAGTGTCCTAGTTAGTCTTTATATTTGGTTACTTATCTTCTTTTAGCCTTAGCCTACAACTCATTTATGTGCATAACTATCTCTCTCATGATTTGTCATTCCAAATCCATATGGAAGAGGAATCTTAAAAAACCTTCAAAAGAATGTTAAAATCCAAATCATTTAAATAAAAGGCAATGATATCAAAAGGCAAAAATATTTATAAAAGTCTAATCACACAAAAAGACATGATTCAAAGCACATCTCCTTCTTATAGTTGAAGCTCAAACTCCATAATTGGCCTCACAACAAAACTGAGGTCCTTTTAGGTGTAGTAGGCCAGTAGATTAGAAGAGGAGAATAAAAAAATCTTTTAGTGTTACCTACTTTCTCACGTAAGTACCCAATCTTTATAGTAGATTGATGGCTCTGTAATGGGTTTTGAAAATGGGAAACACATCATGGGAGGGCAGGCCCATTTTAATTTTCCTATGCCAATTTAACTTCATGAGTTTATCTTAGTAGCACACCTATTTGCCTACAAATCTTTATATCTATAGCGAACAAGTTTCCTTTGTACATAGATGACCACTAGTCACTTAGTGTTTTCTCATGTCCTTAGTATGACTATTGACTCCTAAGGTCTTCTCATAAGATGCATAAGTATTGATATTTACACTCCATTTTTCATTCCTTAAATACCTTGCATTTACTCTTGAGAAATATTGTTTTGTCTACTGATGACTCCCCTTGGGATTTCATTTGTGAGTTGCATTATAAGACTGCCTATAGGACCTGACCATCCTTATAAAGTACCATATTTTCCTTCTTATTACCCATACCCTTGATTGCCTTATTTTCCTATTTATTACACCCCCATGGTGTTCTCTTTGTCGAGTTGTAGTGTAAGACCATAGATAGGACCTAACCCTCCTCACAAAATTTTCCAATACCCAAGTCACCATCCAAATTACATGTGTTAAGTTTGAGATAAGATCTGATAAATTATGAAGTTAAACATAATTTTACATGCTTCCCATCTTGATTTAGTATGTTTTATTCTTAATTCATTTTTCTTTCACCCTTTTATCTTTTTTTTTTTTTTTGAGTATGTGTAAGATTTCAGCCATTTCTTGAATTTTTCATACTTCCCAGCTTGCATTAGTATGACCAATTTAAGACCAATATTTTGCAATTTTTTTTTAATTTCATACTTCCCAACATGATTTAGTATGATTTATTG
Organism: Torreya grandis; assembly: GCA_037957365.1. Classification (NCBI taxonomy): domain Eukaryota; kingdom Viridiplantae; phylum Streptophyta; class Pinopsida; order Cupressales; family Taxaceae; genus Torreya; species Torreya grandis. Next base: position 37,956 of record JARHVA010001438.1, on the reverse strand, counting down.
ACTTAATTAATTTGTTTTTATTTTCCATTTGTGCCCTTTTTATATACCTTCCATTCTATTACTTTGTTTTTCATACTTCCCAATGCGATATTAGTATGATTTTACTTGTCTTAAATTTTATGCAATAATTTTTTACATTATTTTAAAAATAAATTACTTTTTAGCATATGATTTTGCCTTTTCTTGGTTCTTTATACTTAGTCATTTCTTGTTATTACACATTTCCTAGCTTTAAATAGTGTGTAGTAAATTTTATTGATTAATTATATTTTGCCAAGTCTTTTTTGCCTGTTTCTTTTTAACCATGCATGTGTCTTTCATAATGCTAGAAAAGAAACCACATCTCATATATTTACCATAACATATACAAAAAATCTAAATACATGTGATAGAAAGAAATATATCCTAAGCATCCGCAACCTCAACCATAATGAACAACCATAATAAACAAACTAGAATAACCCATAATGACAACATACACATCCAAAAATAATATGACAAAATGATATATATATCTCTCTCATGAATTTGATACAACATATACAAGGGTCTAGCTCTATGGCTGGGTCCCATCTTATATATATCATGACCTAGCCATGCTACCTATTAAGGCATCGATCTGACTCCTTTGAATGGTACATTATAAGGAAGCCATTCAAGATCTCAATCCCTCTACCTATCCATATAGGTGTGCTACCTGCATCTGTGACTCTACTAGATGGGTCTAGATCTTTGTCATCTACACTACTGTATCTAGATGTGTAGCTCTCTTATCTACTAAGGCCTATCATAACTATAGTTCACCTTCACCCATCACTACTGGTGGTTACATACTCTCTCTTTGTACCCATATCTACCTTATTGCCTCTCCAGCTAATCTAAACTAGCTCACATGAGTTGGGGTAGATGCTACACTCATATATTCTAATGTCATGGGGCTATATGGCTACAGAGTCTCATTTAGGATGTCATAGAGTGATCCCCTCATCATGGACCCCCATATCTCCTCCTCATCCTCACCTATACCTACAAAATCACATAAGATGGATATTAGATCACTATTATATCTCCATATATATATATATTTCTAAATAAAATATAAGAAATAATTTAACCATCTCTTTTTACCTATTTGTGTATCAACTACTATGGTCTCACCATTTGTGCAATAACCTAGCATAGTCTCCCCATCTACACGGCCTCCTATTACCTCCTATATAGGTCACCTCCTTAGCTCAAACCTAGCTATCATGACTCATGTTCATCTTAGCCCGTGTCTGAGTGGTCTCTCTATCACCTCCTGTAGCTCACTTATGGGGTCATTTGGGATGCAAATAGTATCCACTCTCTCCTACTCCTCCTACCTCTATTGATGCCATGTTCTTGGTGGCTTTTGATCATCTTGCTATAGAGCTAGTAATGGTATATTTAGTATCTCTACCTCCACATTCTTATCCTCTTTTTCAACTCCTCATCATGCCTAACTAGTTAATGGTTTATCTTGATGTAGCCATAGTGTCGACCTCACCACTAGTGACTCTAGTCATCTCTTCCCTCATGGACACTTCACATGCCAAGCCTACTACTCAAGAATCAGTATCAATTTTATTGTATGAGGTAGGACCATCTACCCTAGCACTTGTGTCACCATATGTGGCTCTTTCCACAAAACATAGTGTCTAATAACCTCTATCCTCTTTGTCACTGGTCTAACTATGTCCCAACTCACCCATATAACTACCATATTCTTGTATAGCTACCACATGATGTTTGTACATCTCATTGACTACAAAATTGACATGTGGAGCATAGCCCATGCTACCTAGTCCTCCCTCCTTCTCCACACCTGAGGTAACCTATCATCGATCACATGGGGCAACCTAGCAGGTTGATACATAGAAAACCTCTCATATATCCAAGCTATCAGCAATATGATCAATCTCATGGTCCTCTACCCTCTAACTAGCATCTTGTACATATCATGTACTAGTTACATCTAGATGACATAGCCTAAGTCATATAGAACTCATTCCTCTAAGATCATAATGCTCAAGGCTACCACAAATAATGGTACCTTGTCATCTAACTTGTGGCATAACACCTATTATGTCACAAGGCCTATCATAGCCTTTTAGATGTCTAGAATACATGATATATAGACATAAAAAATACTCACTCTCTATCTTGGTAAAATCATCTCTAAGTCTATATACCACATCATTAAGGCTCTTTTCTCTTTTATGATGTCTAGTATCCCTACGATCACCTGTGTTCCTATTATAGGTATCCCTAGGATGGCATGGACATCCTCTATCATGATAGCCACCTCTAATGTATCCATATACACCTCCCATTTGAAGGTGTTAGTAATCATTCTTTAACAACCAAGGAACATGACTAATAGGTTAGAATTAAGGGGGATCCAACACATCTCTGTTATCCTGCCTAGACCTGTGGATCCTAGTTTAGCCCTATCTCCTTTTAAAAACCTATCTAACAAGTCTGGTAACCATGGCATATTCACAAGTCTCTAAAATATCCATCATCACTGCACCCAAGAAATAACAAAGGATGTATCAGTTCCTTCATGTCATCATACATTCTTTATACAATTTTACAAACCTAAAATTACTTCATTTTATTCATTTTAGTTTAATTTTGCCTTTTCAGTCCTTCTTGACCTTACTTGGTCATTTTAGGCCATTCTAGCCTTCTTTTGACCTTTTACATGCTTTTCTATATCATTCTAGCTTTTTGGTAAAACTAGTTTGACCAAAATTTTCCTATATTTTTGATTGGTGGACTCAAAATCTAAGTCAACCCCCTTCTCTTCCCCTCCCTAGTGTTGAGGTTCCATTTTGGACCTTTCAGACCACCTGGTAACTCCAAAATAGGCCTTCAACCTATAGAATGTATAGGGTCAACCCATACCTACTGGGTTGGCACTGTGGATTCTACCCATTTCTATCCTACTAGGATGAGTGGGTTGACCCAGTGCATTTTTCCTGTTAACCACTTACATTTTCTAGAAAAGTGTAATTTTCTTATTTTTTACCTAAACCCTCCAAACCCATTTCCTGTCTTCCTATTTGCTACCTCTAGAATCTAATTTTACCTCATTTTAACATCTATAAATATTTAAAATTCAAAATTACTAAAAATTCACTTAATTCAATACAAATTTCAAAAACTTGTTTGAGATTCCTAGTTGCATACCTGTAGTACACATGTTGCCACCTCTGGAGTCTATTCCTATCTAGTCTATCATCTCCTCACCATCCTAGCTTGTTTTCTCCAAAGATCTCTCTTTTCTCTCCTTTACAGTTCAAAATAAAAAATGACTTATCTTTCCCTTATTTTAAAGCCACTTTTAAAATACAAATCTTTTAATTATTATCCTATAGATTCCTTATTTTGCTTCTATCTTTATTTCTACTCATCTTTTTAAAATCCATAAAATGTGTTAGATTCATGATGATGTAGAGATTAATTTCCACTACTATATGCATATTTTCTATTTTTTAAATTTTTGGCTATTTTTTACAATAACTTCTATAGGCTCTCTAGTGTTCTCTACATTAGACACCTTCACATATCTTGCAGTCTACTTCTTTATCTCCGTCACTACGGTAGGTTAAAGGTATATGCTTTTCAATTCAGAGCTTTAATTTATCTTATTTACTAGATATTATAATTTACTTAGCATCAACATTGTGCGTTATCATATTCTATTTCCTGAAGCACCATCTCGTGCTACACTCATATGACACATGATGAGCTTTGAGTGGGGGATATGTATACACATAATATTTTTAAAATTTTATTGATTATTAACACTTTGTATCTTTCAAGAACCTATCAAGTCTCAATCTCTTTGAGTATATACCTTAAAGGGTGCACTAGGAAAGGTTTGGGTAGACCATCAATGCTTCATAGATTATTGTCCCTTTTACCACTTGCCATCTACACACTTGTCTCCTAAAACCATTAACCCTAAGCTTATTCTTCTCAGTCCTTCCTCATTGAATATTTTTCTTCTTTCCATCCTCCTTTTTTTCCTTAACACCCTTTTGGACAGTTAGTTATATTGGGTCAACCCAGTACAATTTAGGGGTATTTCTCATTTTTTTAGCTTGTTAGCCTTTTAGTCAACCCAACTTAGACCTAGTGAATTGTCCTCGAAAACACATTAGGTTGATTGGGACAACCTTGTACAATCAACATTCTTGATAGCATTTAGGGCAAGATCCACTTATAAATACAAGTTCATTTCCCACCATTTCATAAGAGAAGAATTATTATCAAAGAAGTGCGAGTGAAATTCTACTTATTGACCATTATAATTAAGGAGTAAATCTTAGATCTCCATAATTTTTTTAGAGATAAGGATCTTGTCTTGTGGAGAACTCTTTTAGATTCTTAGATAGCTTGTGTAGCCTAGAACTAATTTATATTGGTTATCCTTACATAACACAACAATATCTTGTGAAGCACATTGGCCAAGGAAGAGATTGAGGCTTAATGGGTTCATATTCAAAGGTAAGTATTACTAACTTTATTTATCCTTTGTAAGATTAAATAGATAATGCATTTGTTTTATTCTCCCATGTATTAGGATTTCCTATACACTGACATGAGTATATGTCTTCTAATACATGTTTAGTTTAGTTTGTTTTATTGTTTCTAACCCCACTTTATGCCACAAGATTTGGTGTGTAATAGATTATATTTACTTTCTTGTTATTAAAATAAAGTGAATATTTTAAACCTTAGGACTCCATTAGGGTTGCTATGTGATTGTGTTAGACTGTAGGCTTTAGAACCCTTCCTAACATGATATGTTGTGACATGTGATCCCCTAATCAGGTCTAGCGGATCACCATATTGGTCATGCTCCCACTAAAAAAATGTATCCCCAATCATAAGTATAAGTATGCTCTATCTTCTTTGGACCAAGATTGATTTATAGACATGATGCACTTTCAATTGCATATAATTAGCACTTATTTGAGTACGTAATTATCTAGAATTAAAAAGAAGACTAGGGGTAAATTTGATATGATGTCATATATACTAGACTCCCTAATGGATACCACTAATTATTTCAACATTAAATAATGGTCACCTGATGAGAAATAAATAGTCTCCCAATACTACTCAAAATTGCATATATTTAAGTATAAGGAACATATGTAATTCATATATGATTGTGTTTATCTAGCCTTGGTTGAGGCCATCAAAGTGATCCCCATGATAAGGGTTAGTCCTCTAATCAGTAAATATGTTGAATTTATTAGGGACATTTGGTTTAATCTAGATTGCACTATAATCAAGATTGAAGGGATCTAGTGCACCCTACTCATGTTACTAGTCCATGTACCCAACAAGTTCGATGAGTAAGAAGTTGTATTTTAGATATGAAATGGTATAGATGGTTTCTATAAAACTAAGAGAAAAGAATTACTATACACCTTTCCCTTAACCATTGGTTGGATTGTGTTTTAGCAATGAGATAATCTATAAGCTACTTCCAAGCATAAGAGCTCTTTCAAATTATAGCATGATGAATTGAGATAGTGGGACCCCAATGATAAAGTTATGAAACATTTTTAGTCAAAAGGAATCTTTATAAAGTGGAACCATTTATTGGCTTGACTCCTATTGATGGGTAGAAACTAGGTGAAAATTGCATATTTGAGCAAAATGTAATTAAATTGGCTCAAGCACAATCATCTCAGTTACAGGTTGCCATCAAAGGCATCCTAAAATAGAATAAGAATTTTAAGGAACAATCCATGAGGACCAGTGCAAAAAGTTTGAAGACACCATGGTTGACTTGTTTAATTCCTTGAAAGTAGTCAGATCCAAGCAAAATACTATTAGTATAAAAATAAATAAGGCTATAGACCAAGTTGGCTAATGGCAAGTTGTAAGTTATCAAGTGAAAGACTTGATTAAAGCCTTTACTAAAAATCAAGTCCCAAAATTTGTAAAAATCAACCTTTCCCACCTAAACATAGCTATGGACATATTAGTGGACAAGATCAGTTCCTTAAATAATTGGTCTAAGAAAATGAAGGATATTACTAGGGACTTCAAAGAGAAAGAGGAAAAGACGTTATACATATTAGACAATCTGATCATAGAGCCTACCTCACTTAGTTCTCTAGGCCTTATTATAGATGAGGAGTTCAAGCTCAGAACTACTCAATTTATGGAAGAAGTGAGAAGCCAAGGCTAGGAAAAAATAGGGGATGAAAATAAGAGAATCATGGCCCTACTCTTATCATGAAAAAGAGAAGATAAGAGATGCAAAAGGCATCAAACAAGATATAGAGAGGGCTAAGAAAAGTCTCAAAGACCTAGCTGACCAAGAATTTGAGCTCTTCCTAGAACCTATAATTAATTTGAAGTTTATTGATGAATAAAATTAGAAGACAACAAGACTTTTCCAACAGAAACATATGACTTCATTAGCATAAGGTCCACAAAGTTCATTAAGAATATTATTTTGTAGAGCTCTGGTAATATTTTTAAAATATAATATTATTTTTTGAAGACATGTGCATATTGTAAACACATTTTCCTATAGGTCAATCTATTTTAGAAAGTCTAGTGTGTTCTAGAACTTTGGTAGAAAGGATAGGTGTCCTTACACTTATACACTTATAATTTGATATGACTAACTGACATACTTGATTTATTTATATAAAAGGAGCATGGTCATTTGTAAATAAGGGGGAGTTTTTTAGCTAAAACAAGTGTAAACTTTGAGTAACTAATGCAAGTAGAGAATTTTGAAAAGATTATCTCATTTTTGTTTGTGTGAAATGTTATATATGGTTTCTCTCTCACTTGTTTGTTTGAAATTCTAGGATTGAATATTTATTGTAGACTCTTGATGTGTACATTTGAATGCATAATTGTTAACTTATGATTATGCTAGAATAACCAAAGGTTCTCTAGTTTTCTTAGTTTTATTTACTCTACATTTGTGGATGTCCATCAATTAGTTACTTATAGGGGTAAATATTTAAAGTAAGCTTGGTTCTTATTTACATTATTTTTCACATTCCTCAAAAGTTTCCCTGATGTGTGGTAAGATTTGAGCTTAAGCTGTGTCGTATCATACATTGGTTTTAAGTACATGCCTAGATAATATTTGAACTTTGTCATGATGTCTAGAATGAAGATCGACAATAAAATATTTTCTCTCTGCCCTACCCTTCCTTTTGCTTTTTTTTTACCAATTCACTTTAGATTAAAGCTTCATTGTATATGTCCATCTTAGTTTAGCTTTAGACTTATAATTGAGCATAATTCACCTTAATTATCATATATCATCTTCTTATTTGAAAAAATTTAAAGGCCACAGTGGCTCCCAACCACCAAACATTATAAATATTGTGAAACAGTCATTCATTCTACCTCTAATCCATCATAGATAACAAGATTATCACAAAATACAACTCATGCTCTAAATTATTTAGATTCTAAAATGATAAGTGTTTCTTAAACACTCTAAGCACATTATGATACATATTAAGGCATCAACAAGGCAATCTTTGTTGGTGCTAGGAGGGCCCTAACCAAATTTTTTGTAGATTTGTAGTATCTTTACTGGTTTTTTGTGAATTCTATTTAAAGATCACTTTACTCTTTGCATATTTGTGTTTATTTTAGAATAATCATGTAAAGGTTGGTGATATTCATGGTTTCATACTAGTCTTTATGTTTATTTATATAAAGATTAACATTCTTTGAAGACATATGTTGAATTGTGGTAAGGATAGCTTTAGAATTGTGAAACCAATAGGTTTGAGGTTAGTAATAGCTGTTTTGATAAAATATTCTTAGATCCTTTGCTTAATTAAGTTAATTTGAGCTTGAGATGTGTATATTTTGATCTTACTTATGTATCTGGATCAATATTTGAACTGAATTGATTAGAAATTGTCATCCTTTATATGAATCTTTGCAAAATTTTCTTAATGTTCATTTCTACTCACTGTCCTCTACAAAGATAGGATTGATGCATCATATTTCAAACAAGATTCAAAATTATCCATCTAGAATTATGAAATATCTAGACAAGGTCATGTTCAATGATTAGGAAACCTTTACTCGAATTAAAAGTCTATAAAAAAGCTAGGTGGGATAAAGGTAAGTGTAGGATTTAAAAATCTCTGCCAACTTAACCAATTTAGGGTGCTCACATATTCAATCCCAATCAAGGTATAGCTTGGCTAGGTGGCTCTTCCATCAACATGTTAGGTGTGGTACATGACCTTCCCTATAACCTATAGAAATATTTTCTAATATTTAGTCCTACTAGTATTGTAACTGCTGAGGAATATATTAAATCATTCAAATCTACTTTGAGATTGCTAAATGTCACTCATAAGATGTAACATGTAGACTATTTCCATTCACTTTTAGAGATGCTGCATATGAATAGTTTTTAAATTTACCTAAAAATTACATTACCAGTTGGGCTAACTTCAAAAATATTTTCATTGACCAATTTGGAAAAATATTAGTCCTTGTGTCTTATACCAATAATTCACCACAATAAAAAGGGATAAAAATGAACCCATAAGAGCTTTCAAAGCTAGGTTACAAAATATATTCAATAGGGCTATAGCTCTTTATATACTAGATGAGGATTTGGCCTTATAAATCTATAAGGATTCCTTAGATCATATGATTTCTATGTTTATAAAGAGAGCTATTGGACCCATGAACACATTAGCCTAGCCTATTATAAAGTAGTGATCATCAATGATCAAATGCAACCCCAGGATTAGATGGCTTACTCTATTCCCAATGCTAACCTATAATTGTCTACACTGAACATCTTCCATAATAACCATAAGAGTATACTTGCTTTGAACCAAATCCCAACTTTGAACCAATTACCCTTTAGTCATGCTCATCCTACCCAAAACTTAGGATTCTTGAAAACTACCATAAATGAATTTAATCTAAGTGATCAAAAGGCATTAGTGTCAACCACTAGTACTAATAAAAATTAGGTCCATAACTCTGAGGCTCCTAAAAATGAAAATGACTTTATCTTAAAGATGGTACAGAAGTTAAGCACTAATTTTCTTCAATTGTAGAAGCAAGTTGGTAATATTGGAGAGACCTCATTTAGGAACTTTTCTTTCTAAAGGTTTAATAGGCCCATTAATAGATTTCATAATGATAGTTACAACAAAAATAATAATAACGAGTCATTTGTTGATAAGAAAATAATGTATATAAATCGTACTAATATTAATTTACCTGATTATTGTAGTGTATTATAATTCTAGACATGGTGAGATAGACTACATTGAATTTTCTAAAGCTTTTGAAGCCTTTCAAGAAGAGTTGGATATGTTTGAAGTGGTTCTTAATAAATAAATGGTGCAGGTATATCAAGATCTAAATCTACTGACCAAGCCTTTATGGTGGAGACATTTCACTTCCCTTTCCAAGAAGATAATGAACATGATGATATTATTTAATAAATCCATGCTTTTTAATAGTTCCTAAAGAAGACCTACCCTTTAAGGAACAAGGATTAGAAATAGCCCCTGATTACTTCAACACTTCTAAACAACTTTAACACTCCACCAGATACTACCTTAGATAATAACCTAGAACATCTAAAGGGAAGTACTTCTAAAAATTATATTGATGCATCTAATTCTTCTAATAAGACTGGGTATAATAGTATGGAAGACATGAATGAAATTAAGGCTAACATTAAATTTCACGATTTGACATAGATCACTAAGAAAAGAGACCTATTGTTGGAGTCCTTGTCTAAAAATCCTAACAGGCCACCCAAACCTAACAATGCCAATGTTGTTATGTATAAATCTAAGACATAGTACCCATATTTTATACTTACTATCATAATGTTTGGTAAGAATTTACATAATTTTTTATTAGATTCTGGTGCATCCACAAACATCATGCCAATAGGTATTTGTAAACAACTTGGTTTGACTCATGTTAAATCTGATAGAGGTGTTAGTCAATCAAATAAGTCTAGAGTCAAGGTAATTGGGGAACTATTAAATGTTAATATGCAAGTTGCTTCTAAACTAAGGGTCCAAAAATTCAATAACATCTGGTGGTGGACATTTCTGATGATTATGGGATACTATTAAGTAGAGAATGGTTAAAGGCCATGAATGGATATATGTCCACTAAATATTTGTATTTATAGATACCATGGAAAGGAGTCCCAAATCGGATCAGAGTGGAAAGAGAGCCTCAAATAAAACACTTGATCATAGAAAACAATACTATGAATGAAAGGGTTAACATGCTAGAATTTGATGAGATCAACATGATGGATTCTGAATTAAGAGTGTATACTCTTGAGAGTTATAATGTACCTAGTACGAAGACTTCTCATGCTTTTCCCAAAACTTAGAAATTAAATTTTGATGGCACTAAGTGTAAGTCTAGATCTAGAGTAAGAATTGTTCTAACCAATTCTGTTGGGAAAGAACTAAAAGCTACTTGTAGACTTTAGTTTCCTTGCACAAATAATCTTGTAGAGTATGAAGATTTGATTCTAGGATTGTAATTTTCTATTAAGCATAAGGTTAAAGAAATCGTAGTTATGGTGAATCATAACGTATGGTTAATCATGTAAGGAGTAAATACCAATGTAAATTATCACATCTAAAGAGATATAAGTTTAGAGTCTAGGATTTATTGGAATATATTGATGATTTCAATATTGTTTCCATCCTTAGGGAGGAGAACAAGGTTGTTGATGAGATTGCCTCAGCTGTAGCCAATCTAATGCCAAACCTTGACTCTCAAAATTTTAGCATTGAGATGGTTCCATGCCCTTTAGTCCTAGATAATGTAAACTATCAATAGGTTTTTAATGATGACCAACAAATCCTAGAGTTCATGAGCAAATTAGGAGTATTTGAAGCCCATGTCATAGATAAGGCCAATGAGAATACTCTTGAAGAGGATGGAAAATTTAATAAAAAATTTATTCAATTGAATGAAAACAAAATCCTAAAAGGCCTGATTGCTTTGGAAAGGTTATTTGATCAGGACAAACTAGTTAAAAACTCTAGAATACCCAAGGCAAGTGGGAAGGATTACAAGGCAATTGATCTTGGACCCCAAGATCAATCTCAATTGGTTAATATTGGGATAAAATGCATGGGCATTGAAAATAAAAAATCCAAGGACTTTATGATAAACTATAAGCACATAATAACATGGTCTTATGATGACTTGATCCAAGAGTCATCACCCATACCATACCCTTGAAGGAAAACTACAAACCTTTCATACAAAAGTTGAGGCCTATCAACCCTATTTAAGAACCTATGATTTTCAAAGAATTCAAAAAATTATTAGATGCCAAGATTGTATTTCCCATTAGGCACTCTACCTAGGTCACCAATTTTGTGCTAGTTAGGAAAAATAATGGCGAAATAAGACTATGCATTGATTTTAGGAATCTAAATAAATCATCTGAAAAAGATAACTATCTTTTGCCTTTTCTAGACCAAGTTATACAAAGTGTTTCTATTTCTACTATGATATCCTTTCTTGATGGACTTTTAGGGTATAACCAAGTTCTAGTGAATCAAGAAGATAGGATGAAAACTACTTTTACTACCAAGTGGGGCATGTTTGCTTACAAGAGGATGCCATTTAGACTGATCAACATAGGGAAAACATTACAAAGGGCTATGGATCATGATTTATAAGGTCTATTAGGTAAACAAGTTATTATATACATGGATGATTTGACTATCTTTTCAAAGAATAGGGAAGACCACATCATGCATCTGTAATAGGTATTTGAAAGGTGCAAAAGGTATGGGATTTCCCTTAACCCAAAGAAAAGTATTTTTTGTATTACTAAGGGAAATTTTTTAGGCCATGTCATTACTAAGGAAGGAATCTCTATAGATTATGAAAGAGTGGAATCTATATCAAAGATAGAGTCTCCTGATAGTAAGAAAGAACTGAAGTCACTCTTTAGCAAAATTAATTTTGTAAGGAAGTTTATTTCTAGCTTTGCAAATATTGTCAAGCCACTACATGATATGCTAAACAAGGATGTCAAAATCACTTGGAATGAAGAGACCAAAAAGGCTTTTAAGGATATCAAGGAGGCAGTTGGACAAGTTCCAGTCTAGATAAGTCCAAATTTATTCAAGGATTTTTACCTCTATTCCTTTGCTTCTGATCATACTATTACTGTAGTTTTAACTCAAAAAATTGAAGGATGTGACCATCCAATTGCTTTCATGATCATAAACTTTAAAAATGTCAAGTTAAATTATTATTTAATTGAAAAACAAGCATGTGTATTAGCTAAGGCAGTGAATAAATTCAGACACTACATTGTTAGGAATATGGTGCATTCTATCTTACTAGACCTTTCCACCAATCTCATGTTGAGTCACAATAAACTAGGAGAAAATAGAGGTAAGTGGATGTCAGTGCTGCAAGAATATAACATTGAACTAAAGAATAGAAAATTATTAAGGTTTCAAGGTTATATTTTATTGATTACCAATACTAACCCCAAACTAAATGTCATGTAGGTTAAATAAGAACATTTTCAATCCAATGATTGGTATGATCCAATTGTCCATCTACTAATCAATGACACTTGTCCTACAAGGTTGACCAGGGAGAAAAGAAGATCCCTAAGACTTAAGGCAACCCACTACCTAATTAAATATGGAGTATTGTACTAAAAAAACTTTGAAGGCATTTACTTGAGGTGTGTATCCAAATAAGAAACAATTGAGATCATGAGAACTTTTCATGAGAATCTAGGAAGTGGCCATCTATCTAGAAGGTCAGTAGATCATAAAATCCTTAGAGCTAGTTACTATTGGCACACAATCTTCAAGGATGTCCACAAGCATGTGAGGAAATTCTATTCATGCCAAGTCTTCAACACAAAAGAGCCTAAGGCAGCCATGCCACTACAACCAATTATGGTAGATAAACCTTTTGCTTAGTGGGGAATAGATTTCATGGGGATAATCAACCCCAATTCATTATAAGGTCAAAAATACATTCTAACTACTACTGACTACTACACTAAATGGAATGAGGTAGTGGCCACTAAATAGTGAAGAACCAAAGAAGTGATCACCTTTTTAGAATAAAACATATGCACCCAGTTTGGGACACCTATATCTTTAGTCTGTGATAATGGATCTACTTTTACATCCATAGAGATGATAGAATGGGAAAATGATAATAGTCTCATTCTCAAGTTCTCATCCAACCATTATCCTCAAGGGAATGGTGTATCTAAATTAACCAATAAGAACTTGATGAAAGTAATAAAGAAGTTTGCAATAGAAAAGCCTAGGACTTAGCATAAGTTAGTAAAATATGCCCTATGGGTAGATAGAATAAGAGTCAAGTAGGATCTCAAAGCATCACCCTTCTTATTGGTATATGTCCAAGAGATCATATTCCCCATTACACTCAAGGTACCAACACATTGGTTCATGTAAGAGTACATGGAAGATGATGAAGAATTGGAAAATTAAAGGCTACTGGATATTGTTCAGATGGAAGATGCCAGATAAGAGGCTTTCACCAACTTTATCAGACACCAAACCATGGTGAAAAGGTGGTTTGATAAGATATCAAAGATAAAGGTGTTCAGGCAAGGAGACTTGGTTCTTATTTGGGATAAGGCATCTGAACCCAAGGGTAAACATGAAAAATTCACACCTTTATCAATAGGCCCCTATCAAATTGCTGAAATTCTTGGAGATAACACCTTCAAGTTGAAAGCCTTATAGGGAATAAATTTCACGTTACCCACCAATGGGAAATATCTTAAGCATTACTTTTTTACTACTCCCCTTGGGGTCTTCATGGAGTGAATTTCAAGAATGATTACAGTTAGAGTAGGTAGGCTAGTCTAGTTTATTTCTTTTCTTTCCTTCATGTCCCTTATTTGTAGATATGTTTATATATATTTATTTTATTTACCTTTATTTTTTGCTTTCCTTGATTTCTTTTCTATGTGTTTTCTTTCCCTATATTGTTCCTTGATTTTAATATATCGTTTTGGACAAATTTCAACTTAAAGTTTAAAAACTCAAGAAATCCATGGTTTACGAATGAAGATATGAACCTTCAACATATGTTGATCATGGGTTTGAAATATAAAGCTTAATGTTATAGTTAGATAAACTTGTGAGGAATAATGGATAGGTTGATTGTTTCATAAGGTTTGAACATTGTTTTGATCTAAGATGAGTTTTAAGAAGGATTGCATATATGGGATAAATAATTGAATTATTGAGAAACAATCATGAAATCACTTTAAAAACATCCTTTTTTGGGATAGAGGTTACAACCATAGGTGATTGTCTAAGGATCAAAAATTCGACCAAATCCCTAAACTTGGCTAACCTAGTTCCCAACCTTTACTAGAAAGCCAAAATGATCTAAAAAAATAAAAGCTTCTTGTAAAATCAAAATTTTTCCAAGCAAAGTTGATTTTAGTAATCTCCATCGGGTATATGGATGTCTAACTGGTAGTGGAGTAAGACCATGAGTGGAACCAAAGGCATCTCTATCAGGGCTATAAATGCTTGGTTAGCAACAGAGCAATACCCAAGCCTTTCCTAAGCTAAATCATGGTTCTTAATGGATATCAAAAAATGTTGTAAGTCAATGTTAATGATTAAAGTCATGGAATCTAGAAATTGTTCCCTAAATCCCATGGCAAATAGTAAGTGGAATTAAATCACACATACAATATGACTAGGATTTGATGTCTAATCATAATTCTATAAGTACAAGACTTATTTTAACCATGAAATGATCTTGATAATGACACTGATCAAGTGGAAAAAGTAGTATAATTATTTGTTTGAACCAGAGTCTATGAATTCTAACATATTACTATGTTCCCCTAGAAGTCACCATTTGTTGAGGTCAACATACACCCATTTCTAAAAAATGGGGAGCCTTCTGCGAAGTTATGTAATTTGTACCTTAACACTAAAATTTAACTTGATCAAAGTTTCATTAACATGTATGAATATTATTTGTATTTGAAAATCATCCAAACCTTCACTTGGTTGGCTTGTTTGTCCATGGCTCTTGTTTGACCTTGTCTAAATTTTCTAACATTTGTTCTTCATGTTTCAGGTTACAAGTTAGATAAAAACCTTCTTAAATGGGATGTGTCTAAATTTTATGGTTTAAATCCTAATTTGGCCTTGTAATAGCATTTGGTCTATAGGAATTTAAGATAAATCCGTATTTAAATGTTCTAGAAACCATCCTTCAGGAAACCCTACCATAGGTTCTTTTGGACCAAATTTAAAAATTAGTGAGAATAATTTATGTGGGAACACTTTAAAATTGCCATGGACTTAAGTTTAATTTTTATACTAAGGTCTAGGTGTGTTTTTAAACATCAACCAAACCTTAGTCTAAAAATTATATACTTTCTCTCTTCATGTCCTGAGCCCTTTATTCCTTTTTTATTTTATCATGGTATAAATTTAATATTTGTAGGGTCCTTTTACTATGTTCATAGCTTGGTCCAACTTTATTACTTGCATGGTCCCTCTTGTTACAAATTTAGACTAATGTCTTAGTCCTAAGGCCCCATTCATGTTTATTAACATAAATAAGTCCTTAGTCTTAAGATTTTATCCTAAGTGTTATATGTCTATGATCCCTGACTTAAACTATGTGCTTGTTTGCAAGATCAATGACCCACATTTAATCAAGAAAAGTTGATCGGATTGTGCAAGATAGTCCTGATATGTCTAAATATTTAATCCATAGAACCAATGGTTTTCAAATCCATGGATCATGATCTATGACCTGTATTTGATCAGATGCCAAAGATCTGAGGGTGCATGATTGAAGCAAGGAAATAAGAGGGTCCCTTTTATTATTACAACTTAGACTCAACATAAATTTTACTCTAAGGTTTCCATTGTATATATTAATATAATAAAACCTTAGGATAAGGTCTTATACTAGGACTTGTATTATTCGAAGGTTCTTTTTATCATGTTTTAAGCTTAGGCTAAGGACTTGCATTATGCTTTTATTAAAGATAGGGCCCTTTTATCATGTTCCTAACCTAACTAAAAAACTTAGGTTAAAGTTTGTTCATATTTATTAATACAAAATAATATATTAGTCTAAGGCTTTGATCTAAGTTATATATAGTCTCGAGCTTACTTAATCCATTTATGATTGTAGGAGCCAACTGCATTCGACTAACTAAATCATAATCAACAACCCATGTTTACTCAGATAAAATCAATCAAATTATGTGTATTAACTCAAAGTTTCTATGAGACCTACTATATTTTATAGGACTTAAATTTGACATTCTTGTGAATGTCAATTGGTACCCATGAGGTTTTCATTAACATCTATGAGACTATCAAATTTTATCCCCTATGGTTAATTATGTGAGTTTAATTTTGACGCTCACACAAATATCAATTGACATTTTAGAGTTCATCATTGATGTCTGTGAGACCATAAAAATTTGAGCTCAATAACCAATCTCATTTGGAAAATAAACATGCTTAGGGTCATGTACTTCAATGCCAAAATCGATCTTTCATTAGCTTAATTGGATCTATTTGAAGCCATGTTTGGATTCAAGACCCTTTTAACTAAGTTTAAATTTGCATGGGAGTAATTGTAAATGCCATAGACTTAGCTTAAATATTACTATAATATTTAGTCATGTTTTTAAAAATTTGACCAAACCTTAGTCTAAAATCTTATGCTTGGTCCCTATATTCCCCATGATCTTTTGGTCTATTTTATTGGCTTGATCTAATAAATGCAGGGTCTTATTATTATTATAAAACTTAGCTTATAGATTTTACCCTAATGTTTTATCATAATTATTAATACGATAAAACCTTAGGTTAAGTCCTTTTATTATTATTCAAGGTCCTCTTTTTACTATGTTTTAATCTTAGCTTAAATATTTTAGCTTAAAGTTTATCTCGTGTTTATTAACATGAAATAAAATCATAGTCTAAAGTTTTTAACCTAAGTTATTTATGTATCCCAACTCTAACTTAAACATTATGCATCTTTTCAGAATCCATGAATCACATTCACTCAGATGGATCAATTTGATGGAGTGTAGCTAAGTAAAAATTTTAATGACATTTTTGAAAAGGTGAGGAAGTGATAAGTGTCATGGCCCCATCCAAAGAACAACATGTAGCCAATGATATCTCATCCCATAGATCATAATAAAATAGCCTGAATTCATTCAAGCTACCATGATTAGATGGTGTAAGACCGGGGAAAACTTTTCAATAGAGCTTCGAGTAAGCACATAATCACCACATGGTGAAAGTGCACTAATTGACAACATTGAGAAAGTGCAGAGCTTAGGAGGCCCACGAGACTGCTAAATGACACAACCTTAGAGCCAAGTATATATAGAAACTAATGGCATTTATATCTTAGGATCAAAATCAATGGCTAGCATTTATCTGTGCACTATGATTTGATGGAGCAAGACAAAGCATTTTTTCAAAAGGAAATGGTCAATTTTCAAAACATTAATGAATAAAGTGTCATGAAAATTCCACATAAGTACCACGATGATGCCACATCGACATAAAGAAACAAAGTTGAAAATCTTATGGGCTAAAAAAGAAAAGGTATAAATGTGAATGTCCAAATCAAAATGTAAGGCTCAAAATAAGTCAAGTCTAAAAAACATCACCATTAAAGCTCAAAAAATACTAGCATAAAATCCCTAGCATCTACAAAGTCCCTAATTCAATCCCAAATTAACCATAATCGATCTAGAGAGAGTCAAATTTCCAGTTGAGTAGGTATAAAATAATCCATAGGAAAATTATAGACTAATAGTGAGCAATTTTTCAAAACTCACAGTCATGGTGGCCTGAAAAAAACAAGATATAGAGCTCTATCTAATCACTAATTTAGAAGGTAGACTCTTCAAAGACACATAATTTGATGTTGTAACTTTGAACACGGGGGATAATAAGTGGTCCAAGATATTTTATACCATTGTGGAGATGCCAACCATCATGAGGGAGGATGAAAGGAATGCATAAATCAAAAGGAGGTACTATGACCTAGTTTTTATTCAAATGACAAATTTGTATTATGCTACAACAAAACTAGAGGAACTATATTGTATTGATGTCAATGCTCCTATTTTGAAAGATTGTAAAATTGATTAGGGCAAGTTAGTATATGAGCATAGATTTAGGAAGGTTATGTATATTTATCTTATATAATTTGAAAACTACTATAAGTTTCCAAAGGCCAAGTAGACATGAATACAATCAATGAGTGGGTCAAGAAGAATGATTTGAAGAACACCCTAACTTCCTAGTTGTATTCTAGGAATTAAGTAGTTTTTAACCTTAGTGGCAACATCCCAATCAACCAATTTAGACCTAAGATCAAGATGATTATGACCCTAATGAATAGGCTATGTGGGAATCTGACCATCACTTATATGGATAAAATCTAGGTGCCTTTGGTTTATTTCATGGTTGAAAGAGAGAAAACCCCTCCCATTGGTGAAGTCATCAACACATGTTTGAACATGTAGTTATATAGAATTAAAAAGAAGACTAGGGGTCAATTTTATATGATGTAATATCTAATAGATGCCCTATTAGCTACCACCAGAGTTTCCAACATTAAAGAATGGTCACCTGATGGGAAACATATAGTCTCCCAATACTACTCAAAATTGCATATATTCAAGTACAGGGACCATATGAAATTCATATATGATTGTGTATATCTAGCCTTGGTTGAGGCCATCACAGGGATCCCCATGATGAGGGTTAGCCCTCTAATCAATAAATATGTTGAATTTATTGGGGACATTTGGTTATATCTAGATTGCATTGTAATTAGGATTGAAGGGATCTAGTGCACCCTACTCAGGTTACCAGTCCATGTACCCAATATGTTAGCTGAACCAAAAGTTACATTTTATATATGTAATGGTATAGATGGTTTGTATAAAACCAATATAAAAGGTTTAATCCAAACCTTCCCCTTAACCATTGGTCAAACCATGTTTTAGTAATAGGACAATCTAGAAGTTGCTTTTAGGCATAGGAGCTCTTTTGGATTCCAACATGATGAATTGAGATAGTGGGACCCCAATGCTAAAGTTATGAAACATTTGAAGTCAAAAGGAATCAGTATGACCTATGAGCACCAAACTAGTCGTTATGACTACATATACACTAGAGATTCTTCATTCATAGAAGTATTGACAAGATTAAAGAAAATTAACATTAAGCTAGAGGCTAGATTGTTAAGAGACCAAAAACCAAGTGATGACATATGGTAGATGGGGCTCAGGTAGTACCATTTATTACTAGGTCCATCTTCTGGGCCTTCAACACAACCATAGATAGAAACACAAGATATTGGAACATAAGTTAGATATAGACCTGAGGAGAGGAAACCTGTTGAGGTAGCATCATCTTTAGCTCAGCCTAAAGAATTAGAGTCACCTATTGAATAAATAAATATTATAGCATTGGATCCAAAATAAATAGTGGAGGATTCTCTTGCAATGTTATCTAATGCTTATCAATGAGAGGAGGAATATGTTAAAGTGGAATAACCTCAAGCTCTATTTGAAGAGGTAGAGAAGGAAAAGGGGAAGGAAGTAGCTTTAAACTTAGTCCCAATTATAACCCCACCCAAAAGGAAATCTGAGCTAGCTCTAATCCAAACAAGAGGTAAGAAGCCTAGGTTAACCCTCACTCATCATTTGAGTGAGGTCAACTTATTTAGTGATGATCAACCAATCCATGGTTTTTATATGGCAAGTTACAAAATATTCCAACCATGCACCACCCTTGGGCCATCATAATATCTGTCAATATCCATGTTCATGATGAGCTCAAACCTTGGATTGTAGCTCTCCAAAAAGAAGAGAAAGAAAGATAGATGGCTACTCATAGAACTTTATGTAAAGAAAATGTTGAGATTCTTGCTCCCCATGTAATTAAATCTTCAATTCATGTTATATTTGACCCAACCACATCTAGTATTCAAAGAGATACTGAAAAAAGGGGCATGGTTGGAGGAGAATAATTCACTCTTCAGAAAGTGGAACCATTTTTTTGCCTGACTCCTATTGAAGGGTAGTGACTAGGTGAAAACTACATCTTTGAGGAAAATGTGCTTGAATTGGCTCAAGCACAATCATCTCAGTTATAAGCTACCATCAAAGGCATCCTATAGTAGAATAAGAATTTGAAGGAACAATCCATCTTATCAATCCATGAGGACCGGTGAAAAAAGTTTGATGACACCAGTGTTGATATTTTAAATTCCTTGAAAGTAGTTAGAGCCAAGAAAAATAATGTGAGCATAAAAAGTAATAAGCCTACAATCCAAGCTAGCTAATGATAGGCTATATGTTATTAGGTGAAAGACTTGACTAAATCCTTAACTAAAAATCAATTACCAAAATTTAGGATAATCATCCTTGCCCACCTAAACATAACTATGGCCATAGTAGTGGACATGATCAGTGCCTTAAACAATTGGTCCAAGAAAATGAAAGACATTGCTAGGGACTTCAAATAACAAGAGGACACGATATTTTACATCGTAGAGAATCTAATAAAAGAGCCTACCTCACTTATTTCTCTAGGCCTTATTACAAATGAGGAGTTCAAGCTTAAAACTACTCAATTTATGTAAGAAGTGAGAAGACAAAGGCATGACAAAACAAGGGATGATAATAAGAGAATCATTGGCCTACTCTTGTCATCAGAAGAGAAGATAAGAGATGTAAGAGGCATCAAACAAGATATAGAGAAGGCTAAGAAAAGTCTCAAGAACCTAGTTGATCAGGAAGATGAGTTCTTCCTAGAACATGTAATTAATTTGAAGCTTATTGATGAACAAAATCAGAAGGTAGTAAGACTTCTTCAATATAAACATAGGACTTCATCAACACAAGGTCCATAAAGTTAGGAATATTATTTTTTAGAGCTTTGGTAATATTTTGAAAATAGAATACTATTTTTTAAAGGCATGTGCAAATTGTAAGCACATTTACCTACATGTCATTCCATCTTGTAAGATTTTTAGGCCACGGTGGCTCCCAACCACCAAACATTATAAATATTGTGAAACAGTCATTCGTTCTACCTCTATTCCATCATACATAATAGGATTATAAAAAACTAAAACTCATGCTCTAAATTATTTGAATTCTAAAATAAGAAGTGTTTGTTGAACACTCTAAGCACTTTGTGATACATATTCAGACATCAACAACTCTAAAAATATAAATTTTCTATTATTTCAGCTCATACATCCAACATCTTTGCTCATCTTCTTATCCCCTAATTACATGTCAATTCTTATCAACCACATAGTATTTATGATGGTGTATCACAGGGGAATCCTAGTCCAAGTGGTGCTAGGGGATACTAATCATCCAAAATAGTGTGATTAATTTCAGATAGGGCACCAGTTAATAAACAAATAACTTCACTAAGTTACAAGCAATCATCACCATACTTTTCATATCTTAGGACTCTGGTATTACTTCCTTGACTATTCACTTAGACTCCAAGTTGTTTATGGATTAGCTAGGTGAAAACACATCATATTATTATGGCTTATCAACAGGGTGATGGTATATTCCAATCACTTCCATACCCTATCTTATAAACATATTTACAATGAGCACAAAACTAGGGTAGATGGGCTGGCCAAAGCAGCATGCCATAAAAAACTAGGTAAAGTATACATACAAGTAATGGAGGTCGATGATACATTCACTAAAAGAGATTTATCTATCATATAAATGGATAGAATAACACCAATTTTAGAGCTATATTTATGTTTTATTATATGGTTCTTAATCAAGTTGAAGCACTTGTGCATCCCTGGGAACTAACTTTACATCTAGCAAATTCTTGTTTACAAAAACATCTTTTTCTTCAGACACTTTTTATTATGCCATAACACCTATGGAAGATAATAGTTGTATCTTTTTCAACAAATTGAATAATAGATACTGATAATTTTTATTTTGACATATATATATATATATATATATATATATATATATATATATATATATATATTTAGGAATAAAAAGTTAAAAACTAGAAATAAAAATTTTTCAACAAATAAATTATTAAAATTAATGCTTATGTATGTTTTATATGCTATTTTCAACTCATTAATGTTGTATTTTTCATAGGAAGAGTGGAAGATTAAGTAGATAGAGATGACATTACTTCTAAATTAAGGTATTTTTACTTTATTTTTCTATGTATATGATTAAAAGTAAGTTATTAAAATGTTACATCCATCCATTTTTGAAGAGTTTTTCTAAAATGGAAATATGCCATAAAAATGGGTTTATTAAAAGGTCATTTCAAAAATTAAAAGTCTTTTATAAGGAAAGGTAATAATTTTGATGTGTCTTCCAAGTGAGAGAAGTGACATAATGTCACCATGATGATATGACTCAAGCAATCATGTGGGAAAAGTATTTTCAGAAGGAGCAACGATGAGGATGTTAGCTCAAAGATTGATAATTTTTTTTGGGAGAGATGATGGTATAATATTGGTCGAGGAAGAGGACACAAAAGGATTCGATGTAAATTTTAAGATCCCCACATGAATCAATGATTGCCTTTTCTTTCCTAAAATAGTCATATCTAATGATTTTTTGGAGCTTCAGGGTATGCTTGAAGCTAAGGGAAATTAAATACAAGATTTATTTAAGTATCCCACGCTTCTTAAAAATATTTTTACATAACAAGAGACCTCATATTCTATCTAAAAAAAAAATCCACATTTTCAATGAGTTCTTCACAGTATTGTTCAAGATCCATAAAACTTTACAAATAATAAGACATGAAAGAGGTACAAAAGAAGAAATATGATCCATAATCTGCACATTTTTTACTTGAGGATGAAGCAGTGGCCACCATATTTTAAGAGGTAGGATGGATAAAGTTTTCAAATAAATTACAAGGATATAATGAATGAATTGTCAAAAAATTCATCATCAACCTAAAGAGTGATCACACTAAGGTTAGAGGGGTCGAAATTCCATTAAAAAACTAGGATATTGGTGAGTTATAAAGGATTCTAAGTGAAGGAATTAGGATTTTAGGAAGGTCAACCTTCAAGGACTTGATCCAAATATTCCATGAAGTAGGAAAAATTATCATTGAGATAATTATAAGCCCTAAAGAAGTTTCTAAGGGAATCAAGAGAGAGAGAGTCTACCAAAACCCTAAAAATAGATACATTTTGGGTGATAAAATATTTTACTTGTGATGGGAAATATAGTTATTTTATTTGTGATTCATTGAAAATCCTTACTCACCTTAGACACAAAATTCATAAGCCAAAATGGAGGGTTAATTTTCTTTAATTTCTACATGGATCCATTTAGGTCATGGCATAAAATATGTGTGGGGGATTGTTTCCATCCAGTATAATGGGCTTATTCATATTATTTTCCAACATTTCATGAATAAAAAAGATGGATAATATTCTATGGAAGTGTTATATCTCAAATTTACACCTTTGAGAGGGTGATTCAAACCCTCTCAACTTGAACTATGTAATGGGATTGATCTAAGCTTGTGGGTGACCTTATAAGGGGATCAAGCCTCTAGATTTTGTGATAGCTCCTAAGTAAAACACCTACACTAACAATTATACTACTTGGTTAACATGGAAAAGGGAGAGATGAAGATTAAAAATAAAAAATAACTAAAAGGTGATGCACCAAACATGAGGTCCTCATCTTGTTAATAATTCACTATGAAATACTAATATATAATATGATTATGCTACTCCAAAATAGTCCCTATCACACTAGTGCTTCAACATGAAGGTTTCAAGAGTTTAGGATAATCAACCAAGAGATGACAGTAGAAAACACTAATGTTTTATCAACTCTCTAACTAAGAATACCAAGAATGGCACTTCATATGACCTGTGAGAGGCAACAAACTTACATAAAGGCATGAAGATGAAGGACAATTGCAAGGAAGTACATACACTATCACTAAGCATTAATCAACACAAAACACTCAGAATTAGTATTTTCAAGATGAAGATAGAATATCCAACTTGAATTTATTCCAATAGGGAAGTACAAGACTTAATTTTGGTAGGGCTTCACCATAACCAATGTGAGGATGTTTTGCAAAGCATATAGGAAAGTGTGAGCAAGAGAGAGAGAGAGAGAAGGAGCGTATAATGTCATTGATAAGTGTCATCAATCATTAAGGTAGTTTCAAAACAAGAACTTGAGTAATAAAAGATTCATAAAGGTTGTCATCAACATGTGTACATTTGTTCAATGATATGCTCTCTCAAATTGGTGTAGGAGGTTACTTAGGCAAATTTGAGCTATTGAATCTAACTCATCTTTCTTGAGGATACACCTACACACCAACAAGGATAGTTAAAATATTTTTTAATGATATTTTAAATGATTAATAGGTTTCTACACCACTCCCCTGCAAGTTTTGTAACCTCTCTTTCACTCATTAGTATGTAATCTTCACTAGTTCCTTTTAGGCTTAAAATGCTTAGAACTTGATTTTCAAGCTCATAACTACAAAAACTTCATGAAACACTCCTTATTACCTTATAAACTTGTATCAACCCATATTAGTGCCTCAAATGTTTTATATCACACCATTTCATTCCCAAACCTCTCAAATGGATTCATTTCCTTGTAGTACTCAAAAATAGTTAAAGCTCCTTGTTTGGGATAATGTATAGATGATATTAAAAAAATAAGAATATACTTGAGTACCCAATATTCCCTCACATCTCCCTACCAAATTTCATGTCCTGAATCTAAGTGGAAGTATATTTATTTTCCCTTTTTCTCTTTCCAATTAGGCATCTAGGCCTAGAAGGCTGAATTTTTTCATGATTGAATTCCCACATGTGTGAAAACTCCATTAAATATTTGATTCTATTTAACTAAAATATGAACATGATCTATTCCAAATTTGGGCTTCTAAGACCCTATGTAGATAGGTAAACCATGAAATGGCCAAAAAACCTAACCTTTCACAAGCTTTTTTCAAATTGCCTTTAAGAAGTAGGCCTGTAGGAGCACTTTTAGGGTGGCTTGTATGTAGTTTTAGACTTTAAAATTTATAATATAAAAAAAAATCTCTCACAATGGTTTTCATCAGTCTAATATCTTTTATACCCTATTTTGAGTCTAAAACATCACAAAAATATAATATTTATTGCATTCATAAATGTGAAAGTACAAACAAAAGTCATGGTGAGGACATCCCTAGAGTGATAAATGATGTTTAAGAGGTTAAAATGTAAATCCAAGTCATTTTAGTCATATTTGGATCAAATCTCTTTCATAAGGTCTTTATTAGGGTTTTAGGAGGGTTTACAGTGGCTTGAGTTCTTAATGATTGTTCATAAACCCTAGGGACTTAACTCTTGAACCAATGCCACAAGTTTCAAGTACACTAGTATCCTTAACTAACCATAGGTTATTAGGTTCCCATGCATCTTTTACATATAATTCTAAGCACAATAAGTTGCTCTTTGGGTCTCTGCTTTGCCATTAGAGAGTGGTATATAGTCTTAACTATTTTTCATGAAGGTTGGGGACATAAACGAACAAATAATTATAGAAAAGTGAATTAAAAAGTCCCTAAACCATCCATGTAAACCAATGGGACCCATTCATAAGGTCAAGGTCACATTGAAAAAGAAAAAGTCTACCTTGAATTGCAATCATGCATTAAAGGAACTCAAGGAGGTCTTATAGGTCTAATTGCCATTTTATTATCTTCTTATGCTTGTGGATGATTAGATTATGATTTGTGACATATTTATACATTAATAAAAGTCCTTATATTTTTATTTCACCTTCATCAAACCATTTTTCTCATGACTATACATGTAGGTCTGAGTGTAGGATCTTAAGCTTACTAGGTCTAAATAGACCTATCCACATTGCCATATTTGTCATTGACTGTGGTGATACTATAAAGTCATATTATCACTATAAAATCACCTTATTTTTATTTTATTTATCTCAGACCTCTTATCTAACCAAACCAAGTAGGCATCCTCTCACTCTAAGAAGGTGTGTAAGAGTACTTGGTTGTGTGTATGTAGGGTTCAAGTGACTCTTATTTGATCACCTTTATTTGACCTTCCTTTTAGGTTTATCAAACTTTAAATGACCTTTTGTACTTTGTTTATCTATCTAAGATCCAACCCCACTATGTACAGTACATCCTTTTCTCAATTTTAAGACCAATTGTAACTTGAATTGTTTGGGCAATACTGTAGGTGGTGATTGGGGTTTTGACTACATTTTGAAGTTTTAGGGTCTCAAAACAAACAAATAATAAAAGCATGAACTTTTCTAAAGTTTTGATTTTATTGATCCTCCTTTGAATTTTGAAAACTTTCTAAGACCTTGCATCATCACCTGCATACACTCTCTTTATCATGTCTATTTAAGGCATATCTTTGGGTGGTGATTGGATGAGAATTTATAACATTGAGCTTTGAAAAATAGATTTTTCAACTAGGATATTGACATTTTGATAGTAATGAAATTAATTAAAGGCTCTTTTTCACCATCCTATAATATCATAAGTCTCTCATAGCATCTACAATATTTTATCTTCTTATCTTCATACACAAGCCTATGCATGAGTGTCCAGGCTTGTGAACTCAATCATCTCAAAATTATTTTGAATCTCAAATAGCTTAGGAGTCTTCATTTATCTATGTATTCTTTAATACTTGCATTGAGTAATGTTATTTGTACATACTCTTCTTTATATAAATAAATGGCTTTTGGTTTAAAATGAGGACCCGTATGTCTATAACATGTAGTTCTATTTTTTGCTTGGATAGACTAATAAGAACCAAATTATTGAATCCTTACACTTTTGGGATTATATAAACTCATTTAATTTTACTATCATCCCCTCAATAGGTCTATGTATCTCTTACTAACACTATGCTATCTCGAATTGCCCATTTGTAAATATATGCCTATAAATGAGGTCTGCTCATGTACAAGGATTATGTATGAAAGTTCAAGTCCATATATTCAATCATGATATATCAAGATAAAATTAGTGTTTAGGGGTCTACACCATGTATCTCCTTTTCTTGAGTATCTTCAACATGAGACTTAAGACCCATGAATGTCCACCTATAGGTCTACAGACTTGTGGATGGCTAAAACTCATTCAAACCTTTGTTTAAAAGCACATTTGGATTCTATTCTCATTATATTAGACATAAAAATATTAAATGGCGATATCACATGATTATATTTGGATTTTCATTTATATCTATGGCCAAGTTTAGAAATCAAGCCTATAGATGATTGTTCATACATTGTATCATGCCTCCAAAGAGCAAGACTCATGCCACCACTTGAAGGATTATCAAAAAATAACCACTCTTAAAAGAGAAAGGACATAAATCATTTTATAATGATAATTTTTCCATAAATAATGATGCACTTGGAAACTTTTGATAATTGAAACACTTCAAACCAACCAAAATGCTTATAGTTGGGGTGATGAAGTTCACATATGCTTGAGACACCGATTTACTTATTGAAGACACCTCACATAATTGAGTTGATTGATGAACTTGAAATTAACAATAATCATTTTATCTCTAAAAAAATCTCACAAAATACATTCTCCTTCATCAAACTTTGAAGTGAAGAAATAGAGGCAAAACTAGATCCTGATTGGATAAACAAGACATAGTGACCTCCTTGTACTCTTAACAATTATTCATAAACGAGGGTCCACCAATATTCTAGCTATTGTCTGCCAAAAATAGCTTTCATTTTTAAGACAACATTTGAAATATTTTGGTCTTACAGACCAAAATTGTATCTTCCATTTTCAAAATTTGTCTTAGATATTCAAATTTCTCATTTTCAAAACTTCTCAGAAAATCTACAGACTTTGTATCTTCAAATTCTATAGGCAGGTTCATTTATACAAATTCAAAGATTATTTATAGGCGGTTTTAGTCAAAAGGAATCAGTTTTCAAACACTTAGTCATTTTTCAAGATTGTTTCAATGCCTTGGTTCGAACAAAAATCTCCATTGGCAAGCACCAATAGCAAGTTCAACGTCTTTTGCAAGAGTTAAGCACTTCATCAAGGTTCAAAGTTCAATCGCTTCAATTGGTTCATCAGCTTCCAAACATTTGGCCAAATCAAGGTGACTTGAACCATTGAACCACTTTGGTTCAATGAGTTCAAGGTTCAATGACAGGTTCAACCAAAGGAACAATTCAATGGCTTGGTTCAACCAAGCAGTTCAATACTTTATTTCACTCAGATGGTTCATTCCCTTTGTTTCAACATCTTTTGGTTCGACCATTTGTTTCGTCAGTCAGTTCAAAGCCTTGTTTGAAACATTGAACCAAAACTTGGTTCAACATCTAGGTTCAACGAAAAGGTTCAACAACAGGTTCATTCACTTAGTTCAACCATTTGGCTCATTGAATGGTTCATCGGCTTTGTTTCAAAGGTGCTTGGCATGCTTCACTGAACCATTGAACCAGTTCAACAGATAGGTTCAATCAAATGGTTCAACTATTGGTTCAAAGGCAAGTTCAAATATTTGGTTCAATGCTTAGTTTATCAGCTTGTTTTATTCGTTGAACCATCAGCTTGAACCAATGGCTTGAACCATTTTGGTTCAAAGCCTTGGTTCAACCGATTGGTTCAATGTATTGGTTCAACGTCAAAGTTCATCCAATGGTTCATTGGTTTTTGGTTCAAAAGCACTTGGCGCACTTCATTGAACCTTTAAACCAGTTCAACTAATATTTCAATGCCAAGTTCAAAGGGGTAGTTCAATGCCAAAAGAAGACTTTCTAAAGGACAAGTGCCCTTGTGAAGGGCACTTAATCAAGAAAAACACCTTTCTGGAGGATTATTTCTTTTAAGTAAGCCGAAAGGTAATTTTTTGGATTTGTTTAAGGCAAAACCCAAATACTTGTTCAAATACTTGGCATAATGAATTTTACTTAGACTTTTTGTCCATGGGAATTTTACCCAGACTTTTTGTCTACGAGAATTTTTCGCAGGACAAATGTTTGCAGAATTACCTGCGGGGAGCTTTCAACTCAAACACCCAAGATTCTTCCTCAGGGATTTGTCCACAAGAATAAATCATGGGGAAACATTTGCTCGTGATGATTGCCAAGACAAAAGGGACTACTAAAACAAAGGGCTACCAAAAGACCCCTAAGGGAAGGTGCCCTTGCGGGGGACTCTCGGTGGCCAAAGTAAAGGGGTTTTTTGACTCGACAAGGATTATTTCTTAAAGCCCAAAAGGATATGTCCAATTCAGAGAAGTGCTAAGTAGAAAGTCAAAATCTAAAAGAAGACCAAGAGGTGACGCCCACAAAGACGTCAAATTCAACATAGCCAACTAGCCGTTGGAAACATATTGACGGGCATGTAAACGTCAATTTTAAAGACAGTGAAATAGTCTTTGATTTAAAAACCTGAATGCACTTCCAGAATTCAAGACAAAAACCAACTGAAAGTGAGGAAAGGTAGAACAATGGATGAATCCAGGACTCGATTCAATTAATCTAGAAAGGAGGAATGATGAAGACAAGATTATATCACCAGGTGGACATTGAAAGTTGTAATCTTTCAATTACATGACTTGTTTATCCACATTGAGAAGATCAAATGGGTAAAATGCCCCAAAGTTCTAGCTTATCTTCCTAACATTTCCCAATGCATCATGATGTATTACTGTTCCTGAGTCCTTCTTGAAGTGGCTATATAAGGGACTTTCTTTCATTGTAAAAGGATCTTTTTTTTTGACAATCTAAACAAAACTCTGTTGAAATTGAGAGGCATCATTGAGACTTTGTGCTCAGTCTATTGATCATATTATGTTAATGAAAATAAGAGACTTTTTCAGACTTTGTGCTGTGATATCTTTTCTGTTTCATTGATTGAATAAGCAGGATTAGTAAATTAGTCAGGAAGGTGTCCTAAAGAATCAAATGTGGAAAGACTTTGTGCTTCCATAAACTACCTTCAGTGTGTTTTTTTTATGTTGTTGTGTAAAGGAATTTGATGAGAATTTGAGCTTTCATTGCCCTTTGTATATCACTCTTGTGTATTTCAAGTGCAGACTTTGTGCTGTGTCTTGATTTGCTAGTTCCCACACTTTCAGTCATATTCTACTTTTATTTCCAAGAGTATTCTTGTGGTTGGTTGAACAGTTCTTCTGAAAGAAGAGGAGTGTTGTCTGTCATTCTATTGAGTTTTTCCTTTATTTTATATACATCATCTCTAAAGAAAGAGAGATGGATGTCTAGTCCTACCCTTGAGTATTATTTTCTATTTATACATATACATAGCATATCCACAGGGAACCTCCCCTTGATGAGAGGAGAGAGAAGTCTCCTTCTGATGTGATAAACTTACACATTAGGAAGACTAATCTTTTTGCTTTGGCTGATAAGACCTATTTTGTTTACTAGTATGTTGATAGACAAAATATTCAACCAATAGTTTTTAGCGACTCTACTGGGGATACCCATTATCCATTTATAGTCTATCCATTCCATTCACCTCCACACCAATCAAGAAAGAACACACAGTTTAAAGCCTCAAGCTTTAACTGAAGCAAAGTCAAATCTTTTCCATTTTGCTTTTAAAATCTAGTAGATTCAAGGTATACATGAAGCCAAAGGCTAAAGGTGTCATTGATCCTGTGTTTGAGCTGGTACAACAAAGTGATTTTGATCTGTTTCCTTCACCATCTCGTCTCCAACGAACCAAGAGCTTCCCTCCTACTAAAGCTAGATCCCCATTACCAGATGAAGTATCTACTTTTACTATTGATAATGCTGTGCCTATAATTACCCCATTAAGATTTGTTATCCCTCCTTTTTAGTATCCTATAATGGTAGTTCAAGGCCCCTAGGGTAATGATTTTGGCCCTCTCAATCTTACTCCTCTACATGAGCTTCCACGTAGTTCTAGGAAGAATTTCCCTAAATTCTATGATGATGGCAAAGTTCATCCTGATGAACACATTACAGGATTTAGTATAGCTTGTGGAGTAATCGGAGTAGAGTTTGAAGATGTAGTAGTCAGGATTTTTGTTGAAACACTACAAGGCCCTACTGTAGATTGATTTTACCATTTATAAGCTCGATCTGTGACCGATTAGAATACCTTGAAAGCTAAGTTTGAAGCCAGACTCAAACCTGTAGAAGATGCACATACACTTCTAGCTCAACTTACACAAATGAAAAAAAGATCTGCATGAGCCTATGAGAGACTTCATAGCTAAATTTGACAAGTTGAGAAACATAATTCCTATGATTGCTAGACCTACAACTAAAAATCTCAAATGCTTTTTCATTAATTCTCAGCTACTTGAAGTCAGTTTCCTCTTGAGACATGCTGGCCAAATAGATCTCGCTATAGCTAAACTTTTGGCCACTGAAGTAGAAGATGATCTCATCTTAGCATGGAAAATAAGAAGAGATCCCAATAGAAATAGAGCTTCATCATCTTTTGAAGTTGCATCTACAAGCACCACAGATCCAATGGTGCAAAAATTAGCAAATGAACTCCTTGCCCTCAAAAAGTAAATGGCTCAAGGAATGTATTATACTCCTACATACAGAAGGACATTCCCAAATCAGTCATATCAAGGCAATGTTGCCAAAATCCAAGGACAACAAAATCACCTTCCTCATCCACAAGGAAAACTTGCCTTGGAAGCTCCTCCAACCAATTCAGCAATGGGATATCTTGAGACAGAATCAGAATTTTCTTATTAGCCTGAATTAAATCAAGAAAATGATGCTGATATCATTGAAGATAGTCACAAAGAATCAGCTGGCGACTCCCATATTAGTTTCTTAAATTATCAAGATGAACCTGAAAGTAAAGGAGAAGCTTCAGATGAATCATATGCAATGTTTACTAGGTCTAAGAACCAATCAGTCCAGCAAGCTAATAAAGAAAAGATAGAAGAACAACCGTAGCCAATAGTCATAATTGTCAAGTGTGGGACAGCTCTACCCTTTCAACCAAAAGATCTGGTAATCACTCAAAAGGTAAATACATCTGCTATGCCTTCCCCTTCTACTTCTAATTCACAAACTAGCCCACCTCCCATCCCTTTGAAAACTCAAAAAGCTGAAGTACCTTTCTCTGTACCTAGCTCGATTCAACCATTTGACATAATTGATCATGTCAAAAAGACAAAAATATAGATGTTTGAATTTGAGTACTTGTAGTCCAATCCAGATCAATTGAATAAGCTGGTCCAATATGTTAAAAATCAGACCGTCCCTGTAGAACAAAAGGCCAAAAAAGTAACTTTTGATTCTTTAATGAATACATTTATTCCAAATAATCTGATTATTACTCCTCTAGCTACTCTTGGAAAAATAGAACCCTTCTATGTTTCTCTATTAATCAATGGCCACAAGTTGAGTAACTGTATAATAGACTCAGGTGCATCTGACAATGTTATGCCTGCCAAAGTCACTGAGTCTCTTGGGCTCACATTGACCAAGACATTTGGCAGATGTTTCTCCATGGAGAACAAGCAAGTGCCATTGTTGGGGCAAATCAAAGATGCCCAATTTGTATTCACAGCCTTTTTGGATAAGAGGATTAAAATGACTGTATTAGTAGCTGACATCTCAACATCTTATGGCATTTTGCTTGGATGGAATTTTTGTAAGGATGTAGGAGGAGAACTGAACATGGATCTATCTGAGGCAAGGATTCCTGTCCAAGGTGTGATGAAGAGATTACTTCCTAAAAAGGAAGCAAAGTATGTAGTTACCAAGATGTTAGCTCCTGAAGCTCAAATCCTCTTTGAATCTGTAGGTATGGGTAATTATTTTTTATATACGGATCATGAAGAAAGACCTTCCATCTCTGATGAGATAAAGTCTGAAGTAAAGCCAGTATCTAATGAGATTTGGACTCTAGAATTTGATGGTAGTTGTTCCTCTACTATTTTTGGAGCTGGAATTGTCTTGATATCTCCTCAAGGAGATTTATTTCCTTCATCCTATAAATTGCAATTCAGTAATACAAATAATACAGCTGAATATGAATCACTATTGATGGGCATGAAGGCTGCTCAAGAAAGAGACATCAAATTTCTTCATGCTAAAGGAGACGCTGAATTAGTGGTCTGTCAAGTGAGAAATTCATATCAGACTAAGAACGAGAGGTTGTGCCATCACCGTAATCTTTTTTGGAACCAAATTGAAAGCTTTGATGCTTTCAACATTTCTTCCATTCCAAGAGAATCTAATGATAGAGCTGATACACTTGCTATTTCAAGAACTCTTTTAGTTCCTCATTCTAATTTTAAAGAAGATAAATATACCATTGAGCTGGTCTATAGGCCGAGTGTTCCTAACAATGCTGATAATTGGCAAATTTTCAATGATGATAATCAGATCATTACTTTCTTGGAACGAAAAGACAATTTTGAATAGCTGTATTTTGAAGGTAGCAAATCTCAAAAGTTTGAATTAATTTCTGAATCTAGTTCAAATGTAAATAAAGAGTTTCTACAACTGAAAGGAAACAAAATTCCTAAAGGCCTGGTTTCTCTTGAGAAGCTATTCGACAAGCATGATAGATTCGTCAAGCAACAATAGACAGATTTGAATTTCTCTCAAGGATTTGACCAAGTGAATCTGACCAACGAAGAAAATCCAAAAATGGTCAACATTGGTAAGTGCTGTACACCTAAAAAAAAAAAAAAATTTACTTCTTTGCTCTGTCAATACATTGATGTCTTGGCATATTCATACAAAGATCTGAAGTCTCTCAGACCTGATGAAATTTGCCATCATATTCCTCTCAAGGCTGATTCAATGCCTTACAAGAAGACATTCAGACAATACAATCCAAAAATTTTAGGTACAATTATGTCTGAGATTCAAAAAATGTTAAATGCTAGAATTATTTTCCCAATCCATCATTCTACATGGATTGCGAACATAGTTTTGGTAAGGAAGAAAAATGGTGAAATCTACATTTGTGTAGATTTCCAGAATCTAAACCAGTCATCTCTAAAAGACAATTACCCTTTGCCAATCATGGACCAAGTGCTTCAAACAGTAACAGGATCAGAAATGTTATCAATGCTGGATGGCTTCTCAGGCTATAACCAAGTTGAAGTTGTTGAGGTTGACCAACACAAGACTGCGTTCATCACACCTTGGGGTACTTTTACATACAAAATAATGCCTTTTGGATTAATAAATGCTGGCGCTACCTTCCAGAGAGCTATGGACATGGCTTTCAAGGATGAAATTGGCAAGTTCATAGTTATATATCTTGATGATTTAAATGTCTTTTCAAAGCGTCGATCTGATCATGTACGCCATTTACAACAAGTGATGGAGCACTGTCAACAGAATGGTATTTCTTTGAATCCTAAAAAGTCAATTTTTGGGGTGACAGAAGGGAAACTCCTTGGACACATTGTGTTCAAAGAAGGCATACAGATTGACTCAAACAGAGTCAAGTCTATTCAAGAGCTGAATTTGCCTGCAAGTAAGAATGTTGTTCACTCTTTCTTCATAAAAGTGAATTTCTTATGGAGATTCATCCCCAAATTTGTTGAGAAGACAAGAAACATTATAAAAATGATGAAAGGAAAGATTACCTTCAGCTGGACCAAAGAAGGCAAAGTAGCATTTCAAGATATCAAAGTCACTATTGCTCACGCCCCTAACTTGGTCCACCTAGATTACCACAGAGATTTCATTATATATAGCTATGCATCTGAGCATACTCTTTCAGTGATTCTTGTCCAACAAGACAAAGAAGGTATGGAATCCCCTATTTCTTTCATGAGCTGCCCTCTGAAAACTCATGAAATGAAGTATTCAAATATAGAAAAGCATGCTTATGTCTTGGTAAAAGCAGTCAAACACTTTCGCTTCTATATTCTGAATTCACATACTACTGCCTTAGTGCCTGACAGTACAGTCAAATCTATATTAACTCAGTAGGATTTTGGCACAAAGAGAGGTAACTGGATTGTAAAAATCTAAGAATTTGATTTGGATATCAAGCCAACAAAGTTGGTCAGAGGTAAAGGCCTTTGTCAATTAATGGTTGACAATAAGCCAGAAGATACATAGTGTGAAGAAACTGAGTTTGAAAATGTGCCAATAGTCCTTTTTGTCTCCACTACTAATGAATGGTACTCAGATATTGCATATTTTTTGATTTATGGTGAATGTCCTGTTCATTTGTCTTACAAAGAGAGGAGAACTATCAGATTGAAAGCTACCAATTTCATCCTTTGGGGCAACGGCCTGTATAAAAGAAGTATAGATGGAGTTTTCCTTTGCTGTGTAGATAAAGAACAATAGACCCAGCTCTTGAAATATTTCCACAATTTAGCATGTGGAGGACATTTTTTTGCCCCTATGATTGCTCACAAAATTCTACGAGCCAGGTATTATTGGCCGACTCTTTTCCAAGATGCACATAAGTGGGTAAGGAAATGTGAACTTTGCCAACAATTTGTTGGAAGACCCAAGTTGGCTGCTCTACCCCTCAAGCTAGTAATCATAGAGGAACCTTTCCAGCAGTGGGGACTCAATTTTATTGGGACAATAAATCCATCTTCAAGTGTTGGACATGATTATGTCCTTATAGTGACTGATTATTTCACTAAGTGGGTAGAAGCAATCCTGACAAAGCATGCTACTTCAGAAGTTGTATGCAACTTCTTGAAAGAGAATATCATTTCCAAATTTGGAGTCCCACTCAAAATTGTTACTGATAATGCAACTTGTTTCACCTCTCAAGAAATTATGCAATTCTATTTTTATTATGGAATTACTCTCTCTCATTCTTCTAATTATTTTTTGCAAGGGAATGGACAAGCTGAGTCCAACAATAAAAATTTTGTAACTATTATCAAGAAGCTTGCAGATGAGAATTAAAGGACATGGCATAAAGCATTGGTGGACACTCTGTGGGCTGATAGGATCACGCTAAAAAGGGCAATTGGTATGTCTCCTTTTCAACTTCTCTACGGGATTAATGCTGAGATACCAATCACCTTAGAGTTACCAGTATTGAAATTGGTGAAGGCCATTGAAGATCAGACATATGAGAGCTCTCTTGAAAAAATCATGTGTCTGACTCAGCTGGAAGAATAGAGAACTATGGTGGTGGATAGAATTGCTGTTCATCAAAATTTGATAAAGAAACTTTTTGATCAGAAGGCCATAAATTGTGATTTCTAGATTAGG
The DNA here is from genome assembly GCA_037957365.1 of Torreya grandis. Classification (NCBI taxonomy): domain Eukaryota; kingdom Viridiplantae; phylum Streptophyta; class Pinopsida; order Cupressales; family Taxaceae; genus Torreya; species Torreya grandis. The sequence continues at coordinate 1,574 of JARHVA010001438.1, read as the reverse complement.
GATAAAGTCTTGTTGTGGGACCAAAGAAGAGAGCCAAAAGGGATGCATGGAAAGTTTGACTCCCTTTGGAGAGGCCCATTTATAATTCATCAGCACATGGGTGAAAATAGCTTTTTGTTGAAATACCAAGATGGCATGCTCTTTTCTCTGCCCCATAATGGGTAGCATCTGAAACACTTCAATTATTGAAGTATCAGATAATTCCCTCTGTATATATGTATATTTGTACAGTTTTAATTTCTATTTTGTTTGTTTTCATTTTTGATGCCTTTCATTTTTGGAAAGCATGACTCTGAAGCCCAATGGTACACTTGAAGACACTAGAGATTCTAGATTCTACTCCTTTCAATTCATTTTGCAATTGATAGAAGTTCCCCAACTAGAGCCAGCTGTTGTCCCCCAAAAATATCTTTCATTTTTAGGACAACATTTGAAATATTTTGGTTTTATAGACCAAAATTGTATCTTCCATTTTCAAAATTTGTCTTAGATATTCAGATTTCTCATTTTCAAAAAATATACAGACTTTGTATCTTTAGATTCTATAGGTAGGTTCATTTATATAGATTCAAAGATTATTTGTAGGCGGTTTCAGTCAAAAGGAACTGGTTTTCAAACACTTAGTCATTTTCTGGGATTGTTTCAATGCCTTGGTTTGAACAAAAATCTCCATTGGCAAACACCAGCAACAAGTTCAACATCTTTGGCAAGAGTTAAGCACTTCATCAAGGTTCAAAGTTCAATCACTTTAATTGGTTCATCAGCTTCCAAACATTTGGCCAAATCAAGGTGACTTGAACCGTTGAACCATTGAACCACTTTGGTTCAAAGGTTCAACGAGTTCAAGGTTCAACAACAGGTTCAACCAAAGGAATAGTTCAATGGCTCAGTTCAACCAAGTAGATCAATGCTTTATTCCACTTAGATGGTTCATTCCCTTTGTTTTAGCATCTTTTGGTTCGACCATTTGGTTCGTCAGTCGGTTCAAAGCCTTGTTTGAACCATTGAACCAAAACTTGGTTCAACGTCTAGGTTTAATGGAAAGGTTCAATAGAAGGTTCATTCACTTAGTTTAACCATTTGGCTCATTAAATGGTTCATCGCCTTTGTTTCAAAGGAGCTTGGCGTGCTTCGTTGAACCATTAAACCGGTTCAATGGATAGGTTCAATCAAATGGTTCAACTGTTGGTTCAAAGGCAAGTTCAAATATTTGGTTCAATGCTTAGTTTATCGACTTGTTTTATTCATTGAACCATCGACTTGAACCATTGGCTTGAACCATTTTGGTTCAAAGCCTTGGTTCAACCGATTGGTTCAATGTATTGGTTCAACATCAAAGCTCATCCAATAGTTCATTGGTTTTTGGTTCAAAAGCACTTGGTGCGCTTCATTAAACCTTTGAACTGGTTTAACTAATGGTTCAACGCCAAGTTCAAAGGGGTGGTTCAATGCCAAAAGAAGACTTTTCAAAGGACAAGTGCCCTTGCAAAGGGCAATTAATCAAGAAAAACACCTTTTTGGAGGATTATTTCTTTTAAGTAAGCTGAAAGGTAATTTTTTTGGATTTGTTTAAG